>JARDVY010000303.1:2575000-3862500 GCA_029030555.1 Ornithoptera alexandrae
TCAAAAATTGAATTAAGTTATATGTTTACTGTAATCATTTATTATTTATAATGTGTATATACTTTCGTAAGTATAGTTAAGTATACATTAAAAAAGTCAATGAGTTGAATGAAATCTTACTCTTAGTGTCCTTACCTTATCGATCTCGGAGACACGAAGAATTATCTTAAGTGTAGGATTGCTTTTCCTGTACTCTCTCAATAAGTGGTCCAGTTTTTCTGCTCTCGCGTCGCCCGTGTATAGGAGATGTGTGCACTCGGAGAAGTCGGCCGCATGCGTATTCTGCACGTAGCATAGGAGGCGCGCGGCGCCCGCGCCTGCGCCCTCCGCGGCGAGGGCGGCGCCCGCGACCACCAAAAACAAAGGTAACCACATTATCTTATACTTCTTCAATTAAATCAGTATGTCATCTCCGATCGCGTTCGATTTTCGAATTCGTATTATATGTTTGGAAACGCGCTGGTCGGTTCGTCGGCGCCGTACGAGTGCCGTCGGCACAACGGCCAGCCGCAGTCATAGGCGCCCCCGCCCTGCTGCGGTGGTGGTGCGCAAGGTCGCGCGCTCACCGACGGAACAAACTGGAGCTTGCAGTGTCAAGAATGCTTTTACGTGTGACACGCTCTCTTGCACATGTCGCAAGTCCGTGCCATTTTTATATAACTCGATTATTAATTTTAATATGGATTAACACTGTTTCATTATATCTTAATCGTACCTTGAATTTGTAAGTGCTGACATAACAGAAGCAATGCACATTTGAAATAAATTCATTTCGAATAGCTCTCATACTATTTATACATCATTTTACAATTTTAAAAATATGAACATTAACAACATTAAGAAAAAAAAAATAGTGTTGTGGTTCCTATCTACATAATAAAGAATTATGATATTTTGTTGGACGAGAAGTTTATATTCTTTAACTACCTGTTACCTTCTCGCTTTGCTGGCCCTAATAAATTATACCCGACCTCCACCCCGGGCCCCTTCACGTTATTAATACCCCCGCAACTCCTTTTTGGGGAAACATTTTTGTAAAATGCGTTCTTAGGTAAATGGTAGAAGCAAAATCTATTGAATTTGGAGTTTACATCTAATAGTTTCGGAAATATGATGTTTCAATATATATATATATATATATATATTAAATCAACGCAACATTAACTATTATCAATCACTAATACCGGATTTTTATACAGATATTTTTAAAAAATTCACTCGTTTGGTTATGATTACAATATTATCGCACAAGGAGATATTGTTTATTAAATGTAATAAAAATACGTAATTCTTCTTAAAAAGTGACGCAAGTCCGTCATAAATGTACGTAGAGATTTACTTCGATTAATAAATTATAATAGATGGTTAGGCAGGATGTTAAATATCAACAAGAATGTTAATATTCATTCCTCATTAAGGTTTTAATTGTTATGACCCTCGTATTGCTGAAATTTAACATAATATGAGAAAATTTTAAAGCTTTTGATTATTCATTCAAGGAGATTATTCTCCTTTGCAGAATTATCAATAAAAGATAATTTTAACAACGCAATAATGCCGTTTTATAAGTAAGGGTGGTTTTCTTTAGGTGGTAGGTCTCTGTTGCTAGAAACCGTCTAAATAAGTACCCACGCAACCCATATTTTTGCTGCCAAACAGTAATGTGTAAACGACTAATGTAATTACTGCGGTAACGAAACTCAACGTCTTACGTCTCAGGCGACGAACGCAATACGGTGCAGTGTATATCATCCTAACTAACCATACGTTGTTATGGGCGGACGTATCACTTACCATCAGATGAACGTTCAGATCGCTTTGTCGGTTAATTGAACAAAAAAAAAATTGTATATGGTATCATAACCGTTCTGCTAATATCGGGAATATTATTAATTACGTCAAAAAAAGTAGTTCCGCCTCAAAGTCGCTTGCGGCAGTTACGTTCGTCCCTGACATTAACTTCAGCTACTCGCAAAATAAATCTATATTTTCCTAACTTAACGATATCACATGAATTATAAAATTTTTAAAGCTGAAAAAGTGTAAAAAAATACACCGAGGTTATAAAATAATTTATTAATAATCATGAATTTTATTTACTTAATGTGCTATTGCCTTAGTTAAGACCCTTTATCCACCACAGCCAAGTGAGGATTTGTAGACGTGATATGATAGCCCAGGCTAATGGTTTATCCTTTGAAAAATTTGGATTTCTACACCTCTCCATATACTACCCTTACAAACTACCATACACTCTTTTATCTAAATAAATCAATAAAAAATCATATAAGTGTTTTTGTTAACTAATTGAATACGTATTCTTTAATTCCGATAAAGATTTTTCTTGTGGTGAAATATGCAGTATCTACTAACATCTCTATCGTTTTCGTATTTATACAGTTATTTCCTTAACTTAAACATTCAAGCTAAAAAAAAATTATAAATCAGTTACTAGTGGAAAGTCTTTATGCTGTAAAGGTATTGTATTCCTTCGTTGATCACTGTGAAATGGAGAGAAGGAGAGGACAGACCGAAATATTAATAAATTTTTATGGAAATAAAAAATCCGGATGTGACAGGTATTGTATCGAAATAATAAATATTATGATAAATCAACGCAATTGTAACTGCAGGAAACCTTTTTAATTGCAATTAAATACAATTAATTATATTACGAAAGATTTAACTTCCAATTCAGAAGCCGGAATGCAATGACAAAAGGAAATGAAAGGTACTATAGTTCTTTGTTATTAAAGTATAAAAGGGTCCCGCACAACGATTCACCGGACCCAAGCCAACCTCACCTGCTCGTGGTGCACCCTGCTGATCAACAAACGAGGCTCTGGTTCGCATTGGGTCAGGGTGGTAGCAAAGGGCCCAAATCCCCTCATATGAATCCCTACAAACGATGGTCCCTAGTGTCCGGCGGTACTGAAGGCCATGCTGAATGTGAAGGTCGCGGGAAACTGCTGGGTGCGGGCAATGCGGTACCGATCGATGTGGAGATCTTTGAGGAAGGCCTATGTCCCACAGTGGACGTCTATTGGCTGGTGATAATGATGATGATAGTAGTGTTTTGACATTTCAGTTAGTGAAAACAATTCATATTTTGGTTTCACTAACGATAACGTTCAATATCATGAACTTCGGTATAATTCTCACGGACGATGACCTCGGTCTTCTGGTAAGCACTCCATTCCAACTGTTTGGTGCAGGAATCAAGATATTGTATTCCTTCACTCGTTATTCCATCAGACTGGAATGATACTTTCAAAAATACGTCAGCTGATAGGGCATCCTTTTATTACATCCTTTAGAAACATTGTTTGTAATTATAACTCATAATAAATATTTTTTTTATTCCCCTAGTCTCGTCATATAATATTAAGTTAAGATGTTTCTTCCATACTTGATTATTTTTAATGTACTGTATATATTTTAATATTTTCTTTTATATAATATTGACATTGAACACTTACGATTTTCTATGCACATAGTAAGTATTAAGAAAAAAATCGCTTTGGTTATTAAGCTTTTTCGTACAATATTGTTAGGAAATAAATTTAAAACAAATATATACCATCAGCCTCGCATTGTTTTTCTTCAAAATTATTTTGTCATTAGTTTATCAATCAATTAATCTTCTACTGCATTTGATGACTATGAAAATAAAAGTACAACGTAAGTATGATGTACGTAAAATTTATAATGTATGTAGATTATATTGCAACGATATATAGTATGATAAAAGATTAGGAAAAAATACTATATATTATATTACCTTATTTAAGGCTCAAATTTATACACTGCACTGTCTCCTGTAGTCCTTAACTAAAGATTGTCATAGATCTACAACAAGCGACTATTTAACGTGTACCTAAACTTAATAGATATTCATAAATAAGAAACAGGCCAGGTGGACGTCAGAAACTAGGAACAGGCCAAATCGCATAAGAGAGATATGCGCGTAAATGCGTTGTGGCGGCGATCCTGCCGGTATGCGATATCTGGATGCAACGACGCGGAGGAAGTCTCATCTACAGACACAGATATTAACTGGCACGGGTGTTTCGGCGATTATCTCGCGTAATATTGGACGAGAAGCCATGGCGAATTGCTTCCCCTGTGGAGGAAGGAAGCAGGATTCTGCATTACACGCGTTCGCAGTTTACCCGGCGTGGGAACCGGTGCGGCGGATCTTAGTAAATCGGATTGGACGGAACCTCTTCTTGCCAACAATCGTGTCGGTGATGTTGGGAGGAGGATTTTGCATGAAGAGCCGTAGCCTTTTTTTAATTTTTTGAGAAATTATTATGGTACAAAAAGAGACTGCCTAGCGGAATCGAGAGAGGACAGATTCCGCTCAGAGACGAAGCCATCGTGGCGCTAACGCACGTCGTCACGTCATACCAGGTGAATGGTGTTCTCTTATCTTAATGAGGTCTTTGGGGACGTTGGCGGTCAGGATAGGAGTTCTCATCACCTTCTAATCGACCCTGAAGAGGACAATGGCTGGACATGGTCTCCGATCATTGAAGTAGTGCTCACGAGGCTGGTAGTGACTGCATAAAAGAGAACCCGGGACGGGTTATCCCAGCATAGCGTTAGATAGGACGCGGTTGTGTTCCGAATGGAGATCTCGCGACCTCTCCAAACGCCGAAGGTAACTATCCAGGGAGTTTTCCCCATTACGAATTCCCGCCCTGTCGTGGCGGAGGGACTTAGTAACTGTGGAACGACACACGGTGAAGCGAAGTGGAATCCACCCGGCCGGCCCGCGGCGAAGGGTTCTAGTCGGTGCAAGTCTGACATAACCCGTCCTTGCCCCCGCGAGGACGAATATGCGTAGGCATTTCCCCCACCTAAAAAAAACCATCGAGAGAGTCTTAATGGGTAAAAATCTTCTCATAACTTTGACCTCCTCCAGCAGTGTCTTTTCGAAGATTACCCCCCGAAAACAAAAAAAAGGCCAGGTCGCATAAGACAATTTGCGCTAAGAATCAATTATAGAGACTTATGTCCACCAATGGACAACAATGCCTTAAAATAATAATAATAATAATGGTCATTCATTAACATTGAGTATTTTAATATGCTAATTATTTAGTATTATGTTCCACTTTTTGATTTTATTTTATTCAATGAAGCTGCGAGACGAGACCTCAGTTTAAAGAGGGCACTTAATCATTATAATGACAAGATAAATGGGGGATGTTCACTTGATGGTAAGCGATACGTCCGCCCATAGCAACGTGGCGCTAGTTAATATGGTATTCATAGCATCACATTGCGCTCATCAGCTTGAGACATAAGATGTTACGTCTCGTTACCGCAGTAATTTTACTAGCTACAGTGCCTGTGTACTTGTCACGTTACTGTTCGTCGGCTGCAATAGGAGCTGCTATGGTACCTACCATAGACAACAGAAACACAGCTAGTAAACCATGTCTTTTTTACTATTGTCTTTAATCGAAACGGTAGGTAATTTTATGTAACTTTGTACATGATAAAGATCAATCAACGATATTGTGAATTCATCGTTACCAGACGTATAACGAATGAAAAAAAAAATTGACAATATTCGCGGATCATGACTGTGCTCATTTCGCCTCCTTATCAAGCGCAGCGAACGTAAAAAGTAGATAGCGGGCTCAATTTGTATACACACTTTTTATTGTATTTTGCTAGATGACGTTTATATAGCAGCATGTCTTGGTTCTCGGGCAAGAAGTTCAGGCGAGTGCGATGCGAAAATGTGGACGAATTGTTAAAATCACCAAGTGAGTGTTGCACTTCAGTCGGAACAGTCGAGTTTAATTACCAGAATTTAATACTTCGAACAACATACTATGTAGTGTTGTATACATTGTGATACTGTGTACTTGTGCGAGTCGTGTTTTAGTATCGATGGCATCTACGTAATTCGAATTATCTCTAAGTTGTAATAATACTAAATCGATTGCAGATGCCTCCAAACAAATGATGCAATTGTTGAAGGAGGCTCCACCAATTCTCTCATTCAGGAGGCTGGATGAATCAATGTTTCTCTTCACACTACAGGCGAGCAACAAATATTTCTCTTGTACTTTCAAATTGGGACAAGAGCAAGAGATCGAAAGGCGAGACGGAAGTAAGGTATTAAAATTCAATAAAAAAAAAAACATATTAGAAAAGAGTAAATTAAAAACATTAAGAAAGTTAAAATTAAAACATCAAATAGTTTTAATACTAAACATGTTAATACAAACTGAAATATTTTTGATGATGATGATATGGCATACAAATTATCTATACCTTATTTTGTTACTTATACGAAGCGATACTTATATTGCTTTTTTAATAAAGTACATGAATTTATCATCTGTATTCATGTCTGGAATTTCTTACAATAATATATATACTAAGACGAGTATACTAATGTCATCCGCCGACTGATGTTCCATTGTTACCGTTATCTATATGATAAAGATATTAAATATTGGGGTCAAGGCAAAAGATTTTCTAATAAAATTAGTATGTCATATGATATTTAATAATATTGTTTAATTTACACGAATGCTATACTGATCATATTGTATTGTAGTGAAATATCTTCGTCCATTCATGATAATAGAAAATTTAGATGTATTTTGATATAGACAGTTAATGCTAACTGAAACATATTATAAATTATATCTCCAAAACTTTACTATGTTAGTTATGATATTCTATAGTATATTACCGATGTGGACGTTGAATTACTTTCAACTTTTATACGTAACTTAAAGCAATTCGTGTACATATGATACGTAATTGTTTTGGATATAAATACCGTGGGAAACCATTGAAAAGTCAATCTGTTAAAACGCTACATTTTGATATATCGCGTTATTGTTATATTCTGTATACAAAAGCCGACGAAGCTGATGAGGTGAACCAGTTCGTTATCGAATAACGAGTAAAAGGAGTGAACCAACGATCCTTGATATCGTTCTTTAAGAAAGTAGAATTTTCAAGATCTATTTTTAACATTGGATAGAGATCATGTGATCGAACCTCGTAATATTAATGGAAGTCCAGCGGTGGACCTGCATTGGTTGAGAAAATGATGATGAATATCATTAGTTTACAAGTATGAGAGAGCCGTTTACGTTATAAGTCGAAATAGTTATCAAGTTAATAGAATTTTTTTTTATGAAAACAAATCACTTCAAAATTTACCACGAAAATTAACATGGCTAATTATGTCTATTAAATTTGTTTAAAACTGATGATTAACTTTGTATTTTTTTTTTGTGTATTTGTTTGTAACCAACAACAATACTGAAGTATATTTACTGCAGCAAACAAATTATTTATTTCCTTAGGACGATCAAAAATTACAATATAAAACTGATCTAACTCTACATATACATAAGACATTCTCATTATATATGTAATAATAAAAGAACATGAACGATATACAAATTTAAGGGTTAAAAGAGAAAAAAAATTAACTATTGAAAAGATTAACAATGAAAATTAACAGTACAAAATTTTAAAGAGAAATTATAATGATATAAGTAATTACACAATACACAATCAGTTTAAGTTTTCTTTGTGGTTTTTATAAGAAAAAATATATATCATATATATGGTATTTTTTTTTAGATAAAAGTAGTGTATCAGCTGTTAAGCAACAGTATAATAAAACAAACGATTAAGATGCCAGATGGAAAGAAGGCGTTCTTCACGAGGGAGTTCAGTGAGAAGGAAACTAAAATGGTAAGAGTTTTTCGAAATCACTTATTACATAGTCAAGATATTTCATTAAAGTCAAAGAAAATCGCCTCTTCTAGACTAAAGATTTTCTATCTTAAAATAATTAAGATAAACTTAAATACTAGTCAATATTCCTACGCACAGTTTCAAATTCATTAATAGCTATATGTCTTAAAATAATAATTACTTCTTTTTCATTATTATTGTTATTAGGAACATAGCTTTCATTATTTTTCATACAAATAAGACTCTTAAACTATTCTATATCTTTTCTTCTACTATTAAGGACGTTCAAAAACAGCATCCCTTTAACAAAATTGCAAATCGGCTACAAATGTTGAGTTTTGTGTGTCTAGGGGTGATTAAATCCATTAATGATTATTTAGTAGATATATATAAAAAAAACAATTCGACATCCACTTGTATATTTATTAATCTATGCACCCGCAAAACATTTTACGTTTTTTTTTTTAATGGAGTTGCCATTACCAATGATATTTATTGTCCATATTATTCTCGACTGGTAAGAGAATAATTAAAAAAATACTCTGTTACAAAAAGGCAGGTGTCGTAATGGACGTTAGACGACTTAAGGAGTGACAGGTTCGATTCTCACTTGAGCTTTTCTAAGAGCAAAATGTTGCCAAGAAACCGACGTATTTCAAAGACAAATAGCTATAGTTGTATTGGGACATCCGCCAACCCGGCTATCGTCGTAGATAAACGTCTTGGCACCCTTGGGAGAAGGTCATCATCAAAAGTTTTTAACATCTGAAACACCTGTTTTTATATTTTCTTGTTATACTTCACAAACGCTATAAGTTATACAACTTGCGTAAATGTTCCTTGTACTTATTGGCAATGGAAGTTTTTGTTATAGCAGGCCCAGTTTTTACGATCGTGAACCAGTCAGAGCTTTGAACAGTGGAGCAACTTTACATATGACATAATTAAATTAAATATATTATATTGAAACTGCAATGTTATAAAGGCTTGCACGGGCCCGACAAATAGACGGCTGTGACCACACCACACAGCTCCGGACTTAGTGTTTGGTCTGCTAGAGTTCACAATTATAAATAAAATAGTTGCTATTTGTCCACAATTTTTTAGTTTCAATAAATGAATAATTTCTTATAAACTTTACTAAGGCGTTAAGTAAATTGTTTATGAAAATAAATATAGCATACTAACTGTTCCTCGTCAGCTCTGCTGCTCGTAATATACAATTAGTTTTGAAATTTTTCTGAAATATTCCGTTCGCGGAGGGTCTCTTCCCGTTAGTGACACCCCTGCAACTCCCTTTAGGGAAAGAATTTTGTAAAATCCATTCTTAACTAACCTCTAAACAGCAGAAGCAATATCTCTATCGATTTTTGAGTGTTTACCTCTAATAGTTTCGAAAATCTTGTGATGATTCAATGAATCTCTGAATATCTCCTATATATATATATGCATATATAGATAAATAGCCTTACCTCTCCCAAAGAAGTGGTCCAACATTGGGAACATTAAGAAGGTTGTTTATTTTAATTGTTAATAATTATAAATTGTTTAGGTAGTTTATGAATAACCATATAGTAATGAAAATTATCATTCGGTATTTGTGTTTGTATTCAGTTTTGGACTAAGTTTGGTTAGAGTATTGTAATGACTAAATATAGAAACCAAAAATAAAAAAGGATATTGGAATACGTACAACTTGAGCCTAGATATAGGAAACTAAGTAAACTAGCTAAACTAAACTAAGTAAACTAAACTAACTAAACTAGAAAAATAAGATATTTTATGGACAGCGGTTTACGTTTGCGCCGTGCTTAAATTGAATTTTAACTAAGTTATCTAAAATATTTTAAATTTAACTACCTTCATGATGCATTGTTTGACCGCTTGTCTTGTAACATGGATATTCCAGGTTCGATTCCGGAGCTACTAAATCAACAAATTGAACTAAATTAGGCGGTGGTACAGTTTTTTCAATGTCTAACTACCATTTACATATCGCAAATATGCCGCCAGAACAACATTGCTGCGGAAAAAAAAAATTTATATGTGGTAACCCTTTCGACATTCAATACACCCTGTTAATTTTGGGTGAGAAACCTTGATACAAATATTATGTTACACGCCTTCAACCTTGTACTCAATGTCGGCACTTCCTCTTAGAAACTTTTGTATTCCTCTATTTTTAAATTTAATAACTGTCAAACCCACGTCGTAAACTTTTTAGAAATCAAATCATATGTTTACTACTATTGGATAATTATTTACTATTACTATAATTATTTTATTAAATTACATCATTTTGGGAAATATTTTTACCAAAATCGTAAAATTAATTCATAAAATATGCTTGCTTGAAACGAAACTTACAACGGACTAAGATAATGGTAGTTATTAAACATTAACAATCATCATTATCAACTATTCAGCCTTTTATTGTTAACTTGTGTAAATTAACAATAACAGCATCAAAAAAATTTTTAAGGTTATCCAGTTTTTAAATATTTAATTTAATTTATTCTATCTCACATATATTAACAAATATTTTTACTTTTGTATTTGTATGATAGGTGTTTATTATTGCATTTTACTAGACATCATTTTTAACCTATTTAAACATTGTCATTGTTTTTTCTCACGAGCATATCAATAATATCAACATCCTATTGCTAAATAGAGTTGTTCATGAATTATTTCAAACATTAACATAATTCAAAGGCGTTTTCGCTATAAATTTATACGAAAACAAATGTTATAGTTCGAGCATTTATTTCGAGCTAAATATCTTTGACATTGATGTTATCCATGTAGGGTCAGAACTTATGCTTATTTGTTTTATACTAAATCTCTACAATAACACAAATATATTATAAACAGCCTACTTAACATTCCCATAGCTGGGACTCAAGGCCTTCTCTAAGTGCAGGTTTGAGGACGTTCTCATAATAGTAAGTTAACAGTAGTTCCTGGAAGATATCGGTTGTTTCGCCATATTCTCCTCGACAAGAAACTCAGACCAAATAGGAGTATAACAATATAATATAATATATATATATATATATATATATATATATATATATATATATATATATATATATATATATATATATATATATATATTGTGTGTGTGCTCTGCGTCAGTTAATGATCTCGATGACTAATTTTGGTCGTAGCATTGTTGATAAACCTTCGTGGTTTTTTAATAATACTTATGTTGAACTTCATCATTTTGTAAACGATAAATAAATAGAAAAAAAAAACTGCAGAAGTTTTTCCTATTTTTTAATAATAGTCGAAAAATAAATCCAGTAATACTACTTTTGCATTAGTCTAATTCCGATTTTTTATTTTTCAGACGGTCGAGTTAGAAGGTTCTGATGTCAAAGGAGTTATATATTATGAAGTTGTTGAATAACACCAAACTGAAGTGATGATTTGTCAGTATTGCCCGTAAATTAATAATATTATACACTATACTATACTATGATTAATATTTATGAAAAAAAAACTATTATTATATAATACAATAAGATAATATTGAAGAAGAGTTTTATTTGCTGCCACCCTTGCAAGACGTTTTAAGTATTTTGAAATTGCCTCAAGGAAGTTAATATTTAGTAAACTAAATTAATTTGAAATAAAAGACAAGAATTTATACAGAAACTTTAAATAAATAAAATGATTTTTTTATTTTTTTTTTTAAATATGAAAGGACTATTCTAACAAAATGTGCGAAAAAAGAGGTATTTGGTAAAGACTGATGACCTAGGAACTAGAGGACATCCTCATGCAGCATGATTTGCTAACAGTATTATTTGTAGATAGTTGCTCGTTCAGAACATATAAAGCTAACAAGTTAAAATATGAAATACAGGAAGTGGTCATATATTATTGTGACATTTGTGGAATGGTAGAAGACTTACACTACTTGTCGACGGAATGTGTCCATGTTGAAGTCATTAGAAACGAATTGTGGTTAACTTTTTCGTGATTTTTGCAAGTCATTCTGATTACACAAATCTCTGCGGAAGTAAAACGTATCTATAAACATATATTTTGTTTAAATTTGTAAATGTAGGTTAACAATTAGTAATCATAGATAGATAGCAGTGAGGATTATTTTTTTTTCATTATTTATTTATTTCTAATTTCCCCTGATATTATTATTCAGGGCTTTACCTTATCCGATTATTAGCAGTGAGTATATTAGATAATAGTTTATTTGTAATTAATAGCAGCTCTATTATCTTCTAACAAACTATTATCTGGTATAGACATGAAAGATTAAAAGTCTGTATTTGTGGTTTAGGACTCTTTGTTTCCCACAAGTATATTAACAACAAAACTAATTCATCGATTATTATATTGTGTCGTGCATATTTATAAACGACTTAACATATACCCCGCCCAGTTCCATTGTGCATGATCGTTTATTATCTGCCGTCGTATCTTAATATCTAAAGCTGTGACAAAGAGGCCAAATAGTCGACTATATTACACGCATTACAAGTTAGAACAAAATGCTACTCAATGTTACGCTACACGACTTATTTACAACGTGGCATCCATCAATGTCAATATATTTAGACATTTTTGATTTATACTTTCATATACTAGCTCCAAATTATGTATCTCATATTAGATTGTTATGTATTTATTCATCACTTTACAATAAAATGTAACATTTATTGTGAATAGATGATTTATTGCGATTATTATGAAATGCACCTGGTAGTACAATAATAAGTCCCCAAATTGCGATAATATTAAAACCACTTTACTGTATTAATGTTTATAAAGGTTTCTAAATATACATCAATATTAAAGATCAGACATCTCTGATCCATGTTTATGATTTAAATTTGAACTATGATCTAATATCATAAGTTTTTAAAGAGTCTTCAAATAAAATTTTGCAATCCTCAAAGGCCAGACGATAATTTAGTTTCATCGTTTCCACAACTGGAGCATGATCTAAGTTTATAATATATTAAAGACTTTGTAATGAAACGTTTAATAATAATATAGTTTTTAATAAATTTTTACATATGTCATTATTTCAATCGCAATATTCAAGTTTTATGTTTTTACAATTGTTAACAGGACAGCGAATCGTTGTTATGAAATCATCATCAATAAAAAGGTAATTTTTATATTCAGTTACCGTGTTATCATTCAGAGCGGCAATAAGATCGATGTGGGTCACCGTCGCTTTACCTTATGGGGACGGTGGCGTACCAACTTAATGACTGACACATCAGCCAGCGGAGCCTTCGCTGGTACTATTACGAAAGGCTACATATCCTACCAATAGCGTTGTTATATTTTCTGCCCGGTTATTATTGGTGCTGTATCAGCAACGGACGGTTGTAATTATCCGTAGAGTAATTACACGTTTAATATTACACGAGTAATTAGTTTGTCTACGCCTCAATGAGCAATTTTAGAGAAGGGTTAATAGTAAATAGCAAACTTTGTTCTATGATTAGTAGCTCGCTGGCGTACAGCGTGCGGTTTTCATTCCGAAGGTCGCGGGTTCGGATCTCGGCATGTACCGATGACATTTAATATTTAAGTTATGTACATTTGTGAACTTTAGTAACAACAGCGAAATACAAACGGTGAAGGAAAACATCGCGAGGAAACCTGCACATGAATTAGAATTTATTCTAAGGTGTGTGTGAAGTCACCAATCCGCATTGGGCCCGCGCGGTGACTGTAGCCCCATCGCCCTCACGTTGAGGGTAGGCCTGTGTCCAAACAGTGGTGACGTAAATTGGCTATGGTTCTATAATAAATTAAAACTACGACTTAAAGTATTAAGAAGAAATAAATTTTTAGTAGGTCTCTGTTGTCGGAGACCGTCTAGGTCTATACCACCGCAGTGCCTATTGCAATTGACAAACAGTACTGTACAATCATTATTGTGTTCCAGTTTGAAGGGCGCTGTAGCTAGTGTAATTACTGGGTAAAGCAAACTCAATATCCTTTGTCTCAAGGCGATGATCACAACGTAGTGCAATGTATAACATACTAACTAGCGCCACGATGTTTTGGGCAGACGTATCACTTAACATCAGGTGAACGTCACGCTCGTCTCATCGCTCTGTTGAATAATTAAAAAAATATATTTTTATTAAATACTGAAACATTCTCAAAAAATTTCTTTTCAGATAGAATAAAAAAAATTATTTGTAAAAGTTAAAATTTACTTTTATAATAAATTAATTAATTTAATAAAGAAATTTCTAGTCTCTCAGTTTTTTAAAAACACTTTAATAACTGTATACATAAATTAATAATCATTTTACTGATTACATTATTTACGTAATAACTGCGCTTAAAATTGAACGGCAAAATGTCGGAAACTGAAAGATAAAAATGCGAAACTATCGTCAGGCGCTTGTTATTATTAAACAAAGCAAGTAGCGTTGAAAAAACAGTGAACAATTCACTTTGCTAAATAGAAACTAAACATCAATATTATATTTGCAATATATAATTAAAAAATAGTAGGAAATGGTAATTTAAATCAATTGAAAATATTTTTTATAATTTAAGGGTATAACGAGTTAAGGGAGAGTGTATTGTTAATAAATGTATCTACATATCTATAAAAGTTAAGTTAAAGTGCCCTTTTACATAATATAACTTTTAATTAAAAATAAAAGCATTAATGTTAAACTTATGCTATTGGTCTATGAAAAGTAATATCTAACGAATCTGGGCATAGGATTAATGTAATTATTATATAAGAAATATATGAAAGTATAACACATTTAGTTTACCAAAAAAAATATGGACAAATGGAAAAAAGGACATTTTTATTTATTAAATGTATTAACTCCATTTCAGTATTGAAAATGATCATTTAATTGTCATTTAACATTTCTTACAATAGTTGTGTACTCGTTTATTCTTGGAGGAATAGAAATAATTGAAAAAGTAATATATAATTATATAGTGATACTAATAAATAAAAATATACATGAAATATTTGTAAGCATATTTCATTTATTCATCATTGTTATCATTTCAGCCTATCACCGTCCATTGCCAAACATGGGTCTCATCTATCGAGTCCCATCGATCATTCCGATAACACTTGCATCCAACGTCATTCAAGAGATTCATCAGGTCATTTGTCCACTTAACAGACAATTATACCACGCTGCACTTGGTAATAAATGGTCTCGTTTCAAGGATCTTTCTGCCCCATTGTTCGTTCGATCTTCGCGCTGTCCAGCTCATTGCCACTTCAGTAAATTTATTCTCATAAATATGTATTTAGATCGAACATTACTGTTATTTATAATAATATAAGGCACGAATATTCTTTAATATGATGCTTTTAAATGTTCTTGCAACCTAATTCAAATGCAGGTTACATAAACAATGCTAATTCGACTTACAACACACGGGGCGGCGTTGCTCGCTTTTATGACCAGATCGGATTTTATCTGAGTTTCTGTCACAACACAACACCTAATATAACTTATACATTAATTCAATATGCAATCGTGACATTTTCTATACGGTTAAAAATGAATTTTAATTGCACTCGAAATCTTTGATTAGATTATTCAGAGCCGAGAAAGAAAACGAAAGGTTTTGCATGTCTAAAGTAACGATCGCTTAAAAGCAATGAAGCTGTAGTGGGACTGAGGGTGTGGAAATAAATAGGATCGCTTTCTAAAAACACTGGTTTTTATTTTATAACAGAAAAAGTCATAAGCACATTCATCATCACTACACATATCTTTTTAACTTTTCTAGTATACCTCTCTCGCTCACGCTCATACATACTGTCTTGTTCTTACGTTTCGTTCCAAGCATCCATCTTACACTGGAATAACTAACACTGAAATTTATAAATGAAAAAAAATTACTAGTCTCAACTAAGAGGACTATGATAAGAGTAGAAAAAATAATAATAAAATAACCAAAAACAATATTTGATTTTCTTTATATATAATTATATTGGTAACTTTCCACATACCAATACCTTGCAAACGACGTTGCGCGCAGAAGCTAGTTTATAAAATCTATTAAAATTTTATGATTCACGTCCATAATGGAATATAGCGTTATATTTTAAATTATCACAATAAACATCTCAATATGAAATCGTTAATCATATTTATCATAATTTAGTTGAGATATTGATTTATATCGAAACAACTAAATGGCGCAATATCAGCATAAACAGTATCGAGTTAGATCTGTTAAATCCGTTTCTAATATACGAGGAAGAACTACTAACCTTGACAGTTTCGTTATCTGATACAGAATTCAATTACAAGTTATGCAAATCATGAATAAAAGTTTTATTATAATGCTAAACTAAGAGTAATAAAACTTAACCTTAAAATAGTGAATATTGCCTACGAGAAATCGAAATATATGTTTCTTAAGTGAGTTATAATTTAAAATATAAAATTTCGCAAGGATAATTAAAGTACATCTAATGGAGAATGTTTTCGGAGATAATTTTTATCAATAAACTTTATGCCTTTGATTTATGTAACGCACAAGTTCCATTTCTTTACGACTACAATATATTTTTTTTAAATCGCATAGGTTTATGCTTGCCCATGATTCCGCCTAGTGTTAACTGCGGTGGTAAAACACCTAGTAAAAACCTACTTATTCTACTCTTGAAAACCCACTTTGTATGAAAACATTGACGCCAGTAATTTGCTCCACTCCTTTACTGTTCTTGTCAGGAAAGACAAGTTACACATCGTTGTTCGCGAACTAGGAATGTTTATAATATAAGTTTAGGACTAATATTGAATATTTATTTTATTTTAACTATTGTTATATCTCAAATATCTAGAATAATGAAGAAATGGAAACGGTAATACAGACACTTTGTAATGATACAGAACATGTAAAGAGATTGGGCTAAACCCTAAAATTGAGAAGACTGTTCTACTATTTCACGTTAGATTCACGTTACCGGACGTTGAATATAAATGCGAGTTAAAACCACATTACCAAGGTAGTCCTGTTCTAAAATTCCAGCATTATTATATATCATTAACTTGGCCATAGCTAAATCTCGTTTGTCCATTGTAACGTGGACCCATTAGACTTAAGCGTGGGCGCTATATCAAACGTTCATTTGTTTAGATGACTAATCGGCTCCATTGATGTAGTGTTATTCTTATTCTCTTCTGACCTTGTTAGACTTTTGCTGCAAATATTTGAAAGTGGCCCCAATTAAATTATGATATATATATAAATATTATGTCCAAAATTTAGCTACACCTAAGGAAGAACTTTACAAAACATACAAGCTCCTTTTGGACGCTGCTTCTTCTGATGTCATGACTGCTAGAAGTAAACAAACTTAAGGAACTGCTGACAAAGTTTTTGCTTGAACATCATTTATATTTAACGCCAATATTTTAGTATTCCTATACAAGTATAACTATTTATGTATTTATAAATATATGTTTGTTATATATACAGGGGGAAAGATAATAGGTGTAAAAGATCTGGAGGCGCTAAAGTATAGCTTATATCCTATCTATCTATGTATGGAATACCCCATCCAAAAGCAATGGTTCCTGAATTAATAATTTTTTAAATATTTTTCAAAAAATTTCCGATTTTCTAGGAAAAAAATCGATGATTTTATTTCTTATTTATTTCTATACAAATTTTAATGTAATAATTATTGTTTAATCATTGTTTTATTAAACGAAATTAATATCATCACTTAGAGGCTAAAACTTTTAAATCAGGTTCTTTGAAAGTCGTCACATTAAAAAATAAGACGCCATACTTACATTTTTATTTAGTCTTAAAAAAAAAATTATTAATAAAAAATACGTATAAAGCACATAAATAAGTACCTGACAAGGTATAAGAAAGTACATGAAATTGCTAAAATTTAGAAAAAAAGAACATTTGTAATAAAACCAAGTACCATGAAATATCAAACTGTAGAGACACAAAAGTACAAGCTGCGCCGGCCCTTATATTGACCCTTTTGTTTTTGTTGTAACACGTGCGAGCCTATTGTTTTCGTTTTAGATATTGAATTCAGATTAGGAGTTTAAAGTAACAATTACTTTAAATTTTGCTCAAACTGACGGCCACGGTTCCTAATACAAGCACGAAGCCTTTTTCTTAAGTCAGATCGAGTGACTCGCCCTGTGAGCTGTTCTCGTATTTTGTCAGCAGCGACGTTGATGCGTGACTTTAAATCTTCTAACGAGTTAATTAGTGTTGTGTACACTAAAGATTTCATGTGACTCCATAAGTAATAATCGCAAGGTGTTAAATCAGGACACCTTGCGGGCCACAGTGTTGGTCCGCCTCGGCCAAAAATACCATAAAAACAAAAGGGTCACTTTAGCCCCTCCAGATCTTTTACACCTATTACCTTTCACCGTTTACATGAGTTCTCAACATTCTTCTGGGAGTTGATTCTTTTGGCAATAAGTCCTCCTTTATACCTTCTTGGCGTACGCAATAGTTTTCAAATTAAAGATAAACAAGCAAATAATTTTTTACACAAGATTTTTTATACAAAGAATGCGGTTCTAGCTTATTAATTAATTCCAAACGACGTATACAATTACATTTATTCACCTTAATGTTCTAATGCAAACATAGTTTATGTTAGAAATAAGCACTGCAAAGTGTATCCTGTTCTTTACAAACGTGAGATACCAATACATTATTTAATAAAGTTATGTGAGCGTCACCATTCATAATTTTCTTTTATTACTGTATTTCTTTAATTATATGGTCTCTAGTGAGCGTCATAGAGTTATAAAAAAACTAAAGAGGACTCGGAAATTGTTAAAGGGCATTTAAATGAAATTAAAATATCTATAGATTTCCATTCTAATGTTTTTGAGGCAGCAAAATTGATTATCAACCAAAGTATAAAATAAATTTGAGAAATTCTGAGATATTTAATCTTGATTATGATCATTAATCGTTCAGTATGTAGTCTGTTCTGAAGAAGTTTACCACTTGAAAGCCATATCGACTCTTCCAGCTCATCTGATACTGGACTCGTGGACCCGAGTCCACGGCCATCAGTGTGTAGTGGGCTGAATATTAGTATTTATACCATTTATTTTAATATACAACAGTAATGCATAATTGTTATGTAAATCCGACATCTAAATATTGAAAGAGTTTTGACTCCAACGACTTGAAACTATACATTTCTATCGATTATTACGAAATTTTGCATTTTAACACGTATGTTTTCTTCTAGTCCCTGTGTCGTCAATATTTCTGCCATCTAATGTTCACTGCTAAACATTGGACTCTTGGCAGTAAGGAAGGTGAAAATTTGCCACGCTTGGTAAGAGTAGTATATTTGTAAAAATCATTAGTAGAGGTGTAAAGGTTCCCGCACAACAACTCACCGGTTCCAAGCTAACCTCACCTGTTCGTGGTGCATTCTGCTAATCAATAAACGAGGCTCTGGCCCCCAGCAACACGCATTCGGCTAGCGTGGAGGTAAATGGCCTAAATCCCTCATATGAATCCCTACTCGATCAATGTGGAAATCTTTGGGGGAGGCCTATGTCCAACAATGAACTTCTTTTATCTGATGATGATGTTATTATGATTGGTAAAAAATCATTGTTAAACCCACTACCTTTTTTTTGCCTTTCAGTATCTATTTTCAGAATGGTAGTAGGGACTTTCTAACCCATCCCTTGCTTATGGTAATAACACATCTTTTATGGACCTCAACTGTCAATACTAGAGGAAACGGGAGTGATAAATCTGCTTAAATCCATACATGAACAAAAAACACGTTTATTAGAAAACAATCTTCGCAACTCTGGTGAAAAGTAAGTTTAATTACGGGTCTTCTAACCAATCCTAAGCATCGTTAAACAGATTGTAATGTTCTTATTAATATAATTGAGTATTCGTAAAATGATAATAGTAATGGATACAGGATTTTAAGATGTATAAGTTTTAAAAATGAGTATTTGATTTAGATATACCATGTACACGTCCAGTTAAGTTTGTTAGTATCGGGGTCAAACTAGAAGGCTGAGTTAGTTTCACAATGGGAACGAACATTGTACATGCCACGCCCTGACACGTCCACTTCGATATAAAATATTACGACCACCAGGTGTACGACGGTTACCACAAAGCTTACATTTTCAAACATGCTGGACATATAACCATATAAATATCAAAATTAGGAAAAGCCTGTCAAACTAGCAAAAAGCATAACCTGTACATTTTACACGAGATTGCATTAGTTTCTTTAAGGAAACAGTCTAGGTCTACAAATGGCACTAATTATTACTGCCATTAAACTCAGCTATAGCAAATAAAAAATAAATAAATCAGCTAATATTGTTTAGATTATTATTAGATTTTATCACATTTATTTTTTATGATTTATGTAATTTGCATCTGATTAAGTTCTTTCTAATAAACAATGACGCTTTATATATCTAAGCACAATACTCTAATAGAAAAAAAGAAATAGGTTAGTCTCCCGTAATCTAAGTGAGACATATTTAGTAAATGTTAATATTATTTTGTATAATACTTGACACAAAAAATAACGGATATTCAATAAAAACTATAATTAACACATAGTTGTAATATAAACCTTTTTTTACATTGTTGCAATTACTTTGAGGTTATAATTTTCCTGTCACCTTTTTTGAAAGACTACTTTGCAACAAAAAATTATTACCACATAGTCTCTATAAAAACTTACACATATGCATACAATACAGGTTATCCGTAAAAACATTAATATCAGGATATTATTAAAATGAAATATATTCTCATCTGTTCATTATTACGTCTCCATATTCTACTTAGAATGTAGATCGATTGGCTTTTATTGATATCAAGAATAACATCGACCATACGAATAAACGAAAAAAAAAACCTCTGATCCGGGTTGTACGAATCAAAATTTGTCTTATGAAAACGATTTTAATCGCAACAAATATTTACATAGTTATATTGTTCGTTGTTTTGTACGAGTAGTTAAAAAGAAACAATTTATTACTACAGTTAATTACTTCCTTCCGGTAATTGTAATTTGTAGTTAAATTATTTTACAGTATTTACATACTTACTATTTGAAAAAATCTTATATTGTTTACAAGATTTTTTAAACATTTGGTATTTTAATTGTTCTTCTTATTAAACTTTCAGATGATGTACATTTTTAGTATTATGAATCCAATGAAACAAATCAAACCTTTCTCAGTTTCTTTTTTGTTTTTATTTCGCTTTGAAAAGCAAATAAACAATGTTAAAACTTTATACCCTTAATAATCATTAAAAAAAAATTTAATACAATAATAAAAGGACCCTGCCACTTCATCAGTCTCCGTAGCGCAAGGGCTTGCTACACCGAGCTTCGTGGTGCGGATATTAGTCCACATAAGGTGGTGAAATTTGGACGATTGTTAGGTTTATAAGAGCTAGAATAGGACCTACGTTAGATCCTTGCGATCTGTAGGTTCCTAAATAAACGTAACCTGTAATTTCCGACGTACTTCAATAGATATTATATATGTATTTGTACACGACCTTGGTATAGCATCACATAATCTGTACAACCTCGTACAAGAGGTACAATCTTCTATAATGAAAAGATATGACAAGGAGAACAATGATAGCAGAAATTGCACAACAATTACTTAAAAGCCGCTATTTCGTATTATAGCGATAACTGAGCTGAAATTATTTTTTTTTCCTTTGCTAGTGTACATTGATTATATTAGCAAAGAAACGAATGCTTACATAATACGACTTCTTTCTATCAAAACGAACGATAGTGCAATAAATGCATGAACATTGTTAATGGTTGCTATAGACATTTTAATAATAATGTAAAATTTACCTTTTTTTTGTGTTATTGTAATCATCAATTCATACGTCTTGTTAAAGTTAACACGTTTCCAACCATGTAACAAAACTTGAACGCAGTCATAATCATTTTTAAAAACAACATATCATGCGATAGTTCGCAAGTTAAAGGTTTTCACGACGAATAAATTGCTGGAGATAAGTATCAAAAAAAAAATAAGGACGACGTTCAGAGGAATATTTGTCAGCGCGATAATCCGACACTCGCTTGACAACGACGCTTGTTAAATTTATCGTTGTTTTTTTCGCGAACAATAAAATAAAAATCCCTCGAAATTAAACTATACAAATAAAAGTGACACGAGACCGCCATTTCGCTTGTGATATGTGGTCCGGTATTATACTCAGTCTACAGTAGTAAAGAAAAAGCGGCGTTGAATTTTAATTCTTTTTTATTTCACGATATGACGAGATGAGCGGGACTTTCACAAATTACGATGATATACACTACATCATATGGTGCTCGTCGTAACTTCTTAAGCTTCACGCTTTAAACCGATGGAGATCTTTAAAAGTTGACAGCTTTTTTCCTTTGTTGTAGCTTTTGATGATTTTGATATCTAAAGGTTATGTTTTAAAATTTTTATTTCATCTTATTGTTTTGTTTACATCACTACAATCTCTAAACTTTAATATATAATTAATTGAATTTTTTTTGTTCCAACTTACCTTGTAAAGTGATACGCCTGCCCACAACAAGGTGGCGTTAGTTAGAAAGATATATATTGCACCACATTGCGCCTGTCGCCTGAGACATAAGATGTTGAGTCTTGTTACCCCAGTAATTACACTAGCTTGCACACTACGGTTAAGCGGCAGCAATTGGAACTGCGATAATATCTATCCAGACGGCCTCCGGCAACAGAGACCTACCACCAAGTATATTTGTTATAGCTATAATTAAAAACCAAAAACTTAAACTTGAAGATTCTGCCTTGAATGTTCACTTCATAAGTGTTTATTTTAACATATCCTAAAATTAAAAAACTTCAATTACACATAAACCTATAATAACAATAGGGTCTAAGATGGATGAAGCACATTAGCTCAGAATAGTTTAGCGTATTACGTCGCAGATGGACCACAGGAATACGGTTATTGCGACAGATTGACCATGTGAATAAAGTATCTAACCAGATTCAGAATAATCATGCAATCATCTGCAAGGCAGGTTTTTTTTTATTTTTAAAAGTACATATAATATTCAACGCCATGCATACGCTGTATGACCGCTTGACGCTATGACAGCGTACACAGCACAACTATGCCTCCAGCAACAATACTGGCCTTTACTTCTTTTTATTCTGCCGCGGAATCTGGATGGACTACTTTCAAAAACAAGAAGGTGACCTAAATTCGCGAGAGTCGCAAAATATAAATCAATCACTACATTTAACTGCATAACACACGATTTCGCGAAATCAATTTAAATTACGTAAAAATCCGTCTGGTATTTGAACTGAGAGGTAGTTGTTTTTTGAATAACCTTGTCTATCACGATTGATAGTATAAATATGATTTATCGGAGCATGAACACGACATAACACCAATAGGTGTGCTTTTTAATAGATTTTGACGAGTTAAAGGTTATTTTGTTGAAATGTATTAACACGAGTTAAAAGAGTATTTATTCATATAATTAATAATTATTGAAACCTCAGCATCTTCAACTATATAATTGTAAATCGTGATCTATTATAAATATATTTAGTAAGATCACGATATGGCAATGAAGTGAGGCGTTAAAGAAAGTATTAATTACATTTTTCTGTTATGATTTTATGTTTCCGATGGAGATATAATCTCGAATTAATGTTTAGATCAAGTAATTTTATTATATTTAGTAATCATTTCTAAAATTGTCATTTTCTAGAGTAAATTATGTTTATTTTTCCAATTAAATATATCTTTTTATCAGTGAAATCCGGATTTAGAGAAGTTTATTAAACAATAATACTCTCTCAGTGGTTATATCAGCGTTTGGACATGTATGAAGTTTAGACTCTCCAATGTAATCAAACATTGTCAGAATTTAATAATACTATTCTGTACTCATAAACAATTAAATAAAAAATAGTCTTTCTCCGACTAATCTACTTGTTATCTCCAAGTAACACCTGAGAGAGTTTAAATATTAAAAAAAGATCAGTAAATTTAAAGTTAAAACCTAGTTTCCTCGCGTATAACATCTGATTAGGAAAAAAGCAATTTATTCATCTAGATATCTAGATCAAGATCAAATCGTCGAATGAAATTATTAAAGTTGCAAGCCTGTGATATTGAACTGCAACCGGTGATTATTGATAATCAATTAATGCAACATTCGATACGGTTGAACCATGTGGAGCAGATATGCCGTCATCGGCATGAATCATATGCCTAAATTTTGCGCCTATTAAATATTCAAATTTGGCCCAACCTATCAATCTACTTGTAATTGCCCTGTTTAAAAATAAACAAAAAAACTCAACTACTATTTTATCTACAATACTTCTTCTTTGTCGTAACCTCATGACTGAGGGACGTGACCATGGTGCGTTGCCATGGCCACCATTTCTTTTCAGACATTTCTGTCTTGCGCCATTTGGATGGATGATTGTAGGGTAGCTCCCGTAGCGTCCTGAGTTGTGCGTGTCCATCTTGTAGGATACCACCCTCTCGCTCTCTTTCCTACAATACACTTGAACGTTAATTGTACTTACAATAAAGTACGATAATTAGGGCTGATGATGATGAAGTGTGCTCGCTAAGAATACGCAGATTTTTTTTTTCAATTCACTTACACATATACAATTCACCCACCAGACGAGCGAGACGTTCATCTGTGATACGGCTGCCTATAACAACGTAACGCTGGTTAGGATGATTTATTTAGGTCGCAGATACCAGATCCGCGAGCCCTGAGTGAATTCCAAGCAAATAAAAAAATTCTGTGCCCGAAATACAACGAAGTTTAATGGTATAAGTATTTATTACATAATTACCAATTCTATAAATAGCTTACACCAGATATTCAAAACATTGATGTATCTTCGGGATCACACCGAGCGATCCTAAACATTGGCTCATTGCAATCCAGCCCGGATGTGACTTGCGCTGCAGCATAGCAACGACGATATTATTCAGATAAACCTTACTTGTTTTAGGGTAACGGTGTATTTTTTGGTTCAAGATATAAATAAAAAAAAATTAAACTTAAGCGTAAAGTCCGATTGTGGTTAAGCACTGATCTATACAAAATAAAGAATTATAAGATAATCATACTTCAGTGGAACTTTCCGACATAAACTGACATTTTGATAGGCGCGTCGGCCGCCTGCTGAATCTGTGATTCACAATATCGATGCCAGTTAGCAAGTGTACAATGTAGTAAAACTGACTCATCGACAGCAGCAGGAACTCTTGAAATATCAAAAGAGAGGTAAGGTCGGCAATGTAACGATTCCGAACAAGCTGACAATAGAAACAGACCGTAGCTATAAAAAATAAACGTGAGTGTTCTCTAATGTTAAAGCTCTATGTTAACCTTTTTAGTGTTCATAATATCCGTTTGTAGGATCCTGTAGTGGTGCAGCACCACAGCACCAACTCTGTAGTATCAGCGTGTTGTTGTTAAAAAGGGATTTTAGTTACTAAATATATCATTCTAACCAGCGTCACATTATTTTTGGACGGGCGTGTCAATATGATGCAGAGTAACAAACAGGTCAAAGATGGCTGACTGGTGGTAGGTCTAAAGGCGACGAGCGCAATGTGGTGCAGTATGTATTATCTTAACTGGCAGTGGTGGTAGGCCTCTGTTGCCGGAAACCGTCTAAGTGGGTACCACCGCAGCGTCTATTTCTGCCGCCAACCAGTAATCTGTAAACATTACTGTGTTCCGGATTGAACGGCGCTGTAGCAAGTGTAATTTTTGGAGTAACGAGACTCAACATCTAATGTGTCAGGCGACGAGCGCAATGTGATACAATATATATTATCCTAACTATGTTATGAGCGTATCACTTACCATCAGGTAAACGTTCGATTCGTCTCGTCACTTAATTAAATAAAAAAATACGTAAGGTGACTATTTAGGCTGATGCGAAAAAACCCTGCCTCTGTTCAAACTTCATGTGACCCCAAAAACCAGCATATTATGAAAGAAACTGCAAGTAGAATTTACGGTACATGACACTGATATATTTCATACTTTTTCTTCTTATCAGCCGGATAACGCCCACTACTGGGCAAAGGCCTCGCGCAAAGATCCTCATTGACGGGGAATTGAGCATCAGCCTCACCACTCTGGCCCAATGCGAGTTAGTTAGAAGTCAGACCTTCGTCTGTAGTTTAGCAGGGTGTAGCGCGTGCAGGTGAGGTTGACTTGGGCTCCGTAAGATGTTGGACGAACCCTTTACACCCCCAGTATAGTAAAGCGTATTTCATACGTTTATAATTAAAACATTTATTTTTTAATTTTATCTCTTATTAACTATTTCAACAAATCGTTTTATAGTACAAGATACCAGTTAAACGGTGTTACCATTATGTACATTATTTATTTTCTAAATACCTCTTATACACTTTAAACAATTTTAGGCATAAAAAAAAATATTATTTAATAATGACGGCTTTTTACGAAATAACTATAAACTACAATAAACATTTACTCTGTGGCGTAAATGTAAAGTTATGAATAGAAATATCTAATATTGTAACACTTGAAACTAAATAATGCAATACGCTCATAGAAATTATATATTCTGGTTATCATCATCATCGGTGGATAGATGTCCACTGCTGGTCATAGGCCTGCCCAAGTATTCCCACATGATCTAGGCCATTTTCTACGACGCTAGCCAAGCTCGATTTGGTGGGAGCTAGAGCCTCGTTTGTTAATTAGCAGGATGCACCACGAACAGATGAGGTTGGCTTGGTTCCCGTGAGTTGCGCGGGAACTCTTATCACTCTATATATATTATGAAATTTTTAAACATGTTAATATATTTAATCAAAATTTATGTTTATCGTTAGTTATATATTATGTATACAGCGTTACGCCAATTTGTCAAGATGTTTTCTTAAATACATGATTATCACTAATATATAATATAATTTAAAGCGCCATTATCTTTATGGTTCAAGGTTCTATCGGACACTAAATTCAATATCTATCTTGCTATTTACCTGTTATCTTAAATTACATAGTTTAAGATATAGCTGGAATTAATTAAATATAACTATAGAAACTGTTGACTTGGAACTTATAACTAAAAATTATCAGTTATCATATTATTTTGTCAGTATTTCGGGAATAAATTTTTGTTACAAATTAAATATTTACTGTTATACTACGAAGGGATTACAACCCGCAACACAGTAATGTTTGCGTGGTACCTACCTAGATGGTCTAGGCTACAGAGACCTGCCACCAGTGTTATACAAAATCATTTAGAAGAAACGAGCTCCTTAAAAGTTTTAAAATATGACAGCTATACGAAAATATGTCAATAATAATACTTATATACTGGAGTAAGTTTGTAAATATATATATAATGAAAATGAGTTTTGTATGTTCGTCAATCACTTGAAAATTAGTGAACGTATCCACATGGGAATATGACCATTCGACTCGCAATGATTTGTAAACTAATAGCTTTGTAAGTCTTTGTAATACAAATGGCGCTGATTCATTTCCTGGCAAAATACACTAATGCTGTATTAATGGTAACACCGGACTGGCTTGTTACCACCCTTAATAACCAAACTATAATAATATAGCAATGGTACGTTCCAGCAGTCAGAGTATTCTAAGCGAGCACACTTCACTGTTTTCGGTTAAATCGTCATTTAACTTTTTTATTTTTACTACGACACTAGTAGGACAGGATAAAATGATGAGTCTCGTTACCCCAATCATGTCACTATCTACAGCACCGTTCAAACCGGAACATAGTAATATTTGCACAGTATTATTTGCTGGCAGCAATATGCGCTGCGATGACGCCTCGACAGTCTGCGGCAACCGAGACCTACCACCAGTAAACTAACTTATTATGAAATAAATTATATAATGGTCAATAAAAGTCTTTATCATTAATAATTTAATGCAAAACTAACCTATAAGTTTATAAGTTATTAAATAGTTTGTTGTTGTACTAATATGCGGTTCATAACCTGTGTTAATACCATTTAGGTTTAAACAAGCCGTGAGATGGCGACTGTCGGCGTAATTTAGTCTGTAATATGTCCAGATAAAAACAACGTTTTATTACCGCTCCACGACATATGGCGAGGGAGGCCTGAGGTCGTTACTTGTAATATACAATGCCTCCGACACCCTTGAATGATGTACTTATTATGATGCGACGTCATTATATGTGCGTAGATTATGTTGTGGTAGATCACATGTACAGAGAAACGGAGATAAATTTCAAAATGCAAATGTTAACATATAAATGCAAACATTTTAATGTGATCGTTTTATATGTGCAATAAAGATAGATGTTAATTCCAAATGAACGTAGAAGTACATATATATATATAGAAGATATCTAAAGATTCATTGACTTATCACGAGATCTCCAAAACTAATAGACGTAAATACTCAAAATTTGGTAGAGATTTAGAGGTCAGATAAGAATGGATGTTACAAAATTCCTTTTCCAAAGGTAATTGCGGAAGTGTTAATAAGAGGAAGGAACCCGGGAGAGCGCAGGATGCCGCCAGGCGGGAATATTTTTGACAAATTTCAAGTCAAAATTTCTTAACTAATTATATATTACTGCCAGTAAGGCGGGAAACAGATAATATAAATGTATATATGAAATCCAAAGCTAGTGGATACGACACGTAAATAATTGGAATTGATTAAAATTTATTTACCTTACTTATCTGGATCGACATTGGTGTGACCTAGGTACAAGCACTAAGGTTTCGATAGATAGTTAAGTCTCCTCTAGGTTTAATTCTTGAGTGTATTCTAAGGCCACGCGGAGGTTTGTTAATATCATATGAGATTATAGACGAGTTATCAAAAAAAAAAATATACCAGATAAAAACTGTTTCAACACTACAAATATTTGGAAAAACCTGCAACATGTCCTTATTGTAAAATTTATAACGACATTAGCGACAAATAATCTAGTTTTTCATCTGATCAACATAAATTCGATATAACGCTTTCCTTATTTGGGAACAATAAAGAATTTACTAAACAAAAAAAAAAACAGGCAAAAAATCAAATGTCATTGTATTTATACGTATAACTTAATGTACGGTGTCCATTCGTTGTGAGCCATAAAACTTGCTAAATAAGTATTATTTCAATCATATGAACGAAAAGATGGTTTCTCTTTGACGAAGCAACGAGAGGCACGTTAACAATCTGATGCTAGTTAGGATGATGTACACTACAACATATTGTGCTAGTCGCTTTAAAAAACGTTGTTAACCCTCGGTCCCTTGTATAAAAATTTTTGTAGCTACAACTCCTAGAACACATTAATAAATGCACACTAGTGATCTGTGGCTCAGGGTCCGGTAGAAAGCTACTACCCATTATGAATCAAGGAATGATTAATCCATCGAAGGAGCTCAAATTTAAATATCGTTGGAAAGAGTCCAGCGCTGACATTTTGGTCAAGGGGTGCGAAGGTACAAAGAGAGGAAAATAAAACGTAGGAGTTACTAGTCGGTGAAACTCCGACATAATTTATGTGGTATCTACACTATAAAAGTTATAAGAGAGTATTTTCTTCACTTTTAATCAGCCGGTCAAGCTCATGTTGTTCCCTTATGCCTCAGTACCTTTATTTTTAAATGGGGATGATGATACTGATACTACCAAAACAACTAAGAATGATCTGGATGATACATAACATCACCTACACCAGCTATACATAAAATTAACTCTTGAGATGTGCGCGTGGTAGGTTTATCTGGCCGCAGACTGCCTAGGTAGGTACCGCACCGCCTGTTTCGCTGCCAAACGGTGGTCAGCAAAACGTTATTGTGTTCCGGTTCGAAGGGCGCTATAAGTAGTAAAACTACTGAGGTACGGGACTTGATATCTTATATCTCAAGGCGACGAGCACAGTGTGGTGCTGTTAAGATCACACTAGTGCCACGTTGTTACGGACATGCGTATCACTTACCATCAGGTGAAAGACTCACTCGTCTTGTCGCTAGAAAAAATAAACTATTTCTTATTATATATTATTATTATCTGTAAATAGACCATTTTATAACCGATAATTTATCATAAAAATCATCAAAAATCAAAGAAAATGCAATTTAAGTAACTAATTGATGAAAAATTAACCAATATTTTTTTTAACTGATTAATTTAATTTTTTTTAAAAAAAATAAGATTTGATCTAACATATTAAGAAAGTACAGACAAATTTAAAGCAAGTTTATTATCGTAATGGCGTTACTTTGACTTTAAATTTGCGATCTTTTCCCGTTCTTCTCTTTATTTATTCAATTAAGCGACGAGACGTTCAGCTGATGGTAAGTGATAGGCCCCTCCATAACAACGTAGTGCTGAAGAAGAATGAGATTTCCTGCACCACATTTCGCTCGTCGCCAGAGACAAGATATTCAGTCCCATTACCCCTGTCATAACACTAGCCACAGCATCTTTTAAACCGGAACATAGCAATGTTTGCCGCTACTGTTTTGCGGCAGATATAGGCGCTGCGGTGGTACTTACATACACGGTCATTAGTAACACAGACCTACCACCAGTAAAATGTCGTTAATTATCAAAAGGCTTCAATAGTTTCGTTTCATTTCAACAAAGCAGTGAGTCCGATATACACTAAAGGATGTCTCTCCAGCTGGAGTCAATCTGTTATAGTTAAGATGCTGTGGCTTGTAAAATTTTAATCTAGAAAGACAGTCTATATTTCAAAGTGATCAGCACAAACTGTTAAATGGGTATCAGCATAAGTTGATAAAAATTGATTTATAACAACTATTGACATAATACTCTGAACGTTCCAGGTATAACATCTCCCAGTCTTCCAGAGACAAAGAAACATATCCATTTATTAATAAGACTACACCGGCGTCCTTATATAGATAAAATGTTAATTCCAAAAGTTGCACACGATTTAAAACTGACATTTCGTTAACGAAATAAAATAAAAGGAACGGAAGGCGATCGCCGCGCGAAGGTCAACGATTGTCACTCAATGGAGCAAAACTGGAGCACACAACCAGTTCGCAAGCGCCGTTTAATTGTACGAAAAGCTGATGTTACGTAACGTTTGCTGTTTTTTTTATGCTCCAACTCGTAACACCTTTAAAGGACTAGTAACTCAATGAATATGGTGTGTTCTATCTTGGTGGAGATTGAAAAAAGCGATTTCCGGCACATGCCATCCCCACACAGCGTTGTATAAAGCCTCGATTATGTTCCGAACGGGAATCCCGTGGTCTTTCCAAACGCGAACGATGACCATCGTCGGTTTAACAAAAATCTCATAAACCTCACTTTCCTCTTGAAGGTAAAGTATCTTTTTGAAGACTGCGTCTCCAGAATCAAAAATTAAAGTACGGTATGCTGATTTAAGCAGAATTAGTCTGTTATATTACTATAATTTTATTGCGTAAGTGTAAACCGTAGATGACATGAATTTTAAAATTATTAGCAATATTGCTAAAATTCTTTAAGAAATAGAAGTAATATCTACTATCTAGGTTTAAATACAGATCTAGAACAAAGTTCTAAAAATTTTTAAAATGAAGTGGCAGTGGATGCAGATTAGGACGATATACTTGGAGTAGAGACATGTATAGAAGGTATGTGGGTTACGAGGATTTTTGCAAGGGGGTACCTTTCAACCTTATTTACTGACATATTCCTTAGAGCAAACGGAAGTAAACAGATCTGAAGCTCAGGGCACCGAATTCTGTGGAAGGCATTCGAATTCGATTAACACTAGAAGAGTCCCAATTGCTCCGATTTTGTGATAAAATTTCCCATAATTGGCCCATTTTGTAATAATTCTTTGGTTTGATAAAACGTTAAATAATCTGACGCTGGTTACAGATCGAAATACCCAACCTATATTGATCGAGCAACTTTTACGTCAATAAATGGTATTTCACATACGAAATTGCGACCTTACAATTGTAGCATTAGGTCCATAGGTCAACGAGTGGGCTAACTTGATATGGGTTTGGTAATATCGCGAATAGACGTAGGCGAGTCACGCCGACGGAAGGCCACATCTGATAACACGCGGCTAGCACCGGCGCCTCCATTTGTCACAATGGACGTGGACATGGGTATGCATTGCGATGTAGAGCGACAGGACTTGAAATAGTCAGATGTTTACATTACGGTGCCTGGGGTCTTATATTAAAGTGACCGTCCTTTAGAGCGATACTTTATCACTGGCTAAATAATAAGTAGATCTTTGATGTTGAAAATTATACGATTAATGGCCACAATGACTGTTTCTATAAAATCAATGACTTCATGCTACACTAAAAAAATTACCAATGGTTCAAAATTAACTAATAATTATAACGTATATAAAATCATTTGCCGTTTCCTTCCACTTTGCTAGCCGCAATATAAAATTGTCTGAACATCAACTCAATTGATTAATACAATCGCAAATGCAACATAAATAATACCAATTGTAAATGTTTATAAAAGTTAATTAGAAGTAAAATGATGAAGGATTTATGAAATTTAATAAGAAATAGCCTATAACCATCTACAAATCATTCCGCATCGAATGGTCATCCCATGTCGATATATTCACTAGTTTTCACGTGATTGGCCAACAAAGAAAACCCATTTCCATTACATCTATATAGATTATTTTACTTACGGCTTTATATTTATATATTCTGTATATTAAGACGTAATATGATATGTAAAAAAGGGACTCCATGAATCAATAGAAATTTAAACCTTAATTTGCCGGTACCAATATTTAAAAATTTTAAAACAAAAAAAGTATGTCATCATCATCATTGTCAGCCTATAGACGTCCACTGCTGGACATAGGCCTCCCTCAAAGATCTTCTCATCGATCGATCCTGCGCTGCTCGCATCCAGCTGCTTTCCGCAACCTTTACCAGATCGTCGGGCCACCTAGTGGGAAGCCTACCAACACTACGTCTACCGGTACGAGATCGCCATTCGAGGATAGTAAAAAAAAGTATGTAAGAAACAAAATTGCTAATCTTAATAATTAATGTAAATTACTTTATTTTTTTACTCAATATATGGTATAGTTATTTAGTAATGTAATAATAACGTGTTGACGTATCCGCCATATTTGGAGCAACTAATAAATAAATAACTGATTCTCCACAAATTTGCATAATTTTGTGACCATTTATTAAAAAAGGAAAATGTTAAAGTAATTATGAAAATGGATGCTTTTCCTTTTTTTTTTGTTTTGAAAAATATCAAAAACAATTCTTTGATTAATAAATGTTTTAGATTTGACATAAATGTTTCCGATTACATTTTTAAGACATTTCAGTTTAAAAACTTTAAAACTCATAATTATTGGTTGCATATGAAAATAATTAATTTTATTGTTACCGTCTAAGCAATAGTACTTCAATGGTGGACGGTCTGTTGTCGGAGACCATCTAGGTAGGTACCATCGCAACGCCTATGGCAGTCGACAAACAGTAGTGTGCAAACATAACTGTGTTCCGGTTTGTAACTAGTGTAATTACTGGGGTAACGAGACCTAACATCTTATGTCTCAAGGCGACAAGCATAGTGTGGTACAGTGTATATCATCCTAACTAGCGCCACATTGTTATAGGCAGGCGTATCACTTACCATCAAGTGAACGTCTCGTTAGCTTCGTAGAATAAAAAAAAGCTCAGTTTGTATGGCCCTCCAATACGCTCTGCCTATGGACATCTTGAAAAGACGCGGGTTCAAACCCCACAATATTTGAGCGCCTGGTGAAAGAAAACATTATGAGAAAATCAACATCTTCCAAGAATAACAGCTTTTACGAACATATGATCAACTCGCTCATAGCTAGTTTGATGAATAAATGGTTTTGGCTCTCTTACTGTGAGAGAAGGCTCCATCTCATTAATGGAGACAATAAGAGAGCTGTTTATAAAAGAAGCATAAGTTGATATGAAAAGATTATCACAGGAGGAATTTTGACTTCCGTAGCCATAAAGTATTACACCATTTTAAATGATATTCATACACGAAAATTATCGTATAATATTTTCGTCAATGGGCATCTTTAACTTTTATCATATAATTTTAACAATATCCAAATGCAATGTACATAAGTGTTTGAAAATACGCCCAGTGAACTTTCTAGATTGAATATGTGAATAGGCACAGGCACGCCGAGACCCGCACGCAATTTAATTCATGTTATTTATATAAATTGCTAGATTTAAATTACTATTGCCGTCAGGTGGTCCAGCTATTTAAACCACCTGCATGTTTAAATTCTATTTGTAATTGCATTGTCCGTTCCGTTTTACGTTGAATAAATACATTTAAATACAAACTATTAAAAAAAATTAAAATAATTTATTTAATGTGATAAAAGTCGTGATATTTATAACATTTTTTTATGTAAGTATACAATATATTTGGAAAAATTAAATGACTAGTAACCATTTTTAACGTTGACCATACTAGACCGCCTGGCATAGACTACGATATTTCTGTAAAGTTATATTATTTATACTAATACAAAAACTAAAAACCGTTTTGTTTACATAACTTTATATGTCACATTACCAGACGAGTACTTAAAATCTAATGTTTTTGTAATGTAATGTGTAATAAATAAAAAATTTTGTGTAATACTAATGTAATAAAGTAAATAAAAATGTAGCGATATTTGCTTTATATACATTTACGCAAATTTTTATGGAATATTAACACCTTTTAATTCATTTTTTAAGTTAAAACTCGTTGACAAAGAAATATTTTAAAGTTCACACTCATATTTCTTGCAGTGTACCCTTTACGACTTTGTAATGAAGATAAGCTAAAAACTAAAAAACAAAAGAAAGATAATTTATCTCAACTTCAACATATCATCATGAACAATTGTTTAGTTTAAGTAACACGGCAGAATAAGACTATCTAATATCTCAACTACAATCTGCGCCATTTCTCAACACTTATGAACACCCGGTTCAAAATAAACGGAGCACCGTGTGTGATGGTTGCGAAATGTAACCGGATTAAGTATCGCAAGACTGTATACACACATCTTGTATTTTCATAATATTACAGTTCTGACAACCATAAAATAAGACAGGAATTGTCTGATAAAGTTCTTGTCTATTACTCTCAGGTATTGGTTAACCAGGCATGATTTAAACATATTTTTATATAACATTTCATTTCACGTTCAAACGTTTCATATTTATCTTTTATTTTTGTTTGTTTATAATCTCGTTTGCGCTGTATTACATTATTCTAATATGTTTATGTAACCTGTATAATTGAAGTGTTTTTACTATACGCAGGTCTCTTTTAGTCTCTACCTATAGCTAAGCAATAGTGCGAAAATATTACTAAGTCTAGTTTGTGGCCGAAGATAATAAAATTACTGGAGTGTAACATTTACCTAGTCAAGTCTCAAGATGATGAGCGCAATCTGACTATGTAAACATCTCAACTACAGCGGCGTGCGCTCCTTACTGGCAAAGAAGCACTGCATACCCTGGCTTCTTAAACCTATCTAAATAATAATCTCTCAAGTTAATCAAAAGGTATACAACTATGCTTTGATTATTGCCAAACTGATTAGTTTATTTTTAAGTTTAAATAAGTACAGATTTATCGTTTAGTTTCTATACCCTACCCGAAATCTCTGCACGTCTCTGCTCAACTAATTGCTATGGACGTGATTTATTAATATGTGAACAACCAGCTTGTTTTTCACTTTGGTACTCTTAAGTAGATACATTTTTTTTTGTTAAATTCAGCGACGAGACGAGCGAGACATTCATCCGTTGATGAGTGATACGCTTGCCCATAACAGTGTGGCGCTAGTTAGGATGGTGGACACTGCACAGCATTGCGCTCGTCGCCTGAAACATAAGATGTTAAGTTTTATTACCCCAGTAACTAACTACAACGCCTTTTAAAGCGGACAATAGTAATATTTGCACATTACTGCTTGGCGATAGAAATGGGCGCTGCTGTAGTAGCTACTTAGATGATCTCTGTCAATAGAGACCTACCACCAGTAAAAGTATTAAAATTAGAAGGTTATTTATTTCTGATCTCAATTTAAGAGATGTAACAAAGCAGATATGCGATAATATTGGCGCAGTTTGACCCTAACTTAAGGTCACAAATCTCGACCCTGAGACCGAAACTACGCACGAACGCAACATAAGCCTCAACGATCTGACTTATTGATCCAGATATGATGCGATTAAGCAACAACGTAAAAGAATTTGATAGTGATTACAATTTGTTTAATATCTTTAGTGTTTGTTATGTTATTTGAGTTAGTTAATTCTTTTATTATACTTATTTACTTTATTAACACTTCCGGATTTAGGAAATAGATTATACGTAATATCTGTCACCCACGTAAGAATTGTAATCCCGGAACAAATGTATACTAAATACAGTAAAAGCTCTTTATTCGCGGTGTATATGTTCCATAAAGATGCCGCAAATACTGAATATACTTATTTATTAGTCCATTTGACGGCATTGTCAAAGGATATTAGGTACGATATCTATTGGAATCCTTTTATTATTTACGTACTTATTAGATCCGCGAATAAAGAAATTTAAGCAGCGATTATTGAAATTGTGTCGCATTTTTTTTTTAAGCCGCGAATAGTGAAAACGCAAATGAAGTAATCGCGAATAAGAAGCTTTTAAGGTATAGCTATCTAGGTTCGAAGAACCATTAACCAAACTACACGTGTGGGTCCATAATTGAATAAGGTATCTTCTTGTTTTAAGACAAGCTCTTAGAGATAGTATCAAGGAGCCAGCTGAGCTGTTTGTTTATACATATTGTTTCAAAACTAGAGATTTTTTTTATATAAACGATATTCCAACGAAAAAAACTATAAAATAAGCTACGATGGCTCGAGCTGACAAGTTAAACCTTTAACAGTGCTCTTTTGCGTCGAAAGCTCAAAAATCTTGTAGTTTGGCCCAAGTCTAAATTTCCCATTTTGAAAACTCTCACAAGCACCCAGCCGTTGATTGCCAAGATATCTTGATTATAGAGGGTATGACCGAAAATTAAGGGTGTAAGGGGTTCCGCCCAACTTCTTACCAAGCCTAAGTTAACCACGCCTGCATGCGGTGCACCCTGCTAAACAACAGACGAGGCTCTGACCTCCCACCAACCCACACTAGGCCAGCCTGATGGGGATAAGGCCGAATTCGCCTTTAACGAGAATACTTGAGGAAAGCTTAAGCCCAGCAGTGAGCGTTATCCGGTCGATAAGAAGATTAAAATAAAAAACATAATTAAGCACTTTTATATTTTAAAATAAATAATTGTAACATCTAACATGCTATAAATGCTTCATTAAAACTACAATCAATTATGCATTTTATATTCGACAATTTATAAATGAGTTTATAAACATATCGTGTTTTAAATGTGTTTCATTTTGCTCTATCAAAAATAAATATTGCACTTAATATATAAAACACTTGCTAATAAATACCTAAGATTTATATTAACGTTAAAAAAGTAAACGGGTACATTATCCCTCAGAAGTGTACATCGCGCAAATCTTTATTATCAACATCCGAAAGACGTAGACCTCATTTAAAGATATGCAGACCTCACTATCCGCCTCCGGTGATTTCCTTTACATCTACTTTGCAGGAAGCTTTTTTACTACTTACAAAAATGTATGATTCTCTACGGTCACCAACCAAATTATAAAAGATAATTCAGAACCTATAGCACAGTTTACATTCGGATCCTTCTAACCATCTTGATTTTGTAGTTGCTTCAACTGTTTAAGTACAGTGTCCAATAGCTTCCGTCTATCTCTCTCGTTCTTCTTCAGAACGGAGAAGACTGAAGACTTTTGCTCCGCCTCTTTGAGTTTCTCCAGGAGTGTCGCGGCGTCCCGGGGCGTCACTAGCGCGTATTTACCCCCTTCTATTCCGACATCGTGAAGATACGACGACCAATCCCAGCCGGTTATCAAATCAAGAAGTTGTCTGTTGACAGAAAGATATAATATAACCTATTTAGGTACCATTATGTATATATTTATATAAATTAAGTGAAACCTGCGCTTACCTTACTTTTGTTTTTTGGGGTAAGAATACTTGGAACTTGGGGATGAGAAAAAGATAAAAAAAATGAACACGACCACCCGTCAAGCGCCAGACTTTGGTTAACTCAGAAATAGAGAAGTCGCAGACAGTCTAATAGTATATATTTGTGTAAATAGTTGACGAGTTACCTCAGACTTGCGAAGTGCTCGAGAAGCTCGCCCTCTTGCAACCCTGGGACGGGCTCGCCGGCTGCGAACTGCTCGCATTGGATCACGTCAAGGTCGAGCTGATACAGCGCGCCGGACGAGATCTGCTTTACAGCTGGATCAAGCAACAGGTTGCGAAGCCTCGTCGCGATGCGATTGGTCGCCGCACGTACGGCTGCGACCCTGACAGATTATATTATTACAATGAATATTACTGGTAATAATGATACATCGATAATAATAATTCGATCGTAATGAGCCATTGACAGCTGCATGCTTCATTACCAATGGGAGTTGAGATCCGGAGGGATCTTTTACGGTGTGCAATAAGAACATGCAGCAGACACATCAGTTACCGTGCGCGCTCCGGTAGCTGCTCGAGTGAGGTCAACACGCCGGACAGGTAGCTCAACATATCCGTCACAAAAGCGGAAGCCTGTCCCGTTGGCTCCACTGCAAGAAAATAACATTAAAAAAATTTAATACTTCCATATCAAACAAAAATGTATTTATCAACTGCGTAAAAGCCTGTTCTCTGAATGTTCTCTCTGTGTTGGGACTGGGAACCTTTCCATGGCGAAACTGAAAGCCACAAAGATGTCATATTCCTTCAATACCAGTTTTTTGACGATTATATACTAAATCAACAATGTAATATAATTAATTTGAATTTTGATGTTACTTTTTAATCAAATGGTAAACCAGGAAGATGTTCCTGGTCTAACATGTGATTATCATGAAACGTCTTATAATAATCAGACTTTTTTAAATGACAAAAAGAATTTAACAAACCCAGCAGCCAGTCATAGTTTTCCAGGTCTAGAAACTCATCAACCTTCTTCTCGAGATTGTTGCAGATTTGCTGCTCGGCATCATCACGAGCTGCTTGGAACATACTTCCAGCTGCCTAAAAAACATCTTACAAGTAAGTCTTTTGGTCTGGATGTCTTAGATACTTTAAATAGTAGGCCTTTAGTACAGAAGGGAAATGATGAATAGTAGGATCTATGCTGTTCTAGATTAAACATAACATCTTGGCTTCTTAAACATATGAGCACCATGTACATTCTAATCAATCCAACACTGGTATAGTATATATAGTAAACCTGATGGAAAATGATAGGTTTGCCCATAACGTGGCGCTAGTTAGTATAATATACACAGCACCACATTGGCCTCGTCGCCTTGAGACATAAAATGCCAGATCTTGTTACCCCAGTAATTAGACAAGCTACAACTTCCTTTCGAGCACAGTACTGTTTAGCAGCGAAAATAATTTCTGCAGTGATGCCTATGAGACACTTTCCGTTGAGAGCTACCATCTCACCTATCCTTAGTAGCTCATCTCACTTTTTTCAATACTTTGCAATTGTCAAATGTGGTGCTGTGTACAAAAGTTACTTAATTCTCCTAAAATGATAAACTTTTACCTACCTGGGTGGTTACCAATTCAGAACCCGTGATATTACTTATGAACTCGTAGAGGAACAGTGTGGCGTCCTCTAGGTACTGAGTATCGACGATAATCTGTCAACCAAACATTTATATGTTATAGTAATAAATCCATGACAACCTCGTGGTTCATTGCATGCAATTAGGTATTATGTAATAACTGGCCAATAGACTGAAATGATGGTGATGATCTTGTGAATTTATTGATGCGAGTTAATCGAAGGTTCGTCTTAACAGTACATGTAGGTATTTAAAAATAGTTTGTTCTTGGACTGTTGCATAGATAAAATATGAACCTGCACAAGTTGCATTAGAGGCAACGGTCGCCGGAACAGAGCTGATAGGCAGCCAGTGAAGGAGCGACTGAGCAACAGAGAGGCAGAGTGCCTCGCGGCAGCCGCCCGCCGGCTTCCGCCCAATCCCAGTCCCGCCGAGTACTTGAGCCATGCATATATAAACTCTTTCACTTGGACGTACACCGCCGGTACTACAGATGAGAAGGGAAACCTAGAGCAAAAGAAAGTTATTATTTAAAGAAATAGAAAAAATCTAGACAGCTAGAAATTTAACAACACTCAACATATTATGTCTCAGGCGACGAGCGCAATGTGGTGCAGTGTAGTGGTGGGCTTATCACTAACCATCAGGTGATCGTCTTGCTCGTTTGGTCGCTTATTTGTATAAAAAAAAAATTGTAAAGGCCCATTATTCACACTGTTGGACTCAGGACATTGTGTTACAAAAAGAAAGTCCAGCATATTTCATTTTAAATATAAGAAATAACTTTTATATTTAATAAATCTAGATTAAAAATAACAAAGCAAAATTTGATAATAAATGAATTATGAAAATAAATCTTTTTTCATAGCCATTTAAATATATAAATAAATGATACGTCTTGGTTTTATGAAAATATATAAACACTAACTTTCTTGGGAAAGACTGCGTCTCCAACTCATCACCTTCATAAGGAAAAGTGTCCATGACGCCATCATACTGTTCCTGGTTTTCTACCTATAATAATGTAAGAATTGTGAATATATTTTTATCTGTAATATAGTTTTGATCGCAATTTTCTGGTTCTGAACTGATAATAAGGACCTTGATGGTGCACCATGCTTGCTCAGAATACTGTAGCCCCATAATGTTGACAATCAAAAGTACTATATAAACTATAAGAGTATTAATTTACACAAAGAAGTAAATTAAAGATATAGTAGAACCTTCAACATAAATCAGGCTAAAACCAATTGGTGTTTAGATCTTTAGAAGGGGCCTATGTTCAGCACATGAGGTCTATGATAAACAACAAGCATAAGTGACTCTTACAAACCTCAATAGGCAAAAAAGAGGCGTTATCTAATATATCTCTGAAGACAACAACCCAACGCTGCATCAGTACTTCAGTATAATGCTCTGCCATTTCTTGAAGCAGCAATGGCAATGGATCCGTTGGCAAGCCATAGCATCTATAAGAAATTGTTATTTAAACAATGATTACAATAAATGTTTAAATCTACTACAACCAAGAACCATTAAAATATATGTTTAAAATATACAAAAGTTTTTAAGCTTACTTCAAGGTGTTGATGAAGAGCATAATCTGATGTTTAATACTCAACATAAGAGTGGGGTCCGTAATGAGGGAAGTGTTAGTTCTCAATGTGGACGCTACTTTTGTAACAGACATACTCCAGGTGTCCAAAAGCCAATCTTTAGATACTAGACCAGAACCAGTTGTCAGCAAATGTTCTTCAAGGATGAAAAACCCTAAAATTGAGCTTAAGTAGCTCTTCATTCCTTGGATTGAGTCATGAAGATTACCAGTGGCAGGAATCAAAACAAGACGTGCTTGCTGTTTGCGTTGTGCTCTGGAAGTATTACATAGGATTATTAAAGTGTCCTTTCAACAAGTTAGCTACTACACCTATGCTGTAAATCTGCCCCATAAACAGCATTGCTGTTCCAGCTACCAACATTTTTTTTTATTGGAACAAATGACTAGAAAAGAGGGAATTGATGGTAAGATATATGTCTGCCTATAACAACATGGTGCTAGTTGGATGGTGTACACTGCAGCACATTGTGCTCGTACCCTTAAAACATTGGATAATGAGTATTGTTACTCCAGTAATTTCACTATAGCCTTGCAACCTTCAAATATATATAGTTCACATATTGGAAGAGTAATCTATGGATGCACACATCACCATTTGTGAGCTCATTGTCACAACTCATTCCATTGAGGTCAGTATTAGCCCAAAGTTCATAACAAATAAACAATAGTTCATTAACTTAAAAATAGTTGTTAGTTGTTCATATGTACCAAAGAGTTTTATAAAACATTATTTTGACAAAAATAAAAGTATAAACTAAAAAAATATATGGTTACCTGTAATACTGAATAAAGTCATTTTTAGCACCAAGCACACTATGGATATGGAGGCACCTGTGAAGTGGACTAAAATCAACTAATTCATGAGGGCATTGCGGGCCACTGTTTTCTTTGCTCAAACTTCCCAACATAGATTCTGTAAAAAAAACATACTTCAACAATAAGTAATATGTAATAAAATGTAAGTAAAGAAAATGTTATTAATTTTATGTACCCTTTTTATTTTTGACAATATTTGCAAGACTTCTTCCGAGCATATCTTGTGTTTGTTTCAATGCCATACTTCCAACCTGAAACAAAAACATTTATGAACGATTTTCTACATCTCTTAGTGCCTCTGTTGTCTAAGCATTTAATCTACCATAGCACCTATTCTCCCTGTTACTAAAGTCAGAAGACAACTTATGTCTCTAGGCACAACACTGTTATGAGCATGCACCGTTACTTATTCTCAAGTGAGTATATGACTTGTTTAGTCATTCCATTGAATAAAATACAACTCTTTACTGTTATATTTGAATAAATTTATGAAGCAATTTGTAGGAGACCTTTACATGATAAAGTATCATTGTATCTTTAGAAAACAAAATATGTTAACCTGTGGACTGAGCTCTCTAATGTTTTCCAGAAAATCTCGCAAATCAGCCATAGATGCGTCTTGTATTGCTTGACGGAGCCGTGGTATGTCTGCAGAAATCTGCGAGCACCATTTATAAGGACCCACTCTTGGCAACAGAACATGCTCCAACTGCTCCAATGTTTTCAGAGCTGGATAGTATCTGTAAAATTCATAAATTATTTTGAATAAATATGAGGTTATCTAAATTATTTTGTGTACCTAACAATTTTTAAAAATACAAATGAGCTACAAAATCTTCTTTAGGCCTAATGCAGCCCTCAAGACCACATATACTTATATATCACACCTTGTTCCCAGTGGGGTAAGCAGAGGCCACCTCTCTCCACTTGCTATGATCCTGGCACACATCTCTCGCTTCCTCAAGACCAACCTGTCTCAGGTGTAAAAACCCAATAAAATACATTCACTTAAGGTACATAATTTAACTTAAATGTCCAAAAAGAAAGAAATTGAAAGTACCTCTTAGCATCTACTTGGGTTTTTAATTTTGAATATGTAGTGAGAAGTGGTAAGCAAAGTTCCATCTTTTCAATTGTGGCTGCAATATTAAGTTCAACACGTCTAGCTCTTATTAGCTCTTCTGCTCTTGAGCAAAGACCTTTGAAGTAAACAGATAATATGTAACACGAATGAAGATTATTTTAACATACACAATTAAAAAATCTACCTACTTTCAGATGTCTCCTTAACATTAGAGTCAACATTTGAAATCTCTGCGTGTAATTCTTCTGCATGAGACCTCACTTGTAACAACTCCCGGATTGAGTCTATAAAACCCTAAAACCATACGAAATATTTTTAATAAAGCTAGAATAAAAGTGGATACAGAACATTATCAATTTACGGTTTTTTTTTTAATTTTACTTTTCCAATAGCTAACCTATCTACTAAATAAATCTCGTAAAACTCACCTGATAATAAAAATTGCATAATTTTTCAATCTCTTTGTCATGCTGTTTAATTCTTTCGTCTAATTGCTGAACAAAAGCTTCATGACCACCTTCTCCTTCATATACTGACCTGAACGCTGGACCCCAATAATCATCAATACCTTCAATTTCCTGTTGTTGTAGAAAAAGCATATGTTTAAAGCTTATATGTTTTTAACATAACATTATGTTATACCAACCACAGCACCTTTCTGACTTGTTCAGTTTTCACATACCAATTTTTAATTATTTCAGAAGGTTACAAATTTTAATTGTCTCATTAAAACTTATTATAAATATTCATAATGTTTTAATGAGACTATTTCATACACAGAACAGCTGACGGCAAATATATTAAAATATAAGGTTTGTCTTTAAGAATAATTCTAAAATCATTTCAAAATTGTGGGTGTTATTGTCTGATAAACTATGTTTAATACAATACATAAACAATACCTGAATAGTAGCGTTAGTCATAGCTAGAATATTACTTCAATCTATCGAAGAGAATTAATTTATGTTAAGTGCTTCACTGTCAACATAGCATCGTTGATAGCATATCTCTATAAATATTTTTATATTAATAATGAAGCAAAATTATGAGTACTTTAACGTCAGTTAATTTCATAATTTTTTTAAAAGCAAAGGATTACAATCGATTCAGCCATATTTTCAAAAAGTTTAGCTTTAACGTAACTCTGTCAAAGCCAGTACCACTTCTACAGGACTAGTAGAATTGAAAAATTCTACCTTTTTGACTAATAAAAATTTTTTTTTGCCAAATGTGAGATGAATACCACGTTAATTTTTTTTAATTAAGAGTAAAAATTGACAACATATCACGAGAGAAACTAGTGATGTGCTTTAAAATTTTTGGTAACAAAAATTACTTTTAACATCCAACTTATTTTTTCATTTGTTCTATACATTTTAAATCATAATATTTCATAATTAAATAGTTCTTAAGTTAGAAAAAGAAATTGGAACTACTATTTAGAATTGTCATTTGAAAATAGTATGCGTAACAAAAAATTTTAAATAAATCAATGACGTGTATCGCCAACTCTGGACTTCTTATATTTTAAATTTTAGTAGCTAGTATTTGCGCCACCTTATCCTCATCTATCAAATTAATATTTGAAAAAGAATATTTGTACGACAATATTATTGTTGTGTTATAAAATTTATATTTGTATTTGTTTAAAGCATGTAATAAAAATTGTGATAATTGTTTATTAAACTTACAGACGAAAACTTCAATATACTTTAGCTTTAAAATAAATTGTTTTAAAAAAATTTGCTCTGATATATTGAAAAGAGTATATTTGAACATTATACACTCAATTTTTGTGTCTTCAGTTTACTAATTGTAACCAATATTTATATTTAATTACCCTAGAAGTGCTTATTTTACTATAACACTGTATATTAGCGATTTCTGTACCAGTTCCTTCAGGCTATGCATCACTTTATTAGACGTATGCCAAAAGCTAAATCAATCTGCCAAATTTATTCCGCTATTGTAGTGGATCAGTGAGTGGTATAAGATTTGAATTTTAATGACAATTTAAATTGAGGTGCAAATAAAACGGCTCAAAATTTTTATGTGATCGATGTTGCCTTAATTTATTTAATAAGATTTATAAAAACTCAATTTCATTAATACAAGTCCCGCAACCATGGCTCACTGTATGAGAGTTTTGCATGGCCAGGTATGTTTCAAAATTTAATATACGTCCACGTGCAATCTTACAATTTATTTTTATTATTCAAGTTAACGTAAATAATGCCTGTAATTATCAGAACTAGTTTGTTTACGGGGCAACCAATTAATAATATTACGATAGTAAGATGAGTGAACAGATCAAGTTGCGTAAAATAAACTGTCTGCGGTCACTGTTAGGTCATTTCTAGGGTCATCATAAGATTATTTAGACGATGAGTATTGGTATATATGGAAATCATTTAGTGTTGACTATTGTCCAGTCATAAACTTTGCAGGGTGGCAGGACCAGAACTGTTCTCTTGGAAATTCAACAAAGATGCTTCAGCGTCTCACCCCTCACCGCCGCAGCAGCTCAGGTAATTAAAAGCGCTCAAATTGTAATATTTTTCTGAATTTTAGTCATTCTAAGATGTTGTTATGTAATCAGACATAAGTGTTGAAAATTTAATTACAGCTTAAATTTCACATTTCTAATACATTTTTATTTATTTCTAGGTTGCAATGTCGAAGTTGGACAAAGCTCCATTGCCTTACGAGAAATTAACGAAAAATTTAGAAGTAGTAAAGAAAAGGTTAGGTCGCGACATGACCTTGTCTGAAAAGGTGCTTTATTCCCATTTGGATGATCCTAAAGCACAGGTCAGTAAAATTGAGTTCTATTTGGAAAATACAAGTTCTTTTTTGTTATTATAATTTTTTATGAGTGCCATATGGTTTTAAAGTTCTATTAAAACTGATGGCAATGTAGAAACAAAACAATAACAATACTAACTCTTAGTTTGTCTTTTAATAATGAATAGGACTATTATAAATATATAAATAAGTAAATATATGTATGATTTTGTTGCTATAAATTTCTTCCATATAAGAATCTGAATTTACTTGTGCTGCAATAGATAATTTAAAACTATGTAAATATTTCAGCAAATGAGCAGGTAAGTTATCCTTAGAGTCATTTATTATTTTTATGCTTCAGCTATGTCTATTATTTAAATCTATTAATATTTTTTGCTTCCTTCAAATTCAGTTATATGGGCATCAATACAAATAGATAATAAAATTTTATGCAGTAATAAAATTTTTAAGTATTTTTCTTTGGTAAACTATTTTTAAATGTATTACTAAGTTTTTTTTGTAATATAATGACAATGATCATATGCTAAGTAAAAACTTTTTTGTACAATACCAATTAAAGTTACCTTGACTTCAATGCGACAAATTTAAAATATGTTTATTTCTATGGCACTTTAATTTGTATAACTGAAGAAAGATCAATCTAACAACTTTAAATAGATCAAGTAAAATAAAATGTGCTTATCAATATGCTCTTGAATAAATTACAATGTAAATGAGTTTTTTTTACACATTCTTTTTTTCATTATGTGACTACTAATTTGAATAAATTGACTTTTATTTGTAAATATGTAGCACATTTGGTATTATTTTTCTTTACATTTGTCTTTATTTCAGACTAATAATACCTATGAATGTCCATTTGTCCTAACAGCACTGCGGAGGCAGTTACAGTTTCAACTATTCCTACTTTGTACATTTTATTTAATATATCAAGTAGCCCTGTGTAAAAAACTCATTATGAGAAGTAATCATCAATATTCTTTAATGTGACTTTATGATTACTTCATAAAATTATATTGCTTGCTTTAATTGCTTAAATTAAAATTAATTATGGTAAACAAAAGTTTTACAACATGATACATTATACAAGATCCAGATTACTTGAATAGGTAATCAAGATATAAAATTTTGTTATTGTTTAGACTGTGTTTGGCAGAGAAATAGCATATATGCTCTAAAATTGGTTACTACATAAAACAATCGGATAAAATAGATCATCCATCGCAATATGTTTAAACTCTAAATGCTTATATACTTCGGACCAGCTGTCATACTTAACTAGTGGGCAGTGTTAGGCAATTTATCTTGTATATAAACATTCTTTCAACTTGATCATAATGCTCCCTTTGTGTATGTTTTTTTATCAACATAGTAATAGGACAAACATGTTTATTTTATGGTAATCAATAAAACAAACCATGACAATAAGTCAGGATGTTCAAACAGAACAGCTTTACTACCTACAGCTCTGTTCAAACTTGTATACAATAAGTTTGCATTGCACTTTTTGGCAATAGAAATAAGAATATGGTAACCATGTTACAAAGGTGGTTGGTTAGTACGTAGCTGTTTTATGTGCTTTAACTAAACTGTAAATTGTAGTACATTCTACAATTTTTTTTTTATTTCTAGGAGATTGAACGCGGCACCAGCTATTTACGTCTGCGACCCGATCGTGTAGCTATGCAAGATGCCACTGCACAAATGGCAATGTTGCAATTTATCTCATCGGGATTACCACGCGTCGCCGTACCGTCCACCATCCATTGTGATCATTTGATTGAAGCACAAGTCGGTGGCGAGAAGGATTTAGCAAGAGCGAAGGTGAACTTTTAAATGCATCATTTAACTTGTAATTATAGTAGTAATTATAAATATAATACATTTTCATAATTTATAATACTACCTTTACCTTATTAATAATACCTTTCATAAATTGTTATTGCCTATTGTTAATATAACAATGTTTCATTAAGTATTCAACATTTTCTTAGGACCTCAACAAAGAAGTTTATAAATTCTTAGAAACTGCTGGAGCTAAATATGGCGTTGGTTTCTGGAAGCCGGGCTCCGGTATTATTCATCAGATCATCCTTGAGAACTACGCTTTCCCTGGACTTCTAATGATTGGAACAGACTCGCACACACCAAATGGTGGTGGACTCGGTGGACTTTGCATTGGTATGATCACATTATATTCCATTAATCATATATGTGTGCTATGACAGACGATGATCTGGTGAAAGAACCCACTGAGTAATGCGAAATAGATTTATTTAGAGACCTTTGGGATCGACCTGTAGATAATCAGGACTGGTCATAGCACAAGTCATCTGTTGACTCAGTTTTGGTTCTATTACAATGAAAAGAAAAGTTTCCTTCAATAATGTTTTAATTTTTATAAAAATTGGATTAATCATCATCCCCCAATAGATGTCTACTTCTGGACATGGGTTGATACCAAAGGTCTCTATAATGCCTTAGTTTGAACAACATGAGGTACCATATTGAAACAAGTTTGGTGGCCACACTGATCAACCTATTCCAGTCTTTAGTTATTAGGTTGATAAATAATTACAGTGTGGTGCAGTTTGCTAGATCCACATTAACAGCCAATTTATGTCCCCACTCTTGTGGCACAGGCCTACCCTCAATATACGGGCGATAGGGCCATAGTCACCACGTGGGCCGAATGCAGATTGGTGATTTTACACACATCTTAGAATAAATTCTAATTCATGTGCAGGTTTCCTCGCGATGTTTTCTTCCACCGTCTGTATTTCTCTGTTGTAACTAAAGTTCACAAAGGTACATAGCTTAAATATTAAATGTCATCGGTACATGCCGAGATTCGAACCCGCGACCTTCGGAATGAAGGCCGCACGCTCTAAACATTAGGCCAGCAAACTACTTTTGTTAGATCATTTGTCACTAAATGATGAGTTTTTTCTCAGGTGTGGGTGGCGCTGATGCTGTGGATGTTATGGCGAATATACCATGGGAATTGAAATGCCCGAAAGTAATTGGTGTCAAATTGACAGGTGAGTTCGTAAAAGAGAAATACTTGTTATTGCATAAAATAGTTTTATCTTAACTAACGTCACTTTGTATTGAGCAAGCGTAAGCTTTGACGTTAGATGAATTAATATTAACGTATTTTCTACTCTCTTGCCGGTGACTACGTCTAGATCTAGATGTATTATACCAGGACTTTGGTCTGTCGCTTTACAGTATTGTAAATCATCACTGGGTTCTTGTTTGAAGGGCGCAGTAGCTATTTAAATTAGAGTATCACTGGCCGACGAACCACAGTCAGATCTTTCGCTTGTCTCGTCTCTTGGTCTATTGAAGATTTTGTCCACAGTATGTAATATAATTTAGTATTAAGGATTTAATAAATTTCGTCAGTGAAAAACCATTTTAACAAGTATTTGATATATTTGAATAATTCAAATAACATTTAAATGATAAAGAACTATTACGCAACAATCAAAGCGGACGACCTTAAAGACGTATCTTTTATTTTTAGATTTAAGTAGGTCTAAATTGGTGCGTAGTATAAACTCTTACAACACTCTGGAACCTATATTATATATAACATAATTTATATAACATATTACATATAACATAATATTGAGCTATTGCTGAAGGAAAACATCGTGAGGAAGTCAATACAGAACTATAGCTTTTAGAGGACATTTAATATCCGCTAGCGCGAACTTAGTGATTGAGGTGAATAAATGACCCAGACACTCTCCTCATGGCGGAAGACTCCTAGTCTAACTAGAACTATAAGAGGGCTGTACACCTAAGTCTCTTTATACACGATAGATACGTTTCCAAAGAAATTACCTGTAAAAAGATAATTAAATATATATAATATACATTACGTGTGATTCGGATGAAAGGAGATTACATGTGGCCGAGATGCGAATGTTAAGCTGGATTTGTGGTGTGACGAGGATGGATAAAATTAAGAACGAGTATAATAGAAGTCTGAAAATTGCTACAGCGACAGAGAAATTGAGAAGCAAGAGGTTAGCGCCGCGGTACAGGCATATTATGCATAGGGATGAAGGACATGTAACAAAGAAAGTGTTGAGAAAGAAAGTGGATGGTTATACAGGTGTAGGAAGACCGAAAGTGTGGATGGATTATGTGAAAGATGGCATGTGTAAAAGAGTGTGAATTCAGATATGACGGCTGATAGAGGGATACGGAAGAGTAGTTAGTCCAGACAATGCCAACCCCGCAAAGCTGGGACGAGAAAAAAAGAGGAAAAAGAAAGTAGAATATAATTTATGTCTAATGGCTAATATAGTGAGAGCTTTATTACAACAAACCGAGACAGTTTGTTATCTATCTGCATTGCATATCTCGAAATCGTACACAGATATAAATAGATGTAAATTTTTTTTATGGAGCGGCGCCAGAAACGCGAAACGTAGCAGCGGGTTAGCTGTAGTTTTTATATTCGTTACACAACGCACCTTCTTCGTGTAGCTTTCGAGAACGCAGTGTACAAATCTAAAAATATCAAACGAAATTTATTCTTATTTATTCTATCTCGTATATCGCGAAAGTATTTTATTAAACGTAATGCACTTTATTAATAAAGATAACATACTACGCACTTGTTAACACTTGACTTTAATTTCTCATGTTATTTAGCAAAAGTATTCTGGAAAACAGCGATGCTGTTAAGGCAGATTTACAGTAGTTGTCGTTGGGAGAGGCGGTTTTGTAAAACCTCTATCAGACAGGAATCATGAATCGAACCAGGGACAGGGACCTTAGCGTGAAGAAACAAGCGGTTCACCTTCGTTTCGTAACACATTTCTCCTTTCATAGCATATCTAAGAAAATGGGTATTAACCTACTGTTACGTAATATAGTTACGATATCTCTCAACTGTATAATGTAATTCAATTGTAATTTTAAATCTCACTTAGATTTAAGTGGAAGAAGTCGAGAACTAATTGTTTTGGACATGTTACGTCTGTTGGAAATTTAGTGACAGTACGGACCCTAAAACAGAGGTTATATTCAATATAATTTTTTTAATGAAAAATAATCATCATCATCCGAAAGACGTCCACTGCTGGACATAGGCCTCCATCAAAGATTCTCACATCGATCGATCCTGCGCTGCCTGCATTCAGCTGCTTCCCGCAATCTTAACCAGATCGTCGGACCACCTAGACTGATAGTAGGTCTTTGTTGTCGGAGCCCGTCTAGGTGGGTATCATTAAAGCGCTTATTTCTGCTGCCAAACAGTAGTGTGCTAACATTACTGTGTTCCGGCTTGAAGGGCGTGTAGCTAATGTATTTACTGGGTTAACGAGACTCGACATCTTATGTATCAGGTGACGAACGCAATGTGGTGCAGTGTATAACATTCCGACTAGCTACACGTTGCTATTGGGTGGCGTATCACTCGCCATCAGGTGGACACTTGGATCACATTGTATACAAAAAAAAAATCGTTTCATTCAATCTCTGTTCATTGGTCTAATTTAAAACGTTGTATTTTAAATCTAATCGTTATTCTTATATTGATAATGTATAATTTTGAATATGATAATGATTGCGTCTCAATTACTTGATAAACAAAGTGTGCAGTAGGGAGCAATTTAAGGCGACACTACACCGTCAGCAATTGTCACATGTCCTCGCAGATTATGCGTCAACGTCAACAGCCAATTTACGTCCCCACTGTTGGGGCACAAGCCCTACCCTCAATATGAGGGCGATGGGGCCATAGTCACCATGCGGACCCAATGCGGATTGGTGACTTCACACACACCTTAGAATAAATTCTAATTCATGTGCAGGTTTCCTCGCGATGTTATCCTTCACCGTTTGTATTTCGCTGTTGTAACTAAAGTTCACAAATGTACAAAACTTAAATATTAAAGTCATCGGTACATGCCGAGATTCAAACCTGCGACCTTCGGAATGAAGGTCGCACGCTCTATCAATTAGACCAGCGAGATACGTAGATTATGCATGAAGTATCATCTCAGATAACGCTCCATATAATTTAGATTTGCTTAATAAATACACTACTCGGTTTCCTCATTGAGCTAGATGGGATGATTTAGGACATAAGACGTGCGAGTCTCGTTACCCAGTAACTCCACTAGATATAGCGCCGTTCAAACCGGAATATTGTAATTTTGCTCCCTACTGTCTGGCGGCGGAAATATTAGCTGCGGTGACATCTATCTAGACGGTCTTCGGCAAAAGAGAACTATCATTAGTAAGTTTCATAACGCAACTATAACTTCACGTGATATTAAGTGACAGACTAGATGGGTAATATTATAGTAAATGTGTATAGCTCAATTTTAAACTGTACAATTGTAAAAGACATGAAGAAGTAACTTGAGCTCAGTAATATACGTGTCTGTGAGAGGGATACCAAGACCTACCAAATCTTCAAAAAATATGTCTCTAGGGGGGGGGGGGGGGACAAGAATATGTGGGATTTTTTTTTATCGTTCCCCTGCGTGTGTTGGGTCAGGGCCTTTATTTTTCTAAACATTTGCCATCCTTTTCTTACTACTTTTTAACTCATTCCAATATTTCATTCTTTCTTATCTTTCGCTCTCTGCTCTTCTTGCACACATGTTTTCTTCTTATATTCTACATCCCATTTCCTTCTTTCATTCCTCTCTTTAGTGAAGACCGTCGTCTCATGCGTATTTTTCTATATATATATTTTTCCTATTCTAATTTCGCCTCGAAAGCCTCGAGATCTCATAGGGAAAAGACTGGTGGCCTACCAGCATTGCGGCTAAGCACCTCCCATGGCGGATCGTAACTCTTCCTAGCACCCCTTTTTTTGTCTACGACAAACACGAGACCACCTCCTACTTGTCGTTTACCCTGGACTCACTTAGGGGGCAATGACAGGCAGGACTTACCTTAGTCCTATTTCTTAATAGCCCGAGATTATGATACCTAGACCTAGACTAGTCTTCGTGTGAGGTATAAATATATGGTATATAACACTAAGGGCTATTTACAATTAAAATTGCTAATGTTAATATAATTAAAAACGTAAATTTTTTTGAGTGTCGTTTATGTAATGCCTTTAATACACACAGGTGGTCTACCAGCAGCGATGTTGGTAACAGTGACGTAATGTGACAATAAACAAAAACTATGTAAACTTGATAAAGTTATCAAGTTGTCGCCACGTGCACTGATAGTGTTACAGTGATGTTTATCACCGACGTAGATGATGAAAGAAGTTTCTTTAAAAAAAATATTGGTGGTTAGATCTGTTGTCGGAGATCGTCCATACAATCGTTGATGATGGTTGATGAAAATGCAGTGGTTTTTTTTTTATTGTACAAAGCAACGAGACCTAAAAAGGTAAGCGATACGCCCGCCCATGGTAATGTAACGCTGCTGACTTTGTTAAACCAGGGCTGACTTTTACCACCCACAGCAACTGTCGGATTAGGAATGTAACATTCCATACCTGCCAGGGTTGCCACAGTGACAGCCACTGCGCATGTGTTTGGATCATCTGATGCGAAACAAAGCTGTTTCCATGAGTACGAGGCGTAAAACTCGCGAAGCCCGTCCCTGGTCGTGACCACTTGAGTTACGTACAGGGCACTGTTATCCGGATAAGGCTGTGGTTGATGTACCAAGAAGTACTGAACTGAAGTGAAGTACTGAAGTACAAACACTGAGTATCCGTCCAGACATGTGATCAGCAGGAAGTCCAGTAGAGAGCTTTGATGTTCCACGATATCCGTAATTCTCGTAGGAGAGGAAATCGGCGCGAAGAATTTGTAGGCCAGAGCAACCTCATAAGCAGATCTCCCCGCGAAATTGGTGGACCGGGAGCCAAGCCATTCAACGTGATGAGCATAGAAATCTCCTAAAATCACTACCTCCGCTAAAGGACACAGCTCAATAACCTTGTCTGTCGTCATTTGCAAGTCACAGATCTCCAAATCGATCGGTCACGCGTTGCTCGCATCCAGTGTGTTCCCGCGATTCTCACTAGATCGTCAGTCCACCTTGTGGGAGGCCTCCGAAAACTACGTCTATTGGTACGTGGGCGCCACTTGAGGACCATACTGCCCCATCGGCCCCCAGTACTTCGAGTGAGAGTCTAGCAATGTTGGTGACCTCAGTTCTGCGTATATCTACATCTCATAAACAAGGATATAGTTGGCGAAACTAAGTTAGATCTTAAACTACCATACGCCGATTGTTTAGTTGCGGTGGAAAGATAATATTTGCATTATTACTACATTTGTTTTTTTTTTACTACATGGAGTTGTTTTCAAGTAATCACTGAAAATATATCATTAATTTTTATATTCATTAATGATCATTGCCGTCATCTAATACTATGGTCACTATAGGTGTACATTATTGAAGATATTTGCGTATTACGATGTGTATAAAATTATGTTAATTTTTTTAATGGTCATTTTGTTTATATTTTTTTTGTTAATGCATAATGTATCTATGTATATGATGGTCAATTTAAATAATGATCACCTTCCAACCATTTCCTCTTTGAGGAAGTGACCAGTTCACGACTATACGTCCGTACATAATGACGTGGCGCTGGTTAGGTTGATATACACTGCACCAAATTGTGATCGATGTTGTGATGTTATGTCATCACCTCGGTAATTTCACTAGCTACAGCGCAGTTCAAACTAAAACACAGTAATGTTTTCATACTACCGGTTGGAGACAGAAATATGCGCTGCGGTGGTACCATGACGATTTAAGGCAACACAGACCAGTTATCAAAACGGAATTAGATATTCACCTGATCCTTGTTTTACTGATTTCTAGATTTAATCTAAATCGAAAATGGATGATACCACATCCTTTGTAATATTCATGAATATAATTTCTGTTGTGTCATTTAAGATCCCTCTTTGGAAAAACAATTTTGTAAAATCCATTTTCGGCTGACCTCTAATTGGCAGAAGCACTATTACGGCGAAATTTTAAGTCATAATCATCAGCCGATAGCCGTCCAGTGCTGGACATAGGCCTCATAAAGATCTCAACACACAGTCAACATTGCTTCTGGTACTGCTGGGCCCTAGAGGCTGTCGTATGTAGCGGTTTATATGGGGAGATTTGTGCCATTTCCCACTACACTGGCCAATGCGGGTTGGTGGGAGTCAGAGCCCCGTTTGTTGATTAGCAGGGTGCATCACGAGCAGGTGAGTTTGGCTTGTGTCCCGTGAGTTGTGCGGACCCCTTACACCTCTTTGTTTAATAGTTTCGGAGATTTCGCGATGAGTCAATGATATCTATATATATATATATATATATATATAGATTAAAGATAAAAATTGTTTCGCAGGTCAATTAAAAGGTTGGACGAGCCCTAAAGATGTGATCCTCAAAGTGGCCGGCATCCTGACGGTGAAGGGCGGCACCGGCGCCATTGTAGAGTACCACGGTCCCGGCGTCGACTCCATCTCGTGCACCGGCATGGCCACCATATGCAACATGGGCGCTGAGATCGGCGCAACCACTAGTGTTAGTATAATATAATTTTTATACATATTATTTAATTTCTAGTATTATAAATAAAGTTATGGATTTTAATTTAGAATAATTTGTGGACTTAAATAATATTACTCGGCGCCTTTTGCGGCCAAATTGTTGTAAGTCTTGGACAAAATGGCGCATGTTCTTTATCTAGAACAGTGGTACTCAACCTTTTTTATAGGCGCACAATTTTGCGGTAGTCATGTCAATGATTTCTTAGATTTTCGCGATTATTGCAATTTTTTTTAAACAACTTTAAAAGGAAGTATATAATATAATATTTCTAGTGGGCGCAGAATTCAAAATAATTTAAAATAATGAACACTCTATGGGCTAAACACAAAAGCCCAGCTGGCCGTAAGTTGAGTACAGAGATTTTTTTTATTTGAAAGAGTGAGTTTGAGAATAGAGAGAACTACTAAAGTCGAGAAATTTAATTAAAGTTGGATTTTGTATGTCTTTGATACAGGTATTCCCTTACAACTCCCGCATGGAGGCGTACCTCAAATCCACTGGACGTCATGACATTGCCGCTTTAGCCAACTCCTACAAGCACCTGCTCACCCCCGACTCCAAAGCTCCGTATGACCAGGTAACGTTTAGTAGCTCACATTAAATTTTATTAATATTTAAAAGATTATTATAATCATCTGAATGAAGATATCTTTTGTATTTAGTATAAGAGTTATGTTTAAAATAAAAGTTTTTTTTTTCTAAAAAAAAAGAATAGGTTAATATTCTTGACACTTAAAGCCAGTCGCCAGGGTCATGTATCCTGGCATATCGTTGGAGAGACCGCGCTTGTTTCTAACGGAGCCGTGACCACTACAAGTTGGTTACAAACCATCGAAGGAGTTGTAGTGATTAAAATACTCAACCCAGACCCCACCTCCCTTACCCAAAAAAACATTAGGATGATGCCCCACAATCCTCTCTGGTCTTTTGACGGGATAGTAAAACTAATAACTGTCTATCGCTTCCGAAGTAACTGTCCCCATACATACATCTAGCACATGCATATTAAATCTGTATGTATATATACTTTTTACATCAAAATATTTGTAAAATGTTCAACCCTTATTTAAATAATAAATAAGATAATGAAGACAGATTATGAACATTCATATCACAGATAACATACGTTAAAAATATTTAACTACTGTTAATTTTATTAGCTGGAAACATAAGTTGCACAAATATTCTAGATTATATACACAAACATTATTTTATTTAGATATATTATTAATTTTTTTATCTTTTTTTTACACGTATACACATCACCCACTCACCCAAATTAATTTAGGAGTAATAACGATTTTAATATATATATATATATAATTAGGTTAGGGTCCTGAGATACAAGCTGTGCTTAGCTCGGGACCCGAGAAATATCATGTTTCCTGACATTCAATCGAAGTACTTAAAAAAAAATTATCTCATTAATCTAGGTCACAATTACAACAGGATACATATAAGAGATATCCAGCTATTCTGACTCATCACGAGATCTCCGAAACTATTAGACGTGAACACTCAAAATTTGTTAGAGATATTCCTTCTGCCATTTTGAGGTCGGCTAAGAATGGCTTTTACAAAATTCTTCTCCCAAAGAGAATTGCGGGGGTGTTACGCCTTGCAAAGCAGGTGGGGGACAGCTAGTTAACATATAATTGCCTCCGTTCTAAAGTGGTTAATCCTTGTAGCATAGAGGCTCCTGCTTCTATCCTGACGGCACATGTAAATCACTGTATACATGAGAGCCTATATATTCTAGGTAGGCTCACTGCACCTTCCTCATCCTCATTGAAATTAACTTCGTATGATTTGAGGGTATAATTATAGTTTTTTAAATTAAACTGTATTTCTTAACAATTATTTCATATATCATAATAGCTTATCGAAATCGATCTGTCGACTCTCGAGCCACATGTGAACGGCCCCTTCACACCGGATCTGGCCAACCCCATCTCGAAATTGGGCGACGCAGCTAAAAAGAACAACTGGCCGATTGACATCAAGGTTGGCCTCATCGGTTCCTGCACCAACTCATCGTACGAAGATATGGGACGCTGCGCCAGCATCGTCAAGGAGGTCTGATATATTTTTTCTTACTACCTTATTTGTAAACCTAAGACATTATTTGCCTTTTATTCTATGACTTCTAACAATGGATGATGAAGCTGAAGAACAGATTTGAATTGTTTACTGGTGAATAGTTGTAGTGCTGGTAATATTACGTTTAAAAACATATCCCATTAATTTTTGCAGGCTTTAGGTCACGGTCTGAAGTCTAAGATCCCGTTCAACGTGACCCCCGGCTCGGAGCAAGTGCGCGCCACCATCGAGAGAGACGGCATTGCACAGACCCTAAGGGAGTTTGGTGGCACTGTGAGTTTACAATTTATTATGCACTTAAAACGGTGTTAATTACATTTATTTTGTTAAAAAAAAACATTTGTTATGTCAATGGTTTCTTAATATAAACAAAATTCAAACTTTGAACTAACTTAATACCTCCACTGGTCGATGTTCAGCTTAGTGGGGATCGAACCCGCACCCCTGCGATATATATAACGCTTACAAACTGAGTTATCATGTCCTGAAGCTTGATGATGTTTAATTTAATAATACACAGGAAAAACCTCCATTTTTATAAATAATTATTACACACCAACAGGTGTTAGCGAACGCCTGCGGGCCCTGCATCGGCCAATGGGACCGGAAGGATGTCAAGAAGGGCGAGAAGAACACCATCGTGACGTCGTACAACCGCAACTTCACCGGGCGCAACGACGCGAACCCGGCCACCCATTGCTTCGTCACCAGCCCCGAGCTCGTCACCGCACTCTCCATCGCCGGTCAGAACTTAAAACACCCTAACCTGACGGCAACCAAGGAAATGTCAATTGCCGATTTATTTTATTTTTATATTTATTGACGTCTTTAGAGCTGCTGTAAAAATAAATATTAAAAAAATAGTTCTTCAATCTTTAAATAGATTATTATAAATAATAAAGCAAAATTATATCTAAAATGAACACAAAGCTTCAAGAGAAATCTTTAGAAGGTTCAAAACAGCTCATTCTCATATTCTCCACCTTCAGCAACCTTTTTTTTTTTGTTTCGGGAGGCAATCTTCGCTGGTCTGCACCAGTGCATTCGGAGAGGCTCCGGGATCTCTTACAGAACATTTCGGTGCCCCTCTACACTTTTTGTTACACATTTCTGAGGAGGAGTCTAACCCTCCTAGGCACCATTGCTGAGCCATACGCTGTCCTGTTGCGTGATATGGACCCCTCTCTCAAGGCCTCAAACTCCTAGTCCCTTTTAGTCGCATTCTACAACAGACAGGGTTTACCTTAGTCCTATTTTTACTAGCCTGAGACTACAGCGCTGACCCTCAGCACCCTAGGGTTTGATAATTTTGTTAATTTTTACAAGACCAACTGTGATCTCTTTGAAAAAAGACATATCTTATACAAATCCTTCTAAAGTAACAATAATTTATTTCTTTCAATGAGGAGTTACTAAAAAGGGTCTTCATGTCCTTAATAGATCCTTCTGGTTAAAAAAAAAAATTATTATCTTTTATCAGAGAATATAAATAACAAATATGTTTATTGGTACCTTTTTACAGATATTAGAGATCATCATCTCAACTGGCGGACGTTCACTGCTGGACATAGTTCTCTTGTACTATATTGCACAAAACAGTCTTGCACTGGTCGAGTCCTAACAACTCCCAGCCAGGATATTAGAGATATGACATTTTTGATTATGGTGCTCCTAATGTTTCTTATTAAATAATGCTATTCAAAATTTTAAACAGTATGCAATGATCACTCTATTCTAGAAGGATGCTTACAGCATACTTCATCTTGTCCCAAGATGATACAGAGTAGAAGTACATCATCCGATTATGAGAACTGTTTCTGTAATTTATGAACTTGTTTATAATATAAACAGGACGTCTGGACTTCAACCCGTTGTCGGACGAGCTGACTGGTAATGATGGCAAGAAGTTTAAGCTGTCGGATCCCTTCGCCGACGAACTACCCTCTAAAGGTTTCGACCCCGGCCAGGACACCTACCAGCAACCACCGGCTGACGGCGCGAGTAAGTCTATTACCTAATACAATTGAATTTACAAGTTGCTATGTAAAATGTTTGTCTTCCATTGGTGGTAGACAGAACCGTCAAGGAAGGTCATCATCATCATCATCATCAGCCGATAGGTCCACTGCTGGACATAAGCCTCTCCCAATGATCTCCACATCGATCAAAGATACTATACATAGACACTATTATTCTGTTTGATTAGGGTGTAAACACCATAGTAAATGTTCTGGTTTCAAGGGCGTTGTTACTAGTGAAATTACTGTAGTAACAAGATTTCACATCTCGTGTCTCAAACGGATAACTGGTCCAGTGCATAACCTAACCATACTGTTGGATGTTTCACTCATCATCAGGTGAACTTTTTACTCGCTCGTCGCATTACCCAATAAAATAAATAGTATATACTTTATATAAATCAAATTCAGATGTTAAAGAAAAATTCTCCTGCAGAGGTGCAAGTCGATGTGTCGCCGAGCTCTGACCGCTTGCAGCTGTTGGAGCCGTTCGACAAGTGGGACGGCAAGGACCTCTCCGACATGACCATTCTCATCAAGGTGAAGGGCAAGTGCACAACCGATCACATCTCCGCCGCCGGGCCCTGGCTGAAGTACAGAGGACATCTCGACAACATCTCCAACAACATGTTCATTACGTAAGTAGTCATGATATTGTGAAGCGTCTGTGTCTGTCTCCAAGCGGTTGTTATGTAAACCTTGCTCTGTTTAGATTCATAGGGGTGGACGGTACCAATGTGAATTTTAAGTTTTTTTTTTTACAAAATGTCATTACTATGTATGGTAATTTAACGCTATGTGGGTCATCATCATCCTCAAACTAAAGGGCTCTCTGATCACGTCATCGCATCACGCATCTGTTTTGTTATAATAATAAATTAATTTTATAAATTATTTATTAATACAATCTCATTGTGACTTAATACCGCGTGTAAAAAGAAATCTTGTTTGAATCAACTGGAACTTCATCCGCAGCGCGACCAACGCTGAGAACGGCGAGCTGAACAAGGTCCGCAACCAGCTCACCGGAGAGTGGGGACCGGTGCCCGGCACCGCACGCGCTTACAAGACCGCCAACACGCGCTGGTGCGTCGTGGGAGACGAAAACTATGGCGAGGGCTCCTCCAGGGAGCACGCCGCCCTGGAGCCGCGCCACTTAGGTGGGAGGGCGATCATCGTCAAGTCATTCGCAAGGTTAGTGCGGAGGAAGCTGCACCAATGGTGGTATTAAAGCCAAAAGCTGAAACTACAGTGTTACTACTTTGAAGGGTGCTATAGTTAGTCAAATTACTAGGCTAACGAGATTTGATATGTTGTGTCTTAAACACACGAGCACAATGTGGTGCAGTCAGTATCATCCTAAGTAATAATAAATCAGTAAATATCTATTAATTTCATACTACTGTCCGAGTAATGTTAGTCATCTTCATATGCTAGAATCCACGAGACTAACCTGAAGAAGCAAGGCCTGCTGCCGCTCACCTTCGCCAACCCGGCCGACTACGACAAGATTCAGCCAACTGACAAAATCTCACTGCTCGGTCTGAAGAATCTTTCACCGGGCAAGGTAATTTTTTTTTAACACCACATCATACATATTATTGTTATTACATATTTATACTTGAAGACAAAATCATGCAAAGAGGATGAGGACAAATGAAGAATTAAAACCACCAATATAGCGCAATAGATGCTGTACTTAAGTAACAATAAACAGGGTTCTTGGATGGGGTATGGGTACTCGTAGTGAAGCTAAGGTGAACAGCTAATCGGCATATGGATATATATAATAAAAAAAAAAAATTTTCGGTCTTATTGTGATAGATTGATTGCAGTCAATTATATCAGAATAAGATCAAAAACAGCATAAAAAAGAAATTGTGTAAATCGACTACCATGCAAATATAGATACAGTGTATAAAAAAATTTATTCACTGTCACGGCCACAATGGTAATACTGGTGGTGGGTCTCTGTTGCCGAAGACTGTTTGGGTAGGCTCCACCGCTACTCCTATTTCTGTAACCAAACAGCAGTTTGCAAACATTAGTGTGTTCCGGTTTGAAAAGTTGTAGCTATTATTACTGGGGTGTCGAGACTTAACATCCGATGTTTAAAGGCGACGAGTACAACGTGGTGCAGTGAATAACATCCTAAGTATCGCAACATTTTATGGGCGGGCGTATCACTTAATATCAAGTAAACGTCCCGCTCATCTCGTCGTTTCGTTGATTACAAAAACAACTATATATATTTATATGAATCAATCAATCATTAGCCGATAGACGTCCACTGCTGGACATTGGCCTCTTTCAAAGATCTCCCGTTTGTAAGGGTTCATATGGGAGGATTACATCCATTTCCCACCCCGCTGGCCCAATGCGGGTTCTTGGGAGGCAGAGCCGAGTTTGTTAATTAGCAGGGTGCATCATGAGCAGGTCAGTTTGGTTGGAGGTGCACAGTTGTTATGAGGGGGTAATAATACTCGGTTAGTATATATATAATTATGGTTTTTTTTCTTAGCCCGTCGACTGCGAAATCAAACACAAAGACGGCAGCGTCGACCGCATCAAGTTGAACCACTCGATGAACGAGCAGCAAATCTCGTGGTTCCGCGCGGGTTCCGCACTAAACAGGATGAAGGAAATCGCTTCCAGCAAGTAAAACCCTCCAGGATCTGCAATAGAGTAAACTGTACGGGACTCACACGAAAATGTAGTATTAATGTAGCAGAAATCGTATGAACCATAGACAAAATTAAAGAGAGTACAACTTTTATGATACAATACTCTATTGTAAGCTAGAAGCTAACCAATAGAAATGAAAACCAATGCAGGTTAATATGATGGTAGCTCGCCATAGCCGGAGGTCATTTAAGTAGTTACCATCGCAGCGCCCTCTTCCTTCGGCGAACAGCAGTGTTATGTTATCTTGTTCTAAATGAAAAGGGCGCTGTAGCTAGTGTAATTGCAGGAGTAACATTATATACCTAGAAAAAAAAAATGATATCCTGTTATCATTTGATAGTGCATCTCGTTAACTGTTAACCAATGTACGGAAATTACTTAGCCGCGGCGGCGATAAATCTTTATACTTAGCTGTAGTAAGTTCAAAAGATACCTAGATCGAAATTAGTCATTAAGTTTGAACTTTTTTTTTGTTTCTTTTATCACTTCTAAATGTTGTTAATGAAATATTTTAAGTCCCTGTATTTTATTTATGTAAATACCAATATTTAATGACTATTAAAATTTATTAAATATCGAAGTTGTCGTTTTTTTTTTGTTTTTTTTTACAACTTCATGGAAAATTTACCATAAATATTAAATATATAATTATTCATCGGATACTGCACAAATCTTACAACACAAAAGACCGGAAGTGGATGTTCATCAGTCGAGATGACGAGGACACATGGTACAGGATTATCTCAATTCGAGCACAAAGCAACACTACTGGTATCTAGTAATCTTGCTGCTAAAACATTTTTTTTTTATAATTAAAAGCAGCAATTGATTTTTTTACCTCGTTGGTTACTTTAGAAAGGATAGCGCAGTTTCAAAGCACAATTGAGACTACCATGGATATATTGTTTCGAGATTTTTGTTAAAAAAAGTGTTATGTGCTGAATACATAACAAACACGAGCATCTACATAACTGTTTACTAAACTGACATTATGTGTAAATTTATTGTTTAAATATGTAACAAGTTAAATAATAAATATAAATATTATTTGATTCAGTGTTTTTTGTTGCTTTCGTTAGATACAATGGTATTAGTTTATTTTATTATACGAACTATATATTATATGCAATAAACTTAAATTGGAATATGAAAATATCTACTTATTTATTTCGATCTGTATTGATGATACTTTGTAAATGCCATTTTGGTACATTTAATTTGTGATGTCTAATTCAAAACAGAATTAATTCAACTAATATTAGTTTTAGATCATTATGATAGTGGTTTCTATGTATAGTATAAATTAATCATCATTAACCAATAAACAACCACTATTGGATATAGGCTAAAGATCTTCACATCGATCGGTCATGCGCTGCAAGCATTCAGCGGCTTTCCGCGCCTGTTTGAATGGTTCCCGGTGCTGCCGTTTGTAAGGGTTCATATGAGGGGATTTGAGCCATTTCCCACCACACCTGGCCCAATGTGGGTTGCAGGTCAGAGCCTCGTTTGTTGATTAACAGGATGCACTATGAGCTGCGAGTATGAGGTTACAACAAAGAAAGATTACACAAGTAATTTATTATAAGTTTACCAACCCTTGTTAGGCTATCATGGTGGGAACTCGCCCAGATCCCTGCAAATGAATCCCCACAAAGGTTGCAGAAAACCAGTTAATGCAGTTAGCACAAGACTGACCAAAGTAGTTCTTTGGGGAAAGGCCCCATGTTCAACAGTGAACATCTATGGGCTAATGATGATAAGGTTTGACTATGTAATATTAAGGTAATCTATGCACCATAAAATTTTTTATATAAAAAAAAATACTGTTAAAACTGTGTAACTTCTAAATAACTATGTGTATAGGGACTTTACACTTGCAACACAAAAAAAAATTAAGTAGTGTAAAACTATTTTATTTAGCAACAGTTTAATCTTCATTGTCCTCATTATCACTGTCAGCATTGATGTTGAAGTAGCGCAGCTCATATGCATCATGAGCAGATGCAACCACACGGAGCCAGTCCCGAAGATTGTTCTTCTTAAGGTACCGCTTGGTTAGATATTTAAGATATCTCTTGGAGAAAGGAATGTCTGAAAATTTAATTGACTAATATTACAGATCTAATCATAAACACATTTATGTGTTAATGCATCAAGTGCAGTTCAAGTTATGAAATAGGCTATAATGATGTTTGAATCTAATGTATTAACGAGTATTTGTAAGCATGACTTAATTGTAATTTTTACTTTTTGTTTATTTTCACTAAAGTTACAGTTGAATTCTAAGAATGAATATTAATACTAAATAATAGCTACCATAATAATGGGTGTAAGTAAAACGTTTTTCCTTGTAAAATTTATCAACAGACATACACACAAGTGAAAAACTTGTAAATATCTTCACATAACGTTATAAAAATACACAAACCTGCATTGATGGCAACTTTCGTCTTGTCTCTAGCGACGACAACGTGATTTCCTAGGTTATTTGTTTTCCCTTCAACTTTAACATGTTCCTTTAAATATTTTTCGAAGTTACCAACGTCCAAGATGCTATCCTCAGCAGGGTGTGTGCAATCAATCGTGAACTTCAAGTTAATTTTCCTTTTCATACCCTTGCCGCGGATTTTGCCTCCCTTTACTCCCTTCTTACCAGCTTTTTGATGTAGCTGAGCCTTTTTAGGCGCGGGTTTCTTCGTTACTGCCATTACAATAACCTGAAATGTAAAATCATAATCACTGTATCGTTTCTTATTTGTATGTTGTAAGTATAAAGTTTTTAATATTTTTTAAACAATAACCTACACAACACGTGTAGCAGTTCTCGATAAACCTGCAAAATGGCCGACTTTTTGACATTCACCGTAGACAATATTTTTTGGACTTTGAAAGTTATCGAAGGATTCAGGGCTTTTTAGACAGTTTTAAAATGTACTAAAAGTGAAAATTACTTTAAAATTCAGAGTTCAAAAAACATTTTATATGACCTTTTGCTTATCGCGCAATTGTGAACAAACTTCTAACTCCATTACAAATTATGAAACCAAATTAAAAAAGGAATATCTACTCTATCTCTCCTTTTTTATTTTTAATATTTTACGCCTTTTTTTCTGTAATATTTACTATATATGTATTTTTATATAAAATAAATAATATTGTTAGGTTAATGTTACAAATTCAACTATTCAGGATTTACTCACATTGTAATAGTCAGGGTTAGTGCGTGGAGAGTATTTAATTATAAAACGTTTGTTTTATATTTAAATAGCTGTGATAATTTACTTGTTTATAAATGTAAATAGATTACAATTTATATAAGTATCTACTCAACCCAAAAGTTACTATAATGCTAATACTACTGCGCTAGGACTTGGGTATAAGTATGTTACTTCTATTGTTTTAACTTCGATATTTTCCCATGAATGAATTACTTCGAGGTCACGGCATTTTTTTACTTGACGTGATGTAATGTCTATAAATTTTTGACAAGTCATATTTCTGCAGTAACTATTTTGAATCATTTCTGTAAAAAATATGTATAAATCAGATAAAAATATTTTTAAAAATGTTACGTAAACTCTGGTAATAATATAATATTTGATTATTAAAGTACAATTTGTGATACTAATGAGTAGCGGCTGCGCAGTGTTATTATATATTATCTTTAAATTATCAGGAGACAGTTTCCTTATTCGGTAGGTGTGGAATCTATTTTTATTTTTAACCTTGCTCAAGTTAAAAGTGAATTAATAATGTTGTAAACAAACTGTAGATAATTGTGGTGCCATGTTACGTATTACAAGCTTTGTGAAAAGATACATCGATATTTTATTATATGTCAAGTTGAAATATAATCAATAACACTATGGAAACGGGCTATGTTAGATAAATGATTGCAAAATATGGATAAATGTTTTGTTGCGTGTGGATGCGACGATCAAGAAGGAGTAACAAAAGGAGATTTAGATCGATTTACCGATAAAATTGAGAACGTTTTAAATGATGATAAGGGAAGGCGGCTTTTCCGAAATTTTATGTTTACAACTAAAATGAAAGACGGGCGCAGAACTTTAGATTTTTTGGAACACATTGATAGATTACTTGGTTATTCCGAAGACGTTGAAAATATATCATACCGAAGTTACCTCAGAGATTATGATCGTTTAATAGATGAAGCGGAGCGAATAGAAGAATTGGATTTTGCAACGATGGAAAGATTAGCCATTGCCAGGGATTCTGAGAACAAAGAAGACATTGTAGCGGCATTAAAATTGTTAAAAGTGGAAGCGATTAAAGCACTGCGAAGAGAATATAAAGCTTTTAGAAGACACTTTATTCCAACTAGTTAGGTTATTCAGCACTTATTGACAGTGCCTTGCTGTTATGAAATGTTTAAAATTTCGCGCCGGTTTGTTGTGACAGTCCCTATTTTTTTTACTAAGACTGAAAATTGCAAGGTATGTTTAATGTTTTTATTTTGGTAGAACCAATTTCTTACAAATGTTTTTTCGTCCAAGTAATGTGATTCTTATTTATTTGAAATACTGTATGTACATTTATTTATTCAATACACATAAGTACACAAATGTAACATATTTTTTATTGATTAATGTATATCCAAAAAATGCTTAAAAATTGGTAATGTAAGTATTTTTTTTATTTCATTTAACCCTGACCTAAATAATTTTAATTGCGGCCCGGTGTTTTTAATACATTGCATATACTATTGTGTGCAACTCATAACAAAATGTAGTCACCAAAGTAATGCTTTGTAAAATGTAACTTGATTTGGAGTACCTTAAATCTTAAGATTGAAAATTAGTACTCAAACAATTATATTTTTAATATCAAATGAGTATGATTACATTGAAGTATTCACCAGAAAAGTTTTGTTATATGTACTTTAAAGTTGACAATGTAATAAAACTCGGAAAGATGAAAAGGTTTCATTCAGTATTACTAAAAGAGTTAATCCTATGAACAGAAGAATTGGAAAGAGATCACTTTTCATATATTTATATCATGTACTGTGATTATTGGAAATAATGAATCATTAATTTAAAGAAATTTTAAAAGTTTTAATATTTCTTTAATTATATACAAAACATATTGTTTCATGTATGCACTCAGGTGGTCACTATATCCGAGTTAGTGGAGATAATTTTGTTTTATTTAAATCATAACAAATATTATTAACATAATATATAATTGCACAAAATTGTAAATAATCCACAATTAATTTTCTGAAGTATTATACATTATATACGACTCGTAACAAAATTTGCCCAAATTTTGTATTCAATATTAAAAGTTATATTACAGATTAATGAAATACAATTCATTAATCAGATATTTAAAAAAAAAATTATTACAAAACTGCACTCTTATTGTGGCCACTGCTGGGATTTGAAAAAGTAAAAATAATTAAATTAAAAAAAAATGTATGACTACATTGATAGAATGAAATAAATGTTATGCTTGTATGTAGTTTTTATCTACATAAAAATAATTATGACAATTTTTGATTTCACAATCAAAGATGATATAAAAAGACAAATTTGTTGATATTTACCACAGACCTAATTTGTTTTAGTGGGGACACATTTGTCCTACACTATTGCAGCCCCCAAAAAGCTTCATTTAACTTTATTGCTGTCAATATTTAACACTATTAAAAATTACTTATTTCATTTTACTTATAATGAATAATTAAAAACTGTAAAATTTTACCACAAATTTTCATCATTTTATATTGACACTATTTTAAAAATACTCATGGATAAAATAAATCAAAAACATATATCCTGATGATAGTTCAAGAACTTCTTAACCTTCAACATCAAATCCCATTTAATTATGACATATATAAATGCTATATGTTTTATATTTGATAAGAGTCCATGTCTCGTTTATAAAATACTATGTATATTTATTAGGTTAAACGTTTCCATTACACTTAAGTATCACCCCAACTGTCATTTTAGTTATGCTGACGACACATAACTAAAATGAAATACATTTTCTATGTCTTCTTCCATGAGTAATACATCTCCAGTGGTTTGTTGACCTGCAAAAAAACAGAAAGTTGTATTAAGGTACTGTTGGGTTAAATGGTCAATGATTTAAGAAAAACAATGGCATATTGTTTATAAAACCAAGCAAGACATTCACTTGAAAGTAAAACCTGCCTCCTGCTTATAATGATTGAAAGGCACACTTTATGATTCTTTCCTAGTGACAATAGATGGTAAATATTCACTAAGTGCTACTACACCATAAATATAATTTTAGCTATTCTAGCATTGTATGAGGTACTTTGGACTTGACACTAAATATTGCTTTGTTGATTCCCAGCTATTGAAGTATTAATAAGAAATCCTTACTAAGTAAACAATACAATTTTAGAAATACAGTAAAGAAAACTGAAAGGTTTTAATGGAAAATGATTTATTTATTAGTTAGGTAGTAAGTCTCCTTTTCCAGAGACTATCTAGGTGGGTACCACTGCAACGTCTATTTCTGCCGGCAAACAATACTGTATTTCAGTTTCAAAGGTGTTGTAGCTATTGTAATTACTGGGGTAATGAGCCTCAATATCTTATGTCTGAAGCGACAAGTGCAATGTGGTGCAGTATATATCATCCTATCTGGCGCTACGTTGTTATGACCAGGTGTATCACTTACCATCACACGAATGTCCCGCTTGTCTCGCTTGAATAAAAAAAAAAGATATTTAACAAAGCAACAAGTAGAACAATCACATAACAAATGTAACATTTGCTGGTAAGAGTTGTTTGCTAGAATCACAAACCATGAGGAATAACGCCTTTGCTGCACCATTTTGTTGCTGCTTTGAGACATAAGATGCCAAATCCAGTTAGCTCACTAATTTTCTTAGCAACAACATACATTAAATTGGGACCCATTAATGTTTGGTGGTAGAAATCAGATTGACCAAATAAGTCTCTAACAATAGAGACATACCATCAGTTCTTCGAGCAAATTAAATTTACTTGTTACTATGCAAGTTTACACCGAAAATCATGCAACATCTCTAAATATTATAAATTACCTTCCAAAACTTATCATTAATTTGCCGTAGAGTCTGTGATCCAGCTAATGGTACAAACTGTCCGGGCGATGGTGCAACATAAATGCAGAAGTTTAGAAGACGATAGGCTTCTGGTAACTCTGCATCCAAGTCTAAAGTGAGGCGCATCGCTAAGTATTTGCTGAGATGATCCACTGAAAAAAATAGACAATGTATGTACACAAACAGATAATATATATTGTGCTGTAGGTTCCTTCTTTTTGTCTACAGTATAATCGTAAATTAGAATATCTTTATAGTGTTGGTAATTTGGTACAAAAATCAAACACTTTTTTCAGAAAAAAATAAGGAGGTCATTTAAAAAAATCTTGATGAAAAACATAAATCGTCATCATGATTAGGTAATAAATTTGCACTTTCGATCATAAACCTCTCCGAAAGACACCAATCGATGCTACAATGCTCGCATTCTACAATTTATGTTTGAATACAATTGTTGAATGTTTTACCTGAAGCATTTGCTGTTGTTTTCAGGTACCTCACTGAACTATCTCGCAAAGCTCTCATCAGCTGATTATCACCAGTCATTTCAGTAGGATGAGGCTTAAATACTAATTCTATTTCATTTGGGTTTAAAGGTTCTCCTTCACCCTCAGTATCCATGGAGTTTTCACCTTCAGTTCTGTAACAATTGCAGATTAGATTAAATAAAAGAAAATTAAATTTAAATAACAATATACTGAACAGTGATCCAATATCTATGACAAACGTTTTTGTTCTAAAACAATATTTATTTTACAGATAATGAACACCTGAAAACAACAACAAGTTCAAGTCATTATTTTTCTAACTGCATTACAGATATATCATATTTACTTCATCATTTGATCAAAACGTATAAATGAAGATGCTAACAATATTTAAATACTATTAAACTAGGTATGCAATTGTAATTTTCCATCTAAGGACACTACAATAAATAGCATTTGTTTCATCTAAAGGCTTAGAGATATAGTTGTAGATTTTAATATTTAATATATATATTAAAGTATGAAGGAAAAAAAAATATATTTACACAATAGAGCACATAATTTAAAAGAAAGGCATAAAAACCATATAAATAGAGCATTGCATTAAAAAAAAATCATTTTACTTTGTTGTGTTAATGCTAAACATAGATATCCACTGATAAAAATGAAATAATGTTTCTATTTCTAGACAAGGTGTCAAGACATGCACTTTGATTTTACAATAACTGTATACGTATATTTAAAATAAAGTTAATTTCACTTGATACATTTTTTTATTATAATTACTACGTATACATAAACTAATTACATAAATAATATTATTACATACAATATTAACATATACTTTTAGATATCTTGTGAAACCCATTTTATTTAATAGTATTAATTATTGATAAAAAGAACTTAACCATTTCAGCAGCTATTCAAATTATTAAAGAATAAGCAGACCCAATGATAAACTTAGTTATTTAAGATTTCCCAACTCCTTATACAGGCAAAGAAAGCATTTCTAGAAATGGTTGGAAAACATGGAAGCATATTACTTCTTTCCAAATTGTTAATTGAGATATTTAAATATGTTTATAATGAAAACAGACCTGCCATCACTAGATTCACTTTCCTCACTGCGTTCCGATGTAAGAACAGATTTTGCCCTCTTAGTTGTGCTTGTGTTTTTTGACACAGAGCTTACATTTGAAGGTACGGGAGACGGCGTACTTCGGACCGAAGCCGGATTTGATGTAGATTGCCCCGGTGGTGTAGGATTACCAGTGGAGGATGTTCCGTCTTTGGGCACTGAAGAATTATTCCCATTAGGTGTTGACTCTGAAGTACCGTTAGAATTCGACGGATTGCTGCTTTCTTCTTGATTTTTTCTTGACCTTTGGGGTCGGTTTTGTGACTGTAGCTTTATTCCCTCAGTAATAGAATTCACTAAAGATGCTTGTGAATGTGACATGTTAAGTTTAGCCAGTACTCTTTCTTGATGTGCTTCATATTCATCCCTGCTAGGATAAATCTTCGAAATAAGGAGATCGAAGTTAGGGTCAGGTCTGAGAGAACGCTTAGATACTAATTTCTTGCGACATGTTGGACATTCCTTATTGCCTGACCGAAGAGCGGTAATTATACAGTCCGAACAAAACCTGTGAAGGCATTCCTTTGTTGTCATAGTTTTCTTTAACATATCTAAACATATTGGACACATGAGTTCACTGTGTAAGCTTCGTGGGGATACCGCTATTTCCGTGGCATCTGTTATGACTTCTTGCGGTGTGCGATGGAGCTCGTAAAGAGAGAGCTCCCATGTTTTATTTTGTGATGGTTCTGTGGATGACATTTTAAAGAAATTACAAATATTATTAAAAAATTATAAACATTGTGAGAAAATTGACAATCCCTGCCGCTTCCACCATGTTGTTACGCGCGAATAGTATTGCCACTGTGATTATTTCTGACAAAAAATAATAAACGCTGAAGTTGACTTCAGTCAAATTATAAATTGCAAAAAACATGTAGGAGTAGTGATATGAGATAATTCTTTTTTTTGTTGTATTTTTTTTATATATTTCATAAAAAAAAATTATCCATATTATTTTACAAATAATCATCAAACCACTAAACACTAAACTTACTTTGTTACCTTTTATGTATTTTTTGTAAGGAATATATAATCGTAGTTCTATTCATTATCTATTTTATATTTCTCTCTTTTTCTCTTTAAGTCGCTTCCTCAATGCTGACGGTTGTGACTCATCGATAATTTAATATTTATAGCACAGGAAACCATATACACAGTTCCTACATTAATAATTATTTTATTTTTATAAAATTTTAATAGTATCAATATGAGTTTGCTTCAACAATATTTTTATGCAGCTTACAGTAAAATGATAATCTATTGTGAGACCTAAATATCCAACAAAGTATTTATACTACATTTATTTTTGGACAACCATGTTTTGTTAGATTGTTACCATGGAAACAATCATGTGGGTGTCCTCCAACCTGAATATCACTTTTTGCATCTAGCTTTGTAGGGTGAATATATAAGCGTACACTTTATCTTACTATTAAGTCATGTGCCATTGCCATACGCCTATTGAGATAAGCAATAATTTTTTTTTAATAGATTTTGCATTTTCTATAGGTAATTTTTTGATACCACTTTTTTCGACAAAGCCGTACTAAAAATATTTGTAACATATTCCATGAATGTTTCTTTTGGTAAATTTCTGAAGCAGATACAAATAGAACGAATGAAAAATATGACTGTGCAATTTAAATTAAAATAAATATATTGTTATGTATGTTATACATAAACTATTAAGTAGAAAAATATTCTTAATATGACATTGCTTGCTTGGTGCCTTAACTTTGTTGTTACAATTTACCTAATTTTGCCATCATATAGTCCACTGGATTGAAACAACGCAAGACTGTGCTTTGTGGAAAACATCACAGGAGACATGTCCAGCAGGGGACGTCCATCGGTTGAAATGATGATGATGATAATGATGTAGTTCACATTTCCCATCATACAAAAACCGCCAAAAGGTAGGACACGGCAAGTCAAACTAACTAGCCTACATAAATTTAATTTAAAACAATTTTTAATTGATCTGAAACTGATGTCAGTTTGTTCATTACACTATATCGGTAATCTTATTGGTTTGCAATCTGTACTATTATGGATTGCCATATCAGCATTTCAGCATCGAGCTACAGATTACTTAATAGTACGGACTACTATTAAGTAATCCATAGCTTTATGTACGCATAAGCTTTTTGTTGCTATGTATATATTTTGTATAATTTTTTTTATTATTTTATATCCTTCACAAAAATAATCGTTTATAATATTAAAGAGATTTTTATTTGAATCATAAAAATGTTTACACGTTGCTTATAACTAAAATGTTTGTCTGTTTTGTTCTTTTTGGAAACGCATAGACTAAAATTGTGTAATTTAGATTTTTTAGTCAAAAGAATCCATTTCATTATATAAAATATTCTATTTGTGAAAATAATCTCTACAGCCATCATATCAGAGATTATAAAAAAGGTAAATTCTATTTCAATAATGCTTTTATCGCTCCCTTTGGCTATTTAAATTTTTATTAGTTCGCCATCAGAAGAAGCTGCAATTTATCCTTTTTTTATGTCTATTTAATTGTTTTCATTTATTAATAAAGATGGTGCTAATTTCTTTTAAATCAACATTTATTTATAAGATCATCATTATCCTGTCTCTCTTTATTTAATGTCTGCAATGTATCAGCTAGTAAAGTAAATAATTAAAAAACTTAAGGCTATGTAAAATTTTATTATACCAGTACATGTTGTACAAAGTCTACTTAAATTTAGACACGTCTTAAAATTAAAAGGATTACTTTCGATAATTTCTTTTCAAGCAGTCACTTTCTTTGTCGTTATTTTTACTCTCGTTGTAAACGGACAAAATCACAAATCACCGTATCACACTAATTGCAACTGATCATACAAGCGTTCTATCGGCAAAAACCCATGAAATCGATACGTGTGGAAGTGAAAACATTTTTAAAACCGCAACGAATCATGGCAGAAATATTATTTGAAATTGGTCAATTATTTCGATTATTTATTTTCTCCAATTATAAATTTCATCTGTGGAATTAGGTTTCTTTTGCGCTGCAATGAGCATATATCGGCTGTTGATGATGAGCATTTGAATCAAATTTTATATTGGCAAGGAATAACTGGATCTTTTTGTTCAAGTTCACCAATATCTTAATATTTCAGTCGTCGGACCCCGTGCATTTTTTAACATTAGAAGAGAAAAAGTATCACCGCTTAGAATAATTTCAGTGTATGTTATATTCACTTTAGATTTTCTTTTTGCCCTACGTGGAAAGCATAAAATTAAGTGAGGCAAAGCATCTTAAATTATTTTTATGGCCTTAAAATTACTTAATAACTGATGCAGAAAAAAAGTTAAATGCAACTGGCATTATTTTCAAATTAGAAGAAAAAACATCAATTTCATTTCATCAAAAATACGTTTTTAGTAACAATTATTTCATTCCCTAAATGAAAGAGGACAGTTTTAGCGTGAGGGTCTCTATCCTACATAAATAAACTCGATCCCGAAAGCCTATATAATAAGGAAATCCGGATTGTCTAAAATTCAAGGACTTCGGCCATTCATACTCAAAAAGGAGGAAGAGTCTTGATGTTTTGTGAAAAATTATGTAGAAGGCCAAGACTTAGATGATGATGAACAATGATTATTTTCTTCTATTTTGAAAATATTGTTAAATAGGTAAAATCCAGCATTCGTTGTTTCAACTAAAATGCGGTGTCGTATACTTATGTCTAAACAATAATTTAAATTCGTTTTGCAGTCTTAATAAAATATCTAAGCACCTATTAATCACCTAGTCCTAACAAATAAGCAGTATATACACCATAGCGGATAAACTATAATACAGCTTAGAATACAATAAACCACTACTAAATGCTGTTATACTAAGACAGCTCATACTTTATAAACAAGTGAATGGAGTAGTATTTACGACAATTTAGATATTTAACGGAAAAATGTCTTTTGTATTTTTTTGTTATGTACCAAAAATTACATGTGCAATAAATTTTCACTCACAAAAATCTTCACTAAAAGCTTTTCCATATGTTACAAGTTACTAGAGGTTATCTCTGAATGCCTTGTATGTCTAAAGCCTCTAAGGCATGTTTCGAATAAATAACGGATACACTATAAAATAACGATACTATAGATGAAAGCTGGTTCCGTACTAAATAGTAGTTTTATAGAACTCTTCTTCATCACACTGATTAGAAGCCTTTTTATTTAAAATCTTACAATAGCATAATGAAAATGTCTATATGCATTCAAGTTGTAATATAATAGTTTTTTTTCAGATTACATTTGACTAATTATAAGATTATTAGCATCTTGCTGACAATTCTTATCTACATACGTTTTTCTAAATTACATAGAAAAGCTATGCCAATTCTGGAATCGTAACATTGTAATAAGTATGTGACCTTTATAATATAACCAATTACAATGACAGCTTCTCACGAGGAGAAAACTTTAGCATGTTAAATTACGGCAATAATTTGTGATATTGGGCCGAGTGCTTGTTCTTTTCAATAACGTAAAAAGATTTCGGCTTTCCATTTCCGGAGTAATACTTCCTGAATGATGGCTTCTTTGCCGGTACGTAATAGGCTAAAGCTTCAAGGGAATTGGGGTGGTTGTTGGCGCCTTTGGGCCAAGTAGGCGTGCTTTCAACGTTGATGACATCGTCGTCGAACCTGGCCTGTGGTCGAGTTTTTGCGATCTTATGGAGTACGGGCAAGTTCCAATGGTATACTCGAGCTGGCTTCCCGTTGCTTGTCATCTGTAATGGCAGTGTTCTTGCGGCTGCAGGTGCTGGTTCAGCGTGACTATAGTAACTTGTGTTCGGTGGCAGTTTGATGACGTACATTCTAGAATCTCCTGTGCCGTGCCTTCTGCCTTGCTCAGCAAGCCGTTTCCTGTGGTGAGCCGCTGGAATTCGAAGTTTTTTGAGTCCGAGTGAGCTAAGAAGCTCGTGGGTAGTCGGTTCTTTCTTATCGTTGGTTAGGTTGTTATTATTCGACTCTGATGCAGGTGCGGCGCAGATTGCAGCTATCGCAACCAAGATCAATGTCGAAGTTCTGTAAAAAAGAAAAAAGGCAGTGTTAAAAGACACTTTAAACTTAGGTTCATTTTTAGAGTTTCTCAAGTATCTTCAGGAGTAATTTTACTTTAAAACACTGTATTAAGATTTAATTGCATTAACTACCGTAAGCTCTAAATGAATAACAACTGAAAACCATTTCTTAAATTCATTAAAGCCTACAACAAAACTTAGCGAGCGTAGAAACACTAAATAGTAATTTAATTTACTTTTATGCATTTAGAAAATAGCTTTTTTATGTTGACTCAATGGCTAATAAAATTATTACTGTTCGTAAAACCAGCAAAAGCGGTTTTATACTTTATACGCACAACAAACGGCGTTACATTGCATCCTTAACAGAACCAGACATAAAAGTTGATGGGTTTCTTTGGAGTCGTCCACGTTTATCTTAGAGTGCGGCGGTACATTGACATTGGTTAAGTTGTTTGCATAGTTCGCCGATGGCAGTCGAAAAGTTAAACAAAATCGACGTGCCATGCCACAAGGCGCAGTTGTTTCTCGAAGCCGTTGTTTTGTTTTAAAAGCAATTAGCATAGTCTATGTGGTAGCGGTATGGGGGCGTGGGGTACAATGGGAGAAAATCATTTAATACAAGAATGTGTAGAAAGAAAAAATCATTGACAATAGTATAAGTAGTAGACTTTATCAGTAACTAGATTTTAATAGTAGATAAGTAGTAGACAAACATAAGGGTTATGTCCCGCAGTGAGTCTATCGGCTGATGATGATGAACAACAATAAAATTGTTTATTGAACCATCTTTTCTTATACGTCACTAATCATAATGACCGACGTATCTGTTCGATTGACTAATAAACACAATACAGTCTAACAACAACACAACTAAAATCTAGTTATTAGTAAAATCTACTAATTATCTTATTGTCAATGATTTTTTCTTCACTAGTCAGTGATCACTTAACTCTTAATAAAGTATGGGTTAAAAAATAAGTAACAGAAATATGTGCTATAGGCAGAATTTTAAAAATTAAAATTTTCTCGACACAAATTACCTCTTCTCAAAACTATTGATTTTCATACGTGAGATAAGTGGTTATAAATATGAGCAGAAATACTCTCAATGCTCCCTCAAGTAGTAGATAATCAGATGGATCTTTTCGGAATTCATCCAGAAGCAGACGGTTAAAAAAGATTTAAATAAGTTCATATTTTGTATTAGCATCGTGTAAATATTAATAATATAAAAATATTAAAAAGTTCCTACAATTTTATAAGGCTACAATTATATGTTTATCTAAAGTATAATACACTATATATATTCATTCGTAACAGGTTAGCAGGGGAGCCATTTTTAGAGGACTTACAGCCAGTGTGTTGGCAACCTATTAGATCTTGTAGCTGTCCTCAATCGCAACACGTTTGGGACCTAAACGATCTTCAATTGTTTTACTTAACTATTGTATCCAACTGAAATAAGCTATGTGTATTTGTCTCTAGCAGACACAGAAAAAAAATTACGATTTCTCGTATAAAAGGAGAAAATACAATTTGTGGCGCCGTAGCAGTATTGTAAAACACTGAACGTGTTATAATATCTCAGTATACCACTATCCTAGTATAGCAAATGGCAAGGAACGTAGTTTGTCATAACACCAGCGTTTGCAAAGTTTATTCGTTACTAAGAAACCGAGACAATGTGCCGTTGCGCGCCGCCCTTGAAACCTATCTCGCCATTACAATGCGCTTCCAGTGATGCCGGCTTTATGTCAAATGAATGACTAAAGAATGAGTGATGTCAAATGAATGTATGATGAGGGTGTGATGTCAAATGAAAGAACGATGAGTGTGTGACGTCAAATGAATGAATGATGAGTGTTTGATAATAGATGAATGAATGAAGAGTGAGTGATGTTAAATGAACGATCAATCAGTGAGTGATGTCAAATGAATAAACGATGAGTGAGTGATGTTAAATGAATGAAGGATGAGTGAAAAATGTCAAATGAATGAACAATGAGTGAGTGATGTCAAATGAACGAATAAATGATGGATGAGTGTTTGCAAATGAATGAATAACGAGTGAGTGATATCAAATGAGTGAACGATGAGTGTGTGATGATGTCAATTGAATGAATAATGAGTGAATGATATCAAATGAAAGTCGCATGCCATCTATAGAGCCATATGCTTTTACAATGGGTTTTTTTGTCATCAGAGGGGAAATCTTTTAAGAAGATACTCTGCTTCTGGGAAGAAGAAAAGGTAATGCGGGGGAACTTTATCCACTAAAACCCCCTCGGTGGTCATTCTCACAGCGTTGCGGAAGGCCCTGGGTTCCTCCTATGGATCGCACAGGTGCCATTCACAATGGTTTATAAAACACAAAAATATTTGAAAGCAAAATAATTTTTAACATTTACTTTTTTACTGCTGGAAGATTCCTCTTTTTATTCTTAATGATAATATAGTATCGAATCATTCCTAAATGACTCAATATTATATAATAAACTTCTAGAGTCACATATATAAAATAATAGTGGTGATTAAAGATTTACTTAAAAACATTGTACAACTACTGTGTTTAATAAGTAATACGAGTTGCGCTTTTTACGTCTTCTTCGAAATAAATCCACTAACAGTACGTTCTTGGTTTTTTTTTATACATATTTCAGTTAATTCATTATATATGACATAGATTTTTCCAAATAAATTGATAATGAATTTATTTAGCAAGTATACACAACTAGAATTATTGGAATCATTACCAAATGTGTCCGTTACTCAAATATCTTTTATTTCTATGCTATTAGCTCTTTCTTCTAAATTAAATTCCAATAGAATTCACATCTTTTTCGAAGTGTTAACTTTACGTGAACCTTGGTCGTGCTTCAACAGCTAAATTGGCAGATCTGTGCCTTTAATTTAGCACGGATTCTTACTGCAAGCAAGTTTTGCCTATCTGCCAGATAATTACCGACGCGAGGTCTATAAATTACACAGAACCTTGAGCTATGTATTGAAAGTTTATAGGCGACTTAATAAAATCACCTTCATATTAAATTTATGTAAAAATGTAAATCTTTAAAACATAGATATATTCTGTAAAATGTAAAGTCTGTTATGTTTATGTCGCAACTGATAAGATCAAATAAAGCACAAAGTAGTAAGTTAGTCCGTAAAGTTTTATTCAATCAATCAACGCGTAACAGTTTCTTATCGAACCTAGGACTTTCGCACGATGGAAACTCGTCGAATGGGATCTACACGGATCTTGTTCCGCGCAATGTCGGCTGTTGCGCCACATTTGGCGATTCTGGGATATCGTTAATGTGTGATGCTCTACTTTCAATGTACAACCGTAGAATGTTACCCGATCGTAGCTGTGTAGTATAGCTAAGTATAGTTATAAAGTTGAAAGCTCAGATCTTTGAGATCTGGATAAAGTTGGTTACTGTACACCAATTATGTTGCCCCACGTATGTTTTTCAATAACATGAACAATCGCATCACGAGTTATAATTAACATCAGGGTTGACTGGTAGACAATGCCAATAGATATTAATAGCGCCTATTGTAGTTTTTATAAAGTGCAATATAGCTTTTGCAAATTAGTTACTTATTGCCATTGCCATAACCTTCTCAAATTAAAAGCTTTTTTTTTATTTAAAGATGGAGATATAACTCGCGATAAGTACCGATAAACGTACAACATAATACTTGTTGTAATTAACCTTAAACATATATTAAAAATAAGTTAATCACTGTAATATTTGAATAGAATATTTCATTAGTTGTAGTTTAAATATTTTTTGATCGAATCAGAAATGAGGAGATCTGTAGGAGAGCTATTAAGGTCACCGATATAGTCCAAAAGATTGCTAATCTTAAGTGGCAATGGGCAGGACACATCGCTCGAGGAACTGACAGCCGATGGTACACCAAGGACCTCGGATAGCGATCGTGTATCGGAAAATCTAGTGTTGACAGGTCCACCACTAAGTGGTGCGACGACCTCGTGAAGGTTGTAGGAAGCAGCTGGATACGGACAGCGTAGGATCGATCGATGTGGAGATCTTTGGGAAGGCTTATGTCCATCAGTGAACGTCTTTCTGCTGATAATGATGATGAAACGATAGTTAACTCATAAAGAAACAAACTTTTCCAAAACCGGAGTGTATAAGTACAAATATTCGAAACTTTCATCAAATTGATCGATTGCATACAAAACTAAAATAAAAATAAAAACGTTCATTTCTTCATATCTATATATTTATTATATTAATTTAATACGTTATAATATAGCGATAATAAGCGTTCGTAAATTCGTTATTAATCATTACTTTATGCATATGAATGTATCCGTTATTTGTACGATTTGTCGTATCATGAAAAAATTGCTAATAGAAATGTACCTCTATTAGGTTATCCAGCATCCGCTCTTAGAATCATCTGTGATACTGAATCAGTGCAAGAAACTTTATCTGTACAAGGGTGAAAAGAATTTATGTTTTCCTGTGACACCTTCGACCAGTGATGTCATAAAAACTTCACTTCTGATTATATGTGGAGCATTATGAATTATTTACTTCTATTTATTCGCACTATGTTACCTTACTAAGCTACGAACATTTATAAATTATACCAATAAACTTATTAACGTTTTATAATTCTTCATCATTATCATCAGCCGATAGACGTTCAGCGCTGGACATAGGCTTCACCCAAAGATCTCTACATCGATCGCGCTGCCCGCTTCCACCGGCTTCCCGCGACCTTCGCCAGATCATCGGTCTACTTTGTGGGCGGGCTTCCAACACTAGGTTTACCAATACGCGGCCACCACCTTACCGACCCATCGGCCGTCAATCTGTTGAGCAACGTGCCTTGCTCTCTGCCACTTAAGTATAGTAATCCTTTGAGCTATGTCGGTGACCGTAGTTCTTTAGAGGATCTTCTCATTTCAGTTTTATAATTATTGCCAGGACATAGAACTCGGTAGACATACTGCATGTATATACTTACAGGTGGTAGGTCTCTGTTGCTGAAAACCGTCTAGGTACCACCGCAGCGCCTATTGCAAACGCCAAACAGTATTCCTTAAACATTGCTGTGTTCCGGTTTAAAGGGTACTGTAGCTAGTGTAGTTACTGCGGTAACGAGACGCAACATCTTATATCTAGCCTACGAGCAATATGGCGTAGTGTATATCATCCTAACTAGCGCGACATTTTTATGGACGGGCGTATCACTTACCATCAGGTGAACGTCCCGATCGTCTGGTCGGTTTATTGTATAAAAAAAAATTTCGCATAATTGTCCGAGTTCAGATTTCCGACACCTTGTGATTACGTCGGCCGATATGAAATGTGACGCGGTCGAGTTCAAGCGTGTTACACAGTTTAGTAAACTAATAGAGTTTTCTCATAACACGAAAAATTCTGTGATGTACTGTATGTGTATAGAATACTTTTTTTTTTGCTTTCAACAGACAATTTACGTTCCCACTGTTGGGGCACAAGCCTACGCTCAATATGAGGGCGATGGGCCATAGTCACCACACGGGCCAAATAAATTCTAATTCACGTGCAGGTGTTCCCGCGATGTTTTTGACATGCGAACCCACAACCTGCGCAATGAAGGCCGTATGCTCTAACCTTTAGGTCAGCGAGCTAGTATAGTATACTGTAATGTAGAATTCATATATTTGTTTTAAAGTTTTCTCTATTTTACTTCAATATCCAAAGTAACGTTTTAAAGCTTGTGTGTAAAAATTTATAGCATTCAAAGTTAAATAAATATATTAACTCTTAAAAATACGAATAAATGATTGTAAAGCTGTTTGATTTCTGAAGAAACTGCATTCATACTGTCAAAATTTTTTGGTGAAAGAATTCGTTTCCACCTGAAACAAACGTGGTGTGGGCTGGCCATACCTGTCGTGTCAGTGACGGCCGGTGGAGAAGGAATGACTTGGAGTAGACGTCGACGAGTTGAGAGTCGAGGTGGATCGACGACATTGTAAGAGAGGTAGGAAGTAGATGGATACGAAAACATGAGTATGATCTGGTGGAAGATATTGGGGTAGGCATAGGCCTGAATATAGATTCTGCAGAAAGGCTGGAGGACGTGGCCTAAGATGCATCAAGAAGAAGATTTCTGTTTTGACGTTGAAAAAACGGCAATTAGCTGCAAATGAGAGGCTATCATATAATTAAGGTCTATAAACTTGATCCTGAGGATGCAGTCCTAGTAAAAATGTAAAAAGAATCCTGTCGCACTGGATTTCTTCATTCCATGCACGTTATCTAGTCTCATAATCTTAATTAGCCGCTAAATATATCGGATACATTGTCGTCATTTACCTTCTTTTTTTATGAATTTTTTTTATTATCCTACAACTCTCGAGTACTTTGTCGCCGTTGTTTGTTTATTATTTATAGTTTTAGTTATCAAAAAAGAGGTTACTGAAGTCAAAACAAAAACCTAAGAAACTTTTGCTCCATCATTTCCAGATCATCAGTATGATAGATCTAAACTATATCACCAAAAATTTAATAATATTCTTATTTAAATTTATTATATTATTTGTATGAAATACATTTTAGTTATTAATTGTTACTATTATAATGAAACACTGAGTTAATTTCTATTTATATTTTTATATCAAAACCAACACATAATAAAATGGTATGATGGAATTGATGTTCATTCGAGCCGAGACAAATCACTGAGCTGACCTGTAGTAATTAAGGTAAGGTACCATATCATGATTTGAGTCAATTTCTCATACGGTTCGTAATAGCTATCTCATGAGGGGCACCTAACGACCGGGGCCATCTACTTTAAAGTTGCAATCTAAAGACATATAAATTTGACCCCATTTTAGGTTAATGAAAGTGTTAGAAAAACGGGCGATAGAATTGTGACAGATATTCTAAGAACTAGATGACCGTAAATCGTGAGGTTCCTTCCTAAGACTGTGCTTTTACAGTCTCTATTAACTAAAGTATTATAATATTAGAATATCTATCTAGACTTAGGTGGTAAGATCCATTATTTCCCTTTTTTGTTCGATTAAGTTATAAATAGTAACGATCAATGTAAATCGGATTTGGTGATATTTTACGTACGCTATGTGATATGTCCAGAATTCTATCTGCTTATCTTTGTTTAGTTTATGGTAAAGCTGGGGGAGAAAATAAATACGAGGTCGTAGTCGTTGTCGTAGTGCAACGAGAGTGCTGGGAAGGAGTGTAGCCTTTCTTTGGATGTGGTTAGGGGTAGTGCAAATGGTTACAAATGTGTTTCGTATGCGACCCTGAAAGCACACGCAACTCATTGATAGTGATCACCGAGTGGTTTTTCATTATCTTTATCATCAACCGATGGACGTCTGTCTGCTACTGGACATAGGTTTCCAATAATTTGTTCGAAGAAACAGTGTATCGGGCTCTTTGAGTCCAGTGGTTCCCGACGATTCTTTTAATGTCGTCTGTTCATCTAGTATGGGTTCTGCAAATATTGCACTTTCCAGTCTCGGCTTGCTATTCCAACGCTTTTAGTTGATAAATATCTCATGTACCCCTCGATTCCTTCCTTAGAAGCAGATTATCCTTGAAGATTTCCTTTCGATAAAAAAGGTAATTAACGGCAGTTTTTTCATGTTCAATTATACATGTAATGTGTTTTAGATTTACCACTTCAAAATGTTTAAATCTAGTTGAAAATATTTTAATCAGCAAAGCATATGATAAGTATTTGAATGATAACGTGTGGAAATTAAATTTTCAAGCAACATGTTAGAATTTAAGATAACGAAATGAAAATAAAAAGTACATAACATATACATATATAGCTCGCTGAGTTTTTTGTGCCCATTTTTCTCAGGTCTGATACGTTTCTTTTGCGAATCGCTGGTAGATTTTGACGTTCAATAAGTGCCCGAAAATTTCAGTGTTGAATTAAAATAACCTGTCTTTGTATACAGATGTTGCCCATATTTGTGTAGCCCGCATCAGTGTGGTCTGGACTCAACATCGGTGACCGCTTGACCTCGAGTCGCGGGTCGCAACGTGCCGGTCAACGCACTGCACCGCGCGAGCCTGTGTCGCATGCATTCTTGAACCATTGAAAGTATGCAGCGAATTTCAATCCTAGAATATCTTCAAAACTTCTAACGATAACATGTTAATTACGTCCTATAACTGTGCCTTCTACTTGTTATTTATAAATCAATATTTTTATTAATAAACGGAAACGTTTTAATTCTTTAGTATACACTGCGAATATAAATTATAGATTGATAGAAAATCTTTTATAGAGGCATTATTTATATCATTTGAAGTCTATCGGCTGATAATCATGAGATGAATGCAGAGTGTTTTATTGCAAGCAAGGGATTATTAATTATTTGTGTTTAACACCTTAAAGGAAACTTATATAAGCATATCATAAAATAACACGTCTTGAGAGTATCAGAACTGTTTTCATAGCAACCATTTTTGAGTGAATATTATTTCTTTTATTCTACGTATTATAAACTTTTACGTAATTGTTGTTATATAAATAGTCACGAATTTAAATACTTATTTTAAAACCTGAACGCACGGCATGTTAGTATTAATCTATTTATAGTATACCGTGTAATACCTTAATAGATACGTCAACCTTCGGTAGAGGTATATGTGGAGGGTCTATTTTTATACAACAGTACTCGAATTCCTTGACATCCACAATTTTGCTTTTTTTTCACGGATTGCACATTTAACTTGTGTTTATTTAATTAAACTTTTTCGCACAAATAAAACGACAAAAACACAATAGAGATACCATTATCAATAAGGCGGACGTAATGCCACAAGACATTCCCTTTTAGTTAAGCTTTCGGGTTATAAGAGAATAAAATAAAAAAAATATATATACAATCGGGTCCAAAAAAAAAATACAAAATCAATAATAGTATAAATACAAACATGAACATAATATTAAATAAATTCTTAAAAATTATTTATATACAAAATGTCTATATATATAAATATATGAAGGTAGATAAACAATATTTTGAAATATTTATTTATATAAATTTTACTCGACATATGTATATTATTTAAATTCGTGTAAACATTATCATCAGCCGATAGACGTCCACTGCTGGACATAAGCTTCCTCCAAAGATCTCCACATCAATAAACATAATTAAATTTGTTTTTCGTTAACAGCCGAATGACGTAATGCTGCATCCAAACAGGAAGTTACGTCAATACGATGTTGTAGTATATTTTACAGTGCATATGGTTTAGTTTTTTTTTTTATATTTACAACCATAGGGTCAACGTTCTCCTTCAACCGCAAACTCTTCATTTGCCTCATGGCTAACACCGTCTCGTAAATCACCTATGTGAATTTATTGTAGTAATCTATACTTATCTTAATGAATCATTTACAAATTACGTTGTAAGTTAAAACTTACTCATTTCTTTCAGTTAATTTTTTTTCCTAATAACAGTTAGTAAGTCATTTAAATCAATAAATAAAATAAAAAAAAGCTGGTATTAGGTCTTTGTTGCTGGAGACCGTCTTGATACGTACCACCGCAGTGCCTATTTCCACCACCAAACAGTAGTATGCAAATATTACCGTGTTCCGGTTTGAAGGGTCCGGTAGATATCAATATTACTGGGGTAACGAGACTCAACATTTTTTATCTCAAAGCAACGAGTACTTTTGCAACTTTCTAATGGGTAGGCGTATCACTTATCATCAGGTGAACGTCCCGCTGGTGTCGTCCCTTCGTTAAATAAAAAAAAGCTAATTAAAATTTAACTTTCGCTTAGAATTATTTATTCATCGAGAGAAAATTTGTCTTTTTTATGTGAAGTGTGAAATTGTAATTCATAGCGATCTTTGATATTTTACAGGCGCTTATTGTGATATAAAGAAAAAAAAATAAGTAATTTGCATAATTACACACTTAAAACTTAATTATAGACTATCCTACATTTTGACAAATAATAGATGATTAGGATTTAACATACAACTTTATATCACTACACTTTGAATTATATATAATAAATACTCTTGGACCCATTTAATACAAATGATCCTCGCTTTTCTGTAGCTAATACTCCGATGCCTGGAACCAGCCCACGCAATGCCGCCTGACCCTTCTATCAATGTTGCCATTTTTAAATGTTGTCAATTTATAATTAACAAAAGTAATGACACCGATATAAAATACAACATATTTTATTATTTTTGATAACGCTAACAATTGTATAAATCACAATTGATCAGTATAATTAGTCAAAAAATCGCTTTAAACGTCTAACTACACCAAACATAATACTTTACGTAATAACTCTTCTTAAATTATAAGGTTTATTACAATCTTTTAATTTTTATAATATGAGATAAAGATTTTTTCAATGCCATCGTTCCTTTATTATATAGAAAGTTCCAGTCGTTTAAAACGGGAATTGAGAGACATCAGGAACAGGAAGACCGTGTGGATCGAGTTACACGGTTTGAAGTTTTCACTAGTGATGTGAAGTATAATAATGTTCAATTTAAAGAACCTAATTAAATAAAACATATTATATAGGATACTACTTTATCTTGATTACAGTTTATACATACATCTTTAATTTTTCAATATTAATATTTTTTTCTAGTACGTAATACATTTAAATTCAATTTCATATGGTTTGTCAATGGATCGTAAAGCGTACTCGACGAGAATTTTCTCTCCTTCACATTTTGATAGAACACAGAATTTTCAATATATATATAGCTACTCAGGATCGAGTGAACCTTACTACTATCCAAACTCCACAAAGACCAAATAGAATCAGGGTTGCTGGTTCCTCCAAGTTAAAAAGTAATTATAAAATAATGTAATAAATGTTGTTAAGTTGTACAAAGTTGAAAGCAACAATTTACAGACGATTTCTTATTTTAAATAGACCAATGTAGAATTATTCAAAAGTAAAGCTATCGTATATAGACGCATATATATACAACATCTCGAAATTTACTCACCGTAAAACATATTTTCATGTTGTAAAATTTTCAAAATTCAAAGTTCGTTGGTCAGATGTTGATAATTATGTATACTATATTTCAATTCAACGGCATCGTTTCTTTTGCTTTCTGAATCATTGCAATCATTGGAAGACATTTCGAGAGATGGTTTTTAGGTCGTTTTTGCGCAGCGCACACGGCGGCGGTCGACACGCATACAATTGTCGCTAAGACGACTCTTGCCTCGTTATCATCGTATTTAGAGCAAAATAATCGGTGAACGGGCCCCGGGTCGCCCGATTATATTTAGCAATTATCTTAAGCAAAAACTTTAATTGTCTTTGCGACTCCAATCACCGGTTTTTATTTTTCTATGCCGACTTTTTCACGACTTCTCATTAGAGCCAGCTATTTCGTCTGATAATTTTAGTCTTCGGCCTTTGTAAGCAAACTTTCACCATTTTTTTTTCTGGCAGTCATTGGTTATGTCTCCAATTTATTAAGTGGATATACTATAAACAAATGATATAAGGCAGAATCTTGACACTGGACATTTTTCTTCGTAGTTGTCCATTATCTCTATAAGATTGTTGTACTCGTAACATATTTGCGTCGCAAAAACGTGGCTAGACGTAAAGGACGGATCTTTGAAAAGAACTACATTTCAGAAGTGCCTCCTCATCATTAAGTGTTTAAATTGTACTCGAGACAATTGCGATCCTTTAGAATTGCCTCTGTTAGTCGGTGTTAAGGCTAGGGGTTAGTGTTTGCAATAAAATCATTTTTATACGAGCACGTACCTTGTTGCGCTAATGAGGTGCGATGTTTAGTCTGTCAAGTAAAGTATAAGTCTGATTATTCACGTATAAAGGCGCCATTACTATTTTTAAGCAGATTAATGTTCTCATTGGCTATAAATTACTCTTATTTGTTTATTATTTTACATTGACAGATTTTATATTATGACTATGGTAAAGTATAATTTATTGAACATTAGCGGTTCTCCGCCCTCTTTGCTGGCCGTAACACCTCCGCAACTCAGTTTGAGGAAGGAATTTTGTAAAATCTATTCTTAACTGATCTCTAAATGATAGAAGTAGTATCTATACCAAATTTTGAATGTTTACGTCTGATAGTTGCGGAGATCTCGTGATGAGTCAATGAATTTCTGGATATATTTATTTATTTTAATTTTATACACCAAAAACATCGGAAAGTTATTTTTGGCTGTAATTTAAAAAAAAAATATGAAAAATTTTGATTCTTCTTGTGAATTATTTTTATTTGGTCTTTTAATTTTTTTACATCAAGGCAAAATTTATAGCATTTTCTGATAGGAGGATTACTTTTGCGCCACCCTATATATATAAATATACGTGTAATTTAGTTGTTTTAACAAAAGTACACTTTTTTTGTTTAATAGTTTTTCATTATTCGGATTGTGTAATATAAAAATGTTTTTTATTATTTCGTTAGTGATAGTTTCAGGGCTTGTATAATAGAAACAGTAAAATACAATACAAAAATGTTAAATTAATTACACTTTTAGTTATTCTAAGCATTTATGTGGGATGTGGGAGTTATCTTTCATTGTTTTAAACAAGGAAGATAAGTGTAATAACGCCTATTAAATGTTAAAGATTTAAAGTTTGTTAGGTTTCATTGAAGGCTATGACTTATTTGTTTAAAATATTTCATTATTCAATTCAGCGTATTAATTTACGAGTATCTCTATTTTCAGCTTAAGTTCGATTACTGTTCAATGCACTTAGTATATGGGCTTATAAGTATTGGTAAAATCATCGAAAAAGATGATGATCTTTCTCTACAGTTGTTCACTTTTAGTCGCCTCTTTTAACACGACGAAGATATAGAATGACGCAAGAGATATGTGTACGTATAACTTATACTTATTAATACAATACGAAGCCTTTAACAATATTTGTAATAAATCTCTGTTGAATGATAGATTGATTTCAAATTACTGGAAATGTATATTAAGAAAAGAAATATTTATTATGCTACTTATAATGTTTCTTTGTAAAATTTCAATTGTTTCTTAAAGAAGTCCTTGACAATATCTGAGAGAGCTTTTTATAGTAGGTATAGATATGAGAAAGAATAATTCCGTCATCTATCCCCGTCTGCACTTGGGAAGTAACCTGATAGAAATGATACCCTATTGTTTTAGTTAATTGAAACCGCCGACCGGCGATCCGTCTCTTCGTTATCTCAGACTTGGATTTTATGTGGCTTCTTAGAGTAGTTTTATTTCGAAAGCTTTCAAGTTAATTGAAACGAGATATTGCGGGGAACGCTTATGTTATAAATTCTCTATGGTTAAATCAAAAAGTGATAGCTGATTAATTTTTGTATCTTTTTTCATTATTAATCAGTAAATTTTTATAATCTTTAACAGTACGCGTTTATACCTGTCTCTCTATTATTCCAATTTTATCTAACTAACGTATTATTGATTATCAGTTATAATATAATATATTTAATCGGCGAATTGTTACATTCAATGTTTTCTTGATCTGTTGCTGACGCTGTTAGTGTATCTAATGAAATAAAAAAAATCCTATACAGCAACACAGCAAATTGACAGTAAAACAGACAGTAAATATTTCATTATCAAATCGATTAGTTCTGAGGGTTGTATTTAACTTTATGACGTAGGACCTGGAATTTTCTTGAAGCTGCTTCGACCTCATTGTATCATGCTATCTAAGCTACGAATCCTGATACAGATGTAACCAGTACTACTGTGTTAATCTAGGTTAGGTTTCAGGAGATAATATTGATATGTTTTATTAATTTTTTATATCGCCTAAGGGAAATAGATTGTTTCCATAATATTATCCTTAGTCTAGAAATAATAAATATTAAAGATTACAGCTGCAAAATGGACGACAGGTGTAGTATTACGCGATATCCTGATTACAATAAATCTGCTGCAACATTATAATAAAGCTGTTATCAATAACACGAACAAACAGACGCCGCACCAAACCCGTGAATCCTGTTGCCGTCTAATTTGCAATTCAACAGCTTGCTTCTGCAATTAACATATATTATCTTTTTATCTTGCAGCCAGGACTTATTGCTCCTTGACGGTTAAAGGAAGCGTCAGCTTTGACGCCGTGCAACAAATAGTTACTAGTAATAAATTAGTTGTACTATTACATTAAGATTATGCATTTATGAAACGAAGAGGTACCAACAATTAATAGTAAAAGAAATATCATTCTAATCAGGATATCTACTTAACACGAAATCGTCATATATTATCACTAGGTATAAACACTTTAGACGCAGTAAATAGTAATATTACATACACATTACTCTGCTTGGTGTATAATGAAACAATAAATAAAATAAAACATAAATATTTCTTAACTTCCTTTGTTATTTTGATACAACCCTGTTTAAACTTAATCGTATTATTTTAGTACAATTTCTTTTTATTTACAATATATCAAGGACGGTTAGTCATCAAAAAAGAATTGATCTCGAGACAAAAGGTTTTCACTTTACGCCGATCACAAAACGCGTGAATAATCAATCCCTTTTTATAAAAGAAAAAAAAACAAATTGTCTATGACTCATTGATCAGGTATGCAATAACTGCACTATATACTTATCATTGATATGATACGATACTTCTACATTGCATAATTAATAAAAGGAAACAAAATTAAAAACAAACTTATAAAATCGATATATACATAATGAAAATGGGTTTCTTTGTTCACTTATCACATGAAAACAAGTGAACGTATCGACATGTGAACAGGATCATTTGACGCTGAACGATTTGTACATGGTTATAACCTATTTATTTTTTGAATTCCAAAGATCATTATTTTATTTCTAATTAACTTTTATAATCATCTTCATTTGGTATTATTTATGCAGTTGCTGTAGTAACGGTTGCTATAGAAAGTCATTTGCGGTTGCTCTCAAGGAATATCTCAGATAAATTTCAAATCTCATTCTATATTACGGCCAGCAAAGCGGGCGGGAAATTGCTAGTCTCATATATGTACATTCGCAAACTCATATATATATCATCATCATAATCAGCCAATAGACGTCCACTACTGGATACAGGGCTGCTCCAAAGATCTCCACAACGATCGGTCCAGCGATGCTCGCATCCAGTGGGTTCCAGCGATTCTCACCAGATCGTCGGTCCATCTTGTGGGAGGCCTGCCAACACTACGTCTACCGGTACGCGGGCGTCACTCGAGGAGCTTACTGAACCATCGCCTGTTGGTACTTCGAGCATATGCCCTGCCCTTTGCCACTTAGGTCTACCAATGTTATATATATAGAACAAAGCTGTGATTACGAACGAACAGTCAATTATATTTATTTATACATATATCGCCTGACTCACGCATGTTTATCAATAAGTCACTTTTCCAATGAAATTGTTCCAATATGTTAATACCGTAATATTTATTTATGATATAGTAATTCATCAGAAATTGCAGCAGCATTGAGGTTTTAAATGACTAAATTTATTCTTGTTTTCTTGGAATTATTTTCAATGAGAGAGTGTTATTTCTTATTAGCTATTTAAAATTATAACGTAAAGGCATTTATAGTTTACGATACAGAGTTTTGTTTTATACGAAACTTAGTATCATCATCATCAGATTGACGTCCACTGCTGGATATAATCCTCCCCCAAAGATTTCCACTACGGTTCCTCCACCCCTGGGCCCTAGAGGCTGTCGTATGTAGAGGTTCATGTGGGGGAATTTGGGCCATTTCCCACTACGCTGGCCAATGCGGGTTGGTGGGAGCCCGGGCCTCGTTTGTTGATTAGCAGGGTGCACCACGACCAGGTGAGGTTGGCTTGGATCCCGTGAGTTATTATGGAAGAACCTTTACACCCCTTAAACAGTGTATGCATTAGTGTTAGTCTAGTTTCTGTATCCATTTTATAATTGTTAAACTCTGTGTTATTTAACAAATTAATATACTTCTTAGTATTTGTCCCGCCTTATGATAGAGTCTGCTTTCTTATCTCTTTCACTCCACTTCCTTCTATATGGGATAATATATAATGTATGCTATACAATGTAATCCTTTATTACAAAGCAATTTTTATTGTCGTTGGTTTTTAGGAAAAGTGAACGATTTTACGATCCCTATCTTGACTAAATCTAAACAAATAATTTATTCACTTATTGTTTATTTAACTACAAAACAATATGAAACACAAGTATGAAAGACGATTTTTATTTTATTTCTTCTATAACTATAACTTAAAAGTTTGTCCAATATATTGACTCTAACCAATATCAGTGTTGGAATCTATTTAGAACTGGTGCTTTTTTTTATTTTAATTCTTCCTCAGTTTAATTTTGTGAAATATTGTTATTACAGAAAAAGCTTACGAATAAAGCATGTAAATATCCTCAGTGAAGATATACTGAAGTCAGCATTATTTAAAGTTAAGAAAATTTGTAGTTAACTTTGTCCCCGTTTTAATCACTAATGTGAAAAATAGACCTGGTCAAATATATAGTAATTAAAGGGTATTAAACAGGCCTACAGAAACGAATGGTCATTTTAATAAAGTGATGGAAATGTTTATCAAAATCTCTGGTTTTAAAACAGAGTTTGTGCAGTAGAATGCTTTCTCACAATAATTACAAGCATCGTTGCATCCATTTAAATGCAAATTACAATCGTTCCGACACGATAATCATCACAGTCCGATGATGGCGTATTATTGCATATTTTTCAGACAATTTCATATTATTTAAGCTTTTCATATTAAATGAAAGTTAATAGTGTAAAGAGAAAAAAGGCAGATAAAAACATTTACCTTTTTCATATTTAGATAAATAAAATTAATATCCTATTAAAAAAATGTGAATTATGTATATAAAAAAATTAAAAATGTTGTTTACTATTGTGAGTACAATATTTTTGGAGGAAATAATTATTTTGGCTTAATATTAGATACAATTAGTACAGATGGTAGGTCTCTGTTGCCGGTAACCGTTTAGACCGCAGCAGCGCCTATCGCAGCCGCCAAATAGTAGTGTGCAAACATAACTGTGTTTCGGTTTGAAGGGCGCTGTAGCTAGTCTAATTACTGGAATAAAGAGACTCAACATTTTATGTCTCAAGGCAACGACCACAAAGTAGCACTGTGTACCAACCTAACTAGCGTCACGTTGTTATGGGCAGGCGTATCTCTTACCATCAGGTGAACATCCCGCTCACCTCTTTGCTTAATTAAATAAAAAAAAAGTGGAAAATAACTGAATAGCATTAGCAAAAGTATTGATCTTTTTGGCATAATTAAATTTTGATTTGTTATAGTAATTATTAATGATGGGTTCACATAACTTTTAAAGGAACATAAGTAAAGGTTATTGGGTTGAAGCAATTAATATTTATGTGACCAGTACCCTATACAAACTACCCTATGAATTGCCCTATATCACCCTATGAATTGCTCAATGTTTAACGACAAAGCATAATGTTTATCAGATCTTTCAGTATGACCCTGATAGCTAACACTGTTACTATATATGGTAATCTTTTGTCTACAATTGAAATGATATATTAAATTTTCGCAAGTTATCGTCTTCTTCCTTTTAAATCACCATCATCTGTCGAAGGTCTACTTTTTCCGAAAGATTTAGAGCATCTGCTCTTACCGAAATTATCGAGGTCGGTTTTACATTTACAATATTGAGACAATCATCGCGAAAGTTTCTTTCTCATCCAGAGATGCATGCAAAATTGTTGTTCCATTTGCATTTTTTCTTAACTAACATGTTATTTTAACATGCATGCTGCATACTTTCTTTATATCGTTGATAGCGTACATTGTACATTTCAATCGTATAAACAAACGTCATTGCGTTTTACAATGCGCAATGAAACCACACACAAAATGTATCGCACGCGATATTTCACGGTGAACAAATTTGTATATATGTGATTCAAGATATATAACAGCATCACAATATTATGTAAATTTGCTAGATAATTAATTTCTATCATCGAGGTAGGGTCACATAAAGGCAAGGTTTAGTGGAAATGTCCCAAGTAAAATCATAATTTTTGAGGTGCTAATAAAATTCAAAGTAAACTCATGGTGAGTGAGAGAGTCAATGTACTATAGTTTTTTGCAGAACTCCTGAGATGATCCTTTGACATTCTCATCTATGAAAATTTTTCGAAGCATAAGTATCCAGTAAACTGTGTGAAACGTAACAATCATATGTACATATAAAAATTTAAAATTCTATGTTAAACATAAAACGCTTTATACGCTTATGATTTTGACTAAAGCCTTGTTAAAAAAGGGTAAAGAATTATAACAGAGAATCGAGAAAACGCTAAAAATCCTAATTCTTTTAATTAGTATGAAACTGGCTTTTTTATACTCTTTTACTACGAAACAAGCAAGAGTTCAAACTTTTACCGGCTAAAACTCATAATGTCATTCTTATCCTTCTTGGTAGCTATTTGTTGGAACTATTCGCACAATACCCCATAGTGAAGTCTGCCGCCGACTTGGAACTTATCCAGGATGTCGGCAATTACTTCATCAAGTACAATACTTAAACACAAGGCAAGCGCAGACTCTTGCCTTCGCAGACACGAAATGGCTGCTGCAAACACGCGAACGTAGTAAATTACTAAGTGTATTAATCATATCTGTCCTCGTCTGGCTTATGTGGGTCATTCCTTAATCAGCAAGAGTGAGAGGCAACGTAAAAGGGAGCGCTATTAATTTAGCACGGGACAAGGCACGGAACCCACGACCCCGAGGTCGGCGACCGCGTCTAGCGGGAAACGCACCTTTGTACAACTTATATTGCCACTTAGCGCGTGCGCAGTGTATGGTACATTTGACTGTTTGAACTTTAAATACATATGTGCTTCCGTACTTTCTCTCTTTAAAATCGCTCTCCATCTCCATAAATCTCTCATTAAAGCATTTTTAAATGCGACATTACATTACTCCTAGTAATTTAATTAAAGAAATAATCGACGGTAGTAAACATAGAATAAGTTAAGAGATTTCGAAGTATGATAACAGAAATTTGTTAAATTTTTTTTTAAATTAATCGACGAAACGAACCGGACCTTCACTTGATGATAAGTGATACGCCCGCCCATAATAACGAGGCGTCAGTTAGGATGAAATACTAGTAAGTATTATGCTCGTCGCCAGAGACGTAAGATGTTGAGTCTCGATGCCCCAGTCACCAGCTACAGCGCCTTTCCTATCGGAACACAGTAAAGTTTGCACACTACGGTAGAAATGGGCGTTGCGGTGGTACCTACATAAACGTTCTCCGGCAAAAGAGACCAGTAAATTATGATTTATAACAAACAACCACAGTAATGTTTATATTTTTATTACGTAAAACAATAAAATCAAAAAATGTATATGCCATGGTGACATTTTAATGTATCTTCGACAGTGGCTCAATCGGAAGTGCAATAAAGTTTTTACACTATTTTAGCTTTATTAATGAATACTTAAGCAAAGAAACGGACAGTATTTGCTGAGAGTTTTATTTAAAGGTGCATTTAAGTAAGAAATAGACAAAGGTATGCGCCATTAATGTTTTATTAGATGATGTCTTATTATGGGATCACTGATAAATTACTCATTTTATGGAAGTGTGAGATAAAAACCGATAATACCGTATAATGGGCGCTTGGGCTGGTGTATATGGTCGTGGACAATTATGTTCAGCGACATTGCTATTAATCATAAGTTCTAATGGTTTTATACAATTTAATGCATCAATTGCACAATACGATTACTTTTCTTTTAATCAGTGTCTTAATTAAGAATGAACTTTTGTTATTTAAAGCAATAATGTCGTAATGGGATTTCAACGGATTTCCGATGTTTCGGAACTAACTTAATTTGAATTTTATAATTAAAATAATCTTTGTATTTCTATAAAAAAAGTCTGCAACCTATGATGAAAGAGAGCCTTGTGGTACTTTAAACTGTACTATCGCCGCTGCAATTTGTGCCGGTAAACAGATTTTTTTTATTCAATTAAGCGACGAGACCAGAGGGACGTTCACCTGATGTAAAGTGATACGCCCGTCCATAACAATGTGGCGCTAGATAGGATAGTATATACTGCACCACATTGCGCTCGTCACCTGTGACAAAATATTGAGTCTTGTTGCCCCAGTAAATACACTAGTTACAACTCCCTTCAAACCGGAACACAGTGTTTGCACATTACTGTTTGCTTTTAGAAATAGTCGCTGCGGTGGTACGTACGTAGATGGTCTTTGGTAACAGAGATCTATCACCAGTGGTATTCAAACTATGGTCCGGTTTGACGGGAGTTGTAATTAATGAGATTACTGGAGTAAAAATATTTAATACTTGTATCAGTATTTGTCATTTTAACTAATACCAAGTTATTATAGACGTTCATGTCATGTGCCATCATGTGCATTTTTAAATAATGTTTATGGTTATCAGTCGTATTTAGTAAATACCTTTGAGGTTTTGTTAATGATATTTTTTAATTATTTTTTTTTTTCGGTAGTCTTAACAATGTGAATGCTTTGGATACTTTTATATTGTACACACCTAATCAGCTCAAACAATTGTGGTGGTTAAGTAGCTGCTATAATCATATTTCTTTATCAATAAATATTAAATAAATTAGAACTTCATAAATTACTGTAACCGTACCTAATAGTTATATTAATTTCATAACTATTAGCGACATTTTTATATGCAAGTACTAGGCAAGAATTTCTCTTAACAAGTTACTTTATCTCTCCACTTGTATGATTTTCTTTCGTTCTATATATTTTTTTATAGAAACCGTGTCATTAATTCTCAAACGAGTTTCATGCTAACATGTGTCGCTGATTATTTTGCTCCACATAAGTGTCTAATGATTAAGCCGTATCATGTTTTGCTGATTTTAAAAATAGAACATGTCATTTCGTTTCACATTTTTATTCATTGTTGTTATAAAAATGTTACCGGCTGCCAGCGTTAAATAATAGATAAATTACGTGCAACAATATTTGAGTATATTACCTATTATTTTGTATATTAAATATTATTTAAGTTTTTAAGCAAATTATTATTCCATTCATGCTGTGACACTATATTGATGTAATATAGTATATAGGGTGGTTCGTTAATGAAATATTTGTTATGATAAGCAACTTTTAATCTTTTTTCTTCTTTTACAAGAACAAGTCTTCGTCTGCGTCTCAGTTATCTCTCTCTATCTTCCGGCTTCCTGTTACTTCCGTCCCATTTTCCCTCAACGCTTTTTTGTTAAGAAAAACTATTTGATTATAATTTTTTAATTAAATCCTACATAGACAAAATGTAGCATGAATGAACTCGTATTAAATAAAAAAAAGGCGTGGATGTATCTTTTATATTACGAATACAATCATGTATTATAACCTATTGAGATTCTGGTCAGTTATCGATAGTGAATGTGCTGGAACTTGGCTTAGGGCAATGGTCGACAAACTTCATCCAAAAGAACCAGAAAAACAAGTCTATATTTATTAAACAGCCTTTAGTTTAAATGTGCTTATTGCATGTGCTGTAGGTGGAATATTTTTATTAAAAAAAAAAGGATTAAGAGAGAGATAGTGACGTTTCTTTTAACCTTTTGTTTTAACTCGAGTCTCAGGAAAAGGCTCAGATATGGGATTAATGGCTTATTGGCATTTTTTTTTGTAATAAATATCGCTGTGACGATAATGGAATATAAAACAAGCGAAATCCGCTTGTGAAATGCCATCAACATATAAAAAACAGTTAATTCGTGCGCAAAATAAAGTTCTCTGTGACGTGTATAATGTGTGAGTTGGTTCTTTTCAGAGTCAAAAATTTTAAAAATATTTTTAATGTTTTATTTTTTCTAACTGCTGGGAGTAAGTCTCATGTTCATCTAAGTAAACACAATGAGACCGAAGATGGGAAATATTTTCGCTTAGAACGTTTAAATCTTATGTTACTTTGACAGCCGATAAAAAGAAATGATATTACAGCGATAAATTAACAATAAAATAACTAGTCTCGCCATGTGTCTAAATGTGTCTGAGTAGAATCTTAATCTGGTCCATGGGACCTGTGGGTCGCTTAGGCCATGTGTAATTGAAGGATTTTTTTCTATGTACGCAGAATCTCCGTGATATGAGACAAACTGTTAGACGATATACCAAGCATTTTAAAAAGGATTTCGGCTTAACGAATATCAGTTCGAGATAGTCCTCGCCTTATTGCAGATGATTAAAGATCAAAATATAGTGCGGACAGAGAGCTCGATATGTCGTTAAATTAAAAAAAGTTAACGATGTTGAACAAAAAAAAAAATTAAAATTCAGGTAATTGCTAACTCAATTAAGCTTAATTAAAGACATTAACAGAAAAGAAATTAAAAAGCAAACAAGACGTGTGAAACGGTATATAATTGTATTCACGTCTTAATACAATACTGATGGAATAAAACTGTACCTATATGAAATCATTTCATGTATAATTCAGACTCCGTACACTGCAACTAGTTTTGAATTCGCTAAATTTGTACATTTTAACTCAACTCGTGGGAAATTGAAACACGTGGATGCTCCAAATCGGCTCTGCGTTGTAACGCGAAATGTTATATGCAAATATATGGTCATTTCGCATAGCGGTCATCGACTGTTCGATGTATTGTCGAAATTAATATTCCTGTAACATTGTTCTTCGCCCGTTATTATTGGTTGCTTTTTAACATACACAGGGTTATGCATATACTTTTAGTGGCATTGACATTTGCGCCCGATTTTATCTAACTATGACAAATTTACTTCCAACGGTAAAGTTATAAGAGATAAAGATATGTTATATAAGTTTATATACAATCGCCAATAAAAGACTCGTTATAAAATAAACTCTATTATCAGGCAACTGGTATTGAATTTGTTAACAAAAATGATGAGAAAAAACAATATTTTTTAGTTTTTGTATTCGATGAATACATAATAACAGTGCAAAAGGAAAGAAAAAAGCAGAGAAGAAAAGAGGCACGCTGATAATAACGTATATGGATCAGATGAATGTGATAGTAGGCATTGCGTCATATACCAGGAAGTCGAAGGAGGAGCACTGCGCAGGAATGCAAGGACAATGATTCATATTTACCTACATAAAATTAGATACACATAATTTTCTCCTGTACATCTTAAAAAAAAGAAACAAAAACTTGCATAAAAGTGTGGATTGATTATGTGAAAAAAGAAATATATTTTTTGTAAAATATATAACGACTTTGACGAGATGTCGGATATTAGAAATGAATGTGGGATAAATACATTTTATGTCAATCCTCTCACATCCAACTTGTCTAGAGCAGGAGTCAGAAAAAGATAATGAATTAAATATCACTTCTCGATTTAGATGTCTTGAGTTGCAAGAGGCAAAAACAAGAATCAAGAGCCAATGCTGATTCTAAATACATCAATATTTTACACCGGTGATAGGTCTCTGCTACTGAATCTGGCTGGTTGGCCGGGGTGGGTACCACCGCAGCACTTATTTCTACCGCCATACAATACTGTGCAAATATTACTGTGTTCCGGTTTAAAAATAATTGTAGCTTGTAAAATTACTGGGGCAGTGAGACTTAATATCTTATGTCCACGCCTCTCCTATCTAGTGTCACGTTATTATTGGCAGGGAAATCACTTACCATCAGGTCAACATTTTGCTCGTCTCGTCGGTTCGTTGAATAAAAATAAGTTAAAATAATTTACTCTAATAAATAAAATGCATCCTTTTTACAATATATTATTACTATCAGGTACAAAAGACATAAAATCAGCAAGTTAAATTTGCGTTGATTATTTTTAAATTTGATTGTTCTGCTTATTAATCGTATTAAAGTAGTAATGTTCGTCACTCAGGTCTTTACGTTACACTGCCTGCACGCCGTCTAGCTGAACGAATCTGTTAGATATAGTTGATAGTACAGTCATAACTGAGATTTCTTGTTCTGTCATGTAACTAGTTTAGACTTTCACCATTTTCATGATGAATCGGTTTTCAATTACAACCCGTGCGTGTGTCCGTGCTGTAAGCAATCGTTATTAATTTCTTACATCTTAACATTGTTAGAAATCTAATGATTTGGCTTTTCTGTTTATTTTCCTCTTAGCATTGGTCTCGTTTTGCGACGGGGTCTGATTTCCTGCTTCTCTTCCTCCAATTCTCTCTATCGTAGACATTGTTCTCTAGAAGATAGCTGCTGTTGTTGTCATTCATGGTAACACTTAGCCATCTTAGGTTTGATATTCCACTTCTTTCATTTTGTTACAATCTGCACAATAAAATCAATTCCACATTTTTCCGTGGAGATAGGTTTCTTCATAGAATATTTTGTTAGATATTCTTTTATATGATCTTATAGAATATCTGATGTAGGCTAATCAAAAGAAATCACAATAAATGTTAGTTCTTTATATGTTTATAAGTAATAAAAAAATCTTAAGAGGAGCGTTATGTATATACACAACCTTACATCAATATTTCTATATAACTATGAAATCGATTTTTTCGTCGGTGTAAGATTGTCCGGATTGTTGTTTAAGTAATAATTTAACAAGTAGTCCATAGTTTACTTACTGTATAAACAAGGTTAGAAGTTTTGTTACATTCTAGTCCAGGAATACTTGATAATGACAGTATCGCGTAACGACTATTTTAGGCTGTTCTGGAATATTCTCCAATAGAAACATTAGCTAAATTTTGGCTACCATGATTCCGTCTTCGCTATATGATAAGTGAATATTTACAAAATATTTATTAACAACGTCATCATAAGAAATATGGGAAGGTTCTGATTATTTAAAATTTTTAATACAGTCATAGAAGATATTAGAAATGCTTGAAAAAGTAGTTAATAGTAACAAGTAGGGTGGGATCGCCCACGCGGTCCCCATCTTGTGTGGTCACTCAACTTTGTTTTTCTGGTTAGACAACCTGCTCATACAATGCTAACACTATTCTGCCTCAACGACTTTCTCAGGGGTTCTAGTTTAGTAATGTTTTTTTATTCAAACTTTTTTAAAGTTAACTCTAATTACTTCGCTAACAATACGCTGAAAATTCGAACTCGGATCTTCGCACACGCGTGGTCTAGAATAAATTATTAAAAAAATAACGCTTTTTTTTGTTCAACGTAGCGAAAAGACGAGCGAGTTGATAGGAGATCGATTAGCTCGTCGATGTTAAGTGATACACCTGTTCATAACAACGTGGCATTAGTTAGGATGTTATACACTGCATGACATCGCGCTCGGTACATTGAAGCATAAAATATTGAGTGTCGTTACCCCAGTAATTTTATTAGCTATAGCGCCCTTCAGACCGGAACACAGTAATGTTTGCATACTACTGTTTGGCGACAAAAATAGTCGCTGCGGAGGTATCTATCTAGACAGTCTCCGAAAACAGAGACCTACTATCAGTAGATAATCTACTAGACTTACATCTTATGTCTCACGGCGATGAGCACAATGTGGTGCTGCATAAACCTAAATTATCACTAGCATCACGTTGTTATGGGCAAGTGTACCATTTACCATCAGGTGATCGTCTCACTCCTCTCATTGCTTCGTAGAATAAAAAAAAACTTCCAGCTTCTGTTAATAAATGATCAGCATTCAACTTGTTTTCTGAATCTCTTATTAAATATATATATCAGTGTAAGATAGCGAGATTAAATTAAACCATCAATTGAACAGTTAAAGTTCATTAAAAAAAAAAAACATTTAAAAGTTTTTTTTTTATATGAGAGTTAAAGTTTATAATTAGTGAAATTTACAGCTTTTATAATAAACCCCGGGTACATTTACCCTTTTAATGGTTGTAGAAATAAATGAATATAATTAATGTTCATCGTATTCAACGGCCTGCTCAAGTAGGGTTGTTTAAAAGGAAGCTGCGTATGTAATGATAAAGCTCACTGGCTAGTAAGTGAAGTTAGAATAAATTAAACTTAGTTATACTTTTATTTACTTTTCAATTAGACATTTTCAGTTTTAACGAGAGTTCGCTAGTATTTTTTTTTATGTAGGGAAGCTACGAAACGAGCGGAACTATAGCTTGATAATAAGTGTTAAGCTTACCTTTATAGGTATTATATATATATATAGACACCGTTGTTATCAACGTGGCGGAAGTTACGATGGTATACACTGCTCCACATTACGCTCGTCACCTTGAGATATAAGATTGTTTCCTGACCCCAGTAATTTCACTAGTTACAGTGCCCACCAAACAAGGACCAGTAATGTATGCACAGTACTGTTTGACGGCAGATATGGGAGATGCTATGGTATTTTCTAGACGGTATCCGTCAAAGAGACCTACCACCAGTAAAGTCTTAGTTGAGGCTAGGATAAAGTATTCAAAAGTTTCATAAGTAACATATTTTGCCGTTGCTGTGGATATCTGTTTAATTGTTTCAAAGTCATTATCTACTTGAGTAATAGCTTCAATGGGTAACGGAAATGTTAGTAATTCTCACAAACTCTATTATTCATAAAAAAAAACACGGTCAATTTAAATTTTACTTCGCACGCTACAAAAAAAAAGGAGATTAATGAAACAGTACAGCGGTTGACCAGAAAACGTTTCATTGTACATTTTTGACCATTTTGTCTTATACCAACTAATAGCTTGTAACACGGTCTACGGTTTGATTCCAGTTTTAGCTCTCTTTTGCCGGAGACCGTCAGGATGGTGCCACTGCAGCGTTTATATCTGTCGACAAGCAGTAGTGTGTTCCAGTTTGAAGGGCGCTGTAGCTGGTGTAATTACTGGGCTACTGAGACTCACGAGCATAACGTGGTATTGCGTGTATCCTGCGCGTCTTATCGCTTAGTTGACAAAATATATATCAAGCTTTCTCGAATCTGTCATATGAGCTAGATTATTTTGGATGATCACGCTTTATGATCTACGGCTATAATTATCATTTAACATTATCCCATTGAACATAGGTCTCTTTTAATGTGTTCTATAAAACAAGATCTTGTGTTCTTTGAATCCAGTGGCTTCAAGGGATTTTTTTGATGTCCCCTGTCCTACCTACACTTATGTGATTACAAGAAAAATATGTCCAGCAGTAGACGTACATCGGATGAAATGATGATGATTTTGATTATCCCATTGAATGATTTTAAATTTTTTTTTCCTCAATTTCTCGATAAATATAGACGTAGATATAGAATGTACGTATCAAAGAAATGTTTAAATTCAAAGCAGCGGCGATGGCGACACGAACACATACAAATGAACACACAGCCAACACCCGCCTCGATAGAATGCCCGATACATTACCTTCGTCGAATTTAAATAGCATTTAGTATTTCGCTGTAAACCAACGTCGGTTCTTCGCAGAACTAACGACGTGGCAGGATGCAGAAAGGCAACATTCGATTGATCTTTTTTTACAACTGTACACATATAATATAGCAAAGTAAGCAACAGCTAGCAAATAAAAAACTAATATGACTTCCGCTTGAAATGATTAAATGACAACCTCCTTTCAATAAAAACCGGTAAGCAGATTTTAAACAGGAAACGAAACGCGTATCAAGTTTTACGTTAAAATCAACTTCCGCAAAAAGTAAATAGTAATTAATATAATCTCCGTTGGCAGCGACCGTCTGGGTAGGTACTACAGCAGCGCCTACTTCTTCCGCCAAACAGTAGTGTGTTCCGGTCCGAAGAGTGCTGTAGCAAGTGTAATTACTGGAGTTACGAGATTCGATACCTAATGCCTCAGGTGTGGAGCGTAATGTGTGTCATCTTAACTAGCGCCATGTTGTAGGCAGATGTATCACTTACCATCAAGTGAACGTCCTTTTCGGTGATCACTAATTTATCTTATATGAAAAATTTAGCCTAATAATATTAATCATAACTACTGTGTGATATTTGATTTTCTATTTGTTGCAAATGTTAAAAGTAAATAGTCTTTGCAGTGAGGTTTCCAGGTTGCAACCTTTCCTGATGAATCTAGCTATTCAAGTTCCAACCACGCCCGTAGGCATTCGCATTCCGATAATATATTTAAAGTAATATTGAGTATAGATAGTACAAGTAAAGCAATATTTTAGATGAAAATTAAATGGAAGTAAATAGAAATGTTAGTAAAATACCCAATTTACGTTGTCATATCCTATTATTTTTTTTTATTCAAAGAAGGGACGAGACGAGCAGGATGTTCATCTGAAGGTAAATGATACGCCTGCCTATAACAACGGGGAGCTTGTTAGGATAGCATACACAGCACCACATGGCGCTTGTCGCCTTGAGATGTAAGATACGATGTCTCGATACCCCCAGTAATTTCACTAACTACAGCTCCCTTCAAATCGGTACACAGTAATGCGTGAACAGTACTGTTTGTAAACTTAGACGGTTTCCGGTAATGTAAACGTAAAATTTAACAAAGGCGTGTAGTCGTATATGTGAAAGCGCTCTCATAAGTTACGAGTGGAAGAAAACTTTGTCGCCATTATAAAAAAAAAAATTTGAATAAACGCTGATAAATTTCCTGAAAAATATACCGAAACACAACGGACCACAATTCCAAACACATCGCTGGTTTAACCCGTAAACTGATTATTTTTACATTAAAGCAGAGAGAAGGTGTAATCAATTATGTCGCATTAACAATGATTTATCGCGAAGTAATGTCGATTTCTTTTTCACGCTATAGTTAATTCACGGGGAAGATTATAAATAAAAATACACACACACACAAAGGTACCTAATCTGGTCGTTAACTTATGCCCTAAATAACTCCCACCGGAAACAAGTTTACGTATATTAAAACAGTAAAAAATAATTTCGTTGATTGACATCTACATATATCGCATTGCATCTAATTGATTACAAAATTGTATTTAATCGTACTCGTTTCTTTGGGAATGTTAACTGAACATTGTTTATTAAACACATATATATGTATAAAAAAAAATCCATTTAGTGTAATCATCATAGAAAATTGTTCATAGTCAAATAACCAGTTAGCCGTCAAAACTTGTGCGAATGTACAGTTTTTCCGAGGTCAATACCATTTTAATTTAAAACTTTTACTTATACTATTTATGGTATACGTATACCATAAATAGTAGAAGTAAAAGTTAAAAAGTATGTTTAATAGTTTAAATATTAGTAAAGTCTAATTATTGTTATGAATTTATTATATCAGTCAAATATTTTTTAGTGTACTCATTAACTCTATAATATCCTTAGTTGCCTTCCTAACTACTTACTTTCTAGAGCCCTGAGTAACATTTTTTTTATTCAATTAAGCGATGAGTTTAGCTTGGCAGGACGTTCACCTGATGGTAAGTGATACGCCTGCCCATAACAACGCAGCGCTAGTTAGAATGGTATACACAGCACCATATTACAATCGTCGCTTGAAACATAAGAGGTTGAATTTCGTTACCTCAGTGATTATAGTAGCTACAACGCCTTTCAAACCGGTACATACTTGGGTTTGGCCAGTACTGTTTGGCGCAGTGAAACTGGAGCTACATGAAGAGTTTTTTTTTATACTGAGTTTAAGCTAATAGGCATACGACCTGCTGGAGGATAAGCAGTTACTGTAGCCTGTAGATTGCTGTAGTAGCAGAGGCATCACCAGCGCGTTGCTAATACTAAGAAACCTCATCACAACCTTATTTGGTTTCTTCCTCTTTCCGTAGCAGAGTGATAAAATTTTCAAAGTTCGGCAGGCTAGCTTATCAACGATATTGTAAATGTACCACCATTAGCATAACAGTGTCCCAGTTCTTGACGTGCGTTCTTCCAGCTACCATCGCTACCGTCTACCACCTCATTGTTTAGTGTATCCAAAGTAAACAATATGCAGTTCAGGACCGTGTTTAACATTATCAAGTTATTAATGTATATAAATACTATTATAATAAAGATCGCGGTAGCATTTGATTACGTAGTGTTACTGCTTCTAAAATCTGATTAGGCGGAAATGGCTTTCTGGTATTCCTCTTAAGCCGTCTTCCCAAATGCACAGCGCTCTGTTTCCGCACGATTCCTATTCATACGATATCACGATCTCGGCCACGACGTCGATATATTTATAGTTCGGTATTGTGAAATACTTGGGAAAGAAGAGGATATATATTCCATAAACCTATCTTGTGATTCGGTACAAAGTTATTTTTAATATTATAATGTTTAATGTAATTTAAGATCAAAGAAGATCTACGTATATACATAAAAAGGACGGAAATTATTTGACATTGGTACAATTAGAAGTAAAATCGCAAGGAAATTTTTTTACTGTCTCCTTTGGCATAAATCTTCACCAGGTCGCTATAGAACTATAATCTCCATAACTGTTAACAAAATTTAATTTTATTCAACAGATTTAAATTTTTATTTACTAACCACCCATTAGATATATATATATTCTGGCAGGATAACGTCTGATGAGTTCAGCTAATGTTAATATAAAATTGGGTCGTAAAAAGCAACTCCTTGAACTGATTATTCAAAGGACTGATTATTCATTTAGAGAGGTCTCTTGCCGGAAACCGTCTAGATAGGTACCACCGCAGCTCCAATTGTTTAAATTACTTGGGTACGAAGAATTAACATATTATGTCTTAAAGCGACGAAGATATTGATTACAAGCTTTTTTCATAGCTTTCCAGTTTTTTACTTCTAATCGAGTAATCAATCGTTCCCTCCAACAAACGAAAAGTATGCAACACACTTAATTTTTTAAAAAAATCTCTATCATAAAAACACTGAATATTTAATCGTTTGAATATATAAACGTTCAATTCAATAATATTGCTAAGTGAAAAAAACTACAATGAAATTCATTTGTGCCGTAAAGAATAATTTCTATTCAGCAACGTACAATTACGTTACGCACTCGCGGAGCAAGTTCAGTCGATGCTCAGCAATTACACGCTTTGTCAGATCACAGCATGCTACCTTGGAGCCAACTAAAGGGTGACCATGTTTGTGAGGAAAATGATCAACTCCCTACGGAACCCTTTAACCGGTTTTGAACTTTGCCGCGTTACTATAATGCTTTGTATGTCAAAATTTAATTCCTCAACTTTCGTTATAGACGAATCCAAAAAGAGTTTAAATTCTCTAAAACCTTGATACTAGTGATTAGCAAAGAAAGAATAAGGCCAAGATATGGACAATCTTCTTGTTGTGTTCATTGACTTGCATCAGTTGGTCTGGCATATTTAGTCATACAATATATTAATATATTTTGTTTCTGGAAAAGTATATGTTTGTTCAAGTTATGATAAATTAACTAATCATTTCAACAAAACTTTTAATTTTCTTATTTAATTTTAGTATTGCACTTGCTCACAAGATCATGGTTGTAAAGCTGCACTATTTGGTCCTAACAAAGTTTAATGACAGATATAGATAAAACTTTCACAACCTGCTAGAGAATATATAATAATCCTTTTCTCTCTTCAGCTGCTTCTTGGTTAACTTTCCTCTCAACATGTTTCAACATATATGGTGTATAAAATCATTGTATTACATTACACTTAATAATCAATTCTAAACAAAATAAAGAAAAAGTAAAGTATAAAAGATAATATCTGATTTGTTGATATTTTAATTATTAATCATTATAAAATATATTTAAAAAAAGTAGTGCAGAATATTATCAGTTAAGTTTATTGATCTGTCGAACTATTTAAATTTACTAGTTACTTTCAAATATAGATTATATTTTAACTGTCAAATCACAGTTACATTTAAAGTAGATCAAATGAAAAACGATCGGTAAAAGTTTTAACCGTAACTAAAATTATCGCGAAATTATATAATAAAACAAATAAATCGCTTTGTTATTGATTTAAATAGTTTTTTGCGATTCATCACTAACAATACGATTCGAATCAATGTTGTGTATTCAGTGTTAAACGGTTACAGATATAACTGTGATAATAATAAGTAAGTTTATTGCTTGCAGTATAATAAAATGCGTAAGTCATTTGAATGGCAGCCGTACTGTTAAGAACAGATAAATAAATGTTCCGGCTCATAGATGAGCTTTTTGGGGGAAGGGAACAACGATCGATCTCGCCCTCCATCAGGTTCAAGTGCGCAGGATCTGCTAAACTAGATGATATTCACAGGCTTTATAGATTCACAGCGAAGATTAAACTTTTTTTTTTTACTGATTTTTATTTAATTATACTTCGTATTTAAATTATTTTAAATTGTCCGATAATTATTAACAACTCTTTGTCATTATAAAATTTTATAATTATAGCCCGTCAAAGTTTTACTGCAAATGAGCGAAAGCTTTCAATAAGTTTGATACCGCTTCTATTATTGTACGGACGGCAGAATAGTCGTGTTCATTAATCAAAAGCGCCTACTATCTGAAGTATTGAAAAATTAAAACAGGACAACTCTTTTGTTGATTGTGCTCCTAATTATTACGCCGTAGTGATGTTGCAACTGAACAATACACCGCAAACCACTGAGATGAAACGTCTGATCTGTTAGTCATTGCGTCTTTTCATATCGACGTAGAAAAACGTGTATGGGACGTTCAATGCAATTGTTTACTATACACTTAAATAAGTAGTAGTAAAATAAAAAAACATATTATGATATGATGAGTCTCCCTAGTTATACTGACGAAACGAAAGGTAATTTACTAAATATATAAAAGTAGTATTCGTTACTTGTTTTGTAAACGCTTCAACTATTGATGCTGATAGAAATGGATAAGGCGCGAGATAAAGTGTAATGGGATGCTTGTATTTTATAGTCGTCTTTTATATTTTGACGTCGGAAGAACGAAATGGCGTAACAATATTTCTTCTACGACAAGTTGTTAATAAGTTTTGTATAATGGTAGAACATGAAAAGAGTTTATGGGAGTATGATTTAATATAATATTACTATTCACTGGTACTGACTGGCTTCTGGCGGAGGCTGTTTAGGATTTTAGCTTATGAATATAATCTTATGAAGAACGATTTTGCGGTGAAAAGTGGCTGAAGCTAGACTCCAATCATCGTAGCAGTATCTGCGAAGGAGCTGCTGATTGTTTTATTCATTTCCTGTGTTGGGTTTTCACCTTATCATAGTGTTAAAAGTGCTGTCATTGGATTCCGAACGTAGAACCTGAGACACCTCCAGGCATTGATACGACCATTGATTGGAATTTCTTAGTAAAAATTTTTGACATAACCCTCTCTTGATAAAAAAGGAGGGTAGTCTTATAGCAGGGCTAGAATAGCAATATATTGCACAAAATCTCAAACATCAACTATAGATTATAATAAAGGAACCATAGGTATTCTTTTAATCGTTTGATTATTAAGATAATATAAAATTTAAATATAAAATCGCTTTTAAAATGATAATACTCTTATCAATTTCTAAAGACAAGAAAAATATTTATAATTAAAGAATTTACGGAAGCAAAGTACATTGACCCTTACCAATGAATACATGCCTTTTCAAGTATTCCACTTAGATTATCTAAGGATTCCATTTAAGGCTTCCGTTGAAAGATTATTCAACACCCATTACTATTATATAGTTTACCTTTACTACCCATACAAAATAGAGATGCTATTAATAATTCGTAAAGACCTGGAATTAACCAACTCGTCTGATAAAGAAGTCTCTAACTTCTAATAAGTTCTTATGTGCCTTCTTATACAAATATTACTTAAACGGAAGTCAGAAACCAAGTCAATAATAAGTCGCCTGCTTATGAGATATGAGAAACTTTTTTTTTTTGGCTGCAAATTCTTGTACTATAGACCACTGTGTTTATAATATTGTCTGTAATATATACTTTTTTTTAGATACAATATGTTTATATCAAGGTATGATAAAACCGATACAGTTGATTATTTAACCTAGAAATCATTGATTATTTTCTGAACAATATCTACAATGATCAAAAGAAATTATTAATGATTAATATAAGCTTTACTTCGATATTATACTTAGTTTTAAAGTAACAAATTCAAATCAACGATACCTTGTAACGTTTTTTTGTAGAACTTTTTGTATACGCATCTACCGGAAGCTATGATACTCACGTCTACGCCCGGCTGTAGTGTAATTCGAGATGTCTAGTATGTTGGCGAACGACTGCGCGAGTTGTTTTAAAAGCCAGAATGTCGAGAGTCGTTCAGAATGTAAAGATCTGTTGCTCAGCCTTACATAAATTTTAAAATTTTATTAATCTGATATCTAATGGCATCCCAGTTCTCCGTTCCGTTATCTATGGTACGCCTGTTCCATAAAGTGGAGGTTTTAATACAATTTAAAATGTAAAAATAGTATGGGTTCTTTATAAATTTGTATCAGAATTAATTATGAATGTTTATAGGCAGAAATAGTAGCTTTAGTATTTATAACTTTCAACCACTGGATGTGGTCAAATAGCATTCCTTGGGAGAGGTCTATGTCGAACATTGAACTGCCCCGGGGTAATGATGATGATAACGTTTAAATTGAAATAGACTGATTAACATACAAAAAGTCGTAAAATAAAATTTATGCGTTCCTTCGTTTTCGTATCTCTTTGTTTGTATCCGTTAATACAGTGAGAAAATTACAAAAATTTTGCATTTTCTTAAAGAGAGGTGTGATATGCCTTTTAGCGAGGATGAATAACCGTGTCAGTCGTTTCCTTTACCTCCTGACATGACCAATAAAATAAACGAGTTATCATTGACACCGGCGGGTTTTTGTCAAAGTCCACAACTGTAGAAGATGACTCACCATCTCCCACAATACGAATCGACCGTTACACGTGTCAGGGTATTTGCTCTGTTAGCCTTTTCATCTAGGTCAAATAGTGTTTACCTTAATACGTTAGCGGGAAGTCAAGGTATGTGGGAATGGCGTATAAAGTGATCAATATTTGTAAATCGGTATATTTATCAATGTGGAAAGACTACTACAAAGCTACTACGTATTGGTATTCATGCATTAATTCACGTATTCATAAATAACAATAAGAACTTACAAGATTCTGTTTTTAGTTTTGTATGTGTTACCAGAAAATTAGTAATAATGAATTCCTTACAGTCAAGAACTTTTTGTTGTCATTCAACTAATAACATTTCCTTGATGGCTTGCCAAATTAAATTATTCATTATTCAATTTCCAAGCGGTGTCCATTTGACTCAGAAATATCGTACACCATAGTTTAGCGGCAAAAATATTCCCTTTGATAGCTAGACAATCAGGTGTAACAGAGATCTCCACAACCAGCAAAATAATAATAATCTGAACAGATCGAAGAGAAATACTAAATTGAATATTCTTCGTAACATCATGTATGGCTCAAGCTGAGGGTTAGTGTTGGTGATAAAGCAGGTTCTACGCAGTGTTACAAGTTACACGTCGCGCGATAATCAACAGCCGGAGCACTTTCGTTGGTATTTTATCAAGGTTCATCAAGCCGGAAGAGTTATCAATCAATATGACCGAAATGCAATTTACTTTGATTTTTGTCGGGGCAATGACCGGCACTCATGTCTTCTTAATGGCTTGTTTCCCTTCCGTATAAACTTCAGTTCGGAATAACGACTTAAATACTGTCTCTATTCTGTACATTAGTATAAAAACATAAGGTTTGATATTAAAATACAATAATACGAACATTGTATAATGTTGTAACTTTTGTCAACGACATAAGTTGTGTAAACATTGTGAAATGTATAATTTACTTAGTCTAAAGTTCCAAAGTTCAGCCTCGATGCCTAATGCCAACAATTGCTCGGAGACGACAGGGTCGGGGTCCTATTCAATTATTCAACTTACAGGCTAGACGACGGTGCTTCATAATAACAGGTTAAGTTCGAACAAGAGGTTTGCTATGAAGAAAATGTGAATATAATTTTTTAAACCGGAAATTATTAAAGAGGATGTTGATATATGCTGTTCAGTTCCTTGGTGAGTGTCAGTTGCTAGAAAACCTTTAATAAGTATCATCATCGCAGTGATTATTTTTACCGTCAAGTAGTAATGTGTTGTAGTAAACAAGTGTTGTGTGCTGTGTAAACGAGTTTATATATAATAAACCTTACCAAATAAGCTGTATACTGAATATTAACTAGTGTTTTATTATTTTGAGTGTATCATGTGAACATCTTGCAGTCTTATCGTTATTTTGTTTAAAAAAAAAATTCTCATATATTTTAAAGAAGAATAACACAGTAATATAAAGTACGGGTAATTTGAAATGTATATATTAGTATACAATAATGACGAGGCAAATCTACATCGTTTGATCAAACAATCCAAACTTTCGCTACAATGTGTACTAAAATCTCGAGTATTAGCATAAATATTGTAATTACTTTTTATATACCATCCACTGAGTACCCACTTCATACAACTTTATGAAAGTTTCATGCATTCATGACAATTATTTTACTTATTTATAATACACTAATATTTTCATTTCATTACAAATTTCGTTTTTGACTACTTTCATTTTAAACAATTTTTTAAAGGCGCTTCTACATCCTATCTTTTTTAGTAATACTGGAACTTTAAATGCAGTAAGTTTAATGCTTTTTTTTATAACAGCGCCTAAGAATACTTGATAAATAAAATGATTTTTCTATATATCCCATAACAAAATAAGAACTCTCTCGTTTTTCAATATCAAAAATCAGATGATAAATTAGTACTTAGCTTCTATTGACTTTGAAAGACAATTATATCCTGTAGTAGACGTCTATCAGCTGATGATTGACTGATATATCACAAATAATATATCCATTGTCTACACTGTAATAAATTATTTGAAATATTTTTTTCCATGAAAAATTTTAAACAAAGACTCAATAGAAATTGCTAAAAGATAAGAAAATAATCTTTTTCTATTTTCATCTCTTCAGGCGGTAGATACATAGTTGCGTTCCTTTGATCACTAACACAATGAGCTAAATCCTGATTTATTAGTCTACTTCTCTTTCAAACCGGATGCATAATAATTAGACTAATTGAGAGCACTAAGCTGTTGATTAGCATCGGCACCGATCTCGAAAGATAAATGGATTAAATGTCAGTGTTATAAAGAAACAATGCGCGAAGTGAAAATATGCAATTGATTCACATTTCACAGCCCTGTCATAACGCCTGTCTTGATCAGATACAGCATACAGCCTTCACTAGCGAACACATAAACAACGAGTTTTATTTATTTTTTATCTAAATTAGCATAACAATTGACCTCAATTTTACATGGTCTATGTTAAATGAGAATGAGCCCGTGGATGGGGAATGGTGCTCGCCTAGAATACTCAGTCTCTTGTATGTTAACATGGCTGGTATTTATAATACAACCTGCTACTACTAAATACTACCTACTGGTCGTAGGTCTCTGTTGCCGGAGACCGGCTAGGTAGGTCCCACCGCAGTGCCTACCTCTGCCGCAAAATAGTAGTGTGCAAACATTATTGTGTTCCGGTTTGAAAAGTGCTATAGAGAGACACACTCAACATCTTACATCTCAGGCGACGAGCGCAATTTAGTGCAATAATAACGTCTAATCCGAAATAAGGCCACGTTGCTATGGGCAAGCGTATCACTTACTATCAGGTAAACGTATTATTCGTTTCATTGTTTTGTAAAATAAAGAAAAAGTGGATTAAGAAAACGTTTTATTATCCCAATATTGTCACACATCGCCTTAAAATCAAACCTTTGTGTTCCTAAGCAAATAGCTGCTGTACCATAGTCTGTTAAAAGGATATATAAAAGAAAGAATGTATGCGATTCAGAAATAGATGCTGTGCTGATAAATGTCTATAGAGTCAACATTAACTGCAATCAAAACCACGGGACTACGAAAATTTCTATATATTTTTCCAAATAGTAATATAAGGTAAGAAATGAATGAAGAGTCAATTTAATATTCCCGCTATTGGGTCGTCAAGTTCTAAGGCTGTTTATCTCTGTTCACATGTCGGTTTCCTCAAGATATTTTTATTCACCGGTATCAATATCAGAGTAGGGATTGAACGTGCATCTCCTGACACGTGTTCGACCGTCATACAAACTGAGCTATCACGGCTTCGCTATATATTGATATAACACATTCTAAATAAGGAAAGCAAACTCAAACAGGGCCTAGAAATTCATCTAACGGTCACCACACACGGGTTTACGTGTATTTATCGTCAAAGTAAATGCTTCATTGTACTCCCCGTCCGCCTTTCCACGATTTTACGGCGCCCTCGACGATAACTCAGCGACTTTACGCCACAGACTGGCGTGCAATCATAGTAAAATTTGAAATGCTGCATTTTTCATACTAAATTTGTAACGGACAATTTTACTCTATGTATAAGAAGACTAACGACGGTTTGTTATGATAAATTTGTAATAATAATTAAAATGTTTATGTTAATAGTATCCTCTATGAAATTGCGGTGTTTTATAATTAAAAAAAAAACGGTCATATCTCGTTGTTTGATTACTGTTAAAGAGTATCATCATGAGGTGCCCTCTTCAAATTGATTTGTTCAAGAGTATGCAGAGGTAAAACCTTAATAAATAGATTAACATCTTAAAAACTGACTATGTATGACCTTTTGCTATCTTTTAACGTATTAGTGTTGATATAAAGGCACAAATGCATTGGTGTTGTACTGGTCTTGGTAGGTACCACCGGAGCACCTATTTCTGCCGCCAAACATTACTGTGTACTGGTTTAAAGAGCGCTGTAGCTAGTGTAATCACTGGGCTATCGAGACTGAACGCAATGTGGTGTTGTGTACATCATGCTAATAAGCACCACGCTGTTACGGGCAGGCGTATCACTTATTAACAGGTGATCGTTTTGCTAGTCTCGTAATTTCATTAATAAAAAAAAATTTAACACTTTCCCCATTTTACACATAATATGTATAATATTCTTGCATGTAAAAATAAGTTAAATCATAATTATAATATTGAATGGACTGTAATGTCTTCGTGTGCAATTAATGATTATTGTCTTCATTCTTCACGCGATTTGAAACCGTCTTCCAGGAATATGAGACCACACAGGATACGCTTTGCTTCTTTTTTATAGCTTCCAGAAATAGCTTTGATGATACCGAAATATTTATTAATTTGTTACTCAGATTGAAATACTTCCCATCGTAATGAGAAGAATTTAAACTTTATCTAAACTATGCTTTAACAATAATAACAAATAAATTCTTATATTAATGAAAATTATAATAAATATAAACTGATGAAAAATTCGAATGTTTAAGATAAATATGTCATAACTTAAAAACGATTCATAGATGAGAGGTATCGCACAAGAACACATGACCCATGCGACGTCATCTACTCGTGGTGCGCCCTGCTAATTAAAAGCGAGGCTCTTCATCATCAGCCGATAGATGTCCATCACTGGACGTAGGCCTACCCCAAAGATCTCCGCATACAGTCAGCATAGCCTCCGATACCGTCGGGTTTTACGGGCGTCGTACGTAGGGGTTCATATAGGAGGATTTGGGCCATTTTCCTCCTCGCAGGCCCAATGCGGGTTGGCAGGAGCCAGAGATTAGTTTGTTAATTAGCAGGATACACCATGAGCAGGATGACTTGGGTTCCGTGTTTTTTTTCTTTTAAACTCACGTTGGATTTTTAAAACTTCAGGGTCTTCTATGATATATAAATATCATAAAATACGTAAACGTAGAGAATAGTCCGCTGATTAAATCATATAGTGATTAAAATTTTACTGGTGTTTATACGCTCTCGCAATTTTTTTATACAACGGTTCACCTGATGGTAAGTGATGCGCCCATAAAAACATGACGCTAGTTAAGATGATATATTGGCACCATGTTTATTAAATTGCCATTTATTAGAACTAATTATTAATTAATCGCAACATAAAATGTTACGTCTCGTTACCCCAGTAATTTCACTAGCTACAGCGCCCTTAAAACCTGTACACAGTAATCTTTGGAAGCTGCAATAGGTGCTGCGATAGTACGTTCCTAGACGGTCTCTGGCAACAGAGACCCATTTCCAGACAATGGTCATGGATACGATTTAATAAAGCTGCTTTCCTTTAATTATACTTAAGAATTTTCCAGAATAAATCATACATATACATGTATATAGTTAAGGCTGTTAACGGTAATCCTAGAATATTACTACAATCGTCTTCCACTTCGATGATATAACTCTTGATAGTGTGTGATCATGGTCATCATATCCGGTGTCAATGGAAAGCTTCACAACACGTCGCCACTCTTTTCTGTCGATATTCATGATACTAACATTTATACATTTTATCTCTCTGTTATAGAGAAAAAAAGTCATCTTGTAGTAATATATTTTACGCGCGAAACATTTTGATAGCTTTTTAAATTCGGAACGCGGATTGAAGTGAATTATCTTAAAGACGGTTTTTTACTGGTGGTATGTCTCTTTGGCGGAGACAGTCTAGGTAGATACCACCGCAGCTCCTATTGCAGCCGACAAACAGTAACGTCCAAACATCACTGGGTTCCGGTTTGAAGGGCGTTGCAACTAGTGTAATTACTGGGGTGACGAGACTCAAGATTTTATGTCTCCGGCGAGGAGCGCAAATCGGTGCTGTGCATAATGTCCTAACTAGCGCGACGTTGTAATAAGCGGGCGTATGAATTACCATCAGGTGAATGTTCGGATCTTCGCTTAATTGAATAAAAAAACAGATAATACTTGAATTCTAAGGTTAGTAAAACAAACATGGGATACATCCCCAATTCATCATGAACCAATAGTTGTACACTGCTGGACATAGGCCTCTCCCAAAGATCTAAGTTTGTAAGGGTTCATATGAGGGAATTTGAGCCATTTCTCAACACGTTGGCCTAATGCGGGTTGATGGGAATCGGAGCCTCGTTTCTTGATTAGCAGGGTACACCACGAGCAGGTGAGGTTGGTTTTAGTCCCGTGAGTTGTTGTGCGGCACCCCTTACAACCCTTAGTTATTAATAGAAAACATAATGATGCGTTAGATGTATTAAAGCGTGACAAACATTAAAAATTTATATTATAATTACGGAACACGCGCCCATCCGTTTGTACAAATTTAATCTTGTGAAAGGGTTGCCGGCACTGATAAAATCTAACCAACGGGGTAGCACTATATGTTAAAATCAATATTCTCCAACTGCTCACAGTATAAAATGTAGCCAAGTAGAACATGAAGCGATATTAACTAAGGAATGATTTACTAGTAATAGATTCAATACAATAAAAAAAACTAGTTTCCGAAATATATTTTCAAAAAACTTCGTTGTATCGTATCGAGCATTTATATGATAAATGACGACACGAGCGGAACGTTCACCTGATGGTAAGTGATACGCCCACCCATAACAACGTGGCGCTAGTTAGGATGTTATACACTGCACCTCATTGCGCTTGTCGCCTTGAGATAAAAGATTTTGAATCTGATTACCCCACTAACTACATTAGCTACAACGTCCTTCAAATCGGAACACAGTAATGTTTACACAGTACTGTTTGGGGGCGGAAATAAATGCTGTGGTGGTATTTGCTTACGGTCACCAGTAATAAATACCTACCACCAGTGAATCATCGAAATTAAGTCTTAACAAACTAACACATTCTAAACCCATCTTTATATCGAATTTTTAATTTTCCTACGTCGTGGTAAATACGTACACATCAACAAAAAAAAAATTTAAATAACAAGAACCTCTTCCTTCCTGTCGGTAAAAATACTTTTTCGGAAATATTTTGAAACGTAAATTTAATTTTACTTCTAAACGTGAAAAGATTTCAAATATCAGATATTTTTTCCTTTTTTCATCTGTATAAACAAATACGAATGTTGAATACATTAGTACAATTGTAAGTAATAAAAATAGGCGTAAATTACATCAATAATTAAAAAAAAATTATAAAAATACATACATTACAGGGGTGGAAGGGTTCCCCCGCGCAACAACTCTGGGACTCAAGCCAACCTCATTCGCTCGTGGTGTACCCTGCTAATCAACAAACCTGCCTCTCACCAACCCGCATTGGGCTAGCGTGGTGGGAAATGGCCCCACCCTATCACTCGACAGTCCTTAGTGCTCAACGTTAGCAAGGAGCCGAAATAAGAGCAGCGCAGGACCGATAGATGTGGAGATCTTTGGATGAGGCCTATTCAGCAGTGGACGTCTATTGGATGATGATGATGGTACCCACTTAGACGACCTCCGGCAACAGAGACCGACTACCAGAGACGTGAGATAGGCCTCTTTTATAGTTTCCCACTAATTTTACTCGTAACAATTATGTTATATTATTTAATATATTTGTTTCAAATGATCAGCTACAATTTGAAGTACGCTCAATGATGATGATTAAGAGAAAATGTTTTTATAGCGAGTGAATAAAATCATCAAGTTATTAGGAGACTCCAAAGGTACGTATGTGTGAGGGTAAGTCAATCGGTAAACGTTTGCCCACGAATGCCAAGCCGCCAGCCAAGCGAAACGATTAGGGCCACCTCGGCTAAAGATCTAACCAAATATGAACCACAATTTGTACTGCAGGCTTTGACTAGCGCATTTAATTAAAGCTCTTTCAGAATAAATTGCGTCTTCTTTAAATTTTTTTTAATAGCTGAAGTATAAAAAAGTAATAAATTTTACTGGTGGCAGGTCTCTATTGTCGGAGACCGTCTAGTCTAAACTAGTATTACAGCAACGCTTATTTCTACCGCCAAACAATACTATGCAAACATTAATGTTCCGGTTTGTAAGGCGCTACAGCTAGTGTAATTACTGGGGTAATGAGACTCAACATCTTATGTCTCAAGCGACGACTGCATTGTGGTGCATTGTATATCATTCTGAATTGCGCCTCATTGTTTATGGGCAAGCGTATCACTTACCATCAAGGTCAAGCGCAAATATTTTTATGATTGCTTGTGCCGAAAATAAATTAATGTTGTCTACCAATTTTTATATTTTTTAAAAATCAAAAGGATAAAAGACAACAACAAAATTTTATTGTCTTTGGAAACTTCATCGATTTGTTAGTTGAACTGCAGATGTACTTTGCGCTAACTAGTTAGATTTTTTTGTTATCAGGTGAAGGTTCTAAAATATTCAATAGGGTTTAATTTACGTCGATGATCTCCAAAAATATAAGAACTTTATCACAGGACAACTCCCACAAGGTTTTTAGTTTACTGAGTTATATTATAATTTTATTACATATCATAATTAAGTAATTTCTACAAAAACGCTCACAATACATTGAAATTTATTCGATTTTGTAATATTTAATAAAAATAGATTTTTTTACTGAAATAATGAAAATACACGAATAATTATTTGTTTTAGTTTAACAGAATTATTTATTTATTTTTAGACTACAGGGTTAAGGACAATAATAGTTCGATTAACTCACCGTATGAGGTTCTGCATCGTTGACTGGCCGACGACCTGGCGGTAAAACCCTATTATTTAAAAAAAAAACGCACTTCGAATTCTGAATTCAAATCGTTTGGAATACGAGAACACTGCGCTTCAGCAAACGTTCGCACGTGCGCCCCGTGTGAAGGTTGAGACGTTTCTGGCGTTCGCCGGGCCGCGTGCTCGCTCTTGAACTTGTGACTCGAGCAGGTTGCACCGGCCTGCAGACCGTTGCATTTTTGTTTTAGGTCCGTCTCCGTCGTAGTAAGAAAGCACCTCGTTCCCCCCTCTCTACCTTCCGGTCCTCCGCATCTGCGGAGAAGCGCGCGGGGGATGAGTGGTTTCAACGCATATGGGGAAAGCGCTTTTACATTGTCACGTTTACAATGACCGCAAATGAAAGATCGAAAATATTTATTAATACAACTAAATGTTATTATATATACCATTAAATTGAAAACAGATATAGTTAAAATTTATAAGGTTTTAGTATAACACAGCGGGTCGTGTCAACATGGTCGTCATTGAATATTGCGGAGGCAAAAGTCATAGGTCCGTCCACTGTAGTGATTATTAAATTGGTCTTGGTTTTGCAAATCCAAAACCAAGACCGAGCTATTATACATACTAAGACTATATGAGCAAAACTAAACAAAAAAAAAATTTCGGTAAAATTAATAAGACATGAAAAGCTTATGATATAAGCTTTTATTCTGGAACTAAAATATTTAATATATTATAAAACTAAATATACAAGACTAATACCAAGATTGTCCAAGACTTAATTTTGTGCTTGCTTTGCTCATCACTGTCACAAGGATGATTGCTTTTATATAATACACATAAAGTCACATATAAATCCCAAGTTAAACTTATGTACAACAATATACACATACATAGAATATACCTTACTCAGAGATATATATATAAAATTGTAGTAATTACTACAGTAGATCAGTCGAGACGAAAGTAACGTCTACTCCTTTTTTTAAGTTGTTACAGTGTTAGTTTTACTTACGTTGACAATCTATTCCATATTCATCGGCAAATCACTTTTCATTAATGGCTGTTCAATGAATGAATCGAATACCGTTTCAAGTCTTTTATCGCACAAATTCGATTTTATTCGCCGTGAACTGATTAATTACGTTTGAAATTGAAATTTCTTTTTCACAAACAGCAGCAGATACTTTTATTTTTAAAAAAACTTATTGTTCCCACTACCGGAACTCGGACTCTCACAAGTCAAGAGAGTCAAGGTCATTCATCTACCACGCTACTGTTCATAATATATATCGGTTTCTTCATGATGATTTCTTTCATAGGAAGCTTAAGCCCAGTGGAAATCGAACCCGTGCATCATCTCTCTCTTTCTTTTTTAAAGCCTCACAAACGGAGGCTAAGGTTTCCCGAGATAGTTTGCGATGTGTTTACATACGTTCATGTTAATGTTGTTGATGATGAATAATCATTTGTATAAAAGGGGTGTAACTTTGTTACATTTATTAATTCTCTCCGCTGAGGGTTTTAATGAGGTGAAAGAGATTCCCACGGAATACATTTTTATTTAAACTAGAAGCAATTCATCTTAGACGTAGTCGTATAATACATTTAAACACGGTAAATACACGAAAAATACGATGAAATGACTGTTTTGAAAGGATAAGGTAAATTTTACATTCGTTTTATTTATCACAATGTGGTACTGTGAGTCCTAAACAGTCTCTCATCGTTATGGGCAGCACCATCAGGCGAACGTCCTCAGTCTTTTTCATTAATTATGTAGCATGTTTATTTATAATTTCAGTGGATATTTAGAAAAAATTATCTAAATCCTCTTATTTATATCTTTTATAACATCAGACCAACAGAGCGAAACAGTTTACGCAGTGTTAGTAATTAAGTTTTAAAGTTAGGAAAAAAAACTAAGAGATAGTTATCTTAACACCTCAAGGAATTTGTTCGTGTGAAATTATACTGACGAACTACCATTACTAATCACTGTGTAACTTTGTTGTCATTCGTTGATTTAGACATTAAATCTTAATTAGACTTTGTATTTATGACTTAACTAGCACTTTATCGGTGTTACCTGAATCTAATGTTTTAAATGTATCGACGGATAAGTTAGCAATTAACCAATTCTTTGTATCATTTCACTTAATTTGTTTTTACAATACGATCCAAGAACGAGTGCTTCGAGTTTTATTAAAACATACCGTCGAGATGTGCATTCAACGAGGATGAGTGATAACAATGATTAAGTGATGGTGAAGCTGAAGATGGTGAAGCGTGCCTATCTAGAGTTCTCTGACTTTCTCGTGTTGACTGTCGAAACACCGCAATGCTACTAGTGTAGGTGCTGGTCAAGCGGGTTTTCCTTTCAATCGTGGCTTTGTAATCGAACAAGGGACATGGACATGGTATGTGGAGAGCCACTGTGCCACTGAAAGCTTCAAAGAAAATAAAGGGATAAAAATAGAGAGGAAAGTTGAAAGAATTATAAAGCTAACGTCTTTATATTAAAGATACTACAGCAACGGCTATAATTAAAGAGAGCATTTAACACCAGACTATATATGAGCTTCTATTTGTAATATTGGAATGACAGGGACTGGTGACTTCTATTGGGAACTGAGCTCTCTAACGTAGATGGCTACCTGTCTGATCGCTACCCCTTTATAGACGGGAAATTTTCAAAACATATTCTGCCTCTGGTGGGATGTCAAGGTTATGTGGGATATACCCACTAAAATCCCCTCGGTGGTTAACGTCTTTGAAATGGAGGGGGCCCCCGATAATTTCTGCGGACAGCAGCGGTGCCTCCCAGTATTACGCCTAAATATGTTCCAGGGAGTGCCGTGTCCCTCCCCAGTATCCCCGCTATGTTACGGCAAATACGAGACCATCTTTGCCACCCCGGGCTCGCTTAATAGGTAACGATGGCCCCTATCACTAAATCCCTCGAACCCGAAAACCCTTTCAGCCACCTTCTACGATAAGCAGGGCTTACTTTAATCCTATTGTTAATAGCCTGAACCTACAGAGCTGATAGATATCTATCCTATCAGATATACATACAAACAGTCTAAATGAAGAAAATTAAAACTACTATATAACGTATATGTGTTCTTCCATAATCATTATTACATAAAAAAAAATTATTATGCACATGAGAAATTCAGTACATGTATTCGTTCAAGAATACTAAGATACCGCGAGGGTATTGCAAAAAACCAAGACAGTATATCTGAGTATTAAGTCAAGCAGTTAACATGGGTTCTATAGCATTGTTGTTAGATCTCACAGGCATACGGTAATTATCGTTTATACCTAACACGTCTACAGATAAAGCCACGGTTATATGTAACTATTCCTCTCCAGGTTTCGTCTTCATTATCATTAGTCGATAAACGTCTACCGCTGGACAATAGTCTTCCCTCACCGATTGGTCCACCGTTGCCCGCATCCAACAGTCTCCCGCGGCCTTCACTACATGGTCTGTCTACCTTACACTACCTGTTGCTACCTGATCTTATAGTCGATAACTCGAAATTTAATAAAAACTATAAGTAATATCTCCAAGGACTGAAAGCCTTGTTCAATGCTATAATGATAGCCACGTATCAGCAGAAACAGCGCTGGAAGACGCCTCACAAAATGGACTGATGATCTAGTGAAGTTTGCGGTAAACCTCTGGACTGCATAGGGTTTATTAAAGCCGATTGTTGGAGACGATATATCAGTTCTTTCTTTTTCTTACGGATGCTAGTACTACATTAATTTAATTTAGTATTATATGTAACTACTGCTTATGTTACAGATACTTGATACGTTGAACGGAATTTATAACTTATGACTTGTTCCCCGCCTGTTTTGCTGGTCCTAATATCACACCCTCTGTTTGGGGAAGGAATTTTGTAAAATTTATTCTTAGCTGATCTCTAAACGGCAGAAGCAATATCTGTAACAAAATATTGCTTCTTTACGTTTAACAGTTTCGGAGATCTCGTGATGAGACAATGAATATTTGGATATCTCCAATATATAGATTTTTATTAATTAATAATTTTCTAAATTTTTTTTTTCTTTATATAAACTGCGAACTTTTTTGTTTGGGATGTAGCCGCAAAATGAAGTTCTTAACCGCGACATAGGAAAGAGGATACGTGACCGATGTTAACATCGTGTCCGACCGTTGCCCATTAATATTTATGGAAGGACTACAGTAACCATATCAATTGATATCGTAGGATATTAACTGCCGTAGTTTGGTCATAAATTTAATTTTTAACAATTCCTTTTACGCATTAAATCAAAATGACTGTTTAAAGAAACTAGAGAGAGATTCAGATTATCGACACAGAGTATTTATTTATCTTAGATGTACTTACAGTGTGTAATGTGAAATATTGATACTAAAAAAATCTTACAGCTAATTAATTCTTACATGTATCAGCTATCACAAATATAGACGACATTAGTGTAAATATAAACGAGAACCAAAAAAGAAACACACAACTTAAAAGCGAATAACAACAAAAACATAAACAATAAAAAAACCTCCACAATTGTAACATAAAGAAAATGACGTTAATTAATCCATTTTGAAGTAAATAAGCTAAATATGTACAAAATTAAATATTTAAATTTTCTCACACCTGGAGGATACATTTTATTTTTAAAGATTGCAGTGTAAACGTTTTAACTACTGCACTAGAATATAAATTCCTTTTACTTATGCGACAAGGCGATGACGCGTGCTGGCTTTGATATTATAGTAAGTTTTTTTTTTATTTAAATGATCGTCAAGACGAGCGGGATGTTCACCTGATAATAAGTGATACGCCGGTCCATAACAACGAAGCGCTGGGATGTTATACACAGCACCACATTGCGCTCGTCGCCCTGAGACGTAAGATGTTAAGTCCTCGTTACCCCAGTAATTTCATTAGTTACAGCGCTCTTCAAACCGGAACACAGTAATGTTTACATACTACATACGTAAGTGATACACTTACTTACCATGCGATATTAGTTAGGATGTTATACATTACACCACATTATATTTCTAGCCTTATGACACTTACCATAACACATGAAAGTTTTGCGAGTTTCGTCACTTTTTTTTCAAATAAAGTATAAAAGTTTCTTATATGTAATCGATGTAAATTGAGCATCATCATGAGCCGATAGACGTCCACTGCTGGACATAGGCCGTACCCAAAGATTCCCACATCAATCGGGTAGGGATTCATATGGGAGGATTTGGGCCATTTCCCACCACGCTGGCCCAATGCAAACTGATGGGAGCTCGAGCCTCGTTTGTTGATTATCAGGGTGCATCACGAGGAGGTGAAGTTGGCTTGGATCCCGTGAGTTGTTGTACGGGAACCCTTACACCCCATGTTAGTAATAATTTAATTAAAAGTTAATAAATATTTTTTTTTTTAATGTTTAAAGCTTTTTGATTAACTAAATATAATTTATGTGCTTGTAAAGTAATACCAATGATGATTAAATAATTCGTATCATATATATGAGATACAAATTATTTTTATTTTCATTTAATTTAATTACTAGACTTAACCTAACCTAACTAAACTCAAAATAGATGTCCTAAAAATATTTTCGATAGTTTGCAGACAATGTTTAAGTTCGTACGACTGTCAACTCCTGAATCCACTTGCGAATTACATTGGAATTGTCCTTATTTGTGCTTAGTGACAATATAACAAGATGTCTGAGTAGATGACGGCTAGACCATTCTAGATTTATTACATCCTAGTCTTTATAGATTAAGCTACATGAGAAATTTAAACTGAAATTTGGTATTGGTTATCGTTCGATTTGTTAAAGGTGTTTCTATTTATTGTGGAATATTTGTTTGTATTGATTTCCGTACATGAAACTAGCTGTTCCCCGCCCGCTTTGCTGGCCGTAACACCCTTCTCCTTTCCTGTTTTCTACTTTGGAAATAGAATTTTTAAAATCCGTTGTTAGCTGACCTCTCAATGGCAGAAGCAATATCTTCACCGAATTTTGAAAGATTACATTTAATAATTTCGGGGATCTCATGATGAGTCAATGAATCTTTGGATATACTTTATGTATATATATAATAATAAAAATAAAAAAGATATTTTTTACCTACATACTCGTAAATATATTTAATTCAACATAGCAACGATACAAGCCAGACGTTTACCTGATGGCAAGTGAGACGCCCGCCCACAAGAAGGTGGGGCTAGTTAAGATGATATACACAGCATCACATTGAGCTCGCAGCCGTAAGGCATAAAATGTCGACTTTCATTATAACGGTAATTTGACTAGCTACGGCGCTGTTCAAACCGGACCACAGTAATGTTTGCACACTATTGTTGGTCAACAGAAACAGGAACTCTGGTGGTACATACCTAGACGGTCTCCGGCAACAGAGACATACCATCAATCGCTATCGTTTAACATATGCGTCTTCAATACGCGAATGACGCCGATTACATTTTTCAACAGGACAATATGCCTGGAGACAACCAGATAATCTGGATAAGTTGGTTGTAGTAAGAAAGTATCTTTTGGAAATACGCCGTGGAGTCAGGCAGGGGTGCATTCTGTCTCTCTTGTTTTTCAATTTGTACGTAGAGGCAATAATATCAGATGCGCTAGAGGAATCCAAATTTGGCGTCAAAGTAAACGGCAAAGTCGTAAATACTTTAAGATATGCTGATGATACTTTATTGATAGCGTCATCAGAGCAAGTCCTTCCATTATTAGACAAGGTCCACGAGTACAGTTTGGGAGCAGGGTTGAGTATGAATGTGCCCAAAACCAAATGTCTAGTTGTTGCAAAGAACCACCAAAATCTAAGTCCCAGTATTACTGTTGCGGGTTCAACTATTGAGTGGGTGATGAAGTATAAATACCTTGGTGCATTGTCAATGAAGAATGCGATAGCAAACAAGAAATCCGTAACCGGATCGGAAATGTCCAAGCCACATTGAAGAAAGTGGGTAAACTTCTATGTAGTCGCCAATTATCAATAAAGCTTAGAGTAAGAATATTACAGTGTTATGTGTGGCCTGTGGTAATGTATGGTAGTGAAGCTAAAAGTCAAGGTTTCCTCGAAGCTTTCCAGATGTAGTGCTACTGTAGAATACTGCGTATCAGCTAGACACAGAAAGTTTCCAAAGTGCGAGTACCAACGTGTCGGTAAGGATCGCAAATTCTTGCAGACCATCAAGAAAAGGAAAATCGCATATCTAGAACATATTTTGCGATGCGACAAATATGAACTCCTGCAGTTAATAATGATGAGCAAAATCGCAGGCAGAAGGCGCGTTAGAAGTCGAAAAAAGTCGTGGTTACATAACATCCGGGAATGGACAAATATTGCCAGCGTAGCACAACTTTTTCGCTTGGCACAAGATCGGGAGAAAATCGCCGAGCTGACGGCCAACCTCTAGTAGTGGAGAGGCATAAGAAGAACGAGGGCAAAAGATCACGGGGTTAATCACGTACCCACTGGTCCGATTAAATGCATGTAATATTGACTTCCCTGACACATGCAGAGAACAGAGCGGTGTGGCTACCTTTAGTCATGACTTCATAACTGAAGGTCATAAAAGAAAAGTAGATTTTTTAACACTTGGAGTAATTTTATACTTTTACAACTGTTTTTACTGTATCTATTGAAAATTTATTCTGGTACGTGGCTTTAACGGCTCGACTCCTTAGAAATTTCTCGTTCTGTATTAAAATTCTTTGGTCGCACACATTGCTTATACAAAAGCCCTTTGTCCCTTTTTCCACGCTTCATCGTTTTCCTTAAGCATCACTTACAAAGAACTATTGAAAATACACTCAGTACGCAATGGATAACATTAAAACCTTTACCTTACTATACAATTTTAAGTTTATCTTCAGTAAATAAAATATGAGATAGCTTTATAGTATCTTCAATCTTTACTCTAAAATTTTTTCTTAATAACAAATTAAGTTTAAGTTAAATGTTGTATCAAATATGAATTTGCTAGAGACATCTAATCTACTTTCAGCGTATTTAATAAGCAGCTGTTCCCTGCCCGCTTTGCTTTTAAAGTAACAGCAACAGAACAGCAGTCAATTCTGTTGACTGCCGGGCTTTTACTAGTATATATATAATAGAAAGTCTACGAAAACATTCGTTTTATACAGATCCAAAAAGGCTTTGAATTATAATTTTACTAATAGAGTTACTAACTACTACTTTTAAGTAAATATTATAAACGTACCATAATTTATTACGACCGTCGCAAATTATATACATTTGTGAACAATCATCGTCGCTTTTGTCTAAACCGTTTAATATAGTATTATTTCTACATTAACACAGTTTGTAATGTCAATGTACTTTTAAAAGAGAAAGCGAGCATTGTGTTAACACTTTTTTTCTGGAATGCAACGTGGTGTCAAAAATAAGTGTTAATTTTCACTTTTAGTCGTAGACTTAGATTTATATAATTACATTAACGGCGCCTTTCTCTTTATAACAGCAATTTTGTAACTAGAATACGTGTAATATTTTTATCTATAAACTGACTTAAGTAATAAAATATATAAATAATAAATAGATATAAATAATAATATAACTTTATTATAAATACTTTAAATTATAATTTCAATGGAATTTTTATTTTTTCGTTTATTTTTGCGTAATAGTTCTTGGTTATGGTTTTCTTTATTCGGTCTTCGTCTTACGAAGAAGCAAGACTGCAAGACTAAGGCAAATTTTACTCATCAACACCAAAAATAAAATACAAGCTATTAAAATAAATAATTATGGAAATATCAACGACACAAAAGTTTATTAACACACTTATATTTTGATTAATTTTGACCTGTCTCCTAAAAATATGCTTTAGACATTTTACTTAACTCTTTACATTTGATTTCACTTTCGTAGTCTTTATCGGTCCATAGTTTCTTAACCTTTTTGTCTACTGCCGTATACTGTTTAGGTAGGTACCACAGTAGCGCCTATTTCTACCGCCAAACAGTAGTGTGCATACATTACTATGTTCTGGTTTAAACGGCGCGGTAGCTAATAAAATTACTGGGATAATGAGACGACATCTTATGTCTCAAGGCGAGGAGCGCAATGAAGGTGAAGTCTATACTATCCTAACTAGCGCCACGTTATTATGGGCGGGCGTATGTCTTACCATCAGGTGACCGTCCCGCTGGTAGACGTAGCGTTGGGAGGCCTCCGACAAGGTGCACCGACGATCTGGTGAGAATTGCGGGAACCCTCTGGATGTGAGCAACGCGAGACCGATCGACGTGAAGATCTTTGGTGGAGGCCTATGTCGAGCAGTGGACGTCTATCGACTGATGATAATGATGATAAACGTCCCGCTCGTCGCGCCGCTTCAACGTATTAAAAAAAAAACAGTTTTGCTTTAAATGTATGTTATGGATTCAATATAAAATATTAAGTAATCTTATTTATAAAGAAGAATTCATCTCCATATATCAAAGAAAAAACAAACACTTTTACACAAAGACTTTGTTGTCAGAGACCGTCCAGGTAGGTACCACCGCAAGTCCTATTTCTGCCTCCATACAGTCGTGTGCAAACATTACTATGTTACGGTTTGTAATTACTGGGGTAACGAGACTCAAAATCTTAAACGTCAAGCTGACGAGTGCAACGTGGTGCAGTACATAAACTGTTTTTCTTTTAAATCTTAAACCTTGTGATATCCTCCGAATCTGTAGCTTTAAAATAATCATAATAAAACATATTTGTGTTAATAATATTTATAATTAATTTAACAAATATTGCGGTGACCGAATTAATGTTGTAATATGTCGCTGCAATAATTCATAGTACCGTAGTATTTTTTTGTTATTGTGGGCGCGGGCTGGTACCGCTACGTTCTATGATTTACATCACAAATGACTCGGAAACCGGCTGTTAACCAATTTATACGTGAATGCGTATTCGCCGCTTTATGCATACGTATTAGACACTCGGGTAATCATCATATTTCTTCACCGTCCATCGTCTGCGTCTTCGTTCACTTAAAATTATCCATAGCAATAACCTTAAATTTGTTATTAGTACGTTTACTTAAAACTAGATATCACATTAAAGCTGAAAATCGATTCGTATCTGTAAACCTAAAGATAATTTCTAAAATAAATTCATATTAACTTCCAGTATTTATTGATTGTAATGATGATTTATAGATTTTTCTTATTTAACTTAACGCCAGTTGAAAACAAAGTAAAGTAAAAATGTTAAACATTAATATTTCAAATTTATTGCACAGACAAACTAAATGTATTATATTTGTTTTATATAAAGTTAAGTTAAGTTAAAAAAAAACAATCAGAATGTTTTCCGAGCTCGATAAAAAGTGTATTGACACCTATGCAAAAATTGACCATAACGAATGTTCAATTTATAGTCTTCTGACTTTGGCTGAACTTGAAACAGACGCCATAATAACTTTAAAACAGCATAATTAATGTTTTCTTAGAAAAAAATTTTTTTTAATAATTACTTTTTTACGGTAGTACCTACCTTTTTCTGTTGTCAGTGGGAAACCTTTTAAAAAGATACCCTGCTTCTGGGGAATCAAGGTTACGTGGGATTTTTACTCACTAAAACCCCCGTGGTGCTCATCGGTAGTGGGTCGCGGGAGGCCCCGGATCTCTTACAGATCGTACCGGTACTTTCCGACACTATGACTAAAGCGAACCCAAAAACCATTTTAGCCGCCTTCTACGATAGGCAAGGGTTACCTTGGTACTATTCATATTACCCGACACTATAAAGCAAACGATAGTACTTACCTAGACGATAAATTACTGCTGTTAGGTATTTCTTATTGGAAATCGTCTAGAACCACCGCAGCTCATGTTCTTGTCCCCAAGTAGTACTGTCCAAACATTAGTGTGTTCCAATTTGAAGGGCATTGTAGCTAGTAAAATTACCGGAGTAATGAGACTCAACATTTTACATCTCAAGGCGAGGAGCGCAATGTGATGCAGTGTATACCAACCTAACTAGTGCCACGTTAAGAATATTGTATATCGTACTTACAGCTATTACATACAAATTATTAATTTTTTTCCCTTCATCTTAAAACCTTATCTTTATAATTTTTATCATATTGGCAATGTTTTACTCTAGTTATTTCTAATATTGTTTCTATATATTACTTATGCTGTATAGGTAAAAAACAAAGTGCAAAGTAGGACAGGATCTTTAAATATTTTTTTCATTATTTTTGTACTCGCATCCTATTCTTTTTTCTTTCATACCCGCTGCTGATCATTTCTAATATCTTTTCCATACATCGCCTCTCATCCTATATTATCTTATTCTACTACAATTTCTTATTTATTTTCTTTTAACAGTAACATTTCTTAACATATTTACAAGACTTCTTATTTTTACCGTATTTACTTATTTTTATTTATTCTTATTCTATTTTAATGTCTTATTTCTTTCTATCAGATCCCCAATTATTTCCCTGCTATATTCTAAGAATCTACATATATATTACAGGTGATCACACTCTTAATGCTAAGTAAATTTTTTCTTATAACCGCACTTGGTATTTAAGCACTATTATAACATTAAGTTTTTACACGTCACTTAAAGTGTGGAATGAGATACGGCCGTAATTAAAACATAGTTACATTACGAAAAGGGGCAGAGTAGATTCCTCGTTAACTTGAAGTTATAGTGCGTCTAAACACGCCGACGTCGTTTATTATCCCTGTTTACTTTGTACTGCAGTGAATACCTGCGGCGTTAAGTTAAGGAACATAGGAAATGTTAAAATTTATTACCTATAAAACATTCTGTTCATCATTAACATTATATTGTTTTATATTACGAAGCGACGAGACGAGCGAGATGTTTATCTGATAGTAAGTGATACTGTTTATCTGATGGTAGTGATGCCAATAACATTGTGGCGTTAGTTAGGATGTTATACACAGCACAACATTGCGCTCATCGCCTTGAGACATAAGATGTTGAATCTTGTTAGCCCAATAATTTCACTAGCTACAGCGCCCTTTAAACTGGAACACAGTAATGTTTGCACACTACTGATTGTAGGCCGAAATAGTCGCTGCGGAACTACCTAGACGGTCTCCGGCAAGAGACACTTATCACCAGTAAATATAATATTCAAAGCTCTTAACTGACCATTATTAAGATTGTTACATAGTCGCATGTTTATTAAATCACCACGGAGCTATACAATTAGAAATTTTAACCGAGTTCGAGATAACTGTAGTATTAAACGTTGACAGTGATATTACCTAACGTAATTAATTATAAATGAAACAAAATAAATAACGTTTGCCGAACAACACTCGGGATCCAAACCACCTGCTCGTAGTGTACCCTGCTAATGAACAAACACAGGCTCTGGCTCCCATCAACACTCGTTAAGCCAACTTGATAGAATATGACCTAAATCCACCCATATGAATCCCCGTCCGAACAAAGTGGGAATCTTTCTGCGAGGCCTATGTTCAGCAGTGGGCGTATATCGAATAACGATTAAACAAAAAAAAACAATGAAATTAAAAAAAAGTTAATTACAGTTCTTTTACGAATGATTGGTCTCTGATGCCGGGGTCTGATGACTGTTAGAAATGGGCAATGATATGTAACAATAGATAGAAGATGCCATGGCAACTCTTATTTCTGCCGTTAAACGGTAGTGCTCAAACTTTAATATATTCCTGTTAAAAGGGTATTGTGACTAGTTTAAGGGGGTAAGAAGATAACATCTTATGGCTTAAGGCGACGAGATGTGAGCATGTTGTATATCATCCTAATTAAAGCCACGGTTGCAGGCTCATCACTTACCTATCAAATCAAATCAAAAAGACATAATCTAGGTGATATTATACACTAGTCCGGAAGAACCCCATTCATTGTTTTCTTCTGAATATCTTGTATAAAGTATAGTGTTATGTTTAACATCCTAATGTTGGCGTATCGCTTACTCCTATAGAGAAACTCAGATCAGAAAACAAAGATGAAGTATAGAAATTATAATTTTATTAAGTTAAAATCACATCAACACAAAAGCAACGTTATCTTACGGATATCTATTGAACATTCCGCGCAAAGAGTATCTGCATGCAATGCTCTCATGTTAATACTCCCACAGTAATTTTCCCCATGACCTGATCAGTCCACCTTCTGCGCAGCCACATAATCAGTTATCGACGCGGCGCGCGATGTATACTGACATGCATGAATTGATTCGCGGATACGAACCCGCGCCTCGTAAATCAAAGCTTCCTCGTTAGGGATGCTCCGGATTTGTCCAATTCAACAGAATATTTATTAATAACGAAATAAATAAATTATTTATTCGTCCTAAATCATTTTTTTTAAATAATCAACACATTAAAATTGGACAAACATGGACTACGCTCAAAACACATGTGGCCATACACCCATAAATATGATTATCAGCGTGTCTATTTGATTGTGCACGTACACACCATTCTAACTTAGCGTATTACTTAATGATATAACAGGGTTTTTTTTATTCAATTAGGCGACGAGACGAGCGAGACGTTCACCTAATGGTTAGTGATCCTATCCAAAACAACATGGCGCTAATTAGGATGATATACCTGTACATGGCAAGACATTATGCTCAGACGTCGTAGCTAGTAAAATTACTGGGGGAGACTTAACATCATACGTGTCAAGGCGACGAGCGCAATGTGGTGCTGTGTATACCATCCTAACTAGCGCCACATTGTGATGGGCAGGCGCATTACCTCCCATCGGGTGAACGTCCCGCTCTTTCGTCGCCTAATTAAATAAAAAACATAATAATTAAATAGATGTATTCAATTATTATCTAATAATAAATTTAAAGTTTAATATAGTCAAGTATATTTTACATTAATAAACTTTATCTTTCTACGGTTTCTTACAGAAAGTACAATATAATGACACTTCAACGTAGACCGGAGATATCATAGACTAAAGGCTAGTGTCAATCATTATGAAATCTATTTCTATCTATATATATCGAAAATGGGTTTTTCGTTCGCCAATCACTTGAAAACTAGTGAACGTTTCGACATGGAAAAATGACCGTTCGACGCGGAATGATTTGTAGATGGTTATAGATAAGTTATTTTTTTAATTTCATTGATTCTTCATCATTTTATTTTCAATTAACGTTTATCAACATTTTCGTTCCATATTATTTACGCGGTTGCTTTAGAAAGTCATTGAATTCTATATTGAGGAAAAGCTAGTAGTATTATATAATATAAAAGTTATTATATTTCATGACAAAGTTAAAAATGAACCAATTAGTGCGCTTAGTCGCGTTAAGGATTAATCCCCAGTTGGTTATCTATACAATTCAGAGTCCGATAAAAAAAATACCGTGTTGTCGACAAATTAACCTCACCTGTACTTTCGGAAGGAAATGTCGTAACCGTTAATAATATATGCTGTAATATATGTTAATAATAATAAAGAATTAAAACGGAAATTGGAATTTTGAAGGAACTACCTAGTAACATGTCTCACTAAACGAGGCACTTTTCTTACACTTTATCTATTTACTTTCTCTCATAAAATATTACAGAGCCAAGAAATTATTACAAGCATGCAACATGTCAACCTTTTCTTTTCTCTCAATGAGAAATAGTTGTGATACTTCTACTGACGTTCATAGGCAACGGTGACTGTTTACCATCACACGGCACATGCCTGACGTCATCACCACAGTATTAAAAATAATGTTTGTTTTTTTAAATATCTCCAAAAAGTGTGAAATATTTCGATGGGGCGTAACACCTCAAAAACAATGAGCCGTCACGGCTAAAGGTTAGTTATGCATCGATAAAGACATATGACAGGTTCAGTAGTGGATAAAAAATGGTTGAAATGAGGATGACGATGATGAAAGACATAAAAATTGCAATCTTGAAAGACAAAAAAAAATTAACATAAACAGCTTATCTCGTTGACAGTACTAAAGACAGATCACTCATGCGCGTGGTGAGATTAAAATGTTGCAGGTTGAAAAAAAAAAACTGATACGACATCGATTAATAACTAATTTAATATACTTGTTACATTTATAGAGAAAAACGATGTTATTAATACATTGCTTTACATCTTTTTGATAAGGGTTGTATAATTAAATATAATTGTCAGTTAAATTAGTGTGATGTGAAAGTTAACTAGATAAGTATTAAACAGGAATCGGTTCAAAGTCATAAGGAGAATATAAAGAAAATAAAACTTAACTGGTAGTAGGTCCTGCTGGAAATCGTTTAGGTGGATAACACCGCTGCTACTATTTCTGCTGCCAAACAGCAGTGTGCAGACATTATTGTATACCGATTTGTAGGGCGCTGTAGCTGATGATTGGGGTAAAGAAACTCAAGATTTTAAGTAACAGGCGACGAGCGCAATGTGGTGCAGTATTTATCATCCTAACTACCGCCACGTTATCATGGGTGGGCGTATCACTAACCATCAGTTGAACATGCCGGCAGGGTCGCGGTTGTGAGCGAAAGCGTTCCCGTGACCCTGCCATCAGGCGTCGAGGCAGAACATTGTGGGGGTTTTAGTCGGTGCAAGTCCGACATAACCCGTACTTGCCCCCGCGAGAACGAGCATGCGTAGGCATTTCTCCCACGTAAAAAAAAATTAAACAAATAAAAACATAGACAAATTTGGATTACCTAAAGGATCATTGGTTTTAATATTGAAAGTTTAACGAACATTCATTTCTAGTGGGTATTTATTTTCACAATAGATATACTTTATATAGATGATAATAACTTTACAATGTTGAAAGCCTTTTTTTTTAATTAAAACGCACAACGAACAGCTACATTAATCGGTTGCAACATATCTTAGTTTTGTCTTTACACTACTGACAATGTAGCCAACGCCGTCGTACACAGTTGTCTCCATAAAGTAATATAATGGGACATTTTAATTATAAACCCAGTTTTTTTTTTATATTTTTATTTGATATTTCAATCAATTCTTTATTTAATTTTTTATATCTTATGTCTATCTTAGGGCCGTAATAATTTTACCTAACATATAACTGACGTTAATAATGAAGTTGTGAGAAAATTACGTCTCAGTTAGCTATCAAGGAAACGTGGCCGAGGTGTACTGTGGGTTGGCCGTTTAACCTCACCGCAGGTGTCTAAGTGCCGATTTATGAGTGTGATCACAACTTGTGTCTAACAACTTAATACACAATATTATAAGCTTAATATCTCTCTCAATCTATACAACTTCTTCTGCACGTCCTTTGTATGAAACAAAGTATTATATAGGATCTAATTTTAGAAAAAATAGACTGGCGATAGGTCTCTATTGCTAGATACCGACTAGGTAGGAATCACAGCAGCGTATATTACTGCCGTCAAACAGCAGTGTACAAACATTACTGTGTTCCAGTTTAAAGTGCAGTGTGTGTAATTACTGGGGCAAAGAGAATCAACATCGTACGTCTCAAGATGATGACAGTGTAATGTTGTGGATGACACTAAGCAGCGTCACATTGTTATGGGCACGCGTATCAATTACCATCAGGTGAAAGTCCCGCTCGACTCGTCGCTTCGTTGAATAAAAAAAAACGTAAAGAAGGTATTTAGACGCTCTTGTACAACAGAGACATACTACCAGTTGTTTATCACAACAATATTTAATTAAAATAATTAGTTATTAGAAATATTACTTGCAAAAGCTAGTTTTAAATAATTTATTGAAGATTTTGTAGTTTTAAAATGAAACTGGTTATACAGCTAACAATTTGAATTTTATGAAATCTCTTAGACGTGCTTCCTCTTCGTCTTCTTACTTGTACGTTATATAAAATAATATGTATTATAGTATATAGGGGTGTTAGAGGTCCGCACAACAACTTATGGGACCCAAGCCAACCTCACCTGCTCGTGGTGCACCCTGCTAATCAACGAACGAAGCTTTGGTTGCCATAAACACGCATTGGGTCATCCTGGTGGGAACTGAACCAATTCCCCCCATATGAACCCCTACAAATAACGGGTCCTAGTGCTCGGCGGTACTGGAGGCCATGCTGATTGTAAGGTCGCGGGAAACCGCTGGATGCGGGCAACGCATGGCTAACAGTGGACGTCTATGGGCTGATGGTTCATAGTATATACACGTAACAAAAAATAACGATTTAAAATCTAATAATTTTGCAGCAACGGAGTCTTTGATAACATTGACAGGTGATAAGTAGTGATGAGTAAAATTGGTCTTGGTCTTACACCCTTGGTTTTCGTCTTGCCTTTTCGCGCGACCAAGACCCAATGAACAAGACTAAACGAAAAAATAAAAGTTCCGTTGAAATGATGATTTCAAATATTTATCATTAATTTATTAATTTTTTTAGCTTTTTATCTGGAAACAAAATATTTAATATATTATAAGACTGAATATGCAAGACCATGACCTAGACTAGAAATATTTAAGCAAGAACAAAACAAAGATCAATACCAAGATGGTCCTCGGGCCATCAAAACTTGTCTTGATCTTATTCTTGCTTTGCTCATCTCTATTGATAAGTAACTGTTGCCGTTCGTAATATTTATCCTTAATGCTAAGTCTCTCTCCTCTTCTTTTTTTTTCTTTCTTGCCTCACCAGTGTGGTACAGATCGTCATAATTTCATTTGTTAAACAAACATTTCTTTAATATAATTGATGTAGTTACATTATTATTACTTTTCCTTATTAATATTCTACGAGATCTAGAGAGTAATTGTGCCACATTAAGCTCCCAAATTATGCTAATATAGATATTCTGTTATGACCAATTCTTGCCAAACGCCTTGCCAAGCCTCCACTGTGCTAGAACAATGGCGAGGCGCCAGGTCTTTGCGGACTTACGTTAGGGTTTTCACGTTTTACAAAATTATTTTGTAAATGAATCAACTGAGTCATAACTTACACATTCTTTTTTATCACAGTTAATCAACGAGTCGAGCGTGACGTTCACCTGATGATAAGTGGTACGCCTGCCCATGTCAACATGGCGCTAGTTGGGACCATTAGTTAGGACTGCACCACATTGCGCTCGTCGCCCAAAACGTAAGATGTTGAGGCTCGTTACCCCAATAATTACACTAGCTACAACGCTCTTCAATCCGAAACACAGTAAAGTTTGCACACTATTCTTTGGAGGCAGAAATAGGCGCTGCAGTAGTAACTACCTAGACACTGCGGCAACAGAGACCTACCACCAGTAACTCTTACAATACTTGCTGGTTTCTGTAGGAAAAAATTATGCAAAACGGTTGATCCATGTAATTCTCATTCTAGGGATGGAGAGAAAGAGATAGAAATCGGAGAACGATAAATTTCTAAAAGATTGGAGTAGAAAAGTAAAGTAGAAAATTATGTTAGTATAATACACAGGCAAAACTTAATATACCTGTTTCTCATTAATGTCCTAACCAGGAAAAATTCTACTCACATGCAATTGTATTAATATTAAATTGGTTTTTCATACTTTACTCTCTGTATTATCAATCGGTGTAGAAATCGTTAGAGAGATTAGGTCCAGTAGTAAACGGCTGACAATGACAGTGAGTCACGTTATTTGAATGGCAACCCTAATTTTGACGTTTAACGATGAACTGATCAGGCAATATGAACACGTTTCTAAAAGTAATCATAGCAATCTCCTGAATAAGATGTGACTAGAGTATCAAATACTTATCTTCTATTTTTTTCTTAATTCATAACCATATCAAAATGTTCCTACTAGAACGGTATACAGCAACAGAGACCTATCACCAATAAATAGACAAAAAAGGTTACGAAACTATGGACTTTAACCAATGGTTATAATGTATATAGAAAAAATATTTAAAAAAACAAAGAATCAGACCAAAACAGTGAAACGAAGACTGAATACGCGAGATAAAGACTAAATAAGCAAGACCAAGACCGTACAAACAAAACCAAGACCATTACTAAGATTTTCAGTCTCGGTCTTGTTCTTGCTTTGCTAATCACAAATTTTCAAAAATAAAATGTATCATTTCAAATTATCAAATGGATCATTTTGCGACCTGGGGTCATAGGTATCTTAGGCCTAGAGATTACTTCTACATTATTTTTGCACTTAAAATATTTTTTTTTTAATATATTCACTTCCTTTATTTTAATACATTTATTTTACTCTTAATGTGAAGTACCATAATAAGGCTAAATCAACTCTTGTACTCCCATTATAAATAGCAAACTTAGAAACGGGGTTTGAAACATCTATCGAATCATTATTTTGCGAAGTACATATCGGGAGAGATACAGGAATAATAATTAATTTAACCGGATGACCAAATGTATTTATAAGTCATAATGGGATCTATAAAATATCCATTATTGTAAATGCATACATCTTTAATGGAAAATAATAAAATTGCTATCGGATAAAAGACTTGTTAATACTATAAAAATTGCAGTTGCTAATCTGTCCTTATTTTATTATTAAAGTGATAAAAAATAATGCATTTAGATTGTACATTTAATCGATACAAATATTACGGTATCATTCAAAGTATAAGAAAAGGCAAAATCTAGTTAAATTTGTTCTTTTCTGTTTGGTTATACCACTGGGATACTAAAGGTTTAAATTCTAATATACAAACGAGTTTTCTCTACACAGTATAATGTATATTGGCTTTTAAGATCCAATCATGCCCTTAAACCTAATGTTGCGCCATTATAACTAATTACCATCACTAGCACGTCATATGGTTACCATTTAACCACTTTCACCAGATGAAGGGCATCTGATACTTCTTAATTGATTTTCAATTACTATACTCAAGAGTGAAGAGACGTCACTGGTAGATGGATAAAAATGTGTTGACTTGCGAATGAACTGACAGTGAAAGCTTACCATCTATAAAAATACAAATTATAATAATAAAAGCAATTTAAGTTATTATTTGGAGCAGATTTTTTTAAATTAACTTTCTTGAATAACATTTCTGTAAGTAATTAAAATCAGCTTACGCCTACAAAATTTTAATAGCAATATCCAATAATGTTTTATTGCGGATGGCTTAATAACATGAACAAAACGTTTACCTGATGGTAAGTGAAACGCTTACCCATAACAACTTGGTTATAGTTAGGATGATATACGCAGCATCACACTGTGCTTGTCGCCTTAAGACATAAGATATTAAGTCTCGTTATCCCAATAATTTCACTACATACAACGCCTTCAATCCGAATCCAAACAGTAATGTGTACACTATTTGTCGGCTGTAATAGGCGTTGCGGTGGTATCTACCTAGACGATTTCTGGCCTCTGAAGACCTACTACCAGTAAAGTACTACAGATAAACGTTTAAATAAAAATTGCGATTATTCGTTTTTCCATTTAATAGTACCACTTTTAAAGCTATACAAAGTACTTTTTAACTTTTTACTGAGCATATCTCTTAATGTTTTTTTTTTTATTCATAACAAATTTTAGAAGATAAACTATAATATTGATCAAAATATTACAGTTGTACAAAAATATTATATATTATTAGTATAATTATAAAATATTTGTTTTATTTAAAAACTTTTATATTACATGTCCGCTTGAAACGCTTAAATCAAAGTTTAATACAGAATTTGTATACTTAGATTTTTATTATTATGTAGTTAAAATTAATCTATGACTTCATTCAAGAAATATTTCGATAATATAGTAAATTATGTAAATGACTCAATTTGCAGTGATTAATAAATGATTAGGATTTAAGTATAAATGATTTGATTTAAGTACACCAATCAATTAACCATTAACATTGTTTCATTACTAAATACTAATACTCAGTAAAGACTATAAGGAAATTGAATGTTTAAATATGATACTAGGTACATGTATAATATTTTAACCTCTACATATATCAGAAAGCAGGGAGTAGAAACTATAAATAATTATGATAATGTTATCATAGGAATATTTTTTTTTTTACACTACGAAACGACGAGATCAGCGAGATGTTCACCTGATATGCCCGCCTATAATAATGTGGCGCTATCTTAATAATTTCACTAGCTACAGCGCCCTTTAATCCGGAACACAGTAACGTTTGCACACTACTGTTTCTCGACTACAATAGGTGCTACGGTGTACCTATCTAGACAGTAGAAGAATAAAAGGGGGATTGTTGCTTCATTCATTCCATATTCTTTTGCTACGGATGTTGAGCCTTGTCCCGATTTTGGTTTGTCTAAAGTTTCAATTTTTTTTTCCAAACTGATTGTTTTTCTTGACTTGGATTTTCTTTTTATTGGCATTATAGGGCTGTAATAAAGTTGAAACACTATTACGAAAAAAATTTTTAACTTAAACTAAAAAATTGCCATTTTTCTCCTGATATTAGAATTCAGTTAGAATAAATTACTTCGATGTTTCTTCTTCTTCCAAAAAAGAGGCTGATGCAAGTAAGAGTCTCGTATTGTTTTCGAAAAGTATGAAATTTTTAAATGAGCTTTTAAAAGACTACGTTCATTAATATGATACTGATCATTGGTATAATGCAAAACTATCAGAACAAGACAAAAAAAAAATTTTTTTTTTATTTAAAAACCGTGTAAAAATGAAACCGTGTAATTCAAGTACCGTGAAAATCGAGGGACGGTGTATATAATTGCTAATCTATATAAGTGTTTACATTTCAATTTTGTATTTACCTATGTTATTAAGTCAATATGCGACCTAAGCAAAACCGACTTGGAAAAGATTTTATGCAATGTTATAATTATACATTAATAGTAATTGATATCATTAATTAATTATATTTAAACTAGTTACATATAAATTAGGAACAACTGTTGCGAAGAGTTTATTATTAAACTCATTTACAAGACGAAAAGACCATGACGGGTAAACTATTGGTAAGATGGGATTCATTTTAAAAATATTTTACTCTTATGTTAATTATGTGTTGTTTTTATCAATTTTATAAATTATAAATTATTACAGGTAGCTATTGTGGGACTATTATTAATAATACCAAACAATGGTAACCCCATGCTGAGAAAGGACAAGTCAAATGAAAAAGAAACGGAAAACAAAGAAGAAAGTACGAAAACTGGAACAACTTCTACAGAAAAGCCAACAACCGTTACTTCAAAAAGTAATGATACATCTCAATCTACAACATCGAAATCAAATGAGCAAACAAATGAAACACAAACAAAGCAAATAGCCGCCACAACAACTGAACCGGGAGCCAAGCAAGACGAAGAATTGCTGTACTTCATGTTACCAAAGCGCCAGAAATCAAATCAGATGGCAAATTTCAACCTTCAACAGCAATTTTATTTCGTCCCGAAAGGTTTTCAGCCACAACTAATGCAACCTCAGTTCATGTTTAACCAGCAGCAGATGCAGATGCCTTTTTCATATCCAATGATGTTTCACCTACCGACAAATCCGATATATTCGATGGATACGAATTATTATATGGGTTCTCATTTACCTCTGGGAACGTTTGATGGCAGCAACAAGTTCTTTGTACAACAATCATACAGACATCCATTCGATATAAACATTGATGATAGAAATAACAAGCATTTGACGTGGTCTATATCACCAGTTTAGACATAATATCGCGGCATGGTAAATCCGATAAATTCTAAGCAAATTACAAATCATTACTTATAATTAAGTGCTAGTTGTATGAAAGATTTATGGATGATGGAGAATTGTAAATATTATTTTTAACATAATAAATAACTGAGTAAGAATCGCTCTTTAATTTTAACACTAACTTTTATCCGATGCTTCACTAGCATTAATATTGATTTTGTCAGCTAATTCTGGATGTCGATCGTTTCAGTAATTATTGTTTTATTTATTGTTATAACTACCTTTTCCTTGCTTTAACAAAACACAGTGGCTATCGCGAAAACATTATTATATTCTGAAGCATCACTTTACCACAATTACAATATTAAACGGTAAAAAATCGATGTCTGTGACCAAATATTAAAAAACAAATGCTTTTTAATCTCATGTAACAAAATAATCTCATGTGGTAAACTTGCTCAGTTAATGCGGTGAAATTGTAAGACTTGGAACGATTACAAAATGAATAAGCTAAACGTAATAATTTGAAGTATGTGTAGATCTTTGGGAGAGGCCTATGTCCAGCAGTGGTCGTCTATCGGCTGATGATAATGTTGATGAATTATTTGAAGTTACTATATATACAAATCTTTCATTTAAAGTTTATTTCACCCACGTCCGACTAAATAAGTTTTGGCGAAAAAACTAAACAACTTACTAGTGGTACATCTACCGGTGGGAGGTCTCTGTCGCCGGAGACCGTCTAAGTAGGTACCACCGCAATGCCTATTGCAACCGAGAGACATTAAAGGGTAGCTAGTGAAATTACTAGGGTAATGAGACTCAACATCTTATGTCTCAGGCGTCGAGCGTAATGTAATGCTGTGTATAAGATCCTAATTAGCGCCTCGTTGTTATAGGCGGGTGTATTACTTACCATCAGGTGAACATCTCGCTGGCCATCAATCATAAAGACAATTATTCTAATTTTAGTATTGACATAGATCAGAACTAAAATTTATCATAATCGATTTTGGTAGTTGAGTTACTCTTTATAACAATAATAAGGGTTTCACATAAATCCATTATACACCCATCTAATAGAATTTTAATAAAATTGCATAACTTTCGTAAACGTTGAGTGCTACAAGTTTGTATGGTATTACAAAGATGACGCTGTAATATATATGACTGTTTTACCAACACAGCACGTCAGAACATGCGCGGCAAGCTGCGCGATTTATAAAAATCGCACCAAATGTTGTCCGACACAAATCTATAATCGTCGCCCCACACAAATGTCAGCGTGGTCTGCAATAAACGCGAAAAATATGCCGGCTATATCGACAAACAATATTTCAAATGAAATAATTACAAACGTTAACGTAAAATGTGCTACTGATTTAAACGGCAGGAAACGCACGAGTGGTACTGAAACAATAATCAAAGTTAAAAGTGTTATTCCTAAAAAAAGGTGAGTTTGTTTTGTGTTTATTTATTTAATGTTTTCGTGAATATGTTATTCAAACTTTGCTATTAATTCAAACGCTTGTTAGTTTTTGATAGTGACAAAATTAAAAAAAAAAACTTTGCCATTACCGAGCGGCTAAAGTGACCTGCTCCAGTTTTGTTGATATAATTAACTAGGCGAGGATCTAAAAATACTATTACAGTAAACCATTTCACTAGGGTGATATATTTATAGACGAACGCATTTTCCCGCCAACATTTTCATGCATCCTCTTCATATAAAAAATCTCTGTTAGTACATTTTTATTTGTCTCCGTCGACAAACGTATACAATTCTTAAAAAAGACGCATAAGATTGTTTGCACGATCTAATCAGGAATGAGGAAATCTGCAGAAGACCAAGGTCGGTGCTCTAGCCCAAAACATTGCTAGACTTAAGTGGCAGGAGGCAAGGCACATTGCTCGAAGGACTGACGACCGATAGGATAACAAGGTTTTCGAGTGGCGGTCGCATATTGGTAGACGTACTGTTGGCAGGCCCCCCAGATGATCCGATATTCTGATGAAGGTCGTGAAAAACCGCGGGATGCCTATGTTCAGCAATGGACGTCTATCGGCTGATGTTAGTGATGAATAGAATGCTGTATTCATGAATTGTAAAAAAAGCTAGATCGATGTGGAGTTCTTCGGGAGAAGCCTATGTCTAACAATGAACGTCGATCAGCTGATAATAAAGAAATTCCCGACTTTTACATGATATATAAAAAGCAAATAGTTTTTATTTTATGGTGACATTTGTAAAGGTGTGGTCTTCCACTTTACGTAGAAATTATCAATATCTGATTAATCCACTTCCAGGACAAGTGTTCCTGGAAGTGGTATTTCTTATCACGGTTTCCAACTTTCCATAAATATGAGTTAACAAAAAAAATTATTAATATATAATGTGAAAATGTGAAACAAATCTTAATCTTCGTATTTTTTTAATTCAATTAAGCGACTAGACGAGCGGGACGTTCACCTGATGGTAAGTGATACGCGCGCCCATAACAATGTTGCGTTAGTTACTATAGTATACACTGCAACACATTGCGCTCGTCGCGTTTCACCAATAATTAAACTAGCTGCAGCGCCTTACAAACCGGAACTCAGTAACGTTTGCACACTACTGTTTGTCAGCTGTAATAGATGGAGCGGTGTTACCAACCTAGACGGTCTTCGCCAACGGAGACTTACCACCAGTGATGGTACGAAATAATTGTATAAAATATTTACTACATAGAAGTGTACTTCATCATCATCATAGACGTCCACTGCTGGACATAGACCTCCCTCAAAGATCCCCACATCAATCGGTCCTGCGACGCCGGTATCCAGGTGGTTCCCGCGACTTCACCAGATCGTCCGGTCCGGTACCGCCGGGTACCAAGGGCCTTCGTTTGTAGGGGTTCATGTGGGGGGATTTTGGCCATTTCCCACCACGCTGGCCCAATGCGGGTTGGTGTGAGCCAGAGCCTCGTTTGTTGATTAGCAGGGTGCAGCATGAGCAGGTGATATTGGCTCGGGACCCGTGAGTTGTGCGGGAAGCCTTACACCGCCAAGATATGGTTCACATGTCGTTTTAATTTATTGTACACCAGAAGGCGGTGATCTATAGATCACAGGTGCAATACATACGTAACGTATACTAATAAATATTGTAAATATAAATAAATAAGGTACGTTTCCACTAAATTTGTATTTTTACAAAACAATTAAAAAAAGTTTTGTTTTAATTTTTTTATTTTATTCAATTAATCTCATAACAACGTGGCGCTAGTTAAGATGGTATACACTGCACCACATTACGCTCACCGCCTGAAACATAAGATGTTGTCCCGTTACACCAGTAAATACATTAGCTACAGCGCCCTTCAATCCGGAACACAGTTACTTTTCCACACTACTCACTATCGGCTGCAAGGCGGTACAGTGGTTCCTACTTATACTGTCTCCGGCAACAGAGACCTACCACCAGTGAAATTGTTCGTCTGTCTGATTGTTATGGTTTTATTAAAAAAACTGAACCGATGTTGGTTTTAAGTACATCATCATCATCAGGCGATAGTACATGTAATTTTTTTTAAATGCGATAAAATGAAATCAATTTCTATTTGGGATACCTAGGTACCTTATCATGTATATAGAATTTGCGTAAACAGACACTAAGGAAATCAGATCACCTGCTTATCTTATCTACCTTGTAGACAACCCAAATAAATTCGAAAAATATAAAAAAAAGGTCGTTCACATCAAACCGTACTGAACCTTTCATTTATGATGATCTTCAGTTGAAGAGCTATTCTTGTATTTTTTTTTTAATTCGACAAAGCCACAGGATGAGCGAGTGTTTTATTTACCCATAGTAAAGTAGCGCTAGTTAGTTATGATATATACTGCACCACGTTGTAATCGTAACTTGATATAAGATGTCTCATTACCCCAGTAATTTCGCTAACTAAAGCGGCCTTCAAACTGGTACATAGTAATGTTTGCACACTGCTGTTGGCAGACAGAGTTGCTGTACCTACTGAGATGGTCGTAGCTAGGGAAATTAATTTAGTAACGAGACATAACACGTTATGGTCTCTAAGCGACGGTAATTTTTTTTATCATACAAAGCGACGACTAGGATGTTTAACTGATGGTAAGATAATATACACTGCAACGCATTGCGCTCGTCGTCTGAGACATAAGAATTTGAATCTCGTTATCCCAATAAAATTACACTAGCTACAGCATCCTTTAATAGTATATCTGCGGTCTACCGTTTCGCGGGTGCAATAGGGGCTGCGGAATATGGTACCTACATGTATATATAACCATATATGTAAAAAAGGAGGATATACACATATGTATCCTCCTTTTTTATGTGCATATCTCTATTTTAAACAGTACATTAAAATGCCTGCCGCAATATTAATAACGTTTTTGCATATAACATCATATAAAAAAACCGTATATGAAGGCAATGTACGGATTTATCATATAAAGAGTGGTAAAAAAAATTTAATGTTTTCATTTAATAATAAAACCAGTAAAGTTTTTTTTTAATGAATTTCATAATTACTCTGCGAATAATCCGCTCTTTGTTCTTACAACACTGTTTTTTAAATTTGCATGCTGGGAGCGGCCATCTTTTTTTACTATAAATTAATAATAACGCAGTACAATTAGTTAAACGGTTACGAACCGGAATTGCACGTTTTTATCATCAGTAGACGTCCACTGCTGAACATAGGCCTTCCCATAGATCTCTATATCGATCCTGTGCTGCCCGCATTCAGCGGCTTCCTGCGACTTTCGTTTGCAGGGGTCACATGGGAGGGATTTGTGCAATTTCTCAACAAGCTGTTCCAATACGGGTTGGTGCGTGAAATCAGAGCTTCGTTTGTTAATTACCAGGGTTTTTTTTTTGTTTTATGTGGGAGAAATGCCTGGAGGATAACGAGAACGGCGCATCGCAATATCGACACTCCTTTTCCCCCGCGGCCGCACCGGCGCTGCATCAGCGGTGCGGCACCGCTTAGTCGCAGAGGTTACTCCCTCCGCGATTCCACCTCTTCACTTCATCGTGGGCGATCTAGCCACGGTTGATAATCCCCTCCGCCACGACAAAGCGGGAACCTGTTGGGGGGTAATTAGCAGGTTTTTTTTAGTTTTACGTGGGGGAAATGCCTGCCCTTGCGGGGGCAAGGACAGGTTAGGCCGGACTTCCACCGACTAAACACCCCCAAAGGTTTCCACCTCGTCGCCTCATGGCGGGGTTACGGGAACGCTTTTCTAAAGTTTTTATGTAACGGTATTTATGGCCAGACTAGTTATAATGAAAATAGGTTTTGTTTGTTCCCTAATCACGTGAAAACTAGTGAATTTACCAACATGGGAACGTAAGTATTCGATGCAGAATGATTTGTAAATGGTTATGGACCATTTATTGAATTAATTTCATAGATCCTTCATCATTTTAATTAACTTTTATAAATATTTTCATTTGTCATTATTTTTGCGGTTGCTATAGAAAGTGATTTACGGTTGCGGTTACTCTTAAGGAATATTTCAGACAAATTTTAAGTATAATTTTATATCACGGCGAGCAAATCTGGCAGGGAACAGCTAGTGCTTTGATATATGAGTTTATCAGTCCATGTGAGAGACGAGAACGAACTGGCTTCAATAATGAACGATCGACACAAGAGCTTCTTCTTCTTGTCGTGCCTATGAAGGTTGTCTGTTAACTCTAAAAAATATTCAGGCCTCTTGTACGAAATGGGAAAGATCTTCAAGGATTAAAAGTTTTTTTTTATATTTTACGAAGCAACGAGACTAGCCAGACATTAATCTGATGGTAATCGATACGTCTACCCACAACAACGTTACCCTAGTTAAGATGGTATACACAGCACCACGTGCTCGTCCATCTTGTTCTTGCATATAAGCTTAGTTTTAGTCTTAGTCTTGTTCACTCAGCCTTGGTTTCAATCGTATAAAATTTTACTCATCACTAATGACTAGTCGAATGTTTATTATAAAGTGCATCTTCGTATTGAGTGAGGACACTCTTAATGTATTTACACAGTCCTAACACTGTTTGTAGAGTGTTAACATACGCACCTTGCGCTCTGTGGCCATCGTGTATGGAAAACATTGCGTTAAGTTGTGTTAAAACGTACCGCGCCCTTTAATAACATCACGCCGCCGTAATGAACAATGAACAATGATATTTATAGACAGTACTATTTTAGTAACAGAGTAACTAAAAAGATATTTTTATCATTAACAATTTAATGAAGCTGTTTTTTTATTATTCGACCAAGTGACGAGACGAGTTAGAGGATCACGTGATGGTAATTCATAGGCCTGACCATTACAACGTGGCGCTAGTTAGGGTAGTATACACAGCGCCGTATTGCGCTCGTCGCCTTGAAATATAAGATGTTAAGTCTCGTTACCCCAGTAATTTCACTAGCTACAACGCCGTTCTAACCGGAACACAGTAATGTTAGCACACTACTGTTTGCCGGCTGCAATAGACGCTGCGGTGACACCTACTTAGACGGTCTACAGCAGAGGAGACAGAAAAAAAATCCTCACAATACTTTACTTTACCGGAAACTCATTTCAGTGGGATTCGAACCCGCGTCTCTTTGAGACGTACAACACAATTAACCGCCTAATCTCCTGTGCTCATAATACCATGAACTGATACGGTTATATATTGGCTATGTATTAGAGGTTATTTTAGATATAGATTAAAATAGGTCCAAAATTGTTTTCTGGGTTTTAAGTCGATTTAAGCTCACATGCTCGTGGTGCACCCTGCTTATCGACGAACGAGGCTCTGGCTCTCACCAACCCGCATTGGGTTAGCATGGTGGGAAGATAGCCCATATCCCTCCATATAAATCCCTACACGATCGAGTAAGGATTTTTTGGTAGAGACCTATGTCTATCGGCTAATAAAGTAGATTTTACAAGTAGTATCTTTATAAACAGTATAGTAAAGAAAAAAAAAGGCAGAAGAAAATATGAATGAAAAAAATTTCATGACTCATGTCTTTTACAGCTGGGAGTCATTCATGAAGCGACGGTCTTCACTTGAGGTAGAGGAATGGTAGAACTAGGGAGTAGAATGATAGAGATAACAAGTTTGAAAGAAGAGCAGAGCATGAAAGAGTAGAAAGAATGAAGAATGAGTATGAGTAAAAAATAATGATGGTAAATGAATACAAATGCAAAAGCCCTGACCCACCATAGGCAGGGGAACGATAAAAAAAAATAGAGTCCCTTTGGAGCAGTATCCTTTGCCGCATTACACATTAAAATATTTTTTTTCAGACAAGAACTTCTAAAATGGTACGGCTGGGGATACAAGGACTCCATGTTCAAGCTGCACGAGGGCAAAGCTATGTTCATAGGTGACAGGTGAGTATATCACACGTCATACATATTTAAATTTATTATATCATAGTTATATATATAATATATAAACTATAATAAAAAAGCTGAAATAAGGAATCATATGTTACGTATTGTTTTGTTTAATATAATTCTAATCTTATTGGAAAAAGTCATGGTTGAGGAATATCAGTGAATGGACTGGCATATCTGGCGCGTCCGAATTGGTCCGCCGAACCAGAGACAGAAAGGACTGTACCACTCTGATCACCAACTTTCACTAGTTGGAGAGGAACTTTAAGAAGAAGAAGAATCTTATTTGGCAATGTCATCAATTAAGCGACGAGACGAGCTGGATGTTCACCTGATGGTGATACGCCCGCCCATAACAATGTGGCGCTAGTCGGGATAATATATACTGCACTATATTGAGCTCATCATAAGATGATGAGTTTTATTACCCAGTAATTACACTAGCTACAGCGCCATTCAAACCGGACCACGGTAATGTTTGGCGGTAGAAATAAGCGTTAAATTGTCATCTTTTTTTTTTGGCTTTACGTGGGGGAAATGCATTCGAATACATACCGTCGCGGAGACAAAGACAGGTTATGTCGAAATTGCACCGACTAAAACCCCTCCGATGTTCCACCTTCGTCGCTTTACGGCGGCCACGGGAGCGATTTCGCACATCTTCGCAACTCTGCCGCTTTTTTTACCCCTGTAAGGGTGCGCAGAAACATACAGCGCACCCTCCTCTCGGTTTCTTATAGTGGTGGCACCCACTTAGACCATTTCCGGCAACAGAGACCTAGAACCAGTAAAACTTTGATTTTTAAAGGATTTAGCGTTTCATCAAGTGTTTCTATTCTTGAGCCATTTTAATAAGCCAAAAAAATACTGTCTATACTGTAATGGTTATAATAAAAAGGGAAAATAAATTGTCTTTCAGCAAAACTTACAAATCATCATCATCATCAGCCGATAGACTTCCACTGCTGGACATAGGCCTTCCTCAAAGATCTCCACATCGATCAGCCCCGCGGTACCTTACATATATTACAACATTATTACGAAAGGATAACAATTACTAGGTAAAAGTTTTAATTACCTTGCAGACAGTTGTATTCAATTTGGTATTAACTCATCATCACTGTCTTCCTCACTAGGTGATGGTTTTATCTAGGAAACACGGGACATAATGCTGCAGGTAACATGGTGATAGGTCTCTGTTGCCAGAGACCGTCCGGGTAGGTTATTTCAGTCGACAAACAGTACTGTGCAAACATTACTGTGTTCCGGTTCGAAGGGCGCTGTAGTTAGTGATATTAATGGAGTAACGAGACTTTAAATATTGTGTCTCAAAGCGACGATCGTAATACAGTGCTGTGTATATCGTTTTATCTTCCGCCATGTTGTTAATCTGCAGGCGTATCACTTACCATCAGGTGAACGTCACACTCATCTCAACGCTCCGTAGAATAAAAAAAAATTATATAATCACAGGTTTTTAGAGTAGGCTTATTACGTATACTGATAATGAAAACCTGTATATAGTTATAAAAATCGGAAACATTATAATCGCTAACACCATATAAGTAAATGGTTTTGAAGCGACACGAGGCGTGAAAAGTAGATGGTTATCTTATCGCGTGTACAATGGAGTCCGCTCGGATGCTGCGCCGGCCGCTCGTGGCCGCTCTCGCTTAATGAACGCATCCGTTCTTCCCGCACGCGCCAGCTGTCAGTGCGTCTCGTCACTAATAACTAGCTCCTGCCCATACGTATATATATATATATATATATATATATATATATATATATATATATATTTCTTTATGTATAATGGTAATTTTTTTTATTTGATAACTACGTGTACTTGTTCTCGTAACGACGGCTGCAAACTCTTCCCATCCCTCTCACCACCAACCCAATGTCGTTAAATAGTACATTTACTTGTAAAGTCATGGCAGCGCAGTATTTACGTTCCATTTTTAAATCGTCGCAGTCAAAATATTTTGCTCGTTTGAAACAAGATAATGGCGTGATGATGAAAGGAAATCTATAGAAAGTCCCGTCTGTCGCAGAATGCAACTAAAAAGGTTTTCGGGTTCGTGAGCTTTGTAGGTAGGGGCTCTCATTGTCCACTCAGCGAGCTCGGGATTAACGACAAGTGTGAAGTGGTCCAAAGCTTGTCGGATCCAAACGAGAGAGCCCAGGAAGGCTACAGCCCTCCTTTGGATGTGCTTTAGGCATAGTGCTGGGAGGAACCGGTGTTTTCCGTAAGAGATCCCGGGGCTTCCCGCAACGCATTGAGAATGACCAACCGAGGGGGTTTTAGTAGGTAAAAATCTGACATAACCTTGTCGTTCCCTCAGAAGCAGGGTATCTTTTTAGAAGATTTCCACTCGATAATAAAAAAAAGTTAGGTACCACCGCAGAGCCTATTTCTGCCGCCGGACATTACTGTGCAAACATTAATGTTCCGGATTAAAGGGCGCTGTAGCTAATGTAATTACTGAAGTATCGGGACTTAACATCTTATGACTCAAACAACGAGCGCAATGGGGTGTAGTATATATCATCCTAGCTAGCGACACGTTGTTATGGGCGGGCGTGTCACTTACCATCACATAAAAAAAAACTTTTTATGTATTAGACAGAGAGGCACGTTTATCTATTTTCCTTCATTTGAAATATTTTTTTAAACAATCAATGAGAATGAGATCCAAAATTATGTCTACTAGCCATGTTATGGGCAGGGGGTGTAAGGGGTTCCGGTTAACAACTCACGGGAACCATTGCCACCTCACCTGCTCGTGGTGCACCCTGCTAATCAACAAACGGGGCTCTGGCTCTCACCAAACCTCATTCAGTCAGCGTTATGGGAAACATCCCATATCCCCCCAAATAAACTACAAACGCGGAGACGTTTGTGTGAAGCCTATGTCCTGTAATGGACGTCATGATGACGATGAGTCATGTTATCCAACAATATTAATCATTAGGCTTATTATATCAGAATACTATACTGTGTGGAATATCTACTATAGTTAGGTATTACCTTCGTTAAATCGGTCGCAGCAGCAGCGCAATAAAACTACTAACGGAGTAGCAATCAGCGATATTCACACGATAACCACACGTTCAGCATTTTAGATGGAAATTCGTATTATGCATGTGGTCATTCAGTAGTCGCTTATAGTAAATAGCATTATTGTATAATAAATTTCCCACTATTGGGATTCGAGAGCTCACACATGTAGAGACACAGGCATCATCCACCAAACTGACTGAGGGTTGGTAGATGCCACGCGACTATTATTATTTTACTTATTATACAATGCGATAAGACGAACAGGACGTTCACCTGATGATAAGTACACTGTATAAGATTGAGCTCGTCGTCTGTGACAAGATGTTATCTCGTTACCTTAGTAATTTCACTAGCTATAGTGCCTTCCAATCCGGAACATAATAATGTTTGCACACTACTATTAGACGGCAGAAATAGTCTGCGATGGTACCTAACCAGACCGTCTCAGGCAACGGAGACCTACCACCAGTATTAAGGTTATTTTTCTCAGGAAATTTTGATGATGTGGTCAGTGGGGAAGGAATGGTATCTAAAAATCTAAATTATAGCTGATACCATAGCTTGCTGATTAAATCTCCCGACGTTAAGTTATAATTTTTATTAGCAAAGTGGAGGGAATGTGGCGCGGTTGATTTAGTTACGGGCACTGCCGCCAAGAGACGCGTCACTGACCTGGCAATTGGGATTATGTCATGCACGGGTTCAATTATACATAATCTAGTGCAGTTAACTGGAATATTTTTTTTTCTTTTATCGCGGGTGAAATAAAAGATACCTTGCTTCTGGGAGGCAGACAAGGTTATGTGGGACTTGTACCCACTAAAACCCCTTCGGTAGTCTCGCTCAGTGTATTAGGTACCCCCCTTGAATTCTGGCGAAAACATCCCACGGAAGGGCAAAGTTCTCTTTCGCATCCACGCTGTGCTAGGGCAATTACAAGACCACCATTCATTTGCCGTCCTCCTAAGTCTCCCTTATTGAACTCTGAGGGCCCCCCACTCTCAAAGCCCAAGAGGGCTCTTTTAGTGGCCTTATACGATCGGTAAGGAATTCCTTAGTCCTATTCTTAATAACCCGAGATTATAAGGCTGAACTGGAATAATACCCAGTTGCTACTCAAGGAAAAGTATGACAGTACCTAAAAGTTGTTATACTGGTGGTAAATCTTCCACCGCCGAACATCGCCTTAGTAGCCCACCAAATAGTAGAGCGGAAACGTTACTGTGTTTTAGTTTAAAGGGCGTTGCAGCTAGAGCAATTGACGAGACTTAATGTTTTGTGTATTCGCGAAAAGAACAATGTAGTGTATAACATTCTAACTAGCGCTACCTGAAGCTCCCTCGTCCCTGCTTCATCGTGCATCATTCGCCGATCAAGGTCCACTGCTGGACATAAGCCTCCCCCAAAGATCTCCACATCGGTACCGCGTTGCTCGCATACAATGGATTCCCATCCCGTCGTATAATATATAAGTATAACATTAAATGCAAATGTAAATAAAAATATATTTTTTTATTACTTTAGTAATGACATTTATATAATAACTTAATACGCAAATTCGTGTGAACTTTACGGTTTATGTGATGAAGTTATAAATGTATTTTTACTATGTAATAATTACTTATTTAATTTTAATAAATAATGTCCAAAGTTATGTAATGTATAGGTAGGTACCGCGGCTGTTATTTCTACCGCTAAACAGTAGTGTGCAAACATCACTGTGGTCCGGTTTAAAGGGTGCTGTACCTAGTATAATTACTTGGGTAACGAGACTCAACATATCTCAAGGCGACGAGCGTAATGTGGTGCAGTGTATAGCATTATAACTAGCGCCACGTTGTTATGGGCAGATATATCACTTAACATAAGATACTTGTCCCGTTCGTCGTCGCTTAATGGAATAAACAAAAAATATATAAAAACTAGATTTTTTATATTATATTTTAATTTTACTGTTACACTATTACTGCTGTGATATGCTTGATATATTTTTTTTATTCCACTAAGTGACAAGACGAGTGGAACTTTTACCTGATGATAAGCGATTCGGCCGTCCCTAACAATGTGGCGTTACTTAAGATGATAAACGCGGCACCCTATTGAGCTCGTCGCCTTGAGCTAAAGTACGTCGAGTATCATTATCTCAGTAATTACACTAGCCACGGCGTCTTTTAATCCGGAATACAGCAGATCACTGTTTGGCGGCTGCAATAGGCGCTGCGGTGGTACCTAACTAGACGGTCTCCGACAACAGAGTCCTACCACCAGTAGATAATGAACATGACTCTCATGAAAAGGTCTCGAATCTCCAACAATCGAAGAACGACGAACACTAATATATATGCATAAATAGTTAAGGGAATTTTGTACCTATTTGTGATTTTAGGGTTTTTTTTTTATAATACGAGTTTAAATTCATTCATGCCGAAATCCTTCGAAAATTGCTTGTCTTTAAAAACAGGAAATGGTTTTGTAATTTCTATTATTTTTTTTTATAGTTATATAGTAGCAATAAAAAGCTTATTAAATATTAAACATACCCTCACCAAGTGAGTACAACCTACGTAACACCATCGGTAGTGATGAGCAAAATTGATTTTGGTCTTGCGGTCTTAGCAAGACCGAATGAACAATAATAAGATCAAGACCAAGAGATACATATTATAAAAGACCAAAACCAAATGTGCAAAACTAAACAAAAAAAAATTATTATTCCTTTGAAATGATAAGTTCAAGTAATTAGGAGAAAAAAAATTATCGTAACTTGAACATGTGCTCTTATATGAAAGAAATAATATTTACTACTATATAAGATGAGTATGCGAGACAAAGACCAAGACTAGAAGTATTTAGCAAGATCAATACCAAGGTAGTCCAAGCTTTGGTCTTGTTCTTGCTTTGCTCATCTTGGTTGCTTTGCAATCGATATTTTCTATTAGTACACTTAATTTCTTTTATTCTTGTTTTTATATTATTCTATCTTTTTATTTATTAAAGTAAAAGTTATAATAATTTAAAAATCATGGTTGAGGAACATCAGGGAATGAATAATATCTAGGGCGTCCAAATTGTTCCACCGAACCAAAGAACGGAAGGACTGTACAACGCTGATCGTCAACCTTCACTGGTTGGAGAGACACTGCAAGAAGAAGATTATTATACAAATAGAATAGTTGTTTAAGCAACTTAATGGAGTAAAAGTTAAAAAGAACCATTACCATATCCAGTTGTAGTGTAAATATTTAAATGTAATATCTATGTCTATATTGCACAGAATTATAAGTTATTACAGATGAATCATATTTACTTTGTGCTGCAACTTAAAAACTCCAGATTACTTAATTTATACATCTCGTCTATCTGGAAATAACCTGATCACAGATTCATCCCCAAGAATCAATGTATGCGACTGTATCTAGTAAAAAGTTACAGTGTGCTAGTTAAGGGGCTGCTTGTACTGGGGTAATGGTCAACGGAAGGAAAATTTGTGAAGACTCACGACGGAGGGGTCTTGTATCAATCCTCGGCTTCGGATAAACTGTAGTTTTGCTTATGACTGTATCTGTATGTAGCCCTCTTACTTTTACAGGTACCTTATTGGTGGCAAATCCCTTCCATACTTTATAAAATGGGTAAAAGAAACATTCGATTTGGACATCAACAAACCGCCGAAGGTTCCACCGTTACCCACGTCGTTTACGTCTAGCATACTGCCTAAGAACGTACAGGAGGAGTTGGCCAAGATCGTCTTGGTGAGCGTGGATGGGATGGACCGACTCATTAGAGCTCACGGGCAGACCCTCAAAGATATATCGCTGTTAAGAGCTAACAGCTTCAAGAGGATACCAGATGCAGTTGTTTGGCCAAATAATCATGAACAAGTTAGTATATTATTAATGTCCGAAGCCTGATATTTGTGTATAGGTACCTGTATCTATAACTTAATTGTTTTTTTCAATCATGGAAAAGATGGAATCATGGAAAAATATGGAAGTTGTTCTAATTAATTAAAACTTCTTAAGAACAAACTCCTCAAATCCGAATGTTTCCTTTTTTTATTACAGTATGTAATAAAAAAAAAGTTATAACTGGTAAGAATTGGTTTCAATTTTGCATGGTTCACATCGAAGCCCTGAATTGTAAAACTTATAGGTAGAGGTTACTGGACAAAGGCTTAGCCACTCGTTGCGCTATTACTGGTAATACTAACTGTTCCCTGCCCGTAATGACAGAGCATTATCTTTACAAAATTTTTACGTCTAATTAATTCGGAGATTTCATGATGATTTAATGAATAAGTATTAAGTTACTATTGAAAGGAATCCTATACTCTGGACATAATGGTGGAGTTTTAAGAAACTTTACACAGAGCCTATTTACGGTATCGAGCTTTAATAAGAAATAATAATTTTCGCCGGAAGTCTCAAATGTATGTGGTGTGATGCATGTGTGGTAAAGCTTAAAATTTCTTAAATAACTTTTTTTTTATTCAAGACAAATTCACAAATTTATCTTCCTGAAATTATTGCAGGTGGTGCAAATAGTACAATTCGCATCGCGTCATCGACTCGTGATCATTCCGTTTGGTGGCGGCACTTCCGTTTCCGGGGCAATCTCCTGTCCAGCGGACGAGCACCGTCCGATAATAGCACTGGATACCAGCGATTTGAACTCCATATTATGGATAGACAAGGAACAATTGCTGGCGAGAGTACAGGTATTCAATTATTTTACGTATATATAGGCAGCGCAGGATCGATTGATGTGGAGATCTTTGGGGAAACCTATGTCCAGCGGTGGGCGTCTGTCGGCTGATAATGATGATGATATACATACACTAGCTATTCCTTGCCCGCTCTTTAGCCCGTAACACTCCTGCAACAGCCTTTGGAGAAGGAATTTTGTAGAATCCATTCTTAGGTAAGACATAAATAGTAGAAACAATATCTTTACCGAATTTTGAGTGTTTACGTGTAACAGTTTTAGACACCTCGTGATGATTTAATAAACTTCTGGATATTGCTTATATATATAGATTTTTGTATTTAGTCAAGGTTGATTCAGCAAAGCTCAGTTTGTCAAGCAGTGGAAAGCGCTGTAGGTCTCGATCGATCGATAAGATCGATATCCGTTTAGTAACTACTTCCGGTGAAGGAGAAAAAATTCGCGAGCAAGTATATATATTTCAAGAACAACTTTAATGGACGTGTAATGACCACCACTTGGCCAGCGTTGTAGATCAATAGCTTTGACTCTTTTCTTGTAAGATATGGATCCGATTCCCACTTGTGGGAACATTAAGAAGGCTGTTTATTTAATGTTTTAAAAAAAAAGATTTTAACCTATCGATATTTAGAAGAGAAACTTCGTGTTAATTATAATCTGATGTAAAAAAAAGTAATAACAACTTTAAATATTGAGTAAAACAAAATAATAGATAAGTTCTCTTAGTTCATTGGTGATACAATTGTCCTAGAGAGCTAGGACTTGTCGCTGCACTAGGTACGTTAGCGTTTGTCTGTTTAGCGATGTCTCCTCATCGGTCAATATTGATCGGCATAAACATCTTTACATACCTTTTCCTATGATATATACTTGTGTAAATATTGTCGCTGATCTTCCAAGTACTGCAGTATAAAAACATATTTTACAAACGCACATAAACATTTACTATTAATAATTATATAATAAATATTATCATACACAAGCATTTACTATTAATAATTATATTAGATTGCCGAGGTGCCACGGTAGAACTCGTATTCGTTAATATACCGATATTTCATGTTTTCCATTGTGCGGTAATAAGCGACGGTAAAGAAAAAAAAATTAGGAAAAAACAAATGAATGACTGTTTTCAAAACTCAAATGTACCAGCTAAATGAATTTATAAATATGAATTTAGGATTCTTAACCAAAGATGAGATATTTCAGATCAAAGAGGTCTGTACGGCAAAACGCTAATTTCATATGTAAGGACCTAATATAATAAATATTTTAAATTTCATTTCTACCTTTCACGCAAAATATAAATCAACACTATTGCCGAAGACCATCTTAGTAGGTACCGCCGCAGTCGAAATTACTGTGGTAACCAGCACGATGTGATGCAGTGTACTCGTATACGATCCTCACTAGCGTCACATTGTCATGTTTTCCATTGGCATATTTCTTACCATCAGATGAATTTCCTGCTCTCTTTAAAGGATAAATTATTTATAAATTCATTACACGTATACAATATTTCAAAAGTATATATTTTAGAATATTTCTAATATTTATCTAGTTATGTTTTCTCTTAATAGTTCTAGATACATATTGTTAATGCTATGTATCAATGCTTATTTTCAGGCCGGAATCGTAGGGCAGGACTTGGAGAGAGAGATGCGTTCCCGCGGCTTCACCGTCGGCCACGAGCCAGACTCTTACGAGTTCTCCACTCTCGGCGGATGGGTCGCCACACGCGCCAGCGGCATGAAGAAAAACACATACGGAAACATCGAAGAATTAGTTGTCCAAACTAAGGTAAAATTTATTTAATTATTTAATGCTTGAAATAACGTGTTCCATAATTGGTTTGCTGATAGTAAATAATATTAAAATTTTAAATTATTTGAAAAAGAATAAAATATATTGGACTCGGAGTCTGCATACTGTTGGGTCTCGGAGTCTTCATTTGTAAAGAGAATCAGGTCTATTTATCCAACATGTTTTTAAGTGTGGTTTACATATACATAATTGATTAATTGCGATCTAAGTAAAAAAACTACTAAAGATCGAAAAAAGACGATTTTTGTTATAATTTTATAAATTTAACTGTATAAATAAATATTGTTTTGTTTTTAAGTTTTATTTCACTTTAAATTGTTAAAAAATTATTTCCTCTGGCGACTTGTATTGAAGGTGGTAACACCGGTTGGAGTGATAGAGAAAAGCTGTCGAGTGCCACGCATCTCCTGCGGGCCGGAGTGGGAGCATGTGGTGATGGGCTCGGAGGGCTGCCTGGGCGTCGTCACTGAGGTACACCCGCGCAACGTTTATTTATTATTGCTCCCGTAGACTCCCGCTCTAGATTCATGCTTAAAATTACTTAAATATTTCTTCCTGGTGGTATTCTGTTACTAGTCACTGTCTAAGTAGCTATGACGGCAGCGCCTAGTTTTACCGCAAAACAATATAGTATATATACATTATTGAGTTATGGTTTTAAAGGCGCTGTGGTTTACCAATTAATAAAATAAAAAAAAACAATTAGAAATCATTGTAAATTTCTGCTACGTCACAGAACTAGTTATATTTTTCATCTTGAGATCATTGGAAGGTGTATGAGGAACTATGTTATAACAATTTCAGGTGACTCTAAAAATTCGTCCGTTACCGCCGCTAGTGCGTTACGGCTCGCTCGTGTTTCCGGACTGGGAGGCGGGCTTCCGGTTCGAGAGGGAGGTCGCCAGGCAGCGTCTGCAGCCGTCCAGCATACGGCTGATGGATAACGAACAAGTAAACAAACGAATTTGTGTATAAAATAGATTGATTAAATAGTTGATTGAAAAACAATGTCAATGTAAGAGAGACTAGCAATGCTCTTCAGATCAGATCAAAATCCACAATGATACATACAAATTTGTGTCAAACAGAGATAATTTTTTTTTGTTTATATTCAATCAAGAAATGTTTCATATTATCAAACTGATCACAACTCTAACACATGGCGGAATATTTGTTTTATACGGAATATTAAATTTGGTAAAAGAGTATGAACAGAACTACATCAAGAAGAATATTTTATTTTATATCCAACGCCCGGGTGGTTGGTTAAATGTTCCCACTGCTACTATACCCATAAATTTGTCGAAAAAAGCTGCTTAGGATGCAAATATTTCCAGAGATAGTGCAGCTTCCTGCGTGCGAAGTTCAGCAGAAACTATTTTTTATGAAGTGTTTATGTTCAACAGTGGAATAAAAATAATATTTATTCCATTTATTTTCAGTTCAGATTTGGACATGCAGTAAAAACGGAGACATCTTGGGGCGGAGTGATTCTCGACGGCCTAAAGAAGTTCTACGTGACGCGCATCAAGGGCTTTGATCCGAGCAAACTTTGTGTGGTGACTTTGCTGATGGAGGGTACCTGTGAGCAAGTTTCCGACAGGGAGGGGAAGCTGAACAACATCGCGGCCAGTTATGGTGGAGTCCCTGGAGGTGCTACCAACGGCGAGGTCGGCTACACTCTAACCTTCGTTATCGCTTACATTAGGGTAAGAAATCTACATTATTATATACATGCTTAATTTATCTTATCAATTACTCAAAAATCAAGAATGATAATGAGACAACCTACGTTGCTTACTTTACCTATTTACGTGCCCTCTGTTGGGGCACAGGCCTACACTAAATATAAGGGTGATGGGGCCATAGTCACCACGCGGGCCCAATGACTTCACACACACCTTAGAATAAATTCTAATTCCTGTGCAGGTTTCCTCGCGATGTGTTCCTTTACCGTTTGTATTTCGCTGTTGTTACTTAAGTTCATAAAACGTACATAACTTAAATATTAAAGTCATTGGTATATGCCTAGATTCAAACCCGCAAAATTCGGAATGAAGGTCGCACGCTCTAACCATAAGTCCAGCCAGCTACTTCCGTTTTTGGTTAACTTAATTAAAGCCACGTTGCATTGAGCAGGCGTGTTACTTATCATCAGATGAACGTCTAGATGTTCTAGTCTAAAAAAAAACTTTTTTTCTTTATGTTACTTTTACTCCAATGTTTGCAGGATTTCGCCCTCGAGTATGAAATAGTGGCGGAGTCGTTCGAAACGTCCGTGCCGTGGGACCGCACGCTCGCGCTGTGCCGTAATACGAAGCGACGCGTGCGCGACGAGTGCGCGGCGCGCGGCCTCGCACACTACCTCATCTCATGCCGACTTACGCAGACGTATGCCTAATAGCATTAACATTATTAATGCACAATTTTGTGCAAATCACTTTTATTATATACAGTAAAAGCTCCTTATTCGCACTTCCTTCATTATCCGCTGATTAAAAAAATACGAACTAATTCCAATATTCGCTGCTAAAATTTCTTTATTTGAAGATCTAATAAGTACATACATAATAATAAAAAGATTCCAATAGGTATCCAACTCAATATCCTTTGTAAATGCCGTCAAATGGACTAATTAAAAAGTATATTCCGTGATCACGGCTTGTGTATGAAATATATACTCCGCGAATAAAGAGCTTTTACTATATAAGAGATATTAGCAAGACGTTCATCTGGTAAATTTGCGCTAGTTACGCACCCTTATAATTCTACTGATCCCTTCAAAGTGGACCACAGTAATGTCTGCACAATACTATTTGGCAGCTGAAGTAAGCGCTGATATCTAGCTAAAAAAGCTGATAATCCTGGCACGGTTTACATTTTTTTTTTTATTTAATTTTTTAACCACCCACCGACTAACAGCACACAAACGTTAGCACCACATTGTTATGGGCAGGCGTAATATTAACGATCATACAATCCTCTTGCTCCATCATCAGATCATGTAATCTGTCGCTTTTGGGAGTACAAGATATTGGGACCTCATAATGCAGAGGTGGCCGTTTATAATAATGTATTATGATGTAGTCATCAGTCCCGTTTACTAAATTTTTTTGACAATAAATATTTAATAAGCTAGTAATTGTCCAACTCTGTTGTATAGTTACGACGCGGGATGCTGCATCTACTTCTACTTCGCGTTCAACAGCGCGGGCTGCGGTGACGCGGTCGCGGTATACGAGCAGATCGAGGACGCTGCTCGTGAGGAGATTTTGGCGAGCGGAGGTGGGTTCCTTCAACACCGCAGACGTGTACTATAAAAGAATAAAATAGCTGCTGTTACAAAATACCTCTGACATCAATTAAATATCTCATTTAATGGTGATGAATTCTCCCATGTCATAGGGTCACAGTAATATCGCTACCTATAACACTCTTCAAACCAGAACAAAGTAATCTTTGCACACTTGTTATTCCGCGGCAGATATAGGTGCTGCGGGTGGTGTTCATACCGTCTGCGGCAGCAGGAACCTATCACTAATATGGTATTGTCATATGATGTTAACTGACACTTGTTCTGCACAACACACGCACTTTATTCTACAAAGAGGTAAAGAGACTGAGACGTTAGGCGCTAGTTAGGATATTTACAAAAGTGTTAATATAATGTCGGGTAAAAAATGTTACTTCAGGTTCAATATCTCATCACCACGGCGTTGGGAAATTGCGGAAGAAATGGTACAAGCAAACAGTCAGCGAGCCGGGACGGAAGTTATTGTTGGCTGCGAAGAAAGCGTTAGACCCGGATAACATCTTCGCGCTGGGCAATATGGCGTTCGATGAGTACACATCTGATGATGCGGTGAAAAGCAAACTGTGAAGTGTAGGACGCTGTTTGTGATTTTTTTATTTTTACTTAAAACTATGATTATTATAATTTCGACTCTTAACTGCCGGAATACTTAAGTTATAAAATATAAAAGAAAATTTTAATAATTGTATATTGATGTATTAGTATGAACCAGTTTAAACTGGTTGACGAATCACACTATGTACTAATTTTAACCAGCTAGTTCGTTTAATCGTTAGCCCCCAAAATGGTTTAGATGGATCCCCAAGGGCCCACGGAAGACTCGACGGGCGTCATTTTTTGTCGAGTTTTGTGAATATGGTAGCAGCAGGGGTCCATCTAAGCCAGCTAATTTTTAAAAGTGATATTATGAGAAAAGAGTCTGGTAACCTCTGGGCTAAACCATCTTAAATGAATATAAGCTAATTTTCATTCAGGTAACTTATTTAAATGAGATCCAATAGATATAATAATAACACTACTAATAATAGTTATTGGCTAGCTGATTGACTAGCTGGTTGCTGGCCAACAGGCTGATTGACTTAAGAGTTTTATTTATAAATTTAACAAGAATGTTGTTTTCCTCCATTTCTGTGAAGAATAGGTAGCTAACTAATTAAATAATTTATTTTATTCCGATTCCAGAATGCCGTTAAGGGTTTAAATTAGTAAAGTGTGAGAAGTAAAAATTTGTTATATCCATTGATAAACATATAACCTTAAGTGTGCTCTTATTTTTTGGTGATGTGGATGCTACTATCAGCTAAGGAGAAATATATCAAGTCTAGACCAGTCAAAAATCTTTCTCCTAAAGATAAACACACAAATTGAATATATTTAACTTTTTTAATACAACGAAGCGACGAGGCTGAAAGTACTTTCACAATACAATGCTAGTTAGGAAGATATACACTGCATCATCTTGTGCTCGAAGAGTTTAATTTTAACGCGTTACTTTTTTTTTTTCAAGACTACATGTATAATGTCGTAAATTCAATAAAATGAACAGAAACATTATTTTTGTCAATTTACAAATAGGACATCATATTAATTTTATTTCCATAAAATTAGTATTATTAAAATAAATTAAATGTTATGTTTCCGTAAATCAATGGATATTTCACTTTTGATGAAGTAGAGATTCGTGTTTGTGGTATTTATTATGTGTGATATTTAGAAATATTTAGGTTAATGACTGAAGACATCCTACACAGACCATACAAGTAATTTTAAAAGATTGTCTTTTTTTCTTGCAATAATCACAATTAATGTTACCCTTAAATTAGATATAATAATTTATGATTATACATTTGAAGTAATATATGTACAACAACAACCTACAACTGTTAATGACTTTAAAAAATACTGTTAAACTTGCAACCCTTAAATGACATGTATATTTACCAAAATCGAAGGTGGGTCTTATATAATATATAGGTATATAGACTTAAAAATTCTTTTTACTCCTAAGTTTTTTAAGTTCTATGTTCTTATTTCATCTTATATATTAATAATTTTAATCTAAATGTATGAAACAAAATTCACCTTTTTTAATAATCATGAGCATTATTAAAAAAAACATTTTATCCCATATTAAAAAATAGAGGCTTAAGTCACTAAGGAACAAAGGAATTGCTCAATGACTAAAACACGGGTTATTTCTTCTATGACGTCGGTGTTCAATTGAGAATACCAAAGAAATTGTTATTATATAAATGCAAAGTTAATTGTAAATGCTCACGTAAAATTAGGTAGGAAATTGACGAAGAGAGAATAAGAATATTTTCTTAAGTGGTTATCTTGACCAAGGGGTCAACCTAATGTTTTTTACAAAGTTATAAGATACCACTTCGTGGAGGGAAAGGACGCTTACCTACTAAAGCCCAACAGTATTCCGCACACTACCGTAGTTAGTATTAAATTGCTTAGCTTTATTTTCACGCCAGTAGCTGTACGCTATATTTTTTTACGCACATACATTCCTGTCATTTTTTACTTTCTCTGTAAAAATTAGAAGTAAAACAATGTGTTCGTGAAATTACTTTTAAGTGGAATTATAATGTACCTAAGAATAAACTATTGAAATTTGAGTTAAATATGCTTTTATTGTTATCCTATTATGGGTTCGCAGTTAAAATAAACTTTTCGAACTCTTTTGTACTTAACGAAGCAACGAGACGAGCAGGCTTATGATGACATACTATTAAATTGTTTAAACTCTGTATAACCACGAATTTTTTTTGAAACGATATTTAATTTTAAAGCAATTTATTAATTCATTCTAAATAGCCAGAGTTAGCAATAGAAATATAGTCTTCGTTATTCGTATCTATCGTTATTTGTCTATGAATATAGGTTATTCCAGTAGTAGTCCAAAAAGGTACTTCCGGCAGTATTTACAGAAAAAAAATTACAAAATTTTAAATAAGTTTCTTTTTAATAAAACCAATACACAGTTTCATATATTTCTTAAATATTCATTGCAACTCGATATTATTGCTATGCAATTTATTATATTTTTTATTCATTTTTAAGTTTTCAAGCCAGACTGATTCATAATTACAGTATATTTAAAAACTTAATAAAAATGTGTAAAGAAACTACCTTCAATTCTTAAGAAATATTGCGAATAATTTTTTAGTTAAGTTTCTTTAAAAGCTTATGAATATTTTTTTAGTTAGTTTAAAAAATTTTAACTATATAAATTATTTTAAAATTTTATTTGACAAATAGCCAGTTACATTTTTTTATAAAAGTTAATAATTTGACAAAAAAATGTTTACAATAATAATCAGTGTACTGACTTCCTGTCAATTTTTTCACATGAATTCGCGGGTAAAACCTAAATGTGTTGAAAAAGTAATCGAGATCACAAGCACCAATTTCTCGTCTAAAACAGTTCTTAACTTTTTGGGATATCTTTATAAGCTTTCAAAAATGATAAACTTATTAACGCCCTTTCGTTCTTTTTTAAAATACAAAAATGTTTGCACCGATAATAATGTATTTCGATTACATTATAAATTTACAGTGATAATGTTATTGATGTTTACTCTGATGGTTACCTCTAAACAGTTTTTTGGTGAGCCAATACACTGCATGAGTGAATCAGATAAAACTAATGATATAGATGCCATTAACAACTATTGTTGGATTTACGGGACATATACTTTAAAAAGCTTATTAAAGGGTAAGTGATTTATTCGTCTAATGGATGTTAGTGAATTATTTTATATCATACCGATACCGATATCAAGTTTCTGCGAATATGTAATGTGTATATCAATGATGTTATACATATAAGTAAATAGTATATACAACATAAATATCTCTGTACGATATGCAAAAAGAGGATGCGTTGGTAACGCCTTAAACGCTTTACCACAGCCATGTTTTCATACATGACGTTCAGGAAAATGAAAATTCTGATTACTAATGATAAATTATTTTGTGCCCTAAAGTTAGTTCTGCATCATTTATTTAAAAGTAATATATTGACCTCTAAACTATAACACCTCCAATAAATATAACAGCACTGTATTACAAGTAATCATTATAATTAATTTTTTTTATAAATTGTAATAAATAATCATAATTTAAATTACTTTAAAAAAAAATATATCTGTTCTCTCTTAGTTCATTATTCTAAGCACATTTCCATTAAAAAAAATTTGAGAAATGCAAATGGTTTAATACTGTTTAATCATAGGTATGATTTAAAATGTTTTTCTACATCAGAATTATTTATATAATCGAACTTTTTTGTCATTAAATACTTTATAGGAGTTGAAGGTAAAAACATGGCATATCCTGGAGTGGGCCCTGGTATAAAAAATGATGAACAGATTAAGCATACATATTACCAATGGATTTGCTTCGTTCTTCTGGGTCAGGCTATGTTATTCTACATTCCACACTATCTTTGGAAATCATGGGAAGGAGGCAGACTTAATGATTTGTCAGCAGAATTGAGTTTGTATTTTCATTTGTTTGTTCTAATATAAACTTACAGTTTTAAAAAGCAATTATTTAGATTTGATAAAGTTTATCATCATAATTTCAGCTTTTATGACAATAATGTTATTTTTAATAATTTCAGCAAATCCTATAGTGTCAAGGGAAATGGCAGAACAGCGTCGCAATGAGTTAATTTGTTACTTTAGTGATTTTAATTCATACACACATAATATGTATGCACTTCGGTTTGCTTTCTGTGAATTGCTTAACTTCTGTAATGTGGTAAGCATATTTTCTGTATTATGCGAAGAGACGGACTAGCCATATATTCACCTGATGGTAAGTGATACACTTAACCATCACAATGTGGCAGTACTTAAGGTAAGTCACACCAAGCATCAAATTAGGCTATTGGCTTAAGATATATGGAATTAAGACTAATTACCCCTGTTTTTTTTTATGTTGTTTTATTAAAAGGTTCTCTAATAGGTATAATGTTAATAAATAGTCTATGGCTTGTACTTCCGGCTGATTAACAATTTTTTGAACTTTAAATTTAAAATGAGAAATATTCAACCATTTGTACAATTTGAGTGATGGTTACACTAAATCTTTTTAGATTGGGCAAATATTTCTTTTGGATATATTCTTGGGTGGATCTTTCCGGAACTATGGCACAGCTGTAGCAACATTCACTCATGCACCTCAACTACCTGATGAAATATCAAATTTTGCTTCAGTCAACCCAATGGATCAGTACTTTCCGAAGCTCACTAAATGTTGGTTCAGGTCATATGGACCCTCTGGTACAATGCAATTGAAAGACCGTCTCTGTGTATTGCCTTTGAATATAATTAATGAAAAGATCTTTGTTGTTCTCTGGTTTTGGCTGATTATCTTAGCTCTGTTGTCTGCTCTGGCTGTTATATTTCGTATATTGATTTTTTGTCTACCTCCATTACGTGCTGTCATGCTTATGGGGCGTTTAAGACGTATTAGGAGAAGAACTGTATCAAAAATTGTAAGAAACTTTACATTCGGTGATTGGTTTTTACTTTACTTGCTGAGCAAGAATATGAACCAAATTATTTACAAAGATTTGATAAAGGAACTGTCAAAAGATCTGGAGCACTGCAACAAGTCGGTAAATGTTTAAGTTTTTTTTTCCAATTTGTGATTATACTTAAGTATACAAAAATACTGAAATACTTTAGGAAACTTAAAACTATTCAGGGTATTGCTTAAGCTCAACTTTAAGTAACAAGTGATTTAGAAGTACATAACTATTAGAATAATAAGAGTAAATTAATAAAGATAAATTTAATTGCCTGAAATCATTCCATCCAACATTCTTACCCAACATTTTTTTTGTAGATTAATTATTTCCTATTTTAATTGCTATCTCATAACAGTGATCTTTGGTTATTGCTAATAAAGAAGTTTAGATTTTTTATTTTTTACATTAAGTTCATTATCCAGATTAAAAAAAAAATCATTTAATTATAAAAATGTTTGTTAATTTAAACAAATAAAATTTTTGGTAAAAGGCAATGCCTATATACATTTATCAATGAGGGGTAATTAATAATATACTTATATATTGTGTTTGATTACCTGATTAATGTGCCTTAGTTTAGTTTAAGTTTGATTAAATCGTAATTCTTGTCTATTATAACTATTTTGTTTATGTTCTGTCAACTCATATTTTCAATAAACTTTAATGAGAAAATTTTGTTTATTACTAATAGTAATATTCTGTTGTACTAAATTTAGCAATTATCTAAAAATATGTAGAGTATTAAAAGTATTTTAAATTTAAATAGAAACAAAGTAAATATGGAAAAACCAATTTTTATTTGCTTAAAAAATTCTATGTTCGGATGAAAATATATTATATAACCAACAAGTTTAATATTATCCAGAGCAACCTCTGCAGCCACAGTGCACACATTCTACAATTCTGCCTTCTTCAAGCTTGCTTTTAGGTACTCTACAAATACAATTTGTAGCAAAGTTAGTGTCTCTCGTTTGTATACATCGTAAACAACATAGATTCTCGTAACCTGTTTTTTTCCATTTAGCTATCAAATTGGCATCTGCTATTTTCTCATCAAGACAGTATTGATAAAGTTCTCTGCTGATTGCTTTTCGTCTATAAAACAAGTCGTATATATATCTGGATTTCTGATGATGAATTTTAAATATGGGCCACAAAGATTCTTGTTTTCTTTTCCCTTCATGAGGTTCTGTCTCAGCTGTAAAAATATAAATTAGAGTTGGGAAATAAATGGTAAACTTTAGACTAAATTTACTATTAAATCGGTGAAAAAGCTCTTGAAATGTAAGGGTTGCCTATTATGTTGATAGTTAAAAACTGGTTTCTTTTACTTGCTTTGTTATTTTAAGTGAAACTGTACTTTGAATAAGCCTTGAAAATATTATTAAAAAACAAATGTTGTACAGTTATCGACTCCCTTACCTTCGCGCATCTTCTGTTCCAGTTCTTCAAGAGTAGGTTCAATCAACTCCCATCCCTCGGGTGGTGATTTACGACTGCGACGAACTTTTGGCATTTTATAAACACTAAAATTTCTAAATAGTTCGCACAATATTTTCAATTATTACGGCTTGACTTAAATGAAACGATAAGTACTAATAATAACTTAATATTACTTTGTTTTTCAATTATCATCAATGTGTTTCGTTTCAACTAATTGAAATATCTACATAAAACAAAAATATCAAACTATATTGTTAGTATGTCAAATTTGACATAGTTCACAGATAACATAATAATTTGGGAGGAAAAAGGTACCATATTTTAAAAACAATTTAACACGAGTCATTTTTTCAATATCATTCCCTTTTTTTTATTTATAAGTTTAATGTAATTAAAAAAAACTTATAAAATATTCTAGTAATAAATATACAAATGTTTGATGTTGTATTGACATCACGATTTTTATTGAATATAGTTACTATGGCAACTAATCCATATAATAAAGAACATAAACATACTCTTTATATAATAATGAGTAGGAACGAACAGCATGTGGCCTATATATGGATTTTACTACATTATCCTTAAAATAGATTATTAAGAAAAAATCTTTATCTATAGAAAGAATTCCTTAATAAATAATTTAAACATCTGAACATGAGATAAATAGAACAATTAAAAAAAAATTGTCTATCTTATTTTAAGTATTTTCTGTTTTCAAGGTTTTATATATGTTATGCTGCAATGACTATTTTTACATCCAAATTTATTATTCGAATATTGTTATGTTCCTAATTGAATGAGGCTGAAGTTAGTGAAATTACTGTTGTAAGGAGGCTTAATATTGCAACTCCGAGGGCGATGATCACAATTGGATACGATGTAAAAACCATGCGACATATTATCGTTAGCTTATTTATATATATGCTTTTCCTATTATCATTTTGTACATTTTAAAATAACTAATTTTGTTTCCAAAACAGTAATGTAATTTTTAATATTAATCGCTTACAACTGTTAATTATGTCTCTGCTGCCGGAAATCGTCCAGGTACTACTGTGACGTCTATTTCTGCTACTAAAGTGTAGTGTATAAACATTACTATATTCCGGTTTGAAGGGTGATGTATCAATTGAAATTACTAGGGCACAAAATTAAACATCACAGACAAAACATATGCTGATAGCTTTGAAGCTAGGTGGTGTAGAGTTTACCATTGTAAATATAGCTATATTGTTCAAGACTATTACTTATTATATGTTTAACGTTCTGCTTGTCTTGTCGCTTCAACAAGAATTGAAAGTTATTATATTTTATAAAACTTTTAAATCGACTAATAAATAATCTAAATAACAATAAATTATTAGAAAGGCAGATTTATTAATGTTGTAGTAAACGTTTTAAAACGATTTTTTAATAACAAGAGATGACGTCATGAGGTTTTCACGTTTATAAATGCATACATTTTTAACTTCTTTCCCGCAACATTTTGCTTGACTGCTTACTCAAATAATAAACATTAAAAACGTTTACAACAAAAAAAAGTACTATAAATTAATTATTATTATCGGTAATAATATCAGTTTACCGTTAAATATTGGAAACTTAAGGTTTTGGCGTGTGTGTAAACGTTTTAATTATAACAATGCTTTTGTTTCAGCATTACATCGACCAACAGTTTGCTTTTTATTACTTCATCAGCTTTACCATCATTTCTTTTCACAGCTTTCACTTGATAACGTTAAATCTTAATAAAAACTACAGGTTTGATAAACTTGTTAATCGACTTAAATTAGTAATTAATTATGGTAACTTAATTCGTAGTTATTTTATATGACACTACAAAAATATTAATTTTACTGGCGGAAGGTCTTTGTAGCCTGATTCCGTCTAGTTAGGTACTACCGCAGTATCTATTGCAGTCGACAAACAACAGTGTGCAAACATTACTGGGTTCTGGTTTGGCGAGTGTTATATCTAGTATAATTACTCGGGTAACGAAACTCAAGATCTTATGTTACAGGAGACGAGCGCAATGTGGTGCTGTATATATTATCCTAACTAGCGCCACGTTCTTATGATCTGGCGTTTAACTTATCATCAGGTGAACGTCCTACTCGTTTCGTCCTTTAATGGAATAAAAAAATATATATCTAATATTTTTACCACAGCTCTCGATTTCAAAATATATTTAACAATACTTATATCTTATAATAATACCTGTTTAATTGTTTTTGCCTGATTTATTAATAAATAAAAAAAATGCAATTACGTTGATGTGTATTTGATTACTTCAGCAACTTAATCTAATCATGTTAAATACGCAAAGCATTATATGAGAAGATTAAATCAATTCTCTTAAAAAACTTTCACAGCTGTAGAAGAGAAATTTTTATTTTGTTTATCATAGATAAAGCTCTTATCAGATTATAACAATTTTTTTTCTTATATTACCATATACATGTTTAAAATTATCGTATATCTAAAAGTATTACTCACCATGTTCGCAAAGAGAGAATGAATATATTTCAGTTAGTTTTAAATAAAATCAAAAAAAATAAATAATTTTTAGTTTTTTGCCAAAAACATTGCAAAAAAATAAACGAGTATAAATAAATAAATTAAAAATAAAAGTATTTTTTTTACCCTTTTTTTAACATTTGTGGTAATTATCTCCTAACAGGCGTGATTTTTGTATTTGTTTTATAATCATTTTTTATAAGTATAAGAACCCCTGCAAACGTGAAGATCTTTTCCTATGTCCAGCAGTGAAAGTCTATCAACTGATGATGATGATTAAAATAAAAACTCAAGAATTTTTTTTTATTTAATTAAATGATAAGCCGAGCGGGATATTCTACCGGCATTAATATTTCCATTCAAATATAACGATGTTTTTAAATGAAGAGCTAACAGACTTCAAAGAGTACACCTTTTTTATTCAATTAAGCGAGGAGACGAACGGGGCGGTTACCTGGTGGTAAGTGATATGCCCGCCCATATCACGATGCTAGTTAGGATGGTGTATACCGCACCACATTTCGCTCGTCTCCATAGACAAGATGTTGAGTCTCTTTACCCAAGTAATTTCATTAGCTACAGCGTCTTTCAAACCGGAACACAGTAATGTGTGCACAGTTCTGTTTGTCGGCTGCAATAGGCGCTGCGGTGGTACCTACTTAAACGATCTCCGGCAACAGACCTATCACCAGTAAAATAGCACATTAGCTAAAATATATAAAAAAAAAAATAGTTGCTTTTTTTACAACTCGTCACATTTTACCCGTGGTGTGTGAATAACGGGCCTACCTACCTATGCTGTATACAAGTCCCCCGTCGCGCTCCCACCAGCGTGCCGGGGGGTGGGTCTGAGAGAGACGCGAATAGCTTCCGCGACTCGTTTACCAGTTTGGAATGCGGTGCTGCGATCGCGCACCTATACAGCCAGTCAGTCATACACCTTTAGATCTAGGCTGCGGCCGCGGTACACTGCGAACTCAAGTGAAAAATGTGTGTTTGATACGACAAATGTGTTGTTTGTAACAAGTGTTCTAGTGTAAACAAAGTGACGGAAAACTGTGTTATGAAGTCGAGCTGACGGGTGGCTGGGGGCAACTTCGGGTGTATCGCTTATTTACCTGTAAGTAAAGCGTACGTGTCGGCGTGACGTCGAGGTTTTTACACTCCTGCCGGTCCTTGTCTTATTAGTGAAACGGATAAGTGAAGGACCTAAAGGATTATTTGTAATTATTGAGCAAATGCAGCAACAGTAAATACATTTAAAATATTGTTATTACTTTCATTACTGAAAGGTAATTCAAACAATACTTTATTTAATTAAATCTTCAATTTATAGACTTTTTACTTCTTTCATGAGATGATTCTTTTAACGTAAATACGTCTTTTTTATTTTAATTAAGAGAGGAGATGAGCGGGACGTTCACTTGATCGTAAATGATACTCCCGCCCATAACAACGTGGCGTTAGTTAGGACGATACACACTGCACCGCATTGCGCTCATCGCATTAGACACAAGACGTCGAGTTTTGTCAACCCTTGCAAAATTACCATCAACTTGATATCACTGATCTATCGTAAAACTTTCTCATTAACAGTTTTAAATTAGTCGACTATTATTAGAATTTAAAGTACATTAAAAAGAATACAATCTCACACCGGTCAACCAGACGCGATCTAAAAACACAAAACAATTTACACGACCACCATTTTCAGATCTACCGTTGCACAGCGCCTAAATTAAAAGGTGTCATATAAAAAACTTGCTAATTTATAGTATACCTAATACTTAAACACTTATTAGCATGTTAACATTTTTTTTTATACTACGAAGCGTGAAACGAGACATTCACCTGATGATAAGTAATACGGCTGCCCAAAACGTGGCGCTAGTTAGGATAATAAACACTACATTACATTGCGCTCGTCGCCCCGAGACATAAGTTGTCAAATCTCGTTACCCCAGTAATTTCACTAGCTACAGCGTCCTTCAAACACAGTAATGTTCACACAACTTTGGCGGCAGAAATAGGCTAACAGACGGTCTCCGGCAACAGAGACCTACCATCACTAAAGGTACTCCGAAAACCAACAAGGGACCTCTGTATTACAAGATAAGTGATTACTGCAGCACAGAAGCTGCAGATGTAGTCAATGTTATTTCCGTTATCTCTATTTGTTAATATGAACCTTTACCATTCATCATCATGAAATGCCTTCTTCAAACTGAAGTATAACGGACAGATTGAGATTGAGGTCCTCAGCTATTCTTTTTATCAATAAATGTACATAATTGTAGTAATACGTTCACTTGATATTAAGTGCTCTGCTCATTACAATGATGCGAAAGAAAGGATGTCTGTTATCTATGGGATGTACCATACATTGCTAGTAATTTTACTGACTTAGGTTATTTTTCGGGAATAATAAATGTCTGTTCCCTAACGCTTTAAGGGAATTGGCTTCTAGAATTATAAATTTTTTTTATTACCTATATTATAGTAACACAGTTGATAAATTAACTGTAGGCGTTGACTGATGATGGCGTAACGTGATTCCAAGTCACGATTCACCATACAATAGTCGCAGTAAAAAACGTGGAATGAAATGTAGTTCTGTTGACTACTGAACTATTCATTACTGAGATTTTTACTATTGTACATTGTTCCCTGATCATCATTTTGTATTTTACTGCTGGTGAGTCTCAGACTGTCTGGGTTGATACCACGGCAGCTTCTGTGTCTGCTGGCAAACATAACTGTCACTATGACTTAACATGTTATGCTTCACGGCTACAAGGATAATATATTGCTGTGTATATATTCTAAGTAGTGCTGTTTTTTGAGCCAGCATATCATTTACTTGATGAATTCCTCGCTTGTATTGTTACTTCATCGAATAAAGAAATCTTGAAATCGAGCTGATATTTAAAGGTAATAATCTAAAGTCACTATATTTCTTAAAATCTAATTATAAATATATTATAATTATACTGTTAATAGTAAAGTTGTTAGGATTAATTAGTTGAGTACTTATGACCATAGCTGTGACGAACGGGACGTTCACCTGATAGTAAGTGATACGCCTGCTCATAACAAGCGCTAGTTAGGATGATATGTACACAACATTGCGCTGGTCGCTTTGAGACATAAGATGTTGAGTATCGATGCCCCAGTAATTACACCAGCTGTAGCATCATTCGAAGTGGAACACAGTATGTTGGCACGCTCCTGTTTACTACCTAGACTGTCTCCGGCAACAGAGATCTACTACCAGTAAACTGTCAATGAAATGTCATTGCGTTGTGAGAAACGGAAACAAATGTAGTCGGAAACGTAGAAGATGTCATCATTAAGTTATAACAGGTCGAAGGTTTATTAATTGACTGATTAATGTGGAAATTATTCTGAAACTAATATTGAGTGAATGATCTTCAGCAGTAGTCATAGTTTACTCGTTAACGGCATTTTGAGCGAGGTTGCGCCCGCGCCGTGAACTTTAAATCCGCCTCAAAAGAATTTGCCGACTGCCGGTACGTATATTATTAAAACATTCAAGAATATAAAGAATTTTCTAGGTTAATACCAATTAGTTATTATTTTATTTTAATTAAATTATTATTGTTATATAATATATATATATATATATATATATATATATATATATATATATATATAGGTGGCGCAAAAATAACCTTATAAAAAGTACCTTATAACACAGGTAATAAGGTACTTTTTATAAGGTTATTTTTGCGCCACCCTATATATATATATATAATAATTATTAAAATTAAATTATTATTTATTTTATTTTATTGCGTTCCATACAACAACTTACGGGACCCAAGTCAACTTCAACTGCTCGTAGTGCAACCTGCTAAACAACAAACGAGGCTCAGGCTCCTACCAACCCGCATTGAACCAGTGTGGTAGGTGAGCTTTGGGCGAGGCCTACGTCCAGCAGTGGACGTCCAACGGTTGATGAAGATGATGATGATTGTTTTATTGAAACGACAAGATGAATGATGCGTTCACTTGATGTTAAGTGATACGGTTGCTCGTAACAACGTGGCGCTAATTATGATGGTATACATTGCAACACATTCTCGTTACCCCAGTAGTTACACTAGCTACTGCTCTGTTCAAACGGGAACACAGAGTATACACAGTACTGTTTGGCGGTAGTGATAGGCATTGCGGTGGTACCTACCTGGACGGTCTCCGGCAATGGAGACCTACCACCAGCTAATAGTAAATAAAGTTATTAATCATTGTATTGACGTATACAAATGTTCCCCGACCGCTTTGCTGGCTGTAATATAGAATTAGACTTGAAATTTGTCCAAAATATTCCTTTAGAGCAACCGTGACTGCAGATGACTTTCTATAGCAACCGTTACTATAGCAACCGCATAAATATTTGCAAAAGTTAATTATAAATAAAATGATGAAGGATCTATGAAATTCAAAATATAAATATCCTGTAACCATTTACAAATTATTCCGCGTCGAATGCTAATGTTCCCGCGTCGATACGTTCACTAGTTTTCACGTGATTGGAGATCAAACAATGCCCATTTTCATTACGTATATAAAATCTAAACTGTAAATTAATAATTATCGATTATTACAACCTAGTTTTATTGGCAACGTTATAAAGGCAATGTAGTAATGAAGTTAAGAGAAAACTTGGAACCGTTTGAAGGTGGATATAATCAGCTGGATAGAAAGAAAGACGAACGAAGATCTATTGGAGAGAAGAAAGGAATAAACAAAAATATATACTTTACAAAGAAATCTATAGTTTTTGTTAACAAATATACTATTACGTTGTATAAGATTTTATGGAATGTACATTAATGTGATCGTTTGTTGTACGACAATTATATTTGAAGGTCAAGGAGATGATGCATTTATTTGTTGGAGTCATTATGTTGAAACATTGTTTTCAAGATGTTATTTTAATTGATTTACAGTGCATAAAGAATAAATTGTTAGAAGTGGCGACCGTGCAAGCTTTAATGGAAGGTGTATGAATTTTAAATTGATAGTAATCATTCTTATACCAGCAGTATATGTAAGAGTTCCCGCACAAATACTCACGAGACTCTTTCTTTTTTTTTCTTTTTTTTTTTAACGATGGGAAATGCATTTAGGCATCCCGTCGTGTAATGGGCGGGTATGTAACTCGCCGACGCACTGCCGGAATACCCACTAAAACCACATCGAGCCCGTCCTCAGGGCTTGTGAAGGACTCCGTGATCTCTAAAGGAACGCAGCAGTGTCCTCCAGCGCGGCGTCCAAACTCACTAGACCCAAGACAACCTCTCTTGTTCGTGGTGCACCCTGCTTATCAACAAACAGGGCTCCGGCTCCCACCAACCCGAATTAAGCAATCCTTCCATATGAGCCCCTACAAACGACCGCCTTTGCTGCCTGGCGGTACCATCAGCCATACTGACTGAAGATATTTGTGTGAGGCTTATGTCCAACAGTAGACATCTATCGACTGATGATGATCATCATGATGAATCTTCATCAATGTTTGAACGAAAATGTACTGTTTGTATTTGTTTGGTTTGGATATAAATATGTCTTAACCTAAAGAAATACGACATAAATATTTATCATACATTTGTTGTTAATTAACTAAAACCATCCCAACTCGATATTCATGTACTTTGACTGGTGGTAGGACTCTGGTTGGAAAGCGTCTTGGTAAGAACTCTGCAAACATTACTACTTTCCGGTATGAAGGACGTTGTAGCTAGTGAAATTAGTAGGGTAACACAATTTACATTTTGAGCACCATGTGGTAAATGTTAGTCACTTAACAGCACATTGTTATGAAGGTCGGATGATGTACCAAGAGGAGACTCATATTGGACACTCATTCTATTGTGATACATTCAAGTGTTATTATATTGTATTCATGATCGGTTGTGGCAGTGTAAAGCTAACAAAGGACAGATTGTCTAGAAGCTTAAAACTGTAATGTTCTTACCGTAGCCTGTGAAAGAATTGAATAATTCCATGGAGCTCGGTTCACTGGTGTTTATGTGGGTGTCAATCAACTGTTCGAGCATGTTCGGTTACGCCGGATAATTTGGTAGAAAGCAGCGATCGAGCCAATAATGGATGTGAGACGGTTCTAACGGATTTCACCGGCGCTTCGCCGCATAACGCTGACCGGTCTCCGTCTCCTCCTGAATTGGTCGTCAGCACGCACATCAATTATATACGTGGTGATTATAACCATTGGATCAATGGGTACGGCACCCATCGATACATGGGTTCTACCACGAAATCCGACGGTAATCATTATACCACATTATGTCGAATTATATATTCTATTTCCAATGTACCTTCAAACGATAACTCTTCAGCTTATGAACAAACAAAAAAACCTTGGTAATGACGACTACATAAACAGTTCAACTTATAGCTCAATTCTGGGTGTGAGAGCAGATGGTATGAGATGATTGTAAGATTAGGGGCACGTAGTTGATCTGTAATTAAAAAAATAATTACAAATTTCAATTTAGCAGTCTATTTTTTTGGGTACGTTGAAAGATTATTATTAAGATAGATTTAGGGATCTAGGGTACGCAGTATTAATTTGGCTACAATAACCAAGCGCTTATTGTATGATATTATATGATAAAACCTACGATCCATTAGTGTATGTTATTATCCACTGATCCCCAAGTGTCATTACTAAACATTAGTGTATTGACACTTAAAATCCTTCATACCACTTTATAAAGTATAAGTTCGTTTCGTCGCTTTATCTAAAGTTGCAACCTAACCCACTCTGGATTTTATAATAAACATATATTTAATTGTTCGACCTTTTTCATGTTATCTTATCGTTACAAAAACATTTATGAGAACATTTAAAAGCCATTTTCGCGTTAATATACATTAACAATTTTGTTATTTACTGTATCACAATACGTGATTATTTTTGGAGACCCAAAATTTTAAAACGCAAAGTTAGGTCCTCAATATCTTGACATTATTGTATTAATGACACGGTTCCAATTAAAAGCGATAATTAGGTATAATAAATATTAATACCGAAATAATAAAAAGTTATAATGTTTGAGTAATATATGATTTTAGTTTTTTGTTAAAAAATTTTAATATATTCTATATATAATTATTTAATAATGATGTGGAAGAGAATAGTCGGATTATGGACTTTGTACACGTCAACCACTAGAAACGATGATGTCATACAGTTGTAGTTTGGTTTGGTTATTAAAGAATTGTTATTCAAATAGTTTCGGGAGTTTCAGTGATGTTTCAACAAACTTTTGAAGATTTTGGCTATAAAAACAAATATACAAAAAGTAACTCGATGCACAATCAAAATTTTAACATTTACTCATGTTCCCAATAGTTCATTAATAATGATAAATCGATAGTGATATTAATAATTCTGTGTCCCTGAACATTGAGCCATTTGTGTTTCCACATTTCATTTCGTTTACTTAACTTATAATTCAAACTAACTGAAGAAATACTTTCTCGTGATTATCTTTGATAAGTTGTTCAAGCGTTCATTATTACATAATGCAAATTTAACAGCTTCCATGATGAGTATAAAAGATCTTTGTTCGATTGAGATCGTTAATCTGCCCTCATAACAGAATAACAATGTTCCTGCAGTCAGGTTCAGATCAAGACTATCATATATATATCATATTACGGTTAACTGTTTTATAAAAAATTCTTATGTTAAATTCTCGCGATTTCCTCTATGTAGAAATAAACTTATTATTGTTACTAGGAAATTAAGTAATCATTAAGTAATCGATCGTTATGCAATGAGTTTAATTAGCAACAATAATAATGAGGCATATAGAAATCTGAATATACTTAAATTGTAGAATGAAAATCATCTTTAAGTAGTGTGTATACTTGTAGATTACATTAACTTCATTTCGATAACTTAACGCTTACATCATTTAACATACACTAAGAATATGAAAGTATTAGTACCAGTACATATTTTGTATCACAATCATGTTTTATCACAGACATGGAAGAATCCGCGTAATGTGGTTGGAATTACAAAATCATAGCTCTCTTACCGGATGTACACGGATATTATTAATAATAATATTAGTTTTATTTGACTTACGTTTTTTTTATTTTGCGGTTATACAGTATAATAAACCTGCATAAAATTTATAACGGCACGACTGGTACGACCTTCCCTTGACCAGCAAAAAGCCGTCTTGTTAGTTTTTATGTTTAAGTATAAGTTATAATCATAAAAAGATAAGATTCTTTTTTCAAGATGACTGATTTTCTTAATATGGAATACTACAAGAAATATAATAAAAGTGATTCTTTGAACTCTTATATAATTTAAAATATATGAAAGATTACAATTTCCACGATATAGGACTAACAATAATTTTAGGTTATTTATCAGACAAAAAGTGACAAATCCGAGAGTGTAAGGGTTCCCGTACAACAACTGATGAGACCCAAGCCAACCTCACCTGCTCGTAGTGCACCCTGCTAAGCGTCCCCTAACAGGATCCTGCCTTTTCGTAGCGGAGGGGCTTAGTAGCCGTGGCTGGGTCGCCGACGGTGAAGCGAAGAGGAACCTACCCGGCCGGCTCGCGGTGAGCTAGAGTTAGAGCTCCTGTTGAAGGAGATCACCACAGATGTGCGCCGGGGGCTGCAAGGGCGGCTTTATGCTGCCTTTTGCAGTCGAGATGGCGTCGCGGAGGGAGTACCCTCTACGAGTAAGCGGTGCTGCACCGCTGATGCGGCAGCGGTCTGGCCGCGGGGGAAGAGGAGTGTCGGTATAATAATGCGCCGTTCTCCCTATCCTCCGCGGCCGAATAACGGGTGGCGGCGGGCCCAACATCGGATCTGCCGCAGGCAGCCGGGAGAGTCTTCTCTCTTGGCTCCCATGGCCTCTGGGTGACTGGTTTGGGGGAATCTGTTGCCCGCGCGACAGCAGAAGGCCGAGGAGGAGGCGCGCTGTATGTTCCGGCGTGCCCCCAAGGACGTGGAAAAGGAAGGATTTAACCCTCCCTCCTGAGGTGGGGCTGCACAACCGGCCGGCGCAGGCGGGGTCGCGGATGGTGCGAAAGCGTTTCCGTAACCCCACCATCAGGCGACGACTTGGAACATTGTGGAGGTTTTAGTCGGTGTAAGTCTGACATAACATGTCCCTGCCCCCGCGAGGACGGGTATGCGCAGGCATTTCCCCCACGTTAATAAAAAAAAACCCTGCTAATCAACAAATGAGACTCTGGCTCCCGTCAACCCGCATTGGGTCATCATGGTGGCAAATGGCCCAAACCCTATATGAATCCCAACCCGATCGATGTGGGAGTTTTTGAGGGAGGCCTATGACTAGCAATGTACGTCTATCGGCTGATGAAGATGAATCAGAAAACACGCGCAATTTAGACGAAGTGGGGGCTGTCTTCACAAATACAGCTTTTGAATAGAGCTGTTTTTTTTTCTTTATTATGTTATTTTGATTAATTATAAATTGCTATAGATAAGCTATAATATTACCAATCGAATAATTCAAATTTTCAAGCTACCGTTTATGTGCCTCGATTTGGTAAAGTAACTTTATCAACTTCCGTCTGTCCGTGGCCACAGTTCACCAACTTTCTTAGCGAATAATAAGTTATAACCTTAGTTTACATTACGAAGGTTTATAAAGAGGAAATTATTACTTCTAATGAATGCACTTAAGGCATAGCTAATTAACATCGAAACCATGCTATTTGAGCGGTTCGCGCACGCGCGGCGACCGCCGCCGCAACCATTGCGAATTTCGCAAGCCTCGATAATTCCGTTTGCGTGTACTTATGATGCAATTAATAACCTAGTAAATATGTCTACCAGTTGCTTAATTTAGCAAATATTAAGTATCGGTCAGTCAATTATAATTTAACGCCTGATAAGGCATTGAAACTTTATAAAGAGAAAATAAATTGTGAAAGCAAACATAGCTTTTTAGGTTAGGTTCAAGGTTGATGAATGGGTTTTCAATTGAATTATATATTTATTGAAGTGTATTAACAGAGTACTATGGAAATCATTAAAAACAAAAAATATATATTATTTATTTATTTCTCTGCTGTATATGCAGAGGGCGGCTTAATGCCTAGGTGGGCATTCCCTGCTAATCAACCCTAGGAGACAGAAATTTTGAAGGCAGATGTATTAAAAATATATAATATAAATAATATTTATATAAAAATACAAAGCAACGACTTCCTATAAAATGTGCCGGACTGATTGTCTTCAGGTAATTAAGGGTAGTAAAATTCAGGACAATTTTTGAGTGTAAGGTGTATAATAGTTTATTAAATACCTTCAAAACTGGCACAGGGCTGTAAATTAATGAAAATACATACACACATATATATATATATAAAAAATAAATGCAGGATCGATCGAGGCTTATGTCCAACAGTAGACGTCTGTCGGTTGATGATGATGATGATAAAATAAATACAATAAGTGAGATGATTACTGAGTAGTAACTGAGAATTCATCCAATATGCTTCATATCTAAAGTTACGTGTTTTGCTTTAACCATGAACTACTATAATCGTTTATTTTCTGCGTATAACTTCAAATGGGTATACCATAAAGCAGGACCTCGACCTTCTGCTATCAATCGAAACTTACCTATATACAGGTGTAGTAAATATTACTCATCGGAAATTGCATTGTAATTATGTATGATTTCACAGCGTAAGCCCACGTCATCAGCATAACGACGCGAGGTCTATCATAACGAGGTTAATACCAGATCATGTTTAACCTTGGGGCTATTGGTAATAAAGAGGACATGTATTCGCTAATCATTGAGCAAGTAAAGCTATTTGTCATCTGGTCGTGTTTTATTATTTATATTTATTTATTTAATGCAACACAGCTAGTACATAAACGTAATATCATTGAGAACTAATTGACCTAAAGTATCATTTATGCACATGAAGAAGCAGCATCACAAAAATGTAGATAAAACTTTATGAAATTAAGTCCTGGAGTTCACAAACAGAAGAATCAATTTCAACAAAATTATTGAAGAGATGAAGATTATTTTATTAGCTAATACATGTAGTACAAAGTTCAAGACATCTTCTTCTTGGTCTGTACCACTCTTGACAGAGTGGTCGTGGTCATCGCTTCAGGTGTCGGTCGTAAGCTTAACAACAGGTCGCCTTTCCTCTCTGATGGCCGCTTTCCTAGTGCATTCATAGTGGTAACGATGATGAGCCATTTACTGCCGCCTTTATCTGGTCAGTCTATCTCATAGGCGTTCTTCCTCGTGGCCTGGTACCCTCAACTTTTCCTTGGACCACAAGTCGTTCAATAGCTACCTTCCCTCGGCGGCATATGTGGCCAAAAAAGGTGAGGATACGAGACTGTACCAAAGATGATAAACTCTGCTTGATGCCGAGTTCTCGAGGTGTAGACTCGTTGGTACGAGATTCAGTCTACGATATTCTAAGCATGCTCTTCCAGCACCGCATCTCTAAAGCGTCTATCCTTTTCTCTGCTTCTCGCAAAGTCCACATTTCTGCGGCGTACAAGAATATGGGAAATACAAGTGCCAGAACTAGCCAGATTTTTGTCGCCTTCCTATGCTAAGGTGGCGCTAGTTAAGATGATCTACACTTGTACCACATTCTACTCGTCACCTTGATACATATGATGTTAACTCTCATTACCCCAGTAATTTCATTAGCTACAACGCCCTTTAAACATGAACACGGTTATGTTTATCTACTACTGTAGGCGACAGAAATAGCAGCGGCGGTGGTACCCACCTAGAGGTGTCCGGCAACAGAGATTTCCCACGATTAGGCACCAGTCGTTATACTTTGAAGATTAAGGGGTTGTTTATTATTATTTATTGTATGTGAAGAAGATACCTTATGTTTTCTTTACTATATATAGACATATATAGGGAGATAATGTGTTTAAACTTTTAAACGCTAATATATCTTTAAACGTCCATTTTGTATTTGAAGCAACAAAGCATAACTTTTTCTAGACCTAATTTGATTAGTCGACTATATCTAATTATTAATGAAAAAGAGTATGGTCTGTATTTATTTGTAATATTTTAACTTTAACTTTATATAATAATGAATTAAAAATGGTAGTGGCTTTAAACCGAATTTTCTTATACTGAACTATGATAAAGCCGGTTTCAGTTTGCGTTGTTGCGAAATCGCATGCCGAGGCTCTATGCACCCATGCTGATGTCGTCACCGCCAGTCACTACGGGACACGATATTCTTAAAGTTGCCAAGCGAGTGTAATACAGGTTTACGAAAAACATATTCATATCCTTTATTACTGTTACACTAAATGTTAAATGAGTGTATAAATAAATAAACAGCCCTCTTATTTGGTTTTAATAGAGACCTCTCACAAAGAGAGTCAAGGCCATTCATACACCAAACTGGCCAAGTGCGAGTTGATAGCCGTTTATCTTGGATTATTCCGATTTCCTCTCTTATATATTATACAAGTATAACAAATGACCACAATTTTTTTTTAACCATTGAAACGACAAGACGAGCGGAACGTTTACCATAACAACGTGGCGCTAGTTAGAATGGTGTACACTACCACACTGCGCTCGTCGCCTTGAGACAAGATGTCCCGTCTCGTTACCCAGGTAATTTCACTAGCTACAACTCCCTTCAACCCGGAACAGTAATGTTTGCATACAACTGTTTGCAGGAGAAATAGGCGTTGCAGTAGTACCTACTTAGACAGTCTTCGGCAACAGAGACCGTCTAAGTCCACAAGTAAATATTGCTATTATTATATAACAACAAAATATTTTCCAAATTTTTTACTATAAAACTATGTATAAACAAATGCAATTTAATATTAATATACATACATATCATTTTAATTCATGTATTAGTCTCAATCGTTTATGATGATAAATAGTATCGATTTTTGATAGGTCAAAGGAGAATAATTATAATGCGGAAAACAGTCAGTGAATATTATTTTTAAATTAATAACGTTAATAAAACCTAAATAAGTTCACTCGAATGAAAACGGCCACGAATTAAGTAATAACAGGTTTTTATTTTTATTTATTCCTATAGATGAATATTACAAACAAAAATATAATTTAATGATAGCACGTTCATCATTGAGGTAAGTTTTAGGAAGTAACACGTAGATTTAGATCGTGATAGGTTTATTAAGGGTGGTGGTAGATTTCTGTGGGCCGTTTTAAAATTAATTAAATATATTTAAACCGTGCCAATTTCTTGCCTTTATCAAGGAAGGATGTTATCAGTAATATTTAATAATACTAATAACAAAACGGCATTAAGTGATAGTTTAAGAGAATTGCTATAACAATTGTGACATTTCAAATGATTGTCATTCATCATTGTGATAAAATAGAAAAGATTCACTATAATTTGAGCTAAAGAGCCAGGTAAAAAGGATGTTTAAAAAAATTTGAATATAGGCGTCGAAAGTAAAACAAAATTTACATGCGTTACGTGTTGGCATGCGCCCTAGGGTCGGCCTCCATTAGCATGCCGGACAGATTTCTATATAAATAGAATATTGTGGAAAGTAAAACCTGCCCGTCACATGTATTATTAAGTGGATTGGAAACACAAGCAGCTCTTATTAGCATAAATCATTCTTCCCGTCCATTTATGTATCACATCGCTTTGATTAAATATATTTGCTTCTCTTTTCTTCATCCTCACCAGACCTCAATTCGCGCGATTGTTTTGTAATAAAATTGACAACATCTTCATGTCTACTTTTGTAGATCATGTGCTAAAAATTCGTATAAAATGTCTGAGAAATCGCCAAGTCTATTATTCTATCCTAGATCCTTGTATGACTATAAATTTAAAAATAGCTTCCCGAATCATTCTTGATAGAATCGGTGTTCTTATGTGAGTATTTGCGATCTATCAAATCTGATGTAATAATCGTGATGATTTAGAATATAATCTCAGATTGTACACTACTTTGAAAGTCTCATCGATAAAATAAATGCAATTAATTGGTAATTTTTTTTAAACAATGAAATTACTCGCTGGGGTATAAATCAGTTTTAAGGTATTAAAAAAAATATTATTGCAATTTACAAAGCGAATAAAATGTTTGTATCTTTTATTAAATTCACTTTTTTTTTTAAATAAAATTTACTTTCGTCTAAATAACAATCTGTACAATGATAACTCCCGCCGCCGTTTGTGTGAGTTATTCAAAAACAAAAAATATTACAGTGCGTTATATAAACACGTTAAAAAAACCGTAGGAACAATTTAAATAAATAAAATAATTTAACAAGTGAAAATGGTAAATATTTGAAAATTAGTGTTGGAAATAAGACTTGATTTAAAGGATTTATACCAGGGAATAAAATCGTCAAAGAAATCTGTAGAATAAAAAAAATTATATTAGATCTGTATTTTATTTTAACGGCGACGATGCATAGTCTTTGAATCTTAGCCCGTTCTCAAGAGACGATCAGAAAAAAAATTAACGTTGAAAAAGTGGCGCGAAATGTCAGCGGTCGGCGGCCATTATCGGCGAAATGTCAAACGAAAGCATCAGTGACGGCTTTCTCGTACGCAGCTTCCATTCACAACGCGCGGCACACTTAGCGACCCGCCGGCCGACCACTCTTTTAGGGCAGCACGAAAGATTTTCACTTGCACAATATTTACTGAGAAAAACATCCTCAAGCGTTTCCGTTCTTCAACGAAATATACACCTTACTGGACAGAGATTACTTCCTTATAATTGTGAACGATGATTGTCCTGTATTTATATTTTGTGTGACTCGTGTGTTTTTTTTTATTATATATACTGGGAAAACTTTTAAGTTTGATGGCGAGACGTGCTCAGTATAATTATCACTATCACTATAAGGAAACGCATTATTCAATAACACATATATATATATATATCTATATATATACATATATATACATAGCAACTGGGTTTTAACTTTAGTATACTTTTACTAAATTGGCTCTCTCAAAAGTGCTAATTTCTTAAAAATCTTTCTTATTAGAAATTTTGATAATCATGTCATTTGATAGAAGTTTGACGATTTTACATTTTATGCTTGCAATATCATATTTATTGTTTGTATATATTTTATCGTCATTCATCATCATCATCAGCCGATAGACGTCCACTGCTGGACATATGCCTCTCCTAAAGACCACCACATCGATCGGTTATAGTAATTACTATCGTATATATTATTGTGTATGTATGCGCTACGATTGTGTCTACTGTTGATCTAAAATAAACATCATCATCACTACCCTCTACACGCCAACTTCTGAATATAAGTCTCTTTACAGATATTTGAAGATATAAATAATCAAAAAAAGTAGTTTTGAGAGTCACCATCAGAAAATATTTGCTTTTCTTGCCATGAAGGCATAGACAACAGAACATTCTTGATGGCTCCTAATAGATCTACTTAAAATTGACTTTTAACTTAATTGCAATTTTTGTTAATTATAAGACTAGTGTTTGAATAAGATGGTAGGCTTTGATGTTGAAGCGCTCGTGAATAAGCTCATCAAAAACTATTTTGACACCTTTAGATAATACAAGACGATTTAATTTTCTAATGCAGCCGGTGTCAGTCACATTATAGTGTTACTAACCATGAGAATGTGATTGTTTCTGTAACTGTATCACCAGGTTGGCAGTAGGCAGTAGGCAGGCCATCAGTCGGTCGTGATTCTTTCACACGTTACACTTGCTTAGCATTTGTGCACTTGTCTGCGACGGTCAGCGCGTGTAGCAGGGTCGTCGGATTACTTCCAGGGGAAAGACACTCATTCCTTCGATAACGTAGTTCTCACACATTATACTATTTCATCACTGTTGATTGCTCTAGGCGAAGGTCAGGGTTGTACTTGATAAAAATTAATATTCATTCTACGTTATACAGTGGATGTCAAATACGAAAAAGGGAATATTCTTATAAACCATTTTGAAATAGCATCTTTACGTTAATATCGATTTTTTTTATTATTCCATTAAGCGACGAGACCAGTGGTAGGTACACATGATGATAATGATATATATATATATATAGTATCATTCGGTTTATCACAACGTGGCGCTAGTGAGAATGGTATACACTGCACATCTGCGCTCGTCGCCTTGAGACATTAGATTTTGAGTCTCGTTACCCCAGTAATTACACTAGCTACAGTGCCCTTCAAACCGGAACACAGTAATGCTTGCACACTACTGTTTGGCGGTAAAAATAGGCAAATAGATCGGATCGGCAATAGAAAGATAGAGTAAATGCAGATTTTAAACATCTGTTCATCATTGAGATCTAAAGTATTATAGTAGCTTACTACATACAAGTAAGTAAATATTCTTCCGTACACTAACGTGATATTCTTAATATTCTTATGACAAATGAATTCTTGTAATTATTTTTGAGAATAATTATCTAAAACTATGTAGTAAATCAGACAGCGGTGCAGAACTTGACAAATTCACACAATAGGCAGGTCATAAATGAAAAAAAAATGAGGAGATGAGCAGGAGAACAAAGTCACCGACATAGTCCAAAATATTGCTAGCTTCAAGTGGCAATGAGCAGGACACACCGCTCGAAGGACTGACGGCCGATAGGGTACCAAGCTCATCGAATGGCGACCGCGTACCTGAAGACGTAGTGTTGGCAGGCCGCGCACCAGGTGGTCCAACGAGCTTGTGAAGGTTGCGGGAACAGCTGGATACGCGCAGCGTAGGATCGATCGATGTGGAGGTCTTTAGGGGCGGCTTATGTCCAGCAGTAGACGTCTGTCGGCTGATAATGATGATGATGGTAATGAAACCAAAAAACGCATCATGATAAGTTCTAACCAAAAGTATACACAAGTATACACGTTAAGATTTTTTAATATCCTTAACTTAAAAAATTATAGGTTGTTGTACTAAAAAATAATATTCTCCAAGCATGGCGACGACACTGGACCCTGACTGGTCAAGGAGATGTTTTGTTTTATGGACAGGTTCTGTAACACTATACATCGAGTTGGCCATCGCAAGCGAGACCACGGTTTTTTATCTTAAGAGAAATCTTATTATAATATATTTCCATTATAATTTTAAACGTACTTTATTAATATATTATTTATATTGTTTCTTTTTTAGGTTTTGGTTGAAGACTTGCGTGCTCTTCATCTCGTCATGCCTTATACCTGAAGGTACAAGGCATGACGAGATGAAGAGCACGCAAGGTACCTGGTAACTCAGAAAATAATCGGATTCCATACATTCATATTTGTAACAGCTGCTTTTTTTTAAAGGACAAGAAAAGATATGCAATATTGTTTGAGCAATGTTTACGTCCAATTTTTTTTCATATATTATATGTATAGAATATTTAATATAAGAGAAAGATATGGAGATGCGTATTAATATGAAATATTTGTTAGTAATTGAATCTTCCAACTCTCTTATTTCTACGGGGAAATATAGCGTACAATAATAATATTTATTATTATTTAACAGTTTACAAGAGTTTTTAAAAACTATAGTTTTTTTATTAGTACGAATTTATTTATAAATATTAAAAATAAAACTATGCATTAATGAAGGAACCTAGTATTAACGTCTGCGGTTAGTAGTCTAATAATTCTAATGAACAACCTCAAGTTATGTTATAATTAGGATGTTAGATGAGTTTAAGAGTGCGTTTAAGATTCCATGTATACAATAATACGTCGGTTTAAATGTTACAGTTAATTCATCAACCGGTAGTTAAGACGCGGAGGTAATTGGATGAAAAGTGAAATAAGCAAACAGTTGCTGACGTCCGAACACTTTCTAACAATTAAAACTGTTTTCTTATTAACATTAACATTCGCGGCAATCGTAAAAAATGAATAAAACTGCAATAATATTTTTTCATATTGATATCTTTCTTTTTTTTTTTATTCAAACAACTTACTAGACGAGCGGGACGTTCATCTCATGGTAAGTGGTCATGACGTGGCGCTAGTTAAGATTGTATACACAGCATCATATTACACACGCGTTGAAACATAGGATGTTAAGTCTCATTACCATAGTAATTATAGCAACGACTCTCTTCAATCCGGAACGCAGTAATGTTTGTAGACTACTACTAAGCGGCAGAAATGGGAGCTGCAGTGGTAACTACCTAGAACGGTCTCCGACAACAGAGACCTACCACCAGTAGAATATTCTATTCTATTTTTATATACAAACTTCCTCACTGATTTCAGGGTTGGAAACAGGGATCTCTATATCACAAGCCAAGCGATTAGCCGCTTCTCCCGGGGCAGTTAATATATTCTAATCTATCTGTATTCAAATATCTGCTAATTTATTCTGCTCATTATATCTAACTTTTTTAGTTGAAAACTTGTTCATTTTGCTAATGTCAAGAATGTTTATATTTATTTTATTTACTAAAGCTTTCTTTTGAAGATCATATATCTACGGGATCTGAAGATGTTTTTGAATTAAATTACTATAGATTTAAATCATTAGTATCGAAGTTTTTAATTTGACAAGTTAGTTTGTTGCAAGTCGAATGTCGACCACGTCGAGATGACACAGAACATTTCTAAACTTAACATTTTTAAAGCAGCTTATTGATTAAGTTATAATTAGAAAGATTTTTATAGGAAAAGTATAGCACGTGAGTTGTATTTCGTCATCATCATCAGCCGATAGACGTCTACTGCTGGACATAGCCTTCCATTAAAGATCTCTCTGTATTCTCAATCTTTAATAAAATTTTGTTAAGAAGGTCACATCTTGTGGCCGTTGCAGTGCACATCTTGTTGTGAGGCAATCAACTTCACCAGACAAAAGGGCGCGCCTACAACTTTTTTTTTAAGTCTTGTCGATATTTCATTTATTTATCATTCAGCACGTCTCATAAATAATATACTGGTATATGTATTTTCATAGTGAAATACCTTTTTAGGCCCTTTGAGGTGCGTCTTGTAGCTCAGTCGTCGAATAAAAAAAAGTGTAGGGTTAAACTCATCTATGTACTCTATCACTTATTTGTACGTATTTTATATTCCTTTGTTATTTAACACACAACCATAAAAATGCAAATGCGCTCCGTAAAAAGGACAAGTAATAAATTAATTTACATATGAAACATTGAAGACAGACAGACAAAAACGTTTTGAACAGTTGTTCCAACGAACACATTTCCGTGGAGAATTGTACACGTACGGCAATATCAAACAAAACGTACGATGCATTCACTAGTGTCAACACTTTCTTTTAGGGGACTTTCCACGTTCACAAAGATAACACCGTTTCGCACTTATTACTTAGCGCAGGGCTTAAACACTTGTTATATCACATCAAGTATATACTAGACATTCATTTACAAGTGTATCATACATAAGATTTTTGTCTCTGTTCCCGGAGATCGTTTAGGTAGTTACTATCACAGCTCCTGTTTCTGCCGCTAAACAAACCATTACTTGTTGTGGGAAGTGGGAAGGTAGCTAGTGTAATTACTACTGTAACGAGGTTTAGCTTCTTGTCTCAAAGCGACGAGCGCAAGTGAAGCTGTGTATACTATCTCAACTAGCACCACGTTGTTACGAGCAGTCGTGTTACTTACCATCAGGTGAATGTCCCTCTCGTCTCGTCGCTCTGTTGTATAAAAGAAATAACACATAATTTTGTTAATAAATAAATTCTATTAATATTTAGTTTAGTTTCTCCATACATTTCAATTAAAGGGGTGGACCCCTCGCACAACCGAGCCAACCTCATCTGCTCGTGGTGCACCCTGCTAATCAACAAACAAGGCTCTGGTTCCCACCAACCCTCATTAGGACAGTGTGATGAGAAATGGCCCAAATCCTACTCATACGAATCCTTATAATCGACGGCTTCTATACCTCGGCGATGCGTTCAGCATAAGACCGTTCAATGTAGAGATATTTGGGGGAGGGCTATATCCAGCAATGGACGTCTATCGACAGATGTGATGATACATACCAATCCGGTGAAGATTGTTTTTAATCAATTATAGGGAGATGATATTGTGGTGATGTGGATGCTGATATCACCATCACACTAATATATGTTACAAGTTGAAGTGTATTCACTTATTTCTGACATAAATTAGTTTGAAACATAAATTCAAATTTAATTGAGTTTTGCATACATTTATTTCTTTCTTTCAAAAGTTGATTTTATCTATCGGTATAGAAATTCTATTATGAAAATTCACAAAGTATGAGGCAGTAAAGGGACAAAGCCTGTTCGTCTCTACGTTTTATGTAATACGTACTTCCGCCATCAATTCACTTCTTTGTTTCCGTCTTTTACTTTCAGCTCGATTGTTGTCATCCATTGACTATTTGAACGGAAATAATTTGCATTTGCAAACGCTAAGTTACATTTGTTTGTTGTATAACTTAATAAAAAGGTGTAAGAGGTGCCACTTAACATCTTACGGAGCCTAAGTCAATCTCACCTGCGCGAAGTGCACCCTGCTGAATAACAGACAAGGCTCTGACCATCTATCAACACGCATTGGGTCAGCGTGCCGGCCTAAGGCCTAGTTCCTCTCAATGAACTCTGTGGTGATCTTTGAGGAAAGCCTGTCTATCAGTCGACGTCTATAGGCTGATGATGATAACTTAATTTGATTACTTAAATTGTTCTCTTCTAGTCTACCATAGAGTTGTACTGAAAATGAAGAATGAAGTATTCTGTATATATTAGATGCTAGCTGTTCCCCGCCCCTTTTCTTTTTATTGGCGAAGTTCGAGCTGTTCCGGTCGTCAAACAGTAGTGTACAAAAACTACTATGTTCTAGTTTGGATGGAGTTGTGACTAGTGTAATTACTTCGGTAACGAGACTAACATCCTATGTCGTACGGCGACGAGCTCAATGTGGTGCAGTGTATATCTAACTAGCGCCACGTTGTTACGGGCCAGCGCATCACTTACCATTATGTAAACGCTATGCTCGTCTCGTCGCTTTGTTAAATAAAAAAAGTTAGTGCTTGACTCACTTTATGTTAAGTGATCATATGGTCTGTGGATGTACAGCGCACTAATATAGTAACAGCCTATTCATTATTTTCCTGAAGACATCGACATCGTAATTTAAGCGGAGAAAAATCTACTGTGACGAAAAACCTACTAGCAGGAAAAGTCTACTGCGAGGAAAAATCTCCTATGAAGAAAGTCTACTGCGAGGAAAAGTCTACTGTGAGGAAAAATCTCCTATGAAGAAAGTCTACTGCGAGGAAAAGTCTACTGTGAGGAAAAGTTTACTGCGAGGAAAAGTCTACTGCGAGGAAAAATCTCCTATGAAGAAAGTCTACTGCGAGGAAAAGTCTACTGTGAGGAAAAATCTCCTATGAAGAAAGTCTACTGCGAGGAAAAGTCTACTGTGAGGAAAAGTTTACTGCGAGGAAAAGTCTACTGCGAGGAAAAATCTCCTATGAAGAAAGTCTACTGCGAGGAAAAGTCTACTGTGAGGAAAAGTTTACTGCAAGGAAAAGTCTACTGTGAGGAAAAGTTTACTGCGAGGAAGTGTACTGTGAGGAAAAGTTTACTGCGAGAAAAAGTTTACTGCAAGGAAAAGGTTACTGCGAAGAAAAGTCTCCTATGAGAAAAGTCTACTGCGAGGGAAAGTCTACTGTGAGGAAAAGTTTACTGCGAGGAAAAGTTTACTGCAAGGAAAAGTCTACTGCGAGGAAGTTTACTGTCAGAAAAAGTCTACTGTGAGAAAAGTCTACTGGAAGGAAAAGATTATTTTGTGTCTACTTTATAAAATCTCCAGGTGACGGAAATGAATTACGTAAGAAAACACTGGCTGTTCACAAGTGTATTAACTTTTATACAGGGTAAAAGGTAATAGGTGTAAAAGATTGGTGGGGCTAAAGTATAGCTCGTATCCTCATAAAAGTAGACGCCGCGCCGGCCCTTAATTTGACTCTTTTGTTTACTGTTTCTCTACAGTTTGATATTTCATGGTACTTGGTTTTATTATAAGTGTTTTTTTTATGTCTAAATTTTAGAAACTTTATGTACTTACTTATACCTTGTCGGATAGGTATTGAACTCAGGTACTTATTTATGTGCTGTATACGTATTTTTTATAAATAAAATTTTATTTTAAGATTAAATAAAAATGTAAGACACCTTTTTCTTTACTGTCACGACTTTCAAAGAACCTAATATAAAAGTTTTATACTCTAAGTGATGATTATTAATTTAACTTTATAAAACAATGATTAAACCATAATTATTACATTAAAGTTTGTGTATAAATAAGTAGGAAATAAAATCATCGATTTTTTTCTTAGAAAATCGAGAATTTCTTGAAAAATATTTAAATAATTAATAACATCAGAAGCATTGTTTTTGTATGGGGTATTCCATACATAGATAGATAGGATGCGAGCTGTACTTTAGCTCCTCCAGATGTTTTACACCAATTACCTTTCACCCTGTATAAACACAAGTTTTAAGTTGTACATACATCTGTACAGAGTATCGTACAATGGATCATTGACATTTCAAAGTGACTCAAAAGTAATGTATTATATAACTTTAATTTAAGTGTAATTAAATAATTATTATATATTTTTTAATTATAATTGCGTAAGTAAAAGATTTATGTAGTTCTCAACTTTTCTTTCGCTGTTAACATTTGAGAGTGGATTATTTAAATGTTGACGGGCGTTGACCTTAGTGCATTTTTTTTGTTTTTTAACTACTTAAAACATGTTTGTTTTATTATGATACTTTTTCATATCGATTGAAGCTCATAAGGCAATATTAGAATGAATACGATTTAAATTATTTTAAACATACCCAAAAAATAACAGAATATTTATAAAACATAGATTCACTGTATATACTAATATATATATATTTAAAATGATAGTTAACAATAAATAAATATTGAAAGAAATCTTTAAGCACGTTCTTTATTAAAATATATAAGCTATGGTCAACTTGAAGGGTCTTATCATGTTTTTAATAATGTCTTGACATAGTTTGGACAATAAAGAGTATAAAGGTTCAATGCCTTTTATCTTAATTAATTTTGCAACATTATACAGATCTACTTAATCATTAGAGCAGCATTGCGTGATTTAGTGTAGACATATATTATTTAAATACTAAACGAATAGGTAAAAAGTTTCGTGATATATTCTGAAGTTGTCAGGGGCGTTACGACTTTCATTTTCGTAGGTTTCAGCGGTATTATCGTTGCCGATCAAAGTCGGTTCAAGTGAGAAATCACGCTTGGCCTTAACTTTATCACAATCGCTCTCACACTTGAGCCTGACCCTGTAACGTATAGCTCTGGAAATGTATTATGTTCGTTGTAACACATGTTAGACCTGTTCCGACCATTATTTTTTTTTTATACAATCAAATCGCTAGACTAGCGGGACGTTCACTTGATGGTAAGTGATACGCCGTTATATGGTACCAGCGCAGCGTCTGTTTCTGCCGCCAAACGGTAGTGTACAAACGTTACCGTATTCCGGTTTGAAGGGCGTTGTAGCTAGTGTAAATACTGAGGTAACGAGACAACAATTTAATCTGTGGTGCTGTGTATAACATTCTAGCTAGCGCCACGTTGTTATGTGCAGGCGGGTCACTTACCATCAGGTGAACGTACAGCTGGTCCTGTCCTTATATAAAAAACAAAAGATTTTGTTGAAGAGAAATTTATGTATTTACAGAGATAGGTAACGGAAGCATTAATTGTAATAGTTCAGTTGTATAGGACCGTCGTTTATTTATACACTTGCATGTAAGTCGATAGGCGATCCGTTATTATTGTAAGCGATAGTGTGCGTCGCTGTGGCAACGCTGACGGCAATCCATTACAAAGACATAATAATTGCGGTTTTGTGTCGCAATGGGCTGTTGTAAGCGTACTTCGGCCGGTACGCGCTGAATAACCACTCCCGACGCGTTTACTTTGCCGGGGTGGCGTGAATGTAGACGAAACTCGCCACAAACCGAAACCCCGACGCGAGGGCGTACTAATAAATTTAATATAAAGATCTATGATGAGACACTGATGAGAAAGTTAAGCCTTAGAATAGACACTAGATTACTAGTGGTAGGTCTCTGTTGCCGGAGACCAGATGGTGGACTACCGCAGTGCCTAATTCGGCCGCGCAAACGGTAGTGTGCAAAAATTACTGTGTTCCAGTTTGAAAGGCGCTATAGCTAGTGAAATTACTGGGGTAACGAGATTCAACATCCCATCTTAAGTCGACGAGCGCAGTGTGGGTAGGCGTATCACTTACCATCATGTGAACATGTCGCATGTCTCATCGCTTTTATGAATAAAAAATAAGTTAGTATTAGACCATGTTCCCATCTCATGTTAAATGGTGATGTGGCCTGTGGTGGTAAGACAGTAACAGCCTATTCACTCTTGAAGACGCCGGCGTCGTATTTGGCCGAGAACACCGACGCCGGCAATAGTTTTCGAAAGAGGAGCTGGACCTCTATATTCGCATACAAGGGATGTTCAGAACCTGTGGATGGTGAGTCGCTGTGCATCTGGTCGTCCAGTGGTGGAAAGAGGATGGAGTAATTATGTCGAGTAATTCCATCGAACACTGCTACAAATTGTATATCACTGGTGGTAGGGCTATGTTGCCGATGGCCGTCAAGATAGGTACTACCGCCGTCAAACAGTATTTTGTAAATTTTATTTTGTTCTGGTTTTAAGGGCGCTATAGCTAGTGTTATTACTGGGTAACGTATAGGATCTGTGTCTCAAGCGACGAGCGTGATGTGGTGCTGTGTATAACATTCTAATTAGTACCACTTTGTTATAGGCGGGCGTATCACTTACTATCAGGTGAAGGCCTCGCTCGTCTCGTCGCTTAATTATATAAAAAAAAATCATAGCTACTTAAGAACTGCAAGTAAATATTCCAAATGAATCTAGTTCGTGTTTCGATGTTTATTAATGTTGCATGACGTCATTAGCATAACGAGAAATCTCCAGTAACGGCGCAATTAGGTTAAATTACAAATTTTTGTTACACTTGGCCAATACTTAACTGGTCTATTTAATTGCAATAAATCACAACAACAACTAATTAACTAATGCTGATTAGTGGTAGGTCTCTGTTGGCGAAGACCGTCTAGTTAGGTACCACTGGAACGTCTATTGCAGCCGACGTACAGTAGTGTGTAGACATTATTGTGTTCCAGATTGAGGGGGTTGTAGCTAGTGAAATTACTGAGGTAACGAGACATACCATTCCATGTCTGTGTCATGCGGTGCAGTGTGTTCCATCCTAACTAGCGCCACATTCTTATGGGCGAGCGTATCACTTACCATCAGGCGAAAATCTCGCTCGCTCGCTTGGTTGAATAAAAAGATATAAATTAACAGCTCTTTTACTGATCTTTGAGATTTATTATACAAAGTGTGTGACCAAATCCACCTGATCACATATCTATGAAAGTTGTTGTTTATGGAACAGCTCAGTTTTTTTTTAATTTAATCATGATAACGTCAGTTTGAAAAGGGAGGCACGTAACGATGATCATGACAACAAACAATGTGGGAACAATGATATACTCTGCATCGCATTGCACTCATCGCCTTGAGACAAGACGCTGTTTCGTTACCTCAATTACACTAGTTACAGCGCCCTTCCAGCCGGAACATAGTAATGTTTGCACATTACTGGTTGGTGGCAAAAATAGGCGTTGCGGTGGTACTTACATAGACGGTTTCTGGCAAGGGAGACCTACCACCAGTTCTCTCATCATATTTCCCTTTATCGATATCTCAAGTTTGGATTCGACCACGCGTCTCTTCGAACAGTAAAGCTTTCTAGTTTGTAGCTATTGTAATTTAAGTAATTATTAATGTAACCAAGTAACATCTCATGTCTTTAAGCGGCGAGAACAATGTAGTGTATATCGTCCAGCTCGTCCTCGTCACGTCTTGTTTGTCTCTTCGCTTTGTAGCATAAAAAAATTGTCCTCTATTGAATCATTGCAACGCACAAAATGGCGGTAACAATGATCATCGCTTAGCTGAACAGCGACCAGCCCGTACCCGCCGGCTCGGAAACGCGCCACTTCCTCTTTACGAAGCATTGTGTTGGTGGTATTTGTTTATTGGGACGTTTTCACGCAGTTTACCCCCGCCCATTGTAATACAATTATATTATTGCTATTATACCCAGCTTTTATGATAGCCTTTTTTATTTTGATATATTTTTTTGTTGATATTGATCAATGCTTAATCAAGATTCTTCCTAATACACGGAAGCTACGCGAGAAGAGAAGTAGATGTGGTAGGTCTCTATTGACCAAAACCATCTAGGTAGGTATCTCCGCAGCGCCTATTTCTACCGTTAAATAGTAGTGTGCCAACATTACTGTGTTCCGGTTTAAAGGACGCTGTAGCTAGTGAAATTACTGGGGCAAGGAGACTCAACATCTTATGTCTAAGGCAGCGAGCCAAATGTGGGGCAGCATATTATCCTAACCGGGGCCGCGAGGTTATGGGCGAACGGGCGTATCACTTACCATCAGGTGAACATCCAAAACCACATTTTGATAGTAAAGCGGACTAATCGAGAAGACACTAGTAGACTATTTCAATCTTTCGTTGTTAACATCTATGAAGGATAACAGGCCGTGGATCCAGGTCCACGAGCCCATTATTAAATGAACTGTAAGATCCGCTATGGCTTTCAAGCGCTTACATCATGAGAATCTAGAAATCTATGATGGAAAAAGCGTCTATTGCCGTAGACGCTTACCATGTACTTGTTATGGTAAAGGGGCGATGACGTTATTTATTTATGCAATATAAGTGGAAAAAGACTTAATAATGTAGTGTTTACATCTATGTATTTTTCCGCTTTACTGAATTATTATATATCTTATTAAAAAATTCAATTTTACAAACGATAACAAATTCTAAAATCAGTGGCGTAACTAGATCTTTGGGCCCATAAGCAAAGTTTTAGCGTGTAGTGTTAGTAAAGGTCTGTATAGTAGAGGTCCTTTACTAATATTTTATTTAATACTTGCAAATTGTTGTTATAATAATATAATGGTGAACCTTACCTTCTAGGTTTTAAAAAGTAAAGCTATGTTTTACTCATCAACCGATAGATGGCGTTACTCGGATGATTAATAAATAATGTTGTTATAGAATAATATTGTAAATTTTGATTGTAAAAGAAATGTACATTTTAAAGTAATTTATAAAATAGAAAAACAGGTAAAAAATCGATAGTAAATTCTTAAAAGTGCTTTTCGATTACTTCTTGCAGCTACGCAGCTAAAGTGATTCTCTTTGTGGTTGTTTCTGTTGCAATAATATACAGGATAATAATTTTGTAACTATACTGTAAACCGGAATTCAATGATGAACTACTGCTTGATAGTTAATAGAGCGCTACGGTTAGTTATGCTTATTACTTTTGACACAATTTATAATAATAGTAGTTATGTAGTCGTTAAATCAAATATTACGGATTATCGCTTACTTCCAACCGTTGGTCCACTGACACGGATGCTCATGCTCTCTGACACCGATCCCACAGTGAACACTTCTTATGCAACCGACACGCCGCATTCCGCCGCCGTTGCACACGTTAAACCACCGCCTGCCTTTACCTGCCGTTGTTAATTTATTAATTTAATCCAGTTAACTGTTAATTTAACTGATTGTATGCCAATACGACATTATATCTATTATATGCATCCTTTTATTTACGATCCTCTATATATTTTACTGCCGTGTAACATGAGGCAACATGTGTTAGAGTCCTAGTCATGGTTCGGTTTACTTACCAGCTATGCTAGCTACCACCTTGTTGTCGTAACATATGACAAGTAGAGTATTCTGTGCAATAATTTTTCACCGTGCTTGGTCTCATTGTCACCATCATCATGTTTAAGGTAGATAAAAATAAATAGTCTGCATGTCTTGGCTTCATTAATAAATGTAAACAATATCCTATCATCAAACAGAATAGAGATGTTGTCCTTTAGACTTTGTCATTAAAGGATACATCACTGCTTCATCATTATCATCAACGCTTATATTTATTTATAAAAAAAATTGTTTCTTTACTTTATATTTCACATGCACGCGTTAATGCACCGTCTTGCGTTTCTCAAATAACGTTAGAATACAAGTTGGTGAGGAACAATGCATTCCATACATATTGGGACACAAGCAATTTTGACCTTTAATGCTTTGCCATTCGCCATTTTGTTTTTGCGCCATTTCTCACGAAGGAAGTTTGTTTACGTAAACTTTTAATAACTAATTTGGAAGCAACCTCATCGTGTAATAGTTACTTAAATATCACAGCGTGACGAAAATCTTGTATATTCGTATCGAAATGAATGATGCGTCAAAAAAAAATATAAGGAAATGAAATTATAAATATATTTAAAAGTGAAAAGAGATTAATTAACATATTTTTATATCATCATCATATATCATACAGACATCGTCGTATCATCAGCCCATAGACATCCACTGCCGGACAGGTCTTCTCCGAAGATGTCCATACCGATCCGTCCTGCGTTGCTCTGGTTCCGGCGCCTTGCCAACTAACTCCCTTGACAGTCAGCATGACGTTTGATACTGCCGAGCACCAGATATGTAAGGGTTCATGTGGAGCAAATGGTCTATTTCCGATCACACTGGCCCAATGCGGGTCGGTGCAAGCCAGAGCCTCGTATGTTGATTAGCAGGTTGCACCAAGAGCTAGTGAGGTTGGCTTGGGTTCCGTGAGTTGGTACCTCGAATATATACCTATTTTTAATTGAAACCATTAAAAAACCTATTTAGCCCGTCGGTTACTAAACGATGACGTTAGAAAGCAACTTAATGCTGCAACGGCCATTGAATTCCCAAAATGGCCGACTACTAGCCGCCCTTATACAGAGTAGTGCATTGTTATCGATTAGACGTAACGATGAATTATTATTCAAATCGTGAATGAAATTTATCATCATCATTATCAGCCGATAGACGTCCACTACTGGACATAGGCTTCCCTCAAAGATTTCGGAAGATTTAAGATCGATTGGTCTCGCATCCAGAGGGTTCCAATGAAATTTATATAATCTATAAATATTATACAAGATAAGTAATAATTAAATTTTATAATATAACATATTTAATAAAATGTTATTTTAGCTATAAAAAAAATAGCTGCTACCGAAACTAACGACCGCAATAAAATATAGATTTTTTTTTGTGGGACTATCGCCTGATGGTAAGTGCTACGCCTGTCCATAACAACGTGGAACTAGTTAGCATGATATTCACTGTTTAGTCTCGTTACCACAGAAATTATACTAGTTGCAGCGACTTTCAAACCGGAACACAATATTGTTTGTACAATACTGTTTGGTGACAGCATTTGGTGCTGTGGTGGTATATACCAAGACGGTCTCCGGCAACAGAGATAGCACCACTAAATTTCTCATTATTCATTTAGTTGTAATTCACCAGCAGAAGACGCTGTAGTATATCTAGTACATCATTTTACTGGTGCTTGGTGACTGGTAGATTGGTAATAAATGGGTGGTAGTGATGGCTATAGAGACAGATAAATTTAACTTCATTAGGGTAAAAAATTTCCATTCGTTTTTACCAGTAGACAGGGGATAGTTACCAGAAAAGTTTGGCCCGTAGTCTCAGGCTATTAAGAATAGCACTAAGGTAAGCCCTACCTGTCATAAAAAGCGACAAAAAGTCTCCGGGTTCGTGGGCTTTGAAAGTGGGGGCCCTCATTGACCACTAATCGACCCCGGGTTAACGACAAGTACGAAGTGGTCTAGTGTTTGTCGTACCAAAGCGAGGGTGCGGAGGAAGGCTACAGCTCACCATGGACTTTAGGCGTTGTACCGAGAGGCATCCATGTCTACCGTGGGTATTTCCGGAGCATCCCGCAACGTACTGAGCTGGATGAGGATGTCCACCGAAGGGGCTTGTAATGGGTCAAAAATCTACATAACTTTATCTTCCTCTCAGGAACACAGGACAGGAACATTTTAAGAGATATCCAACCGATAAAAATAATAACAAATAATAGCTACTACAAAACTGTGCGAGCGACGCGAATAGTAAAACTAGTGGAATAATGTTGCTTTCACAATTATTCGTTACATAAGATTGACTCCGTATTATTGATATTTTTTAAAGATTAAATAAACAATTTTCATTAACGACAACAAAAATAACTAATACAGAGAAATTAGAAGAGATAGAATGTATTTCTTTCTCTTCTAATTTCTCTCCTCACGTATATTCGGGTTGCATTACAATGGCTGCCAACGCCTCTTTAGAAAGCGATGCCAACCGAGGCCGACGTATACTCCGCATACACAATACGTAGGAAATGTACAATAATTAAAAAGTCATCGATTAAATTGTTCTCGAATTTTAATAGAGACAATGCTTCCCTAAGGATAAAACTTCACGACGCTTGACATTTTTCACAGGCTGATATTAAACAAATTTAATGGACCTTATACACATCAAACGCCCTTTTCTCATAAACTTGTAACGAGCGATTGAAACTTTTCATTAGTGTTAACGTGAGAAAAAATGAATAAACAAATGTTTAAAACAATCGGACTTTTATATTTAAAAGAATAAGATTATAATTTAATACAAATTTTCACTAAAAATTACAAGCACGGACGTCTAGAATATATATTTTTTAATTATTCCATAGAATCGACACGAGCAAAACTCAACTGATGGTAAGTAGTACGTACGTCGCCTGCCCATAACAACGCGGTCAAAGTCGGGTGATATACACCGTACCAGATAGTACAGTTATTTCTCTAGATACAGAGTCTTTCAAACCTGAACATAGTAATGGTTGTACGGTACTGGCGGTAGAAGTAGGAGCAACAGTGGTAGCTTCTTAGGTCTTCTGAAACTTCTGTCTAAAAATTTTTGGGTGATATAAATACTATCCCATTAACCCAACCCTTGTTCATCGTTACTAAGTTCCGCGCATCGCCCCGGTTGCAGTCAATTGGTATTCAAGAGGGTCGGCATCGGGCCCGCATCTTCGCCGGACGGAAGTGTCTACCATCGCGATTGTTTACCGGATTCAATGAACTTTTTTTAGGTCGCTCATAGGTGCGGTCCATAATTCTATTCAGACGTGAAACGTGGGCTCTTTTAAATGCTAATCGTTTTATGACCAGCTCATCGGTCGGTCCGACGTTAAAATATTTATTCAAGGGCATGTTGACTTGACCGCGGCAAATAAATCTCTGCTATCTCACCGATTTTATGATCTTCATTAAATGCGATTTGTACAACGAATTCTCTGCGAGTAGTGAAATAAATAATTAAAGATGTGTAATCATTCTTAGCTTAGATTGACATTTTACCGTCGGTTTAATTAGGCTCGTCACAATAAATATTATTAGTTGAATGCAGTGCGTCAGTTCAAAATGTGGTTTAATTTAACTCGTTGCGTGTTATTAGACAAAAGTAAAAACATTTAAGTTGAGCATTTCTCATGAAGCGCTTTTCACTTTCTGCAATTAAGAGAGGCCGCGGACGCGTCGAACATCGCAGTGTGATGGTATTATATAATGACGCTTTCGTGGCCAGTTTGTTTAGAAACGCTACTTTATTCTACCACGAAGCGACGAGACGGAAAAGATCTTCACCTGATGATTAGTGTTACACCCCCCAACCTCCCTAATAATGTGCTCATCGTTTTCAGATACAACATGTTAAATCTTGTAACTCAAGAGATTTCTCTAGATACATTTCGAACATGAACACAGTAATATTTTCATAGTTGTTGATCCCTCCTCGTATATAAAGTGAAATATCTGCGGTAACCAGTCTTGATTGTTTAATAACTTATTGTCCCATGGTGCTGACAACATGATGGACAAAATGAGGAACAGTCTGATAAGAGAGCGATGCGGCGTGGTTGTAGATGTAGCGACAAAGATAGAGAAAGGGACGCTTAGATAGTTCGGCCATGTTGAAAGAATGGATGAAAGAAGATTAACGAAAGAGGTATACAAGGTAAGAATGATATTTCGATCAACTCGAAGATGTCCTTAAGAAAGGCCGGGTCAAGAGTACTCGCAACCGACGAGCATGCATGAAGACGCTCATGAAAGTGGAAGAAGCGAGAGAGGTGTGCCAGGATCGTAGTAAGTGGAAAGAGGTGGTCTCTGTCTACCTCACTAGGAACGAGGCGTGAGGTATATCAATAACAAAGAACTATAAGCGCTTCCACACTGTGCCATATTCCGCTCGCAGTTACGGAAGAGCTTATCACAACCAAGTAAACTCTCTCGTATTTCTCCTATATCTTCTTCTCAAGATCATTAGCCGATAGACGTCCACTGCTGGACATAGGCCTCCTCCAAAGATCTACATACACACAGTCAGCATGGCCTCCGGTACCGCTGGGCACTAGGGGTCGTCGTATGTAGGGATTCATATGGAGGGATTTGGACCATTTCCCACTACACTGGCCCAATGTGGGTGGGTGGGAGCCAGAACCTCGTTTGTTGATTAGCAAGGTGCATCACGAGCGGGTGAGGTTGGCTTGGGTGCTGTTAGTTGTTACGCAGGACCCTTTCCACCCCCTTCTGAAAGTGGGGGAGCCGATATTGGAGATTGGCCATTAGGTTTGCGAATTGGTCTCTTTAAGCCATAATTTGTTTTATCAAATAAATAAATAAATATTTATGTTAACAATTTGTACATTCCTAGCATTAAGTGTACGTGGTTTATCAACTTATATTTTAAAGTTACGAATATTAATCAGATAGGTTAATTTACTTCTGTAATGGCGACATTATTTATTGATAACTTATTGGTTAACTTAACGAAATTGCGCGTAATGCATAGGGCAATATGTGAACTATATAATAAGGTCTAATTTGAAAGTATAGTTAGTAATATTCAGACCACCGATGGCGGTGTTCTTCGGAGCAGTATTGCTTGCATTGGCTGTGGTAGTTCAGGTAAGTTTTACATTTCATCATCATTATCAGCCGACAGACGTCCAATGCTGGACATAGGCCTCCCTCTAAGATCTCCACATCATTGTTGGAATTCATTGAGGGGAATTAGGTCGTAACCCACCACGTTAGTCCAGTGCGAATTGGTGGGTGGTCAGAGCCTCGTCTGTTATTGAGCAGGGTGCACCGCGTGCAGGCGAGGTTGACTTAGGCTCGGTAAGATGTTGGGCTGAACCTTTTATACCCCCTCCACAGTATTGCATTTAGCACTTTAAAAGTAAATTGCATACAAGTATTCTCATTATCATCATTTGAACCGATGGACGTCCACTGCTGGACACAGGTCTCTTGTAATGTGAAAAATATTCTGTGTGACTTAAAATGGCTAAGGAATGATTTTATTCATTTTCCAGTACCCAGCAAATGGTCAGTACTACGCGTTATCATCATGCCCTTCGTCAATGATCGTAGGATCGCCAGCTCCTTCTTATACATCACCGGCTCTTCCATGCGGCTGCCCTTCCGTACCCTGCGGATGCCAGCCCGCACCCACCCCAATATACGTCACATTACCTGCTCCTCCCCCGCTTTGTGTACAACCACCACCTTTGCCCCCTATGTACATTGAAGTTCCTCTACCGCCTCCTATTACAGTATCTCCTCCACCTGCACCTCCAATGTGTATCACTCCTCCACCGTTACCTCCGATGACTATCGCTCTACCACCACCACCGCCAATGACAGTAGCACCTCCACCCCTACCGCCAATGTGCATCACACCACCACCTTTACCCCCTATGAGTGTAAGTCCACCGCTGCCACCACCTTTGATCTTAGAACTTCCACTACCTCCGCCAATAGTGATAGAGTTGCCGCCGCCACCACCTATAGTGGTCCAACCGCCACCGTTACCCAGGGTGATGATTCAGCCTCCACCTTTACCGCCTATGTCTGTTCAACCGCCTGCACCACCTCCTATGACGGTACAACCACCACCACCGCCTCCGATGTGTATTCAGCCGCCCGCTCCCGGCCCAATTACAGTACAGCCGCCTTGCCCTGAGGCCATGTATGTTCAGCCGCCACCGCCATGTCCTATTACAGTACAACCACCACCGTTACCACCTATATGCGTACAGCCTCCGCCGCCACCTTCGATGTGCATTCAACCTCCAGCTCCTGAACCGTTTTGCATCCAACCACCTGCTCCGTCCCCAGTGTGCTTCCAGCCACCTCCTCCTCCGCCAATATGCTGTTTAGCGTCACCCCCTTGCGATTGCCTGTCTGCTCCCCCCTGCTCATTACTATCGACTGCTTTACCAACACCAATATATTTATAACACACAATAATAATCATTGTTAAATAGTTAATAAGTAAAGTTATACAATCGAAATAAATGTTATATAATTTGAGCGTTTCACCATTTAATTAATGCCCTTCAACCGAAACCTCCTTTGATTTCTAATCGCTACCGGAAAATATACTTGTAATTGCTTTGAAAGCAATTTAAACGAAACACAATTCGATCCGGAGGACAGGAAGGATACTAAAGAGGACTATTCACATTCCTGATAAATCAATTCAGGCGCCGATGCTTACCAATAAAGATCTAGCGATCCGACGCACGTCTCATATTTCGTGAGGCTATACCAAGAAGGAAGATACAGACAAACTTCATTATCATCATTAGCCGATAGACGTCCACTGCTAGTCATAGGCCTCCCCCCAAGATCTCCACGTTGTTAGGGTAGTAAGGTCTTCGTGTGGCACCCGCGTACTGGTAGACGTCAGACAAACTTAAGCTGCGATGTTTTCGTAGCAAATAATCGCATGACGCAATGCCTGTGGTATCCGTCGACATTGAAGAGTTGCCAACAAAGAATGTTTACGTATTAATAAAGCTGTTATAGCATTATCTTACATATAGTAGATGCTACAAGAACATATTAGCGTGAAGATGTTACTATGTATATATGAATATGTATGTATGAATATATTTAGTTAAATAAGACATACATACAATTGCAATTTTTCGCGGTCATTTACAACGTACTCAAGAGTGTATCTGTACTTATTTTTAAGAGTTGGTTATTTCTTAAAGATCTATGAAATTTTTATAGAGTATATATCTATTTTAATATTTTATAATAATTGTGCAATATAAAAGGATTTTGCTATAATCCGACCCCCTCACTAGGATAGAGGGTATGAAAAGAATTACTATAAGCAACTGGATTCAGACAGCGCCAGACCGTGCTGTGCGGAACACGTTATAAAGGACCTATGTTCAGCAGTGGATGTCCATCGATTGAAATGATGATGACGAAGTTTAATTTAAAAACCTTATCTTAATCTATGTAACATTTGGCTTAAAAATATATTTTTTTATTTAATTAAGCGACAAGACGAGCGGAACATTCACCGGATGGTAAGTGATACGCTTGCCTATAACAATGTGGTACTAGTTAGGACGTTATACGCTGCATCACATTGCGCTCGTCGCCTGAGACACCAGATGTTGTCTCGTTACTCCAGTAATTGCACTAGCTACATCAGTCTTCGAATTGGAACGCGGTTATGTTTACACAGGAGTGTTTGGCGATAGAAATAGGCTTTACATGGTATTCCTTACACTTCGGATGATACGCACGAAGGTCACGGGATAACATCGAGCAGTTCTTCCGCAACCCCCGATCGGCGCCCGAATCACATGGGCCCGCCTCGGGGACGGATGTGAGACACCTCTCCCGACAGATAATCCCTACGTGGCGACGCGTCGGAATACGAGACCCGCCGACAGATACACCCCGTGATAGAAATAGGCTACTGTTAGTACTTACCTCGACGGTCTCCGGTTACAGAGACCTACCACCGGTAAAATTCTATCATCAGTTTAAGCTATCTCTTTCATTACTTTTCTCCATTATTAATAAACAATAATCATGATTAATGAATGTTTTTTATTTGCTCAACTTGATCCTATACAATGTGTGTACAAATGATGTTACTTCTCACAGAACTCGTTGGAAACACTACCCCTTAAAAGACAATGAACTTAGTGACAAGCAAACAATGAACAATTCAATGTTTTCTGAACTGTTTCTGTTACTATCAGTTGCTGTTACAGGAAATGTGGACACAATTTTTTTTAACTACCAGTGTTTCCTTTTTCATGATATGCGACAGCACATTATTGATTACAAGTTATAAGTTGAAGGCTATAAACTTCGCACATCCATGATATCATAATTAGTTTATTTCCTTACTCCTTTCCACTCTTCGTATATAACTCCAATTCTTCATTTCTCCCATCTTATTCCCTTTCATTTCTCTCTTCTTTTTAAGATACATATCTAAGTGCATGTTTCCCTTTATTTCTAACTTTATAAGTTGTGAATAAGACTAACAATGTTCATATATATTCATTAAGCACTTTTGATAATTAGTAATGAGCAAAGCAAGAACAGTCTTGGTGTTTATCTTGTAAATTCAGTCTTATGATATATTAAATATTTCCTTTTCAGAAGAAAAGCAAATGTTCAACTTATAAAAATTTTGACTCATCATTTTGAAGGAATATTTATTTTTTTGTTTAGTCTACCGAGACAATTTGATTTTGGTCATACAGAATCGGTATGTCTTGTTTTTCCCAAGTCCAAAATCAATTTTACTCATCACTATTGATAATGTCTCGTGTAGTTCGTTTGTTGTTATTCGCCATGTTGTACTTGTTAATTAATTATTTCTGCGTTGTTATCAAAGAAATTATAAATAATTGTAATAAATTTTATGATTACAAACTCCCTTTCAATTCACGACAACAACACACAAAATACTTTTCATTAATAGTATTTGCACAGATAAAAACAAATATTTTTTTATCTGTGTAGACTAATTTCAAAATATTTAAAAATAATTGTTTAATATTAATATTAAAAAATATATAATTTTTTTTAAAAACATTTATGCGGTATTGAATTTAATTGTTTTCTTTGATGTTAATATAGATTAAAATATTGTCAACAGCATGGCGGGCTCAGGGGGGCTCGCGGAGTGGTCGGAAGGAGCTGCGGTATGGTTTCAGCCGCCAGGCGCTCCTGCCCCGCTGCCCGGAGACCTTGTGGAGGTGCATCGAGCTGCGAGGGTGCTCCTGGTTAGCGCCGTCGTCAATGGACAGGTTAGCAACGACTTACTCTAATTTCTGCTTTAATTCACATCCAACAGATATATTAAATCTAAATTTTAAAATTTTTGAAGATATTGTTTACGAAGATCTGGACAATCTGGCACACAGACAGACGGACAGATACAACACGACAACTAGTAAAACTAGAGCACAATTATCACGTACATGTGTCAATATGTCAATTGTGAGATTGCGTATGTTGCCAAGCGCACGTACGCGTGTTTGTAAATATAATAAAAATATTGCGCATGCGCTTTGAAATGTTTACTTAAAACAAAATTGCGACTTTCAACAACAATAACAACAGTTAATAGTTAAAAGTATATCTTTTGTTAGATATAATCAGCCAAATGCCGATTTATTTAACATCTATCACCACGGCCCTTTGTCAGAAACAATGTAATGATAACAAAAAATATAATTAGCAATAAAAATCATTTGTTTAATTATATATACGCTAAAAATTCCGGTTAAATTATATTGTTGATTACAATGAAAAGACACGCGAAAGCAATAAAAAAACATTAAAGTACAAAAGTTAATAGACATTGCGAGCTTATAAAGAGCAAAAATGAGTTCTCTACTTGATACTTGATTATATTTGTGACAGGTGAGTCGATCGTTAAGAGAAAATGAACAAGATATATAAATACACAAAAACATTATGTAACTGAACATAAAGACGTTCTTATGTTGCATACTTATATACCTCTAGAAATATATTACATAAGTGATAATTAAAAAAATATATATTTTGAATTGTAATGCCCCTTATACATATTTTAACTGTGGCTAATTACTGGCGAATACAAAGAAGGAAGGTTAAAGGCACTTACACACAAAAACTTAATAGCTTAAAGTTAAAAAAAAGTTATAAATACGTTATATCCGCAAGTGGTAGGACTTTTTACTGGTGGTAGGTCTTTGTTGGTGGCGACCGTCTTGGTAGGTACCACCGCAGCTTCTATTTCTGCCGCCAAACGGTACTGTGCAAACATTACTGTGTTCCGGATCTCTTAGGGAGTTGTAGCTGGTGAAATTACTGGGGTAATGCGACCAGAATCTTATCAGGTGAATGTCCCGCTCGTCTCGTCGCTTCATTGATTAAAAAAAGTTACAACTTAAATACTAATAATAAAAATGTAGCATATGTAATCTGCCTACGGTTCGTTTGTCTTGTTAAAGCACTTTTATAATTAACAGATTATATAAGGTTGTTACCTGTTCCTTTGAATTTACGCTTATTATCTATAATTATAAAAAATATATTAATAAAGGCGTAGAATTATGCATGTCGGCCGATATATTATTTTGATTATCTAAATTATACCGACGTTTCAACGTATCGACGGTCAATGAGGCGCAAATAAAATTATGGGTAGACTTCTTTATTAAACATTAACCTGGTTAAATGTTCTAATTAGTTCGGTCCGTTTAATGTCTTATTGAGGAAGTAGGTGAACAGTTAATTTGTACTTCCACAGTAAAACATAATATAAGACCATATACATAATCATTATATGCCGATAGGCGTCCATTGCTGGACATAAGCTTTCTTCAGTTTCCCGCGACCTTTGATTTCGTTGAAATAAAAATGGTGCATCGATAAGGAAAGTAAATTTCTTACTGCGCTTTTTGTCATTATGATTCATGAACTTTATTTTTCCCTTTTGATCTTTTTAACTATTTCCTAACAGAATAACTTGGTAGAAATACATTATTTGAATATATTATTAAGATATATGTTAACTGGATAGTAACAAATAAATTTTAATCGTAATACTACAGATCGAATTCCTTCTTTCAAGAAAGATTTATTAGATTCGGGGCTGATGTTTTGAGAACGATGGTCGTAAAATAAACGACATCTTCATATACTTGTTTAATCTATATATATACGTAGTGGTAGTTAAAGGAGTATGTCAATTTCACAATAATTTACACAGTTAACTCTCGATATAATGGTGCATTTATGTTAACACACACCACGCCTCCTACCTATGTATATATTGTGAAAATGTTTTTTTTTTTCTCCAATTATGTGAAAACTAGTAAACGTATCCACATGGGTACATGACCATGCAACGTGCAATGATTTGTGGATGGTTGGTTATAGGCTATAAGTTTTTGAATGACAGATCCTTTATCGTTTTATTTGTAATTAACTTTTATAAACATTTTCATTTTCTATTGTTTATGCGGTTGCTATAGTATTGGTTGCTCTAAAAACCCATTTGCGGTTGCGGTTGCTCTCAAGGAATATTTAACTCAAATTTCAAGTCCAATTTTATATTCCGTCCCGCAAAGCAGGCGCGGAACAGCTAGTTTTATATAAAATTGTCTGTAATTACTTATATACTTCTATATTGCATGAAACGGTATACGTAGTTGTTGTCACAGAAAGCTATATGTAAAAGCACTGAATGCCCTTGATTAGTCAGAACAGAAATGTCAGATAAGAATGCCAGTGACTCTCTATCGACATTCTTCGGACGCGGCCCCGCGATCGCACACCGCGTGCCTTTTCCCGCTGCATATGACGTGTGACAGTTTCTAATTCTTGTTTTTTTTTTTAATTAATTACGTACAACATTGCCTGTATTAGACAATCGATTAAAAAATCGAATAATCGAAGCCTTTTTTTCTCATAAATAATTATTGTATCTTTATTTTTTTTCATTATACAATTTTGTAAATTTTTCAATGTTTCGTTTAAACATAAAAAATGGAGCTTTTTAAAATTAATATTGTAATTAAAACTTTCTGTTATATTATATCTAATTTTTGGTTTATATATTTAATGATTTATTTGATCTTACTTTTAATTATTCTAGGTTGGTATCACCGTAGCGCCTGTTTATAGTAATGTGCAAATATTACTGTATTCTGGTTTGAAGGGTGCTGTAGCTAGTAAAATTACTGGGGTAACGAGAACTAAGATCTTGTCTTAAGGCATCGAGCGCTAGGTGTTGCAGTGTATATCAGCCTAACTAGCACCACGTTGTTATGGGCAAGCGTATCGTTATTTTCAGGTGAGCTCGTCTCATTGCTTCATCATATAAAAAAAAAGATCAGTTATTTAATATCTTGTTATGAATGTTAGCAAATATGCAATAACAAAATTTAATAAAAAGTATTATAACATAGAAATTTTTACACGCTTATTATTTATAATTATTATAAAATATTTTGTAGGACTTTGTAGTCATTTAACGTGTTTTTATTAAAAATTATATTACTTCCGGATTATAGATAAATTCATTGAAAGATAACATAAAAAATTATAGGGATTATTTATATATTCTTTCTTTACTCAAAGTTACAATTTTTTTTTATTCTACCAAGCGATGTGACAAGCAGGGCGTTTACCTGATGGTAAAAGATAAGTCCACCCATAACAACATGGTGCCAGTAAGAGATACAACTGCACTACATTGTGCTCATCGCCCTGAGACATGAGATGTTAGATCTTGTTACCCGAATAATTTCACTAGCGACAGCGCCTTTCAAACCGAAACACAGTAATGCTTGGTGGTAGAAATAGGCGCTGCTGTGGTACCTACCTAGACGGGTTACGGCAATAAAGACCTACCACCCATAAAAATAATCGAAGCGGCGAGACTATGTGACCGTGATGCTTTATGGTTTGGATTACTTTTTTATGCTTTTGGTTTTAAGGTTGGTATCTATGTATAGCATGTTTACCTTACCAGAATTTACATAAAACGTACGCAATAGCAGTCGGACTTGTTCTTAAATGCTCCGTTATCCTACATGCACAGTGCCTAACAGTTCTTAGATATGACCATTTATTTAGACTTAGTTCTGGCATGTGGTCAATTCAGTTATTCGCTGCTAGCGCGATCCAACGGAACTACTTCTTACGCATTCAACTTTCTGTGATATAATAATGTTTTAAATGATTAAAAATTGTGTAAACACGTGAAAGTGGACGATTTTAAACGATTCGCATTATTCATGAAAGTGAACGTCTTTATACGTGATATAATACTTATTAACGTGTTAATATCTAGGTCGAATCGCAAATAATTAGTCTGGTAGCACAGATAATAAACGAATAAAATTTTTTTTTCTCTTTTCTTGTTAAAGAGTTATTTTGGAAATTAAATGATCTAATAAATCCACAACAGTTCTTTAATTAATCAAATTATATATCAAACTTTTACTACTATGATTGGTACAGGCATAACAGTAGTTAAATAGTAACAGAAAAGTACTAACATGATTTTGCAGTCGGTAAATTTGTAATTATCTATTTTTATTAATTTTTTTTCTTAAATATTTCCTCAGAACATAGCTTTAATAAAAAATAAAAATAAATGCGTGTCCGTTTCGCGCCCACTCCTCGCAGTTCGCCCGAGTCCTGCGAAGCTTGCAAGTTATCCTGCAGTTCCACAGATTCTCAGAATTCAACATGGAAGCAACATAATTTATTCCATATACAGAAGATACGGCGAAAAGCCCGAATGCTACCGAAATCATCTATCCTTAAAGCCACGAGATTAAAAGAAATGCCTGACGTAAAAATTAGGAGACGGGGGGCTATAATCGTACGCAAGTTAAAGGAGTTGTGTCTAGATGTATTATTACACAATGTACGATGTGTATTAAAAATAAACTATAACATATATTAACACATTCGTGTTATTGTCTACCTCCAGTAAAAATTATCTTACCAGTGAACTTACTTTAAAATGAAGTTTTCACTAAAACTACATCCTCAAATCAGTTTCGGTTGATCTTTTTTGTCTTAATTTTTTTTGAACACAAATTGTTTTGTGCGATTATGAGACAAAAAATATTAAATTACTCTCAGTTGAAACATAACATTTAATAACATGTTTTTCGCGAATTTTCAACACTACAAACAGACTAAGCAGATCCTGTTAAATTTGTGGTAGAATAAACATAATATTTAACAAAAAGCTTGGTTTGTATGATCCTTGACAATACTATAACTATTTAATTGTATTGTTGATACATTTTAATTGCTTCAACAATTGTTACTTTAATGGTTTTACATATAATTTGAACAGGCTTAATAAACAAAGGATGTATTTTAATACATTCATAATGATCACGATAGCAAAGTTTCCCAGATGTTCAGGTCAACGGAGATTATGTGATAGAACTGTGAGCACATTGTTACGTCACAGTTGTGGTGGGAAGTAGTAATTTTCCGTCTGACTGCGGTTTTGTGCTGTTTCTTTGGCTAAGTCACTGTGCCTAAAAGAACTAAGTCAGTAGGAAATTACAATGTTCATTAGTGGAATACCATGAAACTTATAACTTCGTTACCCTTGACTGCGGTATTTACCACCAAATTAAAAAGACCCACATAGTTGGGAAAACGGTAGAATAAAGAATTGTAGAGACAATTATAATTAAATAAGGTCGGGATACTGAAAAGTACAGTATTCAATATTTATTAGATTGTAAGCGTAGAAAAGGATGTTATAAAGGATACTACATAGAAAAGGATACATTCATACCAAAATCGAAACGAAAATATACATTTCTTTCAAGATATCGTTGGCAGATGTGATAGAATATTTAACTTATTATTTTAATTTATACCATTCCTTGCAGCCTCAAACATTCGCTCTCCAAATGGGCAACGGCGATGAAGAAGGAGATCCGGTGTGGCCACGCGAAGAATTGGGACCAACGGGCGTAGAGGATATGACCCGCCTCCACGACCTCCACGAAGCTGCCTTGCTTTGGAATTTAAAACTAAGATATGAACAGGGGCTTATTTACACCTACGCTGGATCCATATTGGTGGCTGTGAACCCTTACCGGCCTGTTGACGCATTGTACGGCTTGCAGACTGCTAGGAGGTAAGACGAGATAAATCGCCTTCAATTCCAGTTATAACCACTTTCCAAATTTAAAACAGCGATTATTTTATAATAATCTATAATTGTCTTTCTATATAAATTTTATTTTTGTATATTAGTTTAAGTGCTTATTATTGTTATAACATCAGCCGATAACCGTCCACTACTGGACATGCTGGCCTCTCCCAAAGATCCCCACATCGTTGTTAAGATAAGCATCAAAAATATTTGACTTGTGTATTTTTTTAACTTCAAATTGATTTGATTGTTAAACATACATCGAATCGATAAAATAATAAAAAAAAAATGTGAATCTGCACCAAAGTAATATATTCAACTCATCGGGAGTTAATATGGCAACCTTTGACACTTGCTTACTCTGGTAACTTTACTGCAGTTATTACTGTTAACAAACTCGGATTAGATGCAAACGAGTGTACAATATGAATGGAAGGTCATAACCACTGTGCATGTGCTTTAAAACAATTAAAATATCGTTAGACATTGAGTACGTTGCACAACCTTGACACGTTTAACCTAATCTCTATGTCGTATTGTCTTAAACTGACGTGGGCCCAATGTTGCAGCGATCTAAACACTAAAAACAAAGCCGTATCACATTAATTACAGTACTTTTGAACCAAGTGTTTATTTGTTTGATTAAATTATTAAAATGTATATTACTAAATAATAAAAATTAAATTATAGTACGCAACGTCAACTATTTTGTTAGTCAAAGTTATGAAAGCAAACGCTGTGCTTGCATTTATTTTTAGCTCTATAAAGAAGTAAGTTAAATATTATTTGTAGCATTTAAGTTTATCTATCCATATTTAAGTGGTTACCGTTTTACTACAGGTATCACGCTGCGGAGGCATTGGGGGACCTACCGCCACATCTGTTCGCCATAGCCGCCGCCGCCCGCTCGTCGTTACCCCAACCTCAAGCCATACTCATCTCAGGAGAGTCGGGTGCAGGGAAAACTGAATCCACCAAGTTGGCCGTTCAGTTTCTCGCCGCAGTCGCCCCCGCACCTTTAGGCAGGGCTCCGGTTTCAGAACAAATATTAGAAGCGGCCCCGCTGCTAGAAGCATTTGGGAATGCGAGAACACCAAAAAACCACAACTCTAGTCGATTTGGAAAACTCTTAGAACTATATTTCAAGGATGGCGCATTAGCGGGAGCTAGGGTAGCTCATTATCTACTAGAAAAGTCAAGAATAGTCACACAGTCACCAGGAGAAAGGAATTATCATGTATTTTACGAGTTGTTAGCGGGATTGGATGAAGAACAAAGACGCGCGAGGGGTCTACTGACAGCTGAACACTACTTTTATTTAAACCAAGGAGGTGATTCAGGAGGCGCTGGTGCTGGAGCCGATTGGTCTGCCCTGTGCGGAGCTATGCAAGTGCTAGGTATTGGCGATGCAGAAAGAGAAGACATTTTAAGAGTTTTAGCGTCTGTTCTCCACCTGGGGAATGTATACTTTCATAGAAGACAATTACGTCACGGGCAGGAAGGAGTACAGTTAGGTGGAGGAGCTGAAGTGCGCTGGGCGGCGCATTTGTTAAAGGTTCCCGCTGAGGCATTGGCTAGGGCTTTGACTACGCGGGTCACAGCGGCACGAGCCGAGCGCATGAGGTCACCTTTGCCTATAGATCAAGCTTTAGACGCAAGGGACGCTTTCGCTAAGGCCCTCTATTCTTCTCTTTTCAACTGGCTCGTCCTACGTATCAATTCGATAGTCCACCGCGCGGGTCTACATGACGCGCACCGGATCTCTCTCCTTGATATCTTCGGTTTCGAAGATTTAGAAGAGAATTCGTTCGAGCAACTTTGTATAAACTACGCGAATGAAACTCTACAACATTATTTCAACAAACACATATTCAAGCTAGAACAGCAGGAGTATCAGAAAGAGCGTTTAGAGTGGTCGAATCTGATATGGAATGATAACTCACCAGGTAACACTAACACTTACATGTTTTACTTTTACTTAACTATTGGGTTGTTAAATTTGTTATTGTTTACAGTAATTCAACTGCTCAGTAAGAAGCCAGTGGGTATACTGCATTTACTGGACGACGAGAGTAACTTCCCCCGAGCTTCTGACGTGTCGTTCCTGGAGAAGTGCCATTATAACCATGCACTGAATGAACTATATTCAAGGCCTAGGCTAGGAGCTAACGAATTTGGGGTAAGTACTGCTTAAAATTAAGTACTTGAACTAAACTTTCGGCAGAGAAATTGCCAAAGTAACTATATTTAACTTTTTTTTTGCAATGTGGGGTCTTGTTGTAATGCTGTTTTAGTTTCATAACGGGATATCAGGATTCAATGCGGTTGCCTATGAATCTTATTAGATTATTTGTCCATAACCCTTGAACGTTTTCCCTTAAGTAACCACCCAGGGATGTAAGGGGTCCATAAACCAATTCATGGGACCCAAGCTAACCTCGTCTGCTCGTGGTACACCCTGCTAATTAACAAATGAGGCTCTGGTTCCTAGCAACAAGCATTATGCCAGCGTAGCGGAAAATGGCCCAAATCCATAAGAACCCCTACAAATAAAGAGATCTTTGGGGAAAGCCGAGTTTCAGCGGTGGACGTCTATCGGCTGATGATGATGATGAACCATCCTCTTAATTTTGACGCCTTAAAAGTCTTGTGGATACACTAACCTGTATTTCGTAACTTTTCTTGTCAAAAATCGTCGCTGGTCAACATTTTAAAGAGATTGCAAACATTAACACTGTTTTTCCAGATCAAGCACTATGCGGGCCAAGTATGGTACAACGTTGAAGGTTTCCTGGATAAAAACCGTGATGCACTACGCGGTGACGTTCTGGAACTGCTGTGTAGCAGTGATGTGCCGCTTGTGGCAGAGATGTCAGCCCAGCTGCGCGCCCAGCACGATGCCAACAAGACTCTGCCGCGGGGCGCCAACGGGCGCTTTGTTACTATGAAGCCTAGAACACCCACCGTAGCGGCTAGGTACCAGTAAAACTTCTTGATCTTTATAGGAAATAACATTAAAAAGGTTGATGAAACAATTTTGCTCAGTATACTCTGTTAACATCTTAGAGGCTCCAAAAACTAACTGCTAATGTACATCAAAGATACATGATCATCTAATCACCATTTGCTTGCCCACCGTCTTCATAACAAAGGAATTAGAATTTTGCATTATTTTGGATGATCATCAAATATTAAAAGTTTTTTTGTACGGTACTTTTGTTACGTAAACCGTCAACGATTATCTTTTCTTTGTACATTTAACTATGCATGCTTTATACACCGAACCTCTACATATTGGGTTCTAATGAGTTCCTCCTCTCATCCCTTGTGGGTTTATCATATTTAGAAGCTGTTCTTATACAGGTGTTGGCTGGAAGATTACAATCTCAAAAATATATAGATATTTGGTACTACAAGTTTGTCTCCTATTGGTGATATTCTGATCTAAATTCGTGAGCATTGTTATGAGGTACAATCTTTTATCCCTCATATTATTCCAATACCTTAGCATTTATAAAACAGTAAGGATTAACTATAGACGTGCTATTATTCATCTCAAGATGTCCAAACTCAATAGCCTTGAGAGATATAGTTTTATTACATCAATGAATGAATAAAAAGGGAACAGTTTTACTTCTAAGCTTTGACGCTGAATATATTACAGAGTTAAAACATATTGTTTAACACTAATTATTAATAAATCCATGTATCAGGTTCTCCGATAGTTTACACCAGCTGTTAGAGTCAATGACTCGTTGCAACCCGTGGTTCGTGCGCTGCATCAAGCCTAACACAGACAAATCCCCTATGAAGTTCGAGTTGCCGTGTGTTCTCGCACAGCTGAGATACACCGGCATGCTGGACACCATCAAGATACGACAGACTGGTTATCCGATACGGATACCATTCCAAAACTTTGTGGAACGTTACCGGTGAGTATTTATGGTGATCCCGTCACAAATTAAATATTCAACAAGAGAAAACTCTTTTCAAAGGGACAATGACTATGTTTCTTATCTAGCGACCTGTTTTTATGTATTCTCTTTGCCTTGTTGTTAAAAAAGTATTTTTTTTCTAACTTAAGAATCACTACCACCACGTGGCATAGCGAAGTCCACCGCTGAACATGGTATCCTCAGTTGATTTATAACGCGACTTGCCCGTTGCAACTTGCATCCAACTGGATGCGAGAGTCGTTCCTTGTATATTCTTATATTGAATACTTAATAAGGCTTCTTACTTACGACCAGGTATTTATTGAAGACGAATCCATCACGTGCGACGCCGTACCGCGAGATATGCAACTCCATCCTCGCTGAGATGCCGCCCACGGGTGCTGGTATGTAGTAAAATAGAAACATCATTTCGATGCTGGACTAATGTTTTCAAATAACTGCCTCCGCACCACACCAACTAATCGCATGGCTTATGATACAGAGGCTCCTTATAAAATTTCTCGCTACAAGTAATAGAGGTAGAACAGTAACTAGGTTTTTTTTATTATTCTACGAAGTGACAACACAAGCGGGATGTTCACCTGAACGTAGCGCAAGTTGAGATCATTCACCACATTATGATCGTCGCTTTGAAAAGTGAGATTTAAAGTCTCGTTACCCCAGTAAAATCACTAACTGCAGCGTCTTTTAAACTGAACTACAGTAACGTTTTCATAATACGGTTTGGCGGCAGAAATAAGTGCTACGGTGGTACCTTCTTAGACGGTCACCGGCAACAGCGCCACCAGTAAAAACCTTCTTTAACTCTTTCAACCCTAATCTTTGATACTTTTGTCAACCCGAATTGCTAGGTTATCTATATCCGCCCCGATAGGTATATTTATTGATTGCCTTGTGAAAGCCAGATTATTCTGGACGACCCTCATCTTTGGCGTCATTGTCTTCATACTTACGTGCATGGCATTGGTAAAACAATTTATTAGTATTACTTATTGGAACATTAGATTGTTTATAAGAGTTTTATTACAACTTTTCCCTTTGCAACAATGCAATTGTACTTACGAGCTTATACTTGGATAAAATATAAGAATGTGTTATATTGTGTTCGACATGAATCAATCACGCCCACGTCGTCATTGTTAGAAGTGGAAGAGACATGGCATATTGTATGCATAATGCGGCATTCGTATAAGCAGACGAATTTGCATCCGCTTGATTTGCACGAGCCTTCTTTAAGATGGATTTACGTACATTATATTCAGAAGAGGCCTTGAGGCCGTTTGTGGGGGATATGACCTCTATTTGAAATAGACTAGTTCATTATTACATTTACACAGAAATGTTTACAACAAAATGAATATTTTTGAACTATAACTACACATCCTCATTAGGTCCTTTTTTTAAACTGAAGTTTGGCGATCAGATTGAAAAAACCAATTCGATGCTTAGCTATTCTTTTTAACTGATGGTATTTAAACCCGGACCAATTCTTTATGTCATCAAACCATTTCTTCCGCTGTCTACCAGGTGCACTTTTGCCTGAAATTTTGCTCTCCAGGATCAACTTTGGGAGCTCATACCTTACTTGCTATACTTTTCTTTATGGCTTAAGTGTTATAAAAGTAAATCTAAACAGCCAAAATACACAATATGAGAAGTTTTTGTAGAAATTGATGAAAAACAAATATTATATATGTGTTTTAGACGTTTAGTACAAGAAGGGTTCATTGATTAAATCTTATTATGAATAGTGTTGACAATTTTAACTGGAGTAAAGATAACGAGCCTTGCGCATTCTTTACGTGGAGGAGAAAGTATTACAAATGTTGTTACGTGTGAAACTACTTGCTGAGAAACTGCATAACATGCTATAAAAATATACATTCCACAGTTTCACGATGCTGTTTCACGTTTTACTGCTACGATATTATTTAAAAGCCGATCAACGACCATTGCATGGTGTTCCGATACGTTACGAATGGCATCAGGAAGGGGAAATGTAATATCAAAGATGATTCAATTTTTTTTAATTTAAAACTTTCTTTATTATTTAGGTAAAGGTTTGTTTTATGAAATAATAATATTAGCTATTGCACTTCATTTTAGTAGCATATAAAAAGTTGTAACAAGTTAGTTACGTTAAGACTAACGATACCCAAAATCAAAACTTAGATTCATCGCAACGCTCATTTCGGTCGCTAAGTATTAATATGCAAACGTTACTATGAATCACTATAGTAAAGTAGTAAGTTGAAATAGCTGCTGTAGTAACAAAACAAACAATTTTGTCTTATTATTTTGTTCAAGCATTTCGTTTACAAGATACTAAACGTCATGTCGCTTTACTATATCAAAAGTTACTACAGTAGCTCTGCTAAATAAAGAAACGAACGCATTCGCATATGATTGTAATGTACATGCACATACATATGGATACGTTTTCAGCTGGTGCGGACTTTCAGCTGGGTGCAGCTCGCGTATTTATCCGCGAGGCGCTGCACAGAGCACTGGAGAGAGCACGCGCAGACAAACTCCGTGCGGCCGCTACTGCTCTGCAAGCGCATCTGAGGGGCTACCTGGCTAGGTTAGGATTTTAAATGTTTTTTATAATAAATTTTATCTTATTGACTAAATGTATCTCAATTTTATAATAAAGATATATAGTTATTTCGTCAACAAAAAATTGTATATTCTAGACACCAATACTTAGGGTAGGTATCATGGAAAAAAGAAACATATATATATATATTATGTAAAGAACGCTATTTTGACATTTATACTTATAAACAATATTTAGTTTTTAAAATTATGTTAGTGCAAAGTTTAAAAAAAATCGTTCCTGTTAATGGGTTGGTCGTTGTATTAGTTAACATTTATAATAAATTTACAGGAAACGGTACAGTCAGTTGCGCGAGTCCGCGGTACGCATACAGTCGTGGTGGCGCGGATCGCGCGAGCGGCGGCGTTACGAGCGCGCGCGACGCGGCGTGGTCCGCGCGCAGGCGCTAGTGCGCGCGCGCAGGGCTAGGCGGCGCGTTGCCGCTCTCCGCGAACAGAGGAACGCGCAGCGACGCAGGATGGAGGCGCAACAGGCCGCTGCGAAGTAAGCTCCAATGAAAATCTGGTTTTCTTATTACTTTAAAGCAATAAGACGATCAGTTGGAATGCAAAACCTTTCTCACTTAATCTAAAAGAAGGAGAAATTGCCTTGTGAAATAATTTTATACACCTATTTATCTCTGTAAATTCATTAGACAAAGCATAGCACAATGATCTTTGCAAACTACTATTTGGTGACGGAATCAGCCGCTGCGGTGGTATTTATCTAGACAGTTCTTTTAACAACTATCCATTCTACATACATACACATAAAATCTATTTTTTTATTTCAGGAGGCGTGCAGCAGAACAAAAGGCGAAGGCAGAGAGTCTACAGGTGCTGGAGGTGCCGGCTGAGCTTGCGTTCATACTGTCCAAAATAGACGAGTGGCAGCCGCCGCACACCGAGAAAAATATTACTAAGGTAAAAAGAGATGTTTAACGGTTCAATAATTCATTTTAAAGTCTTACAGTGCGTGAAGTTATTTTTATACGAATTTTTCGTTTTTCTTTTATATGTAGGTTAATCTATTAAATTATTTCATTGTCCAAAACGCCTGTGAAACACTAAATCAATTAATAAATACCAACAGGTATCGGGAGATGTGTACGCCGAGGAAGATCGAGTACAACTACCCAGGGATCTGCAGCAGTTCGCATTTTCCAAGTTCAGTTCCGTATATTTCGCAGATGGTGGTCAGCTCAGTCCAAAGAAACATCCTATAACTAAGCCATTCTTGTCAAAGGCTGCTGTTAGGTAAATATTGTTATTAATTCTTATATACTAAATACCTCTATATTATGAACGCAGGATCGATAAATGTGGAGATCTTTGGGGAAAGCCTATATCCAGCAGTGGACGTCTGTCGGCTGATAATGATATTGATGATACGATATAATCATACGGACATTAAAACCGGTTTAGTTAAAAAAAAACTAGGTAACGTAATAACTTTACATTTTAAAGCACCTCCAACATTTCAGGGATCAAGATTTTAACGATGCTGTGGCTATATTTAAATTAATATTGCGATGGTGCGACGAGTCAGCCGCCGGGGATGGCGACGCCAGGCAAAAGGTCAGTCCCCGTTTTTATCCTCAATATAATAATAAATAATAAACACCCACATAATGATCATAGCATAGGGATTAGGGACCTTCTGTCGCAAAGTGAGAGTATCCATTTTTTTTGCACGCTGGTCAAGTTCAGATTGGTGAATGTTGCATGTCCACAGCTATTGTCTCTTCCTTCTCCGAAATTATTTAAAGTATAAAAAAATTAAGTCTTTAATAATTAGTAATATTAAGCAATTCATCAATGATTTATAAATATCGACAGATTTTGGCTGACTATATAGCCTCTCGAGGGCTGGCGTCCAGGGGTTTGCGTGACGAGATTCTGGTCCAGCTGTGCAACCAAGCTAGTGGGGAATCTGCTGAAAGGGTTTGGAAGTTGATCGCTCACTGCTTAGCCTCCTTCCAACCCGGTCCGGCGTTGCATAAGTAAGTTTGTTTTGAGTGCAAGATGTTTTAATGCATATAAATAAAAGATTTTTTTTTATTATGTAAAATGTAATATGAAAATTTTGTTTCGTAGAGTGAACTGATTATGTTTTTTTTAATTAATATTTTCTCCGTGTTATAAGGCAACCAATTAATGCTCTACGAAAGCAGTTAAACAACGTGTACACGATTGATTATATATACAATATACTTGTCTAAATTTTTAGATATTTGTTGCGTTTAATATCTGAGTCGACGAGCGGGCGTCAGCGCAATCGGCTGCTGCGGTTGGCTTGCGGCGCCGAGGCGAACAGCGCACGAGCATCGGGTGTGCCGCGCCGCGCCCCGCCCACAACACTTGAATGGCGCGCCGGCGACAACGCTAGACCCGCGCTTCCTTTGCGGCTCTACGACGGTAACATACAGACTTACAAACCATTTCTACAATTAACATTTTATGTAAGAGTTACTCTTAATTTGTATATTTAATTGATGGGTAATAAACTAATCGCCATAAAAATTCCACTTTTGTACAAATTTATTAATACTTTCCAAAAGATGGCGCTTTAGCATGTAAGTGCTATGTTTGTCTGATTATTGAATAACACACCTTTTCGCAGTTTCGGATCATTAAAACTATTATTACTACATTAAAGGTTAACGAGTTATAATTTTTTTTTGTAAATGAAGATATTATTTAAAATAATTGTATATCAACTAAAGGCGCCGTAACTTTTTCCTTTATGTTTATAACATATTTTATATATGCAGACACACTGAATCATGTGTGTGTGGACGCATGGACGACGTGCGAGCGAGCCGCCGCCGCCGCCTTGACCGCCGCCGGCCATCAGGGCGGTCTTACGGGATGGTCTCTCACCATGGAGCACAATGGTCAACTCACTGGTGCGTATTACATCTTTTTATCAACAGAAAACGTTTTACATTTTACAACATTTTTAATTAGTATTGATGGTATAACTTCTTCTCCCGTAGAATGGGCTGGGTGCGAGTATGCGTTGGACGCAGTGGGCGAAGTAGAGACTTGGTCGGCGCTGAGCAGCGGGCGCAACGAGCCGCTGCGAGCGTCTGCGTCGCGTCTTGTGCCACCTGCACCGCCGCCACGCGCCTCCTCCGTGGACACCGAGAGGGCTGTGCGACCTCAGGTACCTAGTGCACTTTCTATACACGCACTCTGATTAAAAAATGGAGAATACCTTAATTATTTGTTATATAAACACATTGACTGTTCAGAAAATATTGATGAACAACGGCAGAAATTAGTTTATATCTTTATTTGCGGTTTATTGCGAAAAAAGTCTTGACGTTAGTACAACTACATGCAGTCCCTCAAAATTCATATCATTTTTATTTAGACTTCGACCAAATAACTAAAGTTCTACTTACAATGAACACATCAATGTTTGCCATCGAAATACTGAAAAAACAGAATGCGTGAACGTAAAATGTTAGCTAGTACTTCTAAATTATTTTGAATCCACTTTTTTTAACTAGGTCCCTCCGCCCGATCCTCCAAAGTCACGCTCTCCAAGCATTCAGCGCATGTTAGAAGACTCTATAGATGAGAGCGTGTCTGAATACAACTGGAAAATGGAACAAGAAGACTCCCACATCATGAATAAACATTCTAACGATTATTCTAGAAAAATCTCTCACGATATATTGTCGCGAGAGTCTGCACTTAACGAGCGATATTTTGAGCAACCATCTGACAAAGTCCGTAGTAGATCATTAGACAATCTTTTAGGCGACAATCCAGCACCGCAACCAACTAAATTGGCTGATTTGGGATTATCACAATCACGATTAAATGATCGCTATCATTCGGTGGAAAGATTAGGAGGAGTACCTAGCGTAGTCAGTAGTAAAGGCGCAATGGAGATGGAATATGGAACCGGATCAAGAGCAGTACCATCACGTTATATAAAGTCCCAGTATGCTGGCAAGCGAGCGCCAGCAGGCTCGCAATCCAGCCGTGCATATATTGAAAAGAGCTCTGAATTTGGAGGGGTCAGGTAAGTTTCACGACTACACATATTCTGTCACTGTATAAATAAATATACTTTGTATATTATTAGTTAATAATATTAAGGTTATCTCGGAGTATTGAGACAGATCACTTTGTTACCGCCTTTTTTGCTTACCTTAAATGTTACTTTAAATTAATAATCATTGATATCTTATGCTTGTAGGTCATCAGCTATGTCAGATACTTCTGAAGCTCCAAGCTTGGCTTCGCATGTCCGTCGAGTCCGCGTTCCGAGTCAAGCCTCAGACGTGGACCAATTTCTTGATGATCTCTTCTCGCCTGTTCTCGATCCTAACATTGATGAAATGTCCGATGCACGTTCTTTAGCCGCCAGCATTAAAGGCGGTAGGAAATACAAGGAATTTATGGATAATATATTAAGTTGTGACTACAACGAACAAATGGAAAGTCTTAATAACATCACAGATGTTGAACGAATGATCAAAGGAGGAGGAAAGGAAGAGAAGAGAAAAACAAGCAGGAAGGAGTCCAGTGTGGATTCTGTTGACGATTATATCACAAACCTTTTCGATCCGATATTCGTGAATGATAGTCTAAAGCGACTAACTGATGGGGAAGGTCTTTCCGGTGCAATAAAAGGTGGTGGTTCAACACCAAGGGCAGGATCTGCATCTACTTCCGCCCTTAGCTTTGGAGCATTATCATTGCCACCGTCGATGCCGACCATGCCCACTATGCCGGCCACCCCAGAAGCTTTAGCAGCTGCTCTAGGATTGCATCTTCCACCTCCTGGAACTGTAGATATAAACGCCTACCATCAAAATTTACAACGCGCATTTTTGCAAAACGCCATGGCTCAAAATTTACAAATTCAACAACAATTACTTGCTCAAAATCAGGCATTACAAACACTCCTTGCCGGTCAAGTCACGGAGTCTTCGGACTCAGTCCCCACGTCACCGGTTCGATCGTCTACTGTTGTTCAAGCTCAAGTACATTCACCGCCTAGAAATATTGTTAGATTAAGACGGGAATCAAACGAAAGTTCTACTGGAGCATCTCCTCCTCCGCCGCCACCAATGCCACCACCTCTTCATGACGGCGATCCTTCCGAAGCCCGACCATTTTTGGATCCATACGGACGTGCAAAAACTGTACGAATTGGCAAATGGAGGTGGCCGCCGCCGAAAGATGCCGTTAATCAAGAGTCACCCCAAGATTTCACCAAATTTAAATTGCGTCAAATTCAAAGACGTCATACACCACAAGCACAAACAAATGGCCTTGAGCATGAACCACCTCGTGGCAGATCGCGTTCTGAAGCCTCGCCGAGTATTGAATGGGAAGAGTTTGAAGTTGATGCTCGAAATATTTCGCCCAGCAGAGAACCTCCTTCCCAACGAACGGCGAGACGCAGTTTTGAGATCGGTGCACAAAGGCCTTCACCAGGTAGTGTGGGGAAATTGAAACTTAGTTCTGAAATGAGACAAAGACTTGAACGCGTGACCGCTAATCATTCTGTACGAAGCTCATCTTCTGCAGCGGAGACACCGCGCACAATTAACAAATTAGAAGACACCAGAAAATTGATGTTAGAACGACAGTTGGGAGGGGGAAGATGGGATGCTCCTCCACCACCTGTACCACCGGCACCACCTGGTCCGGCACCACCGCCGCCAAAATCCCCTCCTACTCCTCCCGATAGACCTGCACCACCTCCACCAGTTCCAGATACCTCTTTCGCCCAGTTACGTCGCGATAGAGACACATTTGGAGTGCATCAAAATAGGGAAGCTGACGACCGCAATGCTTTCTTAGCAAATTGGAGTTCACGCAGAAAAGAGGAGACGGAGTCGTCTCAAGGTGATGATTTAGCATCTCGCTTTCTAACAGCCGACCGAAGAGAAAGGCGCATGAACGAATGGGGCGATGAATCTGAAATTAGAGGATTTAGTGAAGAAAGACAACAGATTGGACGAGACGAATGGGATTCAGAATCAGGACTAGACACTCCCGATAGACGAGACATGCGTGATAATTATTCAGGTCGCGAAGCCTCTGAGATATACGAAATGCACCCGACAAGAGCTGAACGAAGAAAAGAAGAAAACGATATGGCAGCGACCTTCGATCGCAAGCGTTCCTCCTCATACTTTGACGAGTTTGAACGTTTCGATGGTCGAAAAAATTCTAGAGATATGTTAGTAGGACGAATGAGAGAAAGTCCCCGATCTGATGTTGTGTTTCCGCCAGATAATAATGAAGTTTCAAAAAGAACAGAGAGGGCAACGTTTAAAACTCACATGGCGCAGAAAGAAAGAGATAGAAAACTTGAGGCTGAAAGAAGACATTCTGTTTCAACTCACGTTACTGACCGGACCGAACACATCGAACGTAAGCTTCTAAAACTCTTAGTTACTTCTATAATTTTCATTAATGAGAGAACTTACTCCTAATATTTTTCATTTAAAGGTGATGTCCCTGCGCCAGCTGCTTTACTACCATCAGATCGCGTGTTTTTAACGTATACACGAGTACCATGGAAACTACGAGTTCGCAAAGAAGTATTTACACCATTAGAAACATATAACGAACCAGCTGTTTTGGATTTACTTTATGCACAAGTAAGTAAATATTTTCTATAAAAGCTTACCGTTTTTAATATAAAAAAATAGTTACGTTATTACCGTGATGCTGAAGACTAGAACAAAACAAAAATTTTGTGTAGTTACCGTCTAAGAAGGTACTAACACTGCGCTTATTTCTGACTCCAAAAAGTAGTGTGCAAGCATGTGTTCCGGATTGGAAGACGCTGTAGCTAGTGTATTTACTGGGTTAGCAAGACTAAACATCCTATGAAGACAATTTGGTGCAGCATATAAAGTCCTTATTACTGACACGATGTTATGGGCAGACGTAGCACTCAACAGCAGGTGAACGTTCTATTCGTCTCATCGCTTTGTTGAATAGAAACTAAAACTACCTGATATGGTGAATTTTACGTGTCTGATTAGTGTTGTGTTCTAGATTCTGTTATATTGGATATTAAGATAAAATACTCTGCTAACAAAACAATATGCTATGACCTAAGAAGAGTTTCTGGAAAAAACTAGTTTGTTGTGGTCGAAGAAAATGATCAATGGCAAGCGTTTGGAGAGACCTGTGCATAACGATGGGTTGATGCAAGTTGGGGATGATGATATGGAAATAACTACTAAGAATTATTGACGATGTACCATTAGCCCTTTTGATTAAAAAAAAAAATGTTTTTTCTGCCAGATTGTTAATGACATAGCGTCGAATATGCCATCACTCCGCATCAATGCTTCGGAGAGACGCGCGGGGCAAGCGTGGCTGCGCTCGCAAGGCAGCGGGCCTGCGCGTGCGCATGCTAAGCGGGCTTGCGTCGAGATGGCGCGCGGCTGGCCTTTCTACTTTGCGAGACTGTTTTCGGCGAGACTACAACCCGGCGAGAACGTCGTACTCGCCGTCTCTCATGCTGCGGTCGTGGTCGGTGCCAAAGGTGAGGACCTACTTACACAACTGACAGTATTTGTAATAGGTTTTGTAAACTATAGAAAATAAAACACCTTAATGTAACTATAAACTAAAGAAAACTAGTTATGTAAGTAAATCTTTGATTTATCTTATTTGGAGGATATACAATATATGAATTTCAAATGTAAAAAGTGCACTATATAAAATTATTTCCCTCAGGAGCTACCGGGTTGTCAGTACGGCGTACGTTCCCGCTAGGGGGGTTGCGCGCCTCTGCTCCAGCGCCCGCGACGCTGCAGCTGACACCTGCGCGCGATGCACCGCTGACGCTGCACGCGCCTCTTGCGCATCACGCGCACGCGCTCATCGCCGAGTTCGTGCTGCAGTACTCACAGGTATGTAATGGTGCTTTTTCTTAACCATTAAGAATTCCTCAATTTTAGCGATATCGATTCAAAACAATTCCAATCGTGTACTTACATAGGAAACAAGAAACAAACATAAAAGATTAAGAAGAAGCATAACTATATTTTTTAATTATTTATATTTAAAAATCCGTCCTTCCTTCCTTCCTCCTGCTATTTTCCCAGCTATATGGGGTTGGCCACTGTACACAATTATCTATATATATATAAAACAGTAAAAAGAAATAGTTTTTTATAGTAATGTTCGAACCAAAATTTTGTAATATTGATAAAAAGGAGCTACTAATCAGTAGCAATTTATGTCTTGTAGTTTAGGCGTATACATGCAAATACTATAACGAAAACAAGCACGAGATGTCCATATATAAAATACAGTTAAACGCGTAGATCAACCATTCAAAAGTAAAGTACCTTTTAAATAATCTAACAAGATTATAAACTAATCTTTGATTAACATACATGAATTATATAAAGCAAACCTTTAAAAAATTTGAGGTCCCATTAAAATAAATTTTTTGGTTACGTCTTTGTGAATATCCAAACCAAAAGTTCTCCTGATTAATGTATAGGCATATTAAGTCATTATGAATTTTGAAAGTTATTACTGTCAGATGCCAAAAATAAATCGCTGCCAGTCGGTTTTGTTTGATTAAACAGCATATACACCAAAATTGACTTTCCATGCCTAATGTCTAACGACTATTTTCGTTCGCATGAACTTCTTCAGCGTTCAAATAAGCGTGACAGTGACATACATGATTCAGCGCTAATCTATTGGCAGAGACATTAACAAAGTAAAATCTTTACATACACTTCTAAAATAAATAAAAAAGAGTGGTCGCAACTTCCGAAATTACACAACGGCTGATTTATGTAACACCGTTCACGATTAATTCGCGCCCATTTCGTGATCATTGTGTAGAATATTTTGCATATATTAATAACGAATGCGGACATCTTGAGTCTATTACTAAATAAACAAGTAGTTTTTTTTGTTCGATTAAGCGACGAGACGAACTGGACGTTCATCTGGTCGTAAGCGATACACACACACACAGCGATACACACTTGTCATAAGATGTTGAGTCTAGTTACTCCAGTAATTATACTATCTAAAACGCCTTTCAAACCGAAATATAGTAATGTTTGCACACTACTGTTTGGTGGGAGAAAGAGACGCTGCAGTGGTACCTACCAGTAAAATACAGATTCTAGTCTATTTTTTGTTTTCACTTCTATACTAGACATCCTCTGTCGAACAGAGGTTATTTGTAACATGGAGGACCATAGTTCAATTCCAGAGCGATATACGAGAGAATTTGATTGGTGATGGGGTTTTTTGCATCCGGCTAGTTAGCACCAATATATTTTACCTTAAATCAGTTACTATAACTTATTGCCTTGTTGCGGCTGTCGACATATAGTGCGTTCGCAACCTTGGTCTTTTAATGGATGAAAACTTAAGATATGAAGAACATGATTAGAACTCGATAAATGTTTTGCATCTCTTATGACTATTTACAAAATTAGAAAATTCATACACGAAAGATTACGCTATCAGCTATGTAACAGTTTGGTACTGTCCCACTTGCACTAATGCGATATTATATCTAACCCGTGTCTATTTAAAAACACCTCTGTGGTGATACAGCGTGTTTAGAATGCGCGCATGCGCTACTGTTACTCAATACCACGGCGACACCCCGTATCACCTTATATGATAAAAATCATGTGCTTAGAATGGAGAACGTGAAAACTATGAAGCTAGCGTGGGTCTTACATTCACTGACAAAATTTAAGATGCCATCATATCTTTATAATAAATTTAGTTGGTCCGCAGACTTCACCAGAGCTAGAATGAGACCGCACGTTCGTCCTCTCACTGCACCAAAACGCACCTTGCAGCAAACCCGAGGTAGTTTCAAATCTTCTGCATCAAATTGTTGGAACGACTTACCACCTCCGCTGTATCGTATCGTATCTCGGTTCACCTTTACACGTAATTGTCGCAGATGACTTTTGATGCAGCAACCACTCGGCACAAACAGTTCCGGTTGATTCGTGTGTTCGCTATTTGTCATCACACTGTTTCCGTAACTTAATTAATCAAGCATTTATACAATTAAGTGTTCACTTGTTTCAATAATATCAGGCCAGGGCAGAATACCAGGACTTGGCACCAGAGCCAATGTACTGAGTCCTGAACCTTTTTGTCTAATGGATTTATTTTTGTTGTGTTTTAATCTTATATACATTAGACTTAATTTTTTTTCCAGACAAATGGGTTATTATTATTATTATATGAGAGTAATATGATCACTCTTCGCAATCCGCGACCTCATTTCCACACAACGCCATGTGAAATAGAAATCCTTGTATATTAAAAAAAAAAAAATATTATAGGCTTTGAATAATAATGTAAGGTATGTAGTGTTTATTATTTTCATTCCTTGTCTTTTCGTCGTCGCAATAATCAAATTTCTATTGCGATCTTTTTAATAACATATGTGTTCGACTTAAGTTCGTTAATCATAATCTATAATAATTTCACCATTTAAAATGTGAAATAAATAATAAAATAAAACTACTTGCCCGATATCCGTCAAGAAATCACTTTGGCAAAGGGGTCATTTCCCCCCATATAATATTCAATAAACATAAGTTACTTCCGTGCAGCCGCCGCGCCATTGATCGTTAATCGTCAAGTTTATTTCGGCACATTCATACTTACGTCACTCTTAATAATAAAATTTTATAGTACTTTCAATTCAAAGTAAAAATTCGTTTTTTTTTTTCTTGTGTTCTTTCTTCTTTTATATCAGTGTACACTTTCGATGTTATTAAAAATTTTTAAACCCATTTAAACAAGTTTTACATTTGAAGTCGAATCTACGTTTTATTCGTATTAAATTTCAAATAAAATAATAATAATTTGGATACAAATGAATAACCATAACGCAACGCTATCAATTGCCCGACCAATTTTCCCACAGCTGGGATTAGACGATTATCCATGACACTGTTCAATTGCTCAAAAGCTGCATGTAGTTCTCGAAGTATTTCGATTTTCACCGAAGTTTTAAACTGGAATGGAAAACATCTTCATGTGGCCTGTTGTTCTATCACACTTAACATCTGAACTATCACGGCTCCAGATATATAACATCCCATTCTTTTAATGCTGCTCACCACAGTCACCTTCACAGTCTCAAAGTACGTATCTATGGAATTAATGCTACTAATAAGAATATTTTTTTTTATTCTACTAAGCGACTAAACGTAGGGGATGTTAACCTAATGATACGTGATACGCCCACACATAACATAATAACGCTCGTTCGGATGTTATACACTGCACCACATTGCACTCGACACCTGAGACATAATAAGTTGAGACTCATTACACTAGTAACTTCACTAGCTACAGCGCCCTTCAAACTGGAACACAGTAATGTTTACATAGTACTGTTTTGTGGCGGAAATAGGCGCTGCGATGGTACCTACCTAGACGGTCCGGCAATAGAGAACTACCTTCAGTAGAATTTATTTAATTGCTATGGTAGAATATTTAGAAAATATCATGGTTGAGGTAGATGCGCGTGCGCAGCCTCTTAACATCGTCGTCGTCACGCAACTTAAAACTGAAATCCATATTTACGCAACTTAGAAAGTTTTTAATTCACCATTTATCCAATAGTAGCTTCTGCATAGTTTTTTGTGACCTTATGTAAATGTAATGACCGGTCAACTTAATAGTTTAGTGCTAAAGTTCAGTACGTAATTTATATTCATTTGTACAGCATATTTTAATGGGTGTCCTGAAGTTTCCATTATTTCATCATCATCACCATCATCAACCGATAGTCAGATATAGGCTTTACCTAAAAATCTACGTTTGTCATGCTTGAAATAGAGGGATTCGAGATACTTCCTATCAAGCTAGCCCAGTGCGAGTTGGTCGGAGTAATGCGTAGACGAACCTACTTAGGTTAAACTACACATTACTGTGTCCGTGTAATTACTAGGGTAACGAGGCTCAATATCTTATGTCTCAGGCGACGAGCGCAATGTGATGCTGCGTATATCATCTTGACTGGCGCTGTGTTGTTGAACTCGTCTCGTCGGTTAATTTAAAAAAAAAAACATATTTAATCTCTAGTAAATTCTTTCCATCGGTGAAGCCAGGGTAGCGATAAAAGCAGTATGGCTCCCGTTAAAGCAATGAGATGTGGGGGCCCGTTACGCTGACCGCGCGGAGTTCCGCTACGCACGGCTGCCCGCCTTGTAAATGAACAGCACGCGTTACAACTTCCTGATCTATACTCTTTAAAACGTACCATTACCAGCGTGCTTTCTTTACAAATAACCTACCGTTTACTTGTTTCACATATTTCTTCGTCGTTACTACACTTAGGTCTCCCCCAAAGATCTATACGTTTGTAGGGGTTCATATGGAAGAATTCGGGTTATCTCCAACCACGCTGGCCCAATGCGGGTTGGTGAGAGCCAGAGCCTCGTTTGTTGATTACCAGGGAGTACCACGAGCCGGTGAAATTGGCTTTGGTTCCGAGAGTTGTTGTGCGGGACCACTTACACCCTATATAACTAACCATATATATATAGAGAAGATATGCAGAGATTCATTAACTTATCACGATATCTCTGGAACTATCAGACGTAATTACTTAAAATTTGGTAGAGATATTGCTCCTGCCATTTAGAGGTCAGCTAAGAATGGATTGTACAAAATTCCTTCACCTAAGGGTGTTGCGAGAGTATTAATATCGGGAAGGGACCCGAGCGTCGACGAGTTGATGACGGGCGGGAATATTTCTGACAAATTTCAAATCTAATTCTATATTACGGTTAACACAGCAGGTAGGGAAGTTATCAATAAACGCACACAATTTTCTATCTATTTTATGAGGAATTTAATTGCTAAAAAAAAATTTGTTTTTTTTTTTTTTATATCGAGGTAACGTATTTTACCTCAATTAAATATAACATATTCATAAACTACCTGGCATTTACCACTTCGGAGATAACACAATTTGTCTTTAAATACAAATTAATATGGTTTTTCTCGTAACAGCTAACAAGTGTTAAGCAATATTATAATCATTGCTTAATACAACCCAATTGTTTAAAAGAATTTTGTAATTAGAGTGAAATTTAAAAGATGTAAAATTATTTTGTGAGTAATAATTCGTATACAGTGTTTCTCACTAATCAAAGTATAAGTTAACAAAGTTTATGTAAATGGTTTCATTACTGGCGGGCAGTTTAAATATCGCTTTGTAGATTATAGCTGATATTCAGCAAGAGCATCAGCTCAATTACGGTAAACTCGCCACATGACGCGAATATAATCGATATTTAATCGAAATCATTCCGTAATGTATCTCCTGGCTGAACATGCGAAATAGAAATTCTGTAATATAGTTTAACGTTACCAAATAAAGTGCCTAACCTTTTTTAAAATGTCAATGAAGTAAAAAATGCTGTGTACACCATAGAGCTGGTTAGGCGGGGCTCGTCCGCGGTGCGCGCGCAGTCTGAGTCGAGCCGCGCACGCGCGCACACCATGCAGCGCCCGCGCCTCTCGCTGGCGATGCGCGACAACTGGCGCCACCTGCAGCGCATGTACGGCCTCGACCTGAACGAGGACTACCCGCCCCCGCAACGCGCCCCTAGTCTAGACTCCCTCATCAACTCCTCCGAAGGCGCGCCCTCCAGCGCCGACGCATCCAACCCAGAAGACTCGGACTCCGGCGCGGACACCCGCGACCCCGAACCTTCCCACACGCGGAATAATACACCAAAAAAATGTTCCCAAAGCTTCTCGTCGTCGTCTAGTGGTCACATGGAGACGATTCACGAGGAAACCTCCGAGCCAAAAGTGTCTGTGAAAGAGATTCTCGCGAGATTCGAGAACTTGACTGAGAAAACGGATATTGCTCAGGTAGAGTTTTTTTGTGGTTTTATTGCAATTACAGGTTAGACGGACATTTTTAAAATTAGTTTGTCCAGTAAGAGGTGTCGGGGCGTGAAAATGTAACGCCATTTTTCAGTGTTATTGCCCAATTTGAGCAACCGTATTAGTAAATAAATATTAGGAAATGGCAACGATTCGTTCCTAGTCGCGTCGCAAAACAATCGCTTCTTATCGCCGATGAATGGCTTCACTTTCTTCCGCGGAGGCGAACCATCGCGTGAGACTCTCCCGACTAATTATTCATTACAAATCTGTGTTTTTTTACTATTATGCTATTACATCTACTTGGGCAAAACAAATAATTACCAAGCATTGTTAATAGTGTGTTAATTTGAAACATCACTAAACGTACGATAAAGACAATGGGGAAACATTAACCAAAATTACCGGATACGTTTACATTAATAGATAAATAACTTTTTAATTATTTTCATACTTTATTCCTTTTATATGTATTCTTTATTATAACATCCGGAACTTTTTATATTCTGTATTTTAAAACGACACGTACAGTCGCGACTTTATAACAGATCTAAAAGTCAGTGATCTCAATAATTATTACAACATTATAATAATAAAACTATTTTTGTATACAGCACTGATGTTATATAATAAGATTAAAATTTTATTAACATTCTCTTCAACGGAAATATACATTTTTTTTTTATATATCATCCACAGTTGTTTTGGACCAGTTCTAATACTATGATGTCTGATTGCATAAATGTTCTATCAATTCAGTAATGAAGACATAATAGATACCGATAACATTCTAACAATTGATTTACTGGTGGTAAATCTTTGTAGCCGGAGACCGTCTAGGTACCACCGCAGCGTCTAATGCATCCGATAAACAGTAGCATGTAAACATTAGTGTGTTCCGGATTGAAGGGTGCTGGGATAACGCCGGTCTGTATCATCCTAACTAGCGCCGCGTTGTTATGCGCATGTCTGTCACTTACCATCAGATGAACGTCCTGCTCGTCTCGTTGTTTCGTGGAATAAAAAAAAACGTAGTAATCGTATGACGGACAAATTAACTGTATTATCGACTTTAACATATCGGTACCTAAGCGACGTGTGGATTACAGAATGTATCTTCTGTTATTACTCTGTCATGTCGGACGCTTTCCAATCGCTTCATCATCGCAACTATAATCGATCTATTCACGACTTCGTTTGAAACGAACTGGGAAACATTTTTGTCATCCACTATCATCATCAGTGTAGACAAACTGGACACTGTCTCTCGAATGTGACGTAGAAGTTCTTGATGATACGTTCATATTTTTTCATAACAAATTCTACGACCTGGTGTAATAAATTATTCTTAGAAACGTTACTACATTTATTTAATTATACAGTGTAATAAAGGATTACGCAATAGATACGTATGAAATTAACTTGCATTCGTTTTTTTTTTCTTTACCATTGTTTCCGGTAATACATTTATAAGATTATCTTCAAGTCCACTACTTAATAAATTACTATACATTTTCATGTTACTTTATATACTATAATAGAAAAGATGCTGATTTTGTTAGAATTTATAAAATTAAGAATTTATAAGAATAGAAGCACAGTATAAAAAATTTTTATAGATAAATAACTAAAACAATATTCAATATATAGTAATAAAATATTAGTTTTAAACTATACTATATTCTACATAAAACTTTTGCAAAATATCAGAATATTGTTTAACTTAATCAATGAATATAAATGAGAATTACAAGTAATATAACTATTATAAATCCATTACAATCATGATTTGATTTACATGATCATTTTAATATGTGTATGTATCTCAAAATTTATGTTTATATACCGTTAGGTTATACAGAATCTCAATATCCTAAGAATAACCCAAACCATCATCAAACCTACACTTCTTAAAAAGGAATTTACAGTTATTTTATTACCTTTACAATTCACAAATTAATCACGGTCATTATTTATATATATAAAACTGTTTATTTGATGGATTGAGATTTCGGATGTTATTTAAAGTTAACTATTCATATTACCACAATCTATAGAGAGTTAACTGTTAAATAATATCTAACTTTGCGTCGTCTTTGTTTCCAAAAAATAATTTTAGACGATTGAATCTTATATATAAGTATTGGGAATATTAATTATGTTATAATTATTAATAATGGAGTGTAAACACACTCACGGGAGCCAACCCAAGCCAACCTCACCTGCTCGTGGTGCACCCTGCTAATCAACAAACGAGGCTCTGGCTCCCACGCACCCGCATTAGGCCAGCACGGTGGGAAATGACCCGTGTCCCCCCATATGATCCCCTATTAACGAAGGTCGTGGGTAAGCCGCAGGACTAATCGATGTGGAGATCTTTGAGAAAGGCCTGTCGAGCAGTGGACGTGTATTAACTGATGATGATAACTAAAAATAATCAGAAAACTGCCTTAATGTAAAGACATAGTGATAGAATCGAAGCCATTTGCCATCCACCACCAGCAGGTACTGGCAGAAGGTATCTGATGTCGGTGACCGTCTAGGTTACCATAGCGTAGCCAGAGTGCAAACATTACTGTTTCAGTTTGAAAGAAACTGTAGCTAGAGTATTACTGGGGTAACGAAACTTAAGATACTTTGCACTGAAGCTTCTTACAATGTCATTATTATTATATTTTTTTTAATTCAAGAAAGAAAAGAAAAGAGCGGGAAGCTCAATTGATGGCGAGTGATACTCCCGCCCATAGCAACGTAGCGTTAGATAGATAATAAGATTAATTCCGCTACCACAATAATTGCACTGGCGACAGCGTCCTTCAATCCGGAACACAGTAATGTTTACAGTCTACTGTTTGACTATAGAAATGCCACCAGTAAAAAGTATTTATATATTTCCTATACAAATAAAATGTATTACGAAAACTTCAACATAGTGTAAAGCGTAAATCGTTTAGTGAATATCGATTATATTATATAATTAATGTTCACACAAACATTGTCATTACGTCGGTTGGCACATGCGATAGGCATCCGATGCCAGGCGTGAACATGACCCTTCTCCGGTCAAGGAGGACCGGTGCTGGTGTATTTCACTTAACCATTACCTATTTACAAGTACACGTCTAGTCACGCTCGACAGACATCTTTACGGTCAACTTGGCATGATAAACTTTAAAAACAAATCGGCCCAGTATATAATTTTTTTTTTATTTAATTAACCGACGATACAAGCGGGATGTTCACCTGATGGTAAGTGATACGCCCGCCCATAACAACGTGGCGCTAGTTAGGATGTTATACACTTCACCACATTAGGCTCGTCGTCTGAGACATGTTGAGTCTCGTTACACCAATAATTGCACTAGCTACAGCGCCTTTCAAACCGGAACACAGTATTATTAGCACAGTACTGTCTTGCAGCAAAAATAAGCACTGCAGTGATCCTACCTACCTAATGGTCTCCGCAAATTACTTACCACCAGTACCTGTTGGTGGTGGATGGGAAATGGCCATGATTCTATCACTGTGACTTTATATTAAGGCTGTTTTCTGATTATTATTACTTATCATCACCGGTCGATAGACGTCTACTGCTGGACTTTTTCTTCTTTGTCGCTCTCTCACTGCTGAGGAGAAACAGTCTCCATTGAGTGCGGTCATATGCAGAGTGGACCGCACGGTGTATACTGCCACCCACCGCCATCACCGCTTCCATCCATTTGGTAGGGGCTCTTCCCTGAGTACGTCTGCCTTTTAGTCTCCCCAAAATAAATTCCCTCTCAATACAGCCCATTGGAAATCGCATGTGTCCAAAAAAGTTGAAGGCTCTTTGTTGGCATATTGAGAAGAGCCTAGTGGTTATTTTGAGTTATTTTAGGATGGATTCATTTGTCCTTTTGGCTGTCCATGGTATATGGAGAAGTCTTCGCCAGCACCACATTTCGAAAGCATCAAGCCTTTCCCTATCACGCTTTTTCGTAATCGTGTGTGTAGTACTGCTGGACAGCTTCTCCCAAAGATCTCCACATCGATCGGTCCTGCGGCTTATCCGCGACCTTTTTTATAGGGGATCATATTAGGGGATATGGGTCATTTCCCACTACACTGGCCCCCGGATTGGTGAGAGCCAGAGCCTCGTTTATTGATTAGCTCGAACCTTATAGTTCAGTTAATTTACATTTAGGATTATGTTGTTCATCATCTACGAAGGTGCAAAAAAAAAATATAGCGACGTGCGCTCGTATGAGCGAGTTGTAGGGAAAGTTGTATGGTACTTAAATATACATACTAATTACATATAACTGGGTGCCCAATAGCGACCGCGGCGTAATGACCGCGCAGAATTGCCGCTCATTACTCTGTTATTTACGGAATTGTTGTTTTTTTGAATAATTTCCATCCATACCATTGAAAACCCGGCTGTGTTGTTTATGAGGTTACTTCGTTAAGTCTATTATAAGTTTAACGTGATCAACATTTATATTAATCAAAAAAAATCCTTTTATTCGTACGGATAAAATCTTTGAAAAAAACTTGGGGAAGACGACGTTGCGTGCGTGATTTATACCCACTAAATATATATGGTTTGATAGTTACTAAGGATTTCTTATAGAACACACCAATACCTCTTTTTATTGCGATCAAACACATTCCAAAGAGGGGCATATCACTCCCCAGCACACGGAACCACTTCGTGTTTACTATTCTCCGTGGTCGCTTAGTATATATCTCTGAGGGGCAAGCGAGAGAAAACCATCATTAATCTTTATTGAAAATACAGAAAAGGATTATCATGAGTTTTTTTGTTGTTACCTACACACATGTGCGTGCAAATTCACAGGGGTACCCGTTTGGTAGGAAACGGAAGTACGGTTCGCTTGGCGGCATCCATTGTCGCGTCGACCTCTGATTCACGTCGAATTTTTATCAATTTAGCATTGTTGTCAAACTACACATTATAGGCTGATTCTCTATACTTAATCCTAAATTTTAATACGATATTTGTATATTATTATCAGATTCATTGGTTTAAACTGGTACAGATTATTAAATAAATTTGTATACAAATGCCATTGCACTTCTAATATTACCGTATTCCTATGGAAGTGGCTTTAGAAAGAGTACTGAGCTTGATATGGTGAGAGCGAATGGAAAAATGATTCTGAACGGTCAAACCTTGAATTGAATAGTATTTAATTGTTGGTAGTAGCAAGTAACAATAACTCTAAACTATTTAAGTTTTAAAAAAAATATAGTTTAACTATAACAAAGCAAATCTCAGTACGTTACTTAATATCCGTCTCTCGTTAAAGACAATTGGTAATGGTTCGTTACTACACTTATGAAATATTTGATTCAAACTGTTTCTAACAGTTTCGCTTTATGTGATTCGAAAACATTGCAGTGTTATAATCGATTTGACCTAGTATATAATAACGATATTTTTCATTGGAAATTGACATATATTTTTTTGTTATATACTTGCTCAATGTCGCAATATAGATTAATAATCGTTTCTATCTAATTATACATCGGGCGGTACAAGGATCGTTTCGTAACATCAATTTAAATTACATTTTCCTGTTTAAAAGTTCAAAGCCTCCGGCATAATGAATTGTATAACAGTTCATTTATAAATAAATCCTACTAGGTATGGTTTAGTACTGTGCAAACATTACTGTTTTACAGATTGAAAGGGGTTGTAGCTAGTGAAGTTATTAGGGTAAAGAAACAAACTACTTAGGTCTTAAAGCGATGAACGCAATGTGTGTATACCATCCTAACTAGCGCCGCGTTGTTATGGGCAGGCTTACCACTTACCATCAGATTACGGTCCTCTCGTCGCTTTGTCGAATAAAAAATTAAAATTTTATATATAGTCACAAATTCAAATTCACTATTGAAGTATTGTTATAATCGAAATCTTTATAGTCACAATAATCTTCAATAGCAATTTGGAACCAAATTACCTGAATTGTATGGGTCGTATTACATGACTAGTAAACTTTATGTTTAGTTTAAACTGTGTAGTCAATAATGGTATTCCTCCCACTGATTAGATACACAGTTTGCAGCATTAGGAACAATATATCACAACAGTTGCGGACGCATCACGTCTTACACACGACTGGACTGTTCTCTGTTACACGTAATCGATATAACGGATCCAAAGATCAAAGTACTTGCCTATATCAAATATAGAGTTTTTAATTTATTTATTCATTTAAATATACACAAACAAAGTAAACATATTAAACCTTTAAAAAATACATGAGGATATACGGATAAAGTGGAATTTAATCCTAAAAGAAACTTCCTGCCGGTAAACACATGCAAAGGAAAAAAAAATGTAAAATAACGACAGGTCATTTAGTTTTCATTTAAACATCCTATTTTGATATATATCTTTTTAAATAACCCTGGTGGACAATCTTGTTAATTAAATCTTATTTTAAGATCAATTTACTCTTGGTTAAATTTAAATGCCGTAGTCAACGCGTAACGAATTCTAGGCTGCTCAAGATTACATTTGGTTAAAATCTTTATTTATTCCTATAGTAAAATAAATATCTGGTTGATAGTATACCGTTTTTTATCAGCCTGAAGGTTTTGTAGCCCATAATCATGAACGTAACAAATTCAACAACAACTTAGAGGCAACTGAGCTTATCTATGTTCATTCAAAATTATAAACAGTACTACGAGAGAGCTGATACCATTTATAATAAAAGATTCTTCTGTACCTATATCTGTTATTAGTATTGATCTAGATTCAGGATTTCAATTTAAAATTAAACTGGTAATTTTTTGTAAAACTATATGCGAATTGTTATATACAAGTTTCCATTCAAATGTGAGCTGGTTACGTTCACTGGTCCGTAAATCCTGTGCTGTTGTGTTGACAAAGAGTTGTCTTTGATATGTAAAAAACAATTTTATCTACATTTTGCATACAAGTATACATAATACTCATATCCTTAGTAATCATCCTTAATATTTAAATATAAAAAAAAATTTGTTTGTAGTGTACAGCAGTGGACAAGATAAACCGAGAATGATGATGAAATAATATACTCGGTCCAAAGTAATTAACTGAAAAGGAACTTAACTAACCAGACTTTTTTTTGTTTATGTTATTAATATTGACAGTGTAAATATAGTTTTCAACTTGTTTTTTAGACATATAAAAATTCGTCAGTATTTTAATACTATTGACAAACCTGCATATACTTAAATGAAATCGAATTATAAAATACTCACACTATCAGATATAATGTAGAAGATTTTGTTATAAATCTAATTTCATTAATACGGTATATAATAATAAATATAATTAGCACCTTTTGGCTGGTGGTAAATCTCTACTTCTCAACCCGTGTAAGTAGTAGTAGCACCTATTTCTGACATTAACCGTGTTGACATTAGTGTTTTCTGTCTTTAATGACGTTGTAGCTAGAGAAATTATTATGGTGATAAAGCTTAAGATCTTGTCTCAAGGCGACGAGCATAATGTGGTGTACATCATCCCAACTAGTGTCATTGTTATGAACAGGTGTAATACTAACACTTGTTGATCGTCTTGTTCGCTCCGTCGCTCCGTCGACTATATAACTTGAAAAATCATAAAACACTCCATCACCTTTATTAGGGGCGTCGCAAGAATCATTGTAATGTTCATGGGTGCTGTAATTGACAATTTCAGCACATCTAATTGGCACGGCTGGAAAGAGAGCATGACCACTCTCTCACTTTCCATCGACCGACATAATCCGAAACATCGGTGTACTTAATTAGGTACTCGCTTTTGGCTTTCAGTAATATTAGATAAATAATTCAATGGTAACTCTCTGTATTCATGTACATAGGATATAATCATTGAATAATAATGTAACTGAAGCGGTGATAGTTTAATTAGTAAAAGGATCGTACATGCTATACAGACGTATACTTCCAGGCGAGAGTTCTTTAGAGCTTGAGCTTATAGCGAAGGAAAACTATATGTTTCTAGTGCAACAGGTTTCATGGACATGTGATATCCGCCAACCTGCACTTGACCAGCAGAATCAATAGAAGACTGAATAGTCTTGCATGAGAATACTCTGCGTTCCAATAGTAGGACCAATAAAACATCATCGTCCATCGTCAGATTCAGAATAAAAGACAATGACATCATGAAAAATAAAGAAATCTTTAACTTATTGCATGGTGACATATAAAAAAAAACTTAAAAAACTGTACAAATATTAAAAACTAGTTTTTTTAAGCTATTACGGCTTCATATGTTCGTTCTATCACCCACTAAGATATTATCTGTGGCACGCATAGACTACCGCGTTCTAGTAATTACAAAGAAACTCTGTAATTGTCTATGCTTTCCGTAAGCATAAAATAATAACGTGTGAAAATTACTCGAACCGTTGACTGTATTAAATAATATTGTAACACTCGTAAACAATAGTAATCATAGTGCAATCCAGATTAATTTTAATGTTATATACAAATTTTCTCACGATTTCTTACCTTAATCGTGATCATTTATAAAAGCTATTTTCTTAGAAAATGTTTAGATAACCTTTTCACTATGTTCATTCTATAATCTGTAATAGCCACTTTATTTTAAGTATTATTATTTTATCTACTTCTTATAACTATACGAAACTTTCCCTTAACAGAATCCATTCAATGTTCGGATGATGACTTCTGTTTTTTTTACAATTAAGCGACGAGACGAACGGGACATTCACCTGAGGGTAATTGATACGTCTGCGCATAATGCCGGTTAATCGGGATGATCCATACTGCTCCCAATTTCCGGTCGTCACCTGAGACATAAAATAATGAGTCTCGTTACCCCAGTTAATACACTAGCTACATCTCCCTTCAAACTCGAACACAGTAATGCACATTACTGTGTGTACATGTGGTACCTACCTAGATGATCACCGGCAACGGAGATCTACCATCAATAAAATTCTCATAATATTTTCCTTTACCGGAAGCTCAAGTTTGGAGAAATCGAACCTATGCCTTGATAAGTGTTATAACTCGTAGTTCCAATGCAGTTCATCTATTCCTTATTCAATGTAATAATCTAGGAATTATAAAGATTAAACCTAAGTACATTTCTACTACTCCTATGAACTAACGTAAGCAGGAAAATGTATTAGATGATTTGCGACGCATTTCAAATCAAGGTTTTTACCGAGGAGTTTTACCGAGAAGTCAGTTAACAATGAAGGTAGACAGCCTTTTTAATGCTAATTGTGGATCATATACATGTGACGAAGGTCGACGGCATCGAAGTATCAAGAGTTGCTACTTAAGTGACCTGAGGAGACAGTTATATAAACAGTTAAGCATTATTATTTTTTATGCTCCATCAGAATTTTACTGGACGAAAACTCTTTTAAGGGTTAAGATGACTTTTATTTCATTAAATTTTAAGTTTTTTTAAATATTTATCTTTCAACCTGTATGTGTATACATAAATAAATATATTTTTTATCTAATATTAAAAACATTAAATAACTTTTGTAACCCTTATACATTAATTAAAAATATATGCAAACACTAAACAAAAGAGACAAAATTTCTATTTTACCAACTGATCAAGAAATTTCTAGAATAATTACTAGTAACAATAAGTTTTTACATAAAGGGATCTGTAGTTAAATCGGTGATCTGTTATAAAATTAATACCAACTTATTATATTTTCTTTATTAACCAAAATTCTTATCTAGAATGAGAATTTCGAGATCAAGCATTAAAAGAAAAAAACTCGTCTTAGCAAAAGTAACAATTCCAGATTACTGTGTGATAATAAAAATACAGCGCCGTAGTAACTCCAAAGGATGCTTAAAAAACTATTCTGCTATATATTTAATTTTTTTCGTATTTTTTATATTAACTAGGTTGATATGTTCTTGATTAAAACGATGAAGGCTGCGACGATACGATTGGGATGTTCCTTTGATGATAAGAAATAAACATACTAACAATGAAGCTCTATTTAAGTTGATAAATACTGAACCAATGTTAAATTTCGTTACCGCAGTAATTTCACTATCTACAACGCCTTCTTCTTCTTCTTCTTTGTCGTAACCGCATGACTGAGGGACTTGACTATGGTGCGTTGCCCTGGCCACCATTTCTTTCCAGACATTTCTGTCTTGCGCCATTTGGATGGATGATTGTAGGGTAGCTCCCGTAGCGTCCTGAGTTGTGCGTGTCCATCTTGTAGGATACCGCGCTCTCGCTCTCTTTCCTTCCACACAACCAGTAATAATCAGTCTTTCCAGACTGTCTGGGTCTCGCCTGACCGTGTGTCCGAAGAATTTGAGGACTCTCTGCCTACAGATTGTTGAGAGCCGTGTTGTTGCTACAACGCCTATCAAGCGGGAATGCGGTAACGTTTGCACACTACTGTCTCTATCAACAAAGGCCTACCACTAGCACAATATATACATTTATGTGTATAATATATCGCTACGGTATATGAAAAATTAAATAATTAAGATCCTAACCAAATTTAGAATCTTCTTTTATTTCTATTTTCTCTATTCATCTACGATTATATAGAACTAGCTATTCACCGCCCACTTTGCTGGTCCACAAATCCCCCTTTGAAGAAAAAAAATTGTTAAATCCATTCTTAGCTGACCTCTAAATAGCAGAAGCAATATTTCCACCAAATTTTGAGTGTTAACCTCCAATATTTTTGTAGATCTCGTAATGAGTTATCTCCTATATAAATAGATAGATAAAGATGTGATGAATGCATAAAACTTTATTTATAGTTGTATATGTGACAATATGCTATGAAATCTAATACACAATCATTCGTTTAATTCAAAATATTAACTTGTTCATTGCACCTAATTTCTTCCTTCCGGTATCATGACATTCTAGCATTTGGGAGCTATCGTCACAACGGAAAGATCCTAACTGAATAAATTATGATGTTTAAAAGCATGGAAATGGAAAATGAATGGCTCACTTCACAATCTTACAAATGTTTGGTGTGAAAGTAAGAGCGTATGGTGAAATGTAATGAAAAATTAACGTTCGGAACCGTAACTCCTGGTAGAGATACAGTGAGAGGATTGTCTCATACTTATTATAATATAAAGTATATTGCATAACTTTAAATATCATTAACTGAGCAATATTATTTAGCTAATAGTTTCACTGTTCAAGTAAGAAAAAATCTTCAAGTATTACTCATGTTATTAAATTGATTATTTTCAAAAAGCGAAACAAAATTAATTTATTTAAATTTTATATCCGGATTTGCCATGTGTGTTATAAGTAAATAAATTTAATTTTGATATAATGAATTAGGAACTAGTATACTAATGTGCGAGTTTCATTTTGGCTGTTTTTTTATGGTGGCTAAAAGTAAATTTTTAAATAAAACTATTAAATTATTTAAAATGGCATTCGCCAAAAGTTTTATTATTACTCGTATGAAATATGTATTTACCTTTACAGTGGATAGTAATGTGAATATTTTTAAAAGCAAATAAAAATAAATTAATCTCAATACCGTAGATGGGGGTACTTTTAGGCGAAATATAAATTTACAATGTTTCTATGATTTTTAATGAGAAATCATTGTATGAGTATTTTTAACTTTATAAAACGACCTACTAGGATATAGCTAGACTATTTAGCATAAATTTGAGCGTAGCTGCGGACCAGCTCTAATCGGTAATACCAATATGTCATTGAAAGCATTTAGAGTAGCGTTTGCTGTGAGACGACTAAACGTCGGCATATCTCTTATCCTACTTATTTTCTAGTGTTATTATTTTACTGTCATCTTTAAACGTGTTTATTGTGTACAGTTAAAAGAACTAGTTAATCGATGTTATTACAAAATAGCTATATACCAGAAGAGTTATTTAAATCTTGCTGAGAACATTCAGTTAAAGAAAGTACCGCTCCATGATGTTAACAATTATAACCTATCAGGTTGTTTATTTAACCAATTAAGAATATAGAAATTTTAGATTTTAAGTTAATCATTATCTGGGAGGTCAACTATTACCTTTCCTACTATTGGCTAATAATCTGGTCATAACGAAAAAGTTTGACAATAATTTTGCAATACTATCTGCCGTCTACATAAATACGACTGAAGACAATCAGTTTATTAAAAGACTATAGAAGCTTTTTCTCTTTCTAATAAATAAATGCTTTCAAGTTCACATGAAAACACTATGCAAAATAGATTTATTTCATAAAAAGTGGTTGAAAAATTTTTCGCAAAATATCTACTTTATTTCTTTACCTAAAAACCAAACCAGGATAGAACAACGGTACCGACTTATGTCAAAAAAACATCTCAATCGATGTCTTAGCTGAGATCCAAAGTATGCCAAAGGCGAGTGTAATAGCAAACCCCCCCCCCCACGTTTCTCGGAAAGGAGGCTGTATTTCTTAGAACTAGAACACCGGACAGGTTCCCCACGATAATATCCATTAACAAGTTCAAAATATTGAGTTCATACGTTCGTCACCACTACCGTTTCGCGGCTCGTTCTAAAGGTCTGCATCCTAGATCCGCTTTAAGAATATAGGAAACAAATTTAAATATCTCATAAGGCAAAAGAAGCTTCCGGTCAACAAGACGGCTGATGTACCATGCGGAAATTTCCAGAATGCTTTTATTTCACTTAGTTTGAATTCAGCGCCATCTTTCTCAACCAATGATAACTACTATGAAGTTATTGTTTGTATGTATTCTGAGAGTATTAAAAACAAACGTAAAACATTTTTATTTCAAAATATTAATAAATCAACAATCAATTATTTATGTATATTTAGATATAAAAAAAATTCTTTTGATTATTACAATTGAAAAAGGTTTTTTAAGTACAAAAGTTTACTTCATTGTGTCACATTGACAATATCTTAAAGAGATATCATATTACATGTATAATAAAACTTCACTGGTGGCAGGTAGCGTTGTGCTTGCTCGTTCACTGAACGGATCGCTCCAAACTAGTTCGGTCCTCTAATTCTTTTAGTACGTTGAATTTTTCCCGCTTCTGGCTCCTCGGCCACTTGTACGTTTAATTCCGATCTTGATATGAACTCATTAAAATATTTACCTATTCGTGTGACCAAAAAAAAATATTAAGATCATTGATGGTCCTTTTCTTGTTATTTATTCACAATTTTTCTGTTTGTATTAAGTTAATAAGGTACTAACGGTCGTAAGATACTATTTGCGTTTATTGATCTAATTATATTTGATTTCTCTTCATACTTCTGCAGCATTGTCATTTAAAAATAATTTTAGAATGGCATATTTAAAAATTAGATACTATATATATAATAATTTTTTTTTATTTTATTTTTTTAATTACATATTGCTATGTAAAACTCAATCTCATTTGACAGTCGGTTTGCTCTCGGTCTCGCTCCGCGTATGGCATCTGATGTACTGAATGTACTAAATGAACGAAGAGCGGAAATGTTGCGTAGCAGATCGTTCTAATACAGTGAGGGGAATTGGTTCTTTTAGTTCATAGTACATGTACTACACAAGCTTAGAGGCAGGTCTCAGAGACTGTCTAGGTGGGTACCACCGCAGCACCTATTTCTGCTCCCAAACAGTAGTGTGCAAACATTACTGTGTTCCGGTTTAAAGGGCGCTGTAGATAGTAAAATTACTGGGGTGATGAAATTGAACATTATATCTTAAGGCGACGAGCGCAATGTCGCGCTATGAATGTCATCTTAATTAGCATCACTTTGTCACGGTCAGATGTATCGCTTACTATCAGGCAAAGGTCCCGCTCGTCTCGTTTCTTCGTAAAAACCTACGTGCAAGATAATTGAAAAAATCATTACGTTTCGGAAATATAGAAAGACAGGAATTAATCATTAGGTAAAATAATAGTTTATCTGTTTAACGTAACGAGCGCATCGAGTTGTTGCATATTTATAAAGACGCAGTGAAGTGTGCAGTGTGCACCCACCCGCGCATACTGCACACTGCAGCTGCAGTTAGCGAACGCAGCGCGGAAGTCGACGCTTGCAGAGTTTGTAAATTTAAAGTTTTTTTTATAGTGAAAGTTGTAAAAGTGCTTAATAAAACAGAATCACTGTTTGATTTTTAGAAATTATTTTTCAGTGTTTCAAAGTTCTATTTTATATTTGATATGGAAAACTTTTACGGCATAATTAGGACGCTTAGCAAGAAGACGTTGAAACGGAAGCCAAAGGTAAAGGAGCATTGAACATTTTAATTGATCCAAAAGGTTAAAAAAAATATATAAAGCTGTGAAAAAGTATTATTTAAGTTTTTTCGTTTTTTTTTTTATTTCGCTATTGTTTTATTAACAGTATTATGAAATCTATTCGTTGGCTAAGTTACAATCTTAAATATTTTAGTGGTGATAGTTCTATTTTGCCGGAGACCGTCTAGGTACCATTGGAGCTCCTATTGTAGCGGACAAACAATAGTGTAAACATTAATGTGTTCCGGTTTGAAAGGCGTCGTAGCTAGTGAAATTACTGGAGCAACGAGACTTAACATTTTATGTAGCAATGTGGTGCTTATGTCATCCTAATTAGCGCCACGTTGTTATGGAGAAGCGTATACACTTACCATCGGGTGAACGCTTTGCTCGTCTGATCGCTTCGTAAAACAAAAAAAAAAAACAAATTAATGTTATTGTTGTATTTAATACTTAAAGAGAAACTATTAATCTTACAAATTTTATTTTCTCCGATACAGTATTTATTATTATTTAAAAAAAAATCTGGGTGTAAATTTTCTGATTCATTATAAAAGTGATAGAAAAGAAGTGTTCGTAGTAGTAATTAATTTTATGTTAATTATTAGATAAATTTCCGCACCGAATAATTTCGCTTTTTTATATTTTATTCGTCTCTTCCGACATAGACAAAGATCGGCAACCATACAGCCCGCTCTTAAAACTTATATATAATTATACAATATTTTAGTTCCTGCAAAGGCTATTCAATCGTTTTATTCATAATAATAAAAACAAAAAATATCTTCCGATTACTTTTTTTTTCATCCCAAATCGTTAGTTTACAATTATAATTGTAATAGACAACAGAAAAATTATTATTCATTATGAAATATTGTTTAAAAACCTTAATTTTTAATCTCATACCCCTTAACAGGAAACACCTCGGAACCATAGACACAATTCTTCAGCTTTATCGTTGTATTTGATATTATACTGAACCCATAACTACCACATATTTATTGGACGCATCTCGATAAAGCATAGCACGTAACCGCCTAAAGTTGTGTACATACCCGAACGGACATTGAATACAATGGAGTTACTTGTATTCAAATTATAATCCATAAATGTACAACAATTGAAAGAAACAAAATTGGCTCATCTGTTTCATTGTTAATAACGTAAATTAAATATATAGATATATAATCATAGTCTGCTCTAAATTAACAGTAATTCTTTTAAATTTTATACGTAGACGTTTATAAAAAAGTAATTAAAATAACACATAAATTACATAATGTTAGTGCAACGTCGTAAATGGCGATGTAATTACAAGGAAGGTGTGAAATATGTTCAAATGCAAATTAGAATAATGAAAGTGAGAAAATGCTTATCAACAATGGTTACGCTATACTTCTCCATTAGAAATGCATGAATTCTCAAATTTTTTTTAATAAAAATGATCATTGATTTCAACAACTAAATGATTATTTTATATAGCCTATCATCAACGTAATCTTTTAGAAAACAAATAGTCTGATAAAAACTTATAAAGTTTCAATGATGGATACGCTGAATGAAGATATTAGAAGCCGTTAAATTGATTAATCAAAAAAAAAAACTTTTAAAGTATCATTTGTTATCTGTATAATTTTTCTTTGTCATTATCACGAGCCGATAGACGTCCACTGCTGGACAAGGCCTCCCCCAAAGATCTCCACGTCGATCGGTCCCGCGTTGCTCGCTATCCAGTGGATTCCGGCGATTCTCACCAGATCTTCGGTCTACCTTGTGGTAGGCCTCCCAACGCTACGTTTAATATATGTATAATTTTTCTTAGGTTATATTAATATTTTTTAAACACTATACCTGTTTAAAATTTTCCACAGACATTCCTTTCGATCTAGATCTTCGTCATTTGCGACATATTTCGGCTCTTAATGATATAGATTTATGAATGTTTTTAATAGCTCGATTTTAAGGAATAGTAAGTGAACGAGATTTATTTATTTCTGATATTAAGTAGTTACTTTACAAAATATGATGGTCATCGGAAATTTTAAAATTGTTATCGATAAGAGCGTTACTTTAGTCGATGATATTTGCAGAACAAACACGGCCGTTATCGAGTAGTGAGGCGGCGTGTGCGCTTCACGCTTTCCTGAACGCGTCGTAAGCCAACTCTTCGATACTCTTTTAATTGTTCATTGAGATATTTAAGGATGTGCATCATGTTAAAACCAATACAACCGACCATCTCTTATGAAAAATTTTAAAAAGCTGTATAGAGAATATATGATGATCTTTTCAAGATATCCGTCTCACAATGAAGAATGTTGGTGATAAAAATGAGTTTTCATGTCCGCCAATTACGTGATAAGTGGTGAACGTGTCGATAGGGGAACATGAGCATTCGGCACGGAATGATTTGTAGGCTATTCATTTTTAGAATTTCATAGACTTTTTCATTTAGTGTTATTTATGCTGTTGCTATAGTAACGATTGCTTTAAGCTGCAAATTACTTTCCGTAAAGTAATCTGCGGCTGAGGTAATTTTATATTAAGGCTAACTATATATATATCTAGAGATTCATTGACCCATCTCGGGATCGCTGAAACTATTAGACGTAAACAATCAAAATTTGGTAGAGATATTGCTTCATTCCTCTAAAGAGTATCTAAGATTGGATTTCAATTTTAAAATTATTTTTATATACTATTACGCTTCTTTTCTCAGTAGGAGTAGGCAGAGGCGAATACACACTCAGTTTTCGCCAGATGTGATCAGATTAGGTCCCATGTAACAGGGAGCGAGCCTGTTGCCCCTTTATTGGGGCCACCACACACACACATATATAATTTCAGTGTGCGGGTTTCCTCACGATGTTCTCCTTGATCATTAAGTACGTGGTGATTGTAATGCACATTAGGCATTGAAAAACTGCCTAAAAGGTGCATGCCCTGGCCGGGATTAGAACCCTCGTCATCTGATTGCGATTCCCGAGTTCATAGCCATTGAGCCACCACGACTTCTTTCAAAATTCCTTCCCCAAAGGGAGTTACGGGGGCGTTAGGCGAGCAAAGCGAGCAAAGAACAGCTAGTTTATTATACATATCAACATAATTGAATGCAGATATGTAAAATTATAATTTTTTTTATATCCTATAAGTCCGTCGTATATATCTCCGCACTCCAACTCTTCCATGCAGACCAAACAAATATATTTGTCTGTTTCCTGAGTGAATTCACAAAGATAGCGGCCATGACATGATGATTTCATTTATAATGTGAGGATTGTTCTAAAGAAATATATGGATTTGTATTGTGTCACGTTACTGTATTAGATTATCCTGTAATAATACATGTTAGTTCTTGACCACAATATCACCTGGTAATAAATGGTGATGCGGTATACGAAGGTAAAATACGTTAATCTAGTAACAGCCTATTCACTATTCTTCTAAAAAGACCAACGTCGTATTTTTTTATTAAATGTTTTAACTACGGTCATATCTGATGTTAAGTGGTGATGTAATCTGGTCATGGTGTGTTTTTTAAGGGTACCTTGAAAACCGTTGCTCTTTTTATAAAAATTTAGGACGATCCTCTTACTACGTTTCTTACTCTATTCCTATATTCTATATCAATGTGAACTTACCCAACTTATCCTTTAACTTTATGACGTATGAATTATACTCCTGAAAGTATTACCTGTAATAAATAATTACCCACAAATTTAATGTACGGTGATAGAAACTTCTTGAAGCTCATCACTAAAATAATAATTAAAAACAATTATATTAGTAACCATTTCGTGTGTTACGACCATTAACATAAATTATTTACATTACATTGCATTAGTGGAAACACTTTATCTACATGTTACATATTCGATTATAACTATAAATTAGCAAAATTAAACTTTTAGAAACTTAAACTGTGTGTTTAATAACAATTTACACAAATAGGAATAAATTTGTCATTATATCATTTGATTATCATGAAAACTTATTTGAATATTCACTTGTTTCAGATACAACCAAAGCCGACCACAAATGGTATCATAAACAAGGAGCGCACCTCGGAACGTGAAACCAGAGAAACTAGAGACTCAAGAGAAATAAGAGAGTCAAGAGAAATAAGAGAATCAAGAGAAATAAGAGAGTCCAGAGAGTCTAGGGAGACGAGGGACTCGAGGGAAATACGGGAGATTCGCGAGTCAAGGGACGAAACGGAACACATTGAAAGGAGAGCACAGACAAACTCACCTGCACCAAGAGAAAGGGATCGTGATAGAGAAAGAGATAGGGATAGAGAAAGAGAAAGAGACAGGGAAAGGGAGAGAGACATAAGAGACGAGAGAAGAGACCAATCAACGCCTCAACACGACGGAAGGCATCCTCTACTACAATTTGCTGTTGATCATTTTAGACAGAGCCCAGAGTAAGTTATTTTTTGGATATAAATAATAACATTAACACACTTGTCGTTGCAAATACAAATTTTTAGTGTTCATTTGTTTGCCTCTTTCTAAGTAGCTTACACATAGGTTACGTATATATGGTCAAATTAATGAAGTCACCATGTTAAACAACAATATGGGCACAGCTTGCAGAAATAAGTTTTGGTTATATAAGTTAAATATGAAATATTTAGAACATAATAACGGCAAACTAGTCAGGCCCGCCACGAGATTATTTTTTGTTCAGCGCCATCTAGTATCAGTTTTTGAAAAGTTACTTTCGTTATGTACGGACCTTTGAAATGTATTTTTTCAATCATAACGATTGCTGAAATTCCCGTTTAACACGATATCTTTAAAATGATATTTCTAAATTTTTATTCAGAAGTTTTTACCTAATTTATAATAGATTTCAACATTAATTTAACTAAAAACTAATTACAATAAAATTTTGTTGAATTGACTTTCTAAATTTCTAAGTAAAAAATCAATAATTCAAAAGATTAAGTTTCAAAGTTCATAAAATTAGCTCTAAATTCGACATAATTGCTTTAAGAGTACGTGAAAAAGAAAAAAGGGCAAATCTAGATAAAGGACTAGAGAAATTTCTAAAAGGCATATAATATTGTTTAATTTGTAGACCACTTCTGAAACGTCTTTTAAACAAAAACTATAACTAATTTAGTTGATCGCTTCAATCGATTAACGTTTGGGACCTTCACTTTTTTAGGCGCTGTTAAAAATAATTTCAAAATGTTTCATCAAATTAGAAATGTTATTCACTGCCACAGAATTAACAAAGTAACAACTAGACAATTTTTAAAGACATTTAGCTACGTTAAAAGTGCAAGTTGTGCTGATTATTGACATTGCAATGTGTTTTCACTTTGAATTAGAATCGATCCTCGCTTTAGAAATGAGCAAACGGCACAAAGTGTTGACACAATTCAATGAACTCCAGTCAATGTGTTGAAAGTTTCGTTGCAATTTTTCGTATAGATAATCTTGATTTGTTAAATTGGTCGTGTTATATTCAAATAAGAAAAGAACGTAAGTTTTCGTTGTACTTTCTCGTACTTTCTTGCTTCACTATCATCAGCCTAAAGACTCCCAAGGCCGTCATCTCGTCCATTATATTGATTCACTGTGTGATCATCACCCGCTACCCGACTACATATTCGTCATCATCAATTCAGCATATTGATGGCCACGTGCACTTCATTTTAAAACCTATGAATATATAATTTTTTATAAATATTTAATATTATAGTTTCAAAAATGTTTTACGTTAACATATTCTAGATAAAGGTTGCGAAAGTATATAAAAGACGTGGAAAACGATTAACTTGTAGTAATGATAAATTAAGTTGTAAAGTTAGGTTTCATTAAAATATGTAGTAACTGAATGTCATTTGATATTTGAATGAAATAACAAATTTCAAGTTACGATTACCGTGTTTAGAACGAACACAAATTGGAATCATTGCTCAAGAGGAGGAAAGAAGCGGTGTCAGTCACTCGACCCGTTTTGCGTAATCCATTGTTGTTACAATCACACATAATTGTATTGTGCGGAGGCATTACGGAGGCCGATGCGAAATCACTCGGATCCAAACAAACAAAATTCAAGTTTGATTCACTTACCAACTTCAATACAGATTTAACTTAGATTATATTACCTTCGTACCTTTCAATCATATTATTCATAACATAATCTTCCTTAAATTACCAAGACGTTAATATTTGAATTTATATCGGTTCTTACATTCAAAATGTTCAACATATAGCACTTATTTTTCACACCGTTATGTCTGGTTCTTCTGAACTATTTATAATCACTTTGGATCTACTATATCCTTAAAGTATGTACATGTTATTGCAGTTAAAGAATCATTTGAAAATATCACGCCGTTCCGCTAAAAATAACTTTGAAAATAAAATTACTAAGCACCCAGACACTACAGCAAGGATACTAAAAAGGGTTATCCTTCTCCTTGGTACCTGATTAGATATGCTATGAAATCTTCCATGGCACTGAAGGTTGTTTTGCTCCTGTTTCTGCTCCTCTCCTCAAGTTCTCAAAGAAATATTTGTAACCAGCGGTAGCTGAGTTCTTTATTTGCTAATGAAAATATTTTCACGGTGTGACATTTGCAATGTACTACACGGTTTTTAATTGCATCTAGTACTGTTAACTTTTCGCTTTGTTCACATCGATCCGTGAAAAGAGGGCGACTTGTTTTACATTGAATGCATAGTAACGCTCGTTCTAGGAATTGATGTTGGTATATTTTTTGTTGTAACTGACACAGGGCTATCGCATGAAGTGATTGTCCGATTGTCTATTAATACAGAGAAATATATTTTAGAATTTAATAACGTTATAACTGTATAAGTAATATCCAAATAAGGTTTATTGATATTTAACATCAACATTTTCAATTTATTACATTCCAACCAAGCTGTAATATTTTGAAAATAATTGATTTTTTGAATTTTAAATCGAATATTTAAATTGAATCGATCTCCATCAATCCGACGAACCAATCACAAACATGTGAACGTAAAAAATTGTTCTTCAAATTAGTATAAAAAAATTCGCCAGGAATACAAAACAAAAAAAATATATAAATGTGTATCATCAAGTATCGCAACTTTCAAAATATGTCTTGCTCCAGTTAAAATTAAAAAAGTATAACGTAATGAAATTTGACATTAGGCAATACCATTGTCAGCCGCATATGGAAAAAAACAATGCCTTATTTAAAATGCTTTGGAAAAAAAATAAAAGCAGCCCTAGTTAGTCGAGTGTGAAGCATCGTTGGGAACACATCGGAGAGTTGGCAATCGTGGGATTGGGGCGCGGCAGTTGGCGGCCATGCCGTGTCTCGCGTTCGCGCGCCTCAAACGTCAAATGCAAGTATCCAAACATTTTAAAAATTTCAACAGTTAAAAAAAAACAATTATCATGCGCTAACTATCGTTTTTTTTTCGCAATAGATACAATCTTACGTGTTTTTAATCAGAAGAAAAACATCTCATTGTTAATTTCAGGTAAAATTGCACTTTATGAATATCAGTGATTTAAATCAACGCGTCAAACCTATCTAAATAATCGCTGTATTTATTCACTTTGATATAATAAATTGTTTCCGAATTTCTCATTTTGTACAGTGAAAGTGTTACCACACGAGTTCATTATTTAGACTCTTCAGTTATTTTTTATTTATTTATTTATGCACACAAAAATTACAATCAAAATATAACATACATAGATATAAGTGCAAAGGCACTATTTATTCCAATATGGAATTTCTTCCAGTAGGCCTGTGGTTGGGAGATTTGATTAAAGTGACAGTGAACCTGGTGCACTCTGTTAACACTATAGAACAAAACTTATAAACTAAATATGATCTAGAATAGTTTATAATTAAAAAGACAAGAGAAAAACAAAAAACAAAACCAATTAAAATTTATAGGTATCAGGATAGCGCAAAGTAATGTTCGTTAACTCGCTTTTTAAATAGTGCCAGTGTCCTAACCTCGCGAATTGCCGGAGGAAGTGCATTCCAGAGTCTAACTGCGTGTCAAAAGAGTGTGAATATGATTCGGAACTGTGGGATGGAAATTTGAGAAGGGTTTTTAGGTGAGATCTATTTTCTACATTGGATGAGTGAACAAAGGAGATTTCAACTCGTAAATACAATGGATATGACGGATTATGTACGATGTTGTGAAGGAAACAGAGAATGCGTGTGTTCTTGCGAAGACGGATTGGGAGCCACTTGAGCTGCTTCCGATACATAGAAATGTGGTCGAACTTTTTGAGTGCAAAAACATAACGAATAGACAAATTTTGCAAGCGCTCATCGCGTTTCGCGACCATCTATTTATCTTACATAAATTCTCATTTAGTGTTTTAACTGCAATAAGAGCTTCAGAAACAGGAAAATGCCGATATATCTGGAAATCATCTGCATATAGATGATAATTGGATGAGATTACATTAGTATTAGAGTTTATGAAGACCGAGAAGAGCAACGGAGAAAGGACTCCACCTTGAGGTACTCGCGTAGTGAGATCCATCCATTCAGAGAAGGAATCATGTCCGCGGACACATCGAGAACGACCTCGAAGGTAAGAGTGAAGCCATGAAATTGCAGAAGGCGATAAGTTAATGGACTGAAGGATTTTAATAAGGATATCGAAATCGACTGAATTAAAAGCGCTATTAAAATCAATCAGCTCGAGAGCGGTTGTTTTGGATCCATACCGTAACGAATGTCTTCTATTATTTTAAGGAGAGCAGATGTCGTGCTGTGGAAGCCAGATTGATATGGATTTAAAATATCATTGTTATTGAGAAAAGCTGAGTTGTGTGTGAACAAGATGTTCTAAAACTTTAGAAGGAAATGGCAGGATTGATATGAGTCGAAAATAAGATGGAGAAGATGGATTTGATGTTTTAGGAAGTGCTAGAATATGAGCAAGCTTTCACATTGAAGGAAAATAACTGGAAGACAAGCAAAAGTTAAGGATATTTGTGAGAACTGGCAAAAGAATTGGTAAAATCATCTTTATCATTCTAGAACACATTTGTTTATTTATACAACGGATAAAACGTTATAAGGTCGATTCATTAATTTAACCAACGTAGCACGCTGAATATAGTAATGACGTTAAACCGGAAGCTGCATAATATTTTCTTACGCATCCCGTCATTATCCGTAACTCAAGGAAAAGTTTTATTTAACTTTCATCTGTTTTTTGCTTGCTCGTTTGTAGGTTAATAAATGTATTGTCTTTCAGATAAAATATCTATAGAAAGAGGTTTATTTACAACCGATTTATTAATAATATAAATTAAAACGATGTTATTTACTAAATTCATTCTTATATTTAGCGTTTACTTTAAATTACCAAATACAATTTTAATATCTTCTCGTAAATTACCAGATGGTATTCTAATGAAATCAATATTAATCTAGATCAGTAGTAATATTTAACGCAACACACGTGTCGTAATTGTTTTAAATATACAAGTGAGTTGTGTAAAAGTTTTAAATTTTGCGAAATTATTAAAGACGTTTGAAACGCATTTATGATTATAAAATGTCTTAACAAAAAAGCAAAGGAGTTGTGATATTCGTATAAAAATAGATAATATCTAAAAAAAAACATACGGTTTAGGAAAATTTTATGTTAATTTAGTTCGGATTAGATCTTGAATGTAATAAAAATTACTAAATTGAAAAAAAAAACAATATTTTAAATTATTTTGGATAATGGGCGGTTTGATGTTAATATAATTTTTTACTTTTCGATGTAACTTGTAAAATTGTATTAATTTCCATAACAGTAACCATAGACAGTGTTGCTACTATATTAATCTTTTTTAACACATTGTGTAATATATTTTATTTTTATTTACGGTGAGTTAATAACTGACCTGTTTCACATGGTGTTAAGATACAATGAAGCATTAGATGGTGCAGTGTGCTCGGTGAGAGGTCTGACTCTCTCATATGTTGGCAGTCGGAACACGGCCTAGCCAGGCGATTTCGACTAAACCCTACTAAGAATCTCAGTTAAACCTTATTCGTTCGTTGAATAATAGCAGCTGAGCAGATGGTGCTGTTCTAAAAGAGTTTGTAAATAAACACATCGATGGCAAAGTCGACGAGATGCAAAGTAATACGAATTAGGTAATTGCGTTTGCCGCCGAACACTTTCGCTGAAGGCGCGAACCGCGTTTCGTTCAGTGTCCGATCGGCGGCCCAAGATGTCGGAGCCGGTGGAGCTGGCCGACGGAGGCGCGGAAATGTCCAGCGACAGTTTGTCGGGCGACGACGACGACTCTAGTAATATCCTGTGAGATTTCCGGTGTTTGTGTATTTATCGGAATGTGTTTGCCGGTGTACCCTCAACTGAGTTTAAATCACGGAATGTTATTCATATCTTAACTAACAATTATTGCTTTACTCTGTTTGTGATTTTTTTTCAAGATTCCTTCTGGAGTAAAGATAGTTTGTAGTAGAACGCACTAATAATCTATTCGCTTCTCTCGAAGACACTTTCTTTGGATGGGAACAGTATGACCGGCAAGTTGTTCCACTCCTTTGCTGTTCTTATCAACACGTAGTAGCTAAATCTCTTTGTTGATAAACTGAAGATATTATTCATAATTTTACTTTGTCATAGTTACTTAACATTTTCGACTTGAAATTGTATTGATTTATATATATTTATTTTTGACCTATTAAAGATTAATAATCATAAATGTAATGTAATTGGTGCTTCACTGTACACTCAACTAGCAATAGGTAGACGCGTTATATTAGCCATTAGCTGTATATATCATTGTTAATACAATCACGCACGTATACGTGTATATCTTTCATAATATATTTTAAAATATTGTAATTTAGTTTGATTGAAACTGGGGAGGTAACGGTGTACTCTAATATAGAGATTCAATTCCAAGTTCAGCGATGGAGGAAAAAAATGTATGCTGAATAAGTTTCGTATGGTTTACGGATAGAAAGGCAATGGTACCGCTTCCTATACTTCAATTGTACATAAACATGGATCAGTCACGGTGTATAAATACTTAAAGCCGTCTAACACGCACACTAAGAATGACTCACGCCATTTATTTGCAACCGATGCCATGCAGCGATGCGGTTTACCAGTGAACTTGTTCAGCAAAACCTCACCGGATTAGAAACAAAACCTTTCGCAGCAAGTGTTTAGAAAGGGGTCTGATAAGAATACAGAACCGACCACGAATCGTCAACAACCTTTCTTCCACTATCATCTGGATTTAACGATGCTGGTAGTAAATCTGTGTCATACGAAACTGTTTAGATACTACCGTAGTTAACATGTCTGCCAACAAACAGTAGTGTGCAAACATCACTGCGTTCCGATTTGAAGGGCGTTGTAGCTAGTGAAATTACTGGGGTACAGATTAAACATCTTATATCACAAACCGACGAGCACAATGTGGTTGTACATTATAGGATTCTGGATGATGTCAGCGCTGCAAGCCATTTGACTGTTACAGCTTATCTGACACTGGGCACGTGGACCTGGATCCACGGCCTGTTTTGTACATTATCATAACTACGGTAATTTTATAGGGCTGGCGTATTACCATCAGCTGATATTTACTTATTTAAAACTTAATATTGTCTATAGCCGATATAATAAATTTGTTCTCTCAAAAGGATTTCCATGTTTGTCCTGAATGTAACGAAACCATAGTCTTCATTCAGATATAATAATGATAGTACACTAATAATAAATAGATTGCTTTAAACCTTGGTTTATTTTCTAAATGTCATAGATCTATACGCAGCAAGCTTATTAGCATAAACAGCCTTCTCAATATTCCCACTCCTGGGAGTCGGGGCCTTGTCTCATAAGGAGATAGTCAAGGCCATTTATCCACCAAGCGTTCGCCAAGTGCGGGTTGGCGAATACATAGCTTGTGAGCTATAGTATATCTATACCTCTCCATAAACCGGTATAATTTAACAAAGCCTTCATGCATTTACGTTTTATTAATTACTTGATTATATTTATTAAAACAGGATAAGGATATGTGTATTTCTACAGATTTTCTAATCCACAATTTATGTTTTGAATTAGGTTTCAAGTGTTTAAAAATGATATTCGCTGTTCCTCGCCCGCTTTTCTGCATAACAAGAGGATGTTACGGTCGGCAATTTCCTTTGAAGAAGAAATTTTGTAAAATAATTTTTTATCTGACCTCTAAATTGCAGAAGTAATGCCATGCTTTGTGAAACACATTACAAGAGATCTATGTCCAGCAGTGGACGTCCATCGGTTGAAATGATGATGAATGTCTCTACCAAATATTAAGTGTTTAGGTCTAATAGTTTTCAGCTCTGTAGTCTCGGGTTATTAAGAATAGGACTAAGGTGTTCCCCGCCTGTTGTACAAGGCGACTAAAAGGGTCCTTGGGTTTGTGAGTCTTGAGGGTGGGGCTAGAGGACGCTCAGAGGTCAATAAGCGAGTCTTAGGGTGACGACAAATGCATGGTGGTTTTGTATTTGCCGTAACACAGCGTGGTTGTTAAGGGGCTTTGCCCTTCTGCGGGATGTTTTAGCCAGAGTGCAGGCGGGCACCGCTGCGTTGTGGGATCCCGAAACCCCACCTAATGCAATGAAGGAGACAACCGAGGGAGTTTTAATGGGTATAAACCCCACATAACCTTGTCTTCTCCCCGCGTCATAAAAAAAAATCTGTATACATAGATAAATGACGTTAAGTAAAGTATGATAGTTGTACGAGTTGCAAATTGACTAAAAGTGTTAACGGCGGTATAATTACTCCAATATTTATTCGAGTATCACCAACTACTTCCTGTGGTTGTGTAACTGTGATGTGATGCGTGATGTTAAATACATTTTTCACAGATGATTTTCATAATTTACTCGTATCTATTAATGTAATATATACACACAAATTGCTTATTTGATTTATTGTTGCGTCGGCGCAACTTTGTTCGTCGGATGGCTACAGCGAAACGGTTACATTGGAAAGTTATTCAATTGTGCCTCTTCGTTTAATAATCTTGTATACGTAGGCCGTTATTTTTTTTTTAATTGTCGATAATTTCCTCAACGTTTCGTAACGACTTTCCACTACAGTATAGTTATTTATATATTTTAAAAATAACGAAACAGCTTCAGTTTGTAAGAGCAATGGAAGAAAGTATGGAATAGAATTGTATATAAAAATAAAAGAGGAAAAGAGATACTCCAAACCAACATAAGCTGGGGGAACGATTAAAAAAAAAGAGCAAAGGAAATATATTCTATGTAGTATAGTATAGTAGGTTCGATACCCATACAACAAGAACTTCTAGCGAGCATCACTAGAAGACCGACATGTCTAAAAGAATACGACAAGCAAGTTTTTTTGTTCACCTGATAGCAAGTGATACACCTGCGTGGAGTTAGTATGATGCACACAACATTACGTTATGCTCGTCGATTGATATAAATTATTAATTCTCGTTACCAGAGAAATGTGAGTAGCTACATCTTCCTTCAAACCGGAAGAAAGTAATGTTTGTATAGTCTACTGTCAGGCGGTAGAAATAGGAGCTGCGGTAGTATATCTCGTATTAGTCGTTCACCTTCGAAGCCCATGAAACCGAAAATTCTTTTACTTACCTTACTTTTTTTACTTATAGGCTTACCTTAGTACTATTCCTAAATGCTCGAGACTACAGAGCAGTACACGGTATCATACTTAGCTGGTAGCTGAATATCAGTAAATTTCCTCACTAAGGCATTTTGTACCATTGCAGTCCACATACCTGTGCCCACGCTCTGTACTAAACTAATTTTTATTAAAATTCTCTTTTTATTACATATACCTGTTATCTATCTATTTATCATATTATCGCGAATTTATAGTCAAGATGAGGAATGTACCATATCTCGACTTCGAGCTTAGCCACGAGCGAACTGCTCCAACTCCTCTTAATGCCCTAAGTGGGAGATGAAAAAAGTGTTAGTCGGAGAAAGAGGTCATAGCTACGTAACATCATAGAGTGAACCACTCACTGCCGGCAAACAGTAGCGTGCAAACATTACTGTGTTCCGCTTTGAAGGGCGCTTTATCTAGTGTAATACTGGGGTTATGAAACTCAACATATTATGTCACAAGGAAAGCACAATGCGGTGCTGTATGTACCATTTTAACTAGTGCCACAATGTTATGGTCGGGCGGATCACTTACCATCAGGCGAATGTTTAGATTGTTCTAATCGCTTCGTAGAATAAAAAAAAGGACTATTCTGATTCGCATGGGATAAGACTATATATGGTGAAGTAACCGCCAACCTTCGCTAGCCGGTGCAGCTTAAGAAGAAGATCTATTTATCTATATAATTGTCTTGTTTACTTTATAGATTGGAAATACTGAAGGCGGATTCGTCGCTCAAGAGCAAGGCGAAGCGGAACGAATGGACGTGGAAGGCTCAGACGGATGTTGTGAAGTGGCAGGCGACGCCGTTGCGCGCGCCGCTGCTGCGGCTACCCACCGCGCTGGCGCCGCCCGCACTCGAGTGCTTCACCTGCGTACGCGCATACTGCGGCGACCTGCAACCGGCCGAGAGAGCAGTGCACCAGGACTTGACGGAAGTCAAATGCGTATACACCGTTCTGATGGTGAGTTAACATTTTTTAATCAGCACTGATTTTTCTATTGTTTCCGTTTCTGTGGTACAAGGCATTTTAGATCTGGTAATAAAACCATCGGGATACAGGGCTTATTGACTCTGTAACGTTTAAGAAATTTATATACTTTTTTGATTTTTTTTTTTATATTAACAATAATGATCCTAAAGGCATAAGTCAACATTTTTTTCCTAAACCAAACGAAATTGAAGTTATGCCCTTCGCATGATACTTAAATCTATACTTTGCTTAATCGCACTGGAAGTGACACCAGGACTAAAATAAATTATTCTGCCTCATGTTTCATGAGGAAGTGTTTCAAGATGAATAAGTATAATACTGATAGGCAGTAGCTATATTTAAATCTCACTGTTTTTTTTATAAAGCTGATTGCATGTCTCTCTTAATTTTTACTTATTAGTCCCCTACAAGTCAGATATAACCAATATTTATTTTTCCGCAGCATTGCCACTCTGTACCGGAGCTGCGTGATGAAGTGTACTGTCAGCTGATGAAGCAGACCACATCTAATCGCTCCCCAGCACCAGACTCCTGTCAGCGCGCCTGGCGACTTATGTCCATACTCGCTGCCTATTTCACATGCTCTGATACACTTAGGTGAGTTGATAAGGAAGTATAAATCACAAGAAACTAATAATTATTAATAATTTTTTTCAAAACCTTGATCATTATTATATATTTCAATTAAATTTATTTCCAGACCTTTCCTGGTGGAGTATCTATCAGCAGCCGCAGCGGACAGGCGGAGACCATGCCAAGGCACTGCATCTGTATGTCTCGCCAACCTGAGGAAAACCCTGAGGTGCGGTGGGCGAAAGAATGTGCCTAGCGTTGAGGAGGTAAGTCCTAAACTGAAGAAGGTCCTTTGAGTCGGATCGAAGGTCAAGTAGGGCAATGATAGTATGATGAACATTCGTGTATAGTTATATTTAAAGCAAATGGAGCAATACTCTCTACTAGTCTTTGTGTATGACCACAACCCTACCCTATGGTTCCAAGCACCATCTATACATAATTATGGTGTAACTTCAGGTGACAGCGGTATCAGCAGGTCGCTCTGCCCGCCGTCAGCTGTACCGGCTGCCCGGCGGCGCTGAACGCGTCGTCAACACACGCTGCGCGACCGTAGTGCAGGACATAGTCAACGAACTCTGCGAACTGGTACGTATCGGTTGACACAGCGTCCTGGCTCTGTCAATACTTTTAATCCAATGGTGGACGGCTAGACGCAAGATATCATCTGGACTGTCGTATTAGCTGTCTGTCTGTCAGTGTTTTGATTGCTTGATTGCGTGGACTGCTGTATCCCATATGATTAGATTATAATTTAAAAACTAAAAAATCCAACAAAATAAGTCTCTAAAGGTTTTTGGGAAACAGACTTAATAAAAGGTTTTTTTTTTAAATATCTTATAAACTATAAAAACATTTAGAGGCATAGAGTTAGATACCATAAAGTTTTAAAAATAAGTCTAGAATGGATCTCAATCCGTTCTCATCTTATTATTCAATATCAAACCATTTCTGTAATCCCGATAAAAATCTGAGGGAAACGATGAGTAAGCCGGAAAGAGTCCGGCGTAAGATCGCAGAGGTAGAGTGCACGGTTTCCGTTAAAAAAAATGGCTAATATCAAGCTGATAATATTGCACAGATCGGCGTGAGCAGCGAGGCGGAGCGCGCGGAGTTCTCACTGTACTGCATAGTGGCGGGCGACGCGTTGACCATGCCGCTGGCGGGCGACGAGTACGTACTGGATGTGACCACGGAGCTGCAGCGCGCCCACCACCCCTTCTACCTCATCTTCTGCCGCTCGGTGTGGCACCACCCGCTGCGCACGGACGCCCCGCCTCTCTACACTGAAGTGTTGTTCAATCAGGTACCTTCAATATAAAAATAGTATATAATTAGTTGAAGGCATATAATCTGTAAGTGTGTATGTGTCTGCAACAGACCAAGGACGTTATGGAAGATAAGGTTTGTTATTACTTAGGTCGCGCCGGATTATCTGGAAGGACTACTGCTCGTGCTGCCGAACGGCGGCGCACCACCGCCGGGCGTGCTGCGCGACGCGGCACTGGTGGCGGCGCTGCTGCACCGCGCGGCTGGCCTGCCCGAAGCGCCGCTACCTCGCGACCTGCGCTTCCTCCTGCCGAAGCCGCTGCTGGCGCTGCGCGAACCTCGCCCCAACAAGTGGGCCGGCTGGGTAACTGCCGAGTGGCCCGCCGTTCGGACCCTAGCGCCACCTGCCGCCAAGTCCAAAGTTTTACAAGTGCGTATTTTTACACAATGTATCGACAATACTCATTATATCTCACAATGAAGTAATAATTGGAATATTTACACAACATCACATTATGTTGGCCGCTTCATGAGATCTATGAAAAGCAGATAAAAGCTCCCATCATCATCATCATCAGGCGGATAGATGTCCACTGTTGGACATAGACCCCCCTAAAAAATCCCCACATCGATCGGTCCTGCATTATATCGCCGGAAAGCAGGGGATTTCGTTTGTAGGGATTAATGTGGGGGGACTTGGGCCATTTGCCATTACGCTGGCTCCCATGCGGATTGGTGGGTGCCAGAGCCTCGTTCGTTGATTAGCAGGATGCACTACGAGCAGGTGAGGAAGGCTTGGGTCCAATGAGTTGTTGTGCGGGACTCCTTACACCCCTAAATCCTATGTAAACCCCTAAGGCCCCCATTGCAATATAATACGAGCAGGACGAACGCGCGATGTTAACTAAAGAGATTTGAAAAGACATCTCGAAGGTTTATATTGTATATTGCTGTTTATGCGGAAGGTGCTATCCCGCTGGCCGCTGTTCGGGTCTTCGTTCTTCGCGGTGCGGCGTGTTGGGGGCGCCGGCGCGGCGGGCGCGGGCCCCGGCGAGTGGCGCGAGCACGTGCTGGCGCTGAACCGGCGCGGCGTGCATCTGCTGCACCCCGCCACGCACGAAACGGACACCCACTGGCCCTACGCAGAGCTAATCTCCACTAGAAAGGTGATATAACCGTGACTACAAATTAATTTCTTTACGATGTCTTCCTTTACCGGAAACTGGACTTAGAGAATGAGGACTAAAATGTATAGAACCTACGTCTTCTTCAAGTCGTATAGCGCACTTCAATCTGAGCTGATTTTACTCTTCCATCCATGCATGTCTTTCTGAGTTCATGTATATAAAATTACAACACCCAACTCTTTCGTATAATGGTTATTTAATTATTGCCTTAACGAAATGCCCGCACAGGTGCGCTCTGAGGACGGCACGCTGTTTCTGGACGTGAAGTGCGGGTCGCTGCTGCAGCAGCGCGTGACTCGGCTGCAGGCGGAGCAGGCGCACGAGGTGGCGCGCTTAGTGCGGCAGTACGTCGCGCTGCAGCGAGACCATAGGCAGTCGCCAGGTGACTATCTATAAAAAAACATTTTTTTCTTAAATATTTTTTTTTTTATATTATCATGCTTTTTCCCAGTAGAAGTAGACAGAGGCAAAGAAACACACACTTTTCGCCAGATGTGGTCAAATAAGGTCCCATGTAACAGGGGGCGAGCCTGTTTCTTCAATAGTTACATATAATCGGCCGGTAGGTCTCCCTTTGTCCTAGTTTTCCATAAATATAATCAAAAAAAAAAATTACATACTACTCTTTGACAATCGAAATATTACTGCTATAGTACTTGTAGTAAGATCTTTAACAAAATCTACATGCGATCCTTAACTCTTATGAACAAATATCTTTTTCTACAGGTTTCAGCGCGTGAACTGTCCTGAACGGAAGATACGCTAGCAGAGTCAAATGAGAACGGGATGTAAAATTGTATATTGGGCACAAGAAATATTAAAAAAAAAAAATTTTTTTTTTACAAGTACTTACTATGCAAATCGAGTTATGAGGAATTGAGAGACAACCTATCCGTTTTATTAAGCAAATAGTAAATACTTGTGCTTGTGGGCAAAGCTTCGGATCGTGTGAGATATTGAATTGTCTATCAAAAACGTCAATAATTCATCTTAAGAAAAAAAAAACTTAGTTTTGCCCATGCGATTAAAATGAGAATAGGATTTTATACACACATTTACACGTGTTTCATTATGATTTAAAAAAAAAACGCGTATGTAGTTATTTAGACACTTCTATTTTCATTTTAGTCACTAACTTTATCAATGATGTATGTTGAAAGTTACTTTAAAAAAAAATAATTAATTTAATTAATGTTTGCATTCTTTTTTATTAATCACTTGATTATCCACCAAATAAATGAGTATATCATAGAAATGATGATCATCATACCTTTGTGTTTCTTCGCTGTATTGAAACGTTCAACATTTGGTAACAGACTAAATATCTTCATCACAATTCTAATTATATAGGTACAGATTAATTTAGTTTTTATTAATTCGAAACGTTTTGTTGTCTATGGAATTCGTATTATGTTCTATAGTATCGCTATTTCCTACAACAAAATTTTAATTACGACTAGATTTTTTTTATTATAAGATTTAGAAACATTCCAAAAATATATTACCGCGGATTTGTCCTCCACGAATTTAATGAAGGTGCTAATTTCTTAAAATATTCTTTATACCCAGAGACTAGTCCTTTTTTTAATTTGTTAAATTTGCACAGATTAAAAATATTTGGTCATATGTTACGATAGAGTAAAATAAAGATAATCAATAGAATTTCTTTTTTCTGGTTTTAAAATTAAAAAGAAATGTCTAGGGATTGTAACGCCGTCTGCAATTTTTTTTATCGGTTCGTGTCTCTGGGAATTGTGTTTTTCTTTAATTATATATATTTAATATATTTACGTCTACGCGTCCAAAGACCGGTGCGGTCGGAGTCATGTTTATTGTACTTTATAGGGAATTATTCGTTATTATGTAATATATTTAAATTAATTGATGTGTATTAAGAATATATTGTAGATATCATCAATAAAGGTTATATTTTTTTTATTTTCTTTATAATTCCTCTCTCCCCATTAATAATATTGTTCTTAAGTCATATTAACACTGTCAATGCCACTACAAGTTTAACGTTTTCCCAGATGTATACTTTTTTTTATACTACGAAACAAAAAAACCGAGTGGGACGTTCACTTGATGGTAAGTGATACGTCTGCCCATAATAACGTGGCGCTAATTAGAATCGTATACACTGCACCACATAGCGCTTGTCGCCTTGAGACATAAGATGTTGGATATTGTTTCCTCAGTATTTTTTTTTTCAGTAGCTGCAGCGCCCTTCAAACCAGAACACAGTAAGGTTTGCGCACTACTGTTTGGTGGTAGAAATAGACGCTGCGGTGATACCGACTTAGACCTACCATTCTTACTGTTTTCTATAAAAGCAATTAAATTGCTCTTTGAATTAGTTTCAATTGTTTATTGTGTGGTTAATTATATATTATTTCTATATAACAGGGTTGTCGTCAATCATTGAATTAAATCACCTGATACTAGGTGATAAATTGGACGCGTCCATTTATCCTTTATAAGATTTCGATGATTGTTTTTTCTTGGATGAGTTTCTTATAAACATTGCATTAATAAATTAGAAGTTGGTGTTTTTGCTCATTAAAAAGTTGCTTTTACGAGCGCAATAAACAATAAAACTACATTAGATTGAAATACATTTATATTTTGTGCATCGATTCGTACTCCAACCCTTTCTAATCTCTAGAGTACACAACACCGCAAATAAGGGTGAATGCATATTAAAATATTCTATACTAAATTTATTATTCCACTTTCTATAACATATGACAATCATAAGACATGTTAGGCTTTATTACACAATAACATTAGCAATGTCTGCTATGGCTCGAATCATAGACAAAGTTTTTATTTTCTAAATATACAATTTTGTATATTAATAAATATACACTGGTTGTTGTCTCTAGATCCATCGTAGAGTATTTATCATTACAATTTTATACTAGTGATCTCTAAATATAACTCTGTTTTTGCTAATTTAAAGGTCATCTCATAAACTTATGGTTACAAGCTTCACACATGACAGCTCTTTTATTATTATAATAATTTACAAATAAAATTGCGTATTTAAAATTAAAAAAAAAAAGTATACTCTACAAATTCATTTATACGATATAATTATAATTAAATAAACGCTCAGGATCCGAGCAACATTTATTATTATTTTTCTACATTTCTCTCAAGCTAGGACATTTATTCTAAGTAAAATGGATATTCCACATTAAGATCCTAACTGGTAGAAACTGGTTAAGCGCTCTGAGCGTTAAAAGAATATTTTTAAGTTAAAAAAATATACATATATGTACTCCTTGTGTAACTTTCCAATCACATTGTAATTTTGCCGAAGTACCGAGATGTGAACCCTGTGTACCTCAGAGATTATGGTGTGTAGTTTTTTTTTATATACCTAAGCAAACGAGCATACGGCCCACTTGATGGTTAACAGTAACCGTAGCCTTTGGACGTCTGTAGTACCAGAGGCGAGCGCGATGCCGACTCCAGGCGGAACCTTGTCAAACTCTTTTTATAGAACCATATTAAGTTCCTTCCATTACCTAAAGGATCTTTGATATAAAATAGTGACCCAGGACATATGTGACTCTTTCGGGTCTAGAGTATGACGATGTCTAAGACAGGTTTCGACCTGGTCAAGCATTTGAATTCATATTCATATAGTTTTTTTTCCTTATATATTAATAAAGTTACTAGAATATTAAACGACTATTCGATGGTTTTCTTCTAATAATCTTTTTATAGGACGCTAACGTTCTGTATTCTAAAGAGTTAGTGATTACTGAATGACTGGTTTTAGGCAACTAAATTTAATCTACACAAATAGTGTACTAACATCTAAGCAATACGTATTGTGTTTAAACTGTCTTAACACAGAGACTAGTCGGATCTATTTCCTTGTTAATTCTGTCCAAGTAATATATTTGAATAAGCAATATATACTTTACAGTGAAAAAGCACCATAATTTATTAAAATCATCCCCTAAAGTTACTCACAACTTTTAACTTATCTATTTAAAGCATCAACAAATAAGGAATTGGCACCATAAAACAAAATCCTTCCAGCGTCTTCTAATAACTTATATTTTTCATTACTGCTGTATTTTATTTTATATTAAAAAAAAAATATGTCTATTTAAAGAGAAGTGTGTCGATAGAGCGTTTTTTTTGGACGTTTAAATATAAGAGGGTTGTTTGGCGGAATGCTGCAAAGCCGCCAGGACGTCGTGTTTAAGCCTGACGTAAAGTCGGCCTTTCCTCCAAGGGTTCTGTAGTTGTAACGGCCTGAAGTCATCTCTGAGGCACCGTTCCCTCGCCCCTATGACTGCTACCAAGCAGAAGTCCTGCAGTCTCTCGGGTCCGTAGACAGGACCAGTCTTTCCTTTTAACACGGCGGCCATGTTGAGTTGTTTGACAACTAGGTCGATGACTTCGCGGGCGGAAGTGCGCGGAGTGACGTGGAGCTTTAGTGACGTCCCAACTGCCAAGCCGGTTTCGTAGGCAGCGTATACCTGGAACAGAAGGATGGCGGATTATACAGGAGTTGTAAACCTTTATCTCTGTCATTTTATGATAAGATGTTCATCTGATAGTATATGATATGCCTGCTGATAACAGTGTGGCGCTAAGTAAACTATATACACTGCAACCCAATTTAATTTCACTAGCTACAACGTCCTTCAAACCTGAACACAGTAATGTCTGCACACCATTGTTTGTTGAAGAAATAAGAGCTGCGGTGGTACCTGTGTAGACTGTCTCTGATTTTTATTATTAAGCCTGACTTAGATATTCATCATCATCAGCTGATAGACATGCACTGCTGGGCATAGACCACCGCCAAAGATTGCCACATTGATCAGGTAGGGATTGATATGAGGGGATTTCGGCCTTTTCCCACTACGCTGGCCCAATGCGGTTTGGCGGGAGCCAGAGCCTCGTTTGTTGATTAGCAGGGTGCACCACTAGCAGGTCAGTTTGGCTTGGGTCCCTTGAGTTGTTGTGCGAGACCCCTTACACCCCTTAGTCTTAGACATTATATTAATTGATATCTAGAATTATATTTGTCATCGAATTAAGAATAAAAATGTATACCTGCAGAATCCCAGGTTGATCAGGCGTCCGCAGTTCAACACGAGGCTTCTCGTCTACATCCCTTTCGTTCCTCTCTTCTGTTTTAGGAACTTTGTTATTACACTCTACATCCTCCTGCGTCTCCAGCAGCGGTTGGCGTTTTATGCACAGATTGGGTTTATGGAACAACTCCTGCCCAGTGTCAGTAAAGTCGACTTCCGATTGGACATTGGTCATGCTTTTCGAAGTCATGACATTACAGGAGGTCCGATTGGGAGTGGGACGGATTTTCAGTGGAACTGACAGCGGCGAGCTTTGGCTTTCAGAATCACTGGATAGGCTTTGTGCGGAATCTGAAACGTTTCCTTTAACTGTTCTGACGCTTATCATGCTGCCTGGATAGAAAGTCTTCACTGTTAGCAATGGGCTGGATGTAGTCGACACGCTGGGGTTGTTCATACTGTGAGGTCTGGGTTTGGAGTCGACATTCTCGTTTTGTAACACTAGCGTATCTTCGCTTTTCGATGGCGGTAGACGATTGCTTCCTATGCTGGTATGGGAACCGGAAGACTTGATATCGAATTGGGAGTTACTGCTCAGATAGTTGTTACTGGCTTGTGTGAACTGAGAGTCGCCGCTCCCTTTTCTCGAGTACTTTGAATCAGGATTGAGGAATTGGGAACTGCTTAAATTAAGAGTGGAAACAGACGTCTGACGCGGGTTTGAACTTAGCTGTTGTTCCGATTTACTGAATTCCGGGTGCAAGTGAGCGTGGTTTCCGTTTCCTGCCGGACCCGGCCAGGAACCTCTACCCGGCGAGGTTTTTGTTATTTTACCATCTCTCGACGGTAGTTGCAGCAAATCAATTTTAAGATTAGTATTTTTATCATTGATTTGTGTTTCGTGACTGTCAACGCAGGCTTGCGTCGGGTTCCTGTCGAGGATATGTTTCAGCAATATTCCTGAGCTGGGCCCCGCTTTGTCTTTATCCCTGGCGAAACCTATCAGGTCCATTAGCCATCGTTCCGCCTTCCACACTATGTTAAGGTTGTTCTGTAAATCTTCTAATTTGGTTAATCTCTCTTTGGCGATTTGCAATTCTGTGCAGGAGAAAGCTTCTCGATGCGTATGCGCAGCTAAAGCAACATCTAGTTCTAGGACACAGCTTAGTTTTGAATATTTATTAAGTATATTAGTGTGGTAGGTCTGTAAGTGGATCATTTCGAATGCTTGGATGGGGAGGCTGAGTAAATCGCCTTTTTGTAGGAGCATTTCCTTCTGACCGGGAACAGAACAGGCCTGTTCTGCCGGTGGGCAGACCATGATGAAACTGACATCATTGTTGAGTTCTATGACCTCGAGGTCATAAATTCGGTGGGAGTTGACAGTTTCGATCGGTATGTCCATCTCTTTGAACAGCCTCCGTGAGGCACAAGCTATCTGGTCGAGGAACATTTCTTGAGATTCTGAAGGTTCCTCGTCGGCGTTTATCGCTAGGTTGTTCATTGTTTGCTGGTCATCCAGTGTAATTCTACCCGATTGTGTTAGCAAGTAATCCCATTCTTCACTGTAACGAACATAATATATTTTATGGATTTTTGATGGTTATAAAATTATAAAAAGTCAGTCAAATTTATAATATTATTTTAAATGTGAATATTATTGGGATGTTATTTAAGATATACTTACGCGGACACGTGGGGATTGTCTCTGACTCTGGTATGTGGGGGTACGTTGGGGGTGCGGGCGGGAGCGACGATTCGTACAACTTCTACGGATGACTGTAGCTTAAGATATCCAAGGTAAAGGCCGCGAGGTAATTGAACTCTGGATACCTAAGAAAAAATATATATATATATAACATCATATTTAAGGTGAATATCGGACGGGTGGTAGTGAAGGAGATCTCCATGCTGATTTCAAAAGCCTAATCATTATCCTGATTCCATGTTTTATTTACGCTGGGTATCGAACGAGGGAGCCACTTGTTATAAATTTTAGGAACTGGTTGTCCGCTGTTGGCTGGAACTAACCTGATGGTATGCGATTTGTTCGTGCACGGATGCCATTAGCAGCTCGCCCATGGTGTTGTCCTCGCTGAGCACGCGCCGGCGCAACTTCGCGACGGGTGCCCACCGGGAGTTCAGCGCCGAGACGGCCTTCGGTGATTTGACGCTGCACACGCACGACACCACCACCGTGCCGTGAGCGTCGCGCAGCGGCTTGTGGTACAGCTGGCCTGTAGAATAAAACCCAAATATTAAATTATCCTTGTATTTGCTTTGATCTAATGAAACACCACACCACATTATATCTTCGCGACTTTCAATATAAAGGCGTAGCTGCCACTGGTACCCAACAAACCAATAAGCTATCGGCGACTAACTTACACACACTTAAGCTGCATATGAATAATATATAGGTTATATGGGTAAAACATTCAGTAACAGATAGAAATGATCATAATGGGGGTAAAAGAATTGGATTTTTCCGATAATATTAAATTTTAAAACAAACCAAAGGAATAAAATACATGTTTATTTCTGTTATCTAATAAAGAGCTATACATGTTTACTGACAATAGCTGGAATGTTTTGTTCAACAGTAGCTATACGCTACACTAAGCTAAATGAAGCTGTCTTTTATATTAAAAATAGAGCAAAACGGATTCAACGGTATTCATCATCATCAGCCTATAGACATCTACTGTTGGACATAGGCTTTGCCCAAAGATTACCACATCGATCGTTCATGCGCTGCCCGCATCCAGCGGCTTCTCAATGCTGGTTGGTGGTAATCAGAACATCGTTTGTTGATAAGCAGTGTGCACAACGAGCAGGTGAGATTGCCTTGGATCCCGAGAGTTATTGGGCGGGACCCCTTACAGCCCAACCATATTACATACGGAAATTAAATATGTTGAAAGCTAATATGAACCTACCCCGGCCGTAGGCTTGCACAGAGATTTAGGGTAGGCTTGAACTGGTGCAAAGACTACCCCAGAGACATTAAATAAAAAAAAAAAAGGTTAAGTACACCACACCCGAAATCCCTGTGCTTGTGTTGCTACCACTACCATAGAGAAAATCTTACCCAGATCTTGTATGCAGAGTGCTGACTGCATTTGCGCGGCTGCAGTGAGTAGCTTCAGACGGAAGTGTATGGAAGAGGAGGTGTGCTTCTCCATATCGGCTCGTAGAGACTTCACGTCGTCCCACGAACATGATACCTTGAAAGATATTAAAATACGTTTTTTTTTTAATTTTTAGTCATTCATAGAATATAAGAAGCACAAGTATAGTCCGGCTTCAAGATGGTTAATCGAGGAAAGATGATTAGAGATTAGATAATCAGAAACTACCTTCATAAGCCAATGGAAGTCGGTGTAAATGCACGCTGGGTACGTTTCGTCCACTTCAATGACCGGCAGAAACTCCTCGCTGGTGACCAGGACTTTGTCTTCGTGATACACGATGCACGCCAAATACACACCCCTATAATGAACATTCTAAAATTATACCACGTTGAGAAATATAGTGAACATTTTTAGTAATTTTCGAGTAAACTCTTGCATATTACCCGTAACAAAGGCGAGTAATAACCTTTAACCACAAAAGGAATGGAAGGAGTTACTTTAGTTTTTTTAAACCATAAATTTCTGTTATTTTGTAATTTTAATTAGTCAAGTGATTTTAATGGCTAAAGGGGGTGGGTGTAAGAGATCCCGCACAACCACTTACGCGACCCAAGCCAACCTTACCTGCCCGTGGTGTACCCTCCTAATCAACAAACGAAGCTCTATCTCTTATCAACCTGCATTGAGTCAGCGTGGTGGGAGATAGCCCAAATCCTCTTATATGATCCTGACTTTTAAAGGTCCAGAAAGCCACTGGATGCGGGCAGCGCAGGATCAATCGATGGGGAGATCTTTGGGGGAGGCCTATGCATAGCAGTGGACGTCTATCAGCTGATGATTATGAAGTTTATGTTGCAGGAAACCGTTTGGGTAGGTATTACGAGAGCGCCTATTTCTGCTGCTAAACAGCAGTGTGCAAACATTACTGTGTTTCGGATTGAATGCCACTGTAGCTAGGGAAATTACTGGGGTAACGAGACTTGATACATTATGTCTTAAGCGTCACAGTGTTATGGGTAAGCATATCACTTATATTCAGGTGAACGTCTTGTTCGTCTCGCCGCTTCGTTGAATAAAGAAAAATAGTTCTCTTCAAAACGGAATGAAACTGGAGTAGCGAGGAAATTCTTTCTCGAAATTAACAGACCTGCGTAGATTTTTCTGGAATTTGCTGGCAGCGGTGAAAAGTTGTCGTATAGTGGCGGTCTTTTTGCGAGGGATCCGTGGTGGGGCAGCCGGGCGCTGCCGCGCGCCCGCTGCGGCGCTCGCGAGCGCCTCCAGGGCTTCGGCCGCGCCGCCGCTCGCGCCGCGGGTGCCGCGCGCCGACACATCCCGCCAGCCTGCTCACAAACACATCATCAAAACACACGAACGGTCACATTGTGTACCTTCTTCTTCTTCTTAAAGTGCCTCTCCAACTAGTGAAGATTGGCGATCAGCGAGGTACAGTCCTTTCTGTCTCTGCTTCGGCGGAACAATTCCGATGCTCCAAATAATTTCTATCTAATCTATTCTAAATTAATTTATTTTTGAAAGAGGAGTTAAAATGAATCACGTCAGCCATTTTAAGAATTTTACTGATAGCAGTTATATCTTTCCGAAGACCATCTATACCACCAACGCCTATTTCTATCGCAAGTTTTGAAGCTGAACTGTTTTGTGCTGAAGCTGGTGAAGCTATTGTGATGAGACATGTTATGTCACAAGCTCAATGTGTTGTAGCGTTTATCACCATATCACTGCAATGTTATCACTTATCATCAAGTCTTGCTCGAAGTGCTTCGACGCATAAAAAAACTACAATACATAATGTCGAACTATTGACAGAATTTTCTTAAACACATATTTGTATTAACTTTTTGTAAAAAAAAATGTATTTTATGATAACTGCTATATTATTATGACTTAAAATTAAATACTGATTATTATACTAAGGGTTAAAAGGATTAATTTTTATTAAGAAGACGATGTGGAAGCTGTTTTCAAACGAAAGTTTCAATAAGCAGTTACTATTATAATTATACTAAGAATAATATAAGCGTGTTTTAAAATAACCGAAGATCAACTCACCGTCCATCTGACACAGTGCCTTATCACAAAATAGCTTCAACAATGGGAAATTCTTGGAGAAAATTGGTATCTGACTCATACAAGATAAAATATACAAACTATTTTAATGCTACTTTATATTACCGAACAATTTGCGAAGACAAAGGCATTTCCCCATTCTTGAAATGATAGCGCGGCGGCCGGCAGTACAATGAAATAGCCGGCTATACAATTATTTAGAACTTGACTGGATCTAGATAAAGCGGAACAATCGCGAATTTGAACTGTGCACGTCATCGTTGGGCAACCTTCACCGTTCTGATTCCCATCGTCAAGTCATTGGCGATTAAATAACTATGCGGAATAATTGCAGGCTCCGAGAGCAAGTCGCATGATGACGTCGAGTTTTAAAAGTAACCGAGGCGACCGCTATTAGAGGTACAACTCATGCGAGAGTGGGACAGTGTTGTGTTCATCACCAACAGCCTGCGGCAGTCCACTGTTGGGAATAGGCTTGTCCCAAGGAAGAGCTGTCATTCAATCACAACTCTGCTGCCCGAGATCTTTTTGGTAGGTAGGACCACAGACCCTATTTCCTCCGCTAAACATCACCATCAACAGCCTGCGGTAGTCCACTGCTGGACATAGGCCTAGGAACGTCACTTAACCCGATCGTCGTTGCATCTAGCCAGTGGGCGTGCAGTACTTTTGCTAAACGCGGTCTCCAGTTTCAAGGTGTCTACTTCAACAGTGGTCACCTTTACAGAAGTCGTGACCGTATTGTGTTCATCTGATGGTAATAGACGTGTCTTAACCACTGGACGTTATCACAACCAAACTTGAAAAACCCAGCATATTTATGGTGACGAGCTAGACGGTCACCTCATTGTAAGTGACACCCTTACTACCTACTAATATAGCTCATTGTGCTGATCTCTTCAAGACGCAACATTGACGCACAACCCTAGTATTAGTACTAGTATAGTAATTTACTGATGGTAGATCTCTACTGTCGAGGTAGGTACCATAGCAGCTCCTATTTCTCATGAAAAATAATAGTGTGGAAAAGTTACTGTGTTCCGGTTTAAACGGCGCTGTAACTAGTGAAATTACTGGGGTAACAAGACTTGATGATGATCTTAAGTATCAAGCGATAATATGGTTTAGTGCATATTATCCTAACTAGCACCACGTTGTTATGGGCAGGAGTATTACTTACCATCAGGTGAACTGCTGTATTCTTTTGAGTAAGTGGAGATGAGGGTAGCGAGACATGATTGTATGTCTCAAGATGATGAGTAACAGTGCAGTGCATATTATTATATCCGGTCACATTCCTATGAGTAGGTGTATAAGTGAACGTTTAGGTTCCCTTACTTCGTGAAGTAAAAAAAACGTAAAATAATTATTCCAGTTGGGGCAAATTTTTTATTTTTTTTTACGTTTTTTTTCTTCTACATCTTTTGCGATTTAAGTAAACTCCAGTGGCGGTAAGTTATTACTTCTATGGTTAATCATACAAGGTCACAATGGATAACACTTCAGATAAGCGTGATGATAATCTATCATTATAATCAATTATATTAACAATTTAGATTATAATCTATAATTGACCGTACATAAACATTAATAGAGATTTATGATTTTCTTTGTATGTAAAATGAATTTAGTTATATACTACCAAAGAGTTATCAGTTTTTTTTTTAAATATCTTATTACTTTAATTTTAAACTGGTCGAGTAACATCAAAATGATATCCGTTAAATTATATGTTTATGTAAATATTAAAATTAAAATTGGAGTGAAGAAAATAGCTGTTTGTAACGCTGACGTATACTTCCGGTGAAAGAAAATATTGTGATGTAACCGACGATCTTAGAGAGATAATGAAAGATTCAGCTATCACAAAAAAATTTACCTAGTAACCTATTTTATCTACAACAGGCTAGAACATTAGACCTCAAATGGTGATTTCAAATAATGTCAAGTGATAATGAGTCCGTGGACAGTGGAGCGTGCTCGTTCAGGATGCACTGGCTCATGTATGTCGATGATAGCCGGAACACAGCGATGCTGTTACGACAGCAGTATTGCAATAAGAGGAGTTATTTAGTTTCCAATGGCATAAATAGATGGCACTTTTGTTAAATAAAATCTATGTAGGTACTTACTGCTCGGCACAACGCTCCTCGGGACGGAGATGGTGAAAGGACCCCAGCCTTTGATATTGCCGGCGGCCGCTCTGAAGAAGTACCGTCTACCCCTTGTCAAGCCAGCCGCCAGCACTTTGGTGCCATTGTTAGTCCCCGAAGCGGCCACCTCGCGACAACCGCACAGGTTGGAGAAATCCGCTCGTGATGACCACTCCACTAGAATAGTATTGATTATTGTAATAATGTAATGCATTAGGGACGATAGTCTTGTAGTCTTCTTCTAGATCGTTCGACATTTATATAAAAGCATCCGGAAGTGGATGAAAAAGAGAAATTGAGGGTCGTATTGAGTGGAAGACATGACAATAGCAAATATCCTGAAGTGAATAAATAATGAATAGAATGATGATGATGAACAATTTTGGTAATTATGAACCCGGTCTTCATGATGCAGATAAGATATATGTTATGAAGGGGACATCTTTCAATCATTAGGTGATTGTGGAGCACCATGTGTCTATTACCTTTGTATTTAGTGACGATGGGCGGATTCCGCTGCATAGTTTGAGTGAGGTTTGCAGATTGTTTGGACTCCCTAAGTCGGACAGTGACGGCGTGAGCTCCGCACACCTCAAGCTCGGGTGGCGCTGGTCCAGTTGGCACCCTCGCTTGTTGCCAACCCAACAGTAATCGCCTGCGAGAGTGTAAGTTACATAGAAAAGGAATAAGACAAGCGAAAAGGTAATATTATGAAAAATTGCAAACAAATCAGATATTAGGCTAGGATTAACAATCTTTTAAATTTTTCTGGTGGTAAGTTATATGCCCTTACCAACGTGGGGCTACTTAAAATGATAAACACCGCTACTCGTTGTGTTCGCTGCTTCCACGCACTTTAAGTGTCGTAACCTCAAGAATTTCACTAGCTACTTCTTCTTAAAATGTCTCTCCAACTAGTGAAGGTTGGTGATCAGCGTGGTAAAATCCTTTCTATCTCTGGTACGGCGGAACAATCACAATTCACTAGCTACAGCGCCTTTAAATTCGATACAGAAATATTTCCATGCTCCTTTTTTTCTCTTGAAACAGGTGGAAAAGTACAATGAAGTGCAGCAATAGAGACCTTTCATATTTAGTAATAATAACACCTATAAATATCATTTGAAGCCACAATTTTTTTTTAATAAAATCAAACAAACTGGTATAGTTAATGTACCATCGAGTTACTTCGAAACGCAAAAAGGAGATTCTTATTATCAAAGCATAAAAGAGAAAAACCCAAAATGTCCTCTTACTTCAGAGTCCGCAGTCTCTTTTCCCAATGTTGTGCTTGCTTGTCTTTCTCCGAGCCTGCACCACCGGCGCAGCCTGTGGTACCGGCTTGACCTCCTGCTGATGATCTGCAAATGAAATGTTAACCATTGTAAACCATGCAATTATTAGGGCTACTCAAAAATAATCTCATTAGTTTTTTTAACATATGTTTTATAAGACTGATAGAATCTTACTAGATGGTAAGTACCCATGTCCATTCCAGATAATAGTAAATAAATTCCAATGACTGTTCTTGAGGGGGTTCCTAGTTCGATTAAGGGGCCACGTGTTTTAGAGGTTAATTTGTGATAGGGTTTTTGGAATCCTCTTGACTACCTATCTAAATTTGCCACGACAACAGCAATGTTATGTTCCAACGGTGAATGCATAAAAACCAGAGTATTCTGGGTGACTAGGGTTCGCTACCCACGGCTTCGTATTGATTTAACAAAATGTGGAGCTCGAGTAAAGTTACCTGGTGCAACTATCTTCTTGACAATCCCTGTCCGGATTACATCCACCGAAATCGTGCAGCCTGGATTTGGCCTCGCTCGATAGCCTCCTTAAATGAGCCCCCAAAGATTCTGGGCTTTTAACTGTGAACAAACAAAAATATTAAAATTATTTTTCATCCGAATAAATATGATTTATAATGATGATGATTTATCATGCAATCAACTCTAAAGATATCAATTTAATGATTACATAACAATATTGCTGGATAGATCTTTGATGAAGTAATATAAGTTTGAAGAGGTTACTTAAGAAGGAGTTAAATCAAATTATATGTTCGCTATCGCTTGTTGGTAGGGCACATTGTTCGAAGGTTCAACGCCTGATGGGGCAGTAAGGTCCTCGCATGGCGCCCGCGTACCGGTACAAGTAGTGTTGGAAAGCCTCCCATAAGGTGGAACGACGATCTGGTGAGAATCTCGAGAACCCACTGGATGAGAGCAACGCGTGACCGATCGATGTAGAGATCTGTCGGGGAGGCCTATGTCCAGCGGTGGACGTCTATCGGCTGATGATGATCGCCTGTTTGTTAGTTTTTTATAAAGCTAATAAACATATTTAATCTGTTGATGAACTTTTGTTGTATCTATATCCGTTGCGAAGATTGTTGTCGATATCCAAACAATCCGCGAACAAGACTCGCAAAACCTAATATGAAATAGAAAAGACATTCGGAAGATAAAATCAAATTCTTTCAATCAGTTTATGGATAAAGAAGGATTGAAAGCGACAGTTGCCTATCAACCAGATGATTGTAAACAAAAAAACAAATCAGTGTCAATTGTAACGAACGCGCTTCCTCCGATAAATCTACGGATAAGGAAACCTGCTGTATCCGCTATCGCTGAGAGGCAGTACTATTTATCACGACCCATCTGACACGCGACTACGATTAGATTAGACAGGAAGTTAACATTTTAAAAAATATATCTTATCTTGTATAAATATAAACAATTCAATTTCGCAACAATTTTGCAACCGTCTTCCAGCTCTTCAACCTTACCAGTGACCACAAAGCCTTAGTCAAATTATTACTAATATTACTGAATATAACCAAAACATTTAACCTACTAAAGATATATATATTATTTCTCGTTACTTTTTCAAAAATAAAATGAGATATAAATCATATTTTTTTTTTATTTCAACAAGTTGCGAGATCAGCGAGAAGAGATGATGGGGATATGCAAGCTCATAAAAACGTAGCTTTAGTCAGGATGATATATACTAAACGATATTGTTGTTGTCGTTTTCAGACACGAGATATTAAGCCTGGTTACTATAGTAATTTCAATAGTTACATCGTCCTACAAACGGGAATACAGTAACAGTACTGTTAGGCGGCAGAAATGGTACCTAAGATAATATCTACATAGACCGTCTCCGGCAACAGAGACCTACCATAAACAGTTATAGCGAGTTTCGGCTAAGCGGGTACTTAAGCTAAGTTTTGTCTGGAAACGACAAGTATAATGTGGTTGGACTGGCAAGAGGCAGTGCGAGACAGATTACGCTGGTGTTCTCTTGTGTCGGAAGCCAAGACAGACTGGGTCGCTGCCCCAGAGGAGTACTAGTAGTATAATGCGGTGCTGTGTGCATCTTAACTAGTGCTGTACTGCAATGGACAGGCGTGACGGGAGAAATAGGAGCAACGGTAGTGCTTACCTAGATGGTCTCCGGCAATAGAGACCTATCACCAGTAAAATATTATCTATATACTTTCAACCATTGACCTATTTTATATAGTACATTACCTTCTATACGTTAAGGTAATCCCTATTGAATATTATTGGACCTAGGATATTGACTTAGCATTCCCCTGAAGAAGAACTTTGACATTTGAGTAGACTACATCATACTTTTTAACTTGCTATTGTAAAATGTAACAAGTAAAAACCACTCTTACTTATGGTGCAGAGATATGACACCTAACCATTGGGCTGGCCCACCAATTTAAAGTAACACAGCGGGCCATGGAAAGAGCTATGCTTGACATTTCTCTAAGGGACAAAATCCAGAAGGAAGAAATTCGACGGAAAACTTAAGTTGTCGACGTAGCTCTCAAATTCTGCAAGCTGAAGTGGCAGAGGGCCGGTTATGTTTGTCATGTCAGTGACGACCGATGGGGGGAGAAGTCTTGGAGTGGATGCCGCGTATAGGTCGTAGAAATGTACGACGCCTTCCCTCCAGGTGGACCGACGATATCATCAAGGCGGTCGGAAGTGGGTGGATGCGAGAAGCCAGTTCGCATTTGGTGGAAGACATCGGGGAAGGCCTATATCTATCAGTGGAGAAACAAAGGCTGATGAAGATGATGATGAAGTAAGAACAGTTTGAAGAGCGTTTTTGAGAGATAGACCACAATTTTATAAGATTTCTTCCGTCTGTGGTGTGATGAAAAATATATTTTTTTTTAATATTATTTAACACGTGTTAAAAAAGTCAATAGCTTTATTATTTTTTTTAATTATTGTTGACAATAATTAAAAAAAATCAAAAACAAGGCACAATAGGAGAGATGTTAAAATTGTAGACGATACGACAGTAGAGAAATTACTGGTAACTTCACTTGGTTATTCAAGTTGCAGCTTAATCTTAACTTACCATATGATGTTATTATATACAGCCATAAGGAAATTTTATTGTTAATATTAAGTCTGATGGTAGGTCTTTATTGTGGGAGACCGTCTAGGTAGGTACAAACGCAATTCCTGTTTCTACCGCCAAACAGTAATGTTACTGTTCCAGTTTGTAGGACGCTGTAACTTGTGATATTACTAGGGTAACCAGACATTTGATGTCTGAAAGCGATGAGCACAATGTGGTTGAGTGTACGAGTATTCTTATCATCTCTTCTCGCTTGTTTCCGGTTAAAGGGCGTTGAAGCTAGTGGGGTAAGGAGACTTTACATCATATGTCTTAAGGCGACGAATGCAATGTGGTGCTGTGTATGTGATCCTAACAAGTGTCACCTTGTTATGGATAGGCTGTAGCGTAACATGAAGGTGTTAAATGAAAAAAACAGTCTTTGTTGCATTGTGAACATATTTAAAGCCTATTCATACATTTGAGAGAATTGTCTCGAACTAGAAAGGTTTAAGTTATATTCGATAAGTTTTAATATTGCAAAAAGCTCTCATCCGGTACTGGACAACAATACTACGAAGAAAATATTTCCATTTTCTTATTCATTTTCGATTTACTCCTATAGGAGATGAGGAGTAAATCGCATAGAAAATTTGCTAGAAACAGAGTGAAAAATGTTTATTTTATATGTATATAACTTTTCTGTTTTATTGCTGGACATAGCCCTGCTACAAAGATCTCCACGTCGATCGTTCCTGCATTGCTCGCATCCAGTGGATTCCCAAGATTCTCACCAGATCGTCGGTCCACCTTGTAGGAGACCTCCGAATACTACGTGTTCCGGTACGCGGGCGCCACTCGAGGACCTTACTGCCCCATCGGCCGTAGGCCCTTCGAGGAATGCACCCTGCCCACTGCCACTTAAGTCTAGCAATCATTTGGGCTATTAGTTGAATTGAATTTACGAAAATATTGTTTGTTAATATTTGTAATAAATTAAAGGTAGGTAAGATGTTTACTGGTTGTAGGTTTCCGTTGCCATTGCCATTTGCGGAATTGTAATGTTGCAGAACGAGGCTGCGGGGAGAGTGACAGAAAGTGTTTCTAACCTCGACATCCGTAGCCAGAGACTCAGGGGTCCGAGAAGAGATCATGCCCTCTTCCAACTTTCTTAACAAGGGCTTAAGTAGCGGATATGCGGATATCCAGGTTTTAGCCAAACAGTAGTATGCAAACATTATTGTATTCCGGGTTGAAGAGCGCTGTAACTAGTCTAATTATTGAGTAACAAGACTTATGTCTCTTGGCGACAAGCCCAGTGGGGTGCGGTGTATACCATCTGTTGTTCTGCCTAGGCGTATCATTTACCATCAGGTGAATGTTGTGTTCGTTTGATAGTTTTATTGAATAAAAAAATAGGTAGGCACTACCGCTGCTCTTATTTCTACACTAAATAGAGGTGTGCAAGCATTACTGGGATCCGGTTTAAAGGTCACTTTGTCTATTGAAATTACTGGGGTAGAAAGTCTTACATCTTTCATCTCAAGGCAACGAGCACAAATTGGTGTTGTGTATGTCATAGTAACGCCACTTTGTTAGAGACAGGCGTATCACTTATCATCATCAGGTGGACTTTCCGGTTGTCTCGTCGCTTAATTAGATAAAAACAATAAGGCATCAGTACACGAAACCATAGTACATATGATTCGATGCAAAAAAGTATTATATATAAAATGGTTATTCGTAAGACATGATCGTAAAACTAAGTTTAATTAAGTAGACGTTAGTACCTGTAGACGTAGACATCGCATGAGTTGTGTAATAATTTTTTTTTTCGTACTTTATTATCGCGGACGGCGAAAACGTATTGCAAATATGATGATATTTAATTATGTTTGATGCGTTTTAAAATTAACTTTAACGCAATACGCTAAGCAATTTCCTTTCATAGTTGTTTCTTACAAGGTAAACAATCTGGTCGCGAAACTTGAAACTGAAGAATAATAAGATGGGAAGTATAGTGAGGAATTCTATTACCTTGATATGTCAGATCTTCTTATAAGATAAACTAAAGGATATTATGAAATAAAATGAGACAAATTGAAAATAAGCAATGGTCAGTCTTTGATGGCGAAGAATGTTTTAACTTAACCATTCATAATTTTTAATTCTATATTATTTATATTTAAGAAAACATATTAATAATATTCTTTACTACGTTTTCGATTATACATTGAAGTTTTTTCCTAAATAATTTTCTTTATTTAACGAAACAGCAAAACGAACGGGAGATGGATCTGATATTAAGTATTACGCCTGCCCATGTAACATGGCGTTAGTTAGGATCATATCATCCTGCACCATTTTGTATTCGCCCCTTTGAGCATATGTTATTAAATCTCCTTACTTACTTATTTCACTAGCCATAACGTTCTTTAAACCGGAATGCAATAATGATTGCACAGTGCTGTTTAACGGCAAAAATAGGGGCAGCGTTGGTGTCTACTTAGACGGTCCCCGACAATAGAGACTTACCACCAGAGAGTACCAACAAATCCTCATTGTAATAGATAAATTTCTCTTAGGTGGGTTTCATGTTGTTTAAATGATTAATAAAATGTCCCATCTCTAAGATTAATTGGACTGTTACGTGTCATCTTATCTATATGCAGCTTAAGTGTGTGTAAGTTTGTCGCCGATAGCTTATTGGTTTGTCGCGTACCAGTGTCAGCCAATGGAGTGAAGTTGGCGCGGAATTCAAATAGTCCATACACACTGATTACCATGCCAATTATAATTGTTAAATTAAATTTCCATAACAATTAAACATTGATAATAATTAGATTTTAATGTAACTAGAAAAGCAGACAGTTCTATTGACTGTAGGGGTTTTACTAGATTTTATATATGCACATTATTTCATACGATATTATAATAATGTCATGTTGACCATTTAATAACCTTGTTCGCGAACATAAAAAACGATCTCAATAGCTACGAGGTGTGGTTTTTGTGTGTGTGTGCAGACATTATTACAGTGAGGGCGAGGTTACAACCTCTGACACGCGAGGCTTTCACGTACTCCGCTCGGACACGACGCGAGCTACGGGCGGTGTAATGGCGACACACTTAGATACCCGCAACTTATATTATTTAATAATACATAACATTGTATACTGCAAACATGGAGAAGTAATTAATTTATTTAAATTCGGTATTGAAAAAAAAAAAAAAAAAATTTTTTTCTAATTCTATGGTATTTTACAGATGGTAAGTCTCTGTTGGCGGAGACCGTCTAAGTAGCAACGTAGTTTCTAATTTTGCTGTTAAACATCACTGTGCAAACATTACTGTGTTCCGGTTTGAAAGGGGATGTAACTAGTAATATTAATGGGGTACCAAGACTTTAACATCTTATGTCTCAAGGCGAGGAGTGCAACATCGCGGTGACTAGTGCCACGTTGTTATGAACAGGCGCATAATTAACCATTAGGTGAACCTCTCGTCGCTTCGTTGAATAAGTAAAAAAAAAATTAAATGTTTTTTTTTTGTTTGGAAAGGTCTCCCTTGCTGAAGGCCGTCAAGAATCAAACGGGGCTTCTATTTCCGTCATCAAGTAGTAGCGCGCAAACATTAACGTGGTTCTAGTGGACAGCGATATGTTACTGATTCAGGCGACGAGCGGAGCACTTACTATCAGGTGAACGTCCCGCAGGTCTCGTTGCTTAATAGAATAAAAAAAAAGCGGAAATGGTTTCCGGATATAAAGGAATGCGCCAGGCTTTAATACTACAGCTGAAAGGATAGCTCAAGAACTGAATAGTTTTCTAAATCTGACCGCTGATGTTCAGTTTGAGGAAGGCACCCCATGATGATGATGATTAATGTTCCGGTTTGAAGAGCGTTGTAGATAGTTCAATTACTGAGGTAACGATATCGAAGTTTAATGTTATGAGAGGACGTATCACCATTAGGTGAATGTCTTAAAAGTATCATCCCTTCGTCGAAAAAATCTACCTTCGTAAAAAACTTTCCTTTTAGAAGTTTTTTCTATTATAATCATTTTGTGAATAAAACTAAGAGAATGAGATGTTAAAAAAAAGGTAAAGATGTATTATTGTATAGACAAGGAAGTGTTAAATATATTAGTAACTCATTTCCACCACCGAAAGAATATACTGACTTCCGGTGACGCTATAGATGGTGTTAATAACTGTAATGTAAAATATCTTTTTTTGTGGTTTTAGTGGGAAATCTTCGAAATATTCTTCTGGGGAAAAACAGTGTTATATGAGACACTTACTTTAATTTTTTACTCACTAAAACCCACTCGGTGGTCAGCATCAGTGCATTAGGAGAGGCCCCGGAATCTCTTACAGAACGCATCGGTGCGCCTCTACACTTTGTGTTAGCAAGTCTCTGAGGAGGGGCCAAACCTTCCCAGGCACCATCGCTGTGCCATACATTGTCTCACCCTCATGACCCGGGAAACTTCTAGACACTTTTAGTCGCCTTCTACGAAAGGCAGGGCTTACCTTAGTCCTATACTTACTAGCCCGAGACCACAGAGCTGAATGTAAAATATGTAATAAACGCTTTTGCTGCTGATTAGAAGAACTCTCTGCTTCATCCGTGGTTGTACGAGTATACAGACTTGTACTAGGACATAAGTATGAAGTACTCACATTGCATTCCCTCTTTAGCTCCGAATTCCATCAGCATCCTGGTCAGCGGTCGATTGTTCGCCAACACCGCCACATCCAACGGCGACATGCCGTCCGGATTGAGGCTGAAAATTTAATCACAAATCTATATATGTATTATGAAAATAAGTGTCATTTGTTCGACAATCACGTGAAAACTAGTGAACGTACCAGCATGGGAACATGATCATTCGACGTGGAATGATTTGTAGATCGTTATCGACTATTTATTTTTAATTTCATAGATCTTTTATAATTTTATTTCTAATGAAATTTTATAAACATTTTAATTTCGTATTATTTATGCGGTTGCTATAGTAACGGTTGGTATAGAAAGTCACTTGCGGTCTAATTAAATATTACTGTCAAATCACATAGTATCCAACGTTAAGGACTTCTACCATCTAATGTCTCTATAATGTTTACTGTTTTGAGTCAAATATATTACGGAGAAATAACGCCGGAAGTACTTATAAGTTGACTAATTATGAAAGTTAAATTACGTTGTATTTTTTTAACGTAAAAAAATATTATATGAAAGGCAACTTATATATTTTTCTTAAGTAATATAAAGTAAACAGTAATTCAAGAAAGCGTTTGTATTATTTTATCCCTGTCACGTATACCGTTTTAAATAAGTATTGATAATTAGTATTTTACTGGCTATTATATAAAACAAATATGATTATGTAGACAATACTAAACTATGGTTTACCTGTTGACGTCAACATCGGTGGATTCGAGGATATTCCGCGCCTTGTCCAGATAGCCATGTTCGACTGCTGCGAAGAGCGCTGAAACAAAGAAAACTTATGCAACATCCACTTAATGTAAAAAAAAAAATTATTTACTTTATATAATCAGCATCAGAAACAGAATCATTTTAGAAATAGATCTTAGGTTTTAGAGGTTTGTATAAGAATGTAATGATCAACCTTGTTGTAGGTCTTTAGTTCTGGAGACCGTCTAGGTACCAGCATCTGCCCTGTAGTCTCGAGCTATTAAGAATCGCAATTATGGGCATGGAATGACAAGTATGAATTGTCCTGGTGGTTGTCGTAGCAAAGAGTAGAGGCTGAGGAGGGTTAGGGCATGCCCCGGGACATGCTTAAGCGCAGAGCAGAAAGGCACCGGTCTATTCCGCAGGAGATCCCGGTGCATTTTGCAAAGCACTAAGGATGGTCACCGGGGGAGTTTTAATGGGTACAAATCCATCACCCTTTCGTCTCTCCCGGAAGCGAGGTATCCTTTGAAGATTTTCCACTTGACAAAAAAAGGGTAGTTACAACCGCAACTCCTATTTCTGTCGCCTAACAGTAGTGTGCAACTATTACTGTGTTTCGATTTGAAGGGCGTTGTAGCTGGTGAAATTACTGGGGTAAGGAGACGAGCGCAACGTGGTGCAGTGTATTGTAAATAATAAAAAAAGAGAACGAAATAGAAAAACAATAATGTAACATAAAACTAAAATAAGAAAACAAAATGTAAAATAGATATAAATTAATCATAAAGTTAGATATAAGCAAATGTAAGTGAAGATAGAGAAGTGTGTATTGTTTTTATTTAAGAATGACGGATGAAAGAAGGAAACAGAATGGGGGAAGATAGGGGAAAGGAAGTTTGCGCATAGAAAGAGAAGAGAAAGAAAACGAGGAATAGGACAATAAAAACGATAAACAAATTCCTCAACCTCAAAAGCCTCACACAACTGGATGGAACGCGCAAAGAAAAAAAACGTGGTGCTGTGTATGACCCAAGCTATTACTGTATTGGTATCGGCAGACATTTAGCATCATCAGAAGATCAACTGTTCTGTTGAATTAAAATTATGTAAATTTGGATGAAAAACTTTATTAAATTTGAAACTCCAATTCTGTACACCCGGCGCAGTAATGAGAATTAGATGAACCACTTTTGTAAGTAAAGACCTGAATGATGAAAATGCTCTTCTGCATTAAATTCAGGTTCCCTTTGAAATATTAATTTAAATCTACAATGGGTTAATAGTTAAATATACTAAATACTTAGGGGTTCATTAAAGAGGTGTAACGTGCGAGGCCGAACTGAGGCTGTACGAGATTATTATATTTTTTTTTATTCGAAACTACTACACGAGCTGTAACTTCATCTGATGGTAAGTGATACTTCCGCCCATAACAAAGTGCCGCTAGTTGGGATGGCTCGTCGCCGTGAGACATATATGTTAAGTCTCGTTACCCCAGTAATTTCACTAGGTATAACTCCCTTCAATCCGGAACAGAGTGACGTACACACTACTGTTTGACGGAAGAAATAGGAGTTGCGGTGGTACGACGGTCTCCGGCAACAGAGACTTACCACCAGTGAAAGATGTTTAGAAAACCTAAATCTTAGAGAAGGTTTATTAAGTTACTTTACCACAATTTCATATGCTTTTAAGTAATAATGAGAGTCGCAGCTGAAGTTATAGATAAACTTTGCTATCTTCAACGTATGTCATCTATAACCTATCTCCCCGAACGGCGACCACGTACCGGAAGACGCAGTGTTGGCAGGCTCCCCACCAGGTGGTCCGACGATCAGGTGAAGGTTGCGGGAAGCAGCTTGATGCGGGCAGCACAGGATCGATCGATGTGGAGATCTTTGGGGGAGGCCTGTGTTCAGCAGTGGACGTCTGTCGGCTGATAATGATGATGATGATCTCCAACCATTGTAAAGTCGTAAGGGTTTGTTTTATTAATTTTAAATTTGATTTACACCAAATGTTAAGGTAAGGTTTGCAATAGTTTTCCTGTGTTAATGTTTGACTGATATTAAAGTTATGCACGAAGGAATAATATAAATTTAGTCGGATAGCACTTAAATTAGCTTAATTTTAAACTTAAAGTTTATCCCTACAGAAAATAAATATTCATAAATAACCCATTTATTAATACAAAATTTACTGGTGGTAGGTCTCTGTCGCCGGAGACCGTCTATGTAGATAACCACTGTGTTGAAAATTTTTACCGCCAAACAGTAAAGTGTAAACATTACTGAATCCCGGTTTGAAAGGCGCTGTAGCTAGTGTAATCACTGGGGATAACGCGACTTAATATTTTATGTCGCAAGGCAATGAGCACAATGGTGCTGTGTGTATCATCCTAACTAGCGCCACGTTGTTATGGGTAGGCGTATCACTTACCACCAAGTGAACGTCCCGTTCGTCTCGTCACTTCGTAGAAAAAAAAAACTATGTTAATTAATTAGCTTACTATCCCCTTCGCTACATAAAATTTTGTGTACTTAGAATGTTAAGTAGAACTCTTGTTAGTCGTATAAAGTACTAGTTAAAATTACTTGTTATTCAAAAATAACAGATAATATAAAAGTTTGTTAAATAAGAAAATATGTGTGATTATTAAAAAATTAACAAGTCGGTTATATACATATATGAAAGATATTTAATCTTTGAAATGTTAAGATATTTTAATTCATCAACTGCGATTTTTTTTTTATATGATATTACTGTTTCGTTTATCTCACAGACGAATTATAGATTTGTTCGCTTATAACAAGTAAATCCTCCCGTATGAACCCCTACAAACGTGGCCATTTTTGGGGGAGGCTTGTGTCAAGCAGTGGACGTTTATCGGCTGATAATGATGATGAAGAAGAAAACGAAGCACAGGATATAGACTGATTTATAAAATACGGACTGATATATAGAATGAAACTAAATTGTCAGGTATCCTAAATATATTTTTTGCAGTGTATGTAAAACTTCAAAATTGGAGAAATTGGAATTTTATGTCGACAACATACAATGGAGATTGTGACAGCTGATGAGTTAATACAGCATCTTCTGTAAAACTAGATAAAAAATAAATTTAAAGTTTAATAGACATATGAAGAGAGAAAGTTCTGACAAGTATTGTAGTGTCTTTGCATAGTAGTGTGAAAAAAGAAAAAAAAATAAAAAAAAAATACCCTGTAAATGTATGTTAACTTGTGCGACCCTGTCTTGCTGTGCGCGAGCGTCCTTTTGCTGGCGACGAGCCGCTTTGTCGAGGTGCGGCGGGAGTGGGGCGCAGGCGCTCAGCGATGGGAGCTCCCCGCCGCACCCCTCGAGGAGCCCGCCGTACTGGAGCTCTACGGGACATCGGGTGTGTTACAAAAGAAAATAAAAAAATAAAATAAACAAAACAACAAAACTTGTTGACAGGCATGAAGAAATGCCGTTAAACTCATAATAAAAAAAAATATATTAACGTGATATTGTATTGTATGTATGTGTGTGGAAATAAATATATATATATATATATGTTTTAGGTTCTGATGAATACTACGTATTATCTCTCTTCTTCTGCCATTACTGGTGGCGAGATCTCTGTTGCCAGAGACCGTCCAGGTAAGAACCACCACAGCTTTTATATCCACCGCCAAACAGTGTGCAAACATGTTTAGGATTGAAGGGAGTGGTAACTAGTGGAATTACTAGGGTAATGAGACAACCATCTTGTCTCAAGGCGACGAGCACAATGTGGTTCAGTGTATACGCAAGTAACTAGCACCACGTTGTTATGGGCGGGCGTATCACTTACCATCAGGTGAACGTCTTGTTAGTCTCGTCGCTTCTTTTAGATATTGTCCGGACATTAACTATTTTTTACAACTTAAACTATGGGATTGTGGTGGGAGGGATGTTAGCGGTCCCGCATAACAACTAATGGACCCAGGCCAACCCTCACCTGCTCGTGGTGTACCCTACTAATTAACAAACGAAGCTCTGGCTCCTACCAACCCGCATTGTGGTGGGAAATGGCACAAATTCCCTCATACGGACCTGTGCAAACGACGGCCCCTGGTGCTGATCGGTGCGGATAACGCAGGACCGATCGATGTGGGGATCTCTGGGATAGGCCCATGTCCAGCAGTGGATGTCTATCGGCTGATGACCACGTGGACGACAACGATTAGCTGCCGGTTTGTACGAAAGTTTGTAATAAGTACAGTATTAACATGAGGAAGTTTTGATACATTTTGTTTAAATTTTCCCGGTCTTTGTTTAAATATAATAATGTAATTAAAGACAAATTGACTAATTGACATGAAACCGATTTAATGTTATTATCCTAATTTACAGCTTATAAATATAAAATATTAACTTAGTTTGGCATAGTTGACTATATCATGTATATCAACATATGTATTTTATGTCTAATACTGTTAGCAAAAAGTTATTTCTTAATTAGAATAAAAAAAAAAAACTAATTTAATAATAAATTAATTAATGAAATAACTATCAGGTATATTCATTTCTTTTAAATCCAAACTAAAAATTACTTCAGAATGTGTTAATAATATATAAGAAGCTAGAAAATTACTTTTGTATAGAATTGACTAGAAACCCTGCAAATACCTTTGGGGAAGGTATTTTGAAAAATCCGTTTTATCCGATCTTTAAATGGTAGAAGCCATATCTTTACCAAATTTTGAGTGTTTACGACAAATAGTTTCGGAGATCTAGTGATGAGTTATAATAGCTGGATATCTCCTATACTAATATGTATAAGATTAAAAATAAATATAATATTCCCCCCTTTTTAAAAAAACTTCTAAAGACACAAGGAAATCTATAGAGCTGAGATTTTTCAATTGTCAAATATGACCTCAAGAATTGTCCGCAGCCTTGAATATATTCAGTAGCCTTATTTGGCAGCATCAGGTACATTCCGATTAGGCCCAGACTCGGCGCAAGGTGAACCAATTGACACTGCAGCATACGTATTGACAAGTGACTGATTAAATTTGTAACGTGTAACTACATCATGTAACTTTGAAAGTCTGAATATAATTGTAGTTCTATAAATTATTTGCAGTCTATATTGATGTACATTAAGTAATTTATACTAAGAAAGTTTAGGGTGAACCGATGCTACTGCCCCTCTGGAGCAACGACCTAAAGCGAGTACTTGGCCTCGTACACAAAAACCAAATAAACAGAATACAATGTTGTTTACGTTTGCTTTACAGGTATTTAGTAATAATTCTTAACATATTATTTTATTATATAAACCTATACTTTAAAATAATACTAAAAGTACATATTATTATCGGTCGTACCTAAGCGAACTTCGGGGAAGGAAATCCATGTCATTTATCGTTACCCGCTTGTGTTCGTAAATCCGACCACAAAAACTTGATTTGAAAAAAAAAAACAAACGTACATTAATAATTTAAACCGTTGTTAAAGATAACATATCTGCAGATTACGAAAAATTATCTTCCTGTTATGTTTGCATTAAAATATCTATGTAAAGATGATGAGATTGCATGATATCATGGTGTCTTTAAAAATTATATTACCACCATCTAATTCAATGATCACGTTGGCCATTTACTCTTAGCGACAAAGTTCACAAGTCCATTAATAAATCATGAGCGCTGACAAGAAATCAATTCCCAGAAGAGGTTAGGTGAAAAGTTCCCACCATTGTTTGCTTCAGCACGATATTGTTTCCCGAGGCTCACGAGTGCGTGAGTTGGGATCGCGTGGGCGTTACTTAACGCTGGTGTACTTACGGCAAAAACGTTGAAAGCAATAGCGATGTGGCGCATGTGTCGCCTGATACACGAGGCGGAAGTCGTGAGGCGAGCGAGGCCAGTTCGCGGAACACGGTTTCAACCAAAACGGTCATGATGAGGTCCGACACTATCGGAAGTTGTCCAACGTATATCAACCGCTTGAAATTTCTACTTGAAGAACGATCAGACGCGATTTTCCTCCAACAGAGAGATAGGTGAAACGTTTGTAGGTGAATTAATGGCGAAATAGTAAAAAAAAATTGGTTTATTTCTGTGGTACACTGACGAAGTAACAAGCACGATTAGTCGTTTAAAAGTATAAATAAAAAAACTGACCGCAAGTGAAGAAATCCACCATGTCACTCCATTGCAGTATCATCGTTGCAACTGAAGTGGTCGCACGGTTTCGGTGCTCACAGCATCTCCATTGTGAGTGCTATCTCAGCAATCTATGTCGTCATCGCTAAACACCTTACAGTGTGCGACTGTGGAGGTGTTCAAGTTATTAAATTCGAATGCAAGTTATTTTTTTTTTTATGACAAAGAGTAATATTTTGTCCCGCACATCGAAGGTTCAAATTGTCACACAGCGTATGTTTTAATATTGTAATAAACAAAATTTAAACCTTACAAAGTTATAGTTGAACGTTAACTAAGTTGAAGTGGATATCTTTAAGTGAAGACGGTCTAACAGTGTGCGTCTGTTAGCCTACTGATGATGATGATTATTAACCAGGCTTCTGTGGTGAACTTTTCAAGTAATAAAAAATACTTGACGACTACTACACACTACTGGTGTGCTTCTTGTTATATTAAAATATATTAGAAGATAAAATATTATACAGTGTATACAGTAAAATATTATACAGTGTATACAGTATATATATATACAGTGTAACGTTTACGTATGAAGATTTTATTATTCGGTCTGTCCACCGAAATCGTTTTGGAAAGTTATATAAATGTTAAACACTTTCGCCAACACTGTTATCATGTGGAGATGCAGAGTACAAATCTAAATAAATAGATAAACATAGAGAAACTAAGTTACAGAAGCCGAGTTTAAGACGTGGGACTAACTTCGTGAAGGAGGCGTAACGAGGGTGAAGTACCAAATTACTGACGAGGGACAGTTTCCAATAAAAATTCAACGTCTCCGACTTCAGAGTAATCATAGCTCATTATAGTCCGTTAGCTACAATGTGCATTGTAGTGTCTCCTAGGAAGCGTTTTCGGTTGTTGTGTAAGTTATAAAATATCACAAAGGAAGTACAATTAAAAAAATTACACAATTGTGTGAAAATTATACGAAGTATGTCTCAATGGTTAAGTTGAAATTAATATATAATATAAAGAGTTAGTATATATGAAATCTCTATTGAGATGAAACAAAAATTCACTTGAAGAAAAATTCTAGTTGTTGGGCTTTGTCCTTTGAAAAGTAAGACTAATGCAATCCTTTATTCCTTTATCGGTTTTCTATACATGAAAGGTCACACAAGCATGTTAAGTTGAGAATTACACGAAAGAAAGGACTCGATAGAGAAGATTAAAATAAGTAAAGGAGGGGATATAAGAGGTATTAAAATCATAGGATTACAATAAAGTAATTCAATCTCCAATAAGTTGGGGCTTCCGGTAAAGAGAAATATAGTGTGGGAACTAGCATGTTAAAAGAAAAACAGATTGACAGAATGACCTTGACTCTCGAGAAGGTCAAGTCTCTGGGCTGTTTAATACATATTATGAAATGGTAGACCATCATCATCAGTTTAATCAAAATGATATACTAAATCGGAAAATTTTAAATTACAAAAACATTTTGCAGGTTGAGCAAAGACCAAAAATTTTTTTTTTGGATACATCTGAGTGTGTTGTAACCTTTTCTTACTCTTTTGTTAAAATTCATTCCCACGGTGAACGGTGAAATGTGAGCAGTTCTACCACAGCCACAAACAATACGAATGTTCTTAATTTCTTACCGTCAAGGAAAGCTCACCGGTTGATGTAAGAACAATGCAACTGCGACATCTAACGTATTGTTTTCGAAATATTAAGTCTCTCAGAGCATCTGCTATCTCTCTATTTCCCTCTCTCTCCTTCTGGAGAAAGACCAAAAGTTCCTCGAGGAACTTTGATGAAAACTTTCGTTTTATTAACAATAGGCAAATTTTGACGTAGTCTCGCATCGCGTTCATTGAATATGTCGCTTCGGATATGTTGATAGCTGGACTATAGCAGTTCTGGGGAGGAGGTAAATTCATAGGGAAGGTACCTAACAAGGAGAGTTCATAATACCACCATCCAAATTTCAAACCATGTTTGCCCATAGTTGAACTGCGTACCTATTTCAAAAGAAGCGCTTAGCCACTGGTTGCACAAGGAAGTTAATATTTGTTTACCATCAGCGTAATGAAACAGTTTTTACTTCAACATCATCATCATTATCAGTCGATCGACGTCCATTGCTAGACATAGGCCTCCCCCAAAGACCTTCATGTTTGTGGGGGTTGATATAAGTGGATTTGGACCATTTTATATCACGCTGGCCCAATACCGGTGGTAGGAGGGAGCCAGAGACTCGTTTGTTGATTAGCAGGGTGCACCACGAGCAGGTGAGGTTGGCATGGGTCTCGTAAGTTGTTGTGTAGGACCCCTTACACCTCATTACTTCAACATTTCTGCATTAAAATGTAATATTACGGCGTGAGCAATTTAAGTATACTCTAACTTAGTTCAACTTTATGATACATCTCAAGAAATAAGTTACGAGAAAGTTCAGAATACGACTTTTTAGTTAAAATTTCTTTTTAGTATTTACATGAAGGTCCTGCGTCGAGTTCTTGGGGGGAGGCCTGTCTTGTAATGGTGGATAGCCTTTGTTGCCGGAGACTGTCTGGGTAGGTATCACCGCAGCGCCTATTTCCGCACTCAAACAGCAGTGTGCAAACATTACTGGGTTCTGGTTGGAAGCACGATGTAGCTAGTGTATTACGCATCACTTATTATTAGGTGAATGTATCATTTGTTTTGTAGCTTTGTTGAATAAAAAAAGATAGGTACCACCGCCCCTATACTATCGACCTTATAAAAAGGCTCAAAGTAACCTAAAGGGCAATGGAGAGGACTATGCTTGGAGTTTCTCTGCACGATCAAATCAGAAATGTGGAGATCCGCAGAACAACTAAGGTCATCGACATAGCCCAAAAGATTGCTAGACTTAAGTAACAGTGGGCAAGGTACATTTCTCGAAGGACTGACGGCTGATGGGGCAGTAAGGTCCTCGAGTAGCGCCCGTGTATCAGTATACGTAGTGTTGGGACACTTCCCGTAAGGTGGACCGACGATCTGGTGAGAATCGCGAGAATCCACTAGATGCTAGCACCTCGGGACCGATAGATGTGGAGATCTTTGGGAGAGGCTTATCTCCAGCAGTGGACGTCTATCGGCTGATTATAAGGTATCACCGCTGCTCCTATTTCTACAGCCAAATGCATTGTGCAAGTATTATTGTGTTCCGGTTTAGAGATTATTTTATCTATTGAAATTACTTACATCCTTCGTGTCAAGGCGACGTGCACAATGTGGTGCGTGTATCGTGCAAACCAGCGTCACGGGGTTATGGGCAGGCGTATGATGTACTTACCATCAGGTGAACGTCTCGCTTGTCCCGTAGCTTCGTTGTATAAAATCTCCAGGTGATGGTAATGAATTACGTAACTTTTGTTGCTGTTCACAAGTGTATTAACTTTTATACAGGGTGAGAGGTAATAGGTGTAAAAGATCTGGAGGGGCTAAAGTATAGCTCGTATCCCATTTATCTATGTATGAAATACCCCATCCAAAAACAATGGCTCTTCATTTATTAATTATTTAAATATTTTTCAAAAAATTCCCGATTTTCTAGGAAAAAATTCGATAATTTTATTTCCTACTTATTTCTACACAAATTTAAATGTAATAATTTTTGTTTAATCATTGTTTTATTAAATTAAATTAATAATCATCACTTAGAGACTAAAACTTTTAAATTAGGTTCTTTGAAAGTCGTACCAGTAAAAAACAAGACATGCTTAAATTTTTATTTAATCTTAAAATAAAATTTCATTTATAAAAATACGTATACAGCACATAAATAAGTACTTGACTTCAATAACTATCCGACAAGGTATAAGTAAGTACATAAAGTTCAGAATTAAGAAGACAACGATAATGTACGTCCGCCCACGGAAGTAGTTAAATTTTAACTGTCGTACTGACTCGTTACATAAAAATGACATTGCGCATGTTTTACAATCAGCTCAATATCTAAAACTACAACAATAAGCTCGCACGTGTTACAACAAAAACAAAAGGGTCATGTTAAGGGCCGGCGCGGCGTATACTTTTGTGAGTCTCTACAGTTTGATATTTCATGGTACTTGGTTTTATTAAAAGTGTTTTTTTTTTTATTTTAAAAACTTTATGTACTTACTTATTTATGTGCTTTATACGTATTTTTTATAAATAAAATTTTATTTTAAGATTAAATAAAAATGTAAGTATGACACCTTATTTTTTACTGTCACGATTTTCAAAGAACCTAATTTAAAAGTTTTAGCCTCTAAGTGATGATTATTAATTTAATTTAATAAAACAATAATTAAACAATAATTATTACATTAAAATTTGTGTGGAAATAAGTAAGAAATAAAGTTATCGAATTTTTTCCTAGAAAATCGGGAATTTTTTGAAAAATATTTAAATAATTAATAACTCCAGAAGCATTGTTTCTGTATGGGGTATTCCATACATAGATAGATAGGATACGAGATATACTTTAGCCCCTCCAGATGTTTTACACCAATTACCTTTCACATTGTATAAAGTAGTTTTTAAACGTAATATCTGTATTTGTAACGTTTGTGTGTGTGTGTGTGTGTTAAAAAAACGGACCAATTATAACATAAAACTTTCGCAATCTTTTTATACGTTACAGTCAATAGTGCGTGTACGTTTTTCCTTCACCAGTTACTTGAGTAACGCGTATTATTTAATGAAATGTTTACTTTTACATGTATTTTTTACTGGCCACTGGTGAAATACATTTTGTTATAAGAATCAGTTGAAAAGAGAAGTCCTGACAAACCCTCGACTACTTGGTCAACGATGATCAATGAAGATCTTAAGAATAACAAATTGACAATAGATGGATTTAGAGGAATGACCAGGAGGACCGACCGACAGATGAGACAAGGTCTAGCAAGAAGAAGCTAAGAATCAATTTAGACAACAGATTAACTGGTTGTAGGTCTCTGCCAGTACTAGTGTAGTATAGTGTAGTGTATTTGAAATACAATGTAGCTAGTTTAATTACTGGAGCAACGAAACTTAATATCTTATGTTTTAAGACGTCGTGCTATGAATACCACCTTAACTAGCGCCATGTTGTTATGGACAGGTGGATCAGTTACCACCACAAATAAAGCTATCTTATATGTTTATATATTTATCACAATGAAAAGGGGTATGAGTTAACATACAGTTGAAGCACAACTTTGTATTCTGGTCAATTAAATGATGAATAAGAGAGGGGGCGTGTCATGCCGAGAAGTGGATGTCTATCAGCTGATGACGATGAAGAGAGAGAGAGAGCGTGAGAGCGATTGATATCGACCTACCAGTCTCTGTTGCCGGAGACCATCTAGGTAGGTACCACCGCAGCTGCTATTTCTGCTGCCATACAGTAGTGTGTGTAAGTTCCGGTTTGAAGGTCATCGTACGTAGTGAAATCACTGGCGTAACAAAATTACACATTGCGAATTGAAGACCATTATATGATGCTGGGTATAACATCTAAACTAGCGCCATGTTATGGGCAGATGTATCACTTACCTTCAGGTTGTGTCTTCAACGTGGCGCTAGTTAGAATGGTATACACTGCATCACATTGCGCTCATCGTTTCGAGACATGAGATGTTGATTATCGTTACCCCAGTAATTACAATAGCTACAGCGCCTTTCAAACCGGAACAGAATAACGCTTGCAGATGACTGTTTGACGGCAGGAATATTAGCTGCGGTAGTATATGGAGAGGTATAGACCTATCTAGAGGATCTTCGGCAACAGGTACCTACCTACCACCAGTAAGGCTTCTTTGAAGGTTATATCGATCTATGATAATTTCACTTACTAAGTACGAGTATATGCTTAAAACTTAAAAAACATCATTTATCCAATTTTAAATGAGGAAGATCTTAATTTATCAAGTAATTTAAATGAAAAGTGTGCGTTTATTTTATATAATGCTACGGAACCAGTTTTTTGTTATATTTAAATGATTTGTTAATGATGAGGTATGAAAGTTTTTTGGCAATTTAAAAAAAAAATGCGAATTGGAGAGTTATACGATATCTCTAAATGAAAACTTTCAAATATACTAATATGTAGGTCGCACGGATTTATCTTAATTATAAAATACTAGCTGTTCCCCGCCCGCTTTGCTGGCGTGACACCCTCATAACTCCCTTTGGGGTAGAAATTTTGTAAAATCCATTCTTAGCTAACCTTTACATGAATGAAGCAATATCTCTGCCAATTTTTAAGTGCTTACATCTAATAGTTTGAGAGATCAGCTTTGGCTCAATGAATCTCAGAATATGTATATATATACTAGGTATTCCCCGCCCGGTCTTAGATGACCTGTACTCGGCATAAAGAATATTAATACCAAATTTCAAGTCTCTAGGCCTTGTGTTTTCAGAGATATCGTGACATATATATGTATATATAATATATCACGATATTATAATCAAATCTCTTTTCGTTTCAGTAGCAAGTAATAAAACTTTTTATTTATTAGTACCCACCCTTTATATCTATTACTAAATATGCTTTATTTAAGGTCTATCTATTGTCAATCTTAACATTATATATATAGCACTGGCTCTAAAACTAGTAATCTGTAGTTACTATAGGACTTTCAAGAGAAGCTGAAGATCAGATTAATTTTCTGGAATTGACCGACAAAATTCTGTTTGTATAATAGAAGGCACTCCATGATGATGATCACACGAGTTCCTTTAGTGATTTAAGAAAATTGCTTTATTTATTTAACTTTCGTGTTTCCGTCATTACCAATATAAATTTCAAGTATCCTCCCTGCCCCATGGGACTCTGTGTTCCTCTAGGGTTACGGGTAACACAGGTTGAGTCCCTGATCTAGTCTTTATAGCTGAGGAGGAATATCAATAGTATACCCGTTATTATATATGTATGTCTAAAATGTTTACTGGTGTCTTTGTTATCGGAGACCGTCTAGGTAACAGTAGTGTGCTCCGGTTTGAAAGGCGTTGTAGCTAGTGAAATTATTGGGGTAATCATAAACATTTTATGTCTCAAGACGACCAGCACATTGTGGTGCAGTGTACATCATTCTATCTAGCGTCAAGTTTATATGAACAGGCGTATCACTTGCCATCTGGTGAATGACCCGCTAGTCTCGTGGCTTCGATGAACTAAAATATGTTTATACGTTCTTAACAAAGACATTCGGTTGGTCTCTTGCATTTCCTGAAAGTCTAGACCGATTGTTGAACTTTTTAATCCTATCGGTCAAATCCTTCAAATTTTATCTCAGATAATGATGATACCAAACTCACCGTCTAAAGGTGGTATTACATACATGAATCATAGTTTACCATCAATAAGATATTTTCTCCAATGTTAGCTTCAAATACAATTCGCACCAATAGGTATAGCTTATACTTAGGATTAGGTATAGAGTTTAAGGTCTGTTCCAGTGTCCAAGTATTAGATAACTAATTAACAAATAAATTAATTGCCTCACTAAACCTTCTGTTAAAATAGCAAAAGTTTTTATAATGTATTGTTTTTACATTATTTTGTATTAGTTTTTTTTTATAAGAAGGGTAGGCAAACGATCGAACAGTTCACCTGTGGAAAAGTGATCACTGACGCCCATAGATAATCTCAACACCAGAGATCCAGGAACTTTAAAGAAAAGTTTCTCTTTTCTTGAAGCTCCTCATGTGGCAATCGTAAATGGTTTTAATGATACGTAAGTCAAATGTCCAAGAAGTAAAAAAACGAATTCTCTTATTTTGCTTTAATCATCTCTTGCCGTTTTGCATCTTATTCATCAAGGAATAGCTCCATTTTTAATATTTATGAACTTGAAAATTACCTGTCAAGTAACTTAAAACAGTAACTTCATTATCCTGACAGAAAATTTAACCCTTGACTTAGCACTTAGTACTCTATTTACCAGTTAAACTTATTTGATGATTGTGTAACGCCAACTTATCTGACTTTATTCGTCAGATAAGTCGCATGTAGCTTATTTGGGACTTTACTTGGACATTATGTAACAGACCGTAAGTGTTAGGAATTTTTCTTAAATTTTACTTACGTCACCCCCCTTTATGTTTATAGTAAAATAAGACTAATCAATTGTAGATCGAAAGTAAGATAGCAGACAATGATTCTTGTTTGTAAAATGAACAGAAACTATTGATTAGTATCACCGATAACGGCCGGTAACTATAAACAAGGAGATTTTAATTATAGTGTACGATAATTAAATGGGGGAGGGGGGTGTAAGGGGTTTCACGCAATAACTCACGGGTCTCAAGCCAATCTCACATGCTCGTAGTGTACGCTGCTAATCTACAAACGAGGCTCTGATTCCCACTACCCCCATTGGGCTAGCGTGATGGGAAAAGGACCAAATCCGCTCATATGAACCTCTACAAATGAGAGCCTCCGGTGCTCGACTGTACCGAAGACTATGCTGACCGGAAGGTCGCGGAAGCCGCTGGATGCAGGCAGCGCAGAACCGGTCGATGTGTGATCTTTGGGGGAGACCTATGTCGAGCAGTAGACGTCTATCGGTTGATTGATTAACTAATACATTAACAGAACGTATATACATCTTTTGTGTGTAGGAGTATCTTATTCACATGCAGCTTAAGTGTGTGTAAGTTTGTCGTCGATAACTTATTGGTTTGTTGGGTACCAGTGCCAACCAATGGAGTGAAGTTGGCGCGGAATCCAAATAGTCCATATACACTAATACCATGCATGCAATTAGTTGCTAAATTCAATTTGCATAACAATTAAACATTGATAATAATTAGAAGATTTTAATGTAACTAGAACAGCAGTCAATGCTGTTGACTGCTGGGCTTTTATTAGTATATAATCGTTTATATATTTTGCTTAATGGAATTTGTGTGATACTTGTTAGTTATATTGTTAAGTTACGTAGAACCTTTTTTCAATATTAGCACCGTTAGTGCTGATAACCAATTCATTAGAGTTAACGCGTTTTTGATAGTGCATTAATGTATGATAGAAATACCTTCTAGTATTTATTAATGTCTCATAAGATTCAATATTTAAGATGTGAAATTTGCCTTAAAGATGAAAACAATAGGCTGTAATTTGTGTTATGAAGTAAATGTAAATACGTACTGAGATAAGACGGCGTCACAGGCGACAGAGGCAGTTTCCTCTCCTTCGGTGGAGTGCTGTAGACGAACGCGTGATTTACGCAGCCGTGGCTCTCGGTCACTCCCACCTCACTGTCGGATCCTCTCCTTGTACGTCGCTGTAACGTTGCCTCAGTGATCGTCTTCGCAGACTCGGATTTCCCGACGATCTTCAATTTCTTCTTACCTTTATCTTTAACAGGCGAGTGGAAATGCAATATAGCGGCGGCTTTGGGCGGCACCATCGCCGGCATCAACAGTTCCTTGGCGGCAGTACCCTTCTGTTTTTTGTTTAAAAATATATCACTGAACTTCGCCTTCTCGACTTTCCTATGTTGTTGCGGTTTCAGGGTCAAATCAATGTTCCCACTTTTCCGCCTCTGCTTCACGGGCTCCGATTTCCTTTTCGCCATTATGGGTGTCTTCGATTTGTAAGTACCTTCGACGCCCGCGTAGGGGACGTTGTAATCTTTCTCGTTCCAGACGTGCGTCGTGAAAACGACTTCTCGTTTTATTTCAATATCATCCGTTCCCCCCTCTTTGGTGGATCGCCAACGGTTGCCTATCAGTCGTAGGGAAGCGCGGACGGATCGGGTCCTGCGTAGGCCTCCTGGTTCCCTCTTGAATTTATCGATGAGGGTCTCCATAGCCCTGCAAGGGGTGACGCGCGCGGGGCCGTGGGCATCGCACGTCGGTGCCGACTACGCGCACGCTATTCACTCGGACTACAGTCACGCGAGCCGTTGCTTCCGACGTTCACCCGGAGCGGCGTCGCTCGCCTGAATGCTGCCGACAACAATTCAACAACTATTAGGTCCGTGCGCGCGACTCCCGCTCGCAGCCCGCTCCTCTACCACTTCTGCAGTAGACGAGGTCCTTTCGGAAACTGCTCCCATTTTCACAATCTTACATCTCGATAAGATAGTCGTGTCTGATACGTCTGTTCAAATAACGTAAGTCACTCTGTCTCTGAGATTTCGTTCTGTGACGCACTACAATGACGAACGTAAAAGTCGTCTTTTTTAAATAGTCATATTACTGCACCGGTTATTTGTACGCATCGAATTGGTGTTTGTTTCGCAGCCTCGGCCATTGTCCAAAAGTGATTTAGCACACCACTCGTGCGCACTTTATACACGGTTGGCGCGGCGACCCGCCTTGATCGATCTTACCTCATTTATAACTAAACGAAGTACGCTATTATGAACACCACAGATTTAGCTTAAGTTCAGTTAAGCAAAATAATTTCAGAGCGTTGCTTGTAACAAATTTCATACGTAATGCGTTGTGTAACAATGCTAACGCTCTCGACGAGGTGAACGTAAGATAATTTTGAATTGTATGTTCGTAGAAAATAACGGTGGGTTTCAATGTCTTAGAAGATTAATTGTATTAAGATTATATCTAACAATTAAAGATTTACACAGAAAATTTTGATTAGTTAAAAATTTGTTAAGAGAATCTTGCAGCATACAGTTTCATTATATATGATATGATTTTTTCTCTAAAATTTTATGAAGAGAAGTTTCAAATTTCTATCTAAACTTTTTTTTTTTTGGAAAAATGGTAAAATAAACTTGCATAAAAATTTTCGTGCAGAATTTTACGAATTTGCTTTTCTTTCGTACAGCGTTCGACTGAATTAAATAACGTTACGTTAGTACATTCAATATCGAAACGTTTCATATAATTTTCTGACTACATGTTTTATTGCATTGACTAGATTACACTTCGCGTCCGCTAATAATGTTAACAATTATTATAAATGATACAAAGATCACATTAATTATTATATGTTCAACGTATAAATCATTATTTCACGCGCATTGAAATATATTGAACAGTTTAAATGGTATGTATGAAACATGATTGTAAATCAGACTGGATATTATCTTATTACAGTATTTTTTTAACTAATATCAGGATATGCTTTTGTATGTATTATTATTTTGGTAATAAATAAATAATAATAATTATTGAAACATATACAACAAGAGGATATAATACATGTAATACAATACTGTTGATATAATAATGTTTATTGGAAGAGGCTTTGCAACTTACAGATATATATGAATAATGTATATACATGTTATGTTTATAAATATATACAAGAAAAAAATATTATAAAAATTTTGTTTAAAATCAGATTTTAAATTAATATAAATTTTAATAATGAACAAACTGCGTAATGTTCTCACAGCAGGTTGGAAGCTTGCTCTCACAGGGATAGGGTCAAGGCTATTTATCCACATCGCTAAGTATAAGTTGATGGATTGTGGAAAAGATAGATGTAAGATACTTATTTATATCTTCAAAACGAAATATTACAACTTAAACATATAATTATATTGAGTTAGGCCCGAAGCGTTGGGAGAGGAAGCAGGTGCCTGCCGCCACCCTTTTTTTGTAGTCGTGCCCAGTTTTTATATCGTTCGCATTATAATAAAGCTTGAAACTATGGCAACTATCACTCTTTAGTATTAGTTAGTTTTATAGTTAGACTGTTCTAAAACGTTAATTACTAACTAAAAACATTATTAACTGATTAATTCATTATATTGTTACTAAGGCGAAGAAAAACATCGTGAGAAATTCATCATCAAAACATATGATAACCGCCAACACACACTTAGCCATAATGTTGGATAAATGGTCCCAGAAGTGGGAATATTAAGTGGGATTTTTATTTAATTTATTTATTTATCATTATTGCTGTGTGAATGGTAATATATCAAAATTTGTTCGGTGCTTTAATAAACAATGATGTCAAGTAAACGCTTGTAATAATTTTAAATAAATAAAAAAAATCAGTTAGTTAAGTAAAATATATTTTTAGACTTTAAATACTTGAAGCTTTTCGTTTGTCTTCTAAAATTGCTTAGGAAGGCTTAAAAAAGATCGTTTATTTATTGCAAAGTTTAACAATAAATAAGTTATAAGAGAAGAAACAGATCATATGTCATAGAGTCTTCTAAGCTAGCAATATCCATTTGAAGCTAATCTAGACCTGTGTTTAACAACAGATACCTAGTTCCACTTGGTTTTGGAGCTGATTAAAACGTAATGTATTCAACATTTCACTAGGCCGAAATCATATATGCAGGTCATACATATTTATATTGATTTTACATACTTGATTTACAATAATTAAAATGGAGAAATCCGGACGGAGAGGTAATGAACTTTCTTAAGTGTATCGGGTCCACTTATGTTATTTGTATCTCTATTAAGTTATTTATAATAAAACTTTTTTTTCAATTAAATAGCCTAGTGCCTTATCCTATATAACCTATTAAAAGCAATATCAATCATCTCTCAAAGAGCACCCATGTCTATTCAGAAAAGGCAAGTTGTTCCAATCCTTTCCTGTTAATATCAAGAAGCTAAACCTATTTGTTTGCAAACTGGGATGGTTCCGCTGGTGAAAAGATGGAAGAATTATACCATGCAGTTCCAGAGCAAACTTTTTTCATACTACAAATTTTTCACCTGTCACGCTTGCCTGTAAAAATGTGGCGTTAATTAGGATACACAGCATCATATTGTGCCCGTCGCCTTGAGACAAGATGTTAATTGCAGTTACCCCAAGTAATTTCACTAGCTACAGCATCCTTCGAACAGGAACACAATAATTTTTGCATACTATTGTTTGGCGACAGAAATAGGCGCTGCAGTGGTATCTATCTGTTTAGACGAGTGAGACTGTGAGTGGTTACTGAACTGGGTCGTGTTCATGTTAAAAGACAGCAAAAGAACCGTATAGACCACTGTACCAATTTTTGATTGAGATAAGAGAGGCCGTGAAATTCTTAGATGCGGAAGCGAATGAAAGATATAAAACATGATAAATATGCAAATATTGCACGACCTACATGCGGTACCTTCATATTCAAACAAAAATTGTTTCTAACCTCTATGAATAATATTACTACCGCGGTTGTTTTATCATCAAACAATTATAGTATTAAAATGTGGTGGTAAGTATATTGCCAGTTCCGTCTAACTACTCCAGACAGTAGTGAGGGCGCTGCAGTCAGTGAAATTACTGGGGTAACGAGACTTAACATCTCATGTCTGTCGACTGGCGATGTGGTGCTGTGTATACTATACTAACTAATGCCACTTTGTTTTGAGCAGGCGTATTACTTACCATCAGGTGAACCTCGTCGTGTCGTCGCGAATACAAAGAAAAGGAAATTATGCTCCCAAAAAAGGAGCAGAAATGTTTAATGTTCCACTTATGGAATAGTATGGAGTTCCTCTATTAGAGGATGGCAAACGGAAACAAGATAGGGGAAATCCACCGAAAACTAGACCGCCGTGGCTCTAACTTGTCTTGTTGAGTGAAAACTAAGCTCAGTGGTAGAAACTAAGCTAACTTATGCTAAAAGAAGAACTATGACGAGAGTTTAGAGAATGCTTATGATTGCCATAGATAAGAAGATCGATTATAAGGAAAGCTAAAAGGAGATGAGAGGCGCTTAGTTTAGTTCACGTGGTTACTAATCAGTAACCCAAACTACTAATTTAGTTTCACTTAGTAGCGCTGGTATAGTTTTCGGTGAATGCACTTATATGAAAAACTGTATCATTTATGCGAGCTAAGTTAAAGTAACTTAGTTTCGTTGGAGGTGGACGATCAGCTTTAGGCAAGTCTTTCCCTGGTATTAAAGAGGTTTTTGTTGTAGTGGACGGCTACTGTGGGGTCCTTATCACCCTCACAACGTTTCTGAGGTGAACAATGGCAAAAGTTGGTATCGTGCCATTTTTGCAAAATCATAGTGGGTACTAAGAGACTTACTGGAGCCGGGGATGTATTTTCAATGAAAAAAAATCTGTTGCAGTGTAAGTAATTCTTAATCCTAAAAAAATATAATTATCCAGAGGTTCGGGTTTCTTTTCGAAGTTATTCCCACACATATATTGAATATTGTAATGGAAGTGATCTATTCTTTCAACCCTTTCCAACAAAAACATTGCATGATAATTAGATGACAATGTCACTAAGTTATTTTTATGTAACGTTAGAAGTCCAAGTTACAACATAAACATTTTCTACACTTACCAATACAAATGTATTAAATATAAATATAATAACATGTTTTATATTTACAAGGTCGTCTACTTTCCAAAGCTCTAATGAAACTTTAAATAAAAGTCATTTAAAATAAATTATATAAAAATTTTAAAAAAGAGTAAAATGGCGTTGATTCTTCATTTGGAAGTTTTTGTCCTATTTATTATAAATATACTTGCTTTGATATTGTTGATTAATTTTGTTTATTTTAAATACGTCGCACAAATAAATAACAAAGTTATTGATAGACTCGGTTCCCTGTTTTAACGAAAGCAAGCTTATTTGTATTCATGTAAAAAGTATATATTAAATTTAATTCCATAAAAATCTGGAAAGGAACTTCCAAGTCGGAGAATAGTAGTTTCTTTTAAAAAAAATATTAACCAAGTAAGTGCTCTTAAAAATACAACAATTAGTTAAACGTTGAAGTTATTAATTTGATTATTCACGATTATCACGCAATTAATTTGATTATTTAACGGCTACGTTTTAATTTCATATGCCTATTGTACGTTTATCATAACGAAATCACAGAGAGAACAGAGGACTGGGCTACATAAAGCATTTTATCTTTTATATATTATTTTATTATAAAAATAAAGTGTTACCTGTTATAATTTTAGTTAAACTACATTTAAAAATATGAGTTCTTGTCGTAAACAATTATTTAATTATTGATTTATTCTTTATAAGCGTAAAACAATATTTAATCACTACACTTTCCAAATAGTGCATTTTAATTATTATTAACTTTTACGTTATCACTTATATTAAACTTAACTGACAACATAACCGCACTGTTTAACAGCTAACAGTCTGTGCCGTGTTCTATGAATTACTGGCGCTGGATCATAAATAAAAGAAAATAATCGACGCAAACTAATAAAACACACAAAAGTAGTCCGTTCCATTGATATGTTACATTAATAATAAGTTTTAAAACGAAAACATATACACAAGCTTTCAAAACATCAGTAAGTTAACGTTCACGCATACTATAGACAACTGATACAAACTGAAGTTAGCTGGCCCAGGTACGCCAATATGGCGGACGGGTAGTACCAACATGGCGGAGTAAAACATCTACCGCACGTCAACGGCCTAGCGGGTAACGAACACTAGTATTGAATTTATCGATATGTAATATATCGATATTCGAAAAGCGATCTATTTTTTTATTTTATTATCCAATGTCACATAGTACTTAAATTGTTACTAATTTGTTTATTTACATGAAGTGAAATAGTTTTTCCACTGATAAATTAACTAAATAATAAAATATTGAAGTGAAAAACAAAATGGGCACCTAATTGAAATATTATATAAAAAAAAAAGATTTTTTACCCCAACCTTAAATGTAAGGTATACCAATAAAAAATATACAACACAAAAATATTTATAAATATTGTTAAAATGTAATAATGTCACATGTCATACTATTATGAGAAGATAAATATTCTTTTTTGGTTTTAGCTAAATATTTGATCATGTGCGCAACTAAAAAAAGCTAAATCATTAAGAGCTAATACAAAAACTTAGCTTATTTAGATCACGGATTAGATAAGAACACTGACTTTTTGCACTTCACGTGTTTAGATCTTTAGTTGGCAATAAAAACAATAATGTTTTGCCAAACGATATATCCTACTTGTTTCTATATTTCTGTTATCAATGTATGTTTTAACAAAAAATCTTACTATTATCGATATTACATCGTAACTAGATTACTCTCGCAATATTGTAGTAATGAATGATGATCGACTAATGAACTTTGACGAACCTGTTACATACATTCAACGGTTGATCTTGCGCAACTTCACCTATATGGGGGAATTTAATAGATCTGTATAATGGATACAATTTTATGAATATACATGTAAAAATCTATTACAGGTATAACACAAGATATATATATATATATATATATATATATATATATATCTTGTGTATTGTATATATATATATCTTGTGCATCTTGTGTATATATATAAATATATATATATGTGCTATTTGATATAATACGTTAACTAGAACAGTATCTGTTTCCGACCTCAAAGTTTTCAATATTAAAATCCGTTCAATCCCATCCGATGTTAAGTGGTGATGCTATCTGTGGTGGTAAAGCGGACTAACCCAGTAGCAGCCTATGCGAAGATACCCATGTCGTATTTGGACAGGAACACCGATGCCGTCAAATTGCTCCATTCAATTGCTGTTTTCATGAAGAACGAGGAGCTGAACCTCTTTGTTCGCATGGTTAAAACATAAGGATGGTCACTGGCCGTATGCCTCGTTGTATAGTATGTGTAATGAAAATGTAAATTTCTTCATTTGTAATGTATATTAAATGGTAGTAAATAGATAATAATGATAAAATTTTTAAATAAACAGGTGTTAAATAAACGTCACTTTTACTGGTGGTATACATAGGACTAGCTGAGGATCGAATTGGATTCCTCAATCTGATCGCCAAATTTCAGTTTGAAGAGGGCACCTAATGATGATGATGATATATACCTTATATATATTTTACTGGTGGTGTGTCTCTGATGCCAGATACCGTCTAAGTAGGTACCACTCCAGCTCCTATTTCTACCGCCAAACAATACTGTGTTCCAGATTGAAGGGCGCTGTAGTTAGTGTAAATACTAGGTTAACCAGACAACATTTTGTCTCAGCCGACGAGCGCAATATGACGCAGTGTATACCGTTCTAACTTGCGTCACGTTGTTATGGGCAGGCGTATTACTTATCAACACGCGAACGTCCCGCTCCTCTCGTTACTTAATTGAATAAAAAAAAAACTTCACAGTAATACAACTCTTACACTTGCAATCACTACGCGATGAACGTTTTTGTAACACTGTATATTGGCATTTACTTTACTTAATATGTGGAAATTTGTGTTAATTTTAAACCTACTTTTAAATTCATAATACATTCGTAGATAAATTTAGGTCGCAAAAAAAAAGTTTAAGTTAGTTTCTCCTATTGTGATCAACACGCGTGCTGATCATATTAAAATTGACGACTTGATCATTGTTGAATATGAACGAAATAGCCCAATAAAGTAAACCTGAATTTTTCCTCGACTAATAAATAGAAATGAATACATATATCAATAACCAATAAGAACGTTTTTTTTTTGATGACACGTGATGGTAAACGACACATCCACCATGATCACCCGGCACAAACACTTCAGGTTGTTTCGAGCGTGTCCGCTGTTTGTTATTACAATGTTTCCGGAACTTAATAAATCAATCAATTATTTGTATAATTAAGTGTTCCAACCGTTTAGCAATATCAGGCCAGGGCAGAATACCAGGACTTGGCATCAGGTGCCAATGTACTGGGTTCGGATCTTTTGTCTAACGTAAAGACTTCCTTTTGTTGTGTTGAACCCAATATACATATACTTAAGTTACTATGAGTTAGAGTACTATGCAAACATTACCATGTTCCGGTTTGAACGGCGTTATAGTTAGTGAAATTACTGGGGTAACAAGTCATAGAATTTTATATGTTAAGGCACGAGCATAACAAGTTTCAGTGTCACATTCATCATTAGCCGATAGATGTCCACTGCTGGATACAGACTACCCTTAATGATCTCCATGTTTATAGGTTTTCATATAGGGGATTTCGGCTATTTCCCATCATGCTAGTCCAATGTGAGTTGGTGAGAGCCAGAGCCTCGTTTGTTGATTAGCAAGGTGCACCATGAGCCCCTAGTTAAGATGATAAACATTGCCACGTTCGTAGCCCGAGACATAGGACGTTGAGTCTCGATACCCTAATAATTACAGCTACAGCGCCCTTAAAACCGGAACACAGGAATGTTTACACACTATTGTTTGAAGGTAGAAAGAGGAGCAGCCTCCTCCCATCTTATTTATTCTAATAATTTTAATATCAATCAAAGCCGGCATTTCATTTTTAAATTATTAATTCAATCTTGTAAACGGATGTCGTTATCGGACTAAAAAAAAAATTACTTTCCATTGTAAAGATCATCAACTTCATCGTATTTCCGTGGTGCCGCTCGATTGTTTGTGATCATCTTCAACATAACAATTCGTTCGTCTCGGTACGATGGTGAAGGCAGCGAAAGTGTTCGCGGGAATAATGCGTGCGTTGTATACACTGTCGGTCAACTGTTCTTTGTACTTAACTACTTGAACGCATGTTACTACAGCTCTCTAAGTTCATTTGATATGTATACTTGATAACTTATCTTAATCGCAGAACAGAATACAGAATTGTTTTCTTTTTGTTAAATGTATAACAGAATTTATTGCATGGAATTAGTAAAACTCATTTCTTCTTGTTTTTGATAGACCTTATTCTACCTTTATTTGGTCTTGGCCCTCCTTGGTCATTCTTCTATATCTATCTCCATCTCTATTTTGTATCATAGCTTCAGTCAATTTGTTATTCTTTAGATCTTTAATTAGTAGAAATTTCATTTCTGTGTTGAAAAATGAAAACTTAGATAATGTTGTGTTAAATATTTCGTTTTCAGATGTAATATATTTTCCATAGACATTTATTCGCTATGCTATCTTTTTACGACTACAAAGCACCGCCTCTTTCGTGTAGTGAACTTTTATTCAGTGTCTCTGGTGTGATATACGGGAAGCTATTACAGCTGAAAACAAGACGAATGTTATCAAACTGGAACCATGGCGAGGTCGCGCCCAATACACACCTATGTAGTAAAAGTTGTAATATGATATAAATTTTTTTACGATACGGAGACGATGAATATGTAGCAATTATAACCTGTCTATATATTTTGGTTCACGTTATTCCTTTAGTAGACCCACGCTAACTATGAGCCTCGTGAGTAAGCTCAGCGATGAAGTGGGCAATGCTAGTAATATCTCTGCGTAATCAAATCGGAAATGTGGAGATCCGCAGAAGAACCAGAGTCACCGACATAGCCCTACGAGTTGCAAGTTTGAAGTTGCAATGGGACTCATAGCTCATACAGGGTGGCGCAAAAGTAATCCTCCTATCAGAAAATGCTATAAATTTTGCGATTGGCCCCCAATGTCAGTACTTAATGTTGCGGTGGCCATTTAAATAACATCATATTGTCGACTTGATGTAAAAAAATTAAAAGACCAAATAAAAATAATCCATAAGAAGAATCAAAGTTTTTTATTTTTTTTTTAAATTACAGCCAAAAAACATCGGAAGGTTATTTTTGCGCCATCTTGTAGAACCGATGGACGTTGGAGACATATAAGTGCTGGAATAGCAACCCTGCACTAGAAAGCACAGCGTTGGTAGACTTCTCGTTAGGTGGACAGAGGACATCAAAAGAATCGCTAGGAGCCACTGGATTCATACAACGCAAGGATGTGTTTTGTGTAACACATTACAAGAAACCTATGTCCAGCAGTGGACGTCCATCGATTGAGATAATAATGATGATAAACTATTGTATGTCTGTACTCCCTAGAAACAACCGCATAGATAATTTTTGGTTATAGCAAAGAATATTTTGGTTATGATTTTTTATATAAATAACAAACAATTTTATCGTTGTTGGTCATTTAACCGACTACGAAACTACTTAATTTTGAACCTACAATATGACAGAAAAAAAAATAATCCTATGAGCTTACAATGATAACCAAGCCACCAGAAGATATTAAGATACAGTGAGTTCAATCTTTGTAGATAGTACTGTAAACAATAAATGAAAAGCTAAAGATAAACCGTGATAACTGTGGCGTCTGCACTTATGTCATCTCAGTCCTCTCGTGATCTTTCATCTTATTTATTTGATGATTTTATTAGCACACAAAAAAACGTAGAAAGAGGCGGTTAAATCCTAAGGGATTCTCTTCCAGTCTAGCATAGGGTTAAGCTGAAACTAACGTGGGTGCAGTATCTTGTGACGTACATAAGATGTAGTTACATATAATGCATGTATATATGTCTTTGGTACATATTGTAAGAGAGGCTAAAATATACATTACCATAACTATATTCGAGTAAGTAATAATGATAACTGACATGAGCTGAGTAAACGCATAAAGATATTTCATTAGTGACGTGCAGTGTTGCCATAACATTCGCTTAAAGGAAGTCTTACTGCGAGTTGCCCTTACATTAAGTGGAAGACCATTGCGGAGTCTTACCAGTCGAGGATTTAAGGAATCATTATAGGTGATGAAAGGTGAAATTATTGGCGCGGCAGAGGAATAAAAAAGTCAGGATAACAAACCTATCTTTATATACATGAGATATCCAGAACTTCATTGATTCATCACGAAATCTACGGAACTTAGATATAAAGATTTAAAATTTAGTCCTGCTGCCTAATATTGGTCCTGCTATTTAAAATCGACTAAGAATGGATTTTACTAAATTCATTCATCAAGGGTTACGGCCAGCAAAGTAGTCGAGGAACCGCCAGTAATTAAATAAAATCTGTTAAATGTAGTCTTATTAAAGGAATAACAATGTTATATATATATTTTTACATTGTTCTGTATAGCATCAAACTGGAATTACAAGCAGCCGAGTGGGAGAAGGCGGAACGCTGGGAATCTCGCAGTTTTATTCAATTTAGTGGAAACAATGGCGGGGCAGCGACAGTCCCTGTATGCTATCCGGCGTTAGGTAACTGCCTTTTGTTGTGTCGCTCTCTCCGCCGATTGTCGCGCTCAGTTATACAAACATTTAAATAATAAAATCATACAGTACAAACATCTAAATAATAGTATTATGATGCAAGCCGTCCGCTTGTTTATCAGCATATATAAAAACACGTGATAAATCTTTAAAGCTGCTGTGTTTTTTAAACGCCGCGAAGATAAAATACCATTGCACTGGCATATTGAGCATGTGATTTTTTTGCTTTACATACATTTATATTTCTTTATTCAATGAAGCGGAGAGGAGCTAGACGTTCATCTGATGGTAAATGGCCTGCACATAACATGGCTGTAATTAAGAGGCCTGATGGTGGGAGATCCCTCCAAGAGGTTCCCGCCTTGTCGTGGCGGCGTGGCTTAGTAGCCGTGGCTGGTTAGCCCACGGTGAAGCGAAGAGGAACCTACCCTGCCGGCCCGAGGTGTAGGGCCGGTCCAGGCTGGAGCTCCGGTGCTACACCGTGAGCTCATCTCGGATGCGGGCCGGTGGGCTGCCGGGGCGGCTTTATGCTGCCCTTTGCAGCCGAGTTGGAGTCGCGAAGCGAGTACTCTCTGCGAGTAAGCAGTGCCGCACCGCTGTTGCGGTGGCGGTGGGGCCGCAGGGGAAAAGGAGTGTCGGTATTGCGATGCGCCATTCTCCCCATCCTCCGCGGCCGTATAACGGGTGGCGGCGGGCCCAAAATAGGATTCATCTCTCCCTCGCGAGGTGGGGCTGCGTTATGCGGTCAGCGCTGGTGGAGTCGCGGATGTGTGCGAAAGCGTTCCCGTGACCTCGCCTTAAAGCGACGAGGAGGAACATCGCGTGGGTTTTTGTCGTTAGTTAGAGATACATCTGCCGGTAACTATAACGTTGTACAGGGTGAAATGTAAATAAGTATAAAATATCTGGAGGGGCTAAAATATAGCTCGTATCCTATCTATCTATGAATGAAATACCCCATAAAAAAACAATGGTTCTGGAGTTATAAATTTTTTAAATATTTTTCAAAAAGTTCACGATTTTCTAGAAAAAAAGTCAATGATTTTATTTCATACTTATTTGTACACAAATTTTAATGTAATAATTATTGTTTAATCATTGTTTTATTAAATTAAATTAATAATCATCACTTAGGGGCTAAAACTTTTAAATTAGATTCTTTGAAAGTCGTGACAGTAAAGAATAAGGCGTCTTACTTACATTTTTATTTAATCTTGAATTAGAATGAATTAGAATTTATTCTAAGGTGTGTGAGAAGTCACCAATCTGTATTGGGCCCGCGTGGTGACCATGGCTCATCGCCCTTATATGTAGAGTAGGCCTGTGCCCCAACAGTCGGAACATAAATTGGCTATTGAAAGAGGGATGTTTATTTATATATTCACTAGCAGGAGCTCCTATCAAATCTGAACGCAGTTAAGCTTCACATTATTACACTACCATCATCATATTTAAATCACTGTAAAAATGTAATGCAATAATCTTATTTACAATACACTGTAAAAAGTTGAAGATTTTTATTGTTTTTACGTTAAATCATCCACGAGTCTCGTGAATTAATGCTGTGTATAAACTGGATAATATAAGTTTTGATAACACGATATAATTGTTTACCCGTCGTAAAGTTTTCTAAAACTTAAGTACAATAAAAAAATTATATTACAATACATGCGTGTTGTTCGTGATAAAAGATTTCATCACATCACACACAGATATAGTTGGTTGCTTTAAGATAATGAGTTAGCTGTTGGAATTAAACATGGGTGTTACTGGTGATGAAGAGCATTTATGCAGGTACCGTCGTATCGCCAATTTCTACTGCCAGACGGTAGTATGCAAATATTACTATGTTCTTATTTGAAGGTTGCGGTAGTCGGTAAATTACTGGCGTGAATCTATCGAACTATCACTTCATCGAGTTAATAAGAAAACATTTTTTTTTATAATATCAGTTAGCTTTGTGCAAGTTTATGTAATTATTTACAGATTGTTACGATAGTAACGTAATAATTCCGCGGTTCAGTCTGCAGATAAACTGAAACTGGTTTATACGATACTTGCTCTCTCACTAAGCCTGTGTACTCAAAGTAAATTTTCTAAGATATAGATAATTATAACCATTTTTAAAGAAAAAAAAATTATAACAACTTACTTCATATATTCTTGCTATTTTGTTGAACTTTTGTAATATTTATAAATACTCCTATTAATATTTCTCCATAGCTCTGGTACTGGGAGCGTTCCATCTTGAGTCTAAATCAAAATCCAAGCGAGAGTCGTGGTGACGTTTACCGAAAAGAGCAGTAGTTAAAAAAAATCTCACAATGTTTACATTCAGATCTCTCTTGCATGTGTTGCAGATCAAACTAGCACTAACGAATCCTCTATTTTTGCTACCAGAAATATTTTCTATTGAGAAAAGCTTTATAAAAAAAAAAAATCTTAATTTTTTATATACTATCTATTACTTATTTCCGGTATTTTTATTTATACTATGAAGCGACGATATAAGCCAACGAGACGAGACGTTCACCTGATGGTAAGTCATACGCCTTCCCATAATAACACGGCGCTAGTTAGGATGTACTATATTACGCTAGTCGCTTTAAGTCATAAGATATTGAGTCTCGTTACCCCAGTAATTTAATTAACTACAGCATCCTTTCGAACCGGAACACAGTATACGTTGCCGACTATTATTTGGTAAAAGAAATAGGTGCTGCGGTGGGATCTACCTAGACAGTTTGCGACAAGATAGACCTACCACCAGTGAACTGTTAGTATCACCACTTTTGTTTACTAAAGGCAATTCCGAAAAAAACAACACTTATTAAGGCATACATGTGACGATACAACTAAATAAAGTTCCTTGTTCACGTAACAGGTAATCGGATAAAGCCAGGCTAAGACGGGTTAAGGGATCCCCACGCAGCATCGGGACAATCGTGCCGTTATGCGGAAGTAGGGTTACCATGACAACTTCCCAATTATCTACTAGTGAGGTAAGTTGCGATTTATCCCACTGGATGCGAGCAACGCTTGGCTGATCGATGTGGAGATCTTTGGGGGTGGCCATGTCCACAAGTGGTCTAACGGTTGAAGATGATGAGGAAAGTTGAGAGGCTTATATCCAGCAGTAGTAAGCCGCGAGGTGTTGATGAAAGAAGTTTACATTATACATATTGTGTATCAGCTATTACATTTACACACCAAGTAAAAACAGGTTTAATTACTATAATTCCTTATAAGGGTTAAATACTCCAGTTTCTTATTTTAGTAGTAGTGATACGTACAAGATGCTGGGTAGAATTCTTAAGTAGATGACACTTCTTGTTAGTGTATAAAAATATAGCCGGTTTCCTGCGACTTACATTCTCGGTGTTATTCGGTTTTAACATCAAGAAATCTTTACTCGAATATAATATATTTTTGTTCTGAAGATCAATTACAAAACCTTGCATCTTTTCATTGAGCTATTCCTTCAGGAAAATCTTTCAACGATAGTATCGTATGGTTACCGTTCTTACCCGCGGCCCATTACTTGACCCCGGCCAGATGAGATCTACTAAAGAGGCCGCGGAGGTAGGCCAGTGATGTTAACTAAGTAGTTCGTTTGAGCAAGCTTAATTCTGGTTCGATTAGAATCAAATGTAACTATAAACTTAAAGCTTTATTCAGTGGCATATGTCTCACACGATTCCAAGTGATCACCGTCGCCAATGGATTTTGCCAACAAGCCCAAGGCGTTGACGCTACTTTAATTACGTTTATAAATAATTAGATAATAAAGATTTTAATAAATAATAGTTTAAACTAAAATCGATTATAATAGTGTAATATCGATTCGAATCGTAAAGGAACAACAATTCACAACACTATTTGAGACACCTCGAGTTACTGTGTGAATGCTTGGACGCAATTAGTAACTGGAAACAGACCACTCCTTTTTCGAACCCTTATGGCATACCATCAATTTATAATTGAACATGTATTAATTCTTAAGGGTAAAAAAAGTTAAGTGGTAATGACCATCTTCGATTCGAAGTCGCGGTCGATGAGAGACGGAGTATCGAGAGATTATTTGGAACTATTATTGTTGATGGCTAAAGAGTTCCTGTCTGGTGGAGAGTCGGGCAAATGGTCAAAAATCGACTTTAAAAATGACCGTGTCAAGAGCTGGAAACAAAAAGCCCAAAGGACAACTAGGAAAGTTTTACTAGACCTAGTTGTAGACTTACACATGATGATTTTAACTTTTTTTTTTAATTTAACGAAGCGAGACATTCGTAAGTCAAGACATTCGACAGTCAAGATGGTAAGTGATACGCCTGGCCATAACAACGTAGCGCTAGTTAGGATGGTATACACAGCACCACATTGCGTCCATCGCTTTGAGTAATGTGATATCTCGTTATCCTAGTAATTTCACTAGCTTTATAGGTGATTGTTTAGAAAGCAAAGGCGATCAATGAAATTAAGAGTTGTTATACAATAATGAATTGTTTTCCGTTTACTGTACGGGTCATTGTTAATTACCATTCATTTCAAATTAGTGTTTGGTAGCAATTAGTCATCGGGGACAAAGCCGCTTATTTTCTGATGCTTGATAGCATTCCGTCGGCATATAGGGACTGGTGCATTTAGAATCGTACGTGTATAAATATTGTTGAATGCGCCGTTGCAATGAAAATGTCGACTACAATTAGTATATATAAATAAGGATTTTTATTCAAACACAAACTCTTGAATAAATTCAAAAATAAAGATTGAAAGAGAATAAACACACTAACAGTATTTTTCTTAATTAGATTTCAAAAAAAACTAATAAAATTAAAGCGTAATTATACTTAAAGAATATTTAACTAACATAAAACTTGCGATCGTATCAAGTGAATTGCTTAATAATTTGAAAGTAAAATCAAAAAAAAAGATCGTAGGACCGAGTTCGTCATTTGTCTCATCATCATCATCAGCCGATACACTACATTAGTCTTTTAGGCTTTTGACTATTGTATTACTATTACTACAATACCCTTTAAATTGAACCATAGTAATCTTTTTATTATTATTTGGTGGCAGAAAAAGACCCTGGGGATGTTTCTAACTAGACTGTTTCCGGTAACAGAGATTTACTTGTAGGTCTCCGCTGCCGGAGACCTCTAGGTAGGTACCATCGCAGGTCTTATTTCTGCTGCTAAACATTATAATGTTCTGTTTTGAAGGGCGTTGTAGCTAGTGAAACTACTGGGGTAACGAGACTTAACATATGTTTCATAGTGATGAGCATAGTGCTGTGAATATGAGCCTAACTAGTTCTACGTTGTTATGGGCGGGCGTATCACTTCTCACAAGGTGAACGTCCTCGCTTCGTTGAATTAAAAAAAAAAGTTATAATTATCATTTGTAAGGCTACAGCCTGGTCTAGTAAAACTCTCTTTGTTATACGTTTCGCTTGTCTCCACGCTTCGACAAAAAAAGAATATAAATTCTTAACAAAAATACCATTCTGTAGATCTCTTGCTTTTGCTGAAAGTCTAGACCGATGGTTGAACTTTTTAATACTATCCGTCAAATCCTTTAAATTTTATCTCATATACTAAAGCAGATATTAAACTAGTTCTTTTTGTTATTTCGCAGATGAAACAAATTACCACCAGTAAAATATCAAGGTATCTTTTAAGATTATTATATTTGAAAACTATCGTTCGTATAATATAGATCCTCATTTGGATTGTTTTAAATCTTACAGGTATTAATAATTGAAGGATAGAGCTGCCTTATGCCTGACCTGGTTTCGGTTATGTGATTGCCTGTGACATTTACGGCCGGGCGCCCTGGTGCTCCTGAGGTCACGCTAAGCCCCGTCCGACCCCGTATTACAGTAGGATTCTCGTTAAGGTAAGTCGGATTTCTTTAGTCGCTCCAAAAATCCTTGATACTAGATCAGGCAACTATCCAACGATATTTAAATAAAATAAGTAGTGTAAGTTTACATGAGGTTAATGAGAAACTTTAGTTACTGGTTTACTGGTGGTAGGTCTCTGTTGCCGGAGACCGCCTAGGTAGGTATCACCGCAAGGCCTATCTCTGCCGGTAAATAGTAATGTGCTAATATTACTGTGTTCCAGTTTGAAAGGGGTTGTAGCTACGGTAACGAGATTCAATATCTTATGTCTTAAGGCGACCAGCATAATGTGGTGTTTTGTATATCCTTCTTACTGGCATCACGTTATGGGCGAGTGTATTACTTACCATCAGATAACATTACGTTCGACTCGTCGCTTCTTAAAATAAAAAAAAATAAAGATATGCAGTTAATATTAAAGAAGTGGTAAACAGAAAGAGAGGGAAAGCGATTGAGCGTCATGTATTTATAGATTGTAGAAGAAAAGTACGAAAGAGGTAGATGAATTGAATCATTCAAAGTAACATTTAATATATACAGAAATTTATCTATTAAACTTATATGTTTTTTATTGTATATATATTTAAAATATCCGGGTTCATCTGTCCGTTTGCATGCCCGTATAGGAGTAAAGTATTGAAGACGCTACCAACCATAGCACAAAGAGAAGACGCAGGAGAAGCTAACTACATATATATAGGTAAAAACGTCTTTGATTTCATCTCTCACAGCCTGACCTCTGTAAATACATTTATGATTATCTCTTTATTTTTTTCATGGTTTATCATCATTATCAGCCTTTGTGTACCCTCTGCTGGATATAGGCTTTTTACAATGTCTTCAACCGAATGCGATCCTCAGCTCGACAAAATCCAATTCACAAAGTATAATACAAAGAGAAGTTTAACTTCGCAACAACGACTAAGAATAGTAGTTATAATTATTTTCATCTCATCTTATCCGCAAATGTATTACTCTCGAATAGTTGGAAGAGTTTTTGATCTTGTGTATTAATAGTAGTATTATTTTGTGGTAAATGAATGAATGTAACAATCAAATCAATCTAGCTGAACTCCAAGAGTTTAGCGTCGATTTGCGTAGGCATTAGTCGGCGGGGACGCCGGCTTTACTAAAAAGGCGTTGTACACTTGTTGGGCTGATCACCAAGTCAGACAATAACAAAGGGCCCTAGCGTCAATGGACGCATTCTAAAATAGGAGCTATGACCCATCAGTGTAGCTTTAAACATCGGATGTAGTTTACACATACCTTTCATAATTTCGGATTCTGCTGTTGGTACTCTCAAATTTTATAGGAGAATTAGATAATAAATATTATCGCTGTTTTATGTTATATAGCGCTGTATCTAAAACTAAACTAGGACCTAGACAAACTATCTATTATTACTATAGAATATCAAACCAGGGTTTCTTCGAGGTGTAGAGCATGACCAGCTGCCCCAGTACAATTATTAAATATGAAGAGTTAACGTTCTTAATCTTTTCACCGTTTGAAAAGTTTATTATTCGCGTTTAGGTTATTTAATTTAAAAAAATTACATGATATAATTTGTATTTTTAAGGTCACATGGTTTCAGTCTAAGGATAAGATACTATTTAAAACAATCAACAAATTTTTTATGAGATAAGGTAACGCGAAAGTTCTTCTGCTTAAACAACCCAAGAATTAAAGACGCTTGATTTTAACTGTAGCTATTGTGCTTAGTATTATACAAAAGCTTAAATGTTTGAACATGTATATAAGCAAATTAAGTTATATATATGTTTATAAGAATTTATATGTTTCAAAATATATTCCATTCACTAAACAAAATAAATTAATAGAACTCAAGATGACAGCGTTTTTTAAGACTTATTTTCTTGTCTATATGATCAGCGCCTTCCAAATTGAAACAGTAATGTTTACCACAAGTTAAACATGTATAACATAAACGGCTGTAAATTTGTGCAGTGATATATTTCCGGTAGTAGACGTATCGAGTATAGATGATTTGTGTTGCCTGATGATTAAAACGTATACGACCGTATCAGTTTAACCAGTAGCTATTAATTTAACGAAACGCACTATAAAATGTATTGCAGCCGATAACGTTCGTTCGAAGCCTTCCTGTAAATTTCCGCGTGTAGCACAAACGTTATTAATATTACACACTCGTACACACGTACACAAGCACACACAACGGCCGGGTCTGCGAACTACACAGGAATTCACATCCAATTCGCCGGAAGCCCGCAGGAGATTAATAGCTGGGGAACTGTGCCGAGGCGAGGGATCGCTGAAAAAACGAATTCCTTCCATACTTAACGCTAACTTATTTCTCATCAAACCGGCAAAACGTTCACTTAATAAAATAAACTACATGTTTTTTTTTTTTTTACTTTACATTTGTCTTTATAAACTTTACGTATGTTATTGACGTGTTAGTAAAATATGAACAAGAACAATCATATATGTCAGATAATATATATATCTCTGTTTAAGTTCGTATATATTAGATATTAGTAATTTGTTATTCGAAAAGAGAGGAAACGAGCGAGACGTTCCCCTGATGGTAACCTCTGCTTTTAACAATGTGGTGATAACGACATACACCATACCGGAACAACCTTATAAGGCAGAAATAGGAGCTGAGGTGGTGCCTACCTGGACGGTCTACGTAGATGGTCTTCCTTTTCGCATAACCTCTGCGTATCGTATAAGGCGACTAAAACGCCTCCGCGTTCGAAGTTGGAACTTTCCTCATCTTAATCACAACAACAACGTGATAGTTATAGATCTTGTATTTGTTAAGTGTTAGAGAGGGGTATGCCATCGCAACAGAAACACTAGACATAAACCTGAGGAGGTAGATCATTTACTTCAGATAGAAATTATAACGCTGACTACGGTCCTTAGACGTGTAGGAACAACTTCTGTGAGAGAGAGATGAATCAGAAGCACTAGACAATGCACGAAACTCAATCGTAGACGAGATTGTAACTCTCATTCCTTCCAATGAAAATGTAAAGAGATTTATCTATCGAACCAAAAAAAGGGTTCCATTCAGATTAAATGTTTGAATCTAGCATATTATATGGTCTAGAATACTAATACTAGGCGGGTTACTTACTTGTTCAAGGAGCAAAATATAGCAAAGCCTAGTCCGCTCAAAGTAACATTCAATAACTAAATTGTGATTGAGAGCTTTAGCTTCCGTCAATAGACAGAAGCTTGGAAGTGGTTATTCAAAAACGTTATAAAAAAAAATGTAAATTTCCAATGTCAAGTTTATTATTAAAATGTAAAAAAGCTCGAAGTAACGTTTATGAAACTCAATAAGCCGTCGCGATTGAACGAGCTCGTTGCTGTGTAAATACAATTTTATTATGGGTCCGATAAACCACTCCGCGATTTCCGGTGCGAGGAATTTCTTCATACGCGAACTCTCGCCAACCAGAACGACGGTACTTGTTTCGATGTGAACTTCCAACTAAGGGTTGTTACAAAAAATATTTAAAATAAAAAAATAGTAAGGCTACAATTTGTATAATATCATAGATACAAAATATATATGTAAGCTTAGTTATCCATGTCCAGCTTTGGAAGTTTATCGGCTGCTGATGAAGCTTAGTTATATATGTAGGCTTTCGATGAGATCCTAACTGTAAAGATTAACTATTTTCTTTGGAAATATATATTTTTTTTATTCAACGAATCGACGAGACGAGCGGGACGTTCACCTGATGGTATACACATCACCAAATTGCGCTCGTCGCCTATATACATAAGATGTTACACCTCGTTATCCAAGTAATTTCATTAGCTACAGCGTCCTTCAAACTGGAACACAGTAATGTTTGCACACTATTGTTTCTTATTGGTAGGAGAAATAGAGGCTGCGGTACTTAGAGAATATAATAAATATAAGCTCAATAGAAATATCAGCAGTGGGGTGTAAATTAATTAAATTGAATGTTTATGATTAATTGTAAATAAAGAAAATTGTAAAAAGTCTACGAATAATTACAATATCGGGGGAAACTTTATCTATAATAAAAAAAATTAGTGCTGCGGTGGTACCTGCTTAAACGGATTCCGGTAACAGAGCCTTACTACCAGTATATGACGAAAGAGGTTTAATCTGTATCCGATATTTATACAATTAAAATTAATTACTACAACTTAAAATATATTTTTATTATGAATATAAAATTGCAACCCTTAAGATCTACGATTGAGAAATAAAGTATATACGATCGTTTTATTGTGTGTGTATGCGCATATGTTTATTTTATTCTGTTAATTGAACGATCAAGTTTATTGCATACAAGTGTTCAAGTGAAGGTAAGCAGTTAGCGTCTATTAGCTGATGATGATGGCCATGCTCAAGATAGTTTGAATATTTTTTTGCACCTTTGATCTACGCGATGTAAGACCGAACACGATGAAGAATCACTGTGGATGTCCTCTTGGGACCATAGGATATTAATGAATGATGGCCTAATGTACTGTTGTAGTTACCTTTATATCCAAATATCTATAAACTGGTTAAACTTAACCTCAACTTTATATTGTGTAGTTTCCGTGGATGTTAAAGTGTTTTTTTTTTTATTCAATGAAGCGACGAGACTAGCGAGACTTTTGGCCGATGGTAAGTATTGTGTCTGCTTATAACACGTGGTCGTAATTAGAATGATATTACAGCACTACATTGTACTCGTAGCCTTAAGATATGAGATGTTAAATAAATCTCTTACCTAAGTTATTTCGTTAGGTACCAACACCCTTCAAACCGAAACACAGTAATGTTTGACCTAGACGGTCACCGGCAGCAGAGACCTACACCTACATAGGTACTGATGAGTAGAATTGGTCTTGGCTTCCAGTCGTGATATTCCAAAACCAATACCAAGATTGTCCAAGTTATACTTTGATGATATAGCGGCAGATTTACAATATGAGGATGACAGCTAGGTAGAATTTCCATGATACTATTATACTTAGTCATAGTGCTGCAGGAGTTAAAATTTATTAATTTCTTTAGGGTTTTTATGACTGTGTATACCATAAGTAGAGGCATGCTTCAGCTACCCACCGGATCCGCAGACTGTGGACAGTGGAACGTCCTATATATATATAGGACAGCTGCGAATAGCGACAGAGACGGTAGGGTATTATGATATATCTGGTGGTATAGATATCTCCAAAAAATATCACATATCCCGAAACGTAATCTACGACTTGGCGTGTATTCCATCGCCTCATAAATAAATGCTTTGCCCTGCCAGAGTTCTTAAGGCGGACCTCAAAAGGAGAAATACGGCCAAAGGAATTGAATACGTACAAGCGGCGACGGAATCCTTTAAGCCCGTTTGTACTGCGATCACCAACCCGTCGTTGCTGTCGTGTTTATTATTGCTAAAACCCCTCCCCACATATGGAATAGTAACGATAATTGTATTATTAATATTCTAATTGAATAAAGCCTGTGAAATATTAGGCGATGGTAACGTAAAGATTTAATACGATTATGCTAAACGCTTACGCATTTTGTTCCCGCTGTTAAGGTCTGTCGTCGCCCAAAATTTGCTCAGAGCCTCGTCGTCCGTACAATTGAATTAAGTCGGAAGTTCATTCATTTCTAGGATTCCATTACGGTACAACTGGCACTTGCGATGTAACAGCCGGTGGAGTCGTCTTTAATTTCTTCAAATATAAATTCAAATATATTTAATTCGTCTTGTCTTCTTAGTTCTTGATGCTCTGATTCCAGCGCTGTGTATTACGATGATTGGTGGGTGGGAGGTTTTTTATCAAATTAATCTGGCTAGATAAAACCGTACATCTCAGTTGCCGGCGACCGTCTAGTTGGGTACCACAACAGCGCCTATTGCAGCCGACAAACTCTACTGTGCTAACATTACCGTGTTCCGGTTTGAAAGGCGCTGTAGCTAATGTACTGGGGTAAGGAAATTCAACACCTAATGTCTCAAGCGGCGAGTGCAGTGAAGCGTAATATATATCATCCCAACTAGCGCCATTTTGTTATGGGCAGACGTATCATCAGGTGAAAATGCTGTTCATCTCGTTGTTTTATTGAATAAAATAATAATAAAAATCCATAGTAACATCCTGAAGCGAATTTAAATATCTCTCAAGCTTATTCATAAATCCTTTATCGATAGGATTTATTCATCCGGCGAGGACTTCTGCGAAGTAACTTGTGATTAAATTTAGTGGCCATCTTTGTGAATAGGATTAAGTGGTCGTGAAAATATTATAAATCTCCCTTCCACGTACAATTAACAAGGGAAGAAATCCAGGAAATTTCCTTTGAAATACACATCAATGGGGATTCGTCTTTGTTTTTAATGTAAATCCTTGATAATAATTATTTTTGTTTTTGTGTGTTATATTCATATTGAAATATTAAGTATATTTCCTGGTGTGAGAAATGGGTTAGAGTATCCTCACCGCCTCAAGAAAGGTGGGTTGTTATATTTAATCTTCGCTGGGTCATAAACAGCGGCTGTCAAAGGAACAATTTTATATGAAGAGCAAGTTTCCCCATGACCGATCGTGACTTGTGGAGGAACTGCTCAATGTTATCCCGTGACCCTCGTGCATATTTTCGGAAGAGATTGGAATACCCTGTGAAGCTTTTCAGTCGGTTGGAGTCCGACACTACCTCGTTACCGGCCCTTGGTTCCGGGGTATGCGTCCATTAGCATTTTGTTACACACGTTAAAAAAAAAAACTTTCTCCATGACCTTTACCAAATTAACGCTATAACCAATCCGTATTCGTGGTGATTACAGCAACTCCCTAACACCCCCACCTCCACCTCCACTCACATACTCAGAAGACAATAAAACACGTTAGGTGTCAGCTTTTAGGCATTTCTTATACTTTAGGCTTTTTCAGTTAACATTAATAGACCGAATGATGATGATGAAATGATTTATGATAAATTTAACTGAAGTTTTCTTAATAAATATTATTTTATATTACTAGAATATAATAAAACATAACTATTACATTATTACATATGTTTCTTGTGTGATAAAAATAGAATAAAATCTTTTACAGACCTTGATTATTGAATATATTGAATTAGTGTTTTATATACGTTTTTTTTAAGCACTAATACAACCTACTTCCAATAATGTAACAGGTGTAAATTTTCAGTATCAGTTCACTTTTAAACTTTCTACACCATATGTCAGCCTTTGTTCCGCTGTCCCGTACTAAATCGGTGGACCTTGTCGGAGGGGTCGATGTTTGAAGGCAGTTGCTACCATGTGAGTCCTTTGGGAATTTTTTTAACGAACATTCCCATGTTTTAAAGCGACAGCAAATTAATATATGAATGAAAACAACGAAGATAACATTACATACAAAATTTTAGATTGAACCAAAAATATTTCGAAAAGTATGCAGGATGTTAGGATAATTTTACTTCGTTGATAATGATGGTCTATAGAGATGTTGTACATTAACAGGAAGTAATTTTTTCTCATGTTAGTGTTTAACATGACCTTACTTATGGTTTATAGAATATATAGTACGCGATAGAGAAATACCTTCTGAAAAAGCAAAACCTTCGGCGTTTATTTTAATAGTAATAAATTTTGTCACCGCCAAAAGAAAACCTAATACCGTTTGACTGTTCTCCAGTCAACATCTCAGATAAACAATATAACTCTTAATATTATATATTCACAGACATTTGAGATTCATAGTTAAACTCATGAAGCGGTGACCATAAAACTCGTAGATAACTTGTCGGTCAGTTGCCTCAATTAAATAAGGCAACGGCCCTCTGCTCGCCAAATCTCCGTCCATTGTAATCTGTATGCAAATTTATAATTAGCTTACACAAACACAACCGAGCGACTACTGGACCGTCGTTAATGTTATTAAAACCTAAAGCCGACAAATATAATCTGTGCTTTTCTCAAATAATCTCTCTATTATATAATCTTTTCTAATTTTACTGGTGATAGGTCTCGGTTAACGGAGACGATTCTTGATAAGTACCACCGTCTACATCTACGTCAGTGGCTATTTCTGCTGCCTGACAATTTGCGCAAACATTACTGTTTTCCGGTTTGGAGGGCGCTGTAGCTAATAAAATTACTGAGGTAAGAAGACTCAACATCTTGTCTCAAAATGGGCACAATGTGGTTCAGTGAATAACATCCTAAATAGCGCCACAATGTTATGGGCGGGCGCATCACTTACCATTAGGTGAACGTCCCGCTCGTGTCTTTGCCTAATTGAATAAAAAAAATAGACTTTCATCTTGTATATCAAACATACGATGAGAATGTTGTCCAAAGTTAATCATTCTAACTGTCACCGCTTTGGCATTTTTTTTTATTCCACGAAGTGAGGAGAGCAACGCCTAGCCCGTAACAATGTGATGCACAGCAACTGACGGGACCTAGGCCAACTCCACCTGCTTGTGGTGCAACCTGCGGATCATTGAACGAGGCTCTGGCTTCCACCAATTCGCAGTGGACTAGCGTGGTGGGAAAATTTAAATGTTACTTCGAACGCGCGAATAATTTTGAAGTGTTTTAAAAATGGAACGTGAATTCTGCACCTCTTTGGCTTACCAATTGAAATATCGTAGTATTCAGCTGTAGGTATTTGTTAGTTGTTTAATAATCTTAAAACATTCCTTTAGTAATTACCACAATTTTTATACTTTTCTTTGATCTGCTTTAAACTCAGAATACTCTGGCTTATATATGTAGATAGTCGGAACACAACAGTGTTGTTATGCAGTATAGTGCCGACATGAGATATGAGTAAATTTGTAAATAATTCACGTCTTTGTTTCATATAATTCAAATACAGTTTCTATAATACCCGCGAGTTTTCATAATTAAATAAGCTGAAATTTTTACAAAGATTCTTGTAAATTATAACTTGTTAATTTTGGCAAGTCAAAGTAAGGATAAGAGTAATGTATAATCGTCAATAAAAGTATTCGATTATCGATTACTGTTCGCATAGAACATGTTATCGATCTTCTTATACTAAGATTTTAGATGGACCGTTCGTTTGTTGCGCTAAGCATCTAAGTGGAGCATTCTTTTAGGGTTATTTTTTATTTGCATTTATAAATTTAATTGTAAAATGTCTCTCTTAAAAATTTAAATATTTCCAAAAAAACAAAAAAAAAAACAAGTAATTTTTATATAATCGATTTATTTTATTTCTAAAGTGATTTTTGATAATCGTTAAAAATGATGCGTGCCACTTCACTAAGTGGGCGGTAACCTTTGAATTATGATATCAAGTTTTTTTTACATATAATCGAAAAAGGAACTGATTATCATGTGCGTGAGTTGTCACGAACGTGTTATATTATTTTATAGGACGTAGTTTGTTACCTTTGGTTTACGTGATCATGTTCCAGTGCAGCAGGAGACCGGCGTCGGCTGGTCGCGTGCAGTTCGGACGTTCGGACGGCCGTTACGCGACCCACAAATCGCACGCAGAGAAAGCGAACATTTTCGCTACGTATACGGGAGTCGTGTCATAGTCGACAAGTCGTATTAAGGTTTGTGAAATGTATCCAACGTATTTATTGTTCATAAAAACATGCTCTTCAACAGTACAAAGCTACTACAAACTGGACGGGAGCGCGCCTGCGGATACGTCATCATTTTAATGTACCGAGCAATATCCACTCGAGAAATATCATCACTTACAGTAATTTTACAAGTTTATCTCAAATATGCTTTTTATCTACAATCAGTAACAATTGACGTTAAATTAAAATGGTCTTATGTAATTCCGGTATATTTACGAGTGCTCGCTCATAATACTCTGGCTCCAATATTCTGATAGCCGGAAATCAAAAACTGTGTTACTACTAATTTTATTATGAAGGTAATAATTATTTAAAGGGGTTTGAAAAATTGCTGCTGTTATCCAAAACTACACGTGATTCAGGAACCGAGTTAGGGACCTCAGTTTTGGTATACAAGCATTTAACCGTTGCGGTAACAAAGCAATTAAATATGTCTCTAGTATAATACGTACACTATTAGTTTTATTTATTGTATTGCTGTTAAAGGAAGTTTTTCTTAAATAAAAAATTATTATATTATTTATCCGTTTTGTATAACGAATGTAAAAAAAATACATAGCGCTTTTTAATCGTTTGTGGTGATAACGTTGGAAATTAATAAACATATTATAACGGAACAACATTTTGTATCGGCATTAAATAAATCAGGGGTCGAAGTGATTTTTCATTTTTATGCAATGTAAGGGATTTATGATCAATTCATAAAGATGCCAAAGCATAATAACCTCACAAATCTTGGCCGTAATACTTCGAGATTAGCATTACGGTGGCTTATTCGTTGCTAACCTGTAAGCACTTATTCGGCCGTGGGGTATGAAAAAGGTCGGAAACTTTTCCGATTTTACCTTTGGGCCTCTTTTAAATTGCCACGAAGCCTATAGGGAGATATGTATCGATTGCTTTACGGTCCGGAGATCGTTGGGAATCTTTAGAAGTCAGTTTCAATAATACTCAATCCATTAAGTTAACAGGGGGAATACTTATGTCAGAAAAGTTCATTATTTTCAAGTATTTTTTGTTGTCTATTGGATTATCTTATTCTTCCTGGAGCTTGCCGGAGACTCTTAGGTTCATACTATTGTACTGCCTTATTCCACTTTCTAGCAATGGTGTGCAATTATTACTACTTTTCGGTTTTTTGATAGATTTAGTGAAAAAGAGGGACAGGAAAATTTTAAATATCTCATCCCTCAGATCGATGTATTACTAAATAAACATCTTAACTAGAATTTCATTGTTATCCTTACTTTCAACATCAGCACATCTTTGTGCGGCTATTAAAATATCAGTCGGTATCTATTTACTATTTCCTATATAATTTCATATGAGATGCTCCAACATCTGTGTTAGGTTTCAACTAAACTAGAACGTTTGTGTCTGAAAATGTATTATTCAGATCCAAATCTTTGAAACAATTATAGGTAATTGAATCTAATACCTTTAAGCTTTCATTAGGCATATTTAATTAAGCAAACGGACGGAATGGGCTATGTGGATAGTAATTTATTCTTAAGCTTATCTCGAAAGTCAGTTCACATTGTATGTGCAGATGTTACGATAAGTTGGCTAAAGACTAACTGGAATAAGTTGCCCGTTAATCATTGAGACATTCAATAACTAAACCTTCAAATAACCTAAGCGTCCGAAACGAAGGAAAGATATATTTATTTAGGGGTATATAATAAATAAAAAACCCCAATGTTCCCACTACTGGGATTCAATGCTTTCTCTTTAAGGGAAATGTTAGGCTGTATAATAACCATATTGATCAAGTGCAGGTTTGAGAAACACGTCCATGATAGCTGTCATTCTGACAAGTTGTTGGATTTTCTCATAATATTTTCCTTCTTCGGAAGCTGAACCTTGACATGGATTCAAATGTCTCTTGGAGATACAGAACACATCACCATCGCCTTTGAAACTGTGTAATCACGGCATCATTATTGTTACCTAATAAGTAGCAGCGATTAAAAATAATGAAACACCTTTAAGATTTTTAATGTTTGGATATCGATTTTTTTTTTTTGAACTTGAGACAATGGTAATGATAATTATGCTCATCGTGGTCTTCCTGGAAGAGTTGGCGGTTCGCAGTCTAAAGAATTTGCTTACGGCGACGCTTTACGAATGCACGCCGCGTGCGCCGGCAGACGCGACGGTATGCTGGCAAAATATCAAATGACCGCGCTGTAAGGCAAAGATAACACATCCGGTGGAGGCGAACGAAAAAAAAAATTCCATACTTTTTATCGCCCTTAAACTACTAACCTGGTTCAATAATGTACATGACACATTTGCTGTGAAAATACTAGATAAACCTTTTTTTTGTTACCTTTTCGGAAGGTAAATCTTCTAAAAAGGATACCTTGATTCTGGAGAGAAGAAAAGTTTATATGAGATTTTGTCCAATAAAACCCGTCGGTGGTCATTGTTAGTATTTTGAAGAGGGCCCCAGATTTTTCTACGGAACGCACCGGTACCTCTCTGCACTACGCCTAATAGCACGTCCGTGGAAAGGCTGTCACCTTCTTCTACATCTTCGCTTTGGTACCCCACCTCCAAAGTACACGAACCCGAAAACCCTTTTAGTCGCCTTCTCGATCTTATCATCCGACAGATGTCCACTGCTGGACATGAAGCTCTCCTAAAAATCTCCACATCCACATCACACGATCGGTCCTGCACTGCAGTCAGCATGTCTTCCGGCACCGCCGGTTAGTATGGCTGGTTGTCTGTAGGGGTTCATATAAGTGGATTTGGGCCATTTCCTACCACGCTGGCCCAATGCGGATTGGTGGGAGCTAGGGCCTCGTTTTTTGATTAGCGGGGTGCACCACGAGCAGATGAGGTTAGCTTGGGTCCCATGAGTTGTCCCATTACACCCCTTGATCAAGATCACATGAATGTTATGAATAGATCAAGCAATAAATGAAATCTGACTCACGAGATGAAAAAAAGTCTGCGGTCTCGGTCATTGACAGCACGTGCACTTTATTGATGAGACGACATACAAATGGTGTTGTAACTTAGCTCTTCAATAGAATTATGTTTTGATTGTCTATGGTTTGAAGACCAGTTCACTATTAAAAAAAATGGTTAATCGATAAAACACCACCGCTATGACTTATTTTTACATGCGTAATTTTATCTAATAAGGTAATAAGATTAATCATCATCATTATCAGCCTTCGTTTATCCACTGCTGGATATAGGTCTCCCCCATTGTCTTCTTCCGACCGCCCTGATGATGTAGTCGGTCCATCTGGTTAATGGAGCTTGTAAAATGGAATGTATTGAATCCATGAAACATTGAACTGTGGTAATTTTTACTGGTGGTAGGAATTCGTAGCCGCAGACCGTCTAGGTAAGTACCACTGCAGCGCCTATTTGTACCGCCAAATGGTAATGTGCAAACATTACTGTGTTCCAGTTTGAAGGGCGTAGCAGCTGGGGTAACGAGGCTCAATATATGTCTCAAGGCGACGAGCATAATGTGCTGCTGTGTTGACACTATACCAACTGGCACCGCGTTGTTATGGGTGAGCGTATCACTTCACCATCCGGTGAACGCTCGTCTCGTGACTCCGTAGAATAAAAAAATTTTTTTTACGTGTCATTCACATTTATGTATATTATATATTTTTCTATATCTTAATGAGATTGCTTATCAATATATCGATTCGATTAAGTAATATGTTAATGTTATGTCATGAACACATGTTGTGAATATCTATATAAGTTATTTGACCTTTATCCATTAATCTCATGTTTTTACTTTACTATACTTGTTATTTACAATTGTATGTTATTTAGTAAAGCCGCAGTCCTTCAATCAAGGCAAACTAAGTTGATTTAAGATGATACAGCTTATATAATCGCATATAAAAAAATAACTATTAATTTTAATCCCCTATCAGTTTTTTTTTGAACTCTGTTGTATATTTATGGATATTATATTTTAATAGTTATAACATTTATAATTTACATGAATTGTGAATTATATCTTAAAAAAAAGCAATATCATAATATTTTGAATTTCGTCATTAATAAACATGAAGATCATATATAGTAACTTTATAGTTAGATGAACTTTCATAGATTGATTTATTAAAATCAATAAAACACTAAAAAATTTAATGATTCTATACCTGAAATAATTAATAATAAATTTATGATTTTTTTTAATAGTACAATTTTTTTTTTATAAAAAAAAATATAATAAATCACTTACGTTTGAGCTTTATTTTGATACTGTTCTTGGGGCTCCAAGTCAATAATCCCGATATGTCAACAATGCCGCGAACGCTCATTTACTGACATAAACTGATAACTTTATCACACAAAACATAATTTATAGAACAGTGTACATCGAATAGTTACATTTTAATACACGCGCTAACTATTAATAATATGTGATAACGAAAAAAAAATTATGTATTAACAACAACGCACACAATACATTACAAAGAACATGCGCCCGGGCAAGGCAACTGTCACTTAGTTCCCAAAACGTCCACCAGTCGGCTCTTACTATCGAATAGAGAGGGACAGCGGTAAGGTGCGATGTGGGAGGGAAAGGGAGGGACAATCCAAAGCCTCAAAGCTCAGTGTCTCGGTACGGGCGCGTGTAAAGTATGCATTCTGCAAGTTCGTGTTTTGGTACCTTTTGTTTGTTTTGTGCTCGCGGGCTATGGGTCGCGACATTCTATTGGTCCGTTTTAATACGATACGTAATCAATTTCCAGTTTCTCCGATATTACGAAAAGCGATAATTATTGGTAACAAGCGTTAGTTTCATTATTCAAGCTTGACTGCACTACATATTGCGTAATTATATACTAATAATACCCCCACCAAAGCGAAATTCAGAATAAGAAAACAGTTTAAAGTATCCATTGCATTTAAACATAACATACGATGGAGAATTGTATTAAGTTATTTATTTATTACTTATATCTATAAAAATTATACTATAGTTAAATCTTCATTATATAACGTGTATCTTATATTTCATTTAGTCCAGTTTCCAACAGATTTTTTAAGTAAAAGCAGCGATGATGTAATTATATCTATTCTTAAGATATAACATTTACTAGATTCTCATATCTGTTATCAATTCTTATATTATTACCTATTGCCTTCAATTAATTTTTACCTTTATTTGTTTTTTTATCCTTACTTTATACATATATTATTTTGTAGTAATCGATAAGCTTTGTCCTTCGAAACCTAAGCGAGTAACTATCGTACGTAATAACTCGGAAAATTGAAGTGCATTGGTATAAAGCAATATCACAAATTAAGTTTGTAATATACTAAAAGGATATTATTTTTATGATATTGTAAATTTTTATAGTGGCTCCAAAGTACGAACATATCCTTTACGTTGCCTAATTTTACGGTTAGTAATTCAAATTAAAAATAATTAGTGTCATTAAACGCGCTAATGAACAACTAGTTAACGTATAAACGGGATATAACCCGAATGCACCATGTCGAGCCAACCTTATAATTGACGTGGCCATTGGCCATGATCTAACTGTATGTCGGTGAAACTGGTTGTGTTTTATGTGCCGTCCCGCTGATACAAAAACAAGAGTCACGGTATCTCGCACTGTGTCAGAGGTGCTATACGACGAGCATTCAATCTTCAATAGATAAACATAATAAATATACGTAGCTTAAGTTCAATAACTTATTATGTACTTGACGTATACTATATATCTTAAATATAAGCTCCGTTTTGTTTATTTTCAAAACCAATATTTTGCATGATTTTGATGTTATATTAATGTATTATAATTATAACATTATTAGAAATATCATACCAGCTGTTCCTTGCACCCTTTGCTGGCTGTAATACCCTTCAACACCAATTGAGGAAGAAATTTTGTAAAATCCGACTACCTGACTTATAAATGGCAGAAGATATATCTCTAGCAAATTTTAAGTGTTTAGGTCCAATAGTTTCGGAGATCTTGTTATGAGTTAAAGAATCTCTAAATATCTCCTAGATATATAAATCACAGAATGTACAAATTAATAATAGATTAATCCTGTTATGATAAACTCCTGTTATCTTAGTTATCTATATTCTAGCCAGTCTACATAATTATAACACGAAATAACTTTAAGTAAAATTTTCCGTAATAAGTCATGACCTTGAAAAGTTGCTCCAATTAATATGAATGAAGATCCGGACTTAATGTTTTTAGTATACTAGAATTTGTTAGTCTATCACATTCATAGCTAGATTAATATGAAATATATTTTGTATAATATTAAATATGTAAATGAAAAATAAGCTATGGTTAACTTTAACATTTAAAAAACTTCCTGAATTGTATTTAGTTATGTTTCCAAATAACATGGTATATGAATACTTAAGGAGCCGGATACGAAAAATTAAAATTTTTCAATACTCCGGGGTGAGTGATGTAGTATAGGGGTGTAAGGTGTCCCGCACAGCAACTCACGGGACCCAAGCCAACCGCACTTGCTCATGGTGCACCCTACTATTTAACAAACTCCTCCCACCGACCCGCATTGGACCAGCGTGGTGGGAAGAGGCCCAAATATCCCATATGAAATCCTAGAAACGGTAAACGACGTACCCCACCGGGCACTAGCGGCCGTCCGGACCGTATCCGCACCGCCGTACCGGAAGCTATGTCGATTATATGTAAAATCTTTGGAGGAGGTCTATGTCCAGCAGTGGCCGTCTATTGGCTGATGATGATAATAAATTTATTACTACACAACAAACATATATTAGTATTAGTAAGATAAGCAAAAGATAGTAGCCTTCGAGTGACCCACAAACACTGGAAAGAGGATATATACTTATTGAATGGGATTTGGAGCAGGGCTTAATATTGGAGGCCCCTTCCAAATTTATATTGTTAATATTATCAATGTTCATATATATATATATATATATATATATATATATATATATATATATACATAACTTAAATATTAGTCGTAGAGTAGTCCGCTGGCCTAATAATTAGAGCGTGCGGCCTTCATTCCGAAGGTTGCGGGTTCGAATCTCGGCATGTGCTGACTAATATTTAAGTTATGTACATTAGTCAACTTCAGTAACAACAGCGAAATACAAACGGTGAAGTAATAACATCGCGAGGAAACCTGCACAAGAATTAGAACTTATTCTAAGTTGTATGTGAAGTCACCAATCCACATTGGGCCCGCGTGGTGACTATGGCCCATCGCTCTCATATTGAGGGTACGCCTGTACTCCAACAGTGGGACAATTGGCTGTTATGGCATGAATATTAGTCAGCGGTACATGCCAAGATTTGAACCCGCTACCTTCGGAATGAAGGCCGCATTCTCTAACCATTACCCCAGCGAGCTACTACAATAGATATAGCTTTCAGTAATTATTATTAGTTTTGTTTATTTAAAATATATATTACCTTTAAATTTGTTTGCGAAGGCTTACTACCCCACTTAAAAAAAGTACAGGGGTAGGTGCTACTCTTTGTCAAGAGCTGTTCCCTTTTAGTTACCTTTAATATACCTGAACATCAGAATTGTCGTGATAACCTAATTCGTCACTCACACGGAATTTAATGCGATTTTAGCGTTAAATATACATCACAATGATACCTAAAGAGGTCCTTATACAAAGGAAAATAGCACCGTATAAACATCCTTGCGTTATTGTAGTATTACCGGAAAAGGATTGCGTTCAAGATACTTCCTTTCCGTCAATAGATTATTGTAGGTATTCTCGTTTTAGTTCAAACGAAATTCACTTTTTACCAAGGGACCCGGTAAATGCGGGATGTGGAGCACAATCGGGATGTGGAGCACAATAAGATACTTGAGAGTGGACGCAGGATGTACCTTCCCTCTCCGTGACCGATCTCATGTTAAGTATTTCACGAGATATACGTAATAAATTGGATTGGAAATGAAAGTAGAATTTATGTTCTGGTTACACGAATATATTTATTGTGAAATATACTCTACAGTTATTAGGTTAGATGTTATCGTATGAGATCAAATTTATGGTCATAGACCCTATCGGCTACGCGGCTGTCTTTATTATTTATAATACCAAATAATACGACAAATGGTCGCGAACATCTCTTTACTTATAGATTTCTTTATTTTACGAAACGACGAAAGGTGCGATATGTTCTCGAACTCTTGTTACTCCAGTAATTTCATTAGCTACAACGTCCTTCATACCGGAACACAGTAATCTTTACATACTATTGTTTGGCGGCAGAAATAGAGCTATCTAGAGGGTTTACAGCTACAGAGACTTACCACCAGTGTTTTTTTTTTTAATTTTACGTTTTGATCGCTTTGAAGTATCCATGGTCATAGGGGTGAGGTCTGATGTCCCGATGTCATAGCTATTACAGGGTACCTATAACTTTTTAATAATTACTGCTGTCTTTGTTCCTAAACTGTTATAAGTATCCCGTGACATCTGTCACTTCCGGTTTTCCTTAAACATTGTAAACACCAATATCTACTGGTGATAGCTCTGTATCCGCGGAGACCGTCCCGGTGGGTACCCCGGCAGCACCTATTTCTCCCGCCAAACTGTAGTATGCCAATATTACTGTGTTACGGATTGAAGGACGTTGTAGCCAGTATAATTGCAGACAGACTCCTTACATCCTAACAGATGTAAGGAGACTCAATTTCCTGTCTCAGCGAAATGTATACCATCCTAACAACCGCCACGTTATGGGCAAGCGTATCACTTACCATCAAGTGAACGTCGGGGGGGTCCAGATACGGAGCCCAAGACTCTGACCAATCACCAACCCGCACTAGGCCAGTATGGCGGGGTTAAGCGCCAATTCCCTCTCAAAGAGGATTTCCGAGGGAAGCCAGCAGTGGGCGTTATCCGGCTCACCTCGTCGCTTAATTGTAGAAAAAATTATAAGCAACGTAATTAAAAGACATAAAGATTAGTCTTCATCGCCATCGCGTCCCTCGTACCGGAGTCCACTCGAGCCTTATTACCAAGTTAACCTGTCCATACCTGCCGCCTCCGCTCTCGCAACACCGCGGGCTGGGTTTGTCAGCGCCGTTTGCTTATAGGAGCGTGACTAATTGCGTGTTGCCGCAGCACCGAACTGAATATTAAACCAGATCCCGACACGCCGCAGCACGGAATAATTTGCGAGCAGGCATAGCGCAAATAAGAGCACCAGCAAATATATCGTTTGGATATCTAATGAAAAAAAAATACATCTCCGTGCTGCAGCACGTGCAACAAAATAGATGCCCAACACTTCCTGATGGAGTTTGTAAAACATCAGAGCAATACAGAGGTGTTGATGCATAAACAGCATCAATACTCTAGACTTGGGCTCTTCATACATGGTGTTGTGTGAACTAGTCTGGGGCAGCACGAGATATGTTGTAACCACTGTATTAGCACCACGCTATTTGTGTTGTGTCATTTTTAGCCAATGGTGCTGACATATCCCTGACAGATAAAAGCCTCCCCATTAAAAAAGAAAAAAAATGTTTAGTTCATATATATATATATATACTTTACTGGTGGTAGGTCTCTGTTGCTGGAGACCGTCTGGGTAGGTATCACAACAGCGCCAATTGCACTCGACAAACACTACTGTACAAACAATAACATGTTCCGGTTTGATTGGCGTTGTAGCTAGTGTAATTACTGGGGTAACGGGAGTCAACCTCTTATGTGTCAGGCAACGAGCGCAACGTGAAGTGATATATATCATCATTATATGTCATCACCTACTATCAGGTGAACGTCCCGCCAGTTTTATCGTTTAATTAAATAGAAAAAAATACTAGACTTTCATCTCTCGCTTTGCTGGTCTTAATATAGAATTAGACTTGAAATTCGTTTGAAATATTCCTTGAAAGCAGACGTAATTGTAAATGAATTCATATACCAACCGTTACTATAGCAACGCCATAAATAATACGAAATGGAATTGTTTACAAAAGTTAAGTAGAAATAAAATAATGAAGCATCTATGAAATTCAAATTATATATAGCCTATAACTATGTACAAATAATTTCGCGTCGAATGCTCATATTCCTATATAGGAACGTTCACTAGTTTTCACGTGAATAACGATCAAACAAAACCTATTTTCGATATATATATATATATATATATATAGGGTGGCGCAAAAATTACCTTATAAAAAGTAGCTTATAACACAGGTAATAAGGTACTTTTTATAAGGTTATTTTTGCGCCACCCTATATATATATCTATATCTATATATATATAGATATAGATAGATTTGTGTATTTAATATGTATATTATAAACAGATTAAAATTTATTTTATTATTTCTCTTTGACAGAGGAAGAATTTAGCAGGATTCTTACAGGCTAAAATCCTTCGGTGTCCTTTGCTTATTTTTTGACTTTGATCGGAAGTACGGAAACAGTTTCACATCCCATCGTAATACCGACAGAGTTAATCTCCCTAGTGTAAGGTACGCGTGTACAGCTTCATTCTCAAAGCTTACCGTATCCAGGATTAGGCACTCTTCGGCGAGCATGTTTCCATCTCCTATTTGTTCCTCATCAACCGGGTCCATCTACTAGTCTGTGAAAGATATCTAGCTGGAGCTTTTCATTAATACCACAGCACAAAGGCCCGACTGGGGAATACAGTAGTTAATAATAATTTTATATATCTGCTGTTACGTTTTTTTTAAAATTACCATCAGCCGATAGACGTCCACTGCTGAACACTGGCCTCCCCCAAAGATCTGGACATCGATCGGTCACGGGTTGTTCGCATCCAGTGGGTTCTTGAGATTCTCACCAGATCGTCGGTCCACCTTGTAGGAGGCCTATCAATACTACGTCTACCAAAACGCGGGTGCCACTCGAGAATCTTACTGCCTCATTGGCTGTCGTTCTTTAGAGCAATGTGCCCTGCCTAATGCCACTTAAGTCTAGTAATCTTTTGAACTATCTTGTTGACCTTAGTTATTCGGCGGATCTCCACATTTCAGATTTTTTTTAAATAATACACTCTAAATTTTCATGTTTCCAGTAGCCCAGAATTTTGGCTGCTAATACTAGATTGCAGCCACTCGCCTTAACAACAAAACGAACAACAAATTAAGCGCTTCAGAGTCCATTAGTGTACAAACACATTAATAAGATAAGTAGTACAATAGAAGATAAAAGCCCCGCTGACCCACAAATGCTGAAAGGTGACACGCATGATGGGAGGGCGAAGGACAAGACTCAATTATCGCGGGGCTGCCGATTCGTATTACTTGCTAACAAACAATAACGGAATTATAGTTTTATATAACAAGTAGAACTATAATATTGTGTTTTTTAATCAGTATAATAATCTAGTTTAAATATTAATACTATAATACTACATATACACTAAATATATTCAGCCAGCGATGGAAAGAGTTATGCTTGGTATTTCTTTAAGGAACAAATTCCGGAACGAAGAAATTCGACGGAGAACTAAAGTTGTTGACGTGGCTCTCAAAATCTGCAAGCTGAAGTGGCAGTGGGCTGGCCATCTCTGTGGAGTCAGTGACGGCCGATGGGGGAGAAAAGTCTTGGAGTGAAGGCCGCGTACAGATCACAGAAGTGTAGGACGCACTCCCTCCAAGTGGACCGACGACAACATCAAGGCAGTCGGAGATGGGTGAATGCGAGAAGCTGAGGATCGCATTCGGTGAAAGATATTGGGGAAGGCCTATATCCAGCAGTGGATAAACAAAGACTGGTAATGATGATGATGACTAAACATATTATCTGCATACAAGACGCGCAACCGATATAAGAATAATGGCAGAAAGATCTTTGGGGAAAGAATTTTGTAAAATCCAGTCTTAGCTGATCTCTAAATAGCAGAAGCAATATCTACCAAAATTTGAGATCTTCCAACTAAATCCTTCATATGAACCCCTACAAATGACGGCATCTGGTGCCCGGCGGTGCCAGAGGTCATGCTGACTGACGAACGTTTGCAATGCGCCAGAACCAGGCCAGTCCAGGACCGATCGATGTGATATTTGAGGGAGGCGTATGTCCAGCATTGGACGTCTATCAGCTGATGATTGATTATTGATTAATTTCCATTTGCTCCTTTACACCACGTACGATTCCACCCGGTAAGATGATTAATTGATTTTTATTTTGCCTAATCATTCCTCTCTTCACTTATTGTATTCTTCTAATCATTACCACGCCTTTTCCCATTGCACTTTGAATGCATTTGATTTTATTTATGAAAACCTAAATCTGACAACCATGGAAGCAGGCATGAGTCAAATGCAATTTTCATCAAAGGAGGTTTATAGTTTCCTTTCATATTCATTGATCAAAATTGATTGCAACTGGAGATAATGTTTCTTATTACTTCTTCTTCGCACAGTGCGAGGTTCAGGATATAATATTTATAGATATTTACACAAAGAAGGTCAGGTCAAGGGTCAAATGTCAATCAAAAAGATTTATATTTCACATATTAATAATTATTATTTAGTATGTGAAATTTTTTCTAACATACAAACGATCACCATCCATCAACCGCTAGACGTCCACTGCTGGATATAGGCCTCCCCCAAAATCTCCACATACAGTCCGCCTCCGGTACCACCGGGCATTGGGGAACTTCGTTTGTAGAGGTTCATATGGAGGGCGTAAGTTAAAAACTTCTATCTGTAACTTAATGTATAATTCAACTTTATTATATATTGAAAAAGTCATGGTTGAGGAATATCAAGGAATGGACTGTCGTATCAGGGGCGTCTGAATCGTTCCGCCGAACCAGAGACAGAAAGGACTGTACCACTCTGATCGACAACCTTCACTAGTTGGAGAAGCACTTTAAGAAGAAGAAGATACATTGATATAAATTTATTTATAAGATATTATTGATAATTTTAAATATATAGCGATCTTTAAATATCTTGAATTATTTTCGTATTAATAATATGTGGGATATGAACATAAAATGTCATACCATAATATTACGGAGAAATATCACACGATCGATGTCGATCATGATAGACAAGTTCACTGATTGATGATGCCCTCGCAGCATCATTTGATGTCAGAAACTTGTGATGCACTGACGTATAGTGGTATCTCGATGCGTGTTGATTTATCATCGTACTAGTAAATTACGACATTCGCTTACATCCACGATTTCAGCACACTAATATTTAATGGATTTATTATATACAAAAAAGATATATTTTTATTAACTAGTAAACTTAAAAACATATACACCACAAAATAGGTTTTTTGATATTAGTGTATGTCCTCCACACATAACTACCACCTCCATGTTCTTACTGATGGTACACTACCATCTTATACATTAAGAGTAACAATGAACGGGTTTGTATCCTGGTTCGATGACGTCATTGATCCTTTGTGATTCATGAATCAGAGTATATTTTATTACCCAAAAATAACTATAAAAATTATAGTTAACTTATTGCAGTACCATAAATTGGTATTTTTATGAAAGTCCTGACTATCATTTCGGATATAACACTCATCGCATGAATCAAGTTTACGAAGTTGTTTACGGCAAGTTGTTCTTCGGTTTTCAAAGGAATTGTTTGGTTCGTAGTTATTGCCGTTAAGCATTTAACCAGATGTTAAATATGTTAGGTTTCAACGGAGCTTTTACGTAAATGTATTTTTTTAAATAAAAGTTCTAGCATTGGTTTAGGTTATAAAAAAAAATCTGTAGCATTAGATTAAAAGAGAGAGAAGGTTAAAGGTTCAAAAGCGAAACAAACTTATTAAAATTATATAATTTAGTTTATGATAAAAGTGCTGTGTAATCTCAGTAATGATATTATACTAGTACTGAATAAGAATATTTTATATAAAAATTCATGACTTTTAACTTTACAATTTTTTGTCAAGCAGCAGTTATAACTAACAAAGTTTAACGAGTTCAAGTATGTATACTACTCTGGCGCAGCGACCCAAAGTGAGTCGTGACCTCTGACGCAAGAGAGCGCCAGCGTTGTCTGTCCCGAACTGCCTCTTGCCAGTCCACTGCTTGAAGCTCGCGGAGGTCGTGCTCTACGGCATCCTTCCAACGATGTCTGAGCCGACTGACAGATCGACTGTCAATTGAGGATCCGAGGAACGCTTTTTTGACTCTACGATCGTCTCCCATCCTTAGCAAGTGGCCCATCCAGCGAAGTCTGTTGGCTTAGGCTTCCCCCATGATGTTCGGTTCATTAACCAGCCTCTCGATTTCAATATTGCGTCAAGCTCTCAAATATGTACTCGTACAACGAGTAATAAATGATTAGAGATGGCACCGAAGTTATAATGGCATCGAATAATAAACTAAACTAATATAATTAAATTCTCTAATGAGTGAAGACACAAGTCCCGAAATTTACCTTTGATATTGTAAGTTAATTATATCAGACACTGGTGGTGGGTCTCTGTTGTCGGAGACCGTCTAGGTAGGTACCACCGCAGTACCTATATCTATCGCCAAACAGTACACATCACTGTGTTCCGGATTAAATAGAGTTTTATCTAATGAAATTACTGGAGTAACGAGGCTTAACATCGTGTTCCATGGCGACGAGCGCCATGTGGCGCAGTGTATACTCTCCTTTTTTTTTCTTGTGCGGATACCATTCTGCTGTCGGGGCAAAAGAAGAATTATGCTGGACTCTTACCGCCTAAAACCCACGGTTTCTCACTCGGCGCATTTAACTGGAACTATGGGATTCGCCCACAACCGTGGTACCGACAGCGAGAGGCCTTGATGAGACCACGTCTCGAGGAGGAGCTACTGCTCTCCATCCCCTTTAAGTGTTAGACGGAAGTATCGCACGCACCACCCCGACGCCTTTCATATTTGGTAATGGATTACCTCTCTATCCGCCACCAGTGTAAATCATACTAACTAGCGCCACTTTGTTATGAACGTATCACTTACCATCAGATGAACCTCCCGCTCGTCTTATCGCTTAATTTAATAAAAAAAAATATTTAAATATATATGTTATTTTTAAATTCAACAAAGTGTAAGTAAACGTGAAACAAATTTGCTTTGCCGGCTTAATCTCCGCAGAAATTATTTCATGTCCACGAGTAATTTACATCGGAGCTCTTGGGCGTTACAATGCCTTAAAGATTGAATTTCTGAAGGAAAATCAGTGTTAAATTATTTCACTTATTTCAAACAACTGCCGGAAGGCGGTGGAAATAAGAAATGGTGTTTCATTATGTTACACAAGTTTTTATACTCGTACTTTACAAAAGTTTATTTTTTATAATGTTTACATTATTTGATCAATTGTTAATATTGTCTTTTTTTATCACAAGCGATGGTGAATACATCTGCTTATAACAACGTGGCGCTAGTTAGGATGTTATACACTGCACAATATTGCGCTCGTCGCCTTGATACATAAAATGTTAGATCTTGTTATCCCCTATATTCATTAGCTACAGCACCCTTTAAACCAGGGCACGGAAATAGCAGCTGCGGTGGTATATACTTTGACGGTCTCCGGCATCAAAGGCCTACTAGGAGAGAATTTATTTTTATATTAACGTAATTATTATTAAACATTTTACTTGTTTATGTTAAATATATATCTATGTATACGAAGGAGATATCCAAAGGTTCAGCGAATCTTCACGAGAAACTTAAAACTACGACGAACCGACTCAAAATGCGATAAAGATAGTGCTTCTGCCATTTCGAGGTCAGCTTAGAAAGGATTTTACAAAATTCCTTCCCTAAAAGGAGTTGCGGAGTGTAATAAGGGGAATGAGCCCTGTGGGTAGCGGTATGCTGCCGGGCAAGAATATTTCTAACAAATATAAAGTCTAAACTTCAAATCTAATTCTATCTTACGGCCAGCAAAGCGGTCGGGGAACAGCTACTGTATATATTTATACACACATATTTGTATATTGTCCTCCGAGTGTTCGATTAGAATCAATACATATAAATATCGGAAGTCCACACTTATTAGGTTTAATGATAATTTAACATCAATTTGATCGTAACTTTAATTCAACTTTATCAAATATTTTGAATAGAAAACGCAGCAACGAATAGAAAAATATTTTTATGAAGCGCCTGTGTATCTGTGATAGCAATAATTTACAGTGCGTATCTCGGTTGCCATTAAATGATAAGCAGGCGTAATCAAAGTTCATTATGCCGCTATAAACAAAAGAATGAGATAATAAAACCTTTCTATGTTATATATAATAGAAAATACAAATTTAATGTATGTAGTGGTAGTTAATATGTATGTTTTATTCTACGAAGTAACGCTGGTAAGCAATATGCCTGCCCATGAGAATGTGGCGCTAGTTGGATATAATACACCGCAGCACATTATGTTCCTCGCCTTAAGACATAAGATGGTAAATCTTGTTATCCTAGCACTTTCACTAGCTTACGTAATTTTACTAGTCTCTGTTTCTGGAGACCGCCTAAGTAGTAGGTACCACTGCCGCTCCTATTTCTGCCGCCAAACTGTACTGTGCAAACATTAATTCTCCGGTTTCAAGGGAGTTGTAGCTAGTTGTAGACGGTCAACTGATGGTAAGTGATACGCTTGCACAGTACAAAGTGGCGCTAGTAAGAATAATATAAACCGTTCCACATTGTGCTCGTGGCCACATTCTTAGCTTACCTTTAAATGGCAGAAGCAATATCTCTACTAAATCTTGAGTCTTTATGTCTTACAGTTTTGGAAATCCAGTGATGAGTCAATAAATCTCTGGATATCTAAATGAAATGAAAATCAATAAGTCAATAAATCTATATATATATATATATAGTTACTTGTGTGTTAATTTTCCATATTAGTCTTCTATGAAATTATTTGTGCGCAATGACAAAGTTGTATATGTTTACTTGTACAAAGTTTTAAGTGATAAATACATAGAATATTAGCTAACAAATACGAAAGAGAAGATTACAAGCATCACCGGTTTGTGTATCAATCATGAAATAACGAGAGAATCGGCGTATCATTAATCAGAGCAACTTTTCTATCTCATTGTTTTCATACGACATCGTTACTGAAGAATAATTGTGATGAACTATTAAACTGTAATGATGTGTATATTATCCTACAATAATAAAAAGGAAACATCAATTTTCGTAAGTCGAGAAATAATTTTTTTTATGGCATACTTCCAAGTTCGACTTCCACTTTAAGCCGTAGTCAACATATAGAACTTTACTAATATATTTCTTAATAACAATTTGATGGTCTATACAGTACTTTTAATATATACTATCAAAAAATATTTAAACGCAAGTAAAGTTATATCTTAAAATAATATAGTTTTTATAAAGTTACGAATCGCCATCAGATTATAGTTATAATTATAACCGAATTGTGCTGTAGTGGAAGATTCTGGAGATCAAAGTATTTTTTTTTTATATTTAATAGCTTAGTGCGTGACTACGATCCCAACTGATAGTAAGTGGAGATGTAATCTAATCTAATGTAGAAAAAGCATATACATTCTTCTCTTGAAGATTAACACATCATAGCTGGACGGAAACACCCCCACCGGCAGACTGTTCCAATCCGTTGCTGTTTGTATTATAAAGGACGAGGACCTAACTCACGAAATATCATCAACGAAGGGATGAATGTCTGCTGTATATTTATACGTCAGATGGTAAAAGGGCGATGGTGGAATTAAATCATGTCATTCTTGTCCACACTCTCGGAAATGTATTGTGCAGGACACCAAGAGACTAGCTACCTTGCGCGGGTGTACTAAACTATCCAGTTTTAAACTTAACTTCTAGTCATAGACTGTCCCCATGGTGCTCCTTTCCATTGAGCCTGGAATTGCCAGTTAGTAGTTTGCAGCACGTGTCGATTTATTGCAACAGTATTCCCACATACTATAGGACCTGGGCTTTATACAGGATCAAATACTTACCGGTGTGAAGTATTGTCGTAAAGGAAGGGATTCTGAGTTTCCTTGCAGTTGTTTTAAATCATAGCTATAGTATTATCAGTAGAAATCTATAACTTATATCAGTTATGGGTTCAGCATCATTATCATGATCATCATTATCAGCCTTTGTTTATCTGCTGGATATACCCTTTGCCCAATGTCTTCCATCAAATGCGATCCTCAGCTTTTCGCCATCTACTTCCGACAGCCGTGATGATGTCGCGGTCCATCTTTAGGGAGAGCGTCCTACACTTCTGTGACCTGTACCTCCCTTCCAAGACTTTTCTCTCCCATCGGCTGTCACTGACACAACAGACATGGCCAGCCCGCTGTGACTTTAGTTTGAAGATTTTGAGAGCTACATCCGATAACTTTAGATCTCCATCGAATTTCTTCGTTGCGGATTTTGTCCCTTAAAAAAAAGCCAAGCATAGCTTTCTCCATCGCTCGCTGTGCCACTATGAATCGGTAGACCAGCCCTTATGGGTTCAGCTTTACCTTATTACTTCACATGTATACCATAAAGTATATAAATGTATACCTCTGTTTCCTGTCCAGGATTTTTGAAAAATGTCATTACCGTGAAATTTCTATATTATTTTTCAGAGATATTTGTATCTTACGTTTTAAAATTTCCATTTTAATGTTATTTTTCAACAATCACATTTATACCCCATATTGAATATGATGCTCGTTACCCTCCGCACCCCGTCGCCACTGCACAGGAAATGAGTCCATATTGCCCCAATGTGATAATTCGATTTACTCCATTTGTGAGTCCTGATGGAGTTAAAATCGGGTAGTTCTGCACTCACAAGCGGAAGTGGTAAATGTAGTATGAAAAATTAACTTTTAAGTAACTAAAAGTGTTAAAAAATGTAAGTAGGTTTGTCTTAGTAATATTTTTTTCTAAATGTTAGGTTCGTTTATTAGTGGGCCGCTTCGGATGAAGAAACATTTTCATTACATGGTTGTTAACGAAGATCGATGAGTCAAGTAATGAACATATGTAAGAAAATCTTAAGCGGCGATGGCTTAGTTTGTCAGTGCGGTACTTTGTGACTAGAGAAGTTGCCAGTTTTTTTTTTTTATTCAAGAAAGCGATGACACGAGCGTAACATTTACCAATACGCCCGCTTATAACAACTTGGCGGTATATACTTCACCACATTGCGCTCGTCGCTTCAAGACTTAAGATGTTGAATCTCGTTACTCTAGTAATTACACTAACATAGCACCCTTCCAACCGGAACATAGTAATGTATTTCGAAGGTCTCCGGTAGCAGAGACCTACCGCCAGTATAAAGTACCTACAACAAGGTTTAGTCCACATTGTGCTTAAGCTTCCTGTGAAGATAACCTTAGAAAGGAAATCGACTTGTTTTAAGAACATTTAACAAGGAGCGATAATATCTTTCAGCTTCCAGTGAGTCACATTAAGAAGAACAATGTTCCATAAAACGTGTTTAACTTCTACGTTGTTTTAACTCTTGTAGTAAAAACAGTGTATTTAAGATTTTTTTATACTAAGGATAGTTTCTTTTATTGATATAATTTGTATTGAGAAATGATAAAGAATTAACTCTACTCTTAACCATCCTCTTCCGGCCAACTGTTATATTATACATTTAAGTAAAGTATATTAAAAGCTTTTAGAAAGTTTTCTTAAGTAAGGCTACAATGTCTGAAGTTACTATCTTAAAACAACCCCTTCTTATTAATCTTTTACTATAATGTAAGTTTGTGGTGTTTTACTAGTGGTAGGTTTGTGTTCTTTTTTAAAGCTCCTTCCCCCGGGAATTTTCGGGCCTGGGATTTTCTTATCCTTTTTACAGTTCTTATTTATTTTTGTTTCCCTTTTGTTCTTCTTTATTTCCATTCTTATCTTTCTTATTTCTCTCTCTTTCTCCATTCTATTTCTTTCTTTCATATGTCGCGCTCAAAAATAAAGAGAGACAGTCTTTCTTTATTTATTTCTTAAACTATTAGTAAGTAATAAAGTAAAGAAATGTCTTTACTTATTCTATTACATATACTTATGCCTTTTTTGCAATACTGCAAAAACGTCGGACGATTGTGGTCCTTCCTCATGAGACAGGAGATGGTACTACCTTCTATCCTTCTCTCCATGTCAATTTCTATTAGTGCGCTCTGCACCCCATATACGGGGCAGTCAGCGATTAGGTGCTGCACGGCCTGGTCCTTACTCGGGTCACAGGTACACGAGGGACTCTCCTTGAGTTTAAACCTATAGACGTACACTAAGAATCCTCCGTGTCCTGTGAGCATTTGGACCATTTACGACTCCAGCTGGGTTCTACGGAGCACTTTATGGGCTGACCTGGTTAGGTCTCTGTTGCCGGAGACCATTTTGGTAGACAACACCGCAGCACCTATTTCTGCCATCAAACAGTAATGTGTAAAAATTACTGTGTTCCGATTTGAGCGGCGCTGTAGCTAGTGAAATTACTAGGGTAACGAAACTTACTATCTTATGTCTCAAGGCGATGAGCACTTGGTGCTGTGTATTGTTATGACTGCGCGTGTCATTTACCATCAGTTGAAGGTCCCGCTCGTCTGGTCGCTTTATAGAACTAAGAAAAGACATCTGACAATTGTGCCTACTTCTACCTTCAAGTGGCAATGTCATCATCATCAATAGCCGATAGACGTCCACTGCTGAACATAATCCTCCCCAAAAATCTCTATATACCGTCAGTATATTCTCCTTTGAACTAACAAAATTTAAATCCTGAAACCGAAATAAACCGGAAATAAATTCATGGCTTCCCGCCCGGTTATCCGGATTTGAATAAAATATGTAAAAGGAAATCTATCGAATGCAGTTCTGCATTTATGAATATTTTTTTCTGTACCTCCTTTTCGGTTGTTGGTATAAGGCAATTATTAAATTAGCCATAGTATATGTATAATAGAATAATATAACCTTTTATTATATTAGGTCCCTACAAATGAAATTGGCGTTTTGTACGAAAAATGTATAGTATTATTTTTTTGGTAAAATATATTTAATTAATCAAAGTATGCACCGTTGTCATCTATGCACTTTTGCCATCTCATAGGTAGTTCATTGATCCCTTTACTAAAAATGGCACGGGGGCGAGAATTTATAAACTCTTTGAAATCGGTGTGGACTGCCGCATCGGTGTTGAATTTTTTTCCTTGTAACAAGTTGTCCAAATTCCGGAAAAGATGGTAATCTGTTGGGGCAAGGTCCGGGGAGTACGGTGGATGTCGCAGACATTCCAATTGTAGCTCATCTAACTTAGTGGTTGTTTGTTGTGCAGTGTGGTCTTGCAGTTGTCATAAAGTAGTAGTGGCGTAGAGCGATTAACCAATCTCCGTTATTTAGCAGCTAGTAATTCCTTCATGGCAGCAGTTGCTGACAACAGATATCTGCCGTAATCGTTTGGGCAGATTTTAGAAAGCTGTAGTGAACGACACCGGCGCTAGTCCACCAAACACTCACAAGTAATCGCTTCTGAGTCAATTTTCGTTTAGAGCAAGATTTGGCTGGGTCTTCAAGGTTCAGCTATTGCGACGAGCGCTTCCGATTACCGTACAGTATCCACTTTTCATCACAAGTAATGATTCGATTTAAAATCCCTTCATCATTGTGTCGGTTGAGCAAAGTAACACAGCAGCAGCAGTCGACGCGTGTTTGCAAGTTCGATTCACTCAATTCATGAGGTACCCATCGTTCAAGTTTTTTTACTTTCCCGATTTGTTTCGAGTGGATTAATACAATTTTGTCACTTACCCCAAAGCCTGCAGCTATCTCTGAAGTACTTTGTGATGGATCCGCTTCCATAATAACCTTTAACTCTTTATTTTCCACTTTGGTCTTCGGCTGTCCACGGGGTTGGTTCTGAAGGTCGAAATTTCCAGAACGAAAACATTGAAAGTAAAAACGTGCCGTACATTCTTTTGCGACACCAGCGCCGTACACATCATTAATCCTTCGAGCTGTTTCTGCAGCACTGGTGCCACGGTAGAGCTCGTACTCGTAAATATACCGATATTTCATGTTTTCCATTGGGCGGTAATAAGCGACGTCAAAGAAAAAAAATGATGATGAAAAAACAAACGAGTGATTGTTTTCAAAACTCAAATGAATTTATAAATTTGAGTTTGGAATTCTTAACCAAAGCGGAGATATTTCAGATCAAAGTGGTCAGTACGACAAAACGCTAATTTCATATGTAAGGAACTAATATAATGTTATCTCACAACGTGGTGCGTACATATTTGACTACTATTATAATATATAAAAAAATGTTTTCCCATTTTTCCTTCAAGGTAGTGTTACATATACATCTGTTTCAGCGTTAGTTGGATCCTCAGGGTCAGAGAAATTTCAAAGTCTTGGATCGGCGCCAGCGGAACTTTATCGCGGCCGTAACCTTCAAATTTGAGTGACAAGGCTTCTACAGTACTTTCTTTTTTCTTTCTACAATATTTATAATTGTATTCGACGCATTATGTTATACAATAAAATAAACTTCTAGTTGCATATATCTATGAGTATATACGTGATATGCAGTGATTCACTAACTCATCGCGAGATCACCGAGAGTATTAGACGTTTTGTTAGAGATACTGCTTCTGCCATTTATAAGTCAGCTTAGGATGGATTTTACAAAATTCTTCCCTAAGGGGAGGAATAGGTCTAGGGGTGGTGAGTTACCGCCGGGCGGGAATAATTATATTAAATTTTAAGTGTAAATTTTAAATCTAATTCTATAATACGACCAGCAAGTTGGATCGATATAAACACATATATATATTATATAAGTGCAGCATATTTTTTTCTTTATTGTTTATGGTATACCCTAAATATATACTTCATTATAATTATTAGTTTTTTACGAGGGTTGTTAGAAGAAAACTATTTTTAAGGTTAATTGCTGTTAAGTAAGCGTAATGGGGTGTTCGTTCCAGTCATCACTTCCAAATATACTTTAGTGGATTCAATCGGTTTAAAACCGGTTTTTTTTGTTGATAGAAAAATTGTAAAGATTTTTAAAAATACTATAACAGTTGATCCCCCCACGCTTTACTAGCCAGGGAGCAACACCACCGCAACCCTCTTTGGGTAATTAACTTTCTGGGAAAATCTTAGTTGACCTGTACTCCGCAAAAGGAGTATTCCTACAAAATTTCAAGTCTCCAGTCTTTATGGTTTCAGTGATATCGTGATGTATGTAAAAACAAGTGGAAATTTCATTTATATATATATATATATATATTATATTATTCAAATATATGTAAGGTAAAAAAAATTGTAAACAACAAATAGGATCCATTCTTGAATATGTATTTTAAGTGCAAGTAATTAATTGGACATAAATTTCAAATTATCTTAAGTGATAATTATATTGAAGATAATAAAGCATGCTCGTTTAGATAAATCTGTGATTCATCTCGAATCAATGATGTTATTACGGTGGTAATATTACGTAATATTCAATGTGATATAGGAATCAAACGAAGGACCACCGTTTTACAGGGAATATTGCTATTGTACCACTCTAGCGAAGTACTAAGATCTTTAAGGTATAGATATATGATCATTTTTAGATTATTTTTTACTCAACGAAGGTACTGGAGGGGGAGGGGGACGTTCACCTGATAGTAAGTGATAAGCTCGCACATAACAGCGATAGTTAGGATGATATATATTGTACGACTTTGCTCTTGTCGTTTGAGCCATAACATGTCGAATCTCATTACCCCATTAATTACACTAGCTATAACACCTTTCAAACCGGAACACAATAATGTGTGCACAGTACTGTTTGTCGGCTGCAATAAGATCTGCGGTGGTACCTAGGCGGTCTCCGGCAATAGAGACCTACCATTCGTAAAGATATGAATATTATGCTATGAATTATATGTAGACATCTGAAAGTGTTGATTCTTAATCAGTTGGTTCTAGATTGTCTAAATAGCTGGGATCAGTGTAATCTAGATTAGGAAGATGGAGGAACTGTGCAGGAGTAATCTTAGTAGCAGTAGGAAAAATGGTTCGCAATCTTCGTAACGAACGAATGGATGGGAATAATGTGAAACTTATACTTGGTTATTCGATAAAAAGTAAGTCTAGGATGCTCTCGAACGCTACGCCGTAGCAGACTAAGTGAGCACTTAGTATTATGAAACTCTACAAGATATCGGAAGTAAGTTACCAAGTTGAAGGAAGTGTGCAGGTTAAATGACCTGTTTTAATTTTAACAAGTAAAAGATTTTATGAATATAAAGGTTTTTGAACTTAAGCGTTTTTATGTAACTTGAATCAATTTAGCGCTAGTAAAGATTTTTTTATACTACGACGCGAAAGGACGAGAGGAACGTTCACCTAATGGTAAGTGATACGCTTGTTCATAACAACGTGGCGCTAGTTACGATGATATAGTGCACCACATTGCGCTCATCGAGATATAAGATGTTGAATCTCGTTACTCCAGTAATCACAGTAGCTATAGCGTCCTTCAAACTGGAACACTAACGTTTGCATACAACTGTTTGTTACCTAAATGTTTCCGACAACAGAAACCTACCACCAGTAAGTAATCAGGTGAAGTTCCGTTTTAAGATGCGTGGTAACATAATCATTAATTTCATTATGGGTTATTAACAAAGCTTTTATAATTATGGTCATAGTATCATTTTATTAGCAAGATATAGTTCATGTCATCATCATCATCATCAGCACAGTACAGTTTATGTAGTCTTAGGTATTTTTTTTTATAAATACATTTAACACTTAAAAATCCTTTTAGAGCTCCGCGAGATATAAATTATGAAAAAGTTTGGCGACCACTGATCTAGAGATTAAACCTCATATATTATTAGTCCAGTCTATATTAATACTTTTCATAGAAAGTAGGTTCTACTACATCGGTTCGATGATATAATAAAAAAAGGGGTTTACAAGTTAACTTTGAGGTACAAATAATACCTTCACATATCTTTGATTTAATAAGGGGTGAATTGTTATGTGTCTAAATTTAATATATATAAGTAAAATACGTACCTCTTCGTAAAACGAAATATTTATATATATATATATATATATTTATGAGTTTACTTACCATCTTCACTCCATCCAATATTCCATCATCTTCCTATATATATTGTATAATTTAATTTAGCTTTAGTGGTGGTAGATCTCCAATCCGGGCGACTGTCTCCGTAGGTCTATTTCAGCCGCTATACAGTATTTTGTAAACATTCCCATGTTCCGGTTTAAAGGTCGCTTTAACCAGTGAAGTTACTGCGGTAACGAGACTCGACATCACCACGTTGTTATATACGGATGTATCACTTACCAGCATGTGAACGTCTCGCTCGTCTCGTCGCTTATAATTAAATTAAAAAAAAATTGAACACGGATTCGAGCCCCGAGTCTGATATAAAAAAACTAACTTACTACTTATCGATAGTTAGTAAACCGTTCGATATTTTTATTTGCTACAAAATTGGATGGGTTCTCTTCCATTGTATGTTGTAGTGAAAAAATGTCAAGTATTGAACAAGATAAAACAGACTGTGCAATTTGTAAGGGCTTGCTTCCTGTTTGTTTGCAGCGGGGTTTTCGAAGGCTTTTTTTTTTGTTTAATTTATATCTCAACCCGTTGAATAGTAAAAATCTGCTGTAGTACAAATTTAAAATATAAAAGCTTCCTTGCCGCTTTGTTTTCTGACAAAAATGAATAAAGTTAAATATTGAGGGTGGTTTCCGGTTTAAATAAGATATAACAAATTTGATTACAGGCTTAATAGAAATGTAAAGTTTGTTAACATTTACTTTATAATTTAACATTAAGGTGAAAGGAGATAATATATATTTTTTACAATTACAACCATAGTTCAATTTAAACCTTTATTGAGTAGCTGTTCCCTGCCCGCTTTGCTGGTCGTAACCACCCCGCAACACTCTTTGGGGTAGGAATTTTTTAAAATCCGTTCTTAGCTGAACTCTAAATGGCAGAAGCAACATCCTTACTAAATTTTGAATCTTTACGACTAATAGTTTCGAAGATGTCGTGATGAATCAATGAAGTTCTGAATATCTCATATATATAAAGGATCAATTGTTACTCTGACTTCTATATTGCTCTGCTGCACCAATGATCACGTCTTTTACCACCTATGATGATTCCTTCAATCCTCGACTGGTAACACTAATGAAATATCTTTATGCGTTTACTGAGCTCATTATTATCATTAATACTTACTCGTACATAGTAATGTTAATATATATTTTAGCCTTTCTTACAATATGTACCAAACACATTTATATGCATTATATGTAACTACATCTTATGTACGTCACAAGATATTGCACCCACGTTTGTTCTCAGTTTAACCCTATGCTAGACTGGAAGAGAATCCCTTAGGGTTTAACCGCCTCTTTCTACGTTTTTTTGTGTTTGCTAATAAATCTTCAAATAAATAAAATAAATGATTACGAGAGGACTGAGATGACATAAGTGCAGACGCCACAGTTATCACGGTTTATCTTTAGCTTTTCATTTATTGTTTACAGTACTATCTACAAAGATTGAACTCACTGTATCTTAATATCTTCTGGTGGCTTGGTTATCGTTGTAAGCTCATAGGATTATTATTTTTAGGAAGATTGTTTTATATGCCATTTTATATAAAAATTTTGAACTTTTTCTAACAATATAACTTCCGTAAGATCAGAATATGCACAGTTTTCAGACCTGACATCAAGAGCATCGTCTCTAAAACCATCCTTTTTGAGAAAAACCTTTCGTTTACAATATACGAGGACACAAATAATTTCATAATGGCTAAATGATGGTCCTCACGCACCAAGAGCTTAGTCCTCTAAAAACTTACTGACGAGGGTTGACATAGGTGATATAGTGCAATCCTATGGCGCCAAGAATAATGAATTTCTAGTATTTTTTTACTTTATGAGAAAACTATTAATTATCAGTTATTTGCAGGGCGTTAAAAAACTTATTGCCGTATCATACAAACCTTGAAGGTTTTAAAAATAAGGATCTCATTAATCTCCCTATAAATCGATGTTAATTTATGATAATTTTAATATTGATTTTATTAATTTTTTTTTATTTAATCAAGCGACCAGAAGAGCTGGACGTTCAACTGATGGTAGTCGATAACCCATAGCCCATAACAACTTGGCGCTAGTTAGAATAAAGCATCACATTGCGCTTGTCAATTGAGACATAAGATGTTAAGTCTCGTTAGCCCAGTAATTTCATTAGGTATAAACATTTCAATTCGGAAAGAGATTATGTATTCTGTTTGACGGAAGAAACAGGAGCTGTAGCCGTATCCAACTAGATAGTCTCCAGCAACAGAGATCTACCACCACCATGTTAATAGTATAAACCGCTGCACTCAACTGTTGAAATTAAAAGTCTGAAAATAGAACTTTAAGATGCTGTTTTTTAATACTAACCTGCTTGGCCTCGCTGCGACTTTGCTCTCCTTCCCACCGCTGGGGAGACCAGACTCAAGGCTCGATCCGCTCTGGCAGGTAGCTGTAGTGTCGTGGGCTGGCTTGGCTCAGAGTGTCTTGCGCATATCGTCGCTTCCACCACGGAGTCGATGCTGGCGGACCTCGGCAAGTGACCAGCAGAATCACGCCTGAAACAAACATTAAAACAAATATATCTTTACAATTTTCAAAATATTATAAAAATTCGATTGCTGGATGCGGGCAGCGCAGAATCGTTCGATGTGGAGATCTTTGGAGGAAGCCTATGTCCAATAGTGAACGACTCTCGGCTGATAATGATGATGATAATGATTGATGAAGATTTTATGAAAGATGGGAGGAAATATTATTTAAGGGCGATAAAGTAAGAGTTATTTGTAGTAAGGAAAATAATGATAACGAAACGAGTATATTTTTTACATAAATAATACAGTCCCACTGCTGGGTCTTGGGACTTTTTGTTACATAGAGAGTGAAGCTGTATTCCAACACACCGGTAGAGTTCGAGTAAAGGTATATTTCATGTGTATCGCTTGGGGGACAATTGAAAGGATTTTAGTTGATAAAAATTACATATAATCCTGGTTAAGATGGCAGGATATAAATTTGTAGATTTTTCGAAGAAGAGACAAGTGGGACATTTACCTGGTGGTAAGTGATATTCCTTCCTATAACAACGTGGCGCTAGTTAGGATAATATATACGGCATCGTATTGTGCTCGTCTCTCCCTTCAAACCGGAACACAACAGTGTTTCCACGCTGTTTGGCGGCGGAAATAAGACCTGTGGTGGTATCTACCTACGACGGTCTATGGCATTAGAGACTTACCACCATCATGTTTCTAATATCTCGCCGTCAAATAATTTGCGTTTAAGTGTTTTCGGTTCTAATATCAATTAATAAATCATCAGCTGATCGACGTCCACTGCTGGACATAAGCCTCACTCAAAGATCTCCGTGTATGTAGAGTTTCATATAAAGGGATTTGGGCCTTTTCTCACCACATTAGCCCAATGAGGGGTGCTGGGAGCCACAGCCTCATTTGTTGATTTATAAGGTGCACGTCGAGCAGGCGGGGTTGAGTTCAGTGTGTTGTTGTGCGGGATCCCTTACACCCCGATTCTAATATACAATTTCGTAGTTTACTATATGTTATAAAAAACGTATTTTTTTTAATTATTATGTTATATGTTTTCATTAGTTAAGCAGCGAAACCGCACATTTATTGGATTCGTCAGTCCCGCGGGAGACAAGCTCCTCGACACGACGTCGCCCGCTTGCTGTTTACCGCCCTATTTGCATTTTAATCGAACTAAAAACTTTTTCATATCCGCTCTCCAGGAACCTTTAGCACGAAATAAAGGAATAGATTTTATCTTGTATTTCTATAAACATTTTTTTTTTATAGAAGCTACAATACGAGCAGGACTTCCGCCTGATGATAAGATACACGCCTGCTAATAACAACGGGCGCTAGTTAGGATAAACAACACCACTTTGCTCTTATTGTCTTGGGTCATAAGATGTTGAGTTACCACAGTAATTTCACTAGCTACGCCTCAGTTTGGCGGTAGAAATAGACGCTGAAGTGATACCTATTTAGAAGGTCTCCAGCAACAGAGACCTGCCACCAGTAGACAGTATCGAAAGTAAATCATCATATATTAAGCCATCATATATCCCAGCAGTTTTATTACATAAAAGTTCTTTCTAATAATAATATATACATATTCTTTTTCTACTTACTCTTACTATATTTATCGTAACTAATTGATTACCAGTCAATGATAGTCCCAACTTTTAAGACCTGTGTATGCGAAGGTCATTTCTCTAGTATATGATAGCAGGCAGAGTTTCCTTTCTAGAAAGTATCTACTTATATGACTACTGACGACACCGTATATTTGAACTGATCAAACGTTTTGTTTAAAAACGTTAAGTCTCTGTCGCCGGAGACTGTCTAGGAAGGTAGTGTGCAAATATTAAATTACTCCATTTTGACGGGTGCTGTAGCTTAGGTAATTTGGTAACGATACTCAACATCTCGTCGCAAGGCGACGAGCACAACGTATCGCTTTGTATAACATTCTAACTAGCGCCACCTTGTTATAGATGGGTGTATCATTTACCATCAAGTAATCATGCTATTTTGACAACCATCCATTTTAAAACCTATATCAGATTTGCAGTGAATAGAATATAGCAGAATGTCAGCTATCTTTTTTACTTAACTTGTTTCTAACAAGTTTATTGCGGGGACGTTGTTTATCGTTAACATTATTACGGAATGGAAAACTTACGACCCTTCGACCTCTATCAAAAACCGGAAGTAATGAATTAGAAAACTTTGTGTTGACGTTGAGTTAGAAGAGATTAATATAAGCTTAGCAAAGGATACATCTATTTGATATTAACATGAAGTTGAATTTGTTAGAAGTCCAGTAGAAAGATATCTTCAGAAAAATGTATATTAATAGTTCTACAAAAGCAGCTGAAGTTTGGGAAGATAACTGATGATAGGTCTTTCTTGCTGGAGACCGTCTAGGTAGGTATCACCTCAGTACCCATATCTGCTGCCAAAGAGTATTGTGTTCCCATTTAAATGGAGTTGTAGCTAATGTAATTACTAGAGTAACGAGACTTAACATCGTATGTTTCAAGTCGGTGGTGTGTATATCATCCTTATTAGCACCAAGTTTTTTGTGCAGACGTATACTCTCATTTCGATGAATAAAAAAAAACAGTGTATAACTAGCGTCACGTTTTTATGGGAACGCGTATCACTTAACATCGGGTGAACGTCCCGCTTGTATCGTCGCTTCTTTTTTTAAAAAAAAAGAAACCATTATGCCTCGCAAAAGACAAGACGAAATATAGTGAAGTGACTGCCTACCACCGCTAGTCTTCCCATGTTGATGAAGAGAATGAAGAAATGATATGCTTGAACTCGCAGGAAGATCTACTGGTAATAATTTCGAAGGAAACGAATATTTACTTCTTGTCATCTATAACTTTAACTTAAAAAGTATTAAGCGAACGCCGAGTCCAAAATGAAAATATAAACATTGGCTGAATTCTTCTCATCTTTCGATCTCATATGGAAATTTACAGGATTAAATCCTTTCATTGCGATATGTCAAAAGCATGCTCTTTCCTTATTTTACCACATTAATTTCACTGAAAAGGGTACCCATTGAAATTATGTACACATTTGAACTTGATAAGGGTAGGAGTAGTATACTTATTGTTTTGTAAGGACCAATGTTGCGGCGTGGTCGAAATATTTACAGTCGTCCTTTGAATTTTGGTACATACGAGTAGAAGCTAATGGTCACCATACTGCCTCCCAAAAAAAAAAGAAAAAAAATTTAGTTCATATATATATATATACTTTAATGGTGGTAGGTCTCTTGCCGGAGACCGTCTAGGTGGGTACCGCAGCGTTTATTTCTGCCGCAAATCAGTAATATGCAAACATTACTGTGTTCCGGTTTGAAGAGCGTTGTAGCTAGTAAAATTACTGAAGTAATGATACTCAACATGATGATGGGTCTCAAGGTGATGAGCGCAATGTGGTGCTGTGTACATCATCCTTACTAACACCATGTTTTTATGGTCAGACGTATACTCTCGTCGTTGCTTTGAATAAAAAAAAACTTTAATCCGGAACACACGTACACCTTTATTTTTATGATGGGGATGATTTAAAAAAAAATAACCTATCTTTTAATTTAATCGGTTCAAAAACTATTTTAAATTAAACAGTTACATTTAATATGTAAACAAACATAACTTTATATTTTGATTAAGAGAATAAGTTAAGAACAGTGGAATTAATTAAGAGATCCTGTGACGGACACATTTCAAGATGGCGGATGATTTCCGGCGGGATTTTATACGGCCGAAGCGCCGATGTGTTAAATCTGAATTGACTGTATTCGTCACTCGTTATATGTTTATGTACCCACAGCAGGAATTTAAACTTATGTTGAATATCCGTATAACGTAAGTTATTAAGACACGTCAGTAAAACTATCATACAACACTATTTCATCCGCATCATTATCATCAGCCGATAGACGTCCACTGATGGTCATAAGCATCTCCTAATGATTTCTACGTTTGTACGGGTTACGTATGGGGAGATTTGGGCCAATCCCCACCAAGCTGGTGCAATATGAGTAGGTAGGAGCCAGAGCCTCGTTTGCTGATTAACAGGGCGCACCACTGGTGAGGTTGACTTGGATCACAAATTTATTTAAAATCTTTGTTGATCGTTGGTATTGTACGTCAAATTTATTTACTATGTACCTATCATTATTTTTTATATCATCGTCATCATGGTGCCCTCTTCAAACTGAACGTTGGCGATCAGATTTACCAGATTTATTTTCTATTTACGGTTTAAGATGGACCGACGATCTGGTGAGAAACGTGGATTCGATTGATGTGGAGATTTTTGGGAAAGGCTTATGTCCAGCAGTGAACTTCTTTCGGCTGATGATGATGATGATGATACGGTTTACAACAGTCTTAATTCTCACGAGATGTTATTTATCAACAATAATTAAGGTGATGTGATCATCTGTTGATAGAACATATCAATGGCGGCAAGTGTATAATATAAGGGTAACAGCTATCCAGAAAGGTTTAAAGAAATCCTGGAACCAACACAATCCATAAACTCCAGTACAAGAAATACTGTACAAATACTATGTTTAGGTTTGAAGGATTCATACCTAAACATAGTATATATGGAATCATTTAATTGTTTGAGGTCAATAATAAGGTTATCAACCGGAAAGTTAAAATTGTTTCAACAATCCAAATGAACCTAAAGTAATGTTAATCATTTATATTGCATTTGGTGAAAGTCATTGGGGAAGGCCTAAATCCAGCAGTGGATAAACAAAGGCTGATAATGATGATGATGATGAAAAGATATATTTGTTAAAAAGCGTTATATATAAATTCAGTAAATTTTGTAATAATAGAAAAAATAACTTGTCACCAACTGAACACCGGGTAGGTGAACGTCACAGCAGCGAGAAACTTCTGCCGCTATACAGCAGTTATAAACTTTTGTGGTCTCCAAACGGAGGGAAATACTGCAGGTAGAGAAAATACTTTAAATGTCGTAAAGACAAGCATTTTTTTTTTTAATTCAATCTATGCACAGTGTTCTAACTGATCGAAGAAAGTGTGGATGGATTGTGTGAAAGAAGAGTGTGAATTCAGACACGACAGCTGATAGAGGGATATGGAAGAGAAGTACATACTGTGCCACCCCACCATAGCTGGGAAAAGGGCAGGATGAAGAAAAATCTAAACTGAGTTAACCCGGTAGATAACAACGCAGCGCTAGGCAGGATGATATACACAACGTCACATTGTACTCGTTGGCTTGAGATATCCTAAGCGTCGTTAATATTATTTATCTTTCTTACCATCAGATCAACCAATCGCCGCTACAATTTTTTTTAGAAATCCTTTTGATTTTATAATAGGCACAATAAACAATTACATTTAACGTTTACATATTAAAACTCGTCTTTTTAATAGTGATAGAGAAAGACAGTAACTTAGGTTCCCAACCTTTTATGAAGCACCGTCCTCATATAAATTATTATTTCATTCACTAACACCTATGGCCCCAGTATGGTGCAAAGGGTGTTCACAGTGATTCCCATCGCGTTTAATCTTGGGCTTCATCCTTAATCTTCTTCCACGTCTTCCCGATCTTCTTCACCTCCTCTGCTACTGTGCGAAGCCACGTCTGTCCGGCGCGACCGCGCTAGCGATTTCCTTACAGATTCCAGTCAAGCGCCTGCTTGGGAATATGATTGGGATCTCTTTGCAGAGTATGGCCAATCCACTTCCATTTGCGATGCCTGATTTGGAAATTGAATGGAGATTCGCAGCAGAGCTCCAAGAGATTTTCGAGATTCTCTCGGGCCAATGAATACTGAGAATTCGGCGAAGATAGCAGTTGACGAAGATCTAAAGCTGGTGCTGTTATTATTTCATTTAAATTGTTGTTTGTTCTATATATAATTTTGTATATCTATTATCTATTAATAATCACAAATAAAAAAAAAAATTGTCTCTCTCTAATAAAGCTTTAGCGTCTACTAAGGCTATCGCCTTCATTGGGAACTTGTAACTTGAAGTAAATTTACTTCATTGCAATATGACCTTCCGAATCTATATTCTGAGATAGCCGTGGTGGGAAAGAGAATTTGTATCACGACGACCACGAGACGAGCGAGAGTTCACCTGATGATAAGTTATACACCTGTCCATTACAACGTATCACGTTGTATTATTCTACTCGGCTTCTGACATAAGTTGTTTCGTTACCGCAGAAGTATCACGCTCTACAGCACCTTTCTACCCGGAACATAGTAAACTGCACTACAGTTTGAGAGCAGAAATCCTACGTCCATTATGAATAATATTTGTATATTATACAAAAGTTTTCGAAATCTATATATATTCTGAGACAGGCGCGGAGCGAATAAATGTTAGTTCCAAGGAAGTGAAATTAAACTTGTTTGACTCCGATCCAATGTCGATATTGGCAGTATCGAAGTTTGCATGAAATGGATAAATCTTTCTTCTTCCTCCTGCTCTTTTCCCGTTTATGTGGGGTTTACACAGTATGTTCTTCTCTTCCGTATCCCTTTATCAGCCATCATATCTGAATTCACATTCTTCTTACATATGTCATCTTTCACACATTCCATCCACACTTTCTTCGGTATTGCTCTACTCTTATAACCATTCACATTCATTCTCATTACTTTCTTTGTTAATGTCCTTCATCCCGTCGCACAACATGCCCGTATCATATATGAAATGGATATTTAATAGTGAAAATATCTTCGCAGTAGTTTTTATTCAATTTTGTGTAAGTGAATATGTAATAAAGTAAAGTTTGGTGATGCTGCAGACGTTAAGTAATATGTTTATACCCGCGGGACAGCTCTAGATGGATGGCACACGTTTCATGCTTTATTATAACTAGTACAAACATAACTCGGCGGTTTAGGTGATCTACTGGTATTGCTAGTGTCGGTCATATATATATATATATATATATATAATTAATACATATATATATATATAATTAATACATATATATATACATATTCTTTATTAACCTTTCTCCGCCTGCGTTATTGACCGTAACATAGAATTTGATTTGATATTTAGATTTGAAAATTGACAGAAATAATCCCTTTGGCAACCTGCTAGTCACAAGTACTGTCTTGTTATTAACAGGTATGACACCCTTCAGAAAAGAATTTTATAAAATCCATTCCTAGATAACCTCTAAATGGCGGAAGAAAAGTCTGCATAGGTTCGGAAGTCTTGTTATGACTCAATACATATGTTTATTATATACGTTTTTATCTCTTTGCAGTATTTATCATCATGGAAGTACTGATGTAACAGATATACTGACGTCATAGTCATCGTGAAGTTCCTACAGCTTTTAAATATAATTTAATTTTGTTTTTAATTTAACAGTTAAAATTAATACGATGAGATCTTTGAAATTTCATCATCATCATCATCAGACGATAGAGATCAAAGATTTAGTTCCACTACATCTCCTTTCATTTGTGACGTTTTCAATTAAAATCTAAGTAGATATAACATTAAGTCTACTTGCTGATTCTACGATCGTTTATTAATTCAACAACACTATGAATTTAAAAATAAATAAAATTAGCAACATAATGACAGTTAATGTAAATGTTAACTAACGTTATCTGTCGTTATGTTGCTTTTACGAGGCGTTCCCTTACCTCTTTAACAGTTTATTTCGTTTAATGGCGTTGTATTTACAAGGTGGCGCAAAAATAATCTTCCGACGTTTTTGGCTGTAATTTAAAAAAAAAATGAAAAACTTTGATTTTTCTTGTGGATTATTTTTATTTGGTCTTTTAATTTTTTTACATCAAGTCGAGAATATGATGTCATGTAAATGGCCACCGCCACATTAAGTACTGACATTAGGGGCCATTCGCAAAATTTATAGCATTTTCTGATAGGAGGATTACTTTTGCGCCACCCTGTATGTTACAATACTGTTTAAAATGCTAATACACTTCTTATTTCTAGATGTAAAGTATTCATCTTGAATAAAAGCAAAGGCGTTTTAAAAAAGTCTTGGTAAATTTAATTATTATTACATACAGCTGGTTGTCGCTTTCTGCTGAGCATCCGCCTTCATAAATAACGTTATAATATTCATTACTTGTTTGTATACGTAACAGAGAGGAAGCAGTTATTAAATTTGTTAATTAACAGCTGTTCTTACATTTGTCATATTGCGAAAGGCATTAAAATGTTATCAAAATATTTTTTTTTCCTCCTTAAAAGAAATAGAAATTTGTAATGAAACTGGAAAAGAGAATACTCCGCTCTACAACAAAGGGAACAAATTTTTACTACTACCTAACAAATGAATTGTGAGTTTGGTCTCTAACTATTCTCAGACTTAAACTTTGTACTTTTATAACTTTAAACAACTTTAAGTGTATTAATAAATTTAAAAAAAAATTGTTATTACGGAATATATTCCTTATGGGAATCTTAATTATTCCTTTTGAAATAATAAAACCTAGGTCCATTTTATTTGTCGAAGTTATGGTAACTGATACGCCTGCACATAACAACGTGACGCTAGTTAGGATGATACACACACCACCAAATAGTGCTCGTGGCCTTTAGATATAAGGTATTAAATCTCGTTACCCCAGTAATTACACTAGCTAAACCGCCTTTTGAACTGGAATACAGTAATGTTTGCACAGTACTGTTCGGCGGCAGAAATAGGAGTTGTGGTACCTATCTAAACATTCTTCGGCTGCATACGTTTACCTACAGTAAAATACACTATTAAGATTAAAGCGCAATAATAGCTTTTATAATTAGTGGTATAAAAATAAAAATTAATAGACACGTGATATAAAAAAAAATCCTGTAGCCGACAGGACAATAAAAGAAGCCGACGCGGGCGTCCGATTGCGTCAAATCAAATTACACGGCCCAATACACGAACGGCGAGCCGCGTGACGCTTCAACAGAGCAGAGCTATATGTATAAAAAAACATATCTAGTCTATCTATAACATACTATACATTTTATCTATAAACAGCGTTCAAACATATATATATATATATACATATTTGTTTAATCTTTTATCGCATGCTCCCCACAAAGAATCTATAATCTTATCTATCCATAATGTTCTTGGGAAAATAGAAAGGTTCCCAAAAATACCAGCTTATGTGAATATTGGTTCTCCACCGAGCAATATTAGACCACAATTGCCGAAAATTGTAATCTCAGGCTAGTAAGAATAGGACTAAGGTTAACCCTACCTGTCGTAGAAGGCGACTAAAAGGGTTTAAGAGTTTCGCGAGCCTTCAGTGGGGGCCTTTGTCGCTCAACAAGCGAACCTGAGTGGGACAGGGTATGGCACTGCGATGGTGCCTGAGAGGGTTTGGCCCTTCCTTTGGCATGTTAACACAAAGTTTTAGTGAGTCTCACATAACCATGACTTCACCCAGAAGCTGGGTATCATTCGAAGATTTCACCCTGAAACTTAAAAAAAGGCCACTGTGGCCGATATACGATTTTATTTCTCTCTTTGAGAGGGAGAAAGCCACAAGTTCCATTAACGGCATATATTTTTTTTTATTTTTAATTAATCAATTGAGTAAAACGGACATACATATAGACTATATTGAGACTTGATAGTAGTAGGGCTTAGTCCTTTTATGATGAAGTTTTAACACAAACGTTAAATCTTCATCGAATTTCATGTCTTTCATAAGTGTATTTATTTGTTTGTTTGTTGTATTGTATTGTTACAAAAGCGTAATATAATATAATATATACGTTACACAGTAACAGTACAGTATCCACAGAATACATAAGAGATTAGTTTTATTGGCTCGTCACGAGATCTCTGAAACTATTAGAGGAAACTAGTTAAAACTTAGTAGAGATATTGCTTTTGCCACTTAGATATGAGTTGAGAATGGTATTTACAGAATTCTTTCTCCAAACGGAGTTGCGGGGGTCTAACGGACAGCAAAGAGATCAGAGCACAGCTAGTATAGTATAAAAAGATATGCCATCTAGACTTTTAATTTTAGTATCTAAACTGATTTTATATATTAGGAAACAAAAATATATAAAAAATTAAAAGTATATCTGCGATTATTTCCTTACCATCATCTTTTCAGATATACTGCTGAATATATACCACTTCAATCGATTACACCTGCATTTAACGATTCCCTATATTCATTACAAGGTATTCAACCCACCTAGTGGGTGACTGTTTTCAGGGAACAATGGAGACTATCTACTTCAGTTTCAGCGTTTCTCCTCTCTGCGCTACGCAAGCCATAAGAAATAGTATTCAAACGTTTAACGATGTTCGATAAAGTAAATTTTGATTTAATTACTATGACAACCGACGAGGAATATACGGCATCCGGTTGAGTATGAGTTAGACGAAACTATGATGCGAATTAAATTGAATAAAAGCAGTCGGAAAGTAATTGGATTCCGGTCCAGCGGCGGACACACCAACTTCTACAACGCTGCTCGTGAATTACTCGCTCGTGTGAAAGCTAACAATGTTACTATAACACCGTTTTTTTTTTATTATACGAAGCGACGAGACGACCGGGACGTTCGTCTGATGGTAAGTGATACGCGATGGTAGCGATTATTTGCCCATAATAACGTGGTGTTAGATAGGATGATATATATCGCGACTGGGGTGTAAAGGGTCCCGCACATGAACTTAGGGCCCCAAGCCAACCTCACCTGCTCGTGGTGCACCCTGCTAAATAACCGATGAGGCTCTGGCTCCCACCATCCCGCATCGAATCAGCGTGGTGGGATATGAACCCCCGGTACTCGATGCAGCGCAGGATCGATAGATGTAAAGTTCGTTAGTGGAAGTATATGTCCAGCAGTGGGCGTCTATCGGTTGATGATAGTGATACTGAGTTCAGATCTATGCAGAAAATTATAGTTAACTTAGTGCAAACAGTCGCCCTTAATATTTAAATGAATACTTTATGTATTAAGGGCGACTTTTGAACTTAATGTGAAAACTTTAGTTTTGGCTATCAAGCACTTACTTAAAAACGTTTCAAGTTTAATATAATATTTGACTACGTGTAGCTTAAAATTGATTGAATATAGGACCCATTAGAAACGGATCACGATCTAGTTGAAAGTTAAACGTGTTATATTGATATAATTTAAAACATGTCTCACCCCATCGGACGTTAATTTAGAGGGGTGAGTTATGACGCAGCATAATTCCTTAGTTTACACATTAATTTATTCTAGAAAAGACCGTGATACAGAGCTGCGCTAACGAACTGGATTTGCATTTAAATCGTGCAGCTTCGAAGTTGGAAAGTAAGGAACGCGAAGTGGAGTAGTACTAGTAATTAGTAAGCAGAACATCAACTAAACGAATCAGGACGTAAGCTTTTCCAGCTAATGATGATCTGAATAATTGGAAGAAGATCTGCGTCAGATACAGCTTGTCTACCTATATGTAGGAGATTTACACCTATGTAGAGACTCATCACGATATCTCTGGAACTATAAGTCCTAGAGACTTGACATTTGGTAGGAATATTCCTTTTACTGGCAGTCGTAGTGGTGGGGAACCGTGGGAGTGGACAGACGATCTGGTGAGAGTCGCAGGAAGACGCGGGATGCGGGTTGTACAGCACCGATCAATGTGGAGATCTTTAGGGGATGCCTATGTAGGCACAACAGATGACGTCTATAGTTTAATGATGGTGATGATGATGGTTCCTTTTACCAAGTATAAGTCAATTAAGAACGGATTTTACAAAATTCCTTCCCCATTGTATAATGTAGCAATGATTAATTTAGAAGTTAGAAGTGATTAGGGAGGGAACCAAAAATGTGAATATTGCCCAACTACTACTGACCTCTAAATGACCCCGTTCCCTGGAGACTCGTCACAAGCAGTAAAGATTGCTAGATTTCAGGGATAATGAATAGGGGTCATTATTTAAAGAACTGATTGTAATCGGCCATCAAGGTCCTGTAGGATGACGAGCTTTATAAATTTGACCGATGATCGGGGTTCATATCCTTAATCGGTGTCTAGATCATCGAGGCAGACCTATGAAGATCAGACTTATATTTAGATAAATAAATAAATTTGAGATCAACACAACATATTATATTCTGTATGATTTGATTTGGTTTAAACACTATTGAAAAACTATTTGCTTTTTAATTCACTTCGACGCAGCCATTTTTCTCTGTCATCAGTATACATTGCCTACATTTTGTCCCTTTGACCCTTTGCATTTGAGGACCCCTAAAACGGTACAACATTAATCTTATTCCGGAAGAAATAGGGGCAAAACGAAATTGACGTTTATTTAGATACCTTTCACGCTTTTAAGTAAATCTTTAAATGTTAATACATTTTCCATTATAATAGGTCCAATTGAAACTCGAAGTATGTATTCGCCATAAACATTTGATTAGTTAATTTTGAAATTAACTGAATTTCTGAAAAATAACCTAAAATTCTTTTTAATCTGTTAAAAAAATACTAGAAGTAACACAAAACGCAGTGACATTTAGTTTCATGACATTTGCGAAAATAACGAGTGGTTATACTAAGCAGACCGATCAATGTGGAGATCTTTGGGGAGGCCTATATCCAGCTGAGGACGTCTACCGGCTGATGATGATACTAAGCAGAAAAATTTTCAAAAATATTATCACATCATTTTTTCGAAACTGGTGTTAGGTCTCTACCGGCGACTGTCTAGATAGGTACTACCGCAGCGCTTCTTTCTGCCGCCAAGTAGTGGGCAAACATTACTATATTTTGATTTGAAGGGCGTTGTAGTTAGTGAAATTACTGAGGTACCGAGACTTAACATCCAACATCTCAAGTGGACGAGCACAATTTAGTGTTGTGTGTATCATCTTAACTAACGCCCCGTCGTTATTGACAAGCATATCACTTATCATAGTTGAATATCTCGTAGCTTCGTCTAACAAAAAAAATATTTAAACCTAATGTTATTACATAATAAATATTTAATCTTCTTAAAGTGCCTCTCCGACTAGTGAAGGTTGGCGATCAGCCAATGTTTAATAGTCCATGTTTAACCGACAATATGGTGAAGGTTGCAAGAAGCTGTTACGGTTAGTGTAGAACAGATTGTGTGATTTAACATTCTCTGAAGCCGAGCATTGTGAAACATATTACAAGAGACCTATGTCCAGCAGTGGACGTTCATCGGTTGAAATGATGATGATAATGATGAAGCCGGAGCACAGTAATGTTTGCACACTACGGTTTATGACCAGAAAACGAGGCTGCGGTGGTACCCATCTAGACGGTGTCCGGCAACAGAGACCTACCATCAGTAAAAAACCTATAATATATGTAGTTCATATATATGAAAAATTATTTATTTTTATTATTGTATGTACACCTACATGCAAGGACATATAACAAAGAAAGTAATGATAATGAATGGATGGTTTTAAGGGTAGAGGAAGAAAGATGACATGTGTAAGAAGAGTGTGAATTTAGATATGGCGGCTGATAGAGGGATACGGAAGTGTAATTCATACTGTGCCGACCCCACATAGCTGGGAAAAGACCAGGAGGAAGAAACAATTACAAAAATATATGTTCAGACGTATTGAAGATACTTACAGCTTAACCCAAAAAGAGTTCTCTTCCAGCAAACCTTGGCAAAGGATAAACATATAATGAGTATAGGTATACACTACAAGGAAAATAATATATAAGTTTTACTCTCTTAAAGATGTCTAAGGAGGGACGGGCACGGATGTCATGAGAAAGAGCATCCCACAGCTTCACTGCTTTTATAATAAAAGAATTACTGAAACGTTTGGAAGAATGTGTTGGTATTTTCAGTAACCTTAAAAGTGCAACATTGTGAAAAATTATTGCTTCACTACATAAACTAATGTTTACTTAGGAGAAAATAAATCAAGTCCGGAGAAGAACAATAAAATACATGAACATGAAAGATTTTTTTTTAAAACATCTACAATATTGATTGCTTACTTCCGTTATAGTATGACGTGACTGTTTCGGTAGCAGCTTGAAGCCTGAATAATCAACGACCCACCCACCTGCTCCGCGAAAACACGAACAAAGGATTTACATAATGAAGTCCTGTTAAACTTCGGTTTCCTTAAATGAGTGTTATTAAGTTCTAAAGAGTCTTAAGCATTTGTACTGAAGAATATAAATCAGATCCTCGTTTTTGTCTGCAACAATAAATAACAGTAGAAATTAACTGGTGGTATGACTCCGTTGTAGGAGATCGTCTAGGTACTAACGACCGCAACGTCTATTTCTGTCGCCAAGGACCAATATGCAGATATTACTGTGTTCCGGTTTGAAGGACATTGTAGCTGGTGTAATTAGTAGAGCAATGGGACTTGATATTTTATGTCTCAGGCGACGAGCGCAACGAGTATATATATTATGGGCTGGCGTAACACTTACTATCAGGTGAACGTCCCGCTCGTCTCGTAGCATAATTGAAATAAAAATTAATTGTCATATTCATAAAAAACCCTTCGTCGGTTATTTTCAGGATTTAATCCTACTGGAATAAATTTCTGTTATGAAAAAGTAATAATTATGCATCTATTTGTAAGGAGGTGTAAGGGGCCTCTGTGGGGTAACTCACGGAACCCAAGCTAACCTCACTGTGTCTTAGTGCACCGTGCTAATTAGCAAATGAGGCTCTGGCTCTCAATAACCCTCATTGGGCCAGCGTGGTAAGACATGGCCCAAATCCCCCTATATGAACCCTTAGAAATGACGGTTTCCAATGCCCGGCGACGCGAGCAGCGCAGGACCAATCGATGTGGGAATCTTTGCGAAGGTCTATCTCCAGCTGTGAACATTTATCGGCTGATGATGATACATCTATACGAGTTGTATATTCCTGCCGATTTATATGCGCATAAATAAATACCGTTTCAATATATAACTCAGTTAATAAAAGCTAAATAAGTTAATTCAAATTCTCACCGGGCCGTACATTTAATTAGAACCAGCTCCGAAATCTGTTACCGGAGGAACGTGACGAGAAATCGTGGAAAGCGATCCAAATGATTACCAACAAAATGGCACCAGTTCATGTGCCCACAGAGAAAACGGACATTTAGCTAAATGTACCATAAATATAATCTATTGAGAATACTTAAAAGACCATTTGTACAGATAAATCAATTTTGTAAAATGTCAGGCTAAAACCTTGGGGGGAATAAAAGGCTTACGATTATAATTTCCGTTATATTCAAAATTGTAATAGTATTAAACTGATTTAAATAAACAAGAAATTTGATCAATTTCTTCAATAAAATTAAGTTTCTCTTAAATATGTATTTTTTTCTCAGTTTTATTTTATATAACCTTAGGTAATATTTGTCCCCTTATTCATCTGTACTTAACATATGTTTATAGAAAACCTGCTGTTCCGCGTCCGCTTTACTGGCTGTAATATAGAAATAGATTTGAAATTTAAACTTGAAATATATCGGAAATATTCCCCTCAGCGACATTCCGCCGCTTCCCGACCCCTTCCCTTTATTAATACCCTCGCAACCCCTTTAGGTGGAATGGTTGTGTAAAATCCGTTCTTAGTTGACCTATACTTGGTAAAAGTAATATTCGTACCTAATTTCATGACTTTTTTTATTTAATAAGCGACGAGACGAGCGGGACGTTCACGTGATTGTCAGTGATACGCCCGCCCATAACAATGTAGCGGTAGTTAAGATGATATACAATGCATCACATTGAGCTCGTCGCCTGATACAAGATGTCGAGTCTCATTATCCCAGTAATTAAGTAGTAGTTACAGCGCGCTTCAACCGGAACGCAGTAAAGTTTACACACTACTGTACATATGGGCAGAAATAGGCGCTGCGGTGGTACCTATCTAGACAGCTTCCCGTAACAGAGACCTACTACCAATAAGTAAGTCAGTAAGCCTTATGGATCCAGAGTTAATTACATGATATAAAGATTATGAGACTACATAGGTGGAAATCTCTTATATATATATTGTGCCGAGAAAAAAAGATATCGCCGTAATGAAAATATAAAATTCTCGAAGATGATTTGGAAACCGAGAGGTTTTTATCTAATCAAAATACAAGTGTATTAAATTTTAAGATACGGCGATTATTATAAACAAGAATCACACGTTTACTTAAGTTAACTTGTAAATTTAAAATCAAGTTTTCTTTAATACCAAAGTTATCCTTAATGCCATGTTCCTTTAACCGGAAGTTGAAACATTAATAATTTATCTACTTTAAAGTCTCACCAACAAACTCAAATGTCATAACAATTTTCTTCAACTTTGACTTAAAAATTTTCAACTCTTTCTGTTTCGTTTATATCTTTCTATAAACAATTTGTATAATGCTAAGATAAAAAAAATTAACTATTTGCATTGATAGAGATCACAAATGAACGGAAGCGAACACTACGTGCACTCCACATGTGACACACACAAAGAGAAGTGAGTAATTGTTTACTGCTGCAAAGCACTACCGGGATGATGGAAGAGACGTTCTCCATTTGCAACGTACATTTGCTGTATTCTGTTTGGCTAGGGAACAGCTTTCGGTAATATTTATTAAAAAAAAAATCTGTACAAAGGATTTAGATCAGCACTAATTATTATTTTTTTATTAGGTGGACACAATTTAAGTTATAATGCTGCAAGGGTATTTAAAAGATTCTGGAAGATTCATGAATAAGCTTTAAAGTCGGCCAAATGTGCAAAGAAACGTCTTTAACAACTTGTTCGATGTAAGAGATGTTTGAAATTTTTAACCCCAATATAATTATCAGCATTATTATCAGCCAACAGACGTCCACTGGACATAGACCTCCTCCAAATATCTCCAATTCAATCGGACTAGTGTTGTCCGCATTAAGCGGCTTCCCGCGACTCTGACCAGATCGTCACCAGGGTGCACCTTATGGGGGGCCTCCCAACACCACGTCTATCGATACACAGCTGCTACTCGAGAACCTTACTGACCCATTGGCTGTCAGTCCTTCAAGTAATGCCTTATCATCTGCCTTTTAAGTTGAGCAATCTTTGGGCTATGTCGGTGATCTTAGTTCTTCTACAGATTCCACATTTCCGATTCGATCGCGTAGGGAATCTCCGAGCGTAGATCTATCCACTGCCCTTTGGGTTACTTTGAGCCTTTTTAAACGGTCGAGAGTAAGGGGCGGTGGTACCTACCTTTTTTTATTTAACTAAGCGACCAAACTAAACATTCACCTGATGGTCAGTGACACTTGAGTGACTTTGGGCCTTAAAAGAATAATTATAAATTATTTAATTGAAATCAATGTTCCACCGTCAGTAGAACTGTTTTGAGATATACTGAGCTCTAGACGTCATATTAATGCAATGTTTATTATTATTTGTATGTATGAATTATTAATAAATATATATGTTTTTTTATCATTAAACAATAATTTTACATAATACTGTAAAGTATTCTAAATGATTTATAATTAATGGGTAAATGTGAATGAGTTGAAATATGTAGTTTATGTAAGGTGATACCTACCTAGATGGGTCTCCGACAATAGAGACCTAGCATCAGTGCAAACCTTCTATCATATATATTTAGGAAAAAATAATAAAAAAAAACTATTAAATTTTAATTTTATTTACTATGAAATTGTGTATCATAAGGTTATTAATTTATAAGATACTAAAAACTCATTAAGGATACTTCCTTGACACGAAATGCTTTCGGAGATCAGTCTTTCTGAAGTTCCCCGAAAGTTGTGATATGAATAAGTGATTAGGTTCCTGAAGTGAAGGTCGCTTCTCAAGAAATTAAGTTATGGAGCGTCTTATGTTAAGTAGCAGAATATAGTATAATATTTAAATTTTTAATAAAGAACATGTTTCGTGAAAAAAAAAAATAACAATCAAAACTTACAACGGCTAGCTACAGCGCCCTTTAAACCGGAATACAGTAACACTTACACGCTATTGTTTGGTGCTGCGGGGACACCACCGGTAACTTTATATGAAATAAAGTATATTTATGGAGCATATTACATATAGCTTATGTAAAGAAAACTATGATCTGATATATGATCTTTGGGGGAGGCCTATGTACAGCACTGGACGTCTGTCAGCTGATGAATGAATGAATGAAAGAAATGGTGATGATGATGATGAAAGTAAACGAAACTTTTAATAGTTTCTTTGTTAAAAAGCTTGGATGGTTTTAAAGTTTTATTAAGATTCATCATCGGCCGACAGACGTCTTATGCTCGACATAAGCCTCCCCTAAAGATCCCTACATCGATCGCTCCTGCGCTGCCGTTGTTCGCAAGGATTTATAGGGGGGACTTGGGTTATTTCCCACCATGCTAACCCAACGCGGGTTCGACAGCCAGAGCCTTATTTGTTGATTAACGGGATGCACCACAAGCAGGTGACATTGGTGGGGTCCCTTTCATCCGACTTATTGAGATTATTAAGACGTTAATCGAGAGAACAGGAAACATTAAATATGCTCAATAAGATTTTGGTTAAGTTATCACCCTTTAAGAACTTGCCCCAATTGTGGCTAGCTTTACTTAAATTGTTATCCACAATTATTTTAGGAGCTCATTTATAATTTATTCAATTACCTCATTACTCTCACGGGAAATACGGTGTTAATTCACTTTACGTACGTACATACAAATTTACCTTATGGTTACGGTTGAGGAACGTAAAATCTCCTACCTCGGCCATGTACTCCGTCATCGGCGATATGATCTTCTGCAGTTAACTATAATGGGTAAAGTTTATGGAAAACGAAAGGTGGGGAGACGGAAAAAGTCGTAGTTGAGTAATATCAGGGAATGGACTAGCATAACTGAGGCGTCGGAATTTTTCCGCCGAACCAGAGACAGAAAGGACTGCACCACGCTGATCGCCAACCTTCACTAGTTGGAGAGGCACTTTAAGAAGAAGATAATACAAATTTATATGTGTTTGTATTACAATGAATGAACCACCACTTTGTTAGTAGATTTATTATTAATTTTACTGGTGGCTTTACTTTATAGCGCCAATAATTAAGTGGCGCTAGTAAAGATACATTGCACCACATTGTGCTCGTCGCCTTGAGATCTACGATATCGAACCTCTTTACCCCAGTAATTACACTAGCTACAACGTTCTTCATACCGGAACACACCATTGTGTCTACAATACGGTGTGGCTGTAGAAATAGGTGTTGCGGTGGTACCTACCCAGACCAGTGCTAGTCTCCTTTGAAGATCTCCTACATTCGTATTAAAATATCATCATCATCAATCGATAGATGTCCACTGCTGGATATTGACCTACTCCAGATATATCCACGTTTGTAGAAGTTCGTTTGGGTTGGTAGCAGCCAGAGTCTCGTTTGTTGGTTAGCAGGGTGCACCATGAGCAAGTGAGGTTGACTTGATATCCGTGACTTGTAGCGCGGGAACCTTAACACTACCCATTTTGTAATGATCTCTACATGAATCGGGAACCTTTGGAGGTACCTCTATTTCACGGATATTTCAAACTTTTCGAACTTTCATAATACATATCCAAACAATGCGAAAAAAAAGCAAAAAATGAAAATATCTAGATTTATTTATTTTAGTTATAAGTACCAAGTTATTATATTATCTTCAAAGAGAAATAAATGTTTGTTACGAACACATTTTTACAAATAAATTAATGTCCATTCGCTACGCCGTAGATTCTCGTAGCAGGAAAGCCACAACGGCTTAGTGCTTTCAGAGTAAACATGGCTTTGTTTCTGGCGGATATTAAAAATCTGTTAGAATTTTGTAGCAGAAGAAATATTAAATTTTAACAGGTTTAAGTACACGCCCAACGCTGTAAACTAGGTTTTTTTTTTTCTACAAAACGACCGAGACGTTCATAATAGTTTTGCCTTAGTTAAGCTGATATACGCTTTGAGATACGAAAAGTACATCCCAGTAGTTACTATAATTCCTATTGAACTGGAACACAGTAATATTTGTACCTTACTGTATGTCGGCAGAATTAAGTACCGCGGTGCTGCGAACCTATGGAAAAGGTTTCTAGGAGCATAGATCTATACAAAAGTTTCATTTTATTTTTATTGTAATTTTTCATTGTTCATTCCAATATTAAGGTATACATTATATATTACAAATAGTGATTTATGTTTTGGTTTATAGATATGAATCTACTATATATAATATTTGTATATCTTTCTAAAGCATAGCGGAGCTTTAAGTAGTAATATAATATAACTGTGATATTAACCCCTGATAGTTCAACTTAAGTTTGGTAAAACGCACGCGCTATTCATTTTGAAGAGGGTTCAATTCCCGCTGAACTGGAGCTTCCGGTACAGGAAAACGTAGTGACTGTCATGTGACAACTATCAACTCGCAATTGGCAAGCATGATTGACATATGACCTTAACCTTTTCCTGACAGGCGGCAAATAATGGGTACATTAAGAGTGCTATTTATTTTTTTTAATATACGACAGCTTCATAAAGTGCATTAGTTTATTATTAGGTACCTCTCCCAGCTCAATCTGCGCGGAGTGTCCGCGACAGCCTCTTCAGGAGTGCCCCTGACTCCTTGAGTCAGCAGCCGAGCCAACCTTGCGCCCGCACTTATGCTGCTGCTGCTTGAAACCGAGCCGCGCGGAGTCGGTACTCTACAACAATGCACACTCAATTAACTCTATTGTTTAATAGAATTTCTATAGTAGAAATTTAATTTTACTTTATAACAATATATTTATTACATATCGTTATAAAGTTACTTTATAACGATTGGAGAATAAATTAGTAGGTAATCGAATGAATAGGCATGTTTGCTTTCCACCAATAAAATAAGCTGCATGAATATATTTTCCTTCTTCCATACATAACAAGGCAGAGCAGATCTTTATTATTTGGTAATGATACGACTCGTATATAATAATATTCCCTAATTTGTGTATTGCTGAAGTAAATCACCCCAAAGGTAAACGGCTAGAGTTCACGATGCCTACTGTCTACACGCCCTTAAGCAAATTGGAAAATAACTATCGCAGTCTTTTAGTAATTTATTTTACGTATACATATATATTTTTGAGTTCATTGGGATAACAATGAAGCTCAATTTTATATCAATTTATCAAGTAACAATAGAAAAGCATAGCTATTATTTGTTGTGAAATCAGAAGTATACGCTTCATACAGGCAAATAATCACAACATACCCTGGCTCCCTAAACCTATCTATATAGTACTATCAAGTCACTCAAGAGACACACAACTATGTATTGTCTATTACAAAATTAGTGCTAAATTGACTAAATTGCGAAATTGATAATTTTATTTTTAAACACAGGGACTGCGGTCGTGGTCTGCATACCCTGCCCGCAATATCTGTGCTCGTTCCTGTAAGAGCTAGGTTACAGTAGACTTGTTATTACGTCTCATTATGATGTGTAGAAGTTTATTTAATCTCGAAACTATCTTACAATCTTGTGGACCCTACCATATGTGACTAATATCGAACTCTAGACCTTCATGTTACAAGGCAAGTATTCAGCAGCGGAGACACGAGAACTTTGTCGATTTGTACGTTTCGAATGGAGGTTGTAGGATATTCTAAACGAACTGAGCACTTGAATGGCACAGGAACTGCAGTTTCGTTATTTAACTTATTGAGCAAGTTGTGTTGAAGTTGTTTCAACGGCAGCGATTTGTTTTGTAGATGGGGCGTGGAACTGTTCGGGAAACGCTATCGACGTGAACACTGGATTTGTTAACATATATAGGGTGGCGCAAAAGTAATACTCCTATCAGAAAATGCTATAAATTTTGCCTTGATGTAAAAAAATTAAAAGACCAAATAAAAATAATCCACAAGAAGAATCAAAGTTTTTCACATTTTTTTTTTAAATTACAGCCAAATAACCTTCCGATGTTGTTTGGCTGTTATTTAAAAAAAATATGAAAAACTTTGATTCTTCTTGTGGATTATTTTTATTTGGTCTTTTAATTTTTTTACATCAAGGCAAAATTTATAGCGTTTTCTGATAGGAGGATTACTTTTGCGCCACCCTATACTTACGCATTCAAATAAAACCTAGCTTATTTTCTATTCAATGTTAAATAACTAAAAATAACAATTAATAATTGGATTTTTTTGCCAGCTAATAGTAAAACAAATTTTCACAATATCGATATATAATATTCTAGAAATAAACTCTTATTTGTTTTATACTAAAATGATTTATCTTTAATAGTAATCAGGTCTTTAACGAACACGATATCTTCTAATGATTTTCCAGTCATAGTAATTTTTGGTGGCTGGAGCTTTAATGATAAAAACTTCTATTGTGTAATTTGACCAAAATATTACCTAATCGAAATGAGGGTCAATGACCCTGTGAAATAGAAGAACTAGTTCTATAGAACAATAATCCAACAACCATAAAAGTTCGCGTCGCTCCTTCGGCACACTCGTAAAAACATTTCAGACTCCGGATTCGTTATAAAGCCCACCTTATTATATAGCTGATAGGAAATCGACCATTGGTTATTGGTTACACGTCCTCATAAAGCCAACCATACTATAAAGTTATCATTATAGTAATCGTATCGTTTTTTTTTGTTCTACGAAGCGAACGAGTAGAGTGATACGTTCACATGTTCCGCTTGCCCATAACAATGAGGCGCTGGTTAGGTTGATATACACAAAATCAAATTATGCTCCTCGTTTTAGACATAAGATGTGATCTAGGTACTTTAGGAATTCCGCTAGCTACAACGCCCTTTAAACCGGAACACACTTATTATCGACTGTCGATAATAGGAGTCGTGGTGGTACCTAACTAAACGATCTCCGCCAACAGAGACCCACCAGCAGTAACGATAGTACATGCCTTATCTGATGTCTTCCAGGGTTGGATTGCAGATAATTCCTCACAGACCCGATCTCTATATTTACCAAGACGGTTTCCAGCAAAAGAGACATACTAGAAGACACTGCATATTTTTAAATTTAGATGATATTTAGCATCATCAGTCAGTTAAACAATGAGGTAGATTAAATCATAGTAATGCTAACTTATAATTTAAAATCTAGACTAATTTTGATACTCTTGCTCAACATATCTTAATGATGATATAATTCATGTTCAGTATGGAATCATTAGGGTGTAAGGGGTTCGCCCGACATCTTACGGAACCCAAGTCCACCTTACCTGTCCGTTGTGCACCCTGCTAAACAACAGACGAGGCTCGGACCAACACGTGCTGGGCTAGCGTGGTAGGGCTAAAACCCTATTACCCCTCATTGAGGATCCTTTAGGGACGCTTATGCCCAACAGTGGGCGTTATCCGGCTGATGATAATACGAAATCATTATTTACTATTGTTTATTTATTTTTGTACTTTTCTGTAGTATATCTCAAACTTGTATTATTGTCTCCTTTAGTAACAATATTACGGATGCTGTACACACTAGCAGGTGCGTCAGACTTTGTAATCACTATAATATATTATTGTATATAGTTTAATGCATGTACTACTAGTGTACATTTTCACCTCTAAAGCAAAGTCAAGTTCATTGCAGTTAATGTAACACTATGTAACACTATTTCATAAAGTTATTAGTTTGGCAGATTATTGAATTATACGGCAAAGTAACAACATTACGCCATTGACGGGGATGAAACTTAAATCACGTTATGAATTCATTATTATGTTAAAACAATTTTCAGTAATTGCCCCAAATCATTAACAAGACAGTTGACTTTAGATACTAAGTTAAAATGCTGATGAGATAAAAGCTCGTTTGTTGTCCCAGACTTGATAGTCCCAGATGGACAGACGATATCATCAGAGCGGTCGGAAGTGGTTGGATGCAAGAACCTGAACCTCGCTTTTGGTGGAAGACATTGGGGAAGGCCTATATTCAGCAGTTGATAAACAGAGGCTTATAATGATGATGTCTCAGACTTTATTATTAGCAAGCACACTAGCGGAAGGATATTTATTAATTTTCTATTAACTATAAAAATAAATAGTATTGTATGAAACCTTACTGACAGGTGTCCTAAGTTATGAAGGTTCATTGGTAATTTATTTGAACTCGAAAAAAATTTCAAATATTCGTGAGTTCATTATAGAAATATTTGTCAATTTGTAGTCAGACGGTTCATTTGATATAATTGACAACTAACTTCTCCCCCGCCCTCTTTGCTGGCCGTAACACCCTTGTAATTCCCTTTAGGGTAAGAATTTTGTAAAATCCATTCTAAGACGACCTCTAAATGACAGAAGCAATATCTCTACTAAATTTCGAGTGTTTACGTCTAATATTCAGAGACCTTGTGACAAGTCAACGAATCTCTGGTTACCTTATTTATATAGATTAAAAGATTCTAAAGGTAAAATTTTAGGCGTAGTAGATAGATCATATATCTGAGATAAATCAAAGTCTATATATTCCCTGACTTCGAATACTATTACAGTGGTAAAAGAAAATTGGGTTCATAAGTCAACTGTCGAACCAATAAACCTTACATCGTCGCTAAAATAAATGGGTTCATGTGTCGAAAGTGGAGTTAAACTTATTTCAAGTAAAATTGGTGGAAATTAAATACATATCAGAGCACCTTTGGTAAATGATAAAGGGATTGGCGACGTTCATCTGAAGGCAGCTGGGCTAGTAGTAATCTTTAATTTCACTAGCTACGATTCAGAAAATATTGAGGTTGCAGTTAAGTTTATCTAGACAGACAATACTTAAGCGTATATACTTTACTCATACTTTACCATACTTTAGCTTAGAAAGCGCACAAGCTTTCATAGCTTGTCATAACTTCCGTCTAGCAAGCCTTGCGAGTGACTCCGTACAAACACACAGATACTCTCCAGTGAGATATTCCTCTTCCAATATTCTGAAGATCCCAAAGCGTTTAAAAGCGATTCAGTACTATTAAGTATATATTTATTAATTTTTACTTTAATATATAGGTTAATCACGTTTTCCGGATGTTTATATAACTAGAAAATTAATTACATATTTGATTGTGTACATGTATTAATGTGGGTAAATATATATAACCATTACACTCTTACCAATATATATATATATACTGGTGTACAAGCGAGTTCACTAGTGGTAGATATCTGTTGCCGGTGACCGTCTAGGTGGTAAACAATAATGTACAAACATTACTGTGTTCCAGTTTGAAATGGGGCTGTAGCTGGTGATATTACTGGGGTAATGCTACTTAAAATCTTACGTCTCAAGCGACGAGCACAGCGTGTTAAGGATGATATATCCTAACTAACATCATTATGGGCTGTGAACGTATCCTCATCTCATTGTTTCGTAGAACAAAATAAATATTGATATGGGGTCAAATTAATAATATGAGACAATACGAGTTATAAGCTAGTTGGTATATCAAGTCAAGCAAATTTACGGGCGAAAGAATAAATTTTGAAGCTGAAAGTATTTGATGTGTACAAGTTAGAAGATTATTGGGGCTATTGTCGTTACAATAACCTAAAAATAGGTCGTAAAACCTTTAATAAAGACCCAAACTCGCTACTAGTGTGCGGTAATACCACATCGATTTTGTACAAACGAGATTGGAATGCGAATAACCATATTAGGTACAGCACTTAGTATCAGGTGTTTAACATTGTCATTTTATTATTGTAAATTTAAATCGCTTTAATAAAGCCAAATAAAAATGTGTTAAAAACACACTTTTATGGAATATATTTAACTTTTCATTGCAAAACATTCACGTAATGTTAGTGTAATTTCATACGACAGCGAATGCGAATAATCGTTGCCCATTACTCAGTACTATTACGTGAAATTGTTTTTTTTTTTTTTAATAATTCATGTAAGAAGAAATTCATTAAACTTACTTACTTAATACTCATAATTATGGTAACGGTCAAACATGATTATTAGAAGTAGAGAGATTAGAAGGCATAAAGAGTATATATATGTAAACTGTAATACATACAAAACTATTTTATGGTAATTTATAATAAATACACAAATATAAAAAAAAGATTTACATAAATATATCTTATTATCTGTCCCCCACCCGTTAGCCGTTAGCCTCAACACCCCTAAAACTTTCTTTGGGGATAGAATTTTGTAAAATCTATTCTTAGCTGACCTCTAAACGGCAGAAGCAATATCTCTACCAAAATTTGAGTGTTTACGTCTGATAGTCTCCAAGATCTCGTGATGAGTCAATGAATCTCTGGATAAATCTTATATATACCTAGTCCGGCCTTAAGGTCTGTTACAAATGTAAATGCTTTTTTTTTAATCAAGTAATGAATTATTAAAATTTATACCTAGATATTTATTAGTCTCAGTAAGAAATAAAAAAAAATATTTTTTTGGAAATGGCCACCTTTGGCTTTTATATAGGCCTTTATTCTGTTTGGCCACGAATCTATGGATTTACGCACTGTTTCCAAGGGGAATTAACAGTATTTATGGCCAGATTAGTCATACATTACACAAGTTATATAGTCATTACTTACAATATCAAACAATTTGTACTTAGGCTTAAACCACGGTTAAGTTAAATATTAAAATAATGGATTAATAATACAAAATTCAAAAACTATTCTATGACAATAAAGTTTAGTTATCATATTTTTTGTATTCAACGAAGCGATGAAGCGAGCGGGACTTTCACCTGATGGTAAGTGATACAAGGTGGTACGATAAGATGTTATACATAGCACCACATTGTGGCTGTCGCCTTGATATATAGAATGTTAACTTTTGTTACCCCAATAATTTCACTACCACCCCTTTCAACAAGACCTACCACCAGTAAAAATTCACGTATGTTTAAGTTTCATTTAATTACAGATGAAAACAAACTTCTCATGTGTCACTTTGTTATGAAATTTTCGACGTTGATGAATTATACTCTGTTCTCGCGGAACTTTGCTGTGTGTTTATTAAGATGAGTTGTTAAAAAAAAAAACAGTTTCACCGATAAAAGAAACCATTTCGGGTTTTTATGAAAACGCCAAGTACACGCGTACTAAGTTGAATTGTTAAGCAAAAAGTTAAAGCTCTTGAAGACAAAGGCCTTTAGCAAAATTCGGCTTAACTCCAATAAGGACTAAAAATAGTGAAAAGGTTTTATTCGTGGTAGATCTCTGTTGTCATACTACTGTTCAAATATTACTGTTCGTAATACATTTGAGGGGTGCTATAGCTAGTGAAATTACTGCGGTAACGAGATCTAATAACTTATATTTCAATCGACGAGCACAATGTAATGTGACACCGTAACTAGCGAACCTCTTAGTCGTCCAGTAGAATCGAAGAACAAAAAAGTGGAATAAAAATGTTATATGATCAAAAATAAATAATAAAGTAGATAATTTGTTTCATGAAGAAACAAAATTTTTGTAAAAGAGGTTTTGGTAAAATCAAGTTACTGAACTATTTTATAATTTACCAAGCAAAGTCTATTTCATAACATATGACAGGTTATGAAAAGAACCAACAGTGTATGAAAAGCGCTGCACCGCATTTTAACTTGTTAGATTTAAGCAAAAACAATTTCGTAATTAAGTTACGTCTTATTGTATATGTATGTATATAAATATTATTCCATACATATACGCTAATGTAGTGTTTGTTTTATTATAATAATAAATATGTATATTCTGTCTGTTTAAAGACAAAAAGCTCATAAGAGCTTTACATTCGACTGGATTTTCTTTTCATATTAAGTATAGAAAAAGTAAATAGTGGACGAAGGTTTGTAATATCAAAGAATACGTGAAGAAATATAAATCTAGAATATAAGAGAATTAATAAAAAATTGCACATATATATGCAAAAGTGTGTTTTCTTTGTTCGCCAATCACATGAAAACTAATGAATATATAGTTATAGGGACAAGACCATTCAGCGTGGAATGTTTTGTATATAGTTATATATAGGCTATATATGCTCTTTATACATGGAGTTGTGGTCCAGGGAAAAGTTGAGGGTACCAAGCCACGAGGAAGATCGCCTGTGAGGTGAACTGACCAAATAAAAGCGGCAGTGAATGGCTTATCATCGTTATCACTACTCGAATGCACGATGAAGGCGGCCATCAGAGAAGAGTGGCGGAGTGTTGTAAAGCTTGCCACCAACACCTGAACTGATGACCACGACCATTCTTCATACCGACGATGAAGAAGAAGAAAAGATAATTTTAATTAACTTTTTATTCATATTATTTATGTGATTGCTATAGTAACAGTTGTTATAGAAAGTCATTTGCGGCTGCGGTTCCTCTGAGATATCCAAAGATTCGTTCACTCATCACGAGATCTCCGAAACTATTACCCTTAGACACTCAAAGTCTGGTAGAGACATTGCTTTTGTCATGTAGGGGTCAAATGAGGGAAGATTCTATAAAATTCTTTCCGCTAAATGAATTGCGGCCAGCAAGGTGGGCGGGGAACAGCTGCTTGCAACATATAAGAGTATGTTGTGAATATATTTACTTAGTGTTGCAAGTTTAGAAATGATTAAAAGCTATATATTACTCGTCACGATATAAAGGAAGTACGTAAGCACAGGAACATGATTCGGTTTGAATTTTGATTTTAGTTTTTGATACTTTTAGGATGTCTTTATTTTTATCATGATCTACTATTTCACGTTTTCAATTTTAAAGGAAATCTTTACTCTAAAGGATACATTTTTATTATCATCTCATTAAGTTAAATTTAACAAGGATCATTATTGATATATCGGCTATTGGCTCTCAAGATAATTTACCTTTCGTTCCATCATTCCTTTTAAGAAATATTTTTTTACCGTCGAATAAACCTTAAGTACTTCATGAGTAAGCACTTTCATGCTTCGGAAAGCTATTTCAGCAATTGGTCCCCACTGTGAGCTTAGGATGGCGCTTTGCCTAAAGCTTTCAAGTTGGCGAATCTAAGTTTTCTGACATTCAGCATAAGTATTTAAGGATACGTAGGAAATACATACAATTTATAAGTATATTGGTTAATGTAATAACTTAATGTGTTTTTTATTGCAACTAACTCGTTTAAGTTTTAAGTTTCTTTGTTATTTAACTGTGCTGATGTTATTCAAGGAGGTGTAAGGGATCCCGCACAACAATTTACGGGATCCGAGCCAACCTCACCTGCTCGTGAAGCACCCTTCTTTCCACAAATGAGGTTCTGTTTTCCACCAATCCGCATTAATCCAGCTTGGTGGGAAATGACCCAAATCCCCTCGTATGAACCTTTACAAATGTGGAGATTTTTGGGGCAGGCCAACATCAAGCAGTGGACGTCTATCGGCTGATGATGATGATACTGATTATATTATCCAACGTACTTGAAAAAATTGTTGTATCAAACAAATCTTTTCACGTATTAAAATATAGATACGCAAAGTAAATAGAGAGTAGTTCTATATAAAAAGTTAATACACAGATAACCAAACACAAAGTAATTAAAGTTTTTGTTAAGTCCCAAAGTTAAATTTTAAGTAGTTGAATTTAAAAATACATTTCTTTATAAAAGAGACTCGTATTCGGAAGTCTCGTTAAGACGAATCAGCGAAATGAGATATTTGCTGTCTTATTTTACGACAGAAAAAAATTGACAGTGTTTCCGCATAATGATAGTAAAGCCTTTTAAAGTTTCACTAGAATAAAATATGCAAACTATATATAATTATGTAAAGGTAGATGAAGAAAAAATTAAAACACTCATCTGATAGTATCATGCTTCATCATCATCAGCCGATACACGTCCAATGCTGTACATAGGTCTCCTCCAAAAATCCCTACATGATCGGGTTGGGATTGATATGAGAGCATTTGTACCGTTTTCCACCACGCTGGCCCAATTCCGGTTGGTGAGAGCCATTACGTGAAGGTGAGGTTGGCTTGGATCCCGTGAGTTGTTGTGCGGGGACTCTTATACCCCTGTGGCACGCTTGCCCATAACAAACTACTAGATAAAATCATCATCATCATCATTAGGTGCTCTCTTCAAGCTTAAGTTTGACGATCAAATTGAGAAAATGAATCCGATCCACAGTTTATTTTAACTGATGGTATTTGCTGGTTACGATGTTTACATTACATAATAAGATCTTCGAATTGAAATATATAAGTAACGTTATCGCTGTATTTTTCTTTATTCGAAGAAAGGAGGAGATGAGCGAGGTGATCACTAGATCATAGATAATACGCCTTTTCTTTCGGTTTACGTGGAGGAAATGCCTTCGCATACCTATCTTCGCGGAGACAAAGACAGATTATGTCGGATTTGCACCGATTAAAACCCCCACAATGCCATACCTTCGTCGCTTTACGGCAGGGCTACGAGAACGCTTTCGAACACCTCCTCCATCCCGCCAGCGCCGGCTGCACCATGCAACCTGGGGGGGGGGGGGGAAACCACTCCTTTGCATCTCTATAAGGACGCACCGGAAAATACAGCGCGCCCCGATAGTCACCGGGGCAAGAGTTCCCTCGAATCCGTCACCTGGATGCTATGGGAGTCAAAGGAGTATACTCTCCTAACTCCCTTCGGCGGATCAGCTCTTGAGTTCCACCGCCAACTGTTACACGGCCGCAGAGAACAGTGAGAGTGGCGAAACGAAATACCGACACTCATCTCTCTCCGCGACTCCACCTTGGCTGCGAAGGGCAGTACAAACCTATCCTATATATATATATATATATTAGTTAAATTATTTACATGCACCTCTCACCAACTCGCATTAGGCTAACGTGGTGAGAAATGGCTTCAACCTCTACCTGCTGTGAGAGTTTATGGTAAAGGCCTACGTCCAGCTGTGGACGTGTACCGGCTGATGATGATGATGATTTACATGCATTATTAGATATCATATATCATATTTTAGACCTCTAACCTCAAGTTTAGTTCCATCAGATCTTTTTTTCTACAATTTATCGCTGAGGCGATCAACTACTATATTCTTGTAAAGATGAAATATGATTCCCCGGGGAAAGATTTGTGTGATCACAGAATCTGATCGAGTTTGTTCCAGGATTTATAGCCACACGGAAGTTTGGGAAGATCAAGGTTGGCCGTTTTGAAATTGTGCGCTTGAGGTTATGCAGTTAATGAATTTTGCAACCAGTATGGTTTACAACAAATATGATGTTACAACCAGGAAAACTTTGATAAGGCTCTTTAAATAATTAAAAAAATATTTAATGTATGTAAAAATGTGTATAAAATATTATTTAATAAAACAATTGAGGGAGGGGGGAATAATAGGGGTGCTTTACAAAGGTGATTTCTAACACATTTAGAATAATTACTATACACAGGTAATATACCTTTCTATAGACCTAATTCTAGTGTGTATATTAAATACAATTATTTACATATAAAAAAAGACAAAGTGTATTGTTAATGTAACTGAAATTCTTCGGAATGAATACTGATTTCCACCGATTCAGAACCAGTTGACATAACAGTGTGTCTTTACCTAATGGCAAGTGATACTGATGTTCATATAAATGGCGCTTATTAAGATGATATACACTGCACCACAATATGATCTGGGTCTTAGATTATATAATGTTATCTGTATCAGTTAGCAAAAATTTTACTAGAACACTTTTTTTTGGTGTTAGGGGGAAGTCTTCTAAATATCTGATCAGGAGGGAGGCTAAGGCTATGTAAGATTTCTATCCACTAAACCCTTCGGTGGTCTCCTTTAGAGTGTTAGGAGGAGCTACGAAATGTCTGATAAAACGCGCCAGTGACCCTCTACACTCTATACACGTCCCAAGGAAGAGTCGAGCCCTTTTAGGTATCCACATTCCTAATACGGCTTGCTTATCTAGTTATGGAGGCTCCTATGCTCAAGGATCATTACCTTGAAGACCCTTTTAGTCGCCTTCTATGACAGGCAGAGTTTACATCAGTCTTATTCTTGCTAGCCCGAGACTACAACGGATGTTAATAAGATTCAACTTCTAATGTCTCAGGCGACGAGTGCAATATGGTGCAGTGTATAATATTATGACTAGTTACACGTTGTTATGGGCTGGCGTATTACTTACCATCAGGTGAAAATCTCGTTCGCCTCGTCGCTTAATTGAAAAAAAAAAAAAAACAGATCTGCCGGTATTACCTACCTAGGCAGTCCCCTACACAAAAAATATAGTATACCAACGTCTGGTCTATTTGTAAGGTTTATTAATAAATCTTTATTATATTAATAGTAAAAGTGTCTGAATTAATAATAAAATGAATTATGAGGCATTTCCAAATTCGATGTATACGGATTTATGGTCGTGTATAGATACGATATCAGCTTCTAGCAGCCGATAGCTGTATGTAAAGCTATTGCATATAAATCGAAATCGAAACGAGCGGTATCAACAAACCTACCCTCGCTGTATAACTTTACACTTATATTAAAATTTACATTGAATTCAAGCATATAAAAATGATTTCTTATTCCACCGGGTGGGATCCCATTATTAATAAAATAAACCACTAAGCATCCCACTTATCACATAGATCAGATAAGTGGGATGCTTGGAGGTCCCACCCGATGGTGTCATAAGAATTTTTATATGCCTGAATTCAATGTAAATTTTAATATAAGTGTAAATTTATACAGTGAGGGTAGGTTTGTTGATCCCGCTCGTGGATCATCGCATCCCCCAGATGGACCGACGACATCATCAGGGCGGTCAAAAGTGGGTGGATGCGAGAAGCTGAGGTTCGCATTTGGTGGAAAACATTGGGGAAGGCTTATATCCAGCAGTGGATAAACAAAGGCTGATAATGATGATGATGTTAGTGGTGATGCCACGTATTCTTCAAGACACGTTAAGTTTATTCTGCGTAGATCTGACTGTAAATAATAATTAGGAACCTGTAAGTGGGCATGATGTCAAAAAATCTGTCACATTACTTCCGCGACCATTGATGCTGCAAATCGCTCGAATTGATGTGGTGTTTAAGTAAATGCAATATAATTCTTAATAATCAGTTTAAGTATCGCGAGATTTTATTCCTATCTACTTCAAAGTTAAACATTGATTAATTTTAATATGTGAATCGTCTTTTCCTGCTTTACTTACCATATTTTCTTCTTCTTCTTCTTCTTAGCATTTGTCCCATCTTATAACAGGGTCTGCTTTTTTACTTGTTTCATTCCACTTCGCTCTACTTGAAACATTTCTTGAGATCACAGCTCATCATATCCTTTGTCACTACACTCAACCATCGCAGCTTCCGTCTTCCTCTCCGCCATTTGCCGGGTATTTTGAGGATGAGTGTTTTGTTGCCTATGTATTCAAGTGGTCCCCTACCATATTTTAAATTATGTAAAATAATATGATATTACTCTCTTATGGAGAGGGAAATTTCAGGAAGATATTCTCCCGTGTAAGAAGAAGCGTTATGTGAAGATGAAACCTCGGTGGTCATACTTACTTCACGAAATATGAGCAGCAAATTAAAAATATATGTACTTTTCTGATCCTGATCATGTTTCGTACCATGAGCAAAACGTGAAGCTCAACTATAAACAGTACGAAGGATCACTATGGAAGACATCTGCTCCATGTAATAACTAAAAGTAAAGTATTAAGTCAAAAACTTGAGTCGATACACTGAGAATATTGCTAGTGCAGCCGCAAACCACATGGAGAACCTCAAGCGGAGCAAGTATCAATGCTTTAGCGGGGATTTCATATATGAACCGTTTGGGGTGGAAACGTTAGGATCTACAGGTCCGGTTGCGCTTACACTTTTTAGAGATTTATCAAAAAAAAAAACTAACGGAAGCTACCCGCGACCTAAGAGTCATTCACCGCGGCAATGTCATCAGTTTTCTCGGCGCTCTGCCCGACCGGGATGACCTGGGGCTTTTCTTTTATTGTTAGTATATATGTGTTATTATATAATTGTAAGTTTCTTAGCCATCAAACATCGTAATTTTTTTTAGTACCTTTTGATTTTTAACCGAGTCAAAAAAGAAGATTTACAAATTTTGCTTTCATCTTTAATTTCAACTGAACAAGGTTGCGGGCACAAGTTAGTTTTAAACTTGACTAGACTAAGTTTAAGAAAACCTTATTCTCGTTACTTCAGTATATCAACTGAGATGGTACATAGACTAATAAAGCCCAAAATGAACTCGACCAGTCGTCGGTCTTTCCGTAGGGAATCCCCGTTTATTACGCGACGCAGAGCGGAGTTGCCAACAGAAAAATAGACGAAATAACTCTCTTTCAGTTTGTCTTTTACTCTTACATTCGATTTAAATTGTTTAGGTTTGTTTTAGTAAATATTTTGGCTGTTATATACAAAGGGGGTGAATTTATAGCTGTAATAAATTTTATATTAGAATTTTATTAACATTTATTAAGGAGGTGACAGGGGTCCCGCACAACAACTCACGGGACCCAAGCCATCCTCACCTTTTTTTTTATCGCGAGTGAAATCTTCTTAAAAGATACCTTGCTTCTGGGGGGAAGACAAGTTTATGTGGGCTTCAGCCCACTGAAACCCCCTCGGTGGTATCCCTCAGTGCGTTAGGAGGAACTCCGGGATTTTCTACGGAATGCACCGGTGCCGCCTTGCACACTGGCTAAAACATCCCACGGAAGGGCAAAGCTTTTCTTAGCACCCACGCTGTGCTACGGCAAATACAAGACCACTATGTATTTGTCGTCCTTCTAAGGCTTACTTATTGAGCTCTTGAAGTACTCTGCAGTTCACCTCCCTTTTATAAAATGCGGCGTCCCGAGCTACGTACTGGCAAGCCATCCTCACTTGCTCGTGCGGCACTTTGCTAATCTACACACGAGCTGGCTCCCACCAACCCGCATTGGCCTAGCTTGGTGGGAAATGGCCCAACCCTGCCCATATAACGGGAAGCATTAACGACGGTACCTAATGCCCGGCGATACTGGACGTCATGTTGAGTACTTCCGACAATCTGGTAAAGGTCAAGGAAAGATACTGGATACGAGCCGTGGATATTTTCTACATGGAGCGTTGCTGCTCTTACTGGTGGTAGGTCTCTGTTACTGGAGACATCGTCTAGGAACGTATCACCGCAAAACAAACATGCGTGCGATGTGGTGCTATGTCATCATCGTAATCATCATCTGCGGATAGGGGACCAATGCTCGACATAGGCCTTACTCAAAGATCTCTACAGCGATCAGTCCTGCGCTGTGATGCTGTGTATAACATCTTAATTAGCGCCACGGTGTTATGGGCGGGCGTATCACTGACTATCAGGTGAACGTCTCGCTCGTCTCGTCAATTTATAGTTTTAAAAAAACCCTGGAATTATCCTCTCTTTAGACGCCTTTCATGAGATGCCGGATGTATACTCTTAATGTGCTCTACTCTATTTTGTGCCCGACGAAAAAAAAATTTTTTATGAAAGGTCTGAAAAAAAAGAACTGGAATAGTTAATTGAATCAATATCAGAATTAACTGAGTCATCCAATTAATCTAGACCACAGGAAGTGAATGAAATAGTTGATCATATAATATATATATAATTATTACCTTATCATTAATTGAAGTTTATTCGTGATATTTGTTTAGTAAATAAATCCCCAGTATAAATTATAATTAATGGCGAATAAGTAAATATCAGTAAAGTAACGTTACAAAGTGATTATTTTTTTTTTAAATGTTCGTTCTAGACATACATATATTTCCTGGTGGTAGATCTCTTCTGCTGGAAACCGGCTAGGCAGGTGTCACCTCAACATAGTTTAACAAGCGAGCCTTAGAAAGACGGCAAATGCATGATGGTCTTGTATTTGCCGTAGCACAGCGTGGGTGCTAGGAGATCCCACCTAATGCACTAAGGGAGACCACCGAAGGGGTTTTAATGGGTAGAAACCCCCATATACACTTGTCTTCCCCCCAGAAGATTTCCCCCGCGATAAAAAAAAGGTGCCACCGCAGCGCCTATTTCTGCCGGCAAATAATAGTGTGCAAACTTTACTGTATTTTTTGAAAGGCGTTGTTGGTAGTGAAATTACTGCGGTAATGACACATAATATCTAACATCCCTAGGAGACGAGCATAATCTAGTGCTGTGTACATCATCCTAACTACTGCGCCATTGTTATAATTAGGCTCGTTACTTTACTAACAAATCAACGTCTAGTATTATACGTAGATTATATATCCTCATCATAGATAGACGTCCACTGCTAGACATAGGCCTCCCCCAAAGATCCCCACATAGATCGGTTCTGCACTGCTCGCATCCACCGTCTTCTTGCGACCATCGAACACTAGGGACCGTCGTTTGTAGGGGTTCATATAGGAGGATTTGGGTTATTTCAAACAACTCTAGCCTAATGCTGGTTGGTGGGAGCCAGTCTCGTTTATTAATTAGCAGGGTGTATCACTAGCAGGTGTGGTTGGGTTGGGTGCTGTGAGTTATTGTGCCGGACCCTTTACACCCTGTCACTCCAGTATTTTTCACACAATACTACTTGCTGGCAAAAGTTACCACCTTCAGACGGTTTTCCACAATGAAAAGCTATTAGTACAGTTATACTAACGAGTATATAAATAATTCTTGTCCAAGCAGATCCGGTTCCAAGCTAAAATAAATAACATGTTAATAAGTAATATTACTGGTGGTAGGTCTCTGCTGCCGGAGACCGTCTAGGTAGGTGTACTGTGTTCCGGTTTGAACAGCGTTGTATCTAGTGAAATTATTGAGATTTCTTATATGTTTGTTAACCATTTAAACTCAAGTTCGCTTATGTGTTGTCTGAAGACATATTCGTACATGGCGGGCATACATTGACATATGCTTACATATTAGATTATATATATATATTTACAAAAACATACAAAAACGGTTTGAATAAGCAAATAAGAGTATTGATTCCTTCGTTACATTGTACGCAACTTCGATAGTCTGATGAAAGTTTTTGATTGTACCATAAAGTATTCCGTTGGAGGAAATTCTCATTTAGTTCTTTCGTAACTAACTCGAGAATTCGGTGCCTGTGAAAAGTATACACACAAAGGAATTGTGTGTGTAAAGCTAAATGAAAACATAGTTTTTTTTTATTTAATCGATGTAATTTAAAACTTTTATATTACTTTTTTTAATATTGTATAACCTAGTGCTTAACTACGATTCTATCTAATGGAAAGCTTATGTGTAATCTAAGTAGTAAAACGCATTAGTATAGAAGAAGCCTATTCACTTTACATTCATAATATCAATTTAATGGTCTTTCTAGTATTTGGGCTTTTATTGGTTCTACCAAAAAAAGGTTTCATCATCATCAGCCGATAGACGTCCACAGTTGGACATGTCTCCCATAAAAAAAAAATTAAACGCAAGTTATATCTTAATATAGTATATATAAACTTACGAATCGCCATCAGATTGTATTGTAGTTATAATTATAATTACAACTGTGCTGTAGTGGAAGAATCTGGAGTTAAAAGTATTTTTTTTTATTACTTAATAGTCTAGTACTTAGCTCTCACCTGATGTAGAGCAGAGTTATAATCTAGGTGGTAAAGCGCACTAGTATAGAAGAAACCTATTCATTCTTTGATTGAATACTCCCACGTCATAGCTGGACGGGACGGAAATACTGTCGCCGACAGACTGTTCCAATACTTCGCTGTTCGCACTATGAGGGACGATGCAAAATGCTTTGTCCTAAGGGGTGGAATATCGACAACAAAGGGATGAATGTCTGCCGTGTGTCTATACGTTTGAAGGTTAAAAAGGCGATGGCGGTATTGAACTATATAATTCTTGACCACATTCTATAAATGCATTGTTAGAGTGTGGTCACTCATTTTACAGTAACCTTTGATCACGTAAGGACTAATGTGACTAATGTATTTTAAGTTTTTACTGATAGTAGGTCTCTGTTCTTGAAACCCGTCTGGGTAGGTACCACCGCAACCTCTATTTCTGCCGCCAAACAGAAGTGTGTAAATATTACTATATTTCCGTTTGAGGGTATTTCAGCTATTGAAATCACTGGAATTAGGAGACAACATCTCATATGTATTTTGGCGATGAGCGCAATGTGGTGCAGTGTATACCATCTTAATTAGAGTCACGTTGTTATAGGCAGACGTATTATTTACAATCAGGTGCACATCCTGCGCGAATCGTCGCTTGATTTAATAAAAAAAAATCTGTAGAACACCAGGAGACTAACTATCTTACGTCGGTGACCTAAACTATCCAGTTTTGAACTTAACAACACCTAGTCACCAACTATCCTTTTAGCGATCCTATCCATAAAGTCTGAAACTACCAGTTGGTATTTTGCGGCACCAGCAGGCTTTATAAAGAGTCAAAAGCAGTCTCGGTTTGAAGTACCGATTACTTCATCATTATTAAACATTTACATAAACATAACCCTCATCATCATCACTCGATAGACGTACACTGCCGGACATAGGCCTCCTTCAAAGACCTCCACATCGATTGATCAGAATCATAATGAGAAGTGATTTTTTTTTATGCAATGAAGCGACGAGACGAGCGGGATGTTCTTCTAATGGTAAGTGATACGCTCGTCCATAACAACGTGGCATTAAGTAAGATAGTATACAAAGCACCACATCGAGCTCGTCGCCTTGAGATATAGGATATTAAGTCTCGTTACCCCAGTAATTTCACTAGCTATAACTCCCTTCAATTTTAATGTTTGCACACTACTGTTTGTTGGTGGAAATAGGAACTGCGGTGGTATCAATCTAGACAGTATCCGGCTACAGGCTCATCATTATCATCATCATCATTGTTGGCGACAGGATTACAAAAGAGGAAATAATCGTTCGCAATGACATTCAGTTGAACTGGTCGTAACATGGCAACCAATTGCGAGAAAATCGTCTGGTTATTTTTGCGCCCTTATGTTTATTTGCGGTGTAAGGGGTCCCACACAACAACTCACGAGACCCAAGTCAACCGCACCTGTTCGTGGTGCACCCTGCTCGCCAACAAACGAGGCTCTGGCTCCCACCAACCCGCGTTGGACTAGCGTGGTGGGAAATGACCCATATCCCCGATATGAATCCTTACAAAAGACTGAAGCTCGCAAGCAGCCGCTGCATGCGAGCAGCGCAGGACGAATTGATGTGGGGATCTTTGGGGGAGGCCTATGTCCAGCAGTACATTAAGGTAAACCAGAACCTGGCGCAGTTAACCATCATAATTATCAGCTTTTGTTTATCCATTGACAGAAGCTTACCATCAGGAAATGTAAGTAAAACGCGTTAAGCTTTTACAGTGATATCTAAAAATACTGTGTTGAAGTAAGAAATCGTAATTCGGTTCATAAACAAGCGAAATGCGGTGTTATCAACAGTTTTACTTATTTAGAGTGCTTTTTAATGCGACCTTACATTTTTATAGCATTTTTTACGCCTACGTTGTAGACGTGCTGTTACTTAAAATTTAACGGTTAACTGTGGTAAAAGTTTGTTCTTTAAATGGCAATATCCAATATATCACAACTTTTCAAAGTTATTTATCATGTATATAGAATTTAAACTAGTTAAAATAAACAGTTAATATTGTAGCATATGCCTATGTATGATCACCAGGTATGTATGAATATGTCAGACAACACATAACTGAGCTAGATTTTAAATGATTAACAAATATAAAAAACCTCAATAATTTTGCCAGCTAAAACGCCCTTCAAACCGGAACATAGTAATGTTTACACAGTACTGTTTGTCGGCTGCAATAGGCGCTGTGGTGACACCTACCTAGACGGTCTCCGGCAGCAGAGACCTACCACCAGTAATATTACTTATTAACATGTTATTTATTTTAGCTTGGAACCGGATCTGCTTGGACAAGAATTATTTATATACTCGTTAGTATAACTGTACTAACAGCTTTCTACCGTCGAAGACCATCTGAAGGTGATAACTTGCGCCAGCAAGTAGTATTGTGTGAAAAATACTGGGTTTACAGTTACAATAACTCGCGGGACACAATCCAACCTCACCTGCTCGCGGTGCATCGTGCTAATCAACAAACGAGGCTCTGGCTTTCACCAACCCACATTGGGCCAGCGTGGCGGGAAATGGCTCAAATCCCCCTATATGAACACAAATACACAACGGCCCCTAGTGCCCAGCGGTACTGAAGGCCCTGCTGACTGTAATGTTCCAGGCAGCTGCTGGTAGTGGCAATGCCGTACCGATCGATGCGGAGGCCTATGTGCAGCAGAGGGCGTCTATTGGCTGATGATTGATTGATATTTCTAGAATATTAAGACATGTTAGAAGTCAGCAATGACAATGTTATACGGTGTAAACTTCCCATCTCTATTAGTTAAATATCTAGCTTGTTTCTTTTCCCAGGAAAAGAGAATAGCTTCCTCTCTCTTAAAGTTTTGGAAAAGATTCTGAGAAAATGTTTAAAGTTATCATTATGATCAGATGATAGAAGTCCACTACTGGACAAAGGCCTCCCCAAAAATGACCACACCGATCAGTTGTGAGGTATCCATTAGTTTTAATGTTGTTTAATAATAACACTGAACCCACTGGATGGGAGTACCGCGTGACCGATCGATATGGAGATCTTTGGGAAAGACTTATGTCCAGCAGTGGACGTCTGTCGGCTGATGATGATGAATAATAATACAGTTTTAGAATTAACTGTGAATATATCATGTTACGAGCGTAACTTTGATAATGTTATAACTCGTAAACCATTAGTGGTTACAATGTAATTATTGGTTGTGGTGTGATCATTACTAAGCTTTGTTAGAGGAGCTGATAAATGAGCTACAGATGTAGCCTATTGCCAAATTAAACGCTCACTAAACCGCCGTAACGTGAGGGCATTAAATCTATATATATTTATATATCCTTTACATATATATATATCCTACACTCGTAATCTTTAATGGAATTATTCATAAAGCCATCATCATTAGTTATTACTTTTAACCGCAAGTTTTATTACTTTTTATAAAAAAAAACCATGCCATTTTCTGCGGTGATCACTCCTCATTATCGTCATCTAAATCGATGGACGTCTACTACTAAATATAAACAAGGATATGTTTTAGAAATAAGAAACGCTAATGTACAAATGGGTGAAAACAGGAGTCCTTAGCCAAAAGTTAGAGGAACAATGTTTAAAAAAAATGCTGGACTTATACTCCTCAAAAGATATCCATTTACATTGGTCCTCAATTGTAAGCACTTTTTCCTATTTTTAAAATATAGAAAAACGTTTATTTTTCGAAACGATTACTTTAACATTGATTTATCTCTTTGCTGGTGGTAGGTTTTTCTTGTCGGAGACAGTTTATGTATGTACCACTGCAGCGCCTATTTCTGCTGCCGAACAGCAGTGTTCAAACTTTACTGTCTCCCGGTTTAAAGGGCGCTATAGCTAGTGCAATTACTGGGGTAACTCAACATCTTCAGTCTCAGGTGACGAGCGCAATCGTCTTAACTAGTTTCACGTTGTCATCAGGTGAACGTCCCGGCCGTCTCATCTCTTAATTAAATACAAAAGAAGAACTAGCTGTTCCCCGCCCGCTTTGCTGGCCGTAATATAGAATTAGACTTGATTATGAACCCTTACAAACGATGGCTCCTGGTGCCCGATGGTCGTGAGAAACCGCTGGATGCGAGCCGTGCAAGACAGAGCGATAGGAAATCCTTGGCGGAGGTAAGTCCAGCAGTAGACGTCTATCAGCTAATGCTACATAGTAATCTCATACTATGTATTTATTTGAGAGGAGACGGAACGAGCGGGAGGTTTACTTGATGGTAAGTGATACGTCTGCTCAAAATAACCTGGCGCTAGTAAGGGTATTATAGACTGCACCAAGTTGCGCTCGTCGTTGAGACGTAAGATTTTAATTCTCATTACCCCAGTAATTACACTAGATAAAGTACTATTCAAACCGGACCACAGTAATTTACACGCTACAGTTTGGTGGCAGAAATAAGTGCTGCAGTGATACTCACCTAGATAGTTTTCGGCAATAGAGACATCCCACCAGTAATGAGATGACTTCTTCCCATCAAGATAAGAATTTTTCAAATTACACGTATATTGCATTAGTATTTGTAATTGCCTACAAACATTTACAGAAAATCGACTCCGGTAGTTAAATACAGGCGCATGTCAAGTGTGAGTGCACCTAATAACGGACTAACCGCATCGGAACACCCCGACGGTAATTATTCCCAGAGGGTTGGAAAGCATGAGCACTCACACCACATGCTTCCAATAGCATATATATATATACGCCTTGAAGCAAATGCTACAGTTATATATTTAACATAATATACGTTATATAAAGGTAGGGGAATATACATAAAAAGGTATAGATAATAAAAGTATATCATCATCATTATCATCAGCCGATAGACGTGTTGGAGTTCATTGAGGGGATTATATTTTTTTATTATCAGTACATTTACTGGTAGTAGGTCTCTGTTGCAGGAGACCATCTAGGTCCACCGCAACGCCTATTGCAGCCGACAAACAGTGCCGTGCATATATTACTGTGTTCCAGTATGAGAGGCATTAAGTTAGTGTAATTACTGGGGTAACGAAATATCACAAGCGCTATGTTGCTATAGGCAGGCGTTTCACTTACCATCAGGTGAGCGTGTTGTCGTATAAAAAAAGCAAAAGAAGATGTGTTTAGTAACTTCTGATGACGTCAATATTACTCAATAATAGATGGCTCGTTCCTCTGCTGATTCGGATTCGATTATAGTTCACATACGGTATATACTGCCACCGTTAGAGCTTTTAAAGTTAGGCCCTAGTGTTCGGAAGAAGTTTTGACTTTGTTATTCACCGGAAACTTTTACGTGGAAACTTTTTCGCTTCAGAACAAGTCAATACAAAACCTGTAATAATACAACAATAAAACGGGAACGTATGTTGCTCAATAATGTATACTCGTGTGTATGTATAAAGGTAATATTGTGTTTACCGCTGCAAACACAAATATTGTAAATTTTTTAATGTAACTGTATTTGTAATTATATTTGTGTGAAGTCTTTTTATAAAAGATTCTAATACGAAAATATTTTTCTTTTTCTTATTTATAATTATAATTGTGAGAAATCTTTTTATAAAAGATTCTCTTTTTAATACGAAAATATTTTTCTTTTGCTTATTTATAATTATAATTGTGAGAAGTCTTTTTATAAAAGATTCTCTTTCTAATACAAAAATATTTTTCTTTTGCTTATTTATAATTATAATTGTGAGAAGTCTTTTTATAAAAGATTCTCTTTCTAATACGAAAATATTTTTCTTTTGCTTATTTATAATTATAATTGTGAGAAGTCTTTTTATAAAAGATTCTCTTTCTAATACGAAAATATTTTTCTTTTGCTTATTTATAATTATAATTGTGAGAAGTCTTTTTATAAAAGATTCTCTTTCTAATACGAAAATATTTTTCTTTTGCTTATTTATAATTATAATTGTGAGAAGTCTTTTTATAAAAGATTCTCTTTTTAATAAGCAAAAATTTTTCTATTGCATATTTGTAATTATATTTATGTGAAGTCTTTTTATAAAAGATTCTCTTTTAAATAGGCAAAAATTTTTCTTATTTATAAGTTTAATTCTTTGTGAAGTCTTTTTTATATGAAGGAATATTATTCATACTTTAAATATACAGTTTTAAAAATCAATTGTTATAAAAATGATTTTCTTAACTTTTATCATATTTCATCATTCTTAACTAAAAGGTGAAAAAATATGATAGTATATTTAATTATAACTTTACATTAACTCTTATGTTTTAAGGTTAAATACTCGTCTCTTAGGAAATTTCGGTTAACTTATATAATTTTTCATTGTAGATGATAAATGGGCACGATGTTAAAATTCCAGCCTGAATTTTCACCTCATTCTCTTTTACAAGAGCTGAAGTTTGACGTCGATGTAAATGACTTATATAAAGCAGCATTTTAAAAATATTATATAACAATTAAAACATAATTACTCATTTGATAATTATTTTAAAACTTTCCCTTTTTATTTATTCGTCTAAATTTTGGTTAGTGGAATATTATAATATTAATTTATCCTGTTCTGTCTGGTTTCACACCTTTATCAGGTTTGAAAGGATAAAAATATATGAGAGTAACTGTCGTTAATTATTAATACTTAAACCCTGCCAATAATGTACAATCATTGGTGCTATAGATAACCTGATCAAAATGAGTCAGAATTATTCTTTTAAACGATGAAGCTACGAGACCAGGTGATATTCACCTTGCCCATAACAATGCGGCGCTGTTTAGGGTGATATGCACTGCGCCACATTGTACTCGTCACCTTGCGACCTAAGATGTAAGTCTCATCCATCATAATCATCTGAACCCATGGGCGTACACTAGTGGACATGGGTCTCCTGTAACATGTTCCACAAAATACAGCTTTGTACTGTTTCAGTCCACTGGCTTTCATCGATTCTTTTAACGTCATTTGTCCACCGGAAACCGGAACACAATAATGTTTGCCCAGTACGTGTTCTGGTTTAAAGCAGTTTGGCATCAGAAATAACCTACCTAAATGGTTTACAGCAAGTCACTTCGAAAACTATTAGTCTTTGAGGAGTTTAGAGCGATAATACAGGTATTTTGGATGTTATAGAATAGACATGATATTTTTTTTATTTGTACATTCTGTAAACATTAATGAAGGCACTAATTAAAAAAAAATCGGAATCTAATATCATTTACCATTAAGATATGTAATGGAGAATGAATGCAAAGTTCCTTCAAGAGCCGATTTATATACAAGCATGCTGATTGCTGAAGTTTGTATGACACGATGGTTAGTGAACGAGCGCCCAAACTTGCAGTAGCTTGTAGTTAATACATTTGAACAAAAAAAAAACACATTTTATACATTACTAAAGGTAAGAATAAAATGTGGTATATACTGTTGGGTATGTAGTATAAATTTGGTGAGGAGATCTACTAGAAGTCTCTGAGGGAACAATTTGAATAAATACATATAATCAACGGCAAAGGGAAAAAAAATGCGAGATAAGACGATATCTTAACACACTGCAAAATGTGTTTTGCTATATAAACACTGAAAAAGGCATGGTTAAAATTGAAGATGACGAGTTTTTTTTTATAATATTTTTACTTGAAAAAATCTCTTCCAACTCATGTATAGTTAGCGACATTTATTGCTTTAATAATTTCTCTTAAATGTTCTACTTGTTATTACTGTTATTTATCCTGTGGTGACTTATTTAAATCATCTTCTTCCTATTGATAGATTCTCATAATCTTATAAGATTGAAAATATTTATACTAATGTTACTAATGTCAAATAGACAATTATAAAAACATTTTGTTTACCTGCGGTCGGTTTTTACGGAACTTTAGTTGGCGTAAAGCCCCTGGTCTTTTTTATATATCTATTTGATGATATATTTAGATCACTGCTACCTTAAACTACTGATAGATCTGAACTACTGAGTGATGGGTTGATGAAGGATTTCTTCCTAGAAAATACTATTGCATTATTCCTCCTTATATGTGGAAGAAATCCTTAATGAACACGTTGGGCCGTTTATGGTCAATTTGGGTGAGGATGCTACTTTTATGCATGACAATGCCCGATCTCATACAGGTTTCATTGTGAATGACCTACCAACCTACAAGAGATGAACAGAACTCGTATGGAGTGCACGTCCAGCACGCAGCCCGGATATCAACCCGATCGAGCATGCATGGGCATGGAACGAGCTAGGGAGATGCGTAAAACAACGAAACCCGCCCCCCCCAATCACGCTTCGTGAGCTCAAAATTGCTGTCACAGAGGAACGGGAGAATATTTGCCAAAATTGTATAAGAAACTTGGCGTACAGCATGCCAAACCACGTAAACGCAGTAATGGAAACGGAAGCACGAGGAAGCAATACAAAGTATTAAAATTCAAGTAAATCACTTTGTTGTACAAAAATGTCATGTTTCCTATTTTCGTTTAAGGCAAGAACAGCAGTGTTTTTTTCTTTATGTATTTTTAATAAATTAAGTGTGGCGACTTATAAATGTTATTACTTTTATTTGAGGGGTATTATATTGTCTATTAAACACCGTTTATTTTATTAAGCTAGCATTCCTAGTTTCCAAGATTTATAGGTTTCTTTAGGTGATCCGCATTCATTGCTCTCGAGTATAGTAGTGATTTTAAGTTGATAATAAAAATAATAGAATATTGACACTAACGCTGTAAATGGTAGCCAGTCAAAAAATTTTAATACGTAATATAACAAGTGGAAACGATAAAGAGTAATAAGGATATCCGTTGTCTTCAAATATTGTAATATAAACAACTTCCTTAATCCTAAGTAGACAATAAAGCTTTGAACAACTATAGTATATTAAGTGAATCTCAAGAAATAAAGTTAAGTTGTCTGTGCACTTTCACATGGGACAGTAGTCCCATATGAAAGTGCATTTTATTGTGCATTTTTATTTTTAATAACTCACCCAGCCGATCGCTCAACATAACTACCCTTTTTTTTTCGAAGAAAGACGAAACTATTAATATTTTCACCCGATGGTAAGAGTTACGTTTATTCATTACAATGTGGCACTACTTAGTATTGTATACACATCAGTGCGCTCGATACCTTAAGACCATCACAGAAATGAAAAAAAAAAAATGCCTGCAAATCGAAACAGTAATGTATAAAGATTACTGCGATTGGGGTAGAAATAGGAACTGCTGTGGTACCTATATGACAATCTCCGGCAACAGAGACCTACTTACGAGTAGGCTACGGAGACAGTTTAAAATAAAGACTTATTTAATAAATTTTTTTTTTAATATTTAATTTTCTTATTACTTCTCTTCGTATAGTGTTTTGCAAGTATGTACACTTGATTAAGAATTAACTACACCGTGGCTAGCAAGTAATTTACCCCCGGGGCGTCAAGCCTGACTGCATATACTCGTACGTACATAAATTGGGGGCGATTGCCTAACTTTGTAAGGCGTCTCGGTCCACGTGAACGTTTAAGCTTCAATTACCATGCAGATAGACCGCTCTCAGATGAGTCATCAGGGAAGTACAATAAAGATGTACTGGGAGATACGCTTAAATGACTACATAGTTGTTACACTACAATATTTCAATCTTATATATTAACAACAAATTCGTAATAATTACAATTAAACCAAGTAACAAATACACTAAAGCCTATATATATACATTGATGTACTTAGACCAGTGATGCTCAACCTTTTTTTACGGGGGCCACGAACAAGTGTTAGTTAAGGGCTAGAAAATACCTTTATTTTATACAAAAATGATTCACTTCCGTAAATAAAATTCTTTTTAGTCGTTAGTGGTGGTAGTATAATAGTTACATTGATAAAGAAAAGGTGTTACACATCGGCTATAAGTCCTAAACAAACCGTGTATTAAAGAAGTATAACAAAATAATTAAGTTTATCAAGTTTCTAAGCAATATATACTCCTTAGAATGTGTTTAAGTATATGGTTTTATACATGACATGAAGGCGTAAGCACCGACTTATGTACGGCGCTTAAGACCTTTTCAACGCGACCACAACAGCTGCTTCGCTAATCTAACGTCAGGCGGACTGAAAAATATCCTAGGAACTACCCCAAGTTTTGCATAAATTTAAATAACGTAAACAAACGTAAACCAAACATAACTAACATGTTCTGTAAAACATGGAAGGCAACCCTGACTCAAAAAGCCAAGATTAAGTGCTCAACAGGCCCTGCCTTGTTTCATTATCAATGCGTTGGTTGCACTGGAACAACATTCAGGAAGACGTCTGCAAATCTAAAATTATTTAAATGTTCAGTATATCTAACTGGTCACCAGAGTAACAGCCTCTACTTTCCTCTGAAGAAAACCGACATACCTACGTCACCTACTTAGAGTCCACCACAAATAGATTCTGAAATTAAGTGCATTATCAAAGACCAAATATGCAATATTCTAGAAAACTCCATGAGTCACGACCTTAAAATTATAAGAAAAGAAGTGGAATACAGGAAATTACAGATAAAATGGATATACTGCAATCAATGTACAATGAACAACAAAGAAAGTTGGAAGACGCAATAAAAAAAATTAATCTTCTCAAAAAAGAAAATACAGTACTCCGTCAAAATTACACTAGTATTGATTCTAGGTTAAACAACATAAAAAAGAGACTAGAGCTAGCAATCTAGAATTTGATTGCATACTAGAACATCGTGGCGAGAACTTGGTAAAGACACTGAAGCAAATAAGAAAAATTTTATCATATCTTATACACTCTTTTTTTTTTAAATAAAATGAATCCAAATGTGCCACGATCTGGTAAAGGTCGCGAAAAGCCGCTGGATGCGGGCAGCGCAGGTCCGATCGATTTGGAAATCTCTATGGGAGTGCTATGTCCAACAGTGGACGTCTATCGGCTGATGATGATGAGATGGGGCAAGCCTAAAAGCCGGACTGGCCACTTGTGGCTTGTTGGAGGTAGGTTGAATATTGACTTAGACACTTTAACAAATATGGAGTACTGAAATTATGAATCATGTAGTTGTTAGGTGAGAAATAATTTTCATTAAACACTAAATATTTAGAAATGAGGTCTCACCTGAGTGCAAGTCCATCGACTCTATCTTCACCAGCGATACTAGATCGCGGTGAACTGCCGAGTCTGCTGCTGGCCGACTTGCGACGCAGCTCGTGATTATCTGAATCGTCTTTGTTCGTAAAAGATATCCTGGGAGCGTGTGCTTTGAGGCCGCATACCTTGTGGCCGGGTATACCGCGACATAACAGTTGGCTCTGAGTGAGGTCTGAAACAAATACAAAATTTAAAATATCTCAACAACTCAGCCGATTGGTAAAATGAAGTGGCAATGAGCGAGTTGTGTTGTGCAGATGATGATCTAATGATGGACAGCTACCTATCGGATATACCGACTCCTTGTTGAAGATCGTTGGATATTATCGGAAATTGTTCTTATCAAATATGAAACATTATTTTACATTCTAAATGAAGAAGAATTATTATAAACATTTTTATCTTGTATTATTTATGCGATTGCTATAGTAACGGTTGTTATAGAAAGTGCGGTTGCCTTCAAGGAATATTTCAGACAAATTCAAGTCTAATTTCACGTTACGGCCAACAAAGCGGCCAAGGATCATCTACTAATAAAGATAAGATAAATATTCTTTATTATACACAAATTACATAAATAAGGAATTCATATTTAACCAAAACTACATAAGAGTAGTCCTATTGCTCAGAAAGCAATTTCTACCAGACAACCTATTGGATAAGAAGACATGAACTGAAGCAAAGTAAAACTAAATTATTTGATGAAAGAACCAAGCAATAGTATAAATAGGAGTTTAGAATTTAAACTTTATGATGGGAGTTAGTTGTCTTTTGAAAGAAAATAAGGATTTGGAGATACGAATTTGATTCGGTAAAGAGTTCAACCGTCGTAACGGAAAAGGAGTTTTGGAAGAATGAAGAGGAATTCACGGGGATACAAAGGGAAAGGTTTATTGAAGAACGAAGATCATAACTATGGCAATCTGAAATAAGTTCGGTTTGTTTTTATAGGCAGGAAGGTATTAGAGGATTGGACAATATCTGGTATAAAGTAGAAAGAATATGAGTATTCCTGTGAAGACGGTTTGGCAGCAATTCAGAGATGTAATATTCTAGTAATATTATGATAATAAAATAACTTCCTACATTTCAAAGAGAGACGAAGGCTTCGTGATGTTTATCGATAAAAAAGGTTTGAATTCCGGAGCGGGAATTTAATATAAACGGTCTGTTATGTCAATGTGGAGGACGAGCTGACGTAGAACGTCCGTTTAATATCCAGTATCCGCTCCACGTCCAGTTGCGGTCGTGGCTTATTGGATTAATCGATTCCAAAACCTATACTATCATTATTAAGTCATTTTTTTATAATTTTTCGCAGCATCAATAATATATACGTACTGCTTTTAACAAAATCTAAAAAAGTTTAAAAATCTAAATATTTATAGAAATATAAGAAATAATCTTATATGAAATAATGAGCAATCAAAACTCGCCTAAAAATTTATAACTATTTTTCAAAGTTATTGTTATTTACAAACCGTAATATCATATTCTTAATATATATTATTCGTTATTATAAGATTCTGCCGAATCTCACACCTAAATGCAGAATTTATTTAAGAAACAACACAAAATACTCTATCGCGTATTTTCGTGGTGGTGGTAGCTCCATGTTATCAAAGACTGTTTAGATACTACCATCGCAGAAACTATTTTTACTAAGCAGTAAGTAGTATACATATTCTACCATGCGCCAGTTCTAACTACGATCAATCAATAGTTGATAGACATCCATTGCTGGACATAGACTCCTCCAAAGATCCCCACATCGATCGATCCTGCGCGGTCAGCATTCAGCGCAATCCCGCGACCTTACAGTGGACATGGCATCCGATACCGCCTAGCAGTAGGGGTTACACATGGGGGATATGGGCCATTTGCCACAACGCGGGTTGGTGGGAGCCAGAGGCTAGTCTGTTGATTACTAGGGTGCACCACGATCAGGTGTAGTTGGCTTGGGTCCAGTGAGTTGTTGTGCGGATAAAAAACTAAATTTGCATCTTTTCTCATTGGATTAATATGTTGGTGATATCATACAGCTTTGGTTTCTGTATAAATTCCTTATCATGTTTCCGAGCAAAATTAATTTCTGGCTTTATTATCATTTACTATTGGTTGGTCTCTGTTACCGTTGACCGTCTGTATAAGTACCACCGCAGCTTTTATTTCTGACCCCAAACAGTAATATGTAAACATGGGAACACAGTAACGTTTGCACACTACTGTTCGTCAGCAGAAATAGGTACTGCGGTGATACCTACATAGACGGTCTCCATCACTACGATTTAGTGCTTGTTATTTAAATGATTCTTTATTATTGTCGAGATTCATTATATAGTAACATTGTGTCGTAGTGCGTCTTCCTCACCTTTACTTACAGCGCAGAGACATGGCACTTAACCATCAGGCTGGTCCACCGATTTAAAGTAACACAGCGAGCGCTGGAGACAGCTATGCTTGGCATTTCTCTAAGGTATAAAAATGCGATGATCCGAAGAAATTCGATGGAGAATTAAAGTTGTCGACGTAGCTCTCAAAGTCTTCAAGCCTAAGAGGCAGTGGCGGCCGATCAACGAGAAAAATCTTGGAATGGAAGCCGCCCTCGATCCAGATGGACCGATGTCATTATCAGAGCGGTCGGAAGTGGGTGGATGCAAGAAGCTGAGGTTCGCATTTGTTGGAAGACATTGGGGGATGCCTGTATCCAACAGTGGATAAACAGACTGATAATGATGATTGTAACATTATTTTCCCATTACTCCTCAGTTAAATTTACAAACGCGCTTGTAAATGAATAACTTTGAATTATATTAGTTCTCACTGTTCTCGGGAACACGTTTTTATATGTCAAAATGGCAAAGGTGCGACAAGAAGATCATTCGTAAGATAAATCATTCCTTTCCAGTGAGGGTCTCGTGTAAATATTTGTTGAAAACTTGAGGACGCGGCGTCTGCCGTAAATCAAACATTGTGTACAAATAGAACTATTTTATCTATTGTTTGACTCAGTACCCTGTTTATGTGAACGCCGGTTAACGTTATTATTGGCCATTCCTGTTGCGGTTAAACTCCTCTTAGAAAGTTACTTGGTTCATTCAAATCTAAACTAACGAAGTTATTGTTTCAGTTTAATTAAATAGTCGCCAAATTTTAATTCTTCTCATTTATCAACTGGAATATGTATACAAAGTTTATTTTTTATATACTACCAAGCAACGAGATGAGCGTGTTGTTCACCTGATGGTAGGCCCGCCCCTAACAATGTGGCGCTAAATAGGATATCATCGCCTTGAAACATAAGAATGTTTATTCCCCCAGTAATTTTACCAGCTACAGTGCCCTTAAAACAGGAACACGGTAATATTTGCACAGTACTGTTTGGCGGCGGAAATAGGCGCTGCAGTGGTACCTTTTTTTTTTTGATTTCGGGGGGAAATCTTCGAAAGATACCCTGCTTCTGAGGGGCCTAATTTAGGGTTATGTGAGATTTTCACTCACTAAAATTCCCCCGGTGCTCTGCATCAGTGCTTTCAGAGAGGCTCCGGGAACTGTAATAAAGCAGGAACTATAATAGTCCTGTTATATATATATATATATGTGTGTGTGTAGTGGTAAAAACTTACATTATTAGGTAGCGGTATGTGATAAGAACAAAAATCGTGCTGTCAGTTTATCAGGGGAATTATTATTATCAACATGTCGCGAGTAAACTCGGAGGGACGAGAATTTACTCTTTCTGAAACGTACTCAGTAAACATCAGACTTGAATTGGATTGTGAGGGCGCGTGACGAAAATCAAGCCTTTACATGAATGTAAATCATTCAGGCTAACACGCTTTGCGAACTTAATATATATTTCAGGGAGTTTATGCTATATATTATATATAATTTGTAGTCTTCTCAACTTAGATCTTAGTCGTACATATTTACTATGAATACACTTAATCAAGTTATTAATATGTATTTGTTATTTAAGATAAATTGTGCTGTTAATGTTTTAACTGAACCAAAAAATACGAAAAATAGTCAACTTTACATGTATTTATAGGATTAACGCTGTAAGAGAATATGATTTTTTTTTGTTTTCTTATTCTTAGTATCCTCTGTATAATCACCCTGAATATACTCGAAGTGTATATATGAACCGGCGATCTGGTGAGAATCGTGAAAACCCACTGGATGCGAGTGACGCGGGACCGATCGATGAGGAAATTTTTGTGGGAGGCCTGTGTCCAGCTGTGGACTTCTTTCGGCTGAGGATGATAATGGTATATGTGAAGAAACAGATGTTAAGTTGCGTTACCGCAATAATTTCACTAGTTCCGACGTCCTTCAAACTGAAACTCAGTCATGTTTGCACACTACTGCTTGACGTCAGAAATAAGTGCTACGGTTATTCCTACCTAGACGGACTTCTGCACAGAGATTTTTTTTTTGTTATCGTGAAGAGAAATCTTCTAATAAAGATAACCTGCCTCTGGGGGAAGACAGGGTTATTGGTAATTATCAGTGCGTTGCGAGAGGCATAGGATCTTTTAGGGATCTCACCGCCACCTCCTGGCACTACGCCTAAAGCATGTCCTAAAGAGGGCTGTAGCTCTCCTCGACATCCTTGCTTTGGTACAACAAGAACTAGACCACCTCGTACTTGTCGTTCAACCTGGGCTCGCCTATTGGACAATGAGGGTCCCCAACTTCAAAGCTCACGAACTGGAAAACTTTTTTAGTTGCCTTCAACGACCGGTGGGGCGTACTTTCGTCCTATTCTTAAAAGCCTGAAAAAACAGGTCAAGCTGCACAGAGACCTACCAGCACACACAGCACCATATAATTTCAAATTAAGATATAAGCTGGTAATAATGATAAGACTCGAAGAAGAGGTTTATCCAATAGACTTTAATTTACGACATTTAAAATATTTCCATACGAGTTTTTATTTAAAATATTTTCCCTCCTTCCAATCGGCGTGGAGAGGAAGGGATGATATAATTTGTTAAGCGTTCTTTTAAACGTGTATTTGCCCCATTACGCAAAGGAAATGGAATTTCTTTCAATGTGAAGAGTGTTCTTGCTTGATGTATTTTTCGTATAAACAGTAAGTGAATTTTCGATGGAAGTTCCGCATTTCCAAATTTTATTCCGTTTCAATTTATTATGGCTGTCGGAAAGATATCTCCGAATTGAATTTCTTCCGGATTAAATTTCAAGTTAAAACTCTAAGTTTACATTAAAGTTAATTTTAATAGTTTAGAGTAGAGATCGTCTAGGACAAAGAGTAGTGTGCAAACATGATTGTGTTCCGGTTTGAAGTGCATTGTTCGCCATTGAAATTACTGGGGTACAAAATTTATCATCTCATGTTTTAACGCGATGAGCACAATGTGGTGTTGTGTATCCTGTCTAGTGCGTCGTTGTTATGGGCAGGCGTATCACTCACGATTAAGTGAACGTCGCACTGGTCTTGTCTCTTTTTAGAATAAAGGGCTATGTTCTATTCGTTCTTTAACTAACATAATTGTTTCGTATCGTTTTAGGACTTAAAAATAGTTCACAAAGGTTACATTCATCATCATCATCAGCCGATAGACGTCCACTATTGGACATAGGCCTTTCCCAAAGATTCCGACATCGTTCGGATAGGGATTGATATGGTGTGATTTTTGGCATTTCTCACCGCGATGTCACAATACGGATTGGTGGGAGCCAGAGCCTTGTTTATTACCAGGGCGCACCAGGAACAGGTGAGGTTGGCTTGGATGTCGTGAGTTGTTGTGCGAGAACCCTTACATTCCACGGTTACATTAAGATCTTTTTATTGTATTCATTCATATAAATGTTATGTTATACATGCTTTTAAAAGAAGCTTCGTCCGATTTGAAGCTTTATTTATTTACAAGTTTATTTATATGATAAATCTAAGTAATTTACTAAAGAACTATTTAATAACATACTAGGAACATTACTTAATGTGTAAATAATAATGTTTTACGTACGGAACTTGATTATTTGTAAATAAAACCGTCTGAGAATTCTCCAATGCTGTTTCACTGCGACACACACATGTGTGTATCTTTGGTTTGTTTGCACTAAACTCTTCAACAGAGATTTCTGCGTTCCCATTTACAACAACAGCATCTTGTTGATTTATTTATATTAATACTTGGTAAAGAGGGCGGACTTAAAGCCTACATGTCAATTTCTGCCGGTCAGCCCTCGGAAACGAAGAAATGTTGAAGACAGGAGTAATAAGCATTAACATATATAATATAAACAATGCATAAATATACAAACTGTAAATAATACTAATATATACAAACTACAACTTTGTGTGAAATATCAGACCGGTTGTCTCTTCATGTGATGAAGACGAAGCATCCGCCTTAATTTATATTCTGATCTTGGATTTCTACATACATATACATCACGCCTCGTTCCCAGTGAGGTAGGCACAGACCACCTCTCTCGCTTCCTCCACTTTCATGAGCGTCTTCATACGTGCTCCTCGGTTGCGAGTACTCTTGACCCGGCCTGTCTTTAGGACATCTTCGATTTGATCGGAATATGTCCACCTAAGTCGACCTGCACCGATTTGTCCAATCATTCTTACCTTGTATACCTCTTTCATTAATCTTCTTTCATCCATTCTTTCAACATGGCCGAACCATGTAAGCATCCCTTTCTCCATCTTTGTCACTACATCTTCTACCACGCCGGACCATTCCTCACTTTGTCCATCAGCTTCACTCCAGTTGTACTATTTTCTTAGAATTTCTATTGATAATAATACTAAGATAACATTAGTTTTCTGAAAATGTTTAGAGCTTGAAAGTCATATTTACTCTTACAGCTCATCTGATATTGGGCTCGTGGACTCAGATCCATAACCTATTTTATTTTAAAAAAAAAATTTAGTTGGAGTGTAGTTATCCCACGGCGGACATTAGTTCCGCAATCCACGGCTCTGCAATGATACTTGAGGAGCCGTGAGTTCAATCCCCATTGAGCTAAACTTTCCGGTGAAAACTTCGTGAGGAAACCGACATGTTCAAAGTTCAACAGATGTCTCCGATTTCCGCCAACTCCCACTTGAACAACGTAGACTTGGATAAAAAGTCACAAGTGATAGTAATAGGGAAGTTAGGCTGTTCACTATTAATGTTTATTACATCAATCAGCAAGCCTATTCATTTTGATGATCTTACGAGTCATTATTTAAGAAGAAATCTTTTTAATTACATATCTATTGTAATGAGTTTCTACAAAGATTTAATTGTCTCATAATAGCATAAACTGAAACTACATTTTTAACCTTTGCTCACAAGAAATGTTAAAAGTATATTTCGGTTATTCAACGAATATTTGTTAAATAAGTATAAGTTAGAATGATGTTACAATTTCAACCAGCTGCGACAAGTAAATAAGTTAATTTCCATCAATCTGTACAGAAGTGTAAAGTTGACAACTTTGCAGTGAATTGGCTCATCATTCCGGCTTTATCTGATAAGACAACACAATAAATAGAGAAAATTGTCCTCATCCTCCTCACCCTCCAAATAAAGTTATTTAGTACGTGACTAAAGTGCCCGTAATACATCGGAAGATGGCTCAGGGGACAGATTTTATCGCAAGGCTCCCGCGAACCACATAACAAAGCGCGGAATACTTTGTCTTCTTTGTTCACTTACTGCTGCTTAGAGTTTCTTTGATGGAATAAAGGAAGCGCTTCCTTTATGCCGTTGTATGGTTTCATAATTCTACAAAGAATGTTCTGTTTTAACTGTTCAATAATATTATTACTGTTTCTACCACGACGGCAAGACTGGAGAGAACTTCACCTTATCGGAAATGTTGCTGCCTACATAGCGCCACATTGTGTTCGTTGTCTTGACATAAGATGTTAAATATTATAACTCCAGCAATCTCACTATCTACAACACCCTTCAAACCAGAACACAGTCATATTTGCACACTACTGTTTGGTGGTTGCAATAGGAATTGCTGTGGTGTCGGCAACAGAGAACTACCACCAGTAAAAAGTTATCTGTGTAGTTTATTACTTATATATTAACATAAGTATATATTTACTGATAAAATATTTAAAACAGTAACATTAAGGCTTTAATATAAAGATTAAAAATATTAATTTCATTTAATTAAAAATATGATACCGTGACATTTTTCTCACGACTAATAGCCGGACACGCTACGTTAACATAATTTCACCCTCTTTACCCTTAACTTCGGTTGCACGGTACAAAATATATGTTTTTAAGAGGGATGTAACGTGTGAATTAATTTTTAATAAAGCACGATCAATTAAACTTTTTAATGACAAAACGATGTTAAGGGTTATTTTTGACAGTATTCAATTTTAATATGATCATGTACCAGAATATGTCGCTTAGATATATACGTAACTAGCTGTTCCCGCCCGCTTTGCTAGACTTAACACCCCTGCAACTTTGGGGAAGTCTCCATGCCTTATCGTTGCAGAGACATCTTGGTGAGTATCTCATTATCATCAGCCGATCGACTTCCACTGTTGGACAAAGGCCTTGGTGAGTATTTACATAAGTGGAAATCTCTTATATATGATAAAATCTGACTTTCTTATGTTCCTATTGCTTGGACATGAAGCTTTCTCCTATAAGGAGTTTCCTTCCGATGTTACCTTCCATCGGAAGCTCAAGCAAGGAATCAAATATATGCCTTTGGGTAACACGCTACTGGTCTCCATTTTTTTTTATTTTATGAAGCGATCAAAGGAGTAGTTCACCAGATGGTAAGTGATACACCAGCCCATGCCAATGTTGCGAAAGTTACAATGGTATATACAGCACTACATTATTCTCGCCGCATTATGACATAAAATGTTAAGTCGCGTTACTCTAGTATTTATACTAGCTACAGCGCCCTTCAAACCGGAACACAGGAATTTTTGTGCACTACGGTTTGGCGGTAGATATACGAGCTGTGTTGGTCTCTACCTAAACGGTTCCCGGTAACAAAGACCTACCACTATACCGACTAGTTAGGTATCACCGCAGCTCCTATTAATGCCGACAGTAGTGTGCAAATATTACTGTTTTCCGGTTTAAAGGGCGATATTGCTAATAAAGTTACTGGAGTAATGAGATTCAATATCATCATTCATTTACAAGCGTATCAATTACCACCAAGTAATGGTTCGTTTCGTGTCCTTGTTGAATAAAATAAATTAGGAAGCGCTGTACTGTCTTTGAAACTGATCTGGCTGCCAGTAAAAATTTCATATGATTTTATTATTAATTTAATAGCAACAACATACAATATATTTTAAATACATTACTATTAATATCCCCAAAATGATATAACATCATAGAAACCGGACGCAGCATCCGTATCATCCAATGCATTTCCTGCTGAATTACATGAAAGCCAATGAATTTAAATGGCGACATTAATAACGCTAGTTGCGGCCGGCGCAGGTTTGGCTCTTCATTTATTCGACAAATAAATTTCACTCGCGCGTTATCGCTTGATACGGTTTGTAGGACTGTAAAACTGATGCCACTGCAATCGACAAGTGTTAAATTAGCATATTATCTACAACGCAATAACAAATTTTATGTACGATTTTTTTTTATATACAGTTATGTGACGACAAAAGCGGGACATTTGCCTGACGGTTATGTATATATTGTACCACATTGCGCTCCTTGCTTTAGACAGGATTTTTTTTTCGGGGCGGATATCTTTGAAAGATACCCTGCTCCTGAGGGGAAATTAGGGTTAAGTGAGATTCTTACTCACTAAAATCCCCTCGGTGCTCTGCATCAATGCATTCGGAGAGGATCCGGGATCACTTAGAGAATACACCGGTGCCCCTCCACACGTTGTGTTAATACGTCTCTGAGGAAGGGCTTAGCCCTCTTAAGCACCATCGCTGAGCCATTCGCAGTACGACGCAGGTTCGCTATTTGGGCCTCCACCCACAAGGCCTGCAAAACTCCTAAATCCTTTTAGTCGCCTTCTACGACAGACACGACTTACCTTAGTCCTATTCTTACAAGCGCGAGACTACAGGGCTGAAGATGTCGAGTTCTGTTACCCCCATAAACACACTACCTACAACGCCCTTCAAACTGGAACACAGTAACTTTTGCACACTACAGTTTACGTGTAGAAAAAGGAACTGCTGTGATACCTAGACGGTCTCCGGTAACAGAACCCTACCACCAGTTATATATACTTCCTCGTAATTATTCAAGAAAGTTTTCTTGTATATGCTGATTACTTAAATCTATAATTTTATAGGAACAGCTTTATCTGGTGGTAGGTCTCTATTGCCGGAGACCGTCTAGGTATCACCGCAGCCAAAAACTAGTGTGCAAAACATTACTGTGTTTTATTTTCAAAGGCGTTGTAACTATTGAAATTACTTGGGTAACGATACACAACATCTTATGCCTTAAGGCGACGAGCGAAACGTGGTGCTGTGTATACCATCCTAACTAACGCCACTTTATAATGGACAGGCGTATGGTTGCATAAAAAAAATCAATCTACATTTATACTTTAGAAACTTTACTACTGAAGTATAGAAATTTATTAAAAAAAAATTGTTCCGTCTTTATAAAGGAAATAAAGAACCTTTACAAGTTTTTGAGGCTTTCATTTTATTATTAAGAGATTTTCAAGGAGTTTTAAGCTCAAAAGTTAGGGGAACAAAGTTTGATGATTGATTCTCTCCTGATCGATCATAAAACCACGGTTGGACCAATTTAAACCATTTATTAATTATGACAAATAAAGTTTATTCGTAACACTCACCACTGGGCATGGGACCCCATCACGGATCTCCATGCCAATTGGTCTTTCCTGTCCGTATCCAGCGACTTCCTGAACTGAGAGGAATTGGGCCTTAGCCCACTATCTTATTTCTTGGCCGTCTACGTTTTAACTTTAACATTATTACCTACATTTACCTTAACCTCTACATTATAAAAACCAAAATTCGTATATATATGGAAGGTGACAAGACCGATCTTTATATACTTTAGCGAGACCTGGACACTAACTCTTAAAGAAGAAGAGCGGCTCCTGGATGTCGAGAGGAAAACCATACGTTGGATCTTCGGCCCGACCCAGAGAGGGGACAGTCAGTGGCTAGCCCGACGCAATATTGAAATCGAGAGGCTGATTAGCGAAGCGAACAACATAGAAGCTAAAACTCAAGGACTTCACTGGATCGGTCACTTGCTAAGAATGGGAGACGATCGTAGCGTTAAATAAGCGTTTCTCGGAACTCCAATTGGTCCAGATATCGTTGGAAGGATGCCGTAGAGCACGACCTACGCGAGCTTCAAGAAGTGCACTGGCAAGAGGCAGTGCGAGACAGACAACGCTGGCGCTCTCTTGCATCAGAGATGACGACTCACTTTGGGTCGCTGCGTCAGAAAAGTAAGTGAGTATCATTATCTACATCATAACTTACGATAAATCCTTTATAACGCTTTAAATTGCAACTATTTAATAAGTAGCTGGTCATGATACGAAATTCAGATTTTTCATCTACCCAGCATCTGTGAAGCTTCGTTGAAATTCATACGTGGAATATGCAAATGCCATCAGCACGCACAGTCTACGTCAGTTTACTTCACTTTGAATTTTGATTCATAATTTCTAGAATAATTTATAAGCAACTCAAATAACGTTTGCACTCAAATTTACGTTTCTGTCTCCCGCTTCATCAATTAGCTACGTGTGGATTCAAGTTCACTTCTATCATCACCTCATAGCTCCTTCGATTCTAATGATACAAATCTACAATATCATTCATCATCAACGTCTATTACACCTAATAGAATGACGACATCAACATTTATATAATTTTATTTCCGAGTATCTTTTGTTATATAACAAGGTGGAGGTTTTCAGCACTTTAATTGGACTGGTTTATGTCTATAACAAATATACAAAGATGTACTTTCTGCTCCCTGCCTGCTTTTTTATTCTTAACACCCCACAACTCCCTTAAGGGAAGGATTTTTTAAAAATCCATTCTTAACCGACCTACACTCGTCAAAAGGAATATTTATACCAAATTTCAAGTGTCTAGTCCTTATGTTTCCAGAGATATCGTCAAGATTCTCTACAAAGGTTTAAATTTTTACGCAAATATGGATTACTATTGTTAATAATTTAAAATCAACTCTAATGTTATAAATATAGACGTATTTGTTATACATTGTATAAACATGTTTTAGGTAAAATAAAAAAAAGCAAATGGAGGTATGAGAACAGTACATCTTCAGCATGTGAATATGAAACAAGAAGCCGCGGGCGAATCAATTAAGCATCCTTACTTATTCAAACAAGTCGACTAAGACAAATTTAAATAAAGTGAATTTAACAGAAACATCAACATACTCAAATAGAAGCTTTTATTTACTGGAATGTATTAGGTAATTGAGACTCCTCAACTCGTGCACGTTGCCAGTTTTGATTAATGGAACCGCGACGTGGCCCGTTACGAAGGGCCTTATAAAAACGCTCGTCGTCACCCAAAGGGCAATGAAGAGAGGTATGCTCGGAGTAATATTGCGCGATTGAATCAGAAATGAAGAGATCTAAGGTCAATGACGGCTCAAAACACAGATCAGCAGGGCACATTTCTTGAGGGACTGACGGCCGATGGGGCAGTAAGGTTCTCGAGTGACGGCCGGTATACCGATAGACGTAGTGCTAGCAGATCCTCTATAAGGCGGACCGAGAATCTGGTGAAGATCGCGGGAAGCTGCTAGATATGGGCAACACAGGACCGATCGTGTGGAGATCTTTGGAAGAGGCCGATGTCAAGCAGTCGAACTCTATCGACTGATGATTATAGAATCGTCTATAAGACAGGCAAGTATACAAGTCTCCATAATTGGGATCATGGAAAAGTTCCAGGGAACTGCTCCCTAATTCAGAGACTTTCTCTTGTATTCGTTTCTTATGTCACGTCTATAGGTCAGAGACAGTAGAGCTATTCTAACAGAAATTACATACCGGAAATACTGTACAGTTTAGCTTGTAAACTGTAGTAATTTTTTTTTTTCGATGAGGCGTTGAGACGAATGAGACGTTTTAATGGTAGGTGATGCGCCTGGTAAGATGATATACACGACACCACATTATGCTCGTCGCTTTGAGACATTATATGTCGAGTCTTATTACCCCTGTAATTTCTCTACCTACAGCGCTCTTCAAACCGGAACTCTGTATTGTTTGCACACTACCCTTTGACGGCAGAAATAAGCGCCGATGGTCTCCAGCAACATAAACCTACGCTACCAGTAATTTTTTTGTATTAAAACATCTAAAAATTTTGTTTAGTAAGGAGGAATAAAAAAAAATATTCCAAGTTACACAATCCTGTATAACGATTGTATTCCCCAAGAGAAATTTAACTTAATTTCATCTCAAAGTTTAAGAGATCCAAATTTTTTCAGCTACCGTTACGAATTTCGCTTGTGTAAGTAATTTATAAGCACACGACTTTTTAATTTATCTCATTAGACTTACTTTTATAACTGTACAAGGGATGAATAAATTAATAAAGACTTCTCCCTTAACTTCCTAATACGTTTAAGTATAAAGTCTTATTTTACAGTTAATTTATATCTACTTGTTGTAAGTAATATAGCGTTAATATTACCTGAGATATTGGCAATTAATTCGGTAATTTAAATGCTTTATTAAAACTTCACGCACATGAGAAGATTTATGACCTTTCAGAGGTCTCCAATCCTAGGATATGGATGGCAGAAAATAAAACCTAACGTAAGGAATTACTCTATTTAATACGTATATGAACTATGTTGGACATCGCTAATGAAGTCTATTGAAATTAACGAAAAAGGTTGTTGTGGAAAAAATTTTTAATGATTGTTATAAATGTAATTATAGAATATAAAACATATAAATAAAATGGTTGAAAATAACATATTTATTATAAGTAATATGCAAATCGCAGTTTTATTAAAAACTACCCCATCTTACCACTCACAGAAGAACTCCTGAGAAAGAAAAACGATGTAGCTAGTAATGTTCTCATTATATTTTGATACATACGTAATATATATATATATATATGGAGATATTCAGAGGTTCATTGATTCATCAAGAGATCTCTGATACTATTACATGCAAACACTCAAAATTTAGTAGAGATATTGCTTTTACCATTTATATAATATAGATCAGCTAAAGATGAATTTTACAAAATTCCTGCTCCAAAGGCAGTAACAGGGATGTTACGGCAAAACTAGTAATTATATATAGCTAAAAATAAATACCTTTTATTATGATCTTCAGAAAATGTCTACATTCAGAAATAAATGTATATCGGCTGATAACAATGCTGATGAAACGTACAGTACAATATTTAAATTTAGTGATAAAAATTGCACATTTCAAATGTTGACTTCTTGGAACTTAGTGTATCCTCTTCGTTAATTTATTCATACTGAATAAAAGGTTTCAACAAAACGATACGACTGAAATAAACAAGGGATGCGTTTGAATAACAAAACAACCGGAAGTGGGTAAGGAGAATTTATTGCCGCGAAGACTGACGTTGCGTGCTAAGGAAACGAGCTGGTCTCGCCGAAACACCATCGCAAGGACATTAAAGTTATTGTGTAATTAAACTAACATTATCTATACTTAATTTTATTTATTTAACTTATACAAAAATTTATAAAATAAGTCACTATTTGACTTGTTCACTTATTAGTGTCGGCATCGGAGCGATTAATCGACCAATCAGAATACAAGCTTGGTATTAGGAGGGGGAAATGAAATGGTGGGGCAAATACTGAGTACTACGATGATCGCTGCATACCCTACAGTCTGTTCGCGGCGATTGAAAACAAAGGAAGGCTATTGTAGAAAAAAAGTTTTTTTTTGAGACAAGTGAGTGTTATTATGTACAATAATTATAAAATTTAAGTAATACCCAACGATTCTTGTACTTCAATTTTTAATGTACTAGTAAAAGCCCGACAGTCAACAGAATTGACTGCTGTTCTAATTATTATTATTAATTGTGATTAAGAATATATGTCCAAAGGTGTCTGCTAATTCAAATTGTATTTATTATCATTCGTTGTGGAAATTGAATTAGTCGGTGAATATTTTAATAATAGACAATCTTGTAACTATTACTAGTTGATGTGGAAATCGGTGTAATTGTGTGTATATGAGCAACTGTTTTACAATAAAATCTTCTAATTATTATCATTGCTTAATGATTATAGAAACTGAATTTAACAATGATAATTGCATGCATAGTATCGGTATATATGTACTATTTGAATTCCGCGCCAACTTCACTCCATTGGCTGACACTGGTACGCGAGAAACCAATAAGCTATCGGCGACAAACTGACAGAGAAGCTGCATATGAATAAGATGTTAGACAAGCACACGTGTAATCCAGAGGTCAAAGAAATATTAAAGCTTGTTCCAACTCTAAATTCCTCACTGTTAAAAGTTGGGATGAAGGATATTTTTAAGGATAAACGTAAATAAACTTTAAAAAAAAATGAAAAAAAAATCTAAAATGAAAGTGAAATTTATACTTTTGGTAAGGTCTCTATTGTCTTATACCTCTCTAGGTAGTTACCACCAGAACTTCTACTTCTGCCGACAAACAATAATTTAGAAATATTATGGTGATCCAGATTAAAGGACGTTGTTAGTAGTGTATTTTCTTGGGTAACGAGACTCTACATCTTGCATCTCAAAGCGACGAACACAACATACCCCCGTGTATGACATCCTAACTAGAACCACTTAAGATCAGATGAATGTCTCGCTCGTCTCATCGCTTAATTAAACAAAAAGAAATGCTACTTTAACATTTTATAAGCAATAAAATAACTTGAACTTAACTTTAAAAATTCGATACAAAGGAGCAATATATACCCGCTTAAGTACTAAACTTTTAATAGTGTTAAGTCGCCGTGATCTAGAAAGTTGTTCTAGATATTTTGTAAACAATTAAAAGGTGACAGTGGTTTTATTAACGCTTCATCACATATTATAGTGAAATGTTTTGTCATCATCAGCCGATAGACGTCCACTGCTGGACATAGGTCTCACCCAAAAATCTCCACGTCGATCGGTCCCCAGTTGCTTGCATCCAATGGATTCCCGCGATTCTCATCAGATCGTCGGTCCACCTTGTGGGAGGCCTCCCAACGCTACGTCTACCGGTACGCAGGCTCCACTCGACGACCTTACTGCCCCATCGGCCGGCGGCCCTTCGAGTAATATGCCCTGGCTACTGCCACTTAAGTCTAGCAATCTTTTAGGCTATGTCGGCGACCTTAGTTCTTTGGCTTTTCTCCACATTTCCGATTCGATCACGCAGAGAAACTCGTGAGCTTGGCTCTCTCCATTGCCCTTTGGGTGACTTTTAGCCTTTTTATAAGGCCTATAGTAAGGGCCCACGTCTCGGATGTGTGTATATATGTGTATATATATGTGGTATATATATATAAATATATATATATGTATATATATATAAGTTGAGCTTAAAGTAAAATATATATATATATATATATATATATATATATATATATATATTTTACTTTAAGCTCGACAGTATCAATATTATTTTCTTCTATATTGATTTGGAGCTTTCAAATTTGTTTCTTTGGAAGTTACGTAAGTAAACAACTTCTTTTTATTCTGAAATTGATTGTTTGAAATAATAAAAAAATTTTCTGTTATTTAACAAAATTAAAAAATCTGTTTTATTTAAAAAAGAATAAATATATAAACGCTACTCACTGGATCAGTAAACAATAGTTTGTTTTTTCTATATAATAGAATTATAAAATACTTTTGAAGTGTTCTAGGTAGATAACACCGCAACGCCTATTTCTGTCACCAAAGTATTGTGCTAACATTAGTGTTCCGGATTGAAAGGCGCTGTGGCTAGCGTAATTACGTGGGTAACAAAATTCAACATCTTAAGTCTCTGGTCACGAGCGGAATGTGGTGCAGTATTTATCATAACTAACGCCACGTGGTTACGGACAGCCGTATCGCTTAGCAGTAGTTGAACTTCCCGCTCGTGTCGTCGCTTAATTGAATTAAAAAAAAAAAAAAACTTTCGAAGGTCGACGACCATTAAGGCAATTTGTAATTTGCAAACCACTGGCTTAACTCCTATAGCCGAGATTCGTCTTTGGTCCACGATGACCCACAAAGCTGGTATGATGAGCACTTATTTTACGTTTCCCATTGTTCCCTAAATATCCTATGTTTATTGTATATAGTAAATCAAATGTATACAATACAGTTTAATTTACTTCATATATATTATTTTAGATTATTCACAGTTGACAAAGGATGGCACTGCAACAGCACGAAGCAAAGGAATGAGTGTCGTTTGGACACTCGCCAAGAGCTTGCTATCCTAACACTGTCTATTTATTTATATTGTAATTTCATAGACCTTGGGAATGATAATAAACTGCACCTCGGTACAAAAATTATTATAATAATTTTTAAGCATAATTATTATATATAGTAATTTTTAATAATTGAACGAAGCTGCGATCTCAGCAAGACGTTCATTCACCTGATGGTAAGTGACACGCCCGCATATATGTGATATTAATTATGATAATATAGATAGCACTTAACTATGCTCGTCGCCTTGAGACGAGACATTAACTCTCATTACCCCAATAATTTCACCAGCTACAGCGCCGTTCAAACCGGAACACGGTAATGTTTGCACACTACTGTTTGGCGGCTGAAATAGGGAGCTGCGGTGGTAGAAGACCAACTTGGTAAAGTTATATATTGTATTTATGGCAATAATGTGAAAGGTGATCTTAATGTGGTAATCTCTGTTCAGATATTACTGCAGTGTTTATTTCTGCAGTTGAACAGTAGTAAGTAAATATTACTATCTATACACCATTTAATGTAACTTACATAACATCAGCTAAATGTGACCTTAACTTGACCACATCTGTGCTGTCTAACAAAGCTTAATAATGATGACACCTAAACCGCTTCACGAATTATTACATACTAAACACTTCACACCGGTAGACGTAGTGTTGGGAGGCCCCCCACAAGGTGGACCGAGGATCTGGGGGGAATCGCAGGAACCCATTGCATGCGAGCAGCGCGGGACCGATCGATGTGGAGATCTTTGGGGGATGCCTATGTGCAGCAGTGGACATCTATCGGCTGATGATGATGATGATGAAATCTTCACATCGCAACGACTATTACTGCAATGACTAACAAACTATTATTTTTCGTATTCAAGTACAATATAGCTAGTCAAGTTACTGTGGTAACGATACCTAGAAAACTATGTCTTAAAATAGTGATGGTCTGGTCTATCTATAAATTTAAAAACTATGTAGGTACTGCATGTACTATGCGAATGTTAATGTTCTAGTTTGAAGGATGTTGTAGCTAGTGAATTTACTGAAGTAACAAAACTTATCACATATCTTAAGGCGAGAAGCATATTGTGATGTTGTGTATATCATCCTAACTAGCTCAACGTTGTTATGGGCAGGTGTATTATTTATCTTGTTTTTCTTTTTATTTGACGAAGTTGAGATGTTCACCAGATGATACGCTTGTTCATGACGATACGGCGCCAGATATACACAGCATCACATTGTGGTCGTCTCATTGAGACGAGACAATTAATAATTGTTACCTCGGTAATGAAGTGTCTAGTGTGTAAGTAGTTAGTGAGCTACAGCGCTTTTTGAACCGGAACATAGTAAAGTTTACACGCTACTGTTCGGCGACGGAAATAGGCGCTGCGATAGTACCTAACCTAGACGGTTTCCTACAAAACATACCTATCGCCATCACATTATTAAATTTATTTTAATATGTAGTGAAAAAAATGCTGATATATATGGGATTTTAAGTGGAAATATTTTATATAAAATGTAAGCCTTGTTACCCCAGTAATTACACTAACCACAGCGCGATTCACACTGTAACAGGATAGTATCTGCACACTAATGTTTAACGGTAGAACTATGGTCTGCTGTGGTACCTAATTAGGTCTTCAGCTATAGAAATCTTGACAGATCCGGTTACTCGTCCTTTCAATAATTAAAAAAAAAGCCACTAACGCTGTGGTATTGTTACGATTGTTAACTACTCCCGATGACCAGACGTATTATTGGAAATAAGGTCGTCTAATTCTAATTTCCGGTATATTTTCATTAATTATTATAAACCGCAAACATCGTTATGCTTTCACTATGCAAATCTGTTGGCCACAAATTCGAGAGCAAACTTGGTGGCTGCGAATGAGCTTTCGCTTAGTCGGAGCTGCAATAACATTATAACTTTCCATTATATTTACATTAACGACGGAAATACATTTTTTTAATAATCTTACGATAATCCCTCTCCTGGGTGTAAGGGGTCCTGCAAAACAACTCGCGGGATCCAAGCCAACCTCTCCTGCTCAAGCACCCTGCTAATCGACAAAGGCTCTGACTATTACCAACCCGCATCGGGACAGCTTGGTGGGAAATGGCCCAAATCATCCCATATAACCCCGTACAAACGACAGCCCATGGTGACATTGGAGCAGGCATATGTCCAGCAGTGGACGTCTATCGGTTGATGGTGAATCCTTCTCTAAACCAATACGACATGGGGGCCTTTAAAGGAAGAACGCATTTTTTCCTTAAAGGTCAACCCAACCGCGACCCCTCGCAGGAATCGCAGAAACCCACTGGATGCGAGCAACGCGGGACTGATCGATGTGGGAATCTTTGGGCTTCCCCCTATGTCTAGCAGTGGACGTCTATCAGCTGATGATAAAACAATTTTCTTTGTAAACGAATTTTACCAATTCGTCAACCTGAAGAAAGTTAACAACGAAGTCGCAAAGTTATATGACATTCAACAAGATTAAAAAGTACTTGACTATATGAGATTTAAATTAAGTTACAAGTTGAGTGATTCATCAATATTTAAAAGCGATTATTACGTTCTGTTATATAATTATTATTGTGGATAAACAAAGACTTTCTTTATTGAAATATTTAGAAAAGTTTCATCGCTATATCGCCTAACTTAAGTCGCTTAAAACGGACTCAAGTGTTATAAGGCAAGTTAGAACAGGTGAATGTTAAGTGCGAAATGCTATTATCGTGTTTATGTGTAACTTTGCTTGAATTTGTGAGCACTTTATCTAACTTATACAAACATACACATATTACATTTGTAGTATAATTAAAATTTGTGGTACTTATTACAATAATTATCTAATACTCTTTATGCTTTATTTACCTTAGATTGGTTCCTGAAGTCTAATATGAAAAACCTAACTTTATATCATCGAGAAACCTTTATTAAATATTATTGATGAAATAATTACTAGAATTTTATTTACTGAAACTCCTTAATTTTCCTCTCATCTTTTATTTAGCTACGGAGTCGCATCCGTACATAATTGTTATCTCGACAGGGACGATGTCTTACGGATAGAGCTTCAGCTCCTCACTCACAACTCCCTCCCATATGCACCACCTAGACTATTAGATAGATTTTAATTTCACCTTAGATGAGCGTCGTATATTCCCTCTTCGCGTCTTAATTTTGGCTACAGATCCAATAATATAAGGTAATCCTTTTTTTATCACTGTAGTAGAATAACCTCTTATTTCAAGAGGAAAATATGCACTGAGCACTCTTCCATTGTGGAAGCATCAAAATAGATATTCCAAACTCTTAACAATTAAAAGGCTTTATTCTTTCTATTATCGCGACGGATTACCCTCAGCCTGGTGAAAAGAAAGAAGGCGGTGGTCACCCACAGGTCTGAAACATAGCTCATCATTTGCGAATTAGATTACATTTTGTCTCTGCGACATAACTTCTTCCCACAAGATTACTTTGGCGTACCGCGAATTTTTACTGATAGACCATATCCTCGATAAAGTTTGATGGAACTTTATTCACGTGGATCGAGTGTTCTTTTCGTCGAAATAAATAACGTGAGCTTGTCAAAGCAATTCGCAATTTATTAACAAAGTAGTACGAGTGTTACAGAAACACAAATCGAAAGCAATCAGTGTCGAACTGAGCCGCAGCCGTTTGATAACAAACGGACGAATTAAACTTATTCAATTCAATATAAACTTCAACTGCCAAGGGTACATAACATACATATATAAGAGACTATTATACTGTTTTTTTTACTCTATATTATTGTTATTAATCATATCAGTTAGTTAAGCCAAAAAGACAAATACTAGATTATAAGATCCTGTTTACAAGCTGTGCTTAGTTCGCACCCGACAAATGTCATGTGTTGGAAAATGTTTATAAAAATTTAAATAAATAAATATGTTGTTGTTTTTATTAATTGGCGATGGTCGGAAGAAGAAAGCCCGAAGAGCCTTAAGCTAGGCCTATGTCCAGGAAGTAACCATCTACCGACTGATAATATCAATACGATAAATATTCTGTCTAGATAAGTAATAAAATAATATTCAGGGTTTTTTACATATTAAATGGTATTACAGTATGTTCGATCTGATGGAGGAGGAAATGTTTTGGAGTGGAGACTGCGTACAGGTCGCAGAAGTGTAGGACGCCATCCCTCCAGATGGACCGACGACATCATCAGAGCGATCGGAAGTGGGTGAAAACATTGGAGAAGGTCTATATCCCAGCAGTGAACAAACAAAGGCTGATGATGATGATGATGACGATGATGACAATATGTTCATGTATCATGAACTTTATTATCTTTACATCACTGTTCAAAGTTTCTAACGTACCTATCATCAGGTTCTGACAGTCTCGCCACTTTAACTAGCACAAAAAATTAGTTTTTTTTAATTTGTCTCCCTCTAAACGCCAATGGTATTACAAGTGTCGGTTGAGGTCGGAAACTTGAATATTCATGAAATAAATTCATTCGGGTTTTCTCGTTGTACTAGTTATAAAGGAGTGATGACGACTCAATCGATTCCTCGCTAGTAAAACAATTTTATGAATATTTAATAGCCTCTCGTTGATGACGAGATCTACAATTTTTTTTAATCTTCAAAACGTCGTTTTTTGAATGACGTACTTATTAATATCTGATAATACTTAGTTTAATCTATAATTTGGTTGTTTTTTACTGATATCTTCTATCAAGCACAGACCTCCTCGCAAGTTTTTCCATTTAAGTATACCCTAATTACATTATCACTGTCTGATTTAACATTCATAAGGTTTATGGCATATAATATAAGAGAAGATATTTCCTTATTTTTGATCACCAGTGGGCCCTGAGTAACGTCGTAGAGTTTATATTATTTTTCTTGTAAAATTTCGACCCCTTCGTATTCATTGTGGCCAAACAGTAAACTAATTTAACCTTTCTATGAGGACACTTGTATATAAAGTGTAATTTTTTTTTATATTTCACATATAATTTATTGGCTATTCTATCTAAATTATAAAGTAGTTAATACTGTGTAAATGTATCAATAAATTCTAGATAAACGCGTAAGATTAACGATATAGATATTAGTGATACTGTATCGGCTTAAGACTTTACTGGTGGTAGGTCTCTGTCGCCGGATGCTGTCTACATAGGTATCGCTTTATCAGCCGCCAAATAGTAGACTGCAAACATTGCTCTATTCCGGTTTGAAGGGCGCTATAGCTAGTGACACTGCTGGTCTAACGAGACTTAACACACTATGTCTCGAAGCGACGAGCGCAATATGGTGCAGTGTATACCATCCTCACTAGCGTCCTGTTATGTGAACACGTCGCTTTGTTGAATAAAAAAAAACCTTTGTATTTCCGAAGTTATTCAATCAAACATTCTACGATATTTTACAAGTACAATTTAAGATTTATCTTCGTATTGTAATGTTTTAATTTTTATACGAAACATAACATATGTAATTACAAAACTACATGATTAAGTTAAGTGTAATGCGCTTTAAATGAATGTGTTCGGACTGAACGTAAAACGTTAATAGATAAAGTTAACTATCGCAGGGTAGCCGACGAACGAAATTACTAGACATTTTAATTAAACAAATTCAGTCTGGAGAGATTTCCACACGATACGTATGCAATTGGTTGATTGAGAAGTAGATATGAAGCTGTTACAAGCGCTGACTGCGCCCGGAGGGTGTTGCGGTTGTGTGTACGTAAATTCTAATTAACGTTATCACTTAAGCGGTTAAATAGCTCAGACAGTAGATTTTCTAAACGGAATAAAATAACAAGTGATTATGCAATCATTATTAAAAAGCTGTAGGTAATTAGGCATAACTATAAAAAACCAAGCGGTATCTAATATACGCAATATATGAAAATTTTTAAGGTTTAAGGGGTCCCACACAACAAATAACGGGACTCGAGCTAACCTGACCTGTTCGTGGTGCACCCTGTTAATCAACAAACGAAGCGTATTGGGCCAGCGTGGTAGTAAATGGCCCAAATTCCCCCAAACGAACTTCTACGATCGACGGCTCGCTAGTACCCGGTGGTACAGTACAGTACGCGGGATCGATCAATGTGGGAATCTTTGCGAGAGGCCTATGTCCAGCAGTGGACGTCTGTCGGTTGGTGATGATGTATGTAAATTTTTGAAATTTATCTTCTAGCCGAGAGACATAAGATAGTATTGTCTTCATTAATCCAAAGTTGTCTTTTTTAACATATTATGTACATATGAGTATATATTAAAGTAATTTAATTATTAATGACAATATTCTGTTTCTATTGTATGTAAGATATATATATACACCATCATCATTATCTCTAAAGATCTCCACATCGATCGATCCTGCGATGCCCGCATCCAGCTGTTTCCCGCTACCTTCACCAAATATCAGACCACCTGATGGGAGGCCTGCCAACACTACGTCTTCCGGTACGCGATCGCCATTCAAGGACCTTAGTGGCTCAATACATAAATATACATAATGTTGGATAAATATTATTAAACAAAACTTGGGCTTTTTATGCACAACTTTATTATTTATTTATAATATCACAATAATAACATAAATGATTTTTTAATTTTTTTTTCTGAACAGTATTTTTTTTTAATAAGACGAAATATTACGCTTGCCCATAACAATGTGGCGTTAATTAGGATGATATATACTGCACCATTTTGCGTCCATCACCTTAAGAGACAACATTAAGAATTGATACCCCAGTGATTACACTAGCTACAGCGCCCTTTAAACCAGAACACAGTAAGGTTTACACGCTAAAATTTGGCGGCAGAAATAGGCGCTGCTGTTATACCTACCTAGACGGTCTCCTACAACAGAGCTCTATCACCAGCGTAGTATTTAATTTATTTTCATATGTACTAAAAAAATTCTGGTACATATTACATTTCAAGTTAGTGTATCGTATTTGAGACTGATAACATATATAAAAAACAAGTTAATTTCGTTTTTGAAACGTAAATGATAACATTTAAAAGCGTTCGTGGTGAAGCGTGCATCGCGTGACTGGGAAATGCATCGGCTGAAAAACGAAGGCAAACGGAACGATTTTAAAACACGCTAACGGTAATGGGATTCCCGAACTTTATCTCAGATAAGCCTCGCAATAATTTAAAGAACCTTAACCTCCAACTTAAACCTAAATGGCGACATTAGTAAGCTCCGAGTGCTCTTAACGTTAAACTAACGATCATCTTTATCTGTTTGTTAATGTTTAAAGTAATGTAACTATATATATGAGAATTAAATACTATATGCGGGAATGTAATATGTCCTAATAAATCTTTTTTACTCTCCTTCTTATACTGATAACGATCACTAATTGAGTTTTAGTTGGTAATATTCCCGATTGTAACATTTGGTAGAACTCACAGGTCAGGGCGAATTTTCCTAGTACTTGTTCCAAGCTCAATGATACTCTGGTATATATCTGCGACTATACAAAAGGATACAATCCTGAATGTGAAGTACTCGATATTCGGTAGATTACTAAAAAAGAACATTGTTATGCTCATGAGATAAATATAAAGATAATTTATTACATCATTTTACAAGTCTTCGGTACTAGAAGCACTTGGTTCCTCAGATAGGAGTTTGACCAGTATCTCAGAAATCCACTCGCTCTCCCTCAATTTCATAAATGTAATGTTTTTAAAATGTATTATGAAATTACAAAACGGTCAATATATTTGTCTCTATGTATTATATGTGAGCTGTGTTTATATCTCTGTGATGTTTGATGGGGGTGTAAGCGGTCCCGCACAACAGCTTACAGGACCCAAGCCAACCTAATCTGCTAGTGATGCACCCTGTTAAGCAACAAACGAGGCTGTGGCTCCCGCCGATCCGCATTGAGCCAGCGTGGTGGGAAATGACCCAAATCTCCCCATACGAACCCCTACTTATGACAGCCTTTAGTGTTGAGTGGTATGTGGAGATCTTTAGAGGACACATATATCCAGCAGTGGACTGTTGGCTTATGATGATGATAATGTTTCATGGCGTGTGTGCGCGTATAATATGTATATATAATTGAAGGAAAGAAAAAGATGAGATAATGCCTGTGTAGTTTATACAAGCGAAATCAAAAGATCCTTCGTTTTTTTTATAAAATTAGAATAAAAGTTAATTCTTGTCAGATCATATTTTGCCAGTGTGAGCGTTATTCAAAATCAAACTAGTTATGGGTCTTCTGAATGGAACGTGGATTAATAACTGTTAACGTATTGCAGGTAATATGAACTTACCATTACATCGCTGTGGGTCAATTTGAGCGTGGAGGATGGAGAAACCCGGTGCGATGATTGCTGGCAAGGTGCGCGAGCGCAGCAATGGTGGCGGGCCGCGCCGCCCACCGCCGAGCGCTTCCGCCGCCGCCGCAGCCGCCGCTGCCGCACTGTGCATAAAGATTACATAATATTTAAAAAGTAAAACTGATAATCTTCAAAGGACTAATTACGTCTTATCTTATAAAACAATGAGACGAGCGAGACATACTTAGAAAGAAATAAATACTTCCTACTCATAAAAATGTGGCGCTAATACAAGTATGGTACAGGATCGTAATGCGCTCGTCGCCTTGAGACATTGAATGTTAAGTGTCTATAGCCAGTGATTTCACCAGTTACAATACCTATTACCATAAAACAGTAAGGTTTGCACAGTACTGTTTGATGGTAGAAACAGGAGCTGAAGTTTTATTTACTTAGACGGTATTGTTTGAGACATATTTGGTAAAGAAAACTAGTTCCGCCAATACTGTTACCTAACAGTTGCTATCGCTGTTTTAAAGGCAAAGGAAATCCGGATTTGTTTCCTATTGTAAAAACATCTTAACCTCATTTTGCACAAGATCAATGAACTGCAAATCTTGCGCCTAAACGTTTTAAAATAACTTAGAGAAAAATAATAAAAAGAGGATTAGATAAGTACACCACTAAAATTTTATTTTACGACTCCAAGATCTTGAAGAAAAGTCATTCACCTTTTACTCATAACAGTTGAATGATAATTAACAAACAAGAGCACTTAACGTAATCAGCAGTAAATTAGCTTTATGTTTGCAAACGGAAGCTAGAATTTGTTAGCTTTTAACATACCACAGACTCAGTAAAGATAGATAAAGAATTAAATGAATACTGAATATAACATCAAATAAACTTTTATCCGAAAGAAAACCTTAAGAGGCAACAATTAATACGTCGTTAGGCATATTTTTAAGTCCACCAACAGTTAAATTAAACTTGCCACGGTAAACCTAAGTTATCGTATTTTTAACTTTACTTTGTACACGATATTTAACAATGACTGCAATGCGCAAACTCGTTTTTCGCTTTGTCATGCAATGTCAGAAAGCATTCTGTGTTAATATTATCCTTCTCATAATTTTCAGTATTAAAGCTTATTATATGCAACTTTAGTAAAATAGCACCTAAAAAATCATAAAAGAGTAATTATAAGTACCATTTTATATTACTCAATCTTTCTTAATAAAAACTTTATCTAGTCTCGATATGATCGCATGAACTTATATTTTAGCCATTTAGAAGTCGGTTGCAAGCATTACCATGGTCCGTTCCGAAGGAAATTATAACTAGTGAAACTACTAATGTAAAAGAATAAACAACGTACTAGAAAGGAAGAGAAAAAAGAGAGAAAGAAGGACAGAAAAATATATAAAATAAATTCGTAAATAAATAATCATCAATGGGCATAGTGACAATGTATGGTTCTATTAATATGGATAAATTACTATTATGTACATATATAATATATAAGAGATTTTCACCTATCTAGAGATTCACCAAGATATCTCTGGAACCATGAAGCCTAGACATGAATTTTGGTAGTTTTTTAAGTCGGCTAAAAACGGATTAAATAAAGCTCTGTCCCCAAAGTCAGTTGAGAAAAGTGTTACATCCAGCATAGCGGGTGGGGAACAGCTACACAGTTTAATATAAATATATAATATTAATGTATCCGTAGAATGACGTATTTAAATAGGATCTCATATAAAATTACCATATCGATTTATTTTATACATCTTTTACTTATGGAAAGTATAAAATATCTACCAAAAATTACAGATAAAAATAAATTTCACATCGCTAGCATCAGATGCGTGATATCATGTATAGAAATAGATCATTTAGATCATATATCATAGAAGCATATAGTCCGCAGTATACAACATACTAAAGACTATATGTCCGTGATTGTTATGGTTCAGTTAAATAAGTGCCTTAAAATATAATATTGAAAATATTTATTCAAGCTCCATTAAAAATATTTTGTTTTTGTAACGATTTCTTATATTTATGCGAATATTAAACATTTTTGAAAACTTTATTTATTTCCTGCTTAAAAAGATAAAAATATTCAAACTAATTTCTTTACGTTTAGTGCAGTTTTAGATTTTTTAGTATAATGGTTTATGTGACAATGTTATTATGTAGTTGGTGACACAGCAGCAACACTCGGATTCATATTAGATATTATATTTACAGCAGCAGGTGTTACAGTGGGATTGTTTACTTTATTATTTTCTATAACTTTCTCTGTATTGTTTGGATTTAACGTTACAACACCAACGTTACTGTTAGAGGAATCGTTAGAAATTGAATTTATTGTAATATTCCCGTTTCTCATTTTTCTACTGTCACTCTCTTTTAATTCCATTAAAATAGGACTCGAATTGTTTATTGGTGATACAGCTTCAGTTTGATCCGCCTTTTGACATGCTTTTTTTAAGAACGAAGGACCTAAAAAAACAGTACATAACATTTAAGCAAGGCACTTAATTTATTTAAGTAAAAATTGGTATAATTTCAGTATTGACGCAGTAATTGTCTAGTAAAGTGGTCCAGTTACTGAAATTGTAATGGAAATAGTTTTTCATGCAACGGTGTTTAGTGTAATTTTATAGATATAAAAATAATTTGATATTAAAAAATCTTACCAATAAAAATATTATTAAGTCCAGGTATATGGATAGTTCCGTCCCCAACGCCTAGATCGACGTGAGTTTGACCAATATTAGAAATACCGGTAGCATCAAGATTTAAAGTACCGTTGCCTTAAAAAGAATGCTTACTTTAAATTTATAATTGCATCATATCAACTTCAGATTTAAATTTTATGTTACCATTGTCGCCAAATTTAAGTTTTACATCAGCTTCGCCAATTGCACTTATACCATGCGCGTTTAAATTCAAGTCCACGTTCTTAGGCAACTGTTCACATTTGATAGTATCTATGTGTGTATTTGAATAATTATTGTTAACGTTTTCACCGCGATCAGTCTTCTTCTTCTTTTTATCACGCACTTCTTTGAGTTTTGCTTCTAGCTGCAACGACGTGTTCATTTAAATATCATACAACTGTACTTCTTTATAAAATTGCGTCAACGTGGATTGATGTTTAAGGTAACACCACTCTTCTAATAAAATTGGTAGATTCTACTGTTTCGCGGGAGCAACTATGCCCAAGCTGTTTTAATCTTTTCGTTTAATAATATATACTTGTGATATTTCGCTTGCGGACCCTTGAAAGTATTACAATCACGGTTTAGTAATATGTAATCGTACCATATCTAATAAGACGTCCTTTTGTTCCAAAAATGCTTCATCAACCAGGTCGCTCCGACGTTTTGGATCTAATATAGTTTTGACCACAGGCGGCATTGCATTTGAAACATTTGTTACCGAATGACTTAAAATGAACCTTGTTAGAGTAACCTTGAATCAAAGATAATTTAAATAGGAAGCATTAGATTGAATAGCTTCTTATAACTTCATATATTTGTAGTTTAAAAGTTTTTACATAAAAATCTAACAAAATAAAATAATTAGTTACTTATTGTTTAATTAGTAAGATATTTTTTAGAGTGATCTTATCTGGAGCCTGTACCGATATAATATTTAGAAATATACTTTTCCTATTTCCGATTGTAAAGTATTATTCTAATTCGACAAAGCGACAACAAGCCTGGGGTTCAACTGATGGTATATGATACCAATAAAAATGTGGCTTTAGATAAGATGATGTCCACTGTATTAAGATTTTGTAGACAGAGTCTAGTTACTTGAATAATCTCACTAATAACAATGCCTATTAACTGAAATACAGTAATTCTTGCACACTACTGTTTAGTGATAGAAAGAGACAGTAGTAGTATTAGTAACTACAGAGTCTCTTTTTATCGCCAAACAGTAGTCTGTTGAAGCATTGTAACCGGAGACCACTGTCACCGGCAACAGAGACCTTTAAAAGAACAAATGAGTACTTTTAAGTAGTAAAGTTTCCCTAATGTTATTAAAGTAGATATATTAGTAATTTATTTTGTTACATAAAGAATACCAGACAATCTTATTCAGATGGTCTGCAGCAAAAGATTCCTACTACCAATAAAAAGTATAAATAATAGAAATTAATTTATCTAATAGCATGTAATGTATTAATGAGTGAATAGCATTAATCTAATTATAATTAAGGGTGTAAGGGTACCCAAGGGGCAAAACAACTCACGTGGTGCATCCTGCTAGTCAACAAACGAAGCTCTGGCTCTCACCAACATGCATTGGGCCAATGTGGTGGGAAATGTCCCAAATCTCCCTCATCTGAATCCTTTCCCGATCGATGTGGGAATCTTTGGGCGAATCCTATGTTCAGCAGTGGACGTCTATCAGCTGATGGTGATGGTGATGAATTAATATTATACAATGTTATTTGAAGATTTGTTGTTAAGCGATTGCTGTAACTTACCAGAATAGCGAGATGGAGATCGGTACGAGTAAGTGCCATTCGTGCGATATGGTGTTACGATTGGAGTCGAAACCAATAAGCGCGGGGCATTTCAGAAATTTTACGATCCGTTTCAGAAATCGAAGTTTATAAATAAATACAATTTAAGTGAACTTTATCGCTTTAGTGCAACGCGCTTGCGTTGGTCAACGTAACAATTTCTTACCGAAATACGAACAAATTTTATATTATCATCATCATTATCAGCCGATAGACGTTCACTACTGATCTTAGGTCTCCCTAAAAGATCTACACATAGTTTGGTCCCGGGCCGCTCGCATCCAGTGAATTCGTCGGTCCACCTTGTGGGAGGCCTGTCAACACTAACTGTATCGACACTTAAATATTGATAATTTCATACTTTCGTAAAGTTTTAAAATATAAGACACTATATAGAGCAACATTCTCTTCACCTGTTTTGTCAGCGTCATCATCATGAGGTGCCGCCTTAAAATAGATTCTTGGCAGTCATATTGACAGAACTACTCCGCTCTTCAGTTACATATTATGTACTCTTTTCTAATCTTTTCTAAGGCCGTGTCTTCATGTCTGAAGATCGTTGGCAGGCTTGGCGTTACTGTCTGAAGCGGACGATCGACCTCCATCGATTCCCGTCTCTTCTATTGGTTATTTTTTGTTAATATATTAAAAACGATACTATCTTTTACAAATCTCTTTATCAATTCTGGACCCAAATACTTTCTATAAACGTAACACTACTATATTAATATGTTATATACATTATAGATTTAAACCTGTTTAATTTCCTCAAACCTATTGAGTTTAACTTTGACTACTAAGTTGTATTTAATTAAGATTGAGTTAAATCTTGACAGTTTTAAAACTAAATCGAATGAAACTGTACCAATTTTGATGTAATATAAGCCAATGACCCCTTCTAAAAGAGCAAGTTTTGACTCATGCTGGACACTCAAACGATCATTCAACATCACAAGTAGCTTCTGCAATATTTTATTGCTCTGTTACCAGTAGTCAGTTTTACTCTCGAACGTTTTATTACATCTTAAAACATGGAGTTTGCGTAGATGTAATATTGTTAGGAATTTGCATTTATAAGAAAAATTATCATCAAAAGATCAACATCAAGCATCTTCAATGATAAGAATTTTGAACACTGCTATTTGTATATAAAGATAAAATAAACCAATAGTTCACAGTCCATCACTAGATTCCTTCATTTTCTGGTGTAATAAACGGATTTTTTTTAATTTTGATTAATAATTGGCTTACATGAAATCAAGTAATAAAAGATAAGAATTAACTGCTTAGACTTTTAGAAAAATAACATAATACAAAACACCGAACATATGTCGGATATAAATAAAGGCTGGCGAAATTCATTCTACCAAACTTTAAATTTGACGGAAGCTGTAAAAACAAATTCACTACTAGAAATTTTATGTAAATTCATTAAAATTACGAAAGAACGACTATAAAACAAAAAAAACCATAAACGACTAAATTGAAGTAGCGAAACATCGAGATTTGATTTACACTGTATTTCAATCTACCTTTTACTCTTATTGCTGTTTACGAAAGAAAGTACGAATATATTAATACAATTTTCCCATTTCCAGTCAAATTTACATCATTAATATAATTTTTGTTATACAACTTTACGTAAATATGTAAAATAAAACAAATTTATCATTTCAGATGATGACCATAAACTTCGTCATAGGATTGACAGGCCTCTTGAATGTAGTATCATCTCGCGAGATAAAACCCGCCAGACCAATGCCAATCATAAGTAACTCTCTTCTCAATTTTGGCAAAATGGATATTTCATTTTATCTTAACGATAAGTTTAAAGGTAAGTTACACGATCAGGTTTCATTCATCTCTAGTCTGGAATAATAATAATTTATATTTATGACAATTTTCCTTTTTTTTAATCTGTAATGTACATATAATAAAAAAAATATAGGTAAAAGGTAGCAAATACTTTCTAATGCTTATTTCTATTCTCAATATTCTATAAAATTTTTCTCTGATATTTTTTGAACATCTTCGTCAAATGTAAAACTTCATACATTTTTCCATCTAAATAATAATATCTGTTTTTTTTTATGATAATAAAATTACTTACTAGCTCATTAACTTGCACTTTTAATTTCAGATGCTTTAACAAAACACGATTCTTTTATGAATCCATCCAATTCATTGTTTTCCTCTTCGCACGACTCCCACGATGAACCTTGCCCATGCTCAAGCCTTCGTAATGTAAAAGAATCTCTTTCTTCTCATCCATCCGATATACTCAACAAAGTGTTGATGAGCAACGATCTGTTCTCTTTTAACAAAGAACATCTATCATCTTCATTATGCTGTGATTCACATGAAAGTGTTCGAGAAGAGGGTATCTTCTTTGAATTCTCCCCAAAACAGAGTCAAGTGCTTGCTACTCCTCTGCAAAGCAGTCAATTAATTTTGCCATCATTGACTAAAGTCCTGGAAAATGTTATCCCAAGGCGTCCCACTTTGCCTATAAAACATCAAGCCATGGACATATTTTTATTACCAAAAAAGAAAACTGCGGCGGTGAAGGAAACTGAATCGCCATTAAAAAAGAAACCGGATATTCATGCAGTAGGCGACAACGAAATAAAAGAAAACGGAAAGTTATTATCTTCACCAATATTTTCATACAAATCATCGGTAAAGAAGGATTTGGGTAAAAAGAAACCTGACGAAGAATCTCCACAAGATTCTGAACCCAACATAACTATTTCTTCCGCAAATAAATCCAAAACAATATGAATAAAATTCCATTGAACGTTGACGACTACTATTTTGTCTACCTTATACAGTGCCTGATGATGAAGTGATGGTATTTATTCCCTACATGGTACGATGATAAAAAGGGCAAAATAAGTATGTGACAAGTCATCATCAGCCGATAGACGTCCACTGTTGGATATAGGCCTCCCCCAAAAATTTCTACCTCGATCGGGAAGGGATTCATATGGGCGAATTTGGGCCATTTCCCCACCAGGCTAACCCAATTCGGGTTGATGGGAGCTAGAGCTTCGTTTGTTGATTAGCAAGATACACCACATGCAGGCGAGGGTGTCTTGGGTCCCATGAGTTGTAGTGCGGGACGCCTTACGCTCCTTTGTGAGAATAGTCCCATATTACACAAAAGATTTTTATAGCAAGTAGATTTATGATCTCATCTATATTCTCATATGTTAACTTATATCGTATTTATATACTAAGCTAGAGTTATTGCAATGGCTGAGGTTAGAATACATTTAATAATATAATTTAAAGAAAAAATAACTGAAATATTATTCTTGAGGTAGTGTAATTTTATATATGTCAGAAAATTTATCATTTGTTCACTGGTGGTGGATCTCTGTTCTCTTCATCTTATGTTTGAAGGCGACGAACGCAATCTAGTGCTGTATATATCATCCTAACTAGCGCCACGGTGGTATTGCCAAGTGTTTTTACCATCAGGTTCACGTACCTTTCGTCGTAGTAGAATAAAAAAAAGGTTTTAAATGCACAGGTATTTTTACAGCAGCAGTTTAGTTATGATTTACACAGCATAATATTTTGCTTGTCGTCTTAAAATATGGGATAATATGTTAAATTTCATAACTCCGGTAATTTTCCTAAGTACGACGCTCTTTAAACCGGAACTCGGTTATATTTGAACACTTGTAGTAGATATATGTACAGCGGAAATTTACGACTTGATACCTAGACGGTCTCCGACGACCGATACCTAACACCAACAAATAGGACTCCTTGGTTGTTAACTAAAATAGTATATGATTTTGTAGATAACTAATTGTGAAGATTAATTGCTTATTTATTAAACTAAAATTTTATAAAATTTATAAACAATAAGTTTGTAATTTACCATAAAAATATAGTCTTCAAGCTGCGAAAAAAAAATTTCTGATAATCCTGCTGATATTACTTATACAGCAACATTTGGTTCCTAATTCAGATCCTTTGTTTTTGTTTTACTTTTTTTATTTGCTCAGAAAATGTTAAACAATAGGCTAATAAAGCGATTTAGGACATCACTATTGTTTCGATATCTGCTTGTTCAGTATTCATTGACCATCAAGAGAGCGCGGAGAGACATTACGTCGAAAGGGAGAACTGAACGTAACGCAGATTGAAACATTCAAAACGTGCAATAACAATACAGAATACTGAAGAATATATAACTTTTGTACGTGAGAGGAAAAGCAATTATCATAATCCAAATAAAGCTTCATTACTAAAGGATTTTATTATTATACTGATCCATTAGACACCAGGTAACGTATAATATCTTTTCGTGTAATGAAAGGTTATTTCAATGGCAAATCCTACACGTGGTCTACTTGCTAAGTTCGAAACCGAAACAATTTTTTATATTGGCTATATATTATATATATAAGATGTTAAGTCTTGTTAACCCAATAATTTCACTAGCTACAACGCGCTTCAAACCAGAACACGGTAATGTTTCGACAGTACTGCTTAGCGGCAAGAGAGATTCGCAACGCATCATATATATTCCAACATAGCATCCGATTATGCAAACAGCAATGGCAATAGGCTGGTCACCTCTGTCGCAGAATTGACCACCGTTACCATACGACTACAAGTAGACAGTCTTAAGAGTGGAAAAATGGGTGTTGTGGTGGTAACTAACCTAGTCGATTTCCAATAACAGTCCTATCACCAACTACATAACATAATTCACTTAAACAGGTAGTTAGGAATATAGTACTTTAATAGTATGCAATGAAATCCGGACCAGATGTAGTTCATTACCAAGAGATGACATGGTCTAGCTGTTGGTGGTCAAATCGACGATCATTGTACTTAATCTCTAATGCTGGAAACCGACTAGGTAGGTACCGCAACACCTATTTCCATTGCCGAACAGTAGTATGCAAACAATACTCTGTACCGGTTTGAAAGCGATGTAGCTAATCAGATTACTGGTGTAGCTAATCATATGACTGGTGTAACTATACTTAACATAATGTCTAAAGGGAGGAGTACAGTGTGATGCTGTGTTTACAATTTAAACTGGCACCAGGCTTTAATGGACTGGAGTGTTACTTATCGTGAAGTAAACATCTCCCTCGTGGCCTTGTAGAAAAAAAAAAGTTTACCTCTTTTACCGTTTCAATTTATATTTTTTTATAGCATATATAATTCATAGTAATTAATCATAAATCTTTATCCCGTTTGTCAAAACCTAATTGCTTGGTAAACGACGCGTCTAACCAGTAATCCGGAGCAAATGCTAACAACTGCTCAACGAACCATTTATATACGACTCATGATTGAAGTCATTATTGCAAACGACCCTACGGATAAAATACAGAAAAAAAGTGTCTTTTTAATCATGAAAATTATTGTTGTATTTTAGTAACGGTAAATGGTATATTTAATAAAAAAAGAAAAGGTTTTATTGTTATACTGTTTTATATCCCAAGAGATAAGGTAAGATTTCTTCTCTACATTTTATCTATAAGCGAATATTTTACTTCAATATTTATAACAAAAAATCGTATTTTAGACAAAAATTAATACTCACTGCTTCTCCTTCCTTTGTTGTCTCTTCTTTTTGAATGCTCTTTTGACTCTCAGAAGGAGGAAAGCGGCCCTGTCTATAGTCAGCACAGAAGGCCGCTTAGCGACGCCGGGTTCCTCCATACCCTCGTCCTCATCGGCGGGTTCATCGCACAACTTCAGGCCGAGCCATCGTTGCTTTGTTGTCGTCCTCGTGGTTACGGATACACACGCGTTATTCGCACTTCGTATTAGACAGCAGCACTGATTTTAAAGTATGAAAACTTCAAAATATCGACTAAAGGATAATACACATCGTTTCTATGTAGTAAAACTAATCTATTAAATTTGTATCACTTCACTATGAATCGGATGAGTTCTTTTCTTAGTCCTGAAACAAACAAAACATAAATTTAGATGACGGTTCTTCGTAATTTCTTTACATTCTCTATGAGAAAACTTTCTTATTCTAAACAATAACTTAAATACATTAAAACGATAATGTTTCCGTAATATATAACTCTTAAAAATTTTATACAAAATGTACTGTGTTCAAAGAACGTAAATTAACTATGACCTAACTAGTCTCTGAAGTATCATTGATTATAAAGTCTTTGTGGCTTTAAGAAACAAAGTGTTTAATATTACCCCCAGCGAACTGCTCCGGGGCTCTCATAACAATCTACTTGTTAGGGTTGCAAGATAAAAACAAAATAATCTGAAGTAACAAATAGAGTATAAAATTAGCTACAGGATATACATATACATATAAATATTTAAATGAGCGATAACCGAATATACGAAGTTTAGTTTAGTAAAATTTTAATGAAATTTTAATCTTTTTTTATCCTACGAAGCGAAAAGACAAGCGAAACATTCATCTGATTATAAGATATTCCCCTGCCTATAATAACACTGAGAATGACCACCGAAAGGATTTTAGTGGCTACAAATGCTACATAACCTTATCTTCTCTCAGAAATGCAGTATCTTTAGAAGATTTCGCTCTAGTAATAAAAAAAAAGAAAAATTCGGATAGCACAATTGACTCTAAAAGAATAAACACAATTTGATTGTATCAATTTTGTAATAGATATAAGTAATTTGTGAAATAGATGTAAATATAAATATCTCACTCACCTCCATACATTTTAAAAACAATATTAACTACAATTTGTATGAATTAATTGAAAATGCGTGTATGTCTATAATGAATTCGGATAACCGGAGATGTATGGAAATCTTTAGAGGTCATTGTCGAAAGACAATAAACAAATTGTTAATAGTTTGTTTGCTTTTAGATTACTTTTTTTGGTTCAATTAATAAATAAATTAAGAAATATCGAAGTGATAATTCAGCATCATCATCATTAGCCGATAAACGTCCACTGCTGGACAGGAAAGTAATAGCTAACTTTCTTTAATATTTAACGTTAAGTAACTCAGCATAAGCTGAATAAATATGATGTGAAACGTACATTACATTAACAAATATTATTTTTACTGCAATTTAACCACCACAATTATTTTTAACTAAACTAATATAAGTTATTTTAATTAACATACTCTTTAAGTTAGTATGTACGTGTTTGCCATCTGACAAAGTTCGCTGGTGATTTATTGGAAAAGTTTATAATGAGAATGGTTCTACTTGTGTATGCATATTTAAAGGGCTACAAAGAGTTTTAACATTCTATAGTTTAATTCTTAATTTTTTTTTTTTAAATAGTTATTTTTGGGACGGTGTTATTTGGTTTTTCTGAAACGAAAATGTGTAACGAAAACAGTACAAGAATGATATAATGACCGGGATCACAAGTGCCGCGTAACTGACCGCCAACCTTCGCTAGTCGACGGAGCACCTTAAGAAGAAGAAGAAGATAGTTTCTCTATCCATCGTCTCCTCTTCGTACTATCGCTACTAGTCTACCATCGTACACGGGCCCGTACATAGACAAATGAACCCTAAAGTTGGAAGAATATGTAGTAAAAAATATTTTTAAATTCAATGGAATTGATATTTGTCCTTAAAAGCATTTAGGTGCTTCCGTTTCTTATTTTACTTCTTACTTCAATCATTAAATACAATTTTCAATAAATCGTGCTCTCTTTCCCTTATTTCACCTCCTTTATATTGTATTCATTTCATACTCTTCCATTTTAACCAGAATATAAAGTCTCACTTTAACTGCTTGTAAACACTTTCTCGTTTTTATTTAGATTTTTATGTCTTTTGAGAATTATTCTATTTAGTCCTCTTGTTGTGGCCGAAATATAATTTCGCGATTATTCGATATGAATTAAGACTGTTGATTCAATATCTCGTTTATAATTTACCATCCCCTATCTATCCAAAACAAACGATTTTATTTCATCATAATGCAATTCCTCCTAGTCTATTAAAGTACAGGAATTAAAACGATTAAGAACTTGGCTTAAGGAATAATAAGTGTCCGTAGAACTTACCATTTCCTAGTAATAAATTAGACAGAAACGTTGAGATGAAAAATATTGAATTTTATCCTATTTTCTACTTAAGATAAAACGACAAAATTTAGTCTGGCAAATCGGACTTAATACTCTTTCCTATTTATCTAAAAGCTTCAGATAATATTATGGAGTGTTTGTTCTCTACCCTTTGCGAAATACACCCGGAACATTTTTACACAAATGTGAGTACTTATGCCAAAAATATATTTTTATGGGAAAAGGAAGTTAGGTAAAAATAACATAGAGACGGTTGTCTTAAAATTTGTCGTTTTCTTTGTCTTATAATCTTACAAATGTACCGAAAACATGTTCAAGTTATATGTAAGTAAATTAAACTCCTTTGGGGTGAGAATAGTCTTTCCAGTAGTAGAAAAAAATGTTTTTTATTTTATAGGAGATAATAATTATCTCCACCTCTATAAAGCTAAAAATAGAATACTATACTATACAATGTGGTAGGAATATAATATTTCATACTCTCTGTATTCTAAGCCGACCAGTGAGTCAACCAGTTGTGATGTTTAATGCATCAAGTGCAAGATAAATCAAAAATTTACCGTGTCTGTGTACAACTAAGATTCAAAGTAAACATTTTTGAAAGTTGCTTAGCAAATTTTAAGCATAATGCATGGTAGAACAAACGTTTACTTTGAAAGGCAAACTGAAGCTTCGCTACGTTTACGCTTGCTCAGCAGCCATGTCGGGAAAGACAGCATCGTTGATAATCAGCTTAGAGAAACAATTCTCGTTGTTATAGGGGAATATTATCCTCGTTCCAGTATTGACTTCTTCTTTGTCGTAACCTCACAACTGAGGGACGTGACTATGGTACGTTGACCTGGTCACCATTTCTTTCCAGACATTTCTGTCTTGCGTCATTTGGATGGATGATTGTAGGGTAGCAGTAGGCAGTATTGAGTAGACTAGGACTAATGATCGAGGTGTTCTTTCAAAATGATTTACTCGTGATAAATGTAAAAATAGTATATATATATATATATATATATATATATATATATATGCTTGTACCGATGAATTTTATATTTAAGTTATGTACATTTTTGAACTTTAGTAACAACAGCGAAATACAAACGGTGAAGGATAACATCGCGAGGAAATCTGCACGTGAATTAGAATTTATTCTAAGGTCTGTGTGAAGTCACCGATCCGCATTGGGCCCGCGTGGTGACTATGGCCCCATCGCCTTTATATTGAGGGTAGGCCTGTGCCCCAACAGTGGGGACGTAAATGGGCTGTTGTAATAATAGTAAAAGAATTAATTACGTACCAAGTTCTTAGGATATTTGGAATCTATCAGAAATCCTTTTGATATATAGGCCGACGGTAACAAAGGTATATATCACCTGTTTATAGTGAATACAGCCATTTGTATTACCGACACGTCTGACGGAGAAAGGAGTGGATCAACTTGGCGACCTGTCTGTCAGCATTTATTACAAACTTCGGTTTCGATTTCCTCTTTATTATTCTTGAGTGAAAAGGAATAAATCAGCTCACTTTAGATCCTCAGATATAAAACAGTTAACATTTCCTTCCTTCATTTCATCGTAATTTTTTTCTAATTAAATTTTAATATTTGATTACGTTATCTATGTCTATATAAATATATATAATAAAAACGGATTGCGTTTGTTCGTCAATCACGTGAAAACTGGTGAACTTATCAATATGGGAACACGGGCATTCGACGAGTAATGATTTGTAGATGGTCCTTCCTACCCATCCCTCGTCATTTTATTTCTAATTACCTTTTATAAACAAATTCATTTAGTATTATTTATGCGGTTGCTATAGCAACCGTTGCTACAGAAAGTCATTCGCGGTTGCGGTTGCTCTCAAGGAATATTTCAGACAAATTACAAGTCTAATTATATATATATATAACCAGCAAATCGGCCAGGGAACAGCTAGTATTTTCGTAAGGGTATAAACTTAAGTTTTAAGATATAGGAAACAATTAATTATAAATAATTTTGGATGGATCGTCATCCATTAAATGTAGCCCCCACAAATGAAACAAAGATCTCTGTGTTACGAGATACATGGTTAATCACATCGTCACGGGCTATAAACATTGATAGGTTTTTTTTTTAAATATAATTTGCTAAATAAAAGCCTGAAAATATTCATATAATCATTGTTCTTATATAAAACATTGAACATAAAATTAAACAAAAAAAAGGTTAATAATAACTATAAAGCTAAAGCCATTTCAGCCGATAACAGATCCTGGTAATCATCTTTCAAAGGTATCAGAAAATAAATCTAATAACTACCCATTAAGGATTCGATAATGAGGGTATCTATATTGGTGTTAGGTTACTGTAGCCGGATGCCGTCTAGGTAAGGACCACGGCAGTGCCTATTTCTACAGTCAAACAGTAGTGTGCAAACACTGCTGTATTCCGGTTTGAAGGGCGCTGTAACCAGTGTAATCACTGGGGTAACGAGTCTTCATATTATATGTCATTATATCAATATAATGCATGTTGATATTATCTTTGCTCTTATTGAATTGGAAATTTATGCGCGTCGTTGCGTTAATTACGTTAATTAAGAGACATGGAGTTAATCAAATTACCTGTCCTACAGACGTGGACAGCAGCATTAAGTACTTGGACTGTCTTTAAAAAAAAATCGCATTTTTTATTAAATATACAAAGTTCTTGTACCAATAATTTAATAATGGACAATAATGGATAATGCTGCTTGATTTTCAAACATTCAAATCTATGTTATATACATATATGTTTATATATATACGTATATATAAATATATATAGTATGACATATATATTTATTTTTTGTTTGCCATAATCACGTGAAAACTAGTGAACATAACGACATGCACACGCGCATTCGACACGGGATGATTTATAGAAGGTAATAGATTTTTTTTTTAATATCCTATGAAATACAAGAACGATGAAGATTCTATATCCTTCATCATTTTATTTCTAATTAACGTTTATAATTATTTTCATTTGGCATTATTTATATGGTTGTTATAGTAACGGTTGCTACAAATAGTCATTTACGGTATAATTTTATATTACCTCTAGCAAAGCAAACGGGGAACAGCTAGTACTTAGTATAAAAAAAATACATAAAAAATCTGTGACGTAGTTAAAAACAATTCCACCACCATCAGCTAGTTAAAGTTCACAGCTGGGTATTAATCGTGTATTTGTCCTAGAAAATTAAAAAAAATTGTGTTATCCTCTATACGTTTACTTTTCCTAATATTTTTACTTATTTCATATTTTATAGGGAAATAAAATAACAACAATTTAAAAAGGTAAATGGACTGTAGAGACAAGTTTAATTCAAATATGATATCGTCGTCATCATTATCAGTCGATAGACGTCCACAGCTGGACGAAGGCCTCCCCCAAAGATCTCCAAATCGATCGATCCTGGGCTGATGGCATCCAGCTGCTCCCTGACTTGTATTAAAAAATTTAATAGTAAATAAAATTAAAATGGCTAGAAATGCTAAATTGTTCATTCAATTGTTTGTTCAATTATGAATTTTTTATGTAAAAAAAAAATTAATAAGTTATTGTAAAGGATAACTTAAGCTCATATAGGTATTCTCTCTAAGTTTCTATGAAACGATATCATTGATTTGTTAAACATCACCGATGACTTTATAAACACAAATACACTTTACTGATGCCGGAAACCGTCTAGGTAAGTACCACCACATCCAGTATTCCTGCCGCCAAACAGTAGTGTGCAGACATTACTGTGTTCCGGTTTAAAGAGAGTTGTTGCTAGTGTTATTACTAAGTAACGATACTTAACATCTTATGTCTCAAAGTGACGAGTGCTATATGCTGTATATACCATCTAACTAGCGCTACAACGTTATGGCCAGGCGTATCACTCACCATCAGGTGAACATCTCACTCGTTTCATCGCTTTTTTTAAATAAAAAAAACATATATATATTTTACATATTATATTAGTTCCAATGGTTTATACTTACATAAATATTAACCCCCTTTCATAATACTGAAGGTTAACAATAAAAACTTTGTCTTAAGAAGAAGTTTTTACTTTAATTTCGATATCTTGGCAGATTTATGACCTATATCTCCTTTACTACCACTTTGGTATAAACCTACTTACTAACTTTCAGCTTTCTTTGATTTAGAAATCTTCTTTAGTTTCTGTTCATGGTTGGAGTATTTTTTGTTAAAGATTGTCTCAAAACTATTTCTAAGTAATCATTATTTACTTAAGCATTCACCTTTGTAATCATTGTTGTAATTTACTAACAATATTTTTTATATTTTCCTGCCGGTAAATGCAGTGCTGCCAAGCCTCTCACAAGGTGAACGGATGATCAGATAAAAGTCACGGGAAGCCGCTGAATTCAAGCAGCGCAGGACTGATCGTGGGCATTTTTAAGGGGGGTCTATGTCCACCAATGTTAGTCTATCGACTGATGATGATTATATTTGTCGTTATCGATATAAAGTGGAGTTTAAAGTTACTGCACTCTAAACTCCATCAAAGCTTCAAAATATACAGTATTAAAGAAAATCACTGCCGTCGACATCAGGACGCACGTAAAGACTTTATTACTTACGAGGTTTTTTCTCGTAAATTTCTACCTTACTTAAGCATAACCTTAGGAGGAAAATTAATTTTCATGTTATTTTCGTGATAAACTACGGTGAGAGTGAATTTAACGCCGACTCCGTTTTCTGTATTATAGGATCGATGGCGTGATGAAATCTTGAGAAGATTCGGTCGAATGAAATTCCCACAACTGGAATCCTGTGTTCTATCAAGGATAGAGTTAAGGATATTATGTATCTATTACGCTTGCCAAGTGCGAGTTGGCGGATGTCGCATTTACTAAAGAGCTGTTCTTGGAACACGTCGCTATCTTTTCATTAGTGAGTACTTCTCACTGGTGATAGAACTTACACCACTTCGAATCATATCATAGTTTCAGATCTCCTACTTACTGCACTATCACTGCTTTTAGTTATATTACTAGTACTTTAAAAATCTTACATTAATTAGATTTCCGCGTAAATCTTCGACGTTCTTTCAATCGATATCGTCGTTGGATCTCCTTTCATTGTTAAGTTCCCTTCTAGATAATGACTCGTAGAATAGTCTGGAGAGGTTAAAAAAACTTAGTTACTTTAGAAGATTTCAGTTTTTATTATAATGTATTATCCTTCACTTTAAACGAATCTGTTATAATCACGCAGTTTTATAATATTCTCATCTGTCCTAAGGTTAATGATGGTTAACTGTTACAAAAGGCAAACACCAAAAACTTAATGGTCTGAGGTCGAATCGTTTAAAATCGTTAATAAATGAAATACAATAATCACAAAATGAAGTGTTATTTATAAGAAAATAAAGTCAACAGTAGTATGCAAGTATAACTGTGTTCCAGTTAGAAGGATATTGTAGCTAATTAAGTAATAATAATAATATATAGTAACGAGACTTAACATCATACCTTCCAAAGTGATTAACACAATGTGGTGCTACATATCATCCTAATTACCGCCACTTTGTTATGGACGTATAACTTACCATCATGTCAACCTCTCGCTCGTTTCATTGCTTTATTGAATGTAAAAAATACTTCGTGTTAAGTAACACTTTGACCTCATCGAATGCGTTAAGGACTATAACTTCCATTTGCTCTATAAAAAAGACTGTTGAGTGCAAACGACGAGGTATAACTTAATGGAAATAAACTGAAGGGGAAGGCCAGTGAATGAGTAATAAAATATTCAGTTTTTATGTCTGCTATTTTATAAGTGTAAGTTATAATGACATCCGATAGCTATTACGCCGGAAGTACGTACTTACGATAACGTAAGCTTTTACGACACATTATGATGGTTACGTTGAGCTTGTTCAATATTTTAACGACAAAAGCTTTTACATATACATATATATATGATAGAGAATTTAAATATGCAAAACATATATGCTTTATACTGGAACTCGATAATATCATTATCAGCCGTTAGACATCTACTGCTGGAGACAGGCCTCCTCCACAGATCTTCACATTGATCTGTCCTGCGCTACCTTGCTGTCACAGTCAGCATGACCTCCGCCGAGCACAAGTGACTATCGTTTTTAGGGGTTCATCGTCCACTGCTACACATAGACCTTCTCTAAAGATCACCACGTTTGTGAGGTTCATATGGAGGGATTTTGATGATTTCCCAGCACGCTGGCCCAATGCGGAAATAAATCTATTCTTCTATGTTTATTTTGCTTACGATCTAATGAATTTATTTATAAACGACAAAGCGAAACCTTTGCCCTTAACAACGTGATGCTAGTTAGGATAGTATACACTACGCCATATTGTGCTCGTCGCTTTGAGTTATAAGATATTAAATGTCATTACCCCAATAATTTCAAGAATACTCTTCAAACCGGAACACAGTAATTTTTGCACACTACTGTTTGTCGGCTGCAATAAAAGCTGCGGTCGTACCTACTTAGACCACCAGCTATTCACAATGGATAAGATATATATTTAAGGAAGCAACAAGACGTGCGGGACGTTCACCTGATGGTAAGTGATACGCCAGCCCAATAACAATGTAGCGTTAGTTACGGTGGTATACACTGACTGCACAACATTGCGCTCGGCGACTTGAGACATTAAGATGTTAACTACCCAGACGTTCACAGGTAACAAAGACCTACCACCATTTTTACTGTTCTGAGGTGGTATTGTTCCTATTCAATAGGATCGAGACCTGCGATGACTAAATATAAAAAAAATAAATATTATTACAAATACGCGATAACCATTATTTTACTATCACCCCTCGAATAACCTAAATATCGAAAGTAGTATAGAATCGGAGAGCAGCAAGATCTTGGGAATAAAGAAAGATGAAGAGGGAAACATAGATGCGATGGTAGATCCTCAAGCCGAAAAACTCATAACTGGAGTGAGATTTATATTCTAAGGTGTGACAGACGCACCAATATCCATCATTTTAGTAAACTTAACAAACTCACCCCTCTAAGATTGTTCCAAGTCAAAGTTTGAGCAGCTGTGTTTGCCTTAATCAATTCACTTTGAAATTTTGACCAATTCAAGTTTGATCCTGGAACGTCACATTGTAACCTACTTATGCAAACTAGAACAATTTAAAGATTTTGTTATACCCCCCATTTGTACGAGATTAATTCATCTTTTCTTACAGCCTCTCACTTCAGCACGTTTTTGAATCATTGTGGAAGAAAGTTAAATGCTAAAGTTTAAGCATTATTATGTGTAGCAGGATTTAGATGAAAATGATATAAATTAAAGATTTAAGCAAAATGGTGGTGCCGGGGAACATCCAGGTAAGTAACTACTATATCTACTGGAGAACAGTTCTAACTTCCAATTCGTTGTAGCTAATGAATTTAATTACTAGAATAAATAAACTCCTCCTAGTCCTTTCCAGTCAATACCATTCAGCAATACCTTAATTTACAAGTGGTGGGTCTCTGCCGCCGGAGACTGGACCAGGTTTTTTTTTAAATTTCAATTAAGCGACGAGACGAGCGAAATGTTCACCTAATGATCACGCCTGCCGATATCAACATGGCAGTACCCTGGATGATATTTACTGCACCACATTGCGCTCGCCGCCTGAGACATATATTGAGTCTCGTTACCTCAGTAATTACACTAACTATAACGCCTTTCAAACCGGAACACAATCATGTTTTCACATCACTATTTGGCGGCAGAAATAAACGCTGCGGTGGTGGTATCTATCCAGACGGTCTCCGGCAACAAAGACCTAACTGTACTAAGATGGTATTTATCTCCGCAGCTTCTCTTTCTGTTGCCAAATGGTAGTTTGCAAACATTAATGTTTTCCGGTATGAAGAGAGTTGCTTTTGAAATTACTGGGATAAAGGTACTTAACATCCCGTGTCCTACGGCGATGAGCGTAACTTGGTAACTAGCGCCTTGTTTATATACCCTGGCGTATCACTATCAGGTGAATGTCCCGCGCTACAGCTACAGCGCCCTTTAAACCAGTAGTGTTTGCACACTACTATTTAGTGGCAGAATTACGAGCTGTAACTAATACGCTTCACTTCGTCTTTTCGCTTTGTGATGAAAAAACATGTTACAATATTAATACAAACAAATATTAACGAATGTTAACTGAATCAGAATATATTTTATATGAAAAGCTTTTAATAAAATATTTCACATCCGTAATGAGTAAAAAAAAATTTCATTTGCATTCTGATGCATCTCCATAACTATTTTCAGTTCAGGTTAACGGATTTCATTAAACTAAAAAAACTCTATAAATAAATCATTTACTGATGGTAGATCTCTTGCTTAAGACTGACTGTTAGGTACCACCGCAACTCCTATCATCATCATCAGCCGATAGACGTCCACTGCTGGACATTGCTCTCGTCCAAAGATCTCCACATACAGTCAGCATGGCCTCTGGTACCGCTGGGCACTAGAGGGTGTCGTATGTAAGGGTTCATGTGGGGTGATTTGAGCCATTTCCCGCCACGCTGACCCAATGCAGTTTCGCAGGAGCCAAAGCTTCGTTTGTTAATTAGCAGGATGTACCACGACCAGACGAGGTTGGCATAGGTCTCATGAATTGTTATGCGGGACCATTTGAGCACACATTACTGTGTTCCGTTTTGAAGGGAGTTGTAGCTAGTGTTATTACTGAAGTATCAAGACAACATCTTATATTTCAGGCGACAAGCGCAATGCGGTGCAGTGTATATCGTCCTAAATAGCGCGACGTTATTATGCGCAGGCGTATTACTTACCATCAGGTGAACCTCCGGCTCGTAACGTCGCTTAATTGATTAAAAAAAAATAATAACAATTTATTCAAATCTCTGATCGTATTCAGCTCCTAGAAGTAATGCAATGTATGTAACGGTAAGGTATTTTGAAACGAACCTCGAAAACACTTTCACATAGTTTTTTTTTTATATTCTATAAAGCGACGCGACGTCCACCTGATGATAAGTTATACTCCTGCCCATGAATTGATATTAGTTAGAATGATATACACAGCACCGCATTGAGCTCGTCGCCTTGAGACGTAAGATGTTGTCTCATTTCCACAGTAACTTCTCTAGTTGCAACTCCCTTAACACGGTAATATTCGCACACTACTGTTTGGCGGCAGGAAGCTGTAGTGTAGTTGGAAATCTACCACCATAACACTTTTGTTATAAAAAAATATGTATGAGGGGTGTAAGGATTCTCGCACAACAATTCACAGGATCTAAGCCTACGTCACTGGCTCGTGGTGAACCTAACCTAACCAACAAACCAGCCACAAGCTCCCACCAACTCGCATTGGGCCAGCGTAGTGGAAATGGCCCAAATCGCCCCATATATATCCCTACTCGATCGAGGTACATATCTTTGGGGGAGGACATGGACGTCTATCGGTTGATGATGAAAACAGTATGAGATCCTCATAGGAAATTTTTCTTGCTGGTGGTAAGTCTCCATTGCCGGAGACGGTCTATGTAAGTACCACTGCAGCTCCTATTGCAGCTGCTAAACAGTAGTGTACAAAAATTACTGTGTTCCGGTTTGAGGGAAGTTGGAGCTGGTGAAGTTATTGAGGTAATGAGATTTCACATTTTACTTCTCAAAGCGAAGAGTGCAATGAGGTGGTGTGTATATCAATGTAACGCGCCCCGTTGTCATAGCCAAGCATATCACTTGCCATCAGGTGAACATCTCACTCATCTCGTCGCTTTGTAGAAAAAAAAAAACCTTTTTATCACTTTTTCAATCTTTGTCTATTTCTTACAAAGGTAACTACTCCAGCAATAAAAAATCTCGACAAAGGGTAATAAGTTATAGTGAAAAATGTTTTCTTTATTGCGAAACAGAAATAAGGCACAGATAATAAAATAGATTTATGTCCTTTGTTATTTATGTAAACGTTGTTATTGTTTACTATAATAAAATTTATTTAACAGTTAGTATTGTAAATTAAACAATATAATTTATTTTTACAAGTTTTATATCATTTTAGTCCATGTACCCAGAAGACTAATTCTCTGAGATGAATTAATCTTACTTTATAACTAGCTCTTAAATTTTGTCTGTGCTAATTAATTTATTCAAACTACTCTACAATTCATAACATATTAATATTGTTTAAAGTAATTTTAAAGATTTCTTAATTAATATTTATTATAGTCATTTATAATTTACGAAAACCTGAAATTAATATCGCACATTAAAATATCATCATACACATATACATATATACGTAGAAGAGATATCCAGAGATATCATCACGAGATCTCTGAATCTATTAGAGATGGACATTTAAACTTTGTTAAAGATTCTGCTTTTGCTAATTTAGAGGTCAGCTAAGAATCATCATCATCAGCCGATAAACGTCTTCTGCTGGACATATGCCTCCACCGAAAATCTCTACATAGATCAATCCCGCGTTACTCGCATCCAGTGGGTTCCCGCCATTCTCACCAGATCGTCGGTCCACTATGCGGGACGCCTCCCAACATTACGTCCTAGCTAAGAATGAATTACACAAAATTCCTTTCTCAGAGTTGCGAGGATATTAATACTGGTAAAGGGCTCAAGGAGCAGCGGGTTGCCAATGGGAAATATTTCAGACAAATTTCAAGTCTAAATTTCAGATCCAATTCTATATTACAGCTAGTGTTAGATATACAACGAAAGTGGGGGAACAGCTTTAACTTCAACTGTCTACGATAAAGAAAGGATTTCAGATCAAATTTAAAATGGCTTACCGCAGACTGAAAATTTTAAATCAAGTTATACAATAAGTTAACACTTGAATTTAAAATAAATTCCGAACAGAGATCATGTCGGGGGGTGGCCTGAATGGGGATACGTCTCTAGATTTATTTTAACCTAGTATCGAGATTTGTTGAGCAGACATAAATCCTTTCAAACGATAATGTCTTAGAACGCTAGATTGATCAGGTCAGTTGCTTCAGTAATTCACGAATCATTTCATTTAACCTCAAAGCGGCTCCTGTTCACAGCATTGACATTTGTAAAGGTGATAAGCCGATGTGGTATTTACAGCTCAATTTAGCAGCTACAGCATCCGGACATCTTGGCGTCTAATACTAATATAAGTATATTTTGAGGAATGTCAGTACTTATGTCTACATCATTATGTAAACGATGACATGAGTGTGACATTCCTGATAGTAAGTGATACGTCGGCCCATGGCAATGGAGCGCTGTTTAAGACAACACTGCACAACATTGCGCTCGTCGCTCTTAAATAGAATATTGTGTCGTTACCCCAGAAAGTTCACTAGCTACAACGCCCTTGAAACCAGAACACATTAACGTTCTCGCAATACTGTTTGAGGGCAGAAATAGAAGCTGCGGTGTTACCTACCTAGACGAACCACAATAGCAGAGACCTACCACTATTAAATAATTTATTTGAAGACGAATAATAAATTTTTTTTTAATAATAACAATAAGTTTTTTTTATTCATTGATCTTGATTAAACAGTGCCGTATATATTTTTTGTGGTACATATATAGAAAAAGATAAAGTTAGTCGAACTTTAAAAATTCTCTTAATCCCATCCGACAGTAGTCTACCTGGATTATGGTCGGTCTATCTATCCATTACTGGTGGTAGGTCTCTATTGCCGGAAACCGTCTAGGTAGCAGCAGCAGCTCCTACTTCTGTCGTCAGACATAACTGTTTGGAGTTGTAGCTAAAGAAATTACTGGGCTAACGAGACAACATCTTATGTCTCAAGACGACGAGCGCGATGTGATGCTGTGTATACCATCTTAACTAGCGCCACTTTGTTCTGGATGGGCTTATCACTTGCCATCATGTGAAGGCCCTGCTCGTCCCTTCTCTTCGTAAAAAAAAATGTCAGTTATGTAAGACAAGTTACGTATTAAAACTTTACTAGAGCTATCATGCGCCAATAAACTACATATTTTTCGTGGTCCTCGTTACTATAGTAACTTCACTGTTACCTGTATCTTATACGGTGTTCGACAAACGTGGAGACATTTGGTAGAGGCCTATATCCAGCAGTGGACGTCTGTCGGCTGATGATGATGATGATGATGTGGTGTTTCTTTGTTTAGTTTCGGGAACGCATTTAAATGCATTTCGTTTACTTTTAACGTTGATCGTTAATTTAATGTTTGCCTGATCCTGATGATGATACAACCTTTAATTGTAACATAAGACATTACTATAAGCTTTAAGCTGTATTAAGTTCCACTTTAAGTTAAGAACGGACAAATATCTTTATAAAGGAGGTATTAGAGTTAAATCCACCATGTGAACCGAAAAAGGATTTGGAAGCATTTCTACGAAAGGTTGAGGACTTTATGTTTAAGGATAACAAGATTTTCGTTTACCATCATTTAAAATTCAAACGTACTTAACTCTTAAAAAAAAATCATTATCAGCCGATAGATGTCTACTGTTGGATATAGGCCTTACCCAAAGATTTCCATATCGATCTGATAGAGATTCATAACGGGGATTTGGGCTATATCCCACCACGCTGGCCCTATTCAGGTTAATGGGAACCAGAGTTTTGTTTGTTGAATAGCAGGGTGCACCACCAACAGGTGACCATCCGATTTTGGTGACTATTGTGTTTTTGTAAAAAATTTTTAGATTGGTTCAACCTGAAAAGTAAGCTTCTATCAGGTTTTATTAAACTATGTAAAAAAAAACGATAATAAAAATAAGTATTTACTGGTGGTAAGTCTCGGTTTCTTATGCGACGAAACGACGAGACGAGCGAGACATACACGTGATGGCAAGTGATACCCCTGCTTGTAACAAGTGGCGCTAGTTAAGATGGTATACATAACACCACATTGTGCTCGCTTTGATGCTCCTACGTCTACCCTCAGACAGTACTACGCAAACATTACCATGTTCCGGTTTGAAGGGAGTTGTAGCTAGACACATCTTAGTAGTTTAATAGACATCTAACGTTTCAACAACGAGCGCATTCTGGTGCTGTGTACATCATCCTAACTAGCGCGACATTGTTATGTGCGGGCGTATCAATTACCATTAGATGAACGTCCCGTTCGTCTGGTCGCTTCCACGAATGAAAATAAAAGCTGGGAATGGATTTTACGAAATTCCTCCTCCAATGAGGATTACAGGGTTGTTACGGTCAACGAAGCAGCCGGAGAACAGCTACTTCGTTTATATAATAGAGAGAAACTGCCAGCGTTAAAGTCAAATACTATTAAGGAATTTTAAAAGGGTAAACTAATAAATTGATACCACATGCTACATGTATTACCAATAAATATAATCAAGTATTGCTGTGTAATTGAAAATCCTCGATTTCAAAGGATTCGTTTTAATTAAGGTGACACGGATTAAGTCCTGGCACGGTGCGTATATGAGCTCTTACACTGGCGAACGCCTTGCGGCATGTAATTACGTCGCTAATGAAGTATTAAAACTTGTAATTTAAAATATTCCGGGCGGGAAGCGAGTGTTTGTCGAGGAGTTATACGTAAATTTAATTATTAACTGTGCTATATGTACGGTCCCTATGTAAAACGGTGTAACTGCAAAACTAATCCTTTTGGAAGAAGCGGTATAAAAATTCAAATATATGTAGTCAGAGACGCGCGCTCATTACGGACAAATAAGCACTGCATATATTTTTTTTATCTTTACGCGAGGCAAATGTGTTCGCAGACACTATATCGAACTTGCACCGACTTAAAAACCCCCACGGTGTTTCACCTTCGTTACTTTACGGCAAGGCCACGGGATCACTTTCGCATGCTTCCGCCTCTGCCACCCCACCGGCGCCGGCTGCACCATGCACAGCTCCACCTCGGGGGACAACGCCCCCTTTCCATCTCTGTAAGGGCGCCCCGAAAAATTCAGCGCGCCCTCCTCTCGGCCCCCGAGTGGTGAGTATTATGCTTGTAAGCATAGCCTAGTTTGCTAAGCTTATATAAATAACAATCTCCCAACACACTCAAAAAGTACTAAAGTAAAATTATCCTGAATTTAAATTGGTAAGCTAATTTTAAATATACGCTTGAAAAACTTACCGCTTGAGGTCTCTTTGTCTATCTTTTCAAGCAAAAAAGATTTCATAGGCGATGTGCATATCCTTCCTGAAAATTCTCTACGCCCCTGCGTGTAGTGCGCGTTCCTTTTATCACACAGTAATGAAATTATCAAGTATTCATTATTGTATACTTTGAGAAACAATGAAATACTAAAAAAAGATCACTTTACATTAATATCGTTTACCACTTACAAGTATATATTATTTTATTCTTCAAAGCGACGAGACTAACAGGACGTTCACTTGATGGATACGCCTACCGATAACAACGCAGCCTAAGTTAGAATGGTATACACAGCACCACACTGTGCTCGTCGCATTGATACCCCAGTAATTTCACTACAGCACCCTTCAAAGCGGAACATATTTGTTTCGGTGGTACTTACCCAGGCCGCCTCCTACAAACACCAACCACCAGTAGACAAGGACTGTTTAATTTCATTCGGACCAACTATTTCCTTCTTTAAAAGGTAATGCTATATATATTAAAAAAATATAAGGAAATGAATCCGCTCCCGTGTTCATTTCTTTACAAATGTGCGGATCGAAAAATTTATATTCGCAAAATATAAATTACACAAAGCTTTCTTAAACAGAAATGAACGAGTCTTCAAATTAACATAATTTGTATAAACCTAAAGACTACCGTTTCCTGTTTTCCGTATCCGCACAAATTTTTATTCTAATAACCTTAATATTAAGTGACTATATAAAATTTCTATAAAATTCTATTTAAATTATATCAATTCATTATATTCAAAGATATACTATATAAAGCGATAGATTTTACTGGTGGGAGGTCTCTGTTGATGGAGGTCGTTTAGGTAGGTATCACCACCCTCCGAACAGGTTCCCGTCTTGTCGTGGCGGTGGGGCTCAATACCCGTGGCTTGGTCAACCACGGTGAAGCCAACTGACCTGAGGTGGCCGTTCCAGGTGAGCTCCGTAAGCTCACCTCGGGTGTGCCTTTGCAGCTGAGGCAGAGTCGCGGAGGGAGAGGAGTGTCGATATTGTGATTCACCGCTCCCCCCCTACCCTCCGCGACTGTTTTTTTATCACGTTATCTCTTTAACTGTATCTTTATAATGAAAACTAATAATATCAATTGAAAATTATTGTAAACTTTAATGACCAGTTACTTTAGCCGTTTAGGTTAAATTAGGTTTCCTACCAGGTAACATGGTACCAGATATTATTCATAATTTTACAATATTTATCTTGGATTCTTATGTTGTATGAATAAAATAACTTAAACTCGACACAACCAGAGTAAAATTAACTATTGCTTTATCCGTTGCATAAATTCCGTATGGCCGCAGTGTTATATAAAGCTTCATTTTGCAGTCAAGCCTTTGTTGCTATTGGCAAAAAAAAACAATTACACATTTTTTATTTTACATATAAAGTTTAACACTAAAATATATAAACGAGGACAAACCCTTAATTTTAAGTGAAAAAATTATTCGATATACGCAACTATAGAACACTAATTTTGTTACAAAAGCCGATTGATCAATGAATATACTTGTTAGTGAGCCTCGCAATAATCATCACCTTTCCATCATGGTGGTTTTGATCCTTTAATCTCTGTTACAAATCTAAAGATTAACTGCTACTCCTATAGGGAGATAAAACTATTTACAAAGACGATAAAGTAATCTTTACCTCATGCTTGTTACATACACTACCGCAAAGTGGTGTTGTTTAAGATAGATTTGTGTATAAAACACCCCTTTTAAATTATACATAAATTAGTCAGATAAGTAATTATCTCATTATCACAAGCATCTCGCTGATAAAAATACTCCCAAATAATGTAGTAGCTGAAAGTCAGTGCTTCGCGCATTCTGTAGCAACATTTGCACTGAGCTATGGCCATCTTGCACCTTTGCACCAATAACAGCCAACATTTATAAAATTCTAACCATTGTCATCAGCCGATAGACGTCCACTGCTGGACATAAGCCTCTCCTAAAGATCTTCACATCGATTAGTACTACATATAGTTAGCGTAGCCTCCGCTACCGCCGGTACATGGAGCAATCATTTGCAAGGTTTCATTATGAGGGGGATATGGGCTATTTCCTACCACGCTGGCCCAATACGAGTTTGTGGAAGCCAGTGCCTAGTTTGTCGATTAGCAGAGTGCACCACGAGCAGGTGAGGTTGGCTTGGGTGCCGTGAGTTGTTGTGCGAGATCCCTTACACCCCTAAAACACTGGAAACAAATAGAAGTATGTAAAAACAAATCATATCGGTCAGCTTTGGAGATGCTTTTGGAGTACTATATGACAGCACATTTATTATATATGTATGTATATATATATATATATATAAAAAGTACTATTTATTTCTTTTTATGAATTTTTACTCTATGGAGATAAACCATTTTATGTAATTATAACTACTACGGCGCCTTCCGGTTCTAGTGATGTAAATAAACTAGATGTAATAATGTAAATTGAAATTACTGAATATTCGTTTGTTTCAACTCCAAAATATTCAACCGCATACTATCAATCTGCTCAGGTATAAATTAATCTCATGATCTCACAATAAATATAATGAACATCCTGTTCCTGTTCCCACAGCTACGACTACAGAGCCTTCTCTCAAAAGGAGGAAATCTAATTCATTAACTTACCACACTGGTAAATCGAGTTGAAGGATGTCACATGTGTACGGAAGCAGTTTTTCTTGGATCATGCCTCTTTTCTCGTGATGTTTTTCCTTCACTAGAAGCTCAAGCTTAGTCAAGATCACACCAACACGTACGCCATACAAAGTGCGTCATCAGATTTCTTGGCGGTCTAGTAATTCTTACATGCGAATATATAGAAAGTTAAAAAAATCTTGCTAAAGGATGTAAGAGAAAAAGAGAGTTAAAAGCTTTTCGGATGTAAAAACTTTTAAACCTTTACGTGTTAATTCTCAACCTCGTTAAAGTGTCAATCTTACGTGGTGATGGGCAGGTCACCGACTTCAAGCTACCATTTAGAGCAATTTGCGGTGAATTATAGCCGCTGCACTCATTAAAGGCCGACACGAACCGCTGCTCCACGCCGACACATACAGACAGCCTCATGTACCTTAATGCTTCATGTATCTTCATATACCCCAGCGTGGAGTAAGATATCCGTCATGAATTATGTACTTATGTTCATTCGTATTTAGTTAGTTTTTTTTTTTAATTAGATTACTCCGAATTAAGTATTAATACCACAACAACTAATAACATTGGATACATAAGCGCGACTCTCCCCTTGCTAGCTTTTAAGAACCTTGTTTTTTTTTATATAGGTTATTCAGGTTAAAAAAAATTTTATTTCAATACAATAATTAAATAAAACGAGGGGAAAAAATTCAACTCTTTTATTTTTATATTGTTTACATATTTACGTACACATTTTTATTATTATTTTTTTTGATAACCTTCAAAATTTTTACGTCAGTGATGATAGCGATTTTAAATACTAGATTAACTGTTTTTCTAAAGAGTAAAATTAAGTCTTGGTGAATGTTATTTTCAGTGGTATTACCCATATTTCAATAAGTATAGGTGATCTAAGCAGCGCGTCCGCACGCTCGTCCGGCAGATAAAAACCTACCCACGCACGAAACCCTTGCTTTTATACTGTTATAACTTATTGATTATTTACCACTACCCACATTAGTTGGTGAATGCCAAAGTTAGTCCAGACCAAGCATTATTGATATTTGTATCTGCTAATTGATCAAATAATCAAACTAACAACAAGTTAAACGTATTCGCATTCTCAACTGAATTTGATATTGTTACATAATATACAACTCCATATAAATTCATGACTTCAATTAACAACACTTTCATTTTATTATTTGGTAATAAAAAAAATTTATTTTGATCTGAAAAACCTATGTTATCTATGTATATTGTTATATTATATTAATGTGTAAATGTTCTTCATCTAAAGTTTTCTTGGAAGGGATCGCTTTAATTTTTTTTTTTTGTGTAATTAAATATTTTTTATTCTATTCGATCATTGTAAGGAAACCTCAAAACAAAGCAGTGGGTACATAAATAAATAACATATAAAAGTTCATGAAAAGCATTATTAACATTTGCTTCTGTATTATTTAAAGATACTTTCATAGTGCGAATGTTAGGAAGTAAAGAAAACAGAAAACCTCGTAAAAACTTTAACTTTGAGAAACTTTTCCTTTGTTTAATTAATCCGACGCCTTACAGTCGGGTATATAAAAAAAAATTATAAATAAACTTTTAATGAGTGTCCTTCGGAAAGATCGTGTTGTTAATTGCGTTGCTGAAACGCCGTCGGAAGTCGTAACGTAACCGTAACCGGCCCGTAACGCTGCGCCGCGATGACGTAAATCTATATGAAGTGTTGAAGGAAGTGGGAAACTGGCGACGTTTATTACTTCTATTATAATTTATATGCTCATCATTATTTATAATCATGTCATGGTGCTGCGGTGGTGGCCTACCGTCTGACTGATCTACAGCACCAACACCTTCACATTTTTTAATACACCTTCCTATCTTTATATCACCTTTGTCGAAGATAAATAATTGTAGTATGAAATCCTATTAAAAAAAATCTAATAGTACGTTTTTTTATTTGTATCACTTAAATCAGTCCATATATATTATACTATAGACTTCTTTTTCGCACTAAAGCTTATAAGGGTGGGGTCAGAGGAGGAATCAACTTTTAATGTAACCTGTATCTAATAAGGATAAACGGAGTTAATATATGTCAGTTAACTGAAGGATTGAATTAATTCGCGATAAGGCGAAACGTATGACTGCAGATATTATTTGAAATGCCCTGAAAAACCTGAAATAATCTTATTCATATGCAGCTTAAGTGTGTGTCAGTTTGTCGCCGATAGCTTATTAGTTTGCTGCGTAGCAATGGCAGCCGCAATTTTGTTCGAGTTGAAACTTGTGAGGTCCGTCGACACGGACATCAGGGGTTCAACACGGCGGTACACTACCCATAAGGCAGACTGGAGCAAATTCCGTAGAACTTTCGGCCAGCTGCTCTCGGAGCGCGGTCTGACGCCCGCTGAGATTGACAAGGTCGCCGAACAGGAGGCGCTAGACGGCGTAGCCGAAGGGTAGGTGGATACCATGGGGAACACCTGTGATGCGGTCCTGCCGAAGGCCTCCAAGTGAAATAGGACGGAATTGCCTTAATGGTCCGGACAGCTCTTCTCCTCAGAGCGGATGTCTTGGGAAGAGGAGACGGATACGAAACGCGCGGCCGGCCCGTAAAATGTGGGTCTGGCGCGAGTATGTCAACGCGAATGAGGCCCACCGTCTCGAAACGAGGCGCGCTCACACCGAAAGCTGGAAACGGTTCTGCGAGAGGGCAGGATCGCGAGACTGTGTGGAACAGTATCTATTGCGTGATGCGTCGCTCGGGGGTGAGGCGAGAGGACGTCCTTCTCGTCCAGTCGGGAAAGGTACTGGACGCTGAGGAATCCGCCAGGATGCTAGTGGAGGTCTTCTTTCCAGGGGTGACCCAGGGGAGGACAATGCGAACCACGGCCATGTAAGAGTGAAAGCCAATGAAGTCAGCGGCGGGGAAATGATGACCCATGTGACCCCTGCTTTACGATAGAGAAGCTCTGATAGTCCGTGTCGACCTTCAGCGCTAAAAAAAACCTAGTGCGAATGCCCGATAAAAAGTACTACACGCACCTGAAATCCTAACGGCCCATCGGACTCTTGCCCATTATGGGCAAGATCATAGAGAAGATGATAGTCCGGAAGATCCGGTGGTACATGAGTCGCTACCAAAACGGCTTCATGCCGCAGAGGAGTACCGAAGACCCTCTATGGCATGGTTCAACACATGCGGTCTCGTTTGAATGAGAAGGAGATCGTAGTGCTGGTATCGTTAGACATTGAAGGAGCCTTCGATAACGCCTGGTGGCCTGCCTTACGGTGCAGACTTCCCGAGACTCGCTGCCTTGCGAATCTACAGCGCCTTGTCAATAGCTACTTTAGCGATCGCAGGGTGTCTGTATGGTGCACGGGGGCGGAGTGGGAAACCACCAAAGGGTGCGTGCGGGGATCCGTGGGCGGTTAAACCTTCTGGACCCTCCTCTTCAACTCGCTCTTGTTGGAGATGGAGAAGAGCGAGTTGCACTGCCAGGCGTTCGCAGATGACGCCGTGCTGATCTCCTCGGGGCAAAAGACCGAGAACATCTCAAGGAAGGCAAATGCGGCTCTCGCCAATGTTCATAATTGAGGGGTCCGAAATAAGCTTAGATTCGCACCTCACAAAACCAAAGCTATGATGCTAACCAATAAGCTTAAGTACGACAATCCAATACTGACCATGGGAGCGGAGCCCCTAAGTCGAACTCGGGAATGTTTTTTTAGTAAAGGGATCAATGAACTACCTATGAGATGGCAAAAGTGTATAGATAACAACGGTGCATACTTTGATTAATTAAATATATTTTACAAAAAAAAATTACTTTATATTCCTCCCGTACAAAACGCCAATTTCATATATAGGATGGCGCAAAAGTAATCCTCCTCTCAGAAAATGCTATAAATTTTGCCTTGATGTAAAAAAATGAAAAGACCAAATAAAAATAATCCACAAGAAGAATCAAAGTTATACAAGGTATACAAGGTGTATTGCTAGTATACCTTGTACACAAGGTATACAAGGTGGCGCAAAAATAACCTTCCGATGTTTTTTGGCTGTAATTTAAAAAAAATATGAAAAACTTTGATTCTTCTTGTGGATTATTTTTATTTGGTCTTTTAATTTTTTTACATCAAAGCAAAATTTATAGCATTATCTGATAGGAGGATTACTTTTGCGCCACCCTATATAAGGACCTAATATTTACAAGTTTCTCCCCGTCGACTCAGCATTCGTATCCTGCCAACGAGATTTACAACTAAAACAAACATTATATGTTCTATCTATATATTGGTTTAAAACATTTCAATGATTTACCGGTAGACATGTCCTTTTCAGAATTTTTTTTTCAAATTTACATCAGCAGCGATTTTCTGTCACAAAGTAGTAAATTTACCAAAAAAGTTATTGTGGTACCTGGTGAAGTAAATCGGTTTATGAGAAATGATTTCTCAAAACCTGAATAACTTTGTTGTCTTGTTGTGTCGATGATCTAGTGGTCGTCTGATGTTAAGTGATACGCCCATGACAATGCTATAGTAATTGAAATGGTTTATTCACAAAGGGCCACACCGAGCTCGTCTCTTTGTGGCCTAGGATGTTTAGCCTCGTTACCTCGGCACTGTCACTAACTACATCGCCATTCAGACTGGAGCATCATTTGCTCATTTCTAATTGGAATAAATAGGTACAGAGGTAGAACCTATCCAGTCTCCAGCAACAGAGACCAAGGTATAAAGTCAAAGCAAGCAATATTTAGTAAATATTTTTTAAGCGACGAAACCTAATGAGAAGTAATACACCTTCTCTTAACAATGTGATGATAGTTAAGATGATATACACTGCATCGTACTCATCGCGTATAATATGTTAAGTCTCTATACCCCAGTAATTTCAGTAGCTGCAGCTTCTTTCAAACCGAAGCACAACAATGTTTGTACAGTACTCTTCGGCGGCTGAAATATGAGCTACGGTGGTACTGCCTGCGGTGGTGATCTTCAGCAACAGAGACCTACCACCAGTAATATGTTATACATTGTATTCTTTAACACCCAGATTTTAGTACATCAATAAACTTTACAATCATCTCTCTTTATACACTAAAACGCTTCGTAACAGTCTCTACATTGTACTACGAGCTCATAACACCTTTAATACTGTAATAAAGGAAGACAACACGTTACGAGTACACTGCTATGTTACGGCAGGATCAACAGGACGATATGGTGATTAGAGTACTGCACTGTCACCTTCCGACGGTATGAAAAGAGCACACATCAATGTTTAGTGTCATCTTCAAATTTTCGTCGAAGAGTCGGGCAAAGCCTTTTCTATACAATCTTTTTAGCTTAGAGTATTTTAACTCTGTCCTCTCTCTTATCTGATCAAATAACAATCAAAGTTACCCTAATATTGCGTGATTTCTTTCTTTTCCCAGATACTTCTTTTCCTGGAATCTTTGAATACTAAGAAGAAATCTTTGCAGGTGGCAGACCACTTCCTATACAGTACCATGCTTTTACCTTAGAGAAATTACACCGAGTCCTCTCATTTATCTATGTTTTTGTTGTCTTCCAGATATGTCATATCAGGGAATCTTGCCAACCCAAACTTGGAAACTGAAAAGGGATCTCAGCAATCGACAAAAAAGGCCACTCTGTATTATATATTTATATATATGAGTATATTACTTGACAAAGCGACGAGACAGTTATTCTTGATCAATGTTAAGAGATAACATGATAGTATTTAATTTTATACACTGCACCACCCAATCCTGGTCGATTTAGGACATATGATATTAACCCTCGTTATCGCGATAATTATTATATGTGGTTAGATTGGTAATTTGATAGTGTAAGTAACAGAATACTTATCAGTCTCGTGGGAAATTAAAGCGTTCACAATAAAGTGTTTATTTCCTAAAAATTTAATTTATACATGACTTGTAAATTAGTTGTATTAGTTAACTTTCAGACGATAATATTCAAAACATCCCTTTCTTTATTTACAAATTTTAAAATCTGTGAGAAAAGCAAAGCTTTACGAAGCATCTCCAAAGCTGACCGATATGATTTGTTTTTACAAACTGCTATTAGTTTCCAGAGTGTTTTAGGGGTGTAAGGGGTCCCGCACAACAATTCACGGAACCCAAGCCAACCTCACCTGCTCGTGGTGTACAAATCAACAAACGAGGATCTGGCTCCTACTAACCCGCATTGAGCCAGCGTGGTGGGAAATAGCCAAAATCTCTAATATAAACCCTTACATACGATAGCCCCTAGTGCCCAATGGTATTAGAGGCCATGTTAACTGTACGTGGAGACCTTTGGAGGAGACCTATGTCCAACAATGGACGTCTACCAGCTGAAGATGATGATGATGATTAGTTTTCATGGTTATAAAAACTGAATAAGAAAATGACAAAGTATAATCTTATACTTACTTCATTAATTTTATAATTTCTCTAATTGCTTTGGACGTTTAACAAAAGCTTCAGAATTTTTATTACTTGTCCATATATATTCAATTTTTATTCTTTCCAACGTTTTCAAATTGCTTTGTTTAAAACTTACTAATTAATATTTAAAAACTGTAATTCGTTAAGAGACACCTTTATAGACAAACCGATAGTATTCAGTGCACAGAAGATTATATTGCCTTTCGCATACATAGAGTTCAACTAGTTTTAAGATGAGTTCACTTATAATCTAATTCTATTAGGTCCTTACATATGAAATTGGCGTTTTGTACGGGAGGAATATAAAGTAAATTTTGCTTTGTAAAATATATTTAATTAATCAAAGTATTCACCGTTGTTATCTATGCACTTTTACCATGTCATAGGTCGTTCATTGATCCCTTTATTAAAAATTCCATGGGGGGCGAGAATCAATAAACTCTTTGAAAGCGGTCTGGACTGCCGCATGAAAGTAGAATTTTTTCCTTGTAAGAAGTTTTCCAAATTCCGGATAAACTGTTGGTGCAAGGTCCGGGGAATACGGTGGATATCGTAGACATTCCAATTGTAGCTCATCTAACTTAGTGGTTGTTTGTTGTGCAGTGCGTGGTCTTACGTTGTCGTGAAGCAGCAGTGACCTAGAGCGATTGACCAAGTTGTTTAGCAGCTAGTTCTTCCTTTATGGTTTGCAGTTGTTGACAACAGATACCTGCCGTAATCGTTTGGCCAAATTTTAGAAAGCTGTAGTGAACGACTCCGAGGCTAGTCCACCAAACACACAAGTAATTTTTCTGAGTCAATTTTCGTTTAGGGCAGGATTTCGCTGGGTCACCAGGGTTCAGCCATTGCGACGAGCGCTTCCGATTATCGTACAATATCCACTTTTCATCACAAGTAATGATTCGATTTAAAATTGCTTAACAGCAGCAGCACCAGTCGACGCGTGTTTGCAAGTCCGATTCACTCAATCCATGAGGAACCCGTCGTTCAAGTTTTTTTACTTTCCCGATTTGCTTCTAGTGGATCAATACAGTTTGACAAAACCCTAATTTCATATGTAAGGACATATGTAATACTTGCAGATTTTCCAACTTATACCTCACGTCCTTGATACAGGGCCACGTTGTGTCAAACAAGTTCAACTTTATATACGTATATCAATGTTGAACTTTATGACAAAGGTAATAAGATATATTTTAACTTGTAACAGTGTTGTATTAAGTTGAAACTAATTCATTTGCGTCAAAGCTTTATCTTACTAATGAAGCGATAGTGCCGCATGTAAAACATATTAAAGCATTATATGATAACTTCAGATCACATACAGTACAACTAATTATTCAGAAATTTAATCAAAACTATTTTATATACAGATATATAAACTAACAACTATAACTCTCTTCATTTGCTTATATATAAAAGCAAGATATGTACGTTATCGTATATATATATATCTAGTAACCTATTCTACAGTATATTGCCTTGATAAAATTGTAATAGATAATAAACTAGAAAAATGTTTATATATTATATAAACAATAAGTAAGATATTTTTCTATATTAGCAACCTAAGTACGATAATAAGATATATATTTTACTTGCTGTTCTCCGCCTGCTTTTTAAACCTCTGCAGCTCACTTTGGTGACGGAATTTCGTAAAATTCTTACTTACCTGACTTATACTCGGTAAACGGAATATTCCTATCAAATTTCAAGTCAGCTCCTCCTACGGATCCAGAGACACTATCTCTCTATATAGGCGGAAATCACTCATATAGATAACATAACATATCTTGTGGCTTCTAACTATAATAATATGGATATAGTCTTTAGTGTAAAATATCCTTATAATTAAGCTCATTAGGCTGAAACACAGTTATGTACATATATATATATACTGCGATTCTTTGTAAAAAAAAAATTAAAGGATATTTTCTGCTTAGACTGTCACCAGAAAGAGTTTACGCAGTGATATCTCCACCACTGTCTAGTTTTTATTCTATTTTAAGTCCTACGTCTGTCCATAAAGTGGGGTTAGTTAGGATGATATACACTGCGTTAGATAGCGCTCGTCACTTTGAAATATATGATATTAAGACTCGTTACCACAGTAATTATTGGTGAAATTACACTAGTTACAGCGCCCTTCAAATAGGAGCTCCGGCGGTACCTACTCAGTTCCTAAATTTTTATCGCTATCATTAAAAGTCTGCCTAAAAATATTAGTCCAGTTACGGTTTTGCCTTTAGAGGAATCCATGATTACCAACAGCACTTATTACCAAATGTAATAGTGAATCTCTTGGGACCAATATTTCTTTCATTACCACCGAATATTCAAAGTATCTTCACATATTAGCCAAAGGGTAAATAACGATGTGCATAGTTATAAGTAAAATTATATGTCAGTGGAAAGGTGAATAGTCCTCTAGCCTATAAGGGGAATGACATTCAAATTCTTAACATGGCAACAAAAGTATTGTATCAAATACACAAAACAACCCTCATCACGATGGGGGAATGGAAAATCTCAATACATAAATTCCCTTCGGGCTAAAAGCGTCAATTTTTCACAAACGGACGCCGCGTCCGTAACTCGTAAATTTATGAATCGGAAAACTGACCGCGTTACCGGTAACGGTCACCAAACGTTTCGGATTTATATTATTTTAATTCAGTACACATGCATACAATGAATCAATTTTTTTTTTAGTGTTCTTGTACCTAATATTTACTACTCGGTACATCTAGGTAGGTAGGTACCACCGCATCGCCTATTTCCGCCGTTAAACTGTGCACACTGTGTTACGGTTTGATAGGCGCTGTAATTAGTGTAATTACTGCGGTAACAAGACAACATCTTATGTCTTAACGCGACGAGCGCAAAATGGAACAATGTCCTTACTTGCGCCACGTTGTTATGGGTAAGCGTATCTCTTACCATCGGGTGAACGTCTTCTCATCGTTTCGTTGAATAAAAAAAACTTGTTTCATCCAAGTATTAGTCAAATATCTGTCTATTAAAAATATTAATTACAGGTAACATCATCTATAGTATGCTTAAGATTTGTAAAGAAATATTAAAAAGTCTTAGTTACAGTGTATATATACGGTACTAATAACAAAACAAATAGAAATCAAATTTAAAATATCCTTCGCAATGGTAGAGACCCGACCTTTACCATTGTTTTCTATCAGGTTTCCAGTGCTGTCAAAAACTTTCAGGCCAACTGTCGGAAGTTAAAAATAAAGGATCCTGAAAACATTGAAGTAAAGGAAAACTCATAAACAGGTTTTTCTTTACCATTGTTCTAAAGGCGAAGTTTTATTAAAATTCGTTTTAACCTTTACAAGGAATAACACCTTGGATTAACTTACGGAATATACTTTAAAATTTACCAATGAAACAACAAACCTTTCATCTAACTTAATGATGCTTAATTAAATATTTCACCTACAGACAAACGTCTGCGGCTATCGATTCTTTTCGATAATAAGAAGACATCTTCGAAAGATTGTTTATCACAAAAACATTTACTTCATTAACCATCACCATCACTATCATCAGCAGTTAACATACAACTACTTCTAATCACAGATCTCCTGATCATCTACTGGTTACTTTGTATCTTTAAATCTCTGTCAAATCAGTTGCAAAAGACATAATCTTCAAATCTCTGATTTCATTTCTCACTCTAATCTGATCAACTGATTATAATGGGTAAAGATTCTGGAAAACGAAAGGTGGGGAGAAGAAAAAAGTCATGGTTGAGGAATATCAGGGAATGGACTGGCATGTCTGGAGCGTCGGAATTGTTCCGCCGAACCAGAGACAGAAAGGACTGTACCACGCTGATCGCTAACCTTCACTAGTTGGAGAGGCACTTTAAGAAGAAAAATAACTCAGAAACTCGGTGCAGTGCTTTCTCTTTTCACTCTTTATGAACCCCACCTTTTCTGCTTTATACACTACTTCTTAAGTGACTAACATGAGGTAAGGTATCGCTATAAAGTTACAGATAAAATATTTGTAAGAAATGTATGCGTATAATGTTAGAAGAAATTAATATTTAATGTAACTGCCGCGGGCTGACGATAATGATGATGATGAAAAGAAATTGTCATGATCACAGATATAAATATATATACATATATATATGTATTTCATATTCTGCTACGTGTACACCATATCGCCTACCCTTGAATTGTTCTGTATATTTAGATGTGTTATAAATCCAGTCTTAAAGCAAATGTCATCACTAGCTGACGATGTGTATGATAAACACAGCAGCACCTTATGTGGTGTTAGTGTATACCATCCTAACAGCGAACTATTAATAAGCGAGGACAACAGTCGGCAGACATTCCTGGAATACTGTAAATAAGTAGTCAAAAAGACAATAGACGGAAATAAAGATAGTATAGCGAAGGTAATAGTTAAGGCAATTAAAGTAGTTAAGATAATTGAGAAAATTAAAAATAAATAATAATTAAAGAAAAATTTTAATTGTAATAACGTATATAGAGAAGATAGAAAATAAAACAAAAATATGAAATGATAATGTAAACCTTGAGATAGAATTAAATTTAAAAAGATATAATAGACATAAGAAAATTGTACTGGAGGTAAGAAAATAGCGTAAATGAAAATGGAAGTAAAAAGTGCGTGTTGTCGTTATTCATGAAAAGAAATAGGATGGAGAATTATAAGAGAACTGAAGTGTGTATGAAGAAAAGAAGTAAGAAAGAAGAGTATGAGGAATAGGGAAAGGTATAAGAAAATAAATAAATAAAAATAATCAGATAAGAGAAGACTGGGCCCCAGCCTCACACAACTGGGCGAACGCAAAAAAAACCAAGCGAACCATTACCATCAGGTGATAGTTCCACTTGTGTCCTCCTTTCTTCGGATGAAAAAATTCAATAAAATTTTCAGATATTCAACAGTCATACGATTTTTTTTTTTCAGTACATATAACGTAGTATAAATATCTTAAGTAGCATTATTACTGTGGTCGTATTACATCTGTAGCGACTAAACATGATACAATCGGTGAAATCGCATCAGTATGTTAGCACCTTTATGCGCAACAACGATTGACACTAAGCAGTCGCTCGAGAAAATTGAATCAATTTACGCTAAGAGCAAATTGCTGAAGAGGAGGAGGAATTGTCAGTTTCCGTTTTTTACTAATCGATTTAAACGTGACTGCCACTCAGTTGTATTCGCCCTAATTGTTAACGAATGATAAACTGAAATAATTTTTTTTTATTGAGGACTTCGCCTGATGGTATACTCTTGTCGCCTTGAGATATAAGATGTTAAATCTTACCACAGTAAATTCACCAACTAAAACTCTCTTCAAACTGGAACATAGTTACATTGGTACACGACTGTTTAACAGTTAAAATAACTATGTTGGTGGCTAACCAGGTTTTCAAAAATAAAGACATACCAGCGGTTTTTTAAATATATTTATCATCTTCTAATCCTATTAAGATGAAAGGGTTCCCGCACAACAACTCACGGGACTCAAGCCAACCTCCATGAATCTGTTTACTGTAAGATTTTGTAAAGTCCTCAGTAAAGATGTACGACATCATCAACATCAGCCGATAGACGTCCACAGCTGGGCACGAGCCTCTCACAAAGATCTCCACATCAATCAGTTCCGCGCTGCCCGCATCCAGTAGCCTTCGGCGACCTAACAGTCAATATACGCTCCGATACCGCTGAACACTAAGGGCTGTGGTTTACGCTGGCCCAATGCAGGTTGGTGGGACCCAGAGCTTTGTTTGTTGACTAGCAGAGTGCATCACGAGCAGGTGAGGTTGGCCTGATCCCAATACTTCCCCCGAACAAGTTCCCGGCTTGTCGTAGCGGTGGAGCTCAGTCGCTGTAGCTTGGTCACCCACGGTGAAGCTAAGAGGAACCTACCCGGTCATACCGAGGTCGCTCAGGGTGAGATCACCTCAGATGTGTACTGACGGGCTGCTGAGGCAGTTTTATATTGTTCTTCGCAGCCGAGGTGGAGTCACGAAGATAGAGATGTGTCGGTAATGCGATACGCCGCTCTCCTTACCCTCCGCGATTAAGTGGTGCAGCACCGCTGATGGCTCGCAGTGCAGCCGGCACTAGCGGGGTCGCGGAAGTATGCAAAAACTTCCCCATGACCCTGCCGTAAAGCAATGAATGTGGAAGATCGTTCAGGTTTTAGTCGATGCAAATCCGACATAACCTATCTGCCCTCGCAAAAGCAGATATTTTCCCCACATAAAGAAAAAAAAAGAGTTCCGTAACTTGTACGGAACCCCTTACATCTTTATAAGCATGTTAATAAAAACTAACTATAAAAAAAGCATCGACAGCCGTAGTAATCTGAACGCTTCACCATCGAGTGTCTTACATGTCCTTTAACATCCGGTGAAATTGAGATCGAATGTCAACATATTATCGATGAAAATAAAACGTTCACAAGGATTCTATATGAAAGTAAAAAAATTAAACGGCCTTGAATGTTAACTTCTGAAAAGGTTCTTCATTATCAAGTGGCCGACGAGACGGAACTGTGTCAACGAGGTTCAGCTGGTACCGGTCCAGTGTAGGGCATCGGCTGACTTTTACGGCGAGAGTAGACTCATTTACTGCAGTAAACAGAAAGCGGTGATTTAAGACGAGATATAGTGTAAGGATTTTAATCAATTAAGTAAGGATAATGAATTTACTGCTGGTAGGTCGCTGTTGCCGGCGACCGTCTGGGTAATATAAGTACTACCGCAGCTCCTATTTCAGCCGCCAAACAGTAGTGCGCAAATATTACCGTGTTCCGGTTTGAAAGGAGTTGTAGCTAGTGTAATCTATAATAATCACTTAGAATGAGTTGTAAACATCTTACTCCTTGTAATTTTAATAATATTACTAATTAGCTGTTCCCCGCCCGCTTGGCCGTAAAACGCTCTCAACTTTCTTTGAGGATGCAATTTTGTGACCTCTAAATTGCATGAACAATAGCTCTACTAAATATTGTTTACGTGTGTTCACATCTAATAGTTTCGGAGATCTCGTGATGAGTCAAAGAATGTCCTATCTCCTATATACAGAATATTAGCTACAACGCCGTTCAAACTGGAATACGGTAATGTTTGGAATGCACTGTTTGGCAATAGAAGGTGAAGGTGCTATGGTAACTAGCTAGACCGTCTCCGGTAATAGAGACCTCTTACCAGTAAAGATTTACGTAAAAAACATTTACAGACAGATTATTTGAACAAATAATAACATATCTTTTAATTCATCATCATCAGCCGATAGACGTCCACTGCTGAACACAGGCCTCTCTTAGAGATGGCGGTGCCCGCATTCAGCGGCTTTCCGCCAGATACAGTCAGCAAGCCTTCCGGTACCGCTTGGTACTTACGGTCGTCGTTTGTAGAGGTTGATTAGGGGGAGATTTAGGCTACTTCCTACACTGGTCTAATGCGGGTTGATGGGAGCCAGACCTTCTTTTATTGATTAGTAGGGTGGACCAGGAGTAGGAAAGGTTCGATTGGCACCCGTAAGTCAACGTGAGGGACCCCTTGCACCCCTTCTTTTTTAATTAACTTATAAAAATTAATTATAAGAGTTATAGAACGAGAATAGTTTAACCCTTTAAATTAATCACACCGATATAACCTCTGAGTTTCTTTGTTAGTTTTTAATAAACAGATATTCATTGTTCCGATATCACCCCTGTGGAAGCAATCACGATATAAAGTACCATTGTTTACAGTGTGTGACACAAACAAAGCAATAAGGTTTATTATACAATAACTGTGCCATAAATTTTTTATAACCTACCGATGCTAAAAAGGATATAATTTAAACTAAGTACCAGACAGACTTTATCCATCTAAATAGTAAAGTACACGCATTACAACAGTGTATCGCTAGTTAGAATTTTTACAGTATATCTCTTTGCTGATCGCTTAGAGACATCTAATCAGCAGGATTATGCCCACTGCTTCGCATAAGACTCTTTCAATGATTCTCATTGAGGAGTAATTGGGTCTTAACCCCACAACGCTAACCCGATACGGTTTGATGAGTGGTAAGAGCCTCATCTATTGTTCAGCAGGGTGCACTGCATGCAGGTTAGGTTGACTTGAATTCCGTAAGATGTTGAGCGGAACCTCTTACACCCGTGAAACATATGTTTAAGTAAAACCTTGAAAATATAATTTTAAAAACTCATTCATAAAAGGTTAAGATACAGTTTTGAGCAGAAAACAGGATAAGTATAAACACAATATCATTTAATATCAAAAAACAAATATTAAAAAAAATATCGCATACTGCCCTAAAATATGTAATATGTTAAAAATTAAAAATAAGCGCAAATAAATATTATTTAATATATACATATGTACACAAGCCGTAAATGTAAGGGGTAGCGCACAAATCACGGGATCCAAGGCAACGTCATCTGCTCGTGATGCACCCTACTAATCAACAAACGGGGCTCTGGCTCCAACCAACCCGCATTGGGCTAGAGTTTTGGGAAATGGCCCAAATCCCTACAAATATGAACCCCAACTAACGTGGCGCTCTTCGAGGGAAGCCTATGTCCAGCAGCGGACGTTTATCGGCTGATGTAGTAGTAGTATACACAATAGTAATAGTAGATAAAATTATAGTATATAGATATAAATTAGTGCAAATAGCTATAATGTAAAAACAATGGAATTCAGGAGAGAAGGAAGTAGAGTCCTGAACTATAATATCAGGGAGAAGCTGCGAGAAAACATCTCAGCGTACCGTCTGATAGGAGTGGAGGACTATGTCTACCGTTGGAAGTCCATAGACAAACACGACAGCAGTTACATCACATTAAAGTAGTAATTATATAAACGGCCTAAATAGAGGTTCGAGTGGTGTTAGACTTGCCTCTTGGCTCTCTATTTTTAAAACAGAACTAAGACTTAGCTGAAAGTATGTCAACGACTTTCGATCCGGCCGACGGACGTCGTAGTAAAGTGTTTTAGATGCTACAGCCTCATAAAATTATTTATAGTAAAACAAAATGACTAAACTGCTCCATAAATAAATTACGCTTTTAAACGATTGATCGAAATATATATTTTTTTTATTATACTAACAACAGGTCGCAAAAGTGTAAGACGCTCTCCCTCCCTCATCAGAGCGGTTGGAAGTGGGTGCATGCGAGAAACTGACGCTCGTATTTCGTGGAAGACATCGAGGAAGGCATCCAGCAGTGGTTAAACAAAAGCTAATAATGATAATCATGAGATTAGACTAAAAGTTTGTTCTAAGTTATAAACATACTTTATATACTTCAATATTCATTACAACACTAAGTATACATTATTGATATCGACCAATAATTTAGACGAAGCCGTCATATATAGATTTTTTTTACACAAATAAACGATGAGACGAGCGGGGTGTTCACCTGATGGTAAGTGATACGAACGCCCATAATACAAACTGCATCATATTGCGCCCCTAGCCTTAAGGCATAAAATATTTAGTTTACCCCAGTAATTTCTATAGCTACACCGCCCTTTAAACCCGAACATAATAATATTTGCCTACTAATATTTGTTGGCTGCAATAGCCGCTGCGATGGTACCTACCTAAACAGTCTTCAACGACAGAGATCTTCCACCAGTGATACATAATCTATGAATGTTATTAAATTTGGCATCGGCTGATCTTTTCAAAAACTCCAAATGTTAGATTTTAACTACTTTGGTATGATTCTATACTGATTTAAATATATTTAATTAATATTTACACGTGATTTTATGTCACTTGCAAAAATATGTTATAAACTCTTTAGTATATCAGATATATTATATAGCGCTACCTCAAAGTTAAATGGCTATGCTCCGAGGTTCTCCGTGCGATTGAATAAGAAATGAGGAAATCCGTAGAGAACCTAAGTGATAGACATAGTCCAAAAGATTGCTAGACTTAGTGGTAATAGAGAAGGCATGTTGCTTGTAGCTTGCAGTAATGTTCCCAAGCGTATAGATGAGAGACCTCCGAAAAAGTGAACAAACGATCTAGTGAAAGTCACAGGAAACCGCTGTACGAAAGCAGCACGAAAACAATAGGCTTGGTCTTTGGGCGAGGACTAGGTCCAGTGGACATCTATCAACTACTGATGATGATGAAAAAATTAAATAAAAGTTTCAGCAAATAATCACCTTATATATTTGATATAACGACAAAAAACGCACCAAAGCTTATACTATCACGCAGGACGAGACTCCCTGAGGCGTTCTTAATTGTCATTAAATAGGACCCCGTACATTTAGTTCCAATTTAGGATAATTAAACGGAGACGAGCGACGATTATGTGGTGGTAAGAGAACAACTGTGAAATGTACTTCATAGTCTGTTTAGCTTTTTTTCCCACTCATAAACTTCTTAACAAATTATATATAATAGTCATATCTTATATAATATATCTAGCCTAATGATTTACCTAGTGCCAAGCCTTGGGATTCAAGATCTGACACCCTCCACCCCCTGGCGCTTCGTGTGAAAGAGAATATTACGAAAGCGCGGGCAAAAGGGATGAACGTGAGGCTATTTTGGGTGAAGGCGCACGTAGGGATGGAGGGAAATGAAAGGGCGGACCAACTGGCCAAGGAAGCGGCCCTGAAGAGTAAAAGAAGACCGGAGTACGAGGATTGCCCCGTTTCCTTCGTCAAGCGTCAGCTCAGGCTGAAGACGCTTGACGAATGGAACAGGAGGTATGTGCAAGGTACGACGGCTTCGACAACGAGGATCTTTTTCCCAGACGTCGTGTCAGCTTACCGGACCCTTCGCCGATTGGATCTCGACACGGTCTTGATCTAGATGCTCACTGGGCACGGGGGATTCTCCGAGTACCTTCACAGGTTTAAGCTCAAGGAGAGTCCCGCGTGCCTTTGTGACCCAGCTGCGGACCAGACCGTGGTGCACATCCTCACCTCTTGTCCCTTGTATGGAAGGAGACGGATGGATTTGGAGGTGCAGCTGAACAGGCAGCTCACCAAGGAAGCCATTGCCTCCCTGATGAGTAAAGACGTAAGTCGCCCAAAATTCCTGGACTACTGTAAAACCATAATAAAGGATGTTATAGAAAGGAATGGTAGAATAAATTAAATAAATAAATTGTAAAAATTAGATAGAAAATGTAAATAAATAAAGTAGAGAAATAAACTGTAAAGAATAAGGAGCAAGAAGGAGATGAAGAAGAACAAAAAAAAAAATATGACAAAGGGATGCTTGTTCCAGGAAACAACGGCGACGGTCTTCATGAGCGGGAGGTATGGCAGAAGAAATTGGAATGGAGTATGAGTGAGAGCAAAGTAAGAAAGATAAGTATGGAAAGCAAGATAAGAGAGAGTAAAAGATGAGTATGAAGGAAAAACAAGATGTAAAATTAAGATGTTAAGTGAATGATGATACGAATAGACCCTGACCCAGAATACGCAAGTGAGAGCAAAAAAAAAAAAAACCTTGGGATTTGCTGTTAAAACGATGGAATGTTTGCGGCTTTGTTCTGATAAAAAATTTAGGATCCTTACAAAGGTTGACGATGATAACCAGAAAGGCTTAGTGAGTAAAAGCCTCCATATTACCCTAACTTCCCCGCAGAAGACCTTTCTTCCTTTCCTGATAGATTTTCCTTATAACAACAAGTAAGTAATGTCCATCTTCCGCATCAGAGCTAAACTTGTTTAAGCTATTATTGAAAGTACTAAGCTAACGAGCGCAATGTGGTGCAGTGTATACCATTTTAACACAGCGCCACGTTATAAAGGGAAGGAGTGTTACTTACCACCAGTTTATTATCTCGGTGGTCCTATCGCTTTGTTCAGAAAAAAAAAACATTCGCTCGTAAGTTATTTTAGCAAGTCAAATAAACTTGGTTAAAATTCAATTCTTTGTCTTCTCTTTACGGAGAGTAAGGGGAGAAGGAGAGGAAGCGTTGCTTTATGTACTCACTGAACATATATAAATCAGACATACACATTGTAATTTCGTAACTTTACGAATTAGTGTGAAAATAATGAAAGTTATTTGTCTTCCGGGTCAGGAACAGGGGCGGAAATAAATACTAGTGTCAACCGCAGCCGGGTTCCGTAGCCAACTGGGAAATTTTCGTACTAGGCTAAGTTCATAGCGGAATAACATCGAGCGAGTTGTATAACAATAAACGGAAACGAATTATGTTAATTACTTGTTAAACTTATCATTTTAATGAAATATTTATTTGGATGTTAATAAAATTGTTCAATTGCTATTTAAAGCAGGAAATGAGATTTAAGAAATGTCTGACTCTCTTTTAGTGTATTAAGAATTAACTTCTAAACTGTGTAGCTATTTATGTACAGCCACTGGAGCTAGGTCTCTGTTACCGGAGACCGTCTAGTTAGGTACCACCGCAGCTCCTATTTTTGCCGACAAACAATACAATGCAGACAATACTGTGTTCCGATCGAAAATACACTATAGCTAGCGAAATTACTAGGGTAACAAGACATCCTCCTATGTCTCAAGGCGACGAACACAATATGGTGCAGTGCAAGTCACCCTAACCAGCTCCATATTGTTATGGATCAGCGTATGATGAACCATGAGGTTACGCGTCTCGTAGCTTCGTAAAAATAAAATTATTTTTCAAAGAATTATGTATCATAATAAAAGTTTTCTAGTTTACTACTAAAATAATTTTATTAATAACATAATTACGTAAATTTTCCGGGAAATTTATACTGTAAAGCGCTAGATAACGCTTTTTGTTGGTCACAAATTGTTATTTAATCATAGAATCCTTTCAAGGATATTATATAGCGGAAACTGTTTAGATCATACATTTATCTATAAACAGAACACAGGTTTAAATATCGTAGATGCTATATAAAAAAATTCTGCTAGACTCTAGCATTTCTAACATTTCTAGAAAATACTTTTATAATCAAGAAGTCATTTATGAACCATGCCATATTTATCCGTTTGTATATGACTTGACTCAAAGATCCTTAGTACACAACTAAGCTAAATTAGCTAATGAAATATCATTACTAAGCATCAGTACTTGATAATTTCAATGCTTAATATTTAAACTGTTTTACTTAATGTATGTGTTATATGAATCAGTTTTATAACTTAAATAATTAAACTCTTACGTAGTTAAAGGTTCGTTAACCAATTGTAATTATATGTTCAAGTTTATGTTAAATAAATGACCTTATTAAAAGTTCGTTAAAATCGCGTTTTAATTAAAACAGGGGCGCACATTTTACATGCTCTTGTGCTCTACCACTTAACCTGAACTTCAGTGTTTTCAAGCGTTTTAATTGTATACGTAATAATAAAGATATCAGTAGCTGTTGTTCTAAATATCAAACTGGAAGACGGTAATGTTTGCATACTACAGTTTAGCGGTATTATTAGTAACTACGATAGGACCTACTTTTTTTTGTTATTGGGGAGAAATCTTCTAAAAAGACACAATGCTTTTGGGGAGAAGAGAAGGTTATGTAGGTGTTTTACCTACTTAAACCCCTTTGGTGGTCATCCTTAGTGCGTTGCGGCAGGCTACAGAATCTCCTATGCATCCGTGCCTTCAAGCATTAAAACTAAAGCACTTCCCAGGTAAGGCTGTAGCGCTCTTTGACGTAGTAGCCGTACTTGTCATCCCGCGGTCGCTTAGTGGACAATGAGCCCCCCCCCCCCTCCCTCAAAACTCAGGAACCCGAAAACCGTTTTAGTTGCCTTCTACGACAGTCAAGGCTTACCTTAGTCCTATTCTTAACAGCCCGAGACTACAGCGCAAACGATAATGCCCACCTGGGTGGCATCTGACAATAAGTCAAAGTTGAAATTGCTCTTAGATGAAGCGAAGCCTTCTTGCGTTACTTAAATAAATATGCTTTACGTTTCTACGCTTCCAAGCATTATATACTTGAACAAACTAATCGAAGTGATAGAACAAAGTTTATTAAGATAAACACAAACATTCCAAGTTCATAATCACCACACGCCAGAATATTTAACACCAAGAAACTAAGCACAACGGATATAGTTTCTAAAGAAGAAATTTTTGTCAGTAGAAAACAAAAGCACACACGAACGGAGTAGAGATTTTAGTGATAATTAAAACTTCAGCTTTTAACTAAAAATGCGGTTCATTTTACAGCACAGAAAGCCTCATTTTTTTTTCAAAAGATATGCATATTTAATGTCTACTTAGGGAAAAACCCGTTTGTGTGTTATATTCTTGATATATTGATGGTGGTAATGTTTTTCTTTAATGATATCTATATATTTCGAAAATTGCGATAGGTAATATTATTACGATTCTGAGGGTCTTTAATATACCATAGACAACATCATCATTATCACCATCTCATTTGATCTCAATGGACGTTATCAAATTCTTGTGATGATCCACAAAACACAGCCTGGGGCTATTTGAGACCAGTTGGACTACTTAATCTACTTATTTGTAAATTATGTATAAATAGCTAATAAACTATATATATGTATGAAATTAATATAAATAAACATCCGTTTAAAGAAGGCATCTCATGACAATGATAAAATTTTAGTATAACTACTTCTAAGTTTTTTTTTATTCCACTAAGCGACGAGACAACCGAGACGTTCCTTCTAATGATAAGTGATACGCGTACTCATAACATGTCGCTAATTAGGACATTGCACCACATTGCGCTCGTCGCCTTGAAACATAAGATAATAAGCTTCGTTACCCCAGTAATTTCATTAGCTATAGCATAATTCAAACAGGAACACAGTAGAGTTTGCATAATACTGTTTGCCAGCTAAAACAGGCGTTGCGGTGGTACCTACTTAGTCCATCTGCGGCAAGATCTACCACCAGTAGTTTACAAGTTACAGGAATCAAATAAATATTAAGTAATAAGCGCCACAATTGGAAAATTTTAAAATATTCTCCGAGCAATATAAATATAGGGTGTAAGAGGTCCCACACAAGAACTCACGGGACCTAAAACGGCGGTAGAAAATGGCCCAAGTCCCTCAAATGAACCCCCACAAACAACGGCCCCTAGTGCCCGGCTGTACCAGAGGCCATGCTGAGTGTGACGGAACGGTCGATGTGGAGACCTTTGGGGAAGGCCTAAGTTCAGCAGTGGACGTCTATCGGCTGATGATGAATATAAATATAGAATATAGGTTTTACAATATAAAGGAGTGGACCGGGCTTAAATACCATCAGTTAGAAATGGCTGAAGATCGAGTTGGTTTTCTTAACCTGATCACCAAACTTCAGTTTAAAGAGAGCACCTAATGATATTTAAATAATACAGAAATGAATATTTTAAATACTTTTCATAAAATTTTGTCTCTGCTTTGATTTGAGGTTTCCTCACAATGATAGAATAGAAAATGCTTAATATGTTTTAGTTTGATAGTGTAAGCGGAAGTTTTATAGACGTTGCTAATATAAATGAAACTCCCTGATGAGTGAGGTCCACAACCTTCCTGTATTTTTACATTTCTGTAAAGAGACACTAAGAAGAGTAAAGTAAAAAGGGTAAAGACTGTAAATAAGAATAGAATTAAGTAAAGAAATGATGTACAGGATGTAGAAGTAAGAATAAATTAAGGACATAATGTATAAAATAAAGAATGCACATAGAAATATAACAGACGTAAGGACGGTTATTTAAGATGAGAGAAAGGAATGGAAGACGAGAATGAGGAAGGAAAATAAGAAATGTGAAGAAAATGAAGCCCAGGCCCACAAATTCCCTGGGGAAAGAGTATAAATATATATATATATATTTAAATTAAACAAATAAAAGCACCGGACGTAAAAGTTGTCCGGAATTTGGAATTCACGCCTAAACAATTTGAAGTCGTAATGGATCGGACACAAATATTGCCTCCCGTTTCTCCCCAGTCTCGTAAAATCCGCAATAAAGCATAAGTGCGAATCATCCTGCAAATGAAAACACACCGACCTTTCACTCTGCACAGTATAAAATGTCAGCGAAACAAGCAACCGGAAGGGAGACGTCCTTATTTATTTGCTTCAACTTTGTTCTCTTCGCCTTTTTTTTTCACGAGCGGGGGCACTGCTAACGGAAATTTATATCACCTGAGAAGTGTGTTATTACGACGATTTATCTCAACTTGGAGCAGAGCAGCTCTCAAGTTGTTGCTAATAAATCTGGATAAATCATTTTACTTTTATATTATTGTATATAATTTTAAAATTTTATGACCTGTGAATAAACCTTTCAATGCTTCAGTATGCTACTCTTATCCACCTCTTCATTGGAAAAAGCTAACATGTTCCAAGAACGTACATGGACATATACACATCAACTCTCTCTACTCGACCGGACTTTCTGAGAAAAGACTTACCGTCCCAGCAGTGGGAATAATTATTAAATAACAATTAACAAGCCTATCGTTTAAACAACTAATTTTAGTATTATTATTATTTATGATTATATTACTGTATAAATTTTTAATGTGTATTTTTTTTCATAGATTAATAAACATTTTTCATAACTAGTAATAATTATATTGTGCAAAATCTTACTCTCAAGCACTTTTTTAATTTTTTTCAACCGAGTGTTATATAATTACAGAAAACTAGGGCAAGTCGGATGCTGTAATTTCTTAGAGCTATACTTTCGTCTTATCAACCCTTAAAGCATAATTAATAACGGGATGTTCACGTTTCCGCTTTAAATTACCTTTTGAAAATAATAGTTCTACTTTGATGATTTTGTATATATTGTTATTTATTTAATATGAAGCCAACATGATGTGTACATTAGAATAAAATAATAATACTTAAAGGCTATCTCATCCTGATTATAGTAGAATTAAATTAATCTGGTAAAGTAATTTGAAAAAAAAAATTATTATAAATCGGCATCAACCATAACGCATGAGGTGAATTATATTAGAGCAAAGTATTTTTTGATCTTAATCTTGAATGCTTGAGACGAATCTTTTTGTATGTTAATATTAATCAATTTAGATATTGTATTGTTTTGAAGGGGTGTAAAGGGACCCGCAAAACAACTCACGGCACCCAAGCCAAGCTCACCTGCTCATGGTGCACCCTGCTAATCAACAAAGGCTCTGGCTTCCACCAACCCGCATTGGATCAGCGTGGTGGGAAATGGCCTAATTCCCCTCGTATGAATCCCTACAAACGAAGGTTGTGGAAAGCCGCTGGATACGGACAGCGCAGAACCGATCGATTTTAAATCTTTGGGGAATGCCTATGTCCAATAGTGGACATCTATCAGCTAGTAATTAATGAAAAAAAAATTGTTTAGAAATTATTAGTTGGACTATTTGTTGAAGCTAACAAGACTATTTAACTATTTACCAGTCCAGTATTAGTATAACGGAAATTAGTTTTAAAATGATGATAGTGTTTCTATATAAAACTGAATCTAGGAATGACATGAAATACTATATTTAGAAGTTCCATGAAGTTCAATTAACAGTTTACAATTTTATGTAACAAGCACAAATCCAAAACTGTTCTTCGACACCATTCTGTAATGTGACCAATGATGTATGATGTCGAAGAACACTGGATTTGTACGTTAGTAATTTTTCAGGTATATTATCCTTGAAACAGGTGTCTTATGAACTTCTTTTGGTCTCTTTCAGCCGTGTTTATATGTGCCTGATACTGCGGATTTCAAATGATGGATCGATATTCCATTTTACTACTAATTAATGCGTTAGATTGATGATTGACGTGCAGATCTTTGGTGGAGGCTTACATCCAGCAGTAGACTGTCGGCTGATGATGATGATGAATGCGTTAAAGAGATATATAATAATAGTACATATTAAAACAATAAATTATATTAACACGACCGTAACATTGAAATAAAATGTAATAGCATTGTCAAATATAATTAGAGAAGCCTGAGCTTAGAGATTCCGATGAATGGGCCACTTGCTGAGGATGGAAGACGATCGTAACTTTGATAAAGCGTAACTCAGGATCCCGTCCGAAAATAAGATTAGAGAAGACAATATCCAACAATGCACTGCTATGTGCTTGTACGAGGGGGGATCAAAAAGTAGTGAGAACGACATATAAACTCCTTGGTAAGAAAAAAGATAAATACTGGTATAGCTCAGATACATATTTGTAATATTAATAAAGAAAAAAATCTTTGATTCTCTTTTTTTTTCTGAATGTAGCCATTTGTTTGCTTCGTGTTGTATTTTCGAAAATAGAGAAAAACGAAGTGCGAGCCGTTATTAAATAGCTCTGTTTAAAACACGATAACAACGCAAAAGATACATTGAAATCTGGAGCCAACATTAGGAGAGTCTGCTCTGCCGTATTCCACTGTCGCAAGTTGGGCTTCTCAATTTCGAGTGGCGAGAACGAACACGAAAGACGAACATCCATGCGGCCGTCACCACGCCCATCGACGTCAATCACCCAAGAAAATGTTGCGAAAGTCGAGAAAATTGTATTGAGCGATCGAAAAGTTACCATCCGATACTTAATTCAAGAAACGGACATTTCATATGGAAGTAGTCAATCCATATTGAAACAATCTTTGAATATGAGAAAAGTCTCCGCAAGATGGGTGCCGAGAATGTTAACCGACAGTCAGAAACAAAATCGACTTGACATTTCGAAGATATTGTTGGACAAGTTTCAAGAAGATTCTGAAAACTTTTTGTCTCGTTTCGTAACAATGGACGAAACATGGGTCCATCATTTTGATCCCGAGGCAAAACAGTAACCTTCGCACTGAAAATGGCTATCATCACCGACCCCGAAGAAGTTTCGTGCCGTGGCATCGGCTGGTAAGGTTATGGCTTCAATATTTTGGGACTCATAAGGGATATTGTTGATTGATTACCTGGAGCATGGAACCACTATTACAGGCCAATATTATGCAGCTTTAATTCACAAGTTGAGGAATGCCATCAAAAAGAAAAAGGAGAGGGAAGGAGCGTGCTGTTTCATCACGACAACGCACCCGCGTACAGATCGGCAGTTGCGATGCCTGCAATTCGGCAAGCTGGCTTCAATTTGGTTGACCACCCCCCTTATTAACAGTTAAGGGGAAACAGGAACAAAGACGATAACGAGGTGATGGATGCCGTGGAAAGCTTTTTGCAGGGCCAAGACAAAACTTTTTTTTGAAAGGGATTGAAACTTTGGAAAAGCGCTGGACTCGGTGTGTAGACAGACTCGGAGATTATATAGAAAAATAAATTATTAAGTTATCAATAGTCATTATATTCTATCTCATTCTCACTACTTTTTGATCCCTCCTCGTAAATCATCAATTCCATTCATAATTATCAATAGTTTTTCATTTTATGAAATGATAATGGGAAAAAGATTTATGAGCGTTTAATGTTAGATAAGTATTCCTAATGAAAATCATAATATTGTTGCTGGTGGTAGGTCTCTGTTGCCGGAAACCATTTAAGTACTACTACCAAAGCATCCATTTTCGCTTCCAAACAGTATTATGCAAAACATTACTGTGTTGTAGCTAGTGAAATTACTTGAGTAACGAGATAACTTTTCAATGTGACACTGTTAATATTAATATTTATATAGTTATTAATATAATTTTAATATAGTTAATATTAACCTAACGCATCGTTGTTATATGTAGATGTATTTACCATCAGATTAAGATCGCGCTAATTTCTAATAAAATTAAAAAAGATTTGATTAGAATTAATGAACTAAAAGTGCAACTTAAAGATCTGTGACACTTCAATTTAAAACAGACAGTATATAGTTTAAAGAGTTACCACAAAATAAATCATATCGTAGCTAATCACCAATTTACAGAAAATTATGTATTAATTAACCTTCGTACGATAGCTGTTAAGATTTTTACAAAGATATTGCATCATTGATCTTAAACTCTTTCAAAGCCGCGTTGATCAAAGCGACTGACGTATGCTTCTAAGTCATTATTCTATCTACTTAAACTTTCTCATCGTATTCGTTAAAAATAACTAAGAAACGAAAAAATATGCTAATCAGTATTCAGATTAAAATCTCAGCTCTCTGGAGCTGACAGAGACGTGACTAAACATATTCAGTATAAAACTTCCTCAATGATCCACTCCATATATTTTTAGCGAATCTCCTCCTCTTAGATAACACTGTCACACTATTATTAACGTAATCATTTTAAAACGACTTGGCGCAGCTGCAATATGAAGAATTAAAAATAACTAGTATATTTATATGTAAAACTATATAAATAAATTCAAGAACATCGTATGAATAACATGTGATGCTGGAAATGTGAATCTGTAGAGACGGAAATCCAGGGTAATAAAAATTGGATCCTGTACAAAATACAACTATTGTTTGCATTAGGATGTAAGGTTAGCAGTATAAGGATCATAACGTCATCATTAACCAACAGACGTCCACTGGTGGACATTTGTCTCCCTTAAATTCTGCAGCATAAGATCACGATCACGGTTGAAAATGATAAAATGCATACACCTCTTGAAAGATTGGTCGTGGTCATCATTATAGGTGTTGGTCGCAACCATAACAACACGTCGCCATTCCTCTCTGATGGCCACCTTCCTGGTGCATTCATTCTAGATATATACGAGTATATGTGTGTCCAGAGATTCATTCACTCATCACGAGATCTCCGAATGTATTAGACACTTAAAATTTGGTAGAAATATTGGTTCTGCCGTTTAGAGCTCGGCTAAGAATGGATTTTACAAAATTCTTTCCCCAAAGGGATTTGAGGGGGTGTTACTGCCAGCAACGCTGAGAGGCAGCTAATAAATTATTTTTTAATATCAATAATAATTTTTCTATTAATTGAGAATTTAGGTTAAGTAACAATGTTATTATTTCCATGTTCTGCTCCCACGTAATGTCAGTTCGACAAAGTGTATATTTTTTTCCTTACAAAAGAAAAGATTCCAGAGAAGCGACGAGACGAGTGAGAAGTTCATCTGATGGTAATTGATATCCTTGCCCATGTACCGCTAGTTGGGGTGGTATACATTACATCAAATTGTGATCTTCGCTTTGGGACATACGGTGTTCCAACTGTCCAACCAGAATACAGTAATGTTATACTACTGTTTGGTGGCAAAAGTAAGTTCTGCGGTGGTATCTACCTAGACAGTCTCCAACTAAGATACCTACCCCTAGTAAAGCAAGCCAAAAAAATAACATCCAGGCCTGTCTGACGGCGAACCTTACTTAGGGAAATTGATGGTGATTCTCCAACCATCGGTTAAAAAGTGCAAGCTGTTGGTAATATCTCAATCGTTAAGCGTTAAACTGCACCCTTTATCTCTTAACAAATAATATAATTATATTTTATTATTAAACCCCAGATTCCCTGCGGAGCTTTCTCCATGGTAAAACCTTGATAGGACTGTTTGCAATCGCTGAATCAATTTGTAATTTCAATCTAGATTTCAAATCTAGATTCCGTCCGGTTATTTGGAGCTTCGCTTGGGATGCTAGGTTTTCGAATCTACGATAAAGCTTATGTGGTGAATTTAAATCCCAATATATTTCAACCCCAACATCTATTTTAAAAAGCAGTAATTTTGATTTTTGTCTAAATTTTGCCACTTTAAGAATTTTTTATTGAATCTTGTAAAATCATGATATTCTTTCTTAATTAATTTTGAACCAATATTCAGTATAACGCTGAACACGTTTAAAATAAATAATTTAATATATAACGCATCAAATTATTTTTTTATCAATTAAGCGACAAGACGACCCGGATGTTCACCTGATAATAAGTAACACGCCCATAAAAATGTAGCGCTAGTTAGAATAAAAACATAGACAATGCATCACATTGCGCTTGTCGCCTGAGACATAAAATGTTGAGTCTCGTTACCCCAATATTTGTACTAGCTACAGCGTCTCTTAAACCGGAAAACAGTAATATTTGCACACTAATACAGGGTGGCGCAAAAGTAATCCTCCTATCAGAAAATGCTATAAATTTTGCGATTGGCTCAAATGACAGTCAACTGTGGCGGTGGCCATTTACATGACATCATATTCTCGACTTGATATAAAAAATTAAAAGACCAAATAAAAATAATCCACGTGAAGAATCAAAGTTTTTAATTTTTTTTTTAAATTACAGCCAAAAAACATCAGAAGGTTATTATTGCGCCACCTTGTATTTAACGCCAGAAATAGGCGCATCAGTAGTACCTACCTAGACAGTCTTCAGCAATAGAGATCTACAACCAGTTATAAGTTACACTTGTTACTGTTTATATTTCAACTACGTATATTTTTAAACTTTAGCACTACGTCTCCTCAAGTTATGTTCTGTTATGTTTAACATGTTATTACTATTGAAAACTAATAAAAAAATAAGTTTCCACAATCACAGTTTTATAACAATGATCAACCAGTACATATAAAAGTAATATAAACACGAAAAATATTCAAATTAAGTAAAAAATCAAAGCGGATGTGAATGTGGATGCTCGCTCATACGTACTCGTAAATCTTCATTCCGTCGGTTTTCCAACACGTTTAGTGCATTACGAACATTGTCTTCATCTTGTTGGTAATAAAAATGCTATAAACATGACATTCAGGAAATACGTCACACCTTAAAAATCCTGGAGGACGTATCATGTGACAAAGCTGAAAAAATATTAAATATTCTATGCCTTTGCATCTGCAAAAAGGTAAAAAGATGTTGTTATTATTATCAATGAAATATCTTTCAAAACTTTAAATCATATATTTACCTTGTTATTTATCACTTTATATAGAATAAAAATTTAAGCTGTTTAAACATGTGCGTTAGTATATGTGCGTATATAAAACAGATGGAGACCGTTATAGAAGACATCATCATCGGATAGCTGTCCACATTTGGACTTTGAACGCACCAGCATCTTCTTGCAACCTGTACGAGTTCGTATCTTGAGAGAGTTAGTTTAATTTGAATGGCGGCAAGTGTTATATATATAGATTTTCAATGTAAATGTATAAACATGAAACTAAATTATACGTTTAAGTACACTACAATAACGCAGTAAAGGTCTGTTGTAAGCAACGTTGAAGTAAGTCACTGAATTTGTCGTGAAATTAGTCATCAGGAAGACCCCTGTTGCCGTCTAGATAGGTACCACCGCAGCGCTTATTTCTACCGGCAAACAGTAGTGTGCAAAAATTACTGTGCTCCGGTTTGAAGAGCGCTGTAGCTAGTGTAATTACCGGGGTAACGAGAATAAACATCTTGTGACTCAGGCGACGATCGCAATGTGATGAAGTGCATACTATCTTAACTAGCGCCACGTTGTCATGTGCCATGGGGTATAACTTACCATCGGGTGAACATGCCGCTCGTCTTGTCGGTTAGATACATAAAAAAGTAACTTAATTAATAAGCAAAGGATTATTTGTATAGAAATAGAATTTAAAACTTTTTAATATATTACGCAGTAAATAATATTACAACTATCCTTCCCGTCTAATATTAATAATCTGTATTTGTAACTAAGCGGCAGTTAGATTGGCAACATTTGGCAACGCTTTAGATAGATGGCAGCACTGGTATTACTACAGTTTCGCTTTTGTGTCACCAGTCAGTACTTTTCTGACTGTCGATGAGAGCACAGCTCGCAGAGTAAGTATTGAAGTGTTATCACTTTTGTTACTTAAAAAGTTTAGTGACGATAATACAGTGTTATTGTAAATATTTTAAAATACTAGATATTTTCTTAAGAAAAAGTGTATCTGAAATTCTTATTGCTGAGGATGAAGCACTCCATCAAACTGGTAGTAGTAGCTTTCTTCTGGTAAAATTCCTTTAATCATCGACATTATTGCAATCTTGTTTATGTCTTACTAAAATTTCACTAAATTAGTAGTAGAATTTCAGTACATTAATGAAACGATGAATACAAATACACAACCGCACGTGTATATTCACCCCTTCCTACTTGATGTTCTTTGGCTTCTTTCATTACTGTTATAAAAGGCAGTGTCCTCTGTAAACATTAAGTGAACTAACTTACAACATTCATTTGTATATTTGATGAATATTCTATTAATAAACTATTAACAACATAAGCACGTCATTTGTGGTAAGTCCGTGTTGCCGGAGACCATCCAAGTAGGTACTGCCACAAAGCCTATTTCTACTGCCAAACAGTAAGTAGTGCGCAAACATTACGTGTTCCGCTTTGAAGGGCGCTGTAGCTAGTGAAATTAACTGGGGTAACGAGACTCTACATCTTGTTTCAATGCGAAGACCACAATGTGGTGCCCTGTATAATATCCTATCTAACGGGATATTGTTATGAACAGACATATCACTTACCACCAGGTGGATGTCTCGTCATTTTGTAGAATTAAGAAAAAATTGTTACTTTCTTTTTATTCTACGAACCGACGAGACTAGCGAGACATTCACTTGACAATAAGTGATACGCCCGCCCATGACAGTTCAGCTCTAATTAAGATGTTATACACAGCACTACATTGCGTTCGTCGCCTTGAGATATGCGATATAGTCTCGTTACCTTCAAATCATTCCACTAGCTACAGTGCCCTTCGAACCGAGATGCAGTAATGTTTGTTGGCGCAAGAAATAGACGCTGCGCTGGAACTTATCTACACGATCTCCGGCAATAGAGTTACCACCAGATTTACCATTAAAAACGAAAAGAAATATTTTATTAAACTTGATGTAAATCTTAATAAGAGATGGCGTTAAAATCAAATTTCATAAGAAAAGTCTTTTGCATAGTTAAAATAATTATTGTACGATCTTCGATTATAACTTTATGAAACGTTGCCCTAATGGAGTAATAAATTCAATAAAATCCCAAAGAGGACTACTTACCCTCGATCTTTATATTTTAATTGTAAATTTTTGATGTTGAGCTCGTATTATTTAAAATACCTACTGAATATTTAGTCAATATTTCAGATTCAAAATATACTGAAGGAGATATTCAATGATTAATACAGCGACTTGTTTGTGGAAGCCGATTGTGGATCAGGCATATAAAAAATTACAGTTTACACAATAACCGTGAGATTCTTCAGTATATTTTTTTATATTGAAAATGACGGCTTTTAATCACCATCCTTCTTGATGTTAAGTAGGTAAGGCGCACTATCTTAGTAACGGCCTATTCACTCTTTTTTGAAGACACCCACGTCCTATTTGGACAGATACATTGATGCCGGATAGTTGTTCCACTCCTTTGCTGTTCCTATGAAAAACGAGGATCTGAACCTTATTGTTCGCAAACTGGGGATGTCCACAACATAAAGATGGTGTCTGGTTGACCAGTTGTGAAAACGGGATGGAGAAATTATATCATGTAATTCCACCGCTTAATCTCCGAAATGTTATTATATTTCCGCGAGGCTGACTACACGGTGCTTGTGTTCAAAACTATCAAGCCTAGTTGTGATAAGTCCTTGATTACCAACAAGCCTCTTATCCCATCTCTCCACTAATCTAGTGGCGCTAGATAAATTTTGGCAGCACTAGCACTCTACCCACAACCGGATCTGCGGTTTATATATATTGAAAAGCTGCCCAGTGATAACTAGTGTAGTACTTTATTTAGCAACGACTCCCAATTTCCTTGCAGCTCTCTTGGCTTTGAACTGGATGTACTGCTTATAGTTGAGGTTAGATATTTTTATATAATAACACTTTGTTAGTACTGTGGAGTTAGATTATGTTTGTACTATTATTTTTAAATGAAAATCACTCTTAGTGAAACTAAATTACAATCTATAATGATATACACCGGCAAGTCAATATACAAACACGTGATTTTCATAAAAACGGAATGAATAGAAATTTCAATTACCTGTATTACCGCAGTAAATGAATTTCATTCTACTTTACCAATTTGGCATCCGTTTCCATGACGCGAAAATTACTTTTTAACCGATAAATGTTTTCACCCGGCGCGATAAATTGGAAATTGGAGTTATTTACTAAATAATACATATAGTATGGCCGATCGATGTGGAGTTCTTTGGAGAAGGCCTACGTCCACGACTGGACGTCTATCGGCTGATGATGATGATGACGACTTATGGTATGGGGTCGTTAGTCTTTATTATTTCAAGGTCTTGACCGAAGACACAATATTAACGGTTTAAAATATATCCATACAGCTACAAAAAAGGCTTAATTAAATTATGACCTTACTATTACTAAATTGGAAAAATTATTGCCATAAATATCATGTACTAATGATCACTTAACTATAAGGGTAATTAAAATACTTAAATAAATGTATCTAAAGAAAGATTCGCCCTTTTACAATAAACTTATCTCCGACAGCCACTTAAACCTTAATCAAATGAACCGCAAAGTTATCGTATTTAATGGCTTGGAAACGATACCGTCGTCTTTATTGAAGTTCAAATTCTTTATGCAAAAAATGTAAATAAACTAACAGCTTAAAACAGCTATAGGTATACTCAAACCGAATACCTTTACACCATTAAGCTGTGCTGGTGATACTAGTTTGTTTATACACTATAATTGACTCTACAGTAGTAAATACATAGACGATAACTAAAGGTGATAACTGATTAGAAATCGTATTCAGAATTTCAGATATTTATCTCTTTCTTTATCGTTTTAGCCCAACTTCATCTTAGCCTGCACATGACCTCCTACAAAACCGGTCTATATGCTACCTTCGCCTTCACCAGGTCACTGGTTCACATGGCAGGTCGTCATGCTACACTGTATTATGTGGTATCTATTTAATAAATCTTCGTATCCCTTCAGCCACCCATTGTCATTTCGGCTTACGGGTTATTTCAGCGACCTTTGTCCTTCTAAGAACTTCATCATTCCCTATTCGATCTCGGAGAGAAACACCGGGAATAACACTTCCCTTAGTTATCTAAACAACTTGAACTTTTTTATGCGATATATCGTTAGAGAACTTTGTAAGGAGAAGTTCTTGCCACCCTTGCCACGAAATTATTTTCTAACACAAATAAACATTGAAAAGGATCAAAAGTTATTTAATTTATCGCGAGCCTTATTTTAAGCCCTTTGTCTTTAACTTATTAAAATCATCAGTTAGTTCGGTCGTTATCTGCCGGCGGCTGTCGTAATTAACAAGTCAAAACTTTTCTGGGCATCCAAAGATACCCAGTTAGATTACTAAAGTAAAATATACTGAACCACGATAAAAGAGAACTCGATTTGCAACAAACAATTTCTATAAAAGACCTGATAATCGTGTAGGATATATTAATAAATTTTCATGAAAAGTGATTTTTAGTCTAATTTGTTAAAGAAGTGAAATGACAAAAATAATCTGTTTTGAATATACGAGTACGGACACTTTATTAATCTCCCCATCGAGACAAAACTTATTTTAGATAGATATAGAAGACGTTTACAAATAACCAAAAACTATTCCTTCTGATTTTTCGTAATGTAAATATAAAAGTATAATTAACTAAAACATCAGTTACATCGTCCTAATCTCACCCTCTAAAAATTCTTACGTCACCACCTATAGCAGGTAAAACTGGAGTCAAAGATTATAATATATTCTTATATAATATATTTATATATAAATATAATATATGAAATAGTTAACATAATATACTGATGCCTATATTATTCTTCGATGTATATACGTCGCGTTTAGTATGAAGAATTTGCTGACCATATTATTTTGCGGCTCTTTTCTTGAAGGCGGGAATTTAATCAAACACTATGGAAGAGACACAGGATATGGTTTTTGCAAAAGAGGTTTTATCAAGGAAAGGACCTGTGGGTTTAATAGTTGTACTAGGATTTTGTGTTAATTCTTTACGAGTATATTATATAATTAGAAAAGTGACATTCGAACGTTCTAGATATTAATTGAAGCATTTGAAAATTAATTAAAAAAATTGATAATTAACCTTTTACTATCGAGATTATAATCTAAAAAAAATATAATAAGTGATGAATGTAATGGTACAATAATTAACAGAAATAGACTCCTCTATAGTTCTTCTAAGTTTGTATTATTTCATTTCTACCTGGTAATTTGTGATTGGTTGGAAGTTGTTCCAACCTTCTGCGACAATATCACTGGTTATGACTCCAGAAAAACTAAAGGCTGGTCTCCTTTGTGCAGGATATTGAAGCCATTAAATATTAACTACAAAGCATGGATTTAACTGTCACATCTCACACTCAGCAGTCCGGTGAAAGTAGGACTAACAACGAGAAGTTCATATAATAATGTCATAAATGTATTAAAATTTTAAACAAGTGAATATTCTATAAGATTTATTTTATTTTATAAAATTATAACTAACCAGCTGTTCCGCTTCCGCTTTGCTGGCCGTAACATACCCGCATCCCCTTTTGAGAAAAGAATTTTGTAAAACTCGTTCTTAGCTGACCTTTGCTTGGCAAAAGTAATATTCCTACCAAATTTCAAGTTTGTAGGCCTTAAGGTAACAGATGTAAAACTTACGGGATCCAAGCCAACGTCACCTGAACGCGGTGCATCCTGCTAATCAACAAACTAGGTTCTGGCTCTCACCAACTCACATTGAGCCAGCGTTGTGGGGAATGGCCCAAATCTTCCCTTGTGAATTCCTACCCGATCGAAGTGGAAATCTTTGAGGGAGGCCTGTGCCTAACAGTGGACGTCTATCGGCTGGTGATAATAAGGCCTTAAGGTCCCAGAGATAAGGCTCTACATAGATGGAAATATCTTATATATTTATATATAGATAGATGGGGGAAGACATAGGGGAAGTTCTATATCTAGCAGTGGATAAACAATATCTGATAACGATGATGATGATGATGAATATAGATACATGAATAAAAAACACTTTCAATTACGTAACTTCTAAACTGCCTTCGAAATAATAACTATCCGGTTGCGTTTTACTGCAAAGGTTCTGGGTTTTTCCAGTGCCTGGACATAATATCATTACTATATCCTTTCAGTCACATATGAGAGCTTAATTATTCAGGGTCAATACGCTTTACCATCTATGACCTTAATGTCGCTTAAAGCACGCGCTCTGTACGGTAGACTTAATGTATCTGACAAGGTGGTAAAACCATCGAAACTGTCTGATTACCGAGAAAACATCTATAGATTACTACCTAAAGATGTTTGGGACTACCGGAACATCTTCAGATAGGATTTGTCTCTTGAACTCCCACGCAGAGAATTCTATGAATGTATGGTGTGGAATCTTAGTCCCAGGCTCATCCAAACAGTACTATTCTTAAAAGCCAAAGACTAGATTAACAAAACAATGTCCCAAATGGAATCGAACCTGCGTCGAGAACTTCTTTAGTTAGTACTACAGTCTCATGCATCATTATCAGCATTTGTTTATCCACTGCTGGGTATAGGACTTCCCCGATGTCTTCCAATAAATGTTATCCTCACCTTCTCGCATGCACTTCCGACCGCGCCGATGATTTCGTCAATCCATCTGGAGGGATTGCGTCCTACACTTGTGCGACCTGTACTCGCCTTCCACTCCCACACTTTTCTCCCCCATGGGCCGTCACTGACACGACAGACATGGCCAGCATACTGCCACTTCAGCTTGCAGATTTTTAGAGCTACAACGACAGCTTTAGTTCTCCGTCGAATTTCTTTGTTGCGCATTTTGTCCCTTGGAGAAACGCCAAGTTTAGCTCTCTGTGCTACTTTGAATGGTCAGATGCCATGTCTGTGTGCTGTAAGTAAGAGTGGGGAAGACGTACTAATTAAAGACTTTCGGCTTGAAACATTGAAGATGTGGCGGAGTTTCCCAAACGCTGCCCAGCCGAGCCGAATGCGTCCATCGATCTCTTTGTTGAAGTTGCCTCGACCAAGTTCTATAACCTGTCTCATGCATATAGCCGTCTTTAATTTTATTAATACTCAAAGGAAAATCGTGCAAACAATTTCCGTTTAATCTTAACGTTGATTATTTGCTTTTGTTTACTCGAAATATCACAGACTTAAAGAAATTAGATATTTTGATAATTAACTAAAATTTTTGTTTATATACTTTAGATAACGTCAACAGATTCACTGGGTGGTAAGATTGTTGCCGGAGATTGTCTAGGTGCTAACCTACGCCCCCCTGAACAGGTTCCTGCATTGTCGTGCCGGTGGGTCTCAGTTGTGACTTAGGCCCGGCCAGCCCAAAGAGTAGGGCCGGCCCGTGATGGCAGCTTCAGGTGAGCTCCGTCAGCTCACCTCGAATGTGTGCCGGTGGGCTGTGGGAGCAGGTATGCACTTTCCTTCGCAGCCGTGGAGAAGTTACGGAGGTAGAAGAGTGTCGGTGTTGCGTTTCGCCGTTCTCGCTATCCTTCGCGACCGTATAACGTTTGCTGGTGGAACCCCAGTCAAGATACGCCGCGGGGAGTCGGGAAAGTTTTCTCTCTTGGCTCCCATGGCCTCTAGGTGACGGATTCAGAAGGAGCTGTTGCCCACGGCTGAGAGGAGGGCTCGCTGTATGTTCCGGCGCGCCCTTACAGAGATGGAAAGGGACAGCACTCGGGCCAACCGAAACCGGCGCTGGCCGCGTAAAGTGACGACTGTGGAACATTGCAGGAGTTTTAGTCTAGTGCAAGTCTAACATAACCTATCTTTGCCCCCGCCAGAGCAGGTATATGAAGGCATTTCCCCCACGTAAAATAAAAAAGATAGGTACTACCGCAGTTCCTATTTCTGCTTCCCAATATTACTGTATCCCGGTTGGAAGGGCGCTGTAGTTAGTATAATTACTGGAGGTGAAAGACTCACATCAACATCTTATATCTCAAAGCGACGAGCACAATATGGTGGAATATATAACATTATAACTAGCACCACATTGTTATGGACGGGCGTATCACTTACCATCAGGTGAACGATTCGTGAGTCTCATCGCTCCGTAGAATAAAAAATAATATTAATAAAGACCGGAGACTCATAAAAATAATGAGAATACACAAGATACTCACGAAGCTTAGCAAAACTTAATACTTAAAATTAAGTGACATTGTAGCCTAAGTTGCACCACGTTATAAATATTTTACAGAATATAAAACAAAGTACAATATACAAAGTAAACTGTTTCAGTTAATGTACAAAAATGTTTTGTACATTAACTGAAACAGTTTCATTTTTATGTTCATCCCTTGTTTTTATTCTGCGTTTAATTAATGCATCATTTAAAAAAAAAAACGCTACAGGTTCAAGTACCACTCGCACAGTTACGAGAATCGTAGTTAATGAACTATGAACCTAACAAATTAGAGTTATAATTAATTTAACCGTGCAAGGGTTCCCGCATAACAACTCACGGGATCCAAGCCAATCTCACCTGCTTGTAGTTTACCCTGCTAATCAAAAAACGAGGTCCTGACTCCTACCTCCACATTAAGTCAGCGCGGTGGGAAATGACACAAATCCCTCCATATGAACCCCAACCCGATCGATCTGGGAGTCTTTAGGGGAGGCCTGTGTCCAGCAGTGGACATCTATCGGCCAATGATAACGATGATAACCATGCAAATAACTCGGTAGCGTTTCAACTCAAGAATCAAGACTAAAGAATTTTTTAAATATATTTAGAAATGATCAGTTTTAAAAAAAATTGAGAATCATCTCCCAATCATCATTTACTGGTGATACGTCTCTGTTGTCAGAAACTCTCTAGGTCTAAGTAAATACCAACGTAGCGCTTATTTCAGCCTCCAAACAGTGATGTGCAACTACTTGATGTGTTCCTGTTTGAAAGGCGCTGAAGCTAGTGTAATTACTACACTTCCCTCAAGAAACATCTCGCTAATATATAAAAAAAATATAAGATATAAACTTGTAATGTTTCTTTAAAAAAAAATATTTTAAACCTAGTTTTTCCATAGTTATATAGATTTAAAAGTTTTTTATTTTTCAAAAAACTTATAACTAATAATGAGGGTAGACTAGTAGTGATGAGCAAAGCAAGAACAAGACCAAGACTTAGACAATATTGGTTTTGGTCTTATCTGTTTGATCTTGGTATAGCATAATTGGTCTGTCTTGATTTTAGTCTTGGTCTTGAAACGTAAAGACCGAGACTGCGAGACCAACACCAATTTTACTCATCACTATAAACTAGTTTGTTTATGTTCAGACTGGAAAATTAAGTACCGCATCCAAATGAAAACATTTATGCCCTTAGCTAATGTTACTGCCAAGTCATGAACAATACGTCTCCTGCTCTTTCGGTCTAGTCTAGAACTATTATTAGTATTATTAAGGGTTATTTTGAATTTAGAATCTTAGTAGCATTCCAATGGCTTGGCAAATGTCACCAGATGCTATTAAAGCTATTTTAAAACAACGCAATATAACCAATAGAAAGCTGCAGTTAAAACGCTGCGGTTCAGATTTTGGTAAATGATTTATACTCGGGGTAGATCTTACGGTACTCAATCCAACCTCACTTGCTTGTGATGCTTCTAAGCAACAAATGAGACTCTGGCTTCCATCAGTCTTCAATGGGCCAGCGTAGTGGGAAATGGCCCAAAACCCCCATATGAACCCCTACAAACGACAACTCCTAGTGGCCTGCGGTACCGAAGGCCATACTGACTGTATTTGAAAGTCATTGGGAAGACATATCCAGCAGTAGACGTATATCGGCTGATGATGATGTATATCTTCCTTTTTATCACCATCTCTTTCAGATCTTGAGGGTGAATTTCGAGCACTGTGAAGAAATAGCCACGCGTAATGTTTTTGCTGTTATTAACACTACTTGCCGATTACAGAGCAACCAAACATCCTCTGTTCTTTTTTTACACCAGACTAGCGTATATGCACAACACTATAGTAAATGGAGATGCTCTTATCTGTAGGTGGCAAACGGAGAGACTGTGCTGCATATTTAATTAGAATATAATGAGTACAACTTCCTTATTATGAGATAAAATTAGAAGCGGTATAAATTAACATAAGTATTACCTAATTTAAAAACTGATAACATGATATTTAGAAGCTATAGTCAAACATTTATATGTACATATACCTACCTATAAATAAATATATATTTATGTAAATCTATTTATCTATACATTTAATGAAAATTGGCTTTGTTTGTGAGCTAATCACTTGAAAATTAGTGAATGTATCGTCACGGAAACACAACCATTCGACACGGAATGATCTGTAGATAGCTATAGCCTATATTTTTTTAATGTCATAGATCCTTCATTATTTTGTTTGTAATTAAATTTTATAAACATTTTCATTTAGCATTATTTATGCGGTTGCTATAGAAAGTCATTTCCGGTAGCGGCTGCTCTCGAACAATATTTCAAATAAATTTCAAATCTCGTTCTATATTACAGTCGTTTGTAATAAAACCTAATAATATTTATCCAGACCTAATAACAAATATCCCCGAAAACGTTCACTGTATATATTATTAACAATAATAATAATAAATAAGATAAACAACTACACTTTAAAGAATAACATAACTTGTGTTATGTATTGTGTAATCATAGAGAAGTATAATGAAATACAACTCCTGCATTTATTATTAAAAAACAGAGATCTACCTGTGCACTGCATCAAGTAGCAAGTGGATCTCAGTTCCTGATCTTAACCTTCTTAAGATTTCAGACTCGAATCCTTTTTAAATAAAGCATTGGTGAAAGACGGGACACTTTAAGAATTCTATGTGTTTCGTGGCTTTATAACTACTTATGTAAATAAGGCTTATCGGAAAAAAGGGGAACAAAGGTTTTCTCGTATAATCAAAGTGGTCCGAAAGTGCTCTGAAATTGGGGTCCGAGGAGTGTTAAGTTTTGGTAACGTTAAGTTGTGGATATACTATTGGTTTGTTTTTAAACGTATTTCTTTGCTATATCAAACAAAGCACAAAGTACTCAATTCTATATTTTTCCTAATCTGTATCATCATCATCATCAGCCGATAGACGTTCACCCAAAGTGCAAAAATATGGAAATCCACAGAAGAACTAAGGTCACCGAGCCTAGGTGGCCAGCCCATAGATTGCTAGACTTAAGTGGCAGTGGGCAGGGCATATTGCTCGAAAGACCAACGGCCGATGGGGCAGCAAGATCCTCGAGTAGCGCCCGCGTACCGGTAGACATAGTGTGGGGAGACCTCCCTCGAGGTGTACTGACGGTCTGGTGAGAATCGCGGGAACCAACTGGATGCGAGCAATGCGGGACCGATCGATGTGGAAATCTTTCGGGAAGGCCTATATCCTAATATTATTTTATCCTTAACTCTTAAATAGAGATTTTAATGTTTTTATTTGAATAAATTATTTCTAGTAGATACACACATCCAATCTAGTAACACACGATTGAGTAGTTAACTACGTAAATATTCTGTAAACAAAGATAACTACTACGTAAAAATTCTATATCAATTGCATATGAATAATCTTCTGTCTGAGATTTTTTATGATGCTAATAGTTAACGACCAAGTTTCGGAGCCGTAGGTCATCACTGGCAACACACACTGTTCGGAGATTTTAGTCTTTACACACTGAAGAAAAGCTTATGAGTCACACAACGGGCGGTAGAGAGGGTAATGCTTGGAGAGAGGATCAGAAATGAGGAGATCCGTAGAAGAACCAGGGTCACTGACAAAGCCCTACAAGTCGCGAGACTGAAGTGGCAATGGACGGGGCACATAGCTCGTAAAACCGATAAACGTTAGGAGCTCAAACTGCTGGAACGGCGAGCCCACATCGAAAAGCACAGCATTGGCAGACCCCCAAGGTGGACAGAGGATATAAAAACAATCGTTGAGAGCTATTGGATTCAAACAGTGCAAGGCCTTGCTTTGTGGAACGAATTACAAGAGGCCTATGTCCAGCAGTGGATATCCATCGATTGAAATGATTATGATGATGAATCTTCTCTCAATATACACTTCGTATTAATTTTATGCCTTAAGATAATGATCAATCCTGATTGCTTTGTAACATTGATTTTGTATTTATCTAGTAATTGGTTTTTAAACGTGTGCTTTCATTATCTAAAAATAATCCTTATTAAACGTCTTCAGACAGATTATTTGGATGACAACAGAATTATTTTAACTATAACCAAATCGTCTTTGCGTGTCTAAAAACCTGATGGTATTCGTGCTGAAGTATGTTTTTTACAATAAAAAATAAATCGGATTAAAATGAGGACGGTCATGATTTTAAATGACTTGTTTTGACCTCCAAGTAAAATGAATATAATGTATAATTCATACAATAAAACATTGAATAATTCAAAATGATCGGAGAGGAAAGGATACGACGGCTCTACGTAACAGCTACAATAATTTAAAAAAAATCTTTATAAACCTGTTTGTTTATCTTATAAATTTTATATTCCAGATTCGATATAGCCTATAATATATTTTAATAAACACTAAGACTATAAACAAGGTTCCAATCAATTAGTTAAAATAACTTCTAACTTATTTCAACAACAGATGTGCTTGAGGGCTGTTGACGATTACTAAAATTTCTTTTCATATATAACTTTATAATATATACTATACTGTTTTTTTAATAAAACGTCTACAAAGTTGAAGAATATTAATGTTCACAAACGCTTACAACTTGCCACCCCTTTCCCATTTCATGACGATACTTGTTAAACTTTTTACTTAATATTGGAGACTGTAAATTGTTTTGACAAATATGAAACAAATTTAGGAGGAGACTGTTCAGATTACCATCATCAAAGGAATAAAGAATTTAATATATTTTTTACCAGTAAACAACCACGAAGAAGCTGAGAAGCTTGCTTGACCAGAATACTCTCTTATATGTTAACAGCAGGAACGATGGTAATATGATAGCACATTTTGGTTTTGATAGCAAATGACACAGGTACAAATAGAAGTTATTACTATTTATTTTCCACATTTGACATCGAAAAGATAACTTCTGATTAATTTTTCTCCTCTGCAACCTGTTAGTCGCTGCACCATGGAAACGATCTAAATATAATATCTGTATAACAAAATTAAGATCAGTGAATATAATTGAGCATTTGCTTGATGCTCAAATGATTATTGAGTAAGCTAAATTCAAAGAATACTCTACCAAAAAACAAAACTCACCAATTCTGTAACCGGAAATAATAATTTCTTTACAAATTTTTTCTGCTCTATCAATCTATAGTATAAAAATTTTATCATCTGCGGTTGTCTAATCTCGTGATGTATTTTGATATATAGACTTTTTAACTATGCGTAAGTATACATTAAATAAGACAGAATTTATTGGAAGCTGTAAATAATGATCCGCACCATGCTGCAGTGATCATCATGCTTTCAACCGATAGACGTCCACTGCTGGACATAAATTTCTTGTAATTAGTTTCACAAAGAACAGTCTTGCGCTCTTTGAATCCAGTGGCCGCCAGCGATTCTTTTCATGTCCTCTATTCACTTAGTGGGTGAGGTCTGCCAACGCTGCGCTTCCCGCTTTATAAATCATACAATTTCCTATAATTAAGTTATCGGTAATTCCAGTTCCAATGTTACTCGGAGCAGTGTAATTGAAGAGCAAACAAAATTACAGAATTGGAAGTTAGCCCATGTTGCTTGCGAGTTGAAAATCCCGAGCACGTACATCATGACTTTATTGAAGCTAAATTTTGTCCATAGGACAAGTTTCAAGGTAATATCATATAGTTACATGATATAGTTAAATGACAGAGAATTTCGTAAAGTGTGAGCCGTACTTCTCTCCCACGGGAACACATATTGACTTCACGTAACATTATTAAGATGAAATAATTAATATAATTTTTAAAACGCATTCTAAAAGAAATATATAATTGTTCATTTTCATTATCAGCCGATAGGCGTCCACTGCTGGAGATAAGTCTCACACCAAAGATCTCCATATGCAGTCATTATGGCCTCCGGTACCGCCGGGCAGTAGGGGCCGTCGTAAGGGTTCATATAGGGGATGTGGGCCATTTCTCACCACGCTAGCCCAATGCAAGTTGTTAGGAGCCTCGTTTTTTGTGCCCCACGAGCAGATAAGGTTGGCTTTGGTCTCGTGAGTTGTTGTGCGGGACCCCTTACACCCCATTGTTAAATATAAGACATTTTTTATTCAAGTGTAATAAATTGTGTTTAAATTAAAATTAGATTTGAAATTTGTCAGAAATATTCCTACCCGATATCAAGCCTCCGCCCTAGGATATCTTCCCTTTATTAACACCCCCGCAACTGCATTTGGGAAAGGAATTTTGTAAAATTCATTCCTAGCTTATCTCTAAATGGCAGAAGCAAATTTTGCGTGTTTACGTCTAACGGTTTCGAAGATCTGGTGGTGAAGCAGTGAATCTCTAGATATCTCTTATAAATAATATATACATAGATTACTTTTAACCATCAGTTATAAATAAAAAAAACTTGGTAAAATACAAAACAAGTATTGTAGTAGATAAAATTTATATTTTTGAATAATTCAAACTCTCTGTATATGTTGTAGGTTGTAATAAAATTATATATAAAAATGTTACGAATAGGAATCTGTCGTTTGTCATGTGTCGCCATGAAGCCTTCTCTTAGCAGTCATCTAACTTGTTGATGAGATCTCGGCCACAATTTTCAATATACGCTACAAACTGTAAAGTTACAATCTCCCGGTACGGTTAACTTTTATTTGTGAGTGGAAGTTATTAGAAAACATAGCCGCGATTCCCGGCTGTCGTGAACACGGCTCTCGAGAGATGACAAGAGGTACCCCCTCCCCTGAAGTTGCAAGTTGGAATATTCGCAAAATAACCATATTATATTGCTCGGTCCTTTAACAAAAAATTTACAATGTTATAAGCAAATCTAATTGTAAGATCTATTGCAATTTACACGTTTTAAACGACTGTATCTAGATATATCGTAAACATAATTCTATTTTATAATGTAAGGAACAAACTATCAAAGTTAGGTCTTCAAATCATCATCAAATTTAATCCTCAGAAGTAAAACCTAAAGTAGTTTATCATAATATACACATACTTCTTGCCTTAACCTTTTTATTATTCAATAAAAACGATAAGGCGTTCACCTGATTATAAGTGACACCCTTACCCATAACAACGCGGCTCTAGTTAGCATTATTTACCCCGCGCTACATTGTATTCATCGTTTTGAGAGATATGTAAAGTCTCGTTACCCCAGTATTTTCACCAGGTACAGCGCTTTACAAACCGGAACACAGTTGGCACACCACTGTTTGGCAGCAGATATAGGAGCTGTGATGGCAGTGGCAACCGTGACTTACCACAAACGTTTCTGTCTAATATATTCTTCTTAAAATGCCTCTCCAACTAGTGAAGGTTGGCGATCAGCGTGGTATAGTCCTTTCTGTCTCTGGTTCGGCGGAACAATTCGGACGCCCCAGATATGCCAAATAATATATTGATATGTCTAATATATTGAAAGTATTTAATTGTTTTAGCTAAAACACTAACATTCAACTCAATTGATCATTTTCCGTTAAAATCATAGTAATACTTAATCACGCACATTTATACCTGATAGTTTATCTTTCGGTCATGATTAAGAAATAAAACACGAACTGATCTATACATAGAATATTGTTCTAATGATATGATGATAACTTACTCATGTCGAGTCTTTGTTCATTCAATTTTAGCGAAATCGAAACATTTTCACAGAAAACGAGCGCCGCAATGGCAAATCATTTCTAACAAATGTACTATTGAACTGATAAAATTATGTCTAGAGTCTAGACGGTAATGGAGTAACAAAAACCGACAAATGATGCGATACAATGTACACAAGTCCGTGGGGGGTATTCAAAACGTAGAAGGTAAGCAATTTTATTTGAAAAACAACTTAAATAGGTCGCTAGTCACAATCAATATATTCATTAACAAACAAATTACATTCGGCTTGGTGCCTCTCCAACTGGAGGAGGTGGTCACCCACTCCACCATATTACGCACGGTCTTTTGAGAGGCAGAACAGTAAGGCGGGACTTCCTGATGTTACACATCCACGATTTCTTCCTACAGCCATTACTCCTTTTACCCGCCACTTTGTCCATCAAGATGAATTGAAGCAGTTGGTATCTGTGCCTAAGGACGTGGCCAAGATGTGATACTTTTCTCGTCCTGACGGTCTACAAAAGCTTGCGCTTTGGTTTACCAGTCTCAGGAACTCCTCGGTCGATACTTTCGGAATCCAGCTTAGTGATAACGTCCTGAGGTCTTCTTTTATAGTCCAAGCATCGCATTAAAGGTACATAATTCCCGAACTTATCAAATTGATATTGAAAACAAATATAATGATGAGGTTAATTTCTTTATGAGTAATATGGGCATAGGTCTCTGTTGTCGAAGATCGTCTGAGTATAATAGGTACCACCGCAGCCTCTATTTCAGCCGCTAATCAGTAGCAAACATTACTAGTTTAAGAAGACTCAACATTTTGTCTTAAACAAGTACAATGCAGTATATAACATCCTAATTAGCGCCATGTTGTAATGGACAGCCGTATCACTTACCATCAGGTGAACATCCCGCTCGTCCCGTCGCTTTTTTGAATAATAAAAAGAAACCTAAAAATATTTTACATATATAACACAAAAAAGTGGAATTAACAGTTCTTGATATATTTTTCTTGATCTTTTAGCTACAATGATCTTTACTTTTATTGTACTCTTTCCTTTAAAAATCATTAATTAAAATCACTCTAAATTTGAATAGAAAATAGAGATCAAACTCATTCACTTTTGATTTTCTAAGAATAGTGGGCGATTTTCAATAAAAATATTCAGGACTAATTTCCAGGACAATTGCTTTGTAAGAAATTATACTTATGGCCGCGACGGTTGCGAAACACCTCCTCGTATGTGGTATTACACAAAAAATACACATATGTGTATATAAAATATAACTGTTACACGATTTGATTTCACTAGTTAAGTTTTGTGACAGTTAACTCTAACCACGTAACAGCAAACCGCTAAGATGAAGAGTCTGATCCACTGTGCTGAACATTATCATTCCCCACTAGTTAATCTGTTTTTCATTCTATTTATAACCCGCTCACCAAACGGACATAGACATTGCACTCCAGAGCATTCGCGTCCATTTTCCTATTAACGACAAGTGGCACGAAGAACTTCCATCTAAACGATAGATGAGATGAACAGAAACAAAAACAATTCTCTAAGGTAAAGGTTAACCGTCGAAAGGTCACTGATAAACTGAAATCAACTTTAGCGTCTATCAATAACGATTAAGTAAGAATTTGGTTTATTGATAAACTTTACCTATTTAATAGAAAAATAATTTACATTAAAAATGTCATTTTAGTTAGTTGAATACACAATCTAATGACTAAAGTCTACTGATGGTAGGTCTCTGTCCGCCGTCTAGCTAGAAACTTTCTAGGTATCACTGGAGCTCATATTTCTGCAAACAGTAGTATGCAAAAAGATACTGTGTTCCGGATTAAAGGATAGCTAGTGAAATTACTGGGCTAACGAGACAACATCTTATCTCTCAAGGCGACGAACGCAATATGATGCAGTGTATAACATCCTAACCAGTGCCACGTTTTTATGGGGGGGGGCGTGTCACTTATCATCAGAAGAACGTCGCACTCGTCTCGTCAGTTTATTGTGTAAAAAAAAACATCAATACTATATATATTCATCATAAGCATACAGACTTCATGTTAAAGAATTGGACTGGCTTATGACCTAATGCCAGGTTCCCAATAAATTTTGGAGTTGAGAATTAATATAATTTTGCAAATTCATTCGAATTTACGTAATTTATTAGATTTTGTGCTCAAATTTATCAGATCATACTTCTCCAAAAGGATTTTTGTTTAATTGGATCATTGATTTATTAAATTAACCCTTAACTTTATATAAAATATTCACTATTTTTTTTTTCGTTTATTTAGTTGTTACAATGACTTTTCGAGTGCTTTGCAGCACCCATAGTCATAGGGAGAACTCTGGTGACAGATGATTATATTATTAACAGTCCGATCTACCCAGAATAAGCTCACTGTTTTGAAGTCTTCTAAAGGTATACTTAATAGTTTAATTTAATTATAACAATGATTTGATCCCAAAATTTTCTTTATTGGAATTAGGATCTTTTAATTTCTCTGGCCCTGTTATTCTTCTCTTCTCAGTATTTGTGATCTATCAAATTCGTTTATAGAATTTTTAAATTTAACTGTCTCTTTGCGGGCACATTAAGGAAACTACAGCACACATCCAGTATTTGCATTCAGCTCTGATCTTACTTTTAAATTTCATACCCAAAGCGGGTAGCGTATTTATCTAACACCTCACGCGTCCCGTCTTACTTGCGATGTGCTTTAATACTTTTATAAATGTCTTTAAAATATCATCGAAAAATATATTAAAAGTTTAAAATTGTTATTAAAACTCTTATCAAATTATTTACTTTACCAATCCCATAAGATGACGTTATATATGTTAGTTCACTACGAAAGTTTTTATAACTGTCATTTTTATTATCAGTTCACATTATTTCTACATCAGGGTCAACAACTTTAATCTATGTTAGTTCAATTAGAAGATAAGTATATATAGAAAAAACGAATGGTGAACATAGACTTGAATAAAGAAAACTGAATGTGGTCACCCGACCTCAATCTTAGATGACCCTAATGATGAGTCAAGAAGCCCGGAGATATTTTGACCGGTGGAATCACAATACTTTGCCTCTCGTATGTATATTGTCTACATGAGTACGACAAAGTTTTTACGAAGGGAGAAGTACAATATAAATTGAACATGAATCGAATCAGAGACCTTCGCGTCTAAAGGACAACTAGTTGAAATGTGTGTAAGCAGTTAATCTATATTTAAAAAAAATATATAGAACTTAGTTGTTTGAGTACACTAATCTGTGATACTATAGTATGCGATGAACACGGAGGGTGTTATACCTTGCTATTAGATAGCCATCAGAATTTTTTTTATATGGTAATAAATTGTATGAGCTGACCTTTTTAAATAGTTTACACTTCCATTATCTAAGTGTGACTGATTACTGTAATCATAAACATTTAATTTTCATCTTTACAACAGAGTACAGGTCATGTACAAGTACAGTGGTACAATGACAACATGGGGGTTATGGTACAGTGACTAAAATAATAATGAATAAATGGTGCGAACCCATAGTATTCTCTCTGATGCTCTAGATAAAAATTCGACATGCTTTAACCGATAGCAGGGAGTATCAAGAAGAACGGCAGCTTCTTCCACAACTCATATCCAGTGGCAGTGGCTATAGGAGAAGTCGAAAGAACTTGATTTTTAAGATACAAAGCCGTTCGATGTGGAGATCTTTGAGAGAAGCCTATGTCCAGCAGTGGACGTCTGTCGGCTGATGATATAGACATAAAATGCATATACACTTGCTGAACAATTTGTGCCAGTTTCAGCATGTATAATATATGCTACATTGTATTATTAATTACTCTTAACATTTACTGTTCAGTAAAGCGGAATTGTCAATTTTGTTTAAGATGAACGCCTACTCGATGGCTCCAGATGCCTACGCAGTTTCCATGAAAACCATCTTGGATAAATAAATCATTTTTTTATCAGTGTTTCACTACAATTATAATACATCTTTATATTATTTAAGAATCTCCAACATCGATTCAACATTTCAATATTATATATAAACTATAAACTTTATATTTGTGTTTTGATTCCTAGAATCTGAATTTATCTAGGTTAGTTGTAATTTAACTTCAAGCTGTATGACTAAGATACGTATATTCGAATTCCAATAAGCTTGACCTTCCTGCAGTTGAAAACATGGTGAGGAAACCGATAGTTTCCAAGAACATCTATCGAGGACCTGCGACGTCTACTTACCCTGATTTCATTATGGGTTATAGCTTACAGTCTCTCCTTGAGAGATAACATCTCCAGTTTTAACAATGAAAACATAAAGTATAACTGTTTATGGTTATTTCCTTTGTTATTTCAAACATTTTACTATTAAAATTTTTAACTTGCACTATAGTTTATATAAATAGTATATTCTACGATCACGTTTTAACATCTACAGTAAAAAGAAAGGGACAGGATCGAATAAGTTCTGTCCAACTGACCATTGATAGTACTCAATGATGATGATGATTCTGTGATGAAATACTTAACAGATTAATACGTAAAATTGTGTTTAATAATTCTATTACATTTTCACACGCGCTGTATCATCAAGTGGTGTTACACAATCACACGTTGCCATATCCACAACCGCAAAACTGATACAAACAATAGTGGCAGGTCAGGTATCAGGTGTGTTACATAAATATAACGTTATTTCTATATTAATCCTTTTTCGTGTTATGTGACGTTCATTTAATCTTATTTAAGTAACTAGAGTTAACATCTTATGTCACAACGATGGGTACATCGAGGGAAAAACCCTTTATCATACGTAGGCACTTAAAGTATTATATTATGTATAGTAGAGCGCTGCATAGAAATTTTCTGGATAAAAGTAGAATGAGTGAGGAGAGAGTGTAATTGGAAGAATAATCATAAAATAAAAATTGTTTAAAGTCATTATATCATCATCAGCCGATAGACGTCCACTGCTGGACACAGGCCTCACCCAAAGATCTCCACGTTTGTAGGGGTTCATATGAGGGGATTTGGGCCGTTTCCCACCACGCTGGCTTAATGCGGGTTGATGGGAAATGGCGAATGAGGTTGATTGGGTCCCACGAGTTGTTGTGACCCCTTACACCTCGATATATACATTATAAGATATTGAAAGTATTAATTATATATGTTAAGTTCAAGGATAAAAAAAACATTAACAATTACCCATAAATGAGGTTATGATTTATGACCACATAGCGTTGAAGTTAACAGATTGTACAATTTATACACTGTGCTGACGTGGACCATTCACGTGATGTCATATGGTGAACTTTAAATGTTATAAGGGTCACTTTTATGCCATTCATCTGTCGCATCTGGTTAAAATGCGGTAACATATGATATAAAAAAAAACCTGAAAATATACTCTATGAGCAAACTTACATCGATAACTAGTCAAAACTTAGTTAATAGCGGTTATTAAAGATCCGTAAGTTTGGATGGTGACTGAGTTATTTTATTTAAGAAAGCGACGAAACGTGTGCCACATTCACATGATGGTGAGTGATACGCCTGCCCATAACAACGAAGCGGTATTCAGGATAATACGCACTGCATCACCTTGTGCTCGCCGCCTTGAGACATAAGATATTGAGTCTCGTTACGCTAGCCATAACAGCCTTCAAACCGAAACAAAGTACACTACAGTTTGTCGGCAGAAATAGGGCCTGCGGTGTTACCTACCCAAATCGGTCTCCAGAAAATGGGACCTACCACCAGTAATAATATCATCTCTTATATAATAAATCTCCTGTCATAACACTACTTCATTCACGCTGTCAACATTCGAGAGCAAGAGTGTTCTGAGCTGGCACGCCTCTCCACTTTCGCCCTCACTATCACCTACTATCATGTAAGATTTGATTGCCCATTCCAGATAAAAAATGGGATTTTAATAATAGATCGTAAATTCAATACCTATTATCTGTGTTAATATATCATTGTTTACGTTTATGTGGGAACGGAACGTAACTGTTTAGACGGATGGGTAAGAAGTGTGAGAGGAAACGAAAGAAGAACGGTGAAGATGGACGAACATAAGAACTCACAAAAAGACGATTGTAAAAAAGTTTAAATTAAAATAGTTTCTTCTTCTTCAAGTACTTTTAATTAAAATACCATATCCTACATTTTTATATATAAAAAGTTATCCAAAGCATAAAATACACGTGTACATATTTTTTTTATTCAAATAAGCAACGAGACGAGCAGGACTTTCATCTGATGATAAGTGATACGCCTGCCAGTAACGTGGTTCAAGTTAGGATGATACTGCACCACATTGCGTATCCAGAGACGTAAGATGTTGAGTCTCCTTACTCCAATAACTACACTAGCTACATTTCCTTTCAAACCGGAACACGGTAGTTTGCGTACTGATGTTTGGCGGCAGAAATAAACGCTGCACTACCTACATGGACGAAATCCGGCTTCAGAGACCTACCACCAGTAAGCATATATAAACCAATAATTATTATATATATAACAGAATTAAGTTGGAACAGTTTTATCTTTATTAATTCATAGAATAACATTGTCGTAATCCATTTAAGATATTACGTATAGATAAAATATTCATAATTTAAAGGAGTATCTTCGGATGGCTTTATAATGTAAAGATAGGGTTGATTCAGTTACAAACTTTGTGCAATATAGAATAGCAATTTTCTTACAGCATCTAGACTTGTTATTTCGATAGCCTATCAGATAACTACATTATATTTTACTTTCTTATGTACCACTATTAAATTTCTTATTTACTGCCGACTGAGGAGAAGAAGATTATTATATTTCTTTACATTGTTGATTGGAAAGTAAAAGTCTACCTTCGTAGAACTTATAAAACTTGGCCAAGGTAACTTCAATAAGGAGATCGATAGACGCTCTCTGTTCTGTCAAACGTTTAGGAAACTCCGTCAAATCCTCACCTCTGAAATTCTCCAATGTTTTAAGATCAAAGTCTTCAACCATTGCGTCTTCACCTACATTCCATTTCACCATCGGCCTGGTCTACCGATCAAAGTCACACAGCGAGCGATGGAAAGAGCTATGCTTGGCATTTCTCTAAGGGACAAGATCCAGAACGGAGAAATTCAACAGAGACCTAAAGTTATCGACGTAGCTCTCAAAGTTTGCAAACTGAAGAGTCAGTGGGCCGGCTAAGTCTGTCGGCTGATGATGATGATGTTGATAAGGTCTCAGTTGATGGAAACCATGTAGGTAGATACTATCGCAGCGGCTATTTCTGCTTTCAAACAGTACTGTGCAAACATTACTGTGTTCCGGACTGAAGGGCGTTGTAGGTAGTTAAACTACTGGGATAACGAGTCTTAATATCTTGACTCAAGGCGACGAGCGCAATGCGGTGCAGTATATCATTGTAACTAGGGCCACATTATTATGGACAGGCGTATCACTTACTGTTAGGTGAACGCACCGCTCGTCTCGTCGTTTAGAATTTAAAAAAAATCACATATACGTGCCACAGGTATCTAGGTGCCTTATAATTATCTAATAGCACGTGAAATTGAGGTCGAGCGTGTAACGGGACTCTTACAATAATCCCCATCTATCTCTCACTCGAGCCCATTATCGTCACCATTCCGACCGTACGAAAACAATTACGCAGTGTAACAAAGAAAAAGATCAGGAGGCGAAAAAAAAATTACTTAACCATTAATCTAAAACGTAATAAAGATATATCGCGCCGTGGATCTACGTCCCGGCTTTTGGGACATTTGCAAGAGAGAAAAAAACTCTGATATAGAAAGAAAATTATATAGTAAATGGTCATATTAGATGCATGTCTTTTTACTGATGTTTGAGTCTAATCAATTTACTGGTGGTAGGTCTCCGTTAGTACACACAATAGTACAGTACAGTAGCCTGCTAGCCTAACGGTTAGAGCGTGTGGCCTTCATTCCGAAGGTCGTGGGGTCAAATCTCGGCATGTACCAATGACTTTAATATTTAAGTTATGTACATTCCTGAACTTTAGTTACAACAGCAAAATACAAACGGTGAAGGAAAACATCGCGAGGAAACCTGCACAGGAATTAGAATTTATTCTAAGGTGTGTGTGAAGTCACCAATCTGCACTGGGCCCGCGTGGTGACTATGACCCCATCGCCTACATATTTATGGTAGCCGGTGCCCAAATACATACATATATATACATAAATGGGCTGTTATGAAAGATAAAAGAAAGAAAAGTCTCCGTTGCAGCCGCCAAACAATTCTGTTTTCCGGTTTGAATGGCGCTATAGCTAGTGTAATTACTGAGGCAGAAAACATTCTACCTCTCAAGGTGACGAGCACAATGTTGTGTATATCATCCTATCGCCACGTTGTTATCACTTACCACCAGACTAACGTATCGCTCGTCGCGTCGCTTCAAAAACTTCTTTTCTTTTTATTCAACGAAGCGACGAGATAAGCGGGACGTTCACCTGATAATACGTGATACGCCTGCCCATAACAACGTGACGCTACTTGGAATGTTATACACAGCACCAGATTGCGCTCGTCGCCTTGACACATAAGATGTTGAATCTCATTACCCTAGAAATAACACTACGTACAACGCCCTTCAAAACGGAACACGATAGTAGCAGTAATACAATACATCCTTAATGATAACCGGATATCAGTAAATTTTTTTTGTAACATAAGGTATAAATAATTTTGTAACTAAATATCTGTCTACCTAGATTATCTTATTCTTCAGCAACATCTTATGTATATTATATATTTTTTTTTGTACACAATATCCTTGTAAGACTTCCAATAATTATCATAGATATATTTATATTTATATATATGTATATATAAATATATATAAGGATACTAATCATTATAATGCCACAAAACGAATGTTGCCAGCATAAGATATTTAATAAATTTCTTCAACACTATTACCGGTGTTACAATTATTATTAAAAGTAAGGAAGTGTTATGTATGGGGTATATCGACAAACATAATTATTGTAATAGAGGGTGATTGTAGAATAAACGGTGGCTGCGCCCCCGACATGTGACAATAAAGTCAGTGCGTTAACGGCTACACGCGTTTTAACTGCTCCCTACCTGCTTACACAACAGGAAGTTCTTTGAAAAAAATATCTAGTAAATCTGTATGAGAATATATCTATAAAACAATTTTTTTTTTAATTTATCATATTACTTTTCAATATTGTTATGCAAAAAAAAAAAAAGACGTACCTGATTAAATTGTTATTGTACTGGTGGGAGGTCTCTGTTTCCGGACACCGTCTAGTTAGGTACCACTGCAGCACCTAACCTACCTTTAAACTTTAATCTAGATACGTTACTGTATTCCGATTTGAAGGGCGTTATAGCTACTTAAATTATCGTAGTAATAAGTCTTAATTGATAATTCGAGGAGTGATGTGTGGTGCAAAGCTCGAGAAATAAATAAAAGTTTACGCAGCCAAGAGATCACTCACTTCAGCATCGCTAACGTGTACATTTACTTTTTAATTATGATTTAACACTGTTACCAGTAATTGATCAATCACTGCGCTAGAAACTTGAATATACACTAATTGTGCTTTGATTACATCGATAATTTAGAGACGTTCGAGTCGCAGTTTAATCATGAAACTACTCTTGAATCGGTTAAATTTTAAGCTTTTTAGAAAACGTTATAAATGTGCTTTAACTATACAAACAATAACCTTAAAAAAGATACTTTAATTATACAAGTAAAAACCCTAAAAATTCACTTTAACTGCGTCCCTTACGTAACGAACAAACAGTTTTCTTTTTACCAAAAAGATCTTTGGTCTGATTCGACATAAGTGGTAACATAAATTACCACTACTACATTCATCATCATTATCAGCCGACAGACGTCCACAGGCCTCCCTCAAAGATCTCCACATCGATCGGCTCCGCTTTGCTCGCATCCAGTGGGCACAGTGCTCGAAGGACCGACAGCCAATGGAGCAGTAAGATCTCTCACAAGGTGGAGCGACGATCTGTTGAGAATCACGGGATCCCACTACTACACCAAACTTATAATTTTACAACGAAACTACGAGACCAGCATTACGTTCAACTGATTGTAAGTGATACGTCTGCCCATAACAATGCAGCTCTAGTTACATAAGATATTAAGCCTCGTTACCCCAGTAATAATAGCTACAGCAACCTTCAAACAGTAATGTTCTGACACTACTGCTTGGCGACAGAAACAGGCGCTGATATAGCACCTACTAAGACGGTCTCCAGCAACAGAGACCTACAACCAGTGAATAGATCAGTTTGATTTAAGATTAGATAGTAGATCAATTTAATTAAGTTAAATTAATACATTAGATATATTTTCTTTCGTTTCATTCTTAGGATAACCTAGGACATGGAGCTGCCAACGTGATACGGGTTAATACGTGTCAGAGTACAGTTAATATACACAGCGTATAAGGCTAATGAAAATAAATTTTCCCAGTAACGAGTGCGACCTACAATGTAAAGGTCTTACATCTGAACAGATATATACATTTTTCATTTCATCATATCTAGTGCATCATCATCATAGGCCTCCCCCAAGGATCTCTAGTCTAGTAGTCAGTAGTCAGCATAGCCTCCGGTAAGAGCCGTCGTTTGTAGGGATTCATATGGGGGTATTTAGCCATTTCCCATTACACTGGCCCGATGTGGGTTGGTAGGAGCCAGGGCCTCGTTTTTTGATTAGCAGGGTACACCACGAGCAGCTGAGGTTGGCTTTGGTCTCGTGAGTTGTTGTGCGGGACCCATTACACCCCCATGTATACTTACAATACGCAATTTAAACCACTCGCCAGATATAAAACTTTACTAAAGTACTTTAAACCTGATGACAAATAATGTACATCCAGTTAAATAACTGCCTTCGTAATTAACTAGCCGTAACTTTGTAACACCGAGGTGTCAGGTTTGAATTTACGACTTTTTTTATTTTTTGATTTTCGCTCCTAAGGGTGTATCGATGCCATCGTACTTTATACATTGTTGTATTAATCTAAGCTACGCTAAATTCACCAAAGACATCATGCCTTTCGTGAATTTGAATGTTGGATCTGCTAATGCATTTTGAATCACACCAACATCCATGTTCACGTTAATAATAGCCATAAAGGTATCTCTTTTTGTTCCGGTTACATTCCATCAGCAAATGTTGCACGTCCTCAACTTGAATGCAATCTTTGCACAACAGAGAACATTTTTTTCCATGAGGAATGCCAATTTTGCTAATGGAATAAAACCAGAGCGCAGTCTAATACTTTAAGGCTTCATGTGTAGTTCATATGGTGAAGTTTTTTTTTATACTCCTCTATCTTAATCTACTGCCATTACTTCATTGCTGTGTTCCGACTGCCAACATATTATAGTATTCTAGGAGAGATCACTTCATCATCCGTTGCTTTCTTACCAACGCCATATAAAATTGAAATCAAATATTAGCCCATTGTAGATAAAAAAATTAACATGGATTCTCTACAATACAAAACTAGGTATAATAATCTATCTAATATTTGCTAGATTCCACTTCTGTTACTTCCATAGTAATAACATTTCGCTTGTTTATTCAAATGTAAGTATTATATTAAAATATATTATGTCTTCACTTGAACATTTAAATTAAATTCATTATACGTAACTAATATTAGTTTCAATAATAAAATTGTATCTGTATTATAAGTTTAAGATCGGTTATTTAAATCATAATAAAACTTACCGGCTCTTTCTGGCACTTCTTCGAACTAATTCAACTTGTTCACTCAAAGGAACGAAAACAACGTGTACATTAATTAAAAATAAAAATTAAAAAAATACTACGTCACCGATTTCACAAAGTTATTTGTTAGTTTGAAGCGTGCACTGTCGTAATAAATCAGTTTCGGTTCGCAGGCGGGAGCGGCGCGCGGCTGTGTTACCCGAACGTGTGCACGAGACAGTTTTTCAGGCGAACTGAAGGGCGAACCGTTTGAATGGACTGCGCGACGGTCATGCGCACTCGCACCATCTCGAACACACAGCCATCGTATTAAATAAAAAAAAAAACTTTTTTTTTATCAAATTAAGCGACAATCCGAACGTTCACCTGATGGTAAATGATACGCTCGGCCATAACAATGTCTCGCCTGAGACATGAGATGTTGAGTCTCGTTACCCCAGTAATTATACTAGGTACGGCGCCCTTCAAACCGAAACAATGATGTTTTTCACACTACTGTTTGATGGCAGAAATAGGAGCCGAGGTGGTACCTTCTCTGACGATCTCCGGCAACAGAGATCTACCACCACTTTTTAAATTCCCACCAATATACTATAGACAAACTATTTTTTCTTTTTTTTTAAACATTCTATGCCATAGTAACGTAGACCTTTAAGCAAAAAACTTTTCAATTCCTGCCAATATACTATGGGGGAACTATTTTTTCTTTTTTTTTTTAACATACTATGTCTTGGTAACGTAGACCTTTAAGCAAAAAACTTTTCAATTCCCGCCAATATACTATAGAGGAATTATTTTTTCTTTTTTTTTAAACATTCTATGCCATAGTAACGTAGACCTTTAAGCAAAAAACTTTTCAATTCCCGCCAATATACTATAGAGGAATTATTTTTTCTTTTTTTTTTTAACATACTATGTCTTGGTAACGTAGACCTTTAAGCAAAAAACTTTTCAATTCCCACCAATATACTATAGAGGAATTATTTTTTCTTTTTTTTTTAACATACTATGTCTTGGTAACGTAGACCTTTAAGCAAAAAACTTTTCAATTCCCGCCAATATACTATAGGGGAACTATCATTTCTCTTTTTTTAAACATTCTATGCCATAGTAACGTAGACCTTTAAGCAAAAAACTTTTCAATTCCCGCCAATATACTATAGAGGAATTATTTTTTCTTTTTTTTTTAACATACTATGTCTTGGTAACGTAGACCTTTAAACAAAAAACTTTTCAATTCCCACCAATATACTATAGAGGAACTATTTTTTCTTTTTTTTTAAACATTCTATGCCATAGTAACGTAGACCTTTAAGCAAAAAAACTTTTTCAATTCCCACCATTATACTATAGAGGAACTATTTTTTCTTTTTTTTTAAACATTCTATGTCATAGTAACGTAGACCTTTAAGCAAAAAAACTTTTTCAATTCCCACCATTATACTATAGAGGAACTATTTTTTTCTTTTTTTTTAAACATTCTATGCCATAGTAACGTAGACCTTTAAGCAAAAAAACTTTTTCAATTCCCACCATTATACTATAGAGGAACTATTTTTTCTTTTTTTTTTGAACATACTATGCCTTAGTAACGTAGACCCTTAAGCCAAAAAACTTTTTCAATTCCCACCAATACACTATAGAAGAACTATTTTTTTTTTTTTTAAACATTCTATGCCGTGGTAACGTAGACCTTTAAGCAAAAAACTTTTCAATTCCCGCCAATATACTATAGAGGAATTATTTTTTCTTTTTTTTTTTAACATACTATGTCTTGGTAACGTAGACCTTTAAGCAAAAAACTTTTTCAATTCCCACCAATATACTATAGAAGAATTATTTTTTCTTTTTTTTTAAACATTCTATGCCATAGTAACGTAGACCTTTAAGCAAAAAACTTTTCAATTCCCACCAATATACTATAGAGGAACTATTTTTTCTTTTTTTTTAAACATTCTATGCCATAGTAACGTAGACCTTTAAGCAAAAAAACTTTTTCAATTCCCACCATTATACTATAGAGGAACTATTTTTTCTTTTTTTTTTGAACATACTATGCCTTGGTAACGTAGACCCTTAAGCCAAAAAACTTTTTCAATTCCCACCAATATACTATAGAAGAACAATTTTTTCTTTTTTTTAAACATTCTTTGCCTTGGTCACGTAGACCTTCAAAGCAAACAACTATAGACAAACTATTTTTCTTCCCAGTAGACCATTGTTTTTATTCACGTAATTCAAGTTATACAGGTAATGGTAGCTAAATTAAAAACACAGTATCATATTGATAATGCTGGTAGGTCTCTATAGCCACGTAGTTCTGCCATCATACGTTACTGTGTTGCGGTTTAAAGGGCGGTGTAACTAGTTTAATTACTGGGATAACGAGACAACATTTTATGTATTATGGCGTCGTGAACAATATGATGCAGTATATATCATTCTAACTAGCGCTACGGTGATATGAGCGAACGTATCACAGTAAAAATGGAATAATTCCGTCAAATTAAGCTGTGTATGTTTCTTTTAATAATTCTATAATAAATGCACATAACGCCGTTCAGCGTCTCTGTTTATGAATCGTTACGTTGCTCGCTGAAAACGTGTTATCTTTACATTTATTCAAAGTAGCGGAAGCCATTACTGCGCGGCTGAACATGATATTATTTTCTATAACACTTTTCGCAGCCGCAAAGAATAATAAGGTTAGTTAGAAAAAAAAAACAGGATCACGAGCGATCGATTTTATAATGGAACTAATTCACTAATGGTAAGTCTGTTGCCGGAGACTGTCTAAATTGGTATCACAGCAATGCCTATTTCTGCCGCCAAACAGTGTACAAACTTTATTTTATTCCGGATTGAAGGGAGTTATTGCTAGTGTAATTACTAAGGTGATAAGACTTCACATTCTACGTCACAAGGCGACGAGCGCAATGTGGTGATGTGTATACCCACGTTGTTACAGGTAGGCATGTCACTCACCAGCAATAGAAAAGCATTACACGTATGATCTTACAATACAAGTATTATAGGCACGCAGCGAACACACGCCCACACACACTCACACATTCAAATGCCACCACACCACACGTCACACATATATATAAATGTAGATATATTAAAGGGGTTGTAACCCCTTACAAACCCCTTTAATATATCTACATTTATAAATACAATAACGTACAATAACTCACATAAACCAAGCCAACCTCACCTGCTCGTGGTGCAGCCTGCTAATCAACAAACGAGGCCTGGCTCCCGATAACCCGCTTTGGACCAGCGTGGCGAGAAATAGCCCAAATCCCTCCAAATCAACTCCTTCAAACGATGGCCCCTAGTGCTCGATGGTACTGGAAACCATAGTGACTGTTCGATGTGGAGATCGTTGGGGGTGGCCTATCAGCTGATAATGTGATGATGATGATGTGAGATATTAGCAAGGAAAATCTATGTAACTTAATAAGTTAGGGTCCCAAGGTACAAGCTGTGCTTAGTTCGGGATCTGAGAGATATGAGGTGTTTAAAAATGTTTATAGAAGTTTGAATAAATAATTATAATAAGTAGGTACATTCTGCATGTGACAGTTGAGCTTCTATTACATCCCACAAAATGGCCGCGCAACGCTTTACATAATCCTTTGTTACGTGTGACAGTGAATTGGACTTGGATATCATCCCTCGAAATTTAACTAATTATCAGTAATGATAACAAATAATATTTAAGTATAATCAGGAATTAGGTTCTCTTTAACCTTTCATCGTTATTGACTAGCTTATGTCCGTCATGGTTATAATACTATCTCCTTTTTAGTCATATAGAAAAAATTCAAATAGTATTTATATATTGTAATATGTTTGTCTTCGGTAAAAGAGACCTACCACTAACAAATGGCTATTGCTAAAATACCCTTTAAGTTCCGTTTTATAAAAGATAAAAGATCAAAAAGAAGTAGTATCACATGAACGGAAAGTCAATGACGTGTTGAATGTGCACGGATGACGTTGTACATTAGAAGCAGCCGGCTGTCTGACCTTTACGGATATTTTCCAGTGAGGGTCCACGATTGCATGAGGAAGTATGGAGCAAAGTAAATCACGCGTGCAAAGGATAATAAATATAAACGTCTAGTATATCTTCGACGACAAGCAAAGGACTTTTATAACATTACTGTTAAAGACTTCATACTGTAATTTTTCTTGTATTACTTTAATAGATCATCATCATCATTATCAGCCTTTATTTATACACGTCTGGATATAGGCCTTCCCCAATGTCTTCCACCGAATGCGATCCTCAGCTACTCTCTCGCATTAACCTACACCCGACTGTACTGATAATGTCCTCGGTCCATCTGGTGGATAGGAATCCTATACTTCTGCGTCCTTTACGCGGCTTCCACTCTAAGACACGACAGACATGGCCAGCCTACTGCCACTTCAGCTTGCCTATTTTGAGACATACGTCAACAACTTTAGATCTCTGTCGAATTTCTTCGTTCCGGATTTTGTCCATTAGAGAAATGCCAAGCATAGCTCTCTCCATCGCTCGCTGGACGGCTTTGAATCGGTGGATCAACCCGATGGTCAGGTGCCATGTGTCTGCGCCGTAAGTGAGCATGGGGAGGATGCACTGGTTAAAGACTTTTGTCTTGAGACATTCTCGATATAAGTTGGTGAAATATTATATTTTATAACTGCATATTTGTCGATTTATCATAATTTTATCTTGCAAAGAAACAATTAAGAGAACACTGGTAATGATGATTTCGTTAACATATTTTTTTTATACTACAAAGCGATAAGACGCACGAGACGTTCACCTGATGGTAAGTGATACGCCCGCCCATGACAATGAGTCGCTAATTAGGATAATATACTGTGCAGCATATTGCGCTCCTCGATTGAGACATAAGATGTTAGGTAGTCCCAGTAATTTCACTAGCAATAGTGCCCTTCAAACCGGAACACAGTAATGTTTGCACAGTACTGTTTGTCGGCTGTAATAGGCGTTGTAATGGTACCTATCGAGACGGTCTTTGCTAACAGAGACCTACCACCATGCTGTCTATTCTTATTTAATGAAAATATACGACAATATTGAAATAAACAATTATAAACATGGTATACGCACATATTAAGTAACGCTTATGTCGTCTCGAAATAACATATCGTTTATGTAATCATTACTCTGTGGCGCAGTAGCTAAATAGTTGCCTCACAACACCATGGTCTCTGAATAGATTCTGGGTTTCTATGATAGTACATTTTTTCAAATCCTGCCTCGCCACCATCGTTGTGTTAATCTGCCGCGATCCTCAATCTCATTACTTAACGTCAAGTGAAAATCAAGTTTAGGTCGTATGTGCCCATTGTAGATGAAAAAGTCATCACACCTTGGCATTGTCTTGTGATATAATGTTTATTTACCTTGGCCTTAGAGTCTACAAGAACATCGTGTAAGTATGCCGAGACTTTTCTTCCTTTTTATGTAATATTTCCAAATATAAACAAATATAGGAAAACATATGTAATTTATACAATAGAAACTTTCGTAAATGTTTTAATATTTAATTTTTAATGTCATGATAAAAAAATACCTTTTTAGGTAATTATAATGTTACCCTACGGGAAAGCGTACGTTCCAGTAATCCGGGAAATTGGTCAAATCTCCGCGTACTGAAACCCGTCCCGGATTTATTAGTCTACTGGTGGTGGTAAGTCTGTTGTTGGAGACCGTCTAAGTAGGTACCACCGCAGCCATCCATTTTTACCGCCTAATAGTAGTGTGTAAACGTTTATGTTGCGGTTTCAAGGGTGCTGTAGCTGGTGTTATTACTGCGGTAACAACGCATTCTTATCTCAAGGCGACGAGGGTAATGTGGTGCTATTTCAACAAGGACCATGTTGTTATGGGCGGGTGTATCTCTTACCATCAGATTAACGTCCCGCTAGTTTCGTCGCATTATTTTTTAAAATAAAAATTCAACGTTAATTAAAAGAAATGTAAATTTCTTAATGAATTTCGATAAAATATAATTTCATAGAAAGGAATCGAAAAATGTTTAAAACCACCAGCTAATGTATAGCAGAGTACATTCATAGACAATATTTATGAGCATTGAAAAGGTTGAGCTCTTCCGGTGCACTACCCACAAATACATTAACAAATAAATCCTTTAAAAAAAATGTTTATAGACAAGATTTAATTTTTAAGAAACTCGCCGAGAGTAAATCATTGTTCACACTTGTGTCATTTGATGCAGATATATACTGTATCAGATCTATGCTTGGTTGCAACTCTCCAGTTTTTTGGCTGTGCAAACTACCGAACTGCTGCAATAAATTTGTAGACATCCATGCGGACCCATTATATACATTTCGTAGTGTTCCGCTTTTGTTTTATAACTGCAATTACTTTTGATGTTTACCCTAACCTATCTTAGCCATAGACAATAAGTGTAATTAGTGAATGCTGTCTATTTCTTAACAATCATGTACTAAGATTTTTTTGTTTAAATTCTTTGTATATTTTAGTGCATGTTATAGTTTACGATTGATTATAGACCTAATAAATAAATAGATCACATGGTGCTCGTGCAGCATTCTGACGCTACAAACGAAGGGTATTAAAAGTCCATTTTCCATTTGAAACGTATCAATTTAATATGACTTCTATTAACATTACCTATGGTATAATTCATAAACCCAAATCTTATATTGAACATATTGGTATTTGTATTCGTATAAAACATTATTTGTGACTATATATATATATAAAATATGGGATTATGTAGGTACAAAAAAACTGTTGAATGAATTGAGTGGCTTATTTATTATAAACGCTTTTATAATGGGGCGAGGAGGTCAGAGGGCCGCTCTGACCTCAAACGTTTGCTGCTATGGCTACTACTCGAGAATGGTCTGTTCCTCTTTCACAAAGAATTCTACAATCTCCTCCACTGTGGTCACCTGGTCCGTGTCGAGAGCATCCGTATCGACGTCTGAAAAAAAAAACATAATATGTAACATTTTTCTGGCATAAAAACTTTATATTAAAGTATTTTAATTTGAAAACATCACAGGAACTTATTAATATTATTATTTGGGTCATAAACAAATAGTAGTAAAAAGGTAGCATAAAGATCCCTAATCCAGGATCTGATGAAGATCACCAAAACACTTGGCACAGGGAGAACAGAATAGATTGGTATGTTGTTTGGAATGACTATATCCAGCAGTGGAGATAGATTTATTGGCTATGATAATTAAAACTGGACTGGACTTTGTATTCAAACGGCAACATACAGTTCCGCAGCTCCAGTCTGCGTGGTTTCTGCTCAGCCCATTCTTGTTTTTTCGCATCCCTGTACTCAATGTACTTCTTCATCTGCTCTGTGCGCTTTGCAACCAATTCCTGTGAATCAAAAGATATTTAATTAATAACGGCGTTTTTCTTCAATCACAGATAATTTATAGATGGTATAGATCAGTTAGATCTTTGGGGAAGGCCTATGTCCAGCAGTGGATGTCTATCGGCTGATGATGATGATAGATCAGTTTGGCGCATAAGGTGATAATATCAAATCGCGATTAACCACCAGCATATACAGCTTTTCGTGGAATCTTCACTAACACACACAACTAACATGGATCTGATAATGACCTCCAAATAAAAAATAATGATGATAGGGCAGTGTTTACTAATGTGAACTACAACACATCCATATGGTTGCTGGTAACCTGCAAGGGGAATGATCATAGAAAAAATTAAGCAAAAGTAATCTGTTTCTCAGTCTCGCTTAAAAATTTTGAGATGCACCAAGGAGATGGTGATATCAGATTCTTCACTTATTAGTTTGATGGATGTAATTTTATCCTATAAAATATGTATTGAACTTTTCCTCATTCATACTTTAAAAAATATTAAAAATTAAGACTGAATAATGTCAAACTGATTAAATTTAATACATGTTCTGTCAAAGCACCTTTATTTTTTCCTCTAAGCTTTAGAGAGAGGCACAGCCATTAGATAATAATCCACCATGTTGGCCAAGTGCATATTGGTGGATGTTACATGTTCATAAAACTTGCTGTTCTTTGAACACAGGTTTCCTCATAATATTTTTGGATGGGGTATTCCATAGATAGATAGGATACGAGCTCTACTTTAGCCCCTCCAGATCTTTTACACCAATTACCTTTCACCCTGTATACAAGATCCGCGAACATTGAGTCCAATAAACTCGTAAAAAACACTAACAGCACTAAGCTCATTGAGGAGAAAAAAAAACTATGTTTTCGCTCCCGGAAGCTAAAACTCAGTGGGTGTAGTAGAACCAGCACTGACCGCCGCCGTACAATTTGAATTACCCCACCTTCAATGTGGTGTTGCGTGAACATCTAAACTCAATTATCATCGTTAAGGGTTGGTGGTTAGCTCGGTGACAGGCCTTATTACGTTGCATTCAAATATTAGTTTTCTTACCTTGCTGGCCTTGTTGCTGCGCATACGATCTTTAGATTCAAACTGTGAGTAATACTTTTTGAGGTTCTTCTTGATATCTTTTTGCTGTTTTTCCGAGAGTAAGGTTGGCGGGCGTGGCCTCCAGTGGAATTGGGCAAATCCTTCTTTCATAACTCTGGAATGAAATTAATTAAAATACATAACACCATCCATAACTGCGAGTGGTCTATGTAGGTTATTTTAAATGGCCATTCAAATTAATTATTTAAGAAAATACTTAAATAATTGCAATTCTGACCTTTTAATAAATTTTCCTTGGAATGACCGAATGCAGTAACCACAGTCCATTTTACACTTCAGTGATGATACACCGGTCACAACATATCGTCCGGTGGGATCCCACTCTATACCAGACATCTGAAAACCATAAATGTATATTAACAATGTGTTGTACTATTGGAATCATCTACTTAAATCATTTTTTCCTCTGACACAAGTAAGATTTCTTAATTATTATAATTCTTTAGAAATTCTTATGCTTAACAATATCAAGGACAAAAATCTATATGAACGTCTACAAGTATGTAATATTGATTATATGTCTTCTTGGTGCAGATAATAACTATTAATCCTACCTGTTTATCTAGTAATAAAGGAATCCATGGTTCAATAATAAAGCCACATAGAATACCAATAGGCATTAAGTTCACCCACTGCAGCATCTCTGCATGTGCAACAAAATTTTAAAATAAATAAGGAACACTGCTCTTATGGCCTTCATGGATGCATGGCTGGTCAGTGAAACAGTTTCGAATACAGCAACTCACCTGATAGTGGTCAGAAACATTCATAATAGTAAAGTCATTAGTGTCCAGGAACTCCAGAGCACCACCTGTGAGCCCAAAGTTAGCCATCACAATAAACTGGCCCAACGGAGACCAGAACAGGTGGTTAAATGGTTTGTTCTCAAACTTCTTCAGCAATGTTGGTGCTTGGCCAGTGTTCACTTGGTAAAAACTTATACAAATATTGGCTGGGTCACCATGGATAATAGCAAATTTAGATCCTACTGGCTCCCATGCAAATGCTTGAATGGGTTCTTTGATCTCTACAGAGTCTACAGGTATCTCTTTTTCACGCATATGGAATATCTCAAAATTGTAATACATTCCAGAATATTTAATATCATTTTTATCTTTCTTCACTTTAGAATAACGGTCTACTTTCACGCAAAGGTAGTCACCACTCTTCTGCCAGTGGATTTTACAATCAGCAACTGAGAACAAGTTCTTTGAGCGGATTTCAGTGCGGTTTGGTAACTCCAGTAATGTGACCCTAGCGGGTACATCTTTGTCTTCAGCCACCCAATATGCAAGAACATTATCTGTTGGTGACCAGCTGAAATCCCTGCAAAAAAATATTACCAAACCTATTAGGAAGTACAACAAAATATGATTAATTTGTTTCTTAATAATGGGGCAAAGCTTTATCTATAAAAGTTAATCAAAACAGTAACTGAAATATTCACAAAATAATCATATTACCTTATACCAGGAATCTTGATGGATTTTTTGTCGAGTAGACCAAACCCAGGAGTCTCATACACTGAGAGTACATCAGCACCGAGACGAGCAAAGAATTTGTCATCTTTACTCCAGCGGAAAATAGGCCAGGTGACATATTCGTCGGGAGGTGGGAAACTACGCTTCTCTTGACCAGTTCTAAAACATATATGTTTAATAAATACTAGAAACATGAATAGGTTAGCCCAAATCCAGTTTTCTTAGGAGACAAAGGGTTAATACTAAAATTCTATTCTATTTGATGAAAATGACAATGATGAAAGAAGATAGTGTAAAGCATGTTTGCACAGAATACTGGTGCTCATATGGTGTAGAATTGGAACATAGCAATGCCATTATAGTACTAAATAAACAATAAGAGTATCATATCAAGCTGTTTGTTGAAACCCTACCAACATCAAAACCCTACCATCATCAAATGTGATTAAACACATTTAAGACTGCTGATAAGTTTTATACAAAAATATTTTATAATAAAAATAAAGCTAATGCTATATCAGTATCTGATAAATCCTATTAAACATCTTCCAGAGATATCAGAAAATCTATTGAGACTATTATATCCATTAAGATCTTATGATCTATGATGGATCTACGATTTGTAAGAATCATTTGTGAAATAAAATGTTTTTATTTATATCCTTATACAGAAAATAAAATTCAACATTAATAAATTAAAAACACTAACCTAATATCCCAAATTATAAGTTTCTTATCATCACCTCGGTCACTGCTTGGTGAGAAAGTGACAATGTAATTTTCACAAGGTGAGAATGAGATGAACCTTGCTTCCGGATGATAGAACTTCTGGAACTGTGAGAATTTAGGCCCTGCCCATAGAGCAACACCTCTCCAGTGGAAAGTTGCCAAGTATGTTCCAAGAGGTGACCAAACAGCGTAAGTTTCAGTCCAGTTCTAAAAAGTTACATACTTATGAAATTTGTTTTAAACAGTACAAAAGTAATCTTTAAAAATTATGTATAATTAAATATTTTATTTAGCAATGCAAATTAATGAAAAAAGATTAACACAGCTGTTTTTATCACATTCACACCAGTGCAGATTTTTTCCTCTCTACAAGGCTGCACACATATTCAATTTAAAAAATTCAATACTGGTACAATAGAGGTGAATTTTTACGCACTAATAATAATTTGTTAATTTTGACCCATTTAAATGTCACTCACTCTAATAGTACCTAGCAAATTGTATAATTAGGATTATTGTTATTATTACTGTGACCATATACTATACATAAAATAAAAAAGATTTTGATGTCAAAGAAAATTGGACAATTCTTATGGAAGCAAATACACAAAAATCTTTAGTATTGACCACAACAATTCTTATAATATTTTTGTATCCTTTATAAATATTTAAATTAACACTCAACTTCACTAATTCATTACATGTTAAAAAGACTTCTTAGGCTAAAGAAATAAAAGAAAAGCTGAGCAAAAATTTACAATTTGGAAATGTTTAGATTTTATTTAAAACTAAAGTCTAATTTCTACTACTTACAAAATAACAACATAAGAAAAGTAATTTATGGAACAAGAAACAAAATTAAAAAAATATATGTATACCGGTCTCTCTTGTAACAAAACAGACTCTGGTAAAGCATTCTGCCACACTTGCAAAGCTACACCTGTACCAACTCCCACGAGGTACTGATCATAGGCATCAGGATCCATCAGATACCATTGTAAATCTGATTGAACTTTGAATGGCTGAGGAGCTGGAGGCTCCCATTCCTTTGGAATTTCTGAATACCTATAAAATAGTTTATTTACAAGTTTTATCATAAATCAGTTTGTACATTCATAAAAAAAACAGAAAATTGGTATTCACATAAAACTATACTTCACATTAAAAATATACTATAAAACAGAAATAATCTGTTTGGACCATTTTTAACATTATCATTAGAAATATCTAAAGGTTTGCCAGATAATACTATTCAAATTACCAATATTACAGTTACACTAAAACAGTATACCTATGTGGAATGAATTTAAATAATATGCAAATTTTATCCAAATAAGCTCATGATAATTTGACATACATACAAAATAAAGTTGGTATATAACATTGTTAAAAATTGTAAAGCACTTACTTTTTGAAATCAGTGAATAGATTCACTAAAAACGTATGCTGTTTATCTAGTTTACAATTATTTGTGGCTTTCACAGCCTCGGCGGCATTTTGTGAGTTATCATACTCGAGGAAGATGTAACCCGTAGTCATGCCATTCTCGCTTGTAGGGTAATAATCGCTGACAATGTTTCCGAACTTGCCAAAGATCTTGTTTATAACACTCTGTAACTTTTCCAGTCGTTCTGGGCCAACCTGTGGACAGCCGTCGACCACTATCACATTTTCGTACCCGTCCGATTCCTTGGGTTTCTTCTCTAAAATATCCGCCAACAATTCTGCAACGTCAAAGCTAGGTTATATTTTTGACTATCACCATGGTGAACATTGACAGAGATAAAGGAAGCTAATTTTATAAACATGGTTTCAAAAAAGTGTGGTAACGTATCGAACAAAATATACCGAGAATATAATTATATTGTCTTGAATAAATCAGACAACGCATATGGCTAAGACAACCTCCAAAAGTTTGAAACTTTTACCTTCGTCGAGGATATCGTCGACATATCCTTCCGGATCGTCAAAATCAGGCTCCTCGTCAAAATTTTGCTCTTCATTATCACTTTGAGGTGTTTGATTCACTTTTTCATCGCCCTTTTTCTTTGCCATTTTGACGTTATTGCGTATGGTACCGGAAGACACGCCATTAGTCAACTGAATCCATAGAGTCGTAAGCTGTCCTCAACGCATACTGACTTTCACTGTTTCGTTCAAAAATAAATAGTTAAAAAAAATTTTATTCTTCTATATAAAATATTGTTTAACTTTACTAAATGGTTCTAGTAAGTTTGAATTTAAAAAGTACTATTACTTGACAGAAGATATTTCATCATTTCTATTTGCTTTTTCTGTTAAACTCTATGTCCAAAATACTAAAACCTCACATTGATTCCATACTTTTTATGACAATAAATAAACATATAATATTAGTAAGTAAAATACATTTTTATGTTGAGATTATAATTGGTTATAGAAAAGTATTATTATCCTAAAATAGAGTAAATTATTTAGTTTTAAACTTTAATTTAGTTTACACAAAATTGTACACACATTTATGTTATATAATTTAAAAATTATTATTAACATAGCAGGTATAAACTTATAAACTAATGATTATTACTAAACATTTCTCTGCGTATAGATGAACTATTTATGACTTTAATAATTTGAAAGTGTATAGATTTCTAGAATAATTTTTTTTTCTAACAAGATCGGAATAAAGAATATAATAATCAAATTACTAGTTCTATATAAGTCATCTGTTTAAGCTGTAAACACGGCATACAATAAGCCACATAAATGTAAATAGTGCCTAGATATTATTGTATTATTAACAATAGGAATGTCAAACGTGCGATGTACTTTTATAAAGCAGAAGGTCACAGGTTTTAAACTGATACATATATAAACGCATACATATAATTTATTATGGACAAGCAAGAGCGAGAGCGTAAAATTAACTTAAAATATTTTATACTAAAAACAAAATTCTTTGAATTGTTCAATGGCAATAAATATTTCAATAGACAGTTTTATACATTACATTACAACTTATATTTTGTAACATTAAAAGTTATATTGTTTTATATTTATATTTATGTACATAGACCAACACTTAACAAGCGTGGTGGACAAATGACCTTGATTGTTTCTCTTTATGAGATGGCCCAATTATGGTAACATTAAGTAAGCAGTTTTTTTCATTTTTTTCCTTAATAAAATTTACAACAATAACAACGTTGTCAAGTATTATACAACTTAATGTTGACAAAGCCTTTGCTTGATACTCTCGACGCGAACGCCTCCTTTCCATCCATACTAGCCGGTTTACATTTGCAATTTGCAAGCAACTTCAATCAGTCAGTACGTTTGACACTGCACATGGAATACGTCGCGTTTCCCGCTCTTTGAACTACCAGAGACAACTTTCTCAATTAAATATCCCGTAACCCGAAAACTTCCCGCGTAAAGGTACCCTAATATTTAATGAGTCATCTTATTATATAAATAGTGCTACTGTTTAATTGTACTACCTTTAAAAGTTCTCATTTTGTTAAACTCTTGTGCCACATTTTGAGGCGCTCTGGTTATTTGTTTGCTTAAAGTGAAAACTTACTATGGAACTGTGGATATAATGCAAATGAATTTTTGGCGTTTTTTTTTAAACTGAAAACAAAAATTAGAAAATACGTTATAATCTTTTCATTATTATCTTTCCTCAAAAATTAAATAATTGAATTTTTAATAATTGAATAATTTAACAGAAAATGGATTGGTCGCTATTGGCTTTCTTGCCATTATTAGCTATGGCACAAAGTCAAGAAATATGCCTGTCGGCAGAGGAATACCCATACCTTCTCTTTGGGACAAAAACGTCGTACGTTTTCGCAAATAAAGTGTTTCCTACCACAAGGATACATGATATTCCCGGTAAGTATAAAACTAGTACAATATTTTTAATGCACTTATTACATAATAAAAAAAAAACTATATTGTTTTGCAGAAAGTGGATTCCCACATTAGCTGCAATCTTACAATTAACTTTTTAATTCAACAATAAGGTAGAAATGATACCCGTTGTATTGAAGTATTTCTGAATTTAGTCAGCCGAAACTGTCACATATTGGTTTTTAATTATATTTTCTATGCATTAAACATTTAATCAAAAAGTAAGCGTAGCATTCAGCAATATATTCATAAAGTATTTCAAAAAGTTTTGCTGGTGGAAAATCTTGAAACCGTCTGGATAAGCGGACTGCCATTTGACGCTAAGGATTAATGTGCAAATTGTTTGAGTATGAGGGATGATGTAATTAATACTATTGAAGTATTGATTAATACTATAAAAATGGATTTGAGCGACTTACCAACGCGCTGGCTCAATGCGGGTTGGTGGGAGCCAGAGCCTCGTTTGTTGATTAGTAGGGTGCACCACGAGCAGGTGAGGTAGGCTTGGATCCTGTTAGTAGTTGTGCGGGAACCCTTACACCCCCATCATTATAGTAAAAACCGTAGTTAAAAATGTTTATATCTTAAATGGCTTTATTTACAGAATTTATGAGAACACTTTGGATTTAAGAAAATTACAGAAGGGAGTAGCGCTTCCTTATAAAAAAGTCACATTCTTAATTTACTGTTAATCTAAAATATTGGGAGCCCCTGTCTATTAATAACATACATTGTAACGTATGTAGTAGTTGTTGCCATTAAAGAAAGTTATAATAATTGAAGTTAAAAAGCTTGCACAGTGGATAAGCTTTCTAATAAATATATGTTGTCTCGCTTTTTAAGAACAAATATGCTTATGCTTGGAAAATATTTTAACATGTTAACATAGCGATGATACTACTATAACTGAGATGTAGGACGCACGATAAAAAGTTACTGGTTATATCTGAGAAGTACTTTATACAGTTTTTATTTATTCGACGATGCGACAAGAGGTAAAAGACGTTCACCTGGTGCTGATTGATACACTTAGCCATAACAATGGGACGCTGTTTAGGATACACACAAGACGCAACAATACATTGCCCTCGTCACCTTTAGACATAAGATATTAAGTCTGTTACCCAAGTAATTTCACTAGCTATAACGCCTTTCAAAGTGGCATACAGTAATGTTTGCACATTACTGTTTGGCAGCAATAATAGGATCTGCGGTGGTACCTACCCAGACGGTCTCCGGCTGTAGACTAGTCCTCCTCATAGTACGGTATTTTATCACTTATTACCCACACCGTTATACCCCTAGCCCGTTTCAAAAACTTTTTTCAAGAGTTATGTAACTATAAAGGTGTTCACTTACTGCAGTGGTCAAAAACCCATCATCCAAACAAAACGGTAAAAAGATTTTATAGTTTATGTTTATTTATAAAATCGTTTAAATTGTTATTTTGTTTTAAGTAGAAGAAAGTCTCTCATAGAAAAAATTAAAGGTACATCAAACAATATGCGCTTTATGCTTATATAGATATCTCTTTCACACACTCGTATACTTATATAAAAAACAAACAAAATATTAAATAATAATAAAAAACTAGCAAATTATTATAAAACAAATTGCATTGTATAATTTATAAATTACAAAAAATTTCCCTTTCATCTAAACGCTTAATCATCATCATTAGTCGATAGACGTCCACTGCTACACAGGCTTCTCACAAAGATGCCCACATCGATCGGTCAGCACAATGAGGGATGATGGGAGCCAGACCCTTGTTTGTTGATTAGCAGAGTGTACTAGATTTTTTTTTATTTATTTAATGAGGAGGAAATGCCTGCGCATACCCGTCCTCGCGGGGGCAAGGATAGATTATATCGGACTTGCGCCGACTAAAACTTCCACGATGTTCCTCCTCGTCGCATTAAAGCAGGGTCACGGGAACGCTCTCGCACACATCCGCGACCCCGCGAGCGCTGGCCGCATAACGCAGCCCCACCTCGGGTGGGAGGGAAAAACCTTCCCTTTCCATCTTTGTGGGGGCACGCCAGAACACATAGCGCGACCCCACCTCGGTCTCATGCAATCGCGCGGGCAACGTATTCCCTCGAACCCGTCACCCATAGGCCATGGAAGCCAAGAGAGAAAACTCTCCCGACTCCCTGCGGCGGATCCAATCTTGGGCCCGCCGCCACCTGTTGTACGGCCACGAAGGATAGAGAGAACGGCGCATCGCAATACCGACACTCCTCTTCTCCCGCGGCCGCACCCCCGCCACATCAGCGGTGCGGCACCGGTTAGTCGTAGAAGATACTCGCTCCGCGACTCCACCTCGGCTGCAAAGGGCAGCATAAAGCCGCCCCTGCAGCCCACCAGCGCGCATCCGAGATGAGCTCACAGTAAAGTACCGGAGCTCTAACCTGGAGCAACCGCCTCGGGCCGGCCCTACACCTCGGGCGGGCCGCGTAGATTCCTCTTCGCTTCACCATGAGCGACCCAGCCACGGCTACTAACACCCTCCGCCACGACAAGGCGGGAACCTGTTGGGGAGAGGGTGTACCAGAGTAGGCGAGGTTGGCTTAGGTTATTGCGCGGGACCACTTACACCCCCATCCCCGCCATCCATTTATAATCTTACTTTTTAAATATTTTCTAAATGCACTAAGTATTTCCTAAGAATCCAAGATATTGTCGAGCTCCACTTTCCGACCACTGCCCCAGTGTGTCGATGATTTAATCAATGGCGCATTAAGGTATTGCGTAGTGCAATACCTGCTGCTCGAACTAAGTACTCGTGGCGGAACTCGGTTACACCTTTACATATTCAGACCTAAGTTCTAGATATTGTTAATACTATGTACATATCAATTGATTTTATTCGTAATTACTAATTTATAATGATATTATTGGTATTTATTTGTTTAATTTTTTTTTATACAATATAATTATTAAATTCGTATATTTAAGAAATAATAGTGTGTTGTAAGAATAAGTCCCGTTACCACAGTAATTACACTAGCTACAACACACTTGTTTGCACAGTACTGTTTGTTGGCTGCAATAGGCGCAGCGGTGGTACCTACCTAGACGGTCACCGGCAACAGCCTCTTACCATCAATAAACTAAAAAAAAACTTGGTGCTATTTTTTAAGAATTCGATACTTTATGTGTAGAGAGTCATAAAAGCATCCCCAACTAGTGATAGGTGTCTGTTGCCAAAGACCGATTAGTTGAATACCACCGAAGTTGATATTACAGCCGTCAAAGAGTAGTACGCAAGTAGTACTGTGATCCGATTTAAAGGGCGTTGTAGCCAGTGAAAATACTGGGGTAACGAGACCTAATATCTTCTGTCTCAAGGGCGCAAGCACATTGTAGTGCTGTGTATATCACCTAATATCAAGGTATCTTTCCGCTCGGATCGTCGCTACGTTGAATATTAAAAAAAAGAATTATGCAAAACCCTTACCGGTTAAATAATGTCATATTTTTCACCCTTTTCATAATCTGTTCACCCCAATAACAACGGTACGAAGTAACCTATGTAACAGTAAGGTATGTAATGGAGTATATAGGTCAAAGTACATATTTGTATGTACATACAAACATATCTATATGTACATACAGAGAAAACAGAATAAAAGCCGCCATTGTGCAGTAAAGTCGGAGACAATCAAACCTCGCCCCCGTCCATCCCCGCGAGAACCTGTACATCACAAAAGCGAAGTTTAAAACAATAGTGGGAGTAAAATCGCTGCAATTCAATTAAGAATTCTCGGGCAAGGTTAGTTGGCGACATTTTGTTTAATTTTCGCATTTATGTTAATAACAAATCATATCATCATGATCAGCCGATAGCTGTTCACTGCCGGACATCGGCATCCCCCAAAATCTCCCCATCGATCGGTTCTCCATAGCTCGCATCCAGTGGGTTCCCGCGATTCTCACCAGGTTGTCGGTCCGCCTTGTGGAAGGTCCGCCAACACTACTCGTGAAACGTACTTTGTCTGCCGCTAGACAGTAGTGTGCAAACATTACTGTGTTCCGGATTATAGGACGCTGTAGCTAGTTAAATTACGCGGGATAACGAGACGTAACATTCGATGTCTCGACGCAGCGAGCACAATGTGGTGCTGTGTATATCATCCTAACTAGCGACGGGTTTCTATGGGCAGACGTTTCAATTAACATCAGATGGACGTCTCCCTCGTCGGGACCAGACTACATTGAACTAACGAATAACTTACCTAAAAGCATTTAAAGATATATCGACATTACTATAACTTAATATAAAACTATAAATTATTTAAGGTTTTCTTTATAAATAATAATTTTGAATATTTATAATATTTTTTTTTTACTTCCGTTGAATCTAAACCACTTCATTTTTTTTTTCAACGAAGCGAAGGAGATAAACGAATTGTTTATCTGATGGTAAGATACCTGCCCATAACAACGTGACGCTAGTTAGGATGCCCACAACATCGCATTGTATTCGTCTCCTTAAGACAAATTGAATCTCGTTATCTCAATAATGGTACCACCGCAGCTCGTATTTCTGTCCCAAAACAGTAGTGTGCAAATATTACTATGTTCCGGATTATAGGACGCTGTTGCTAATGAAATTTATAATGAAAAAAAAGAGCACAATGTGGTGCTGTATATACCATCCTAACTAGCGCTACGTTGTTATGGCAGGCGTATCACTTACCATCAGGTGAATGTTCCGCACGTCTCGTCTTTTAATTACATTAAAAAAAAATTTACTCTAAAGCAGTTTCTGTAAACGCAAATGTATTAAATAAACAACAGTATACTGTCGAGTACAATAAATATATTTAAACAGACTAAAATCACGTAAATACTAATTAAATCTAACAATATTTTTACTTAGAAACATTTCGTTAAGGATAATTTTAAAATGGCAGACTCGAACCTACAACTTCAGATCCGTATACTAACTTAAAGTTAACTCCGTAAATATCACAAATGGACAACAAACAATACTGCTTATTAGTACCGGACAAGGGTCGTTAAGAAATCAAGTGATAACAATTATAACATGATCACGAGTTGAATAAACAGGTTAATAAATATCATGTTAATAATACACATGTTAATATTTTATTGTCAATAAATAAGATATCTACTTGTAAAATCACGACCATGCTTTTTGCACATTTATTTATATTAGTGTGTGAAAACTAATAAGGAAACCTAATACAGAAACCAAAAGGAATTATTTTTTATTTACATATTAATTGTTCCTAAATCTAGATAATGCAAGCTGTAGCTGTAATTAATCAAAATATTATTTAAAAAAAAGATATTTTTTATGTCCTTTGTCCAACTAATGGATATACATAAAAAGAATCGCCGAGAGCCTTGGATTCAAACAGCGCAAGACCGTGCTTTGTGGAAAACGTTACAAGAGACCTATGTCCAACTGTGGACATTCATCGGTTGAAATGATGATGATGAAAGTGTTATCTGTTTGGAGAACTTATAATAATAAAAAAATAATTAAAAACCATCCAACAAATTACGGGTGCAACCCTGTTGAGGTTTACGTGGATAATTTATATGCAATTCCTACAGTAGTGTTCAGTATAGTAAGTCAACTGCCTCGGTAAACCAATAGGGTCCCCGGTTTGATCCGGAGCCAAGTCCTCTGGCATATGATGGCTAGTATTTTTTCAATCCCCCTTGGCTAAATACTACTCTAATTTTATAAATTTACTTCCATAACAACAATGCTGAGTGCTGGCTGTCAACATTTGAGAGGGAGAGATTTTAAAACAAGAATACTTCATCGTTCTCGTCTTCATTGTAACTTAACACCATATTAAATTAAAGTCAAGTGTTACCCTGAAGCATAACGGGATAAAACCGTAACTTCATGTAATGTTTATAAAATTAAAGCGGGTCACTCCGGCTACTAAGCTTTTTATTACTCCATAAACAATATCCGTTAAGCGGAACGCACTTAGTTTCTAACAACAACCTGCTGTTTCCGGAAACGGAATTTCATAATAATTTATTTTACTAATCTTCATAACACTTGAAACCATGGTCCTATTAAGCTCATGAAAGTTGGATGAAAGGTGAAAGGAAAAAAAGAAACGATGAAAGAAATACAGCATACAGTGTACGATATATGATAATAATACATTTTAAAAACATATATATATATATATATATATATATAAAAAAAATTCCATTGTTTAATTTTTATTCTTCTTCGTGTAATATTTATTACACGAAGAAAACCCTTTCCTCCCTCACCAATTAATTCTAACTGATAACGTTTATACTAAATCATCATTTCTATATTGTCTATCATGTCTTCCATTGTTCACCAGGAACACCATAAAGCGTTTAAGCTTACTTATAAAAATTCATCCTAACATATGCTGACAAAAATTATTACATAAATGGTGGTCATCAACTTAAGTTTGCAACTTACTGTCTCAAGCATTTGATCATCACAAGTACGGTGTCAGTGTTCCCGTCCAAATATGACGTGGGTGGCTTCAATAAAAGAGGGAATAGGCTGCTACTATATTAGTTCACCTTACCACCAGGTGGGATCGTAATCCCTTGAAGATATAAAAAAAGATGAACTGCTTTCACTAGATCTCAAACTGCGCAGTCGTTACATCTCAAATACTTGTAACCATCGACAACATTCCTTCAAATCCACATTTTCATAAACATATATAGACGTGGACCAGAACCTAACATTTTACGCAGTATCTTATAATAAATAAATATATCCTACTACTCAATATTCACCCTTCTCCTCATCCAATATACTCTCTTCTTTCTCCTGTCCTCTTTTAGCAAAATTATCTATTTATGTTTTTTTTTTCTAATTTTGTAAATCGCGGATTCCGGATCCCGAGTCCTAGGTGCGAAGAAGCTGTAAAAGTCGTCAAAAAGGCTAACTGTATAAACATCAATGAAAAAAAGAATTGTCGAAAATAAGGATTTAGACATATAAAGCTTGTCCTAATCAACATTTTCTTTACTATCCCTCTGATCTAAATCATATGTGAAATATATTAATTTATCTCCTTTGATATACTACGAAGATACATTTCAGGATAAATTATTCGAGTTTTAAATATGACCATTTAAGAAAAAATTATTTATAGTATAAAAAGCTAAAAGAATAAGAAGCATTTTAACGCCTCGTTACTTCAGACAGCTGACCTAAATGCTCAAGTGTGGTAAACACATCACGAACCCACCCTCGAGGTGGAAAATCAGAAGGGTGTAAAACACGATGCATTATGCTACGATGATTTACTTTAACATAAAATAAAAAAAAAAGTGTTTATGAATCAATTGATAAAGGAAAAATTTTTAGATTTTTTATGATTTATTTATAAGTATATAAAAAAATATCACCTATAAATAAGTGTTACTTAAGGAGAAGTACCATAATTTTTATCTGCCGTCTATTTTTTAACTGATAAAGACTTTCATGGGTCGGGAGACAACTTAGAATATATACATTTTTTTTCTTTTCGTACCTCGTATAGCATATTCTGATTATTTTTTTTTTGACATCATCATCATCATCACTTTAGCCGTTGCATGGTTACTAATTCCCATGCCGTTTATACTACTTCTTCACCATATCATCAGGTAATATCACAAAAATATTTGATCCTACTTGTGACATTTCTACTCAAACGATAGTTCTTACTATATTTTTATGCTTTTGTAGATATACTTATCTTAAAAATATATACTAACCAAACCAGATCTAACATATTAATGTTATAATCTTCACATAGAGTACAAGTGGTGTAAACTCGCGGCTTAGGTCATGATGAATAAACATTATCAGGGCCGTCTCCATGATTCATGAAGTCACCATTCAACAAGTAACATTGTGATATAATCTTAAGCATAGTAGAAAATAAATACGAATATTATTTAAAATTATATATATGTTAAATATGAAATATATTGAAAATGCAATAATATAGCACAAATAGATTTCTTTAATAATTATTAAAAAAAAATTGATTTTGTTATAATATTAAAAGATGAGCGAAACGTTCACATGATGGTGAATGATGCACAACAGCACCATATTACGCTCGTCGCCTGAGACGTAAGATGTTGAGTCTCGTTACCCCAGTACCACTAGCTATAACACCCTTCAAACCAGAACACATTAATGTTTGCACACTACTGTTTGGCGGCTGCAATAGGAGCTGCAGCAACTGAGACCTAGGAACAGTTAAAAAAAACTAGTTAAATTCAGTTCGGCAATATTTTATTTACGTAATTTGTGAAGAATAAATATCTTTCAGGTTGTCAGCCAATCGCCATATGGTTGCTGAATCGCCATGGGTCGCACAACCCTGAGGCGAATGAAACTGCAACGCTGCAAGCGTTGACAGATCTAAGGAACAACATCATAACTAACTATAAAAATGGCAACTTTAGAAATACCAACGTAAGTATTCACTGATTTCAAATCATCATTGAAATTATTACTTTACATAATCATCATCAGCCGATAGACGTCCACTGCTGGACGTAGGACTCTTTCAAAGATCTCCACATATAGACCTGGCCTCCGGTACCGCCGGGCATTACAAGTCGTCATTTATAGGGGTTCTTATGGGGGGATTTGGGCCATTTCCCACCACGCTGTCCCAATGCGGGTTAGTGAAAGCCAATCTTGTTTCTTGATTAGAAAGGAGCACCATGAGCAGGTGAGGTTGGCCTGGGTCCCGTGAGTTGTTGTGCAAGACTCTTTACATAGTAGCAACAAATAATGATCTACTTTTTTTAAATGTTGATCTCTGATCATATATAAACGACAAAAGATGGCGAAATCAGATAAAAGGAAGTTTATATACAATCGAAACGCGTACTTAACGCCGGAGGCCTTGGGCGATGGAAGTTTTCCATGCGGTAAATATTTTTAGGACGTACATAAATATGCATATAGGTACTTAAAAAAAAAAGGTAAACTCGGGATCATCATCATCAAATATTAACAGTTCTTTGATATTGCATTAGTTGATTTCGTTTGCTCAGCCTATTTTTGTCCACTACTGCATACACACCCTCTCCAATCAAACTGGTTCGAAGCCACCTGCATCCAAAGAATCGCTGCATTCTTCACCAGGTGGCCAGTCCACCAGGCCTTAAATTTTTCTGAGAATGAACAAAGTACTCCGTCATCTATTATTGAATGATTCATATTGTTAGTAATGGCAATGGAATATATTAAATGTATTATAAGAAATTTCGCTGTTTTCATGTTTCTTATCAATGAAAGTCTGTGAAACAAATACATATATATATATATATATATATGACACAAAACACTTTGCAAGTACTCGTCTTATTTGTTTTATCGACGATGGGCTAACATTTGACCTCAATTTCAAATGGTGTTAAGTAACAATTAGGCCCTAGATGATGAATCGTCCAAAATACCTCCGGCTTTCATATATTACAGTAGCTTTATAGGCGGTTTCTAAAAACTTCACAAATACCTAATTTCCAAAGATTGCGCCCCAGAATCGAACCGGAAACTCCGTAATACAAGGTAAACACTGAGTTACACCTCCAAGCAACAAAAAATAATATGAGAGGTAAAATGAAACTTTGATTGCAGCAACGTATCTGCTCGTCGGATGTGAACCTCTTGGAACGTTGGGTGTGGACCCCTGGTCAGAACCCTTCTTTCGCCGGTGACCTAACCAGCGATGGGTACGTGTCCACTCAACAGCTCGCGCAGGCTTGGAGGCAGAGATACCCTGGACTGCTAACTGACAACCGCTCTGATTATTTGGTATTGTATCCTTTACTATACGTAATTTCTTTCTTAGGTAAAGGAAAAAATGATCAATGATATTACCCTTGTTAGACTGGACCTCATTGCTATGAACAGCCACCTCACTTAGAAAATTATTACGATTCAATCAATTGCTGATAGTAAATTTACATCGTAATCTTAAGGATACCAAATATTAGGTCCTTACATATGAAATTAGCGTTTTGTCGTAGTGAGCACTTTGATCTGAAATATCTGCTCTTTGGTTAAGAATTCCAAATTCAAATTTATAAATTCATTTAGCTGGTACATTTGAGTTTTGAAAACAGTCATTCATTTGTTTTTTCCTCATTTTTTTTTTCTTTGGCGTCGCTTATTACCGCACAATAGAAAACATGAAATACCGGTATATTTACGAGTAAGAGTTCTACCGTGGCACCAGTGCTGCAGAAACATCTCGAAGGATTAATGATGTGTACGGCGCTGGTGTCGCAAAAGAAAGCACGATACGTTTTTGGATTCAACGTTTTCGTTCTGGAAATTTCGACCTTCAGAACTCACCCCGTAGATGGCCGTTGCAATTGACGGCCGACAATAGATATATGCCGTAATCACAGATATCTATTGTCAGCAATTGCAAACCATGAAGGAAGAACTAGCTGCTAAACAACCGAGATTGGTCAGTCGCTCTAGGCCACTGCTGCTTCACGACAACGCAAGACGACACACTGCACAACAAACAACCACTAAGTTGGATGAGCTACAATTGGAATGTCTGCGACATCCACCGTACTCCCCGGAACTTGCCCCAACAAATTACCATTTTTTCCGGAATTTGGACAACTTGTTACAAAGAAAAAAATTCAACTCCGATACGTCAGTCCAAAGCGACTTCAAAGAGTTTATTGATTCTCGCCCTATGATTTTTTTAGTAAAGGGGTTAATGAACTACCTATGAGATTGCAAAAGTGCTTAGATAACAACGGTGCATACTTTGATTAATTAAATAAATTTTACAAAAAAAAATTTACTTTATATTCCTCCCGTACAAAACGTCAATTTCATATGTAAGGTCCTAATATACTTGTATTCACAATTATCTTTATTTATACGAGTATATAGGAGATATATAATACTTACTGGTGGTAGGTCATTGTTGCCGAAGACCGTCCAGGTAGGTACCGCCACAGCACCTATTGCAAGCACTAAGTAGTAGTGTGTAAACATTCTGTGTTCCGGTTTAATGGGCGCTGAAGATACTATAATTACTGAGGTAACGAGGCTCAACATCTCATGTCTCAAGCGACGAGCGCAATGTGGTGCTTTTAATACCATTTTAACAGCACCACCTGTGTATACCATACTAACTTGCGCCAGGTGATGATTAGGTGAACATCCTGCTCAAAATATATAAATAAATTAAACACAGTAGTTTACTAACTACAGTTCGGCCGACTAATGAGACCACCAAAAAAATAGATTTTTTTTTTTAATTTAGCTATGAAAAATAGTTTCTATTCTTCATTACTAGGCAAGAGGAAAATACTGAATTTTTTGAAATTTCAGTTTAAATACGCCGAAGACCTCCGATCGAGTACAACTTTCCGCGCCTTCAACGAGGGCTTGTTTAAATCCCAACCGGGGAACAGCGTACCGAAAGAGAATGACGAAAAGACTTTAAGGGTAAGACGGCAATTTATCTAAATCACTTAAGATATAAAATGATACCTAACTTAGAATAATTTTAACTGCCTTTATGTCGCAGCGGTTAACCCCTTTCATTTGAACACAGTGGTCCTCCGTTCGTAACCGGTACAACATTACTTATCATATACATGTATAACTATCTATATTTGTAATTTAAATTCATTTTTATTAATAATTTTCATTAATCTTCTATTTTTTCTAATCATATAATTAAAAGTATAAATAAAAAAATTGCTATTTTATTTCAGCCGTACAAATCCTGTTCTACTTGGATGAGGGACGTAGAAGAGAACAATGAGACATTGACGCAGAGGAATACATTCCAGTCCAAACAGGAATACAGAGAAGTGAGTAACATTTTCTACCATCACAACCATGAAGTACAAAATACCACCATCATTTTTATCACCTCCGCCATCACATATTAGATGTCTATTTGCGAAGATTTACTAAGCAACTATCATCGCTCCGTCTATATTTTATGAACATCCTAATTAGCGTTACATTTTTATAGTGATAACACTTAATATCACGTGAACATCCCGTACCAAAGCTTCGCTCTTAATAAAAAAAAATTAGACTTATTAACATTTCAGTTTTAACTGACGGTTAATTATCGAATTAATTCATTGTTAAAATGCAAGTTATAATGCGGTCAAGTTAATTATTAACTCTCCAATATGCAGCAACTTTTACTTTTAATTAACTACTCACATTTAACTACATATGGAATTAAACTCGCTTATTAAACGATTATAGTAAACTCTAATACTTTTCAACCTATAAAAAAAAATCTTTATACGTAGATAATATAATTTATATGCAAATAATACAACGACAAATTAAAATTCAGTAATGTTTAGTTTCTTCCCTTAACAGGTAGTTTAATCCATTTCTCATTTATATTTTTTTTTTGTGTATTTAATTTTAGTACTATTAATTACCAATCATGACAGTCCAATCTTATTAATCGTAGATTCCATTTCCAAAATGTTATTGTTCCTAAGACTTAAAAAAATTTTAGGACAAAATTAAATAATGCTTCTAACCTTCGACTACGGAAAAGACACAGATCCTGTAAGATGGACTGATGGCTAATTGATTTATATTAAGGTTGTCCATAAGTATTTATAATTTATGAACTAATGATAATTTTTAACCGAGGACAATGAGGTCTTACTCAGTTAACCATATTAACTTTTAACCTTTTGATGCGAAACTTCTCCTAGTGCAGTATAAATTAGATTTTATAAAAGGAAAATTAAAAAACAAAGATTTCATAAAAATCTCTCTCTCTTTTCCTCCCTCTCTTTTACTTTATTCTTCTTCTTGTCCTCTTCATGCCTCAAGGTTGGTTGTTAACTACAAAAATAATCGAATTTTTTGCTCTCTTTAATAATTTTTTTTTCTACCTTACTCAGATGTTGAGCAACATATCGCGCCGTTTGGGCTTCAACTACGACGTAGAGTGGGACGTGGTGCAGAACATGTACCAGATGTGCAGATACGACAAGGCGTGGAACGTCGCACAAATATCGCCGTGGTGTGCCGTTAGTACCAACACATACTTGTCGTAATAACACAGAGAATTGGTGTGGGGAACATATAGAAGATGTCCAGCCTTTTAGAGAAGACGTTGCGATCGATGAACTAGCACATTTTTTTTTACGAAGGACTAGTTAGTGTGATATGTACTGCACCATTTTATATTCCTGGCTTTGAGACATTAGACGTTAATTCTCCTACCCCAGTAACTTCACTAGCTTCTACCCCCTTTAAAATTTGGCCACACTAATATTTGCACAGTAGACAGAGGACATAAAAAAATCGCTGAGAGCCACTGGATTCAAACAGCGCAAAATCGTGCTTTATAGAACACGTTACAAGACACCTGTGTCCAGCAGTGGACGTCGGTTGGAATGATGACAATGATGACTGTTTGGTGGCAGAAATTGGAACTACGGTGGTACTCACCTAGACGGTCTCTGGCAATGAAGATCTACCATCAGTAAAGTTTCACAAACTAAAATGAATTCTATTCGATTACTATATTTTGTAGATCAATGTCTCATGCTTCTTATCTATTCAGATAGACAGACATACACCAACCTTTACTGATACGAAACACAGAAGTCCCTGGTTTGATTCCAGAGTTATTGAATTTGGTTAATAGTAGGGTGGTTTCAGACTCCCCTGGCTAGCTGACCTTTACACTGTAAATCTTCCGCCATTAAAGCTTTACCACAACCTCATCATCATCATCATCCACATAGGCTTCATTCTCAGTTTATATCATGTAAAATTGTATCGTAAGCCTATAGAAAAAAAAAAAACATCTAAATAGAACTATATTTTATAATTTTTTTTAAGCAAACTTTATCGTTTTCAAATTACAAAATTATTAAAAAAAAACCGACTTCTTTTATCGTCTTTAACTTTACACTTGTTATTTAAATCCAGGCCTTTACTAAAGAAGATCTTCGTAGGATGGAATATGCGGAAGACCTGGAGACCTATTATAAATACGGCTACGGTACACCGCTTAACCAGAAAATGGGCTGCACAACTGTTAAAGAAATGATGGACTTCTTCAAGACTCACGTGGCACATGGTAAATTTACTTAAGATAGTTATAAAAAAATTAGTTATTTTAATAACGCAAACTGTGAGAAGTTCCTAGTACTTTAAAACCTCATACTTTATGATAAATAATGAAAAATATTCTAAATGACTTATTGACAATCTACTGTTTAAATCATCAATAAATCATATCATCATCATCGGCCAATATACGTCCACTGCGAGACTTAGGCCTTCCCCAAAATTCCCCCATCGATCGGTCCTGCGCTGGTCCCTCCTACATCGCTGGGCATCAGTGTCCGTCGTTTGTAGCGGTTGATATGGGGGGATTTGGGCCATTTCCCACCACGCTGGTCCAATGCGAGTTGATGGACATAATTCATGGAAAACCATAATATTCTTATTATTTTTTATTCGACGGAGGCGACGAGTCGAAGAATGCGTTCACCTGGTGATACGGCCGCCAATAACACTATGGGGTCAATTAGGATGATACACAGTGCAACACACTGTGCGTATTGGTTTTATGTACGTAGTATTAAGTGGCGACACTCTAATTCTACTGGCTACACCGCCCTTAAATCTGATTCAGAGTAATATTTATACACTGCCATTTAGCTGCAGAAATTGGTGCCACGGTGATACTTAGCTAGACAGACCTGGTGACACTGACTGTATAGAAGTACATTTACATTAGGCAGTAAAAGTTGCCAATGGTAAAAATTGGTTATAGACTTTATGCGATTGTATATTTCTAACTCTCACAAAATGTACAACACATGCTACATCCATCCACCAGGTCTTGAAAATGAGCAGAACTTTGCACATCAGAATCCTTTTTATATAGGCAGGTATATAATTCCGGAAGAATTAACATTTCTAACATATCATTTTTAATTGTTATTAACTTATGGTTTGTGTACATCGTACAAAATGTTGCCAGATCATAGCCTGAATTTACGTTGAATGTGTTTCTTATGCTTGTGATCTTCAGAGACGCCACATCAGCCGCGCGCGATGATCCAGTTCACCGAATCGCCTACGATGCTATTAGCACTGACAGCCATGGGCCTGAGGCAGGACATCGCGCCGCTGACCGGCGACAACTATCACACACAGGCCATGCAATCACGGAAGTGGAGCACCTCGATCATGTCACCATTCAACGCTAACATTGCCGCCGTGTTATATAAGTGAGCGACACTATTAATCACGCTAATATCAGTGCAACTATTTCCCATCATGGTTTACTCATCCACTCCTGAATATAGTCTTTCAGAGATCAGAGCTTCACCCCTGACTCATGTTCACGGCGACCGCTTTATAACTCAATTTGCTCACATTCATCATCTCAAATGATCGATGTCCACTGTTGGACAAAGGTTTCCTGTAAGTTCTCCCACAAAACACCACCAAGCCGTTAGTAAGCTAATTAGAAGTTACTTGACATAAGTCAACTAAGTATATACATATGAGGATCTGATAAATGTTATAATATATAGAATTTTATATTCTATAATAAATAGAACCCATCATATACAACTAATCGGTAACACATAGATTTATTTATTTATTTATTCATTCGTTAATTTATTAAATAACTAAAAAAAACTAAAATAAATTCATTTATCTATTTATTTATATAATAAATTAGCTTTTTTTTAAAGTACCTCAAAAATTTTCAAAGCAGATGTAACCTAATTTCAGTTTCATTTATTAAACCATTTAAATATTATCAACCCTTCTTCTAACTTCCAGGAATCTAGTTTCCGTTGAGATTTTTTTTTTAATCACATTAAGTTTTTAGAACTCTAAAACATGACTAACTCTAATTATAGTCAATAGACAAAGTAGATAAGGATAAACCCATTAATTTTCACAACTGCAAAAGTTATAAATATTTGGATAAACTATTATACAAATCAGGTTAATATTCAATGCGGCAGAAGCTGCTGCCGAAGATCGTTCATATAAGTACCAGCATCCATTTCTGTGCCCAAATAGCAGTTTGTTTTTCGATGAAGTTTTTGCCGATAGTTTATTTGACAGCTTCCTCATCCGCGAGCTAACAAACATTAGTGTGCTACATGTGTTCCGGTTTGAAGGTCGCAGTAGCTAGTGATACTATTGCAGTAACGAAACTTAAAATCTTGTATCTATGCGACTACTATAATGTGATGCGATGAACTTATGATATAAGTGTATATCATCCGTTAGAATGAATGATATACACTGCATCATCTAATGTAGCACTATAACCAGCGCCACACTATTATGAGCATGATGACATCATCAGGTGAAAGTCTCGCTAGTAGAATAAAAAAAAATATTAATTGTCTGTACTTACTCATTAAGAATATATAATATATTAAATACATTTCAGATGTTCCCAAGATGGTAACTTCCAAGTTAAAGGTGAGTACCAAGTTTTATTCTTAGAAAACGAGAAACCGATGAGCATAGACGGATGCCGCGTGGGGCTCTGCGACTGGAACTTCGTAAAAAATAAATATGGCCAAATCGCCGACACCTGCGACCTCAAATTTTGTAATGGTGCCACCAGCGTCAACGGACTCTTGGCCGTCACCGTCACATTAATAACTTTCACCGTTAAGTATTTCTGTTAAGAATTCATTAACCTAATAATCGATTTAAGTCACAGTTAAAAACTTTTATTAAAAAAAAAACAACTAATACATTATAAATAAGTCGGTTTATTTAAATTATGACGCTCTTTTAAACTAATCAATATAAATTTTGCACAAACTAATAGCTTGTACATTATTGAACAGCTCTCTCAATATTCCCACTGGTGGGACTCGGAATTATCTTCCACAAGTAGTTTAGTAATACGAATCACAATATATTTTATTTTAGTATTTCAAATACAAGTAAAGTAGAAATTTTTAATTATAGTAATACTTCGATTGCCTCCATAACTAAGCGCCTGGCTTGTAAGACAGATCCTGAGTTTGATTTCTAGACCAGGTTTTTCGGGAAAAGTAGGAAGTTACCGGTTTAAATTTTTTCCCAACCTACCTGGCTACCAGCTACAACCCCCATATTGTAAATCTATCACCATAGAAACGTTTCTGTGCTCCTGCTGTCAAAATATAAAAGTCGAAGTATTCTAAGCGTACACCTTTATTATCCCGTGTCAATATTATGTAATACCTTGTGAAATTAAGATCAAGTGTTGCCCTAATGCAGATAAAAAAAATATTATTTAGTGCAACACCAAACTATAATTTTCAAGTATATATTCAAAGATATGAAATTAATATTAACCAATTGTTACAATTATTGTATTCAAATATTTGTTAATTTTTGTTTGATATCCATATTTATCGATTCTGTTACTTGTTTAACATGTTGGTATTTCCTAGTTTAAGTTGACCATAGATTAATATTTATGTTACTGCCGTTATGTTGTAGTAATAAGTTGTTTAATAAAATAAATTGTTTTATTTTAAACCATCACTGATAGTAATCACTATAAATAGTAAAATGTTAAATAGTATAATTTTTCTTGTCTCATTACAATTATATTATTGTTCTCAACCGATCGATTGCAATCTCCATTATTACCTCTAAATATTTATTTACCATCATAGAGATATAAAGTAAACATTAATAATATGTATTAGTAAAAATATGAAATTTTTAATATTTATTAACAATTTAATATATGCAAAATGACATTAACTACAGACTCAATAATAAAGCCAAATGATTTTATTAAAGATCATAAATATAGTTAACTAACTTTGACCTTTAAAAAAAATAGTAAAGGATAACTATGAATGAATACCAGTGTCAGAATACGTCTAGATTTTTGTTTTTTTTTTTTATACCACTTAGGTAGGTAACAGGCTTAGGCCCGCCTGACGTTGGACGGTAACCGCAGCCTATAGCCGCCAGTAACACCAGAGGTATAACTGGGCGTGTTGCCAACCCTGCAGAAATCTTTTCACGCCCTGTTTGAAGAACTTCATATTATAGCTCCTAGGGAAAACCTCGACAGTTAACTCGTTCCACAATTTAAATGTTTTCGAGGGAAACATCTCTGGAACCGGATCTTACGTGACCACTGCGGTTCAAGAATAGATTCCCTGCCGATGGCGAGCAGATTTTCTAGTAGGACTAATATTTCAAGTAGGAAGGAAGTAGGATTGCTCTCTAAATTTCCTCCATTTGTTTTATAATTACTAGATCCGAAAATTTAACAAATAATTTTTAAATAATTAAAAAAAAAATACTACCGTTAAAATTCACATATGCAAATTATATTTCGATATGTCATACGGTACTCTCTGTCTACCCCCACACCCCCCGTAATAATGCCAAGTTACTGTTGTCTATTGTAGTTCTGATAATAAGTACTTTAATAAATAATTAATTGAAACCACCGCAGCGGTTATTTCTGTCGCCAAACAGTAGTGGGCAAACATCTCCGTGTTCCAATTTTAAGGATGCTGTTCCTTGTGTAATTACTGGGGTAACGAGACAAGCATCTTGTCTCGGGCGACGAACGCATTGCGGTGCAGTATATATCATTCTAACTAACGCCACAATGGCGCCACCAGGCGTATCATTCAGCATGAGGTCAACGTCCCGCTCGTCTCGGCGCTTAATTGTATAAAAAAAAGAATAAAAATGAGAATTGATTTATTTTTGAGAAATTGTAAAATTTAAACAAATAGCTTATAAATATTATATATTGTCTCCTCTTTTACCTAACGCGCTCTTTATTCTATGAATTTTTTTATGGGACTTTCCAGAAGTATTATAATAACATCTAAATATATAGATGGTTTATATGAATTAGATGGTTCAGCCATGTAGAAAGAATGGATGAAAGAAGATTAACGAAAGAGGTATACAAGGTAAGAATAATTGGACAAATCGGTGCAGGTCGACCTAGGCGGACATATTCCGATCAAATCGAAGATGTCCTTAAGAAAGGCCGGGTCAAGAGTACTCGCGACCGACGAGCATGCATGAAGACGCTCATGAAAGTGGAGGAAGCGAGAGAGCTGTGCCAGGATCGTAGCAAGTGGAGAGAGGTGGCCTCTGACAACCCTATTGGGAACGAGGCATGGTATATATATATATATATGTATGCATAAAAATGTATATGGCAATAATAATTTACAACAAAATAATTACACTATTATTTCAACGTTTTTATTAATGTTGGAAGATATTACATAATTGTGATATTGAACTATTAAAAACTAAAAACATGATAAAAATCTTTATATCAATAATTTATATACATCAATATAAAGTATAAAAATTATCGACATCTTTAATTAATTATTAGTTTCACAATTGCATAAATATTTTATTGTAGAATTAAATATTTTCTTTTTTCATTTAAAAACAATTGTAATATATAACAGACTCGGAAGAAGGTGAAGATTTAATACCTAACAAATTCAAGATGCTGGACATAGCCATCCTTCATATCTCTGCACCAATTAGTCCTGTGCTGCTCACACAGCAATTCACGACCTTCACCTCCCATTTAACAAATTATCGAGTATTCATTCTGTCTTTTAAAACTTTTAATTATTTTTAAAATACTTAGAATTTTTATACATTTCATATTTTTAACTTACATTTAATTTCTCTACTATAAAGTTTAATTATTATTTTTTATCTGTTATATACTGCAGGCTAGATGATAATCTTACAAACAATATTATGTATTCTTCACCTTTCTACCTGATCTTCTTAATACTTATTATGTGTACTGAAAATAACAAATAACAGCAAATTTTTTAATAGTTACCTAGATTTTAAGTATATACATTAATAACATTATTTTTATATGACTGAGGTTTTATAAATCTATAAGGAAGTTAAACTTGGTGATACAAATGGACAGCAACATTGGAGACAACATTGCCACTGTACATAGCGGAGCCCTTTTTTTAAATGATGTTCTAAGCCTTCACCGTGATTGCATATTTTTTTAATTGACAATGAGTAATGATGTGAAAGCAGCAAATTTAGGATGATGAGAATGGTAGTTATCTTGCCAAAGAATAGAACCAAGAATCTCCATGTTACAAAGCAAGTGGTCTCCAGTTTATAAACAATAATATGAGTATTAACTATCATTATGGGAAAATTGATTTAATAAGGTTATGGTTGCTTAGAAAGATTATAAATATGGGAGGGTGGTGTCGTAAGATACCCTCTAGGTTCCACAGTTCCTATTTCTGAGGCTAAACGGTATCTAGACTTAACATCTTGTACCTCATGGGAACAGATACACACGATGCAGTGTTAACTATCGCCAAATTAATATGGACATGTGTATCACTTATCATCAGGAACAAGTCCTGCTCATCATGCTACTTCATAGAATAAAAAAAAAATAATGTTTTTAAATGCCATCTATAAAACTGCATATTTGTCATGGTAGTCTGAAATTTTTTTGAGATATATATATATATATATATATATATATATATAATATATATACACGTAAAAACTTTTTATTCAAACGATTTCTATAAACAGGTATGTAGTATAAAAATAAATCATTACTATTACATCTGTCACACTTTTAAAAAATAATCACCACAGAAAATTCAGGACACTAAAATTTGATAACCTATTTCTCACAATCACAAGGTGTCTTGCACACCACTCGAGCTGATGTTACGCGTCCGTTTACCAACACCCGTGGCGGACTTGTTCTTAGGGCGCTTACGATCACTGTCTTCCTCACTCACACTGTTACACCTCGTCTTCGGGCTGAGCATCGCATCGGACCCGATCGACTCTCTCTGTGACTTCTTTCTCTGACGTTTAGATACGTTCTCCCCCATCAGCATCTCGTTGAACTGGCGCTGCCGTGCCTCCCAGTACAGGTTCTGGCGCAACACTATATCAGGATATCGGAGTTCGAAGACGGTATCAGGCGGTAGTATTAGCTCCCAACCTGTGTTAGGATTGAATTTTGCTACGGAACTCATTATTTCTAATACGTCCGACGGAGGCAGACGTACCGCCGCCGCCACTTTTCGTCTGTCCACGTAAGGATGCTGTGTGAAGAGATAGAGCTGAAAAATAAAACGGAGATTCTTTATTACATACAAATGGACATACAAATATAAATAAAAAATTGGTACTAAGACATTGTCTCTGGGGAACATCTAGAGAGGTGCCCTCGCAGAAGCTATCTCTGTTGCCAAATGTTACTGTGGAAGCATTACTGTTTTCTATGTAAAAAGTATTCTAGTAAAATTACTGCAGTAATAAGACTATGTTGTCTCTTATCTATATGAAAATAGTGTCCTTTGTCAAATAACAAAATCCTGATTATTTACCACGTGGTCCCTTGCAGCGCACATGAGATGCGCAGGCGCGGGCATGTCTCTTATGTACAGGTCGGCGGAGCGCGGCGCCCACAAGCCACGCACGCAACACGCAGCACCACCAAGCGCGGTGAGCACTGTCGTCTCCCCAGCCGCGCCTGTACCACTCTCCACCAAGAGACGGGCGCGCAGCTCGCTGAACGTCATCAGTTTGGCTTTAACACAAGAATTCTATACTGTCTCTGCTTTTGTACCAGTATGCAGTTACTAATTTATAAGTTAAACTCATAGTTTGATATCAGGGTTCTGTAGTGTGTACTTGTTTAATAAAGCCAAAACTACGAAAAGAATTTTTTTATAAAATTTACAATTTGAAGCATTTAATTAACTTTGTTTGAAATGTAACTTTTTCTACAAATGATGTTAAAAAATGATGAGGAACTTTATGTTTAATATTTGGATCCCCAGTGTTAACAGCGCGAGCGCAGCAATACAAGTAATGTGATGTGAATGTAATTGGACAGGCAAGTTTGAAAAGACTCTGCCACCAAACAAATTTCACAACATACAAGTCCAGAATTGAACCAGAGACTTCAACATAATATTAATGCTTATGTATGTAATAGCTGAGGCATTACAGTGGGTCCAAAATATTTAAGAACAACAACACATAAGTCAACTTTAAGTTACAAAGTAATGTAACAACATGTACATACCGCTGATGAGTATCTCTTTTATCTGTTCTTGCAGAGTATGATGTTTTGCGGGCACAGCATCTGCTTCTTCCGGAGCGGGCACCAACACATGGATGTACTCCCCATGGGGCAAAGTCAAAGATGACCCATCCAACGTATTTGCACTAAATAATTTAAGACGTTCAAGCTGTAAGAGAATTATTTGTCATTTTAAAGTTATAGCAGAAATGGACTTATAGAACTCTGATATTTAATGTGTTACAACAATATTCCACCATCAGATATTTATCAGGTTTAATGCACATGGAGGCTACCTTATAACATGGTGCTTTCAATCTGCTATATTCAGTTAGTTAAAATTAAACTGTATTTAGATCTCATTATAAGACTGTATTGTCCGAGTATGTACCATTGTAATGCTCAGCTTGTGGCAAGTTAAAATGAAAGAAAAACAAATTTTACGAAAATAGATTACAACTCTTAAATATGAAGAAAACATTTTTTATTTATTTAATGTAATAACGAGACGAGAAGGTCGTTCACCTGATGGAAAGTTGTACCCTCGCCCATTACAAGGTGGCGCTATCTAGAATGGTATTCACAGTACGACATTGCGAATCTCACCTTGAGATATAACATGTTAAGCATCATTACCCCAGTAATTACAGTAGCTACAGCACCCTTCAAACAGAAACACAGTAATATTATACACACTACTGTTAGTTGGCAGAAATAGCTGTAGTGGTACCTACCTAAGCATCTACATCAACAGAGTCCAACCACCAGTTAAAATTTGAGGAGAAGGATAGCCAATAAAATTACTGTGATTATAAGATTAGACATCGAATCGCCAAAGGCAACAAACACAAGGTATTGTTCATCATTCTAACCAAGGTGCTGTTGTGATTGGCAGTGTATCACTTGCCATCAGATCAACATCTTGCTGGCCTCACAAGTATATGAAATATAAAAAATATTTTATTATTTCTAATGATGTGACTATACAGCAGTTTAAAAAAATGTTAAGACTATTATCAGTGATCTGCTTTAAAAAACTAACAAAAAACTGTTTTAAGATCATAAAGTTTAAAAATCTTAAAACAATAATATTTAAGAAATTTATTTGCACTAACTTCAGCATAGTCACTTTCTGAATTGTTCCATAGACCATCATACCAAGGCTCCTCTGAAATACGTTGTGATATAGCATCAAATGACTTTTCACGGGCCTTCTTTGACACATCAGTTTCTTGACGTGCAAATTTTACAGTCACCTAGAACAAATTAAAATAAAATAAAGGTTTCTCCAATTCAAATACAAGAATTTATAGGTCTGTAGTAAATCTTATAATAACTATGTAAATTTCTAGTTTACCTGCTGAGGTTCTGGTTCCTTGTCTTCATCATCAGGATTTTCAGTCTTATTTTTATCATTTTTCCTTTTTTCCTGTTTATCATAATAAGAATAAGATGGGCGGAGTTGAATTATACCTGTAGATTTGAAGTATTAATTAATGTTAAAATTGATTGAATGTATTTATAAAAGATGGATAGGAACTTTACACAAACCTTTCAAAGGAGTACAATGAAGTTCTTTATCTTGTAATAATGCTACTGCAAAATGTTCTGTTTTCAAACATGGTATACTACTTTCATAAACAATCTTATCCATAATGCCATTTCTGAAATACCATGATTTATCCCGTTCCCTGTCTTTTGAATGCCTTGGTTCCTGAGAAGAAACATGAAACATTAGCCAAATATAATGTTGTGCTCTCTTCATCAAAAATTTTTCAGTAAATTAATATTTGTTATTAATAAATCTAAACTCATCCAGTCAATAAAAGTATGTTTGCCCATTACTATATAGTACTAAAATAAGTTTTGTTTTTATCTCCATGTGGATTTTTGTCGTAAGACTCAAGAAAGATCTTGTTATCATAATCATTTAAAAAAACTTTGATAGTTAATATTTGTAATGTAATGCAACAGCAGATATTGTGGTGGTCGCCAAAGTTGACGGATCCCTAAATGATAAACTTTAACAATGTAAACCTTATCAAATGCTCTTAATTACTTAATGATAATAAATAATATTATTACCTGCTGACCATCTGTGTTTAATGCAATTTGTTCACCTTTGGAAGGGCAGTATTTATCGCTATACGTATCTAAGCCCACTTCCATCCGTACCATCTGGTTTTTAGGCTTTATAGAAGCATACCTTACATTAACATCCTTCCAATCCCTATTAGCTGGCCTCACGGGATATTGAAAGATATAAAAATTTTCTGCTAACGCTTGCGATAAATATACCGGTATCTGAAATCGTAACCAGGGTTGTTTAATACTGAAGTTTTTATATTATATGAAAATAACATAACCTAAATTATTTTTAATGAGACAATGATAGTAATACCTCTTGTACGACGGGATCGTCTTCATCCATTATAATGGATCTATTACAAAATAATATTATAACTGAATCATATCAGAAAATTTTAATTTTAATTCATTTATAATCACGCTACACAACATATGAGACGCCTGCCTGTCACTCCTCTGACATTGACATTGATTAAAAAATGACTTTACACTGTGTATACACTCTTACACCTCCATTAATCTTATTACAAAGCAACATTAAATTATACACTATTTATTAAAATATTAAGTAAAAACGTAATTCTTTTAGCGAAAGCCTAAATATTTATTTACGACTATAACTTTAACGTAAATATCTTTTAGGTTAGCGTTCCAGTCAGCAATTGAAAATACTTATGTGGAAACAAATTTAAAAACCAAATAATTTAATGGCATTTGACGAATTCAAGAAAATGACATTTAAAGAAATTTGCAACGACATATTTGTACAATGAAAAAACCATCATTGAAAATTAAGAAAACCATCTTATAAAGATTTTTGCTACTGATATTTTATTTTGCATTAAAGTTCAAAATGTCGGATATGATAATAAACGGTGAGAAAATCGTATTATTTTGAAGACTAAATATAGACGCATCTCATTATCGATAAATGTAAATACTATACGTAATGAACTGTTAAAATATTGAAGTAATGGAATAAAATATTTTTTATTTAGTCTTACGGTATAAAAGTAATGGATTTATGAAATGAGTTCATAAAATATTTTGGATTATTCAAAAATATATGTAAAATTAAAAAAATATATTAAAATCGCCACGCAAAACTAATTTACCTAAATTGAACATCATAATCATTGTTTTTAATTAACTGTTAATTTACAATTTATTTAAAATGTTTCAAAATTTTAAATCGGAATTAAGTATTTTATTTTAATTTTAGGTTTACTTAATGAAACCATAAATTCAAATAAAAATTTTTTAATTATCATAAATGCGATTAGAACTTTGAATAATTAAGAGTTAAAATTTAATGACTAAGTTTTCATACAGTAATAAGATATTTAATTTTAAACTTATTTAAAAAATATGTACATAATTTTTTTCAATTTTCTTTTTTGATTCGGCAGACACTGTGCCAGTGGATAAAAAATGGAATGAACTAATAAAGTATAATATATTTATAATGAAACTGATAGAATTTGTAAGTATAAGTATAACCATTTTATTTATTGAAATAAAATATTTTAATGTCTTGTTGTGGTTACTGCAACACAATAATAAAGTTTTGTTATTATATATTTTATTAACAAAAATACAAAATGAAGAAAATTAAACCCTTTTTAATTTTTAACTAAGTTGAAAGCTTTCCCTTATTGTTTTTCTTAGATTGTGAAAACTCGAACTACGTGTAGGGTTTCTATTTTTTATTTCTTTTATCGCTTTTTATCAAAAGAGGACATTTAAAAATGTTTTATTTTTTTCATATTTTAATTACTTCTTTGTTTTATCATATTTATAATTCATTATTCGTTATAGGTCATAGCTCTCACAATAATACTTTTACCCTTATTGATTCCAAGGCCTCATGGCCATATGTACTGCATTTCAACTGGTCCAACACTAATAATATCTCTTTTATTCGTTATACTGTACCTACGGCAAGCAGTCCCACTGTTTATGGAAAAAATGTATTTATTTTTCCAAATTTTGTTTACATTTGGAGCCTTCATTCAATGTTTTCTTTTAAATCTTAGTCGTGTATGGTTATGGCTAATTTACGGCATATTTTATTTCACTTTGTTAACAGCGTTATCGTTGGATTTGTTTTTAATTGCAAACGAAAGAGGGTGCACATTTAGTTGCGCCTGATGATTTGTTTTTATTTTAACAATTGATAACTATAACGTAATGACTAAATCATGCCGAATTTATTTCTTCTGACAACATGTCTAATAAATGTACTTATGTAATACAAAAAGGTATTTTACTTTTTAACAAATGCTAAATTGATTCCAAAAAGAGAACTACATAACATATTTTTTTATAACTTTAAGGGTAATAAAGTTTTGTGCTCCCTTTTGCTTTTGTTATCTATTGCAACGGCTTTATCTGGACCATAAAGCTTTAAGGCTTTACAAGTAGAACAGTGAAGGTTTACCAATTAATTTATTTTAATGAATATCGTTAGTTTAATGTGAGATTAGTCGCAGTGCATCGACTGTTAAATAAAATTTTAAAAACAGTTTTATATAAAAACTATTAATTATGATTATCATAAAACCGGTTACTGGAATGTATTATCTTTTTTCTTTGATAGCAAAATAACAATACATTAAATGTTTTCTTAAGTTGTTATTGATTAAAAAATGATCACATTGGTTTTAAAGTAAACGCTTAATAGTAAAATATAACTTAAATTTTTTATATTTAAAAAAATTACGGTACTTTTATTAAAATACTCTTAATTATTATAGTTAATCCAGAGCGAGCCGTGGCATGTTATCTATTAAATAATGTCGTTTATTTAAAAATGTTAATTGTGGAAACAAAAAATAATAATGTTGCCTAGTAATACGTCAAGAAAAAAATATTTTACTCAAAATAGGTTTAAACATTTTTTTTTACTTTTTCATTAATGATTTATTTTATAATCATATTGAATATACATCAACATTGGTTTTAAATTAACAGTAGCATTAATTAATTTTTTATTTTAAATAATGACTCTGTAAGTGATTATCGTTGATTTTAATGTTTACAAATATATAGCGTTCTCATGTTTAATAAAGTTTATTTAGAATTTCTTCGATAGAAACTTAATTTCATTAAATATTACACTGGGAGAAGTTATTCATGTTTATTTTTAGGTTGTATCAATGATACTTATGACACTGCCATTTGCTTTGGCCGAACCAGAAACGTTTCACTGCTTGGCTGCTGCTCCAACTCTTATGTTATCATTTATGTTCATCATCTTATATTTAGTGGACCAAGCTCAAGATGTGGCTGAGCAACTTTATTTGGTTTCTCAAATAACTTTAAATGTTGTTGCAATATCTCACGCAGCTGCCAAGCCATCCCACACCGGCACGTACTACGGACTTTTTTATTTTCATCTTTTAATTGCACTTTGTTTTGACTTATATTATATATTGCAAGAGCGTGGATGTTCACTTTTTTCTTCTTATTAAGTGTATACTAAGTTAATAAATTATATTATAAGAGTGCTAGTATTATTCAATAGTTTGTATTTTTTAAGATGCAGAAATTATCAACATTTCAGACATGTTTTGCTTTTCTAAAGTCTTTGATTTATAAATAGAGCTTATAAAAGTTCTTTCAAAGTTTGAAACTGCAGTAATTAAATTTCCATCATTAATAAATATGATCCCTTAATATATTACACTAGTACCTCAAATATGTAGACTATTAGGTTGTTCATAATCAATGGTTCTAGTTCAACACCTTTATTAAGAAATTTTCTTCATGAATCTGTATATTGAAGAATCATGTTATTTTTTAGGGCCTGTCACTTCTTCTAAGTATAATTCCCTATATTGTGGAACCCGTTGACACATGGTGCTGTTTGGCTTCTGCACCTACACTCATGATATCAATACAACTGATGGTGCTTTATATTGTGGATCAAGTGCAATTTGAAGCCGAGTGCTATTATCTCCTTATACAGCTTATTGTAACAACAATAGCCCTTTTCCACCTTTTTGCTGTTGGAAAATCAGTGGGTGCAATTTATGGATTGTTTTATGTTGATTTAATGATTGCATATGTTATGGATTTGTACTACATACAAAGTGAACGGGGCCTTTCATTTTAAATTATACATTTTAACTTATAAATTCATTTAATGTGTGTGTGACTTGCGTTGAATGATATCAAACAGGAAATTATTTTATCACATCCTATTACATAATTCACTTCAGAGAATAAACTTTTGGCTGTCACTCTTTATAAAATGTCTAACAAAGGCAGTAAAGTAAAAAAAGTAATTTTGTACATCATGAACAGTATTTTTAAAATATGTTTAAGGATATGTTTAAGGATTTCTAAAATCACTTTGCTTGAACTATGTTGGACTATAGTGGTAACAATTTTTATATTTATATTGTGGACAAAGAATTATGAAATTGTGAAAGAAAACACTCCCAATCCTGTGATATTATGGTGGACTGCAAATTTTCCTGGTACATCAGAAATAAGACATTGTCCAGATGATATAAAATGTGATATTTTTAGTAACATGAATGGTAATGATTTGTACAACATAGAAGCATACTTGTTTTACGGCAGTAACATCAACTTTGATGATTTGCCACTGCCTCGTCTTCCAAAAGAAGTGATTTGGGGATTGTACCATGAAGAGTCTCCAAGAAATGTTGAAGAAATGATGCATGAAGAAGTGTTAAATCTTTTTAATTTCTCAGCGACGTTTAGCCAATATAGTGATGTTCCATTTCCTTTACAATATTTGGAATCAATAAAAGATGTGACAAGCATGGAGTACTTTGTAACGACGGAGGAGAAAAACAAGCAACTGAACGACATTTCACCTGTTATGTATCTTCAGACAGATTGTGAAACGTCCACTGAAAGAGATGAGTACGTAAAGGAATTGTTGAAACTCACCAAAATCGATTCGTACGGTGCTTGTTTGAATAATAAACAATTACCCCCTGAATTAACTGAGGACTATTTGAACCATTTGCACGATGACGAGTTGCTGCGATTCATTGCTAGATATAAATTTGTGATTGCTATAGAAAATGGAGTATGCAATGATTACGTCACGGAGAAGTTTTGGCGGGCCATAAAGGTAGGCACAGTTCCCATATATTTCGGTTCACCTTTGATCCGAGATTGGCTTCCTAATAATAATTCCGCCATACTTCTTGATGATTTCCCTACACCGAAATCCATGAGCAATCATTTAACTGAGTTATTGGAAAACGACAATTTATATGAGTCGTATCTAGAACATAAGACCAAAGGGTTAATAAGAAATGAAAAACTTTTGTTTGAAATCAAAACGAGACCGTACCAAGTCGACACGTTGATGACTGCTAGAGAATTTGAATGTTTTATTTGTAAAAAATTGCACGATAAAAGAAATGGGGACATGGTTGAAAGTGTGGTAAATAAGAAACATTACGATTGTCCAAAACCCATATCCGCCCTGAGTTTAACGGTCAATCCTTCTAATTCATGGGTACATTCCTATGAGATTGCAAAACGTAACGCGGCTAAATTACGAAAAAAAATTACAATGAATTAAACACAATTTATATATATTTATACAATTTATTTTAATATATTTTTTACATTTTTTTTTAACAATCTGTTTAATTTGTCTCATTGACATGCTGCTCTCAAAGGTGTTACGGGATGGATCTGGTAGCTGAGCCCCCTTTTGATTACATGCGGAATCGTCTTTGGTACCATGCTGTAAAGAAAATTATTACCGTTATTTTGTAGGATTCAGTTTTATTTAAAATTATTTTTTTTATGTAAATAAGCGACGAAACGAGTGGCACGTTTATATGATGGTAACTGATCCGCCCGCCCATAACAACGTGACGCTAGTTAGGATGATATGCACTGCACCAAATTGCGCTCGTCGCGAGAAATAAGATATGTAGTATTGTCACCTCAGTAATTACACTAGCTACAGCGCCTTTCAAACTAGAACACAGTAATGTTTGCACACTGCTATTTGACGGCAGAAATAGGAGCTGCGGTGGTACCCACCTAGACGACCTACCACTAGTGAGAGATTTGTATAGTAAATATCAAAAGAAGGTTATCAATAAACTTTAATAAGTAATAATTATTATTAGTAACATAACATTGACATTTGCTGGTCGTAGTTTACTTTGTCTTTGCTCTGACGTCACTTATAAATAACTTTAGCTATTTACTTAGTAAAAGGAATTTTTGATAAAGTCATACTACGAATCCGGAATCTTTTAATATCAATAACATAAGGCTTTCTGTATATAGCAACACAAAGTTAATGATCTAATTTTACTGATGCTGATCTCTATCGCTTGTGATGATCTGGGTGGGTACTGCCGCAGCTACTGTTGCTACCGCAAAACAGTATTGTGAAAAAAATAATTTTCCGGTTTGAAGAGTTATAGCTGGTGAAATTATTGGGGTGTCGAGACATTTTCTGTATAATGATGATGACTACAATGTGGTGCAGTGTTTATCATCCTAGTTAGCACCGCGTTGTTACTAACAGGCGTAGCACTTAACGATCAGACATTACTGGATGCTGTATTATTTAAGGATTTTAGTTTTTTAGATATACTTAAGGTTATCAATCATTATTTACTTACGTAATACAATCAATGATGGGGCAAACAGAAAGGCACAAAGTGCATCCGGTGCAGTCGTCTGTCACATGCGGTATGTGCGTTTCTCGGTCAAACCTAAGAATGCAAAAGATTGAAGCATTAAATAATCTTGCTACATTTAAAATAACGATTCTTCTCTAAAACCCAATAAAAAGTAAAAACCAGTAGTTGCTATATCATGGTATTTCGAAACTGAACCTTCGCCGAATATCCTTCGCTTATTATTAGATTTGAAACATACCACCACACAGGATAAATTTTTGACGGTAGATGTATGTTTATTAAACTTTTAATTAACTACCTCGATGATGCATTAGTTGAAACGGGAATCCATGGTTCGAGTCGGGGCTAGATATGGAACTAGGTTTTGCTGACAGGGTTTTTTTGCAATCCGCCTGTTTCATCATCACAGTTTTGAATCTATCAACATATGAGAGCCAAAGTGTTCTCGTAAAGCATGCTTCACCATTCATGGCCACATTATCACTTGATACATTTGATATATATACGTTGAGTATACAAAAGAAATTAAAAAAAAAAAATATGTCTTACTCTATAGCTTGATATCCAGAGTCTGCGCATGCCATATAACATTTGCCGCAATTTATGCACATGTCCTGAAATTAATGCAGATTATATATAACTTTCGCAGTTTTATCAGAAATTGCAATGTACAGACTCAGCAAATCTACTTTACTAGGTGAAGTCATCACTACCAGCCTGCGTTAATCCACTGCTGGATACTTCTACTGCTGGTCTCTTTTAAGAGACGCTACACAGCCTGATCTTATAAAACTTGTGTAACGATACATTTTTTATTTTATTAATTAAAAAGGACTGTTTATTTAAAAGTTTTGATTTTGGTAATAAGTAAATAATTATCAGTTTATAATTTAACCAGTTCACTGTCCATAACAGCCAATTTACGTCCCCACTGCTGGGGCACAGATCTACCCTCAATATGAGGGCGATAGGGCCACCCCATTTCGATTTGGTGACTTCACACACACCTTAGAATAAATTCTAATTCATGTGCAGGTTTCCTTCACCGTTTGTATTTCGCTGTTGTAACTAAAGTTCACAAATGTACATAACTTAAATATTAATGTTATCGGTATATGCCGAGATCCGAACCCGCGACCTTCGGAATGAAGGCCGCACGCTCTAACCATAGGCCAGCGAGCTACTACTACCAGTTTACTGTAAATCTTCAATTTGTACTCACATCGTCTATAAGCGCTACGACTTGTTTAGTATTATCAAGTTTCTTGTAAGGTCCAATCCTCGGTAGCGCTTCGCCTAAAACATCTTTTATTCTTGGCACTTGTGTAGGTACTTCCGCTATACCATTTGTTACGTTAAGTTTCATATCACAGTCTGTTGCATCTCCATTAAGTACACCAGACTTTTGACGAATAGAATTAAGAATCTCTTCCCGTTTCTTTTTGTAACTTCCAAAGTGGGATAGTACCTAAAATCAATTAAAAGCCAGTGTGCATATTATATTTATAAAAAATATCTTTATAGTAATGGGACTCGAGTTTCAAAGGAATAGATCATCGATTTTTATCAGATAGATTAATTATATATAAAACAAAGGTTATCAATAATGTTTGTTATGAACAAAACATTTTCCTCGTATCATAGTCGAGGCGACTAAGTATGTATAGGTGTATATATTAAAATATTATATATATAGTGTCCCGTGGCAGATTTAGGATTTAAAATTCGAATATTTTTCTAACGGTTGCGCGGGAGACCGGGGCGGGGTTACAGTTTGGCGCGCCATTTGTGTGGATTGGTCAGTCACGATGTCGTGTGGACTTGTGTCTCTTTCTGTCAATGGAATAGGACAGTTTTTCTTTGAAAATTATCGTGGAGCAACCGCAACTGTTGATGGTGATGTCTATCGCCGCATTTTTATATCGAAACTAAGAGAACATCCATCGAACAGCTCTCACACGCGGTTTCAACAAGATGGCGCCACAGCAAGAGCCACCATGAGCCTCCATCGCGAGATACACTCGGAATACTCTCGAAAGATTCCGCGAGTGTGTACGTCGCGATAGAAAACATTTGGACGGGGTGATCTTCAAAAAATAAAATCTGCATGTCTCGTCTTTCTTTTTATGACAAATATATGTATATTCTAAAATAATAACATCCTTTAATTTAATTAAGAAATCGTAAATCTGCCACGGAACACCTATATATACATATATATGAATATCTTATCAAAATAAAGAATCTATATACATCTGTTGAAGTACGGAAATGTTTATGTTTAGGTATATATGTTGTATATTTTTATTTCTATATATATAGGTTTTGTTTGTTCGCCAATCACGTGAAAACTAGTGAATATATCGACATGGCAACACGACCATTCAAAGCGGAATGATTTGTAGATGGTTATAGGCTATATATTTTTTGAAATTCATAGATACTTCATCATTTTTTTTCTAATTAACTTTTATAAATATTTTCATATTATGTTATTTATGCCGTTGCTATAGTAACGGTTGCTGTTGCGGTTTCGATTACTCTCAAGGAATATTTTAAACAAATTTCAAGCCTATTTTTATATTACGGCCAACAAAGCATATTGTTGTATATTTATCTCCCCTACAGTGCAAGTTCCTTTTAAACGTGTCAATTTACTGGTTGATACTTTTATGTTCTTTGAGTGATGTGAAAAGAAAATACATATATATATATATATATATATATATATCACGCCTCGTTCCCAGTGGGGTGGGCAGAGGCCACCTCTCTCCACTTGCTACGATCCTGGCACATCTCTCTCGCTTCCTCCACTTTCATGGGCGTCTTCATGCATGCTCGTCGGTTGCGAGTACTCTTGACCCGGCCTTTCTTTAGGACATCTTCGATATGATCGAAATATGCCCGCCTAGCACCTGCACCGATTTTTCCAATTCTTACCTTGTATACCTCTTTCGTTAATCTTCTTTCATCCATTCTTTCAACATGACCGAACTATCTAAGCGTCCCTTTCTCTATCTTTGTCACTACATCTTCATTCACGCTGCACCGCTCCCTTATCACACTGTTCCTCACTTTGTCCATCAAGAATATATAAATAGATAAATACAGTCCAGATAACTATTTATTACTTAGTAATAATAGTATCTCGGTTAAATAGTAGACACCATCATTAAATATTCCAATTAATATCGATATAAATTCTATTTGTTTTAATTATGTGATTAACTAATTAAAGAAGATACCTTTCCACTTTCGTTAGTTAACGTCTGCACAGGTTTGCCTTTCTGATGTTTGGGCGTGGGCGGTGACTGGCCCGTCCAGCCGTCCAGACCGAGAGACCGTAAATATAACAGCGCTTTCAGACCGGTTACATAATCCTCAACCACGGTAAAGTCTTGATTCTGGACCGCACTGCATACCTGTGAATGTTCAAATGATGGGAAAAATGGTAGTAGGTATCTGTTGCCGAAGATCGTCTAGATAGGTCCAGCAGTCCAGCTCGCAGCTCCTATTTCTGCCGCCTAAGAGTAGTGTGCTAACATTGTTCCGGTTTGATGGGAATTGTAGCTAGTGTGACTGGGGTAACGAATGAACATCTTATATCTCAAGGAGACGAGCGCAATCTGGTGTTGTGTATACCATCCTAACTAGCGCCATTTTGTTATGGGCTGGCGAATCACTTACTATCAGATGAACGTCCCGTTTATCACGTCGCGTAATAAAAAAACTATCACAAATAAATTACAGCACTATCAATTAAAAGTTCAACAATTAAACTACTGATCATATACCTGAACTACTGGAGCGCCGCATAGGATGAACTGGAGTGCGGAATCGGCAGAATCAATACCTCCAATCCCCAGGATGGGGAAACCTGGTAATTTGTTGGCAACGGCGGAGACAGCGCGGAGTCCCATGGGCCGGGTTGCGTTACCGGAAACGCCGCCGTACGTTGTCGATTTGGTATTGCCTAAAGAATTTATAAAGATTAAATATTTATTTTAGAATAAACTGTAAATGAAAACACTTATTGACATATGTAATATTATATATATATATATATATGGAAATATTATAACCGCAACCCAAAAGTCGTTTATTTACTTGTCAATGTTAAAGAATTTTAATGACAGAGTGTCATTAGTTTAATTTTCTTTTTATATTCAATGGTTTTAAACGTTATCTCTTTTCTTATACAATTAAACGACGGGACGTGCGTGATGTACACCTAATGGTAAGTGATAGACCCCCCCATGACAACTTGGCGCTAGTTAGGATTGCGCTCGTCGCCTAAGATATCAGATGTTCAATCTGTTACACTAATAATTACACTCGGTACAGCACTCCTCAAACTGGAACACAGCAATGTTTGCACACTACTGTTTAACGGCGGAAATAGGCGATGCGGTGGTACTTATCTAGACGGTATCCGGCAATAGAGATCTACCACCAGCAAAAATACCATAATTGAAAAAAATATGTAGAACGAAACCTCTCTATAGACTCGGGCATCTGTTTCCAACTTAAAGTATTCTTTCATTGACGAATATGCTACTCTGTACTTACCAACAGCCGGCCAGGGTGTGGCGTTGGCTGTGACGGTCATCAAGCCAGAGACGGTGTTTATAGCTGATACACCGCTCGCACCCCCTGCGAAAATTATATAAAATTTACAGAATATAGACATGCAGACCATACAATATAAAATATTGAACTTATTAAGCAGATAAGAGTAAATCTGGATTTTTTATTTAATTATACAAGACGAGCGGGAGGATCACCTGATGATAAGTGATCCGCGCCCATAACGTGGCGCTACTTAGGATGACATACACTGCACAACATTGTTCGTGGCTTGTATACCCTTCAAACCAGAACTCAGTCATGTTTGTACACTGCTCTCTGTTCCTGTCAACCGAGACCTACCACCCGTGTATGTTTCTACAATCTCACAAATATAAGAAAAAATAAGAATGTAGAACTTACCCTCATAAGCTGCCACAGCTATAGCGACAATGTCTGTTATATTGGGCGTGAGCTTTACGAAGAACGGGATCTTGATAGCTCTCCGCACCCATTGAGATATTCCTTTCACAAGCACCGGATCCTGAAAGTGAAAAATTTCTAATAAACCAAGATTTATGTCTAAAGGGATACTTGAAAATGAATATAATAGTAAGTAGTGTAATGTGGAAATTTTTTTATACAAGATTTTTTATATAACATTTCATTTGTAGTTACCTGTCCGCAAGCCAATCCCATACCCGATTCTCCCATACCATGAGGACAGGATAAGTTGAGCTCCAAAGCATCAGAGCCAGCCGCTTCCGCTTTCACCGCCAGTTCCGTCCAGTCCTCTTCGTTGTATGAACACATTATCGAAGCTATTACAACCTGATTTGAGTGAAGAAACACATAATGCATTAATTATTGACATAAAATCATCATTAGGAAAAATCCTTTAAAAAAAAATTAAAAAAGGATTTAAGTAAATTATTAAACTATAGTACCATAAAGAAATGAGTATACAGATAAAAAAAAACCATAAAGCTTTTATAATCAATTAAAAAGGTTCTTAATTATTTTGTTTCTTGTATATAGTTAAATGTCTTAATCGTTCATATTTTTAATTTTGTTAAATTTCTCATACTTTATTCGGAAAGTCCCTTTTCAATTCGGCGATGCTCTGGCACCAATACGCCTCGCACTTCTCCGAGATCAGCTCGATGTTGAGGAAAGACCCCTGCCCTGGTCCGTAGTTCTCGCCTGAAGTGACGCCGCGGACGATACGAGGAGATACGTTCGTCACTAAATCCTTGTAAAATGAAATGGTAAAAATTAAATATTTATTTTTTTATATGACGCAAAATATTTATAGTGGACGTGCACAATGTGAAGCAGTGTATATCATCCTAGCTACCGTCACTAATGATTGCATAAATTCCCATTCACCACGTAAAAGGTTGAGAGACGTGATTGAATCAAGATGTCCCATTTTCAAATAGTAAATGCGAAGGAGTTAATCTTAACCTTATCAAGTCCGAAAGTTTTCGTGACAACGAAACCCCAGCCTTGTTGGAAAGCCCTGCGTATCATAGCGGAGCTGGTGGTGGGTGGTGCACTCGCTAAGCCAAAAGGATTCTCGAATTTTATACCGCAAACCTCCACCGACAAATCCACGTCATCTATAGGACAATGGAACTTTGGTAATTCCACCGGTGAATCGAAAGGAATTCCCTGTAACAAATATATTTTAACTGTATCAAGGCGATGAGCGCAATATTTTGCTGTGTATACTAACTAGCATCAGGCTCTTATGAGCAGGCGTATCACTTACCATCAGGTGAACGTCACGTTGGTCTGGTCGCTTAGTTGAATAAAAAAAAACCGTCGTTAACAATGTGCTGTATATTATCTTGACTAATTTCACCTTGTTATGGACAAGCATCATGTTGTTAAATAAAAGAATATCTACTAGAGGAGCAATATGCATAAAAGGATTTTTTTTTGCTATCAAACAATGCTTCTGTATTTTTTATATTATTACTTCTTTTAGTACAGAAATAATATAAGAGAAACGAAAGGAGAATCAAAATGTTTGAAAGGCGTCGCCGTCGGTTAGTGATTACGACGTCAGTCTATGTATCTTGTAACACTGTATATTTAAAAAAAAAAACTGTTAAACGCCGATGTAAACTTTGGGACAAACATGTAAAAAACTTGCATATATGTTATATTGTATATATCCATATTGTTATAGAACTACGGAAGAAATCTGTACAACAATATATTTACTTGTAAATAGCAGTGCATGTACCAAGCGGCCGTTTTCCCGTCATTGACTGATTCAACTGTAGTTTCCGCGACACCAGCCAAATCGCCCCCGACGAACACTTTGGGGTTGCTCACACTTTGCATTGTCGTATTGTCGAGCTCAGGCAGGCCCCAGCGATTCAATTTCACACTAGACATTGCTGCTTTAACTAGAAAAAGATTATCTACAATGAACCAAACATATGACCTCCAACTGATATTACTGATTCTAATATGTTGACAGCCGGAACACAGCAATGCAATTATAAAGATAGATTTGAAATATGAGGATGGTAGCTAGTCATACAAATACGAAAGGATAATACTATCTCTCACTCTTCGCCACATGCGACTCGAAAATTCGAATCAAGATCCTGACGAACTTACGTAGGTTATTATATGCAAGTGACTGCATCGCAGAGGTAATACAATTTATTACCTCCATGTTAATTATGTTTTTTTTATTGGAAGACTGGGCAAACCAGCGAATAGTTACACTTAGTTTAAAGTGATTACTGACGCCCAAGGACAATCGTAATACCAGAAGGGTAGCAGCTTTGTTGCCGACTTTTAAAGAAATCGTAACACCATATTCTGGCTAAGTATTATATTACTATGAGGAGAAAAACTTAATGATACCGTCAGTGTCGTACAATCCGGAGCCAAATGCTGAAATGATGAAGTTCGCTTTCAACTGTATCACTTGGTCAGTGTCTTCGATCCATTCGCCGTTCTCTAGTTGTTCGGTTCGACACATTTTCAACCCGGCAATCTGTTAAAAGAGATGTTGCAATATTTCATCGCTTCATCACAAAAAAAAACAAATCAAGAGTTACCACGATTACCATTGCTTTATAGCTTAGCAAAGTGATGTTTAAAGAGTACTCCATATTTTACCCATTATTATATATATACATAGGGTGGCGCAAAAATAACCTTATAAAAAGTACCTTATAACACAGGTAATAAGGTACTTTTTATAAGGTTATTTTTGCGCCACCTTATATTATCATAACATATAGTTTTTGATTTCTGCTTACTTTTCCTTCTTTGACTATCACCTCCTGAGGAGACATGAATGGCATGAACTCGCATTTCTCTTCTTTGGCTAAATCAACCTGTAAATTAGTTGGATATACCAATTAACGAAATATACGTTGTGTAAGGGCAAAAAGAGAAATGTTTTATGGTTTTTTTATCTGTAATTAACTAATACTAGACAATGAGGTGGTGGGTGGTGAAGTGCACTCGCCCAGAATAGTTGCAGTAACTAGCAGATACACAATAAAAAAATTGGTAGAGATGGGTGAACAAATTCTCTTATAAAATCCTATAAAGCCTTTTGCACCTTTAAATATTTAACAAAATTGAGATTTGATTACGACATAAAAGGCGTTGATGCTATAAAACGTATAATAAAATATAAAGAGAGGATTTTCAATTTAAAGATGATATACATTTGACTGTCTAGAGCTGTTCTACTGATGTTTTCTTATAACCGCTTTGCAACAGAAATAAACTCTAGAGTAGTGTCATCAAAGATGATAAGTCAAACAAATTTTCATCCAACTAAAAGCAAGTCTATAAAAATAACAGCTAAAACTTCAAAAGAATTAAAAGTCAATCTAAATTGATACCTCTTCCGGCACAGCCCGTATATTACTGAAGCCTTTTCTGAAAGCTACAAAGACCTTGCGCGCGCCGCAACGTAGCGCCGAGGTGGCGCAGTCGAAAGCTGTGTCGCCTGCCCCCAGCACCACAACTATACCGTGCAGCTGTGGCAATGCAGGCTTACACGCACACATACCTAGTAACAATTTTTTTTTTTAATTAAATAATGAGATGAGCGGAACTTTCATCTGATGATAAGAGAAACTCCTGCCCATTACGTTGTGGCACTAGTTATGAAGATATACACTGCTCGACATGTTAAATCTCGTTACCCTAGTAATTTAACTACGTAATGGCGGAAATAGGCGCCGTGGTGGTGAGACCTACCACCAGTAAAAGTTAAAGAATCTGGTATTAAATAGATAGATGGATAAATAAATCCGTTTATTTGTCCACGTAGTATAGAACACTTGTACACAGACAAAAACATTACATCATGGAACACAGATAAACAAAAATATGTTAACATAGTAATATTTTAGATAATCATTGCTGCCGTGTGTACTGCAATGGTACAAAGTGGCCGTAGGTCAATATAACTATTGCCACGTAGTGAACAACCCACTGATTTCCTGCTACTATCTTATTAAAGAGCGTCTATATTTTTGAGATGCTTGTGTACGCGCATGATGCAGCCGGATAGAGAAAAAGATCTAAAGTTGATTTATTGATATTAAATTCAAGAAAAATATAACTTCTGCTTGTGTGCTAGAATTATAAAATGTTAGGCTGGGAATTAATTTGTTCTTCTAAAACATATGTTTTCAATTTTGATTTAAAATAAACAATTGTAAGAGAGTTTCTTAAAGGGGGTGGTACATTATTCCAGTACTTTGTGGCTTGATAACGGAAACTACCTGCAAAAGCCACAGATTTATGTTTATAGAGTACAAGGCAAAACCGAGTGCTTCTAGTGTTGCATCTATCCAGAGTTGATGAAAGATTCAGCTTAGCGTATAGATATTCCGGTGGTCTAGATTTTAATAGCCCAAACAAAAGACAAGCAAGATACATTTGTCTGCGTGACTCCATACTCAATATTGATGATTTGTTTAAGTAGGGAGAGATGTGAGACCGCGCAGGAATGTCGAAGCAGAACCGGCAGCAGGCATTTTGAACTCGCTGTAACTATTAGGCACTTTGTTCTACAAAGGAGCCGCGGACCGTATATAATATCGCCATAGTTAAGTTTAGACAAAGTAAGAGCTTCACATAGAGCAACACGAGTTTTCGATGAAAGAAAGATGCGAATTTTATATAAAACTCTCGGACGATAAAAACAATTTTTAACAACAATTTGAATATGCTTTTCGTTACGTAGCTTTGTGTCCAAAATAATACCAAGTTTTTCACTTCAAATAACTGCTCTAAATTTTCATTATTTATTGTAACTGTTGGATTTTGATCTCGTATATATAACTTGTAATTCAGTGCCGAAAGCTATGAATTTAGATTTAAGGGGATTGATTTTTAGATTATTCTTTACACTCCACTCAGTGATACTACTTAGGTCGTCGTTTAATTTAGAAATCGCGTTTAAAATGTTATTAGGTTTATCTGATATATAAAGATGTACATTGATAGTTTTCTCTAGATCTGCCGAATAAATGATGAAAAGTAAAGGACCGAGTATTGACCCTTGTGGTACACCATGACCACGTTGCGATACAGAAAAAATACAGGTACCTTCAGCCATTTTTAGTTTTACAGTTTGAGATCGGCCGATTAAGCAACTATGAAACCACTTCATACTATTTTGACACAGCCATAATAGTTTAATTTTGAAAGTGAGAGTGGAATACTTAGACTGTCGAAAGCACGTGAAAAATCTAACAAAGCTAATATGGTTTCTCGTCCTATATCTTGCTCTGCAAGAATATTATATGTGACATCCAATAACGCTGTAACCGTACCACGGCTGCCTCGAAAACCAGACTGCGACAGCGGTAACATGTTGGTTTCAAAATATTTATTAACTTGATTAAAAACGGCTCTTTCTAATAATTTTGACAAAAACGACAAAATGCTTATTGGTTTTAGATCTTTGGGGTCAAGAGGATCGTTAGTTTTGGGAATGGGAGTCACCCAAGCTGTTTTCCATTGGGCAGGAACAGTTCCAGTAATAATGAAGTGATTTATTAACTCAGTTATAACACTCAAAGTACGTAGTAAAGTTAAAATTACCATGTCACTGCTGATACCGTTACACCCAAGGGCATTTATTTTAATAGATTTAATATAAGCTGCTATATCACTTTCCGAAACGGTATGCATGTGGAACGTTTTGTCAGAATATTGATGAGAGTCGAAGTAGGTTATTTCGGTAGTGGAAATAGGATTGGCTGAATGAATGTTTAAAAAATGGTTATTTATAATATTTGGATCAATAAGACACTCCGGTAAATTCTTGTCTTTACTACGATCAATAAGAGTACTTTCGTTTAAGATTTTTTCAAAATATTTTGCTTTTCCAAATTTATATGAAAATTAAAGTAAGCTTGTTTTTCGTTGCTGATACTCGTCTTGGCCGATTTTTTAAGGTGTTAATAATAATGTTTATTTGTATCCGACGGAGTTTTACGATAGGTTTGATAGGCACTGTTACGCATATTCATGATCAGTCTATATTTATCAGTAATCCACGGTAAACGATGATTCCCTGATTCTTTTATTTATATATTTATATACCCCCGCCTTTTCCGCCGCGCATGCTTAATGGACGTGGGAATCTTATCAAACGATAAACAGGAGCTGCTGGTACAGCGCTTCGTTGACCGTTTCATTAATCGCTACAATAGCTGCTCTAAAACGTTTGTATATTATTTACTGAATTCGTGATAGTCCTTTATAAACTTCATAATTCTTGTTTCATTTATTTTACAGTGCATCAAAGGCCGACTCCTACCATATGGACTAACGATCTGGTAAAGATAGCACTGAATCGTTGGATGCACATGGCATTAGACAGGTTGAACCAGAAATCCAGATTGAAAAGAAAAAAAGAAATATCATAAAAGTTGTTTTAAATATATGTGATATATATTATATATCAACGTACCTCTCTTACTTCCTTTGGACACCTGTGGCAAAAAGTTCTTACTGGTGTAAAAGCCCATCTCTTGCGTTAGACCTTTGAATATTGGAATACTTGTGGGCTCCGGTAGACCAATGCCAAGGAACACTGCCGCGTGCCCTTTTTGTAGTAGCGCCTGCAATTATTATAAAAGATTTTTTTAGTTCTTTTATTTATTTGTGACCGCAATGACATCTGATACAAATACCAAAATACAACTAAAAGGTCAAGCAGATAATTACAGTTGCTTCCTTAAATAATCTCCCTGAGGACATTTTTGGTTTACACAATTCAGCAACGAGGAGTGAAATAAATAATACATTAATAATTAGCCAAATTAAAAAACAAGTCTATATTAAAAGAAACGGTACAGTTGTTAAATTGTCTCCTCTTTACTAATAATACCGAAAGTAATTAGTTTAGAATGTAAGAATCTGATAGTCTTTCAGTAGGGCTCTCCTATTGAATACCATCTAAGTAGGTAAGTAGGTGCCAAGCAATAGTGTAAAAATATTACTGTGTTGATTTAAAAGTAACTGTAGCTAGTAAAATTAATGAAATAATGACTACTTAAAATATCTAGGTACCGAGCGGAATTTAGTGGAGTGTATGTTATCCTTACTAGCAGTACATTGTTATGAGCAGATTTATTACTAACATTTAGGTGAATGTAGCTCGAGCAGGAGCTTGACCTTATCGAATAAAAATAATAATCATGATATGACACTTACATCAACAGTAATGTCATCCGTGGCGAGCTTCCTTCCCGTTTCGAACTTGACTCCCATGTCTTTGATAAGCTTTATTTCAAACTGCACCACATCAAACGGTAGCCGATATTGTGGGATTTCGGATGAGCTGATTAAATTGAAATGCCTTATTAATATTATGTTTTTTTTTTCTACATCGAGCCGTGATAATAAGGCCATAGATAGTGAAGCTTAATCGCCCAGAATACTCTGATTTTCATACGTTAACAGACAGAACATAACGTTGCTATAACGGCGGCAGTTTTACAAAATGGGAATAAAGGTAAATAGTCATGCGGATTCGAAAAAACCCTACCACTACCCAAACTCTACAGCAAGTGATTCCTGGTTCGATTTCTGGACCCTCCAAAAAAATTTTCTTTAGCACCGTGGATATTTCTTAATAGATCGCAAGTATCATAGAAATAAAATGATATGATTATTATTAACAGTAGCGTATTTTTTTCCACTCAAAATACATTATATTCCTATACATCTAATTACTGTAATAGTTAAATACAAATCAAAGTTATTCATTCCAATTCGTTTAATTACCTTAGTCCGCCGAGATAATTTTCCTTTTCGTAAACAGTAATATCCTTGTAGCCCAATCTGGCCAAGAAGCAGGCACAGCTGATACTTGCAGGGCCACCTCCTATCAAGGCAATTTTTTGAAGACCACTCTTCGGCAAGGGTTTGGTCTTTGGGTCCAATGTTTGAGGGATACCCATTCGCATGAAGATCTGAAAAATAAAATATATATCGAATGTTACATTTATGATGTATTCTTCATATGAGCATTGTTTTGTAATGGATGTGTGTTTTAAGCCAACGTACATCAACAGCGAAATGTTGCAAGCCGCCGATGTTGATGGCACCTTCCTCACTCGCGTGCAGGTTGCAGCCACCGACACAGAGGTCACTAGTGGGGCACACCATCCCACACGTCAGTCCCAATGGATTATCAGACAGGATAGCTTTCGCAGCGCCATAGTAGTTCTGAAAATAGTTTACATACGTTTAAGTTTTACAATTTAACAATCTTAAAGCTTTCAGATAATGTTTTAAATATCTTAAAAGTTATTCTAAAACTGTTAATTTCATAATGAAGTTATTTTGATTAAAAATCCTTAAAAAAAATTAAATGAAAATTTAATCAAACGAATGGAGAATACAGTACAAACAAACACATGGTATAAACACGTGAAAACTTCAAATATTTCAAGATCTACCAACCCTGTTTGCGATGCTGGTGATGAAGCTCTTGACATCGATCTGAGTAGGGCAGGACTTCTGGCAGGGTGCGTCTGCGCATTTGAGACATCGCGCAGCCTCGCGAAGAGCACCGCGCTCAGACAGAGTCGTGTGCTTGATGTCATCGAAGTTTTTCTCCAGAGAGGGGCATGTCTTGAAAACATTTTTTTTATTGAAACATGTTTTAAGTTTGTAATTTAAAAATGTTGTATCTTTAATAATTTATGTCTTTAACAGTTCAATAGAGAACGGGCTTTCTTTTCGACTTTCCTTCCTTGTGGGTACAACTACGATATCCGGGATCTATTCCGAAATGTATTTTTTTGTTTCAATCTTTTTTTCTACTCGGCACGAGTAGAACGTTTACCTGTTACACAGAACAGTGTATACCAGGTAAACATTATACTTGTGGTCTTGGAACATAAGATTTTAAGACTCGTTAAAAATTTTCCTACGCACAACAACATTCTATGTTCTCTCGTATATATATAGTTTGAAGTTTGGCGACAGAAAAATGGGAGTCATGGGAGTCCATGGTACCTATGAAGATAATCTCCAGCGATAGAGGTCTAATAGTAAATTTTCTAATCTAATTTTCTTATATCATAAAAAACTTTTATATAATTGAAAACTTACCGTGCACTTTCTATCCGCGTTACGTTTCCAATGCTGCTTGTTCTTCTTAGTCACCGCTGATGGGAGAAGGTTCGTGTAGGGCTTCACAGTCGGATTGAGCCTCAGCAAGTTCTAGAATAGTAATACAGTTGCTAATACAAAAAAAAAAAGAAAAAGCATCCATTAAATCCATTTATTTATCATGATTATTGAAGTTATTCCAAATCTAGAATCCTATGCTAAAGAGAAAACTTATATAAGGTGATTTTTTTTTTATACAATTAAGCGACAAGACGAGCAGGATGTTCACCTAATGGTAAGAGAAACGCCCGCCCATAACAACGAGGCGCTAGTAAAGATGTTATACACTACACCACATTACGCTCATCGCCTGACACATAAGATGTTGTCTCGTTACCCCAGTAATTACACTAGCTACAATGCTCTTCAAACCGGAACACAGTAATGTTTGCACACTACTGTTTGTCTGCTGCAATAGACACTACGGTGGTAACTACCTAGACGGTTTCTAGCAACAGAGACTTACCACCAGTAAAATAACTAAGTATGATAAGTTTCCATTAATAAATAAATAAAAATCAATCATGCTATAGCATGAGTGGTAAGAGGTTTCGCCCAACATCTTACGGAGATCAAGTCAAGCTCACCTGCGATGCACCAGACTAAACAACAAACGAGGCTCTTAACTACCCACCAACTCGCACTGAATCAGCGTAGTGGAGCTAAGGCCCAGTTCGCTCTCAATGAAGATCCTTGAGGGAGGCCTATGCCCAGCAATGGCTTATGCGGCTGATAAAAAGCTAAAGCAGGTTTTGTAATAGAATACACGATGAAACCTATATTATTCTTTCATCCTCATTATAAATGGTTTATCAGCTGTTACGTTACTAACTTTTTACTGGAAAATGCGACTAATCTTATTATATATGTAAATGATTACCGCTGTAATAATTTATTACTAGATAAAAACTTTTTTTTCTTAATTCTCTGTTGGTAGCAACATTTTAATAATTTCTCACTGTACAAGCTGGTTGTAAATCTTTATCTGTTAACATAATCTTTAGATAACTCTATGAAACGTTTACATATCTTTTTGTTGCTTATACAAATGTAAGATAAAAGAAGATATTGACATAATCTTACTATACAAGGTTATCGCCATCGAGAAGTAATTAAAAAAAAAACAGTTAATCAGTCGTCCGTATTATCATCATCATTCGTATACTAATACAAAATGTTTATACAGAAATGATAAAATATTTGATGTATAAAGCTCTTTTAATTCGTAATCCGGAATACTTGCGCCACATAACTGATGATACTGTTAAATAGCAAAATAAAAATATCAAACATGACACAGAGACAAAAAAAATATTTTTTAATAATTATTCATAAAATATGTCTCTACGAAATGATCATTCTCTTTATTATATTTTTTATAAATTACCTATAGGAGACTCTTAATTCACGTATGTTTTCTTCACTGTAGGGCTTTTTTTATACAATTAAGCGTCGAGACGAACGGGACTTTCATATGATGGTAAGTGACACGCCCCTCCATAACAACGTGGCACTAGTTACGAAGGTATACACTGCACCACATTGCGCTCGTCGTCTAAGACATGTTGAGTCTCGTTACCGCAGTAATTACACTAGCTACAGCGCTCTTCTAACCGAAAGACAGTAATGTTTGCACACTTATGTTTGTCGGCAGAAATAGACGATGCTGTGGTACCCACCTTTTTTTTTATTCCGGTGGGGTAAATCTTCAAAAAAAATACCCTACTTCTGGGAGAAAGGCAGGGTTATGTGAAATTCTTATTCATTAAAACCCCTTCGGTGGTCTGCATTAGTGCATTCGGAGAGGCTCCGGGATCTCGTACAGAACACACCGGTGCCCCTCTACACTTTGTGTTAACACGCTGCCCCATGCAAGTTCGCTTATTGAGCGATAGGGGACCCCCCCTCAAGGCCCGCGAAACTCCGGGACCCTTTTAGTCGCCTTCAGTGTTAACAACCTAGACGGTCTCCGGCAACAGAGCCCTACCAGTAGTTAACGGTACGGTTATTGGCGGGAGTGTCATATACCATCAGGTGAACGGCATGTTCGTCTCATGGATTCATAGAATAAAAAAAAAAATATGTATACAATGTTGGACTACGAGTGAAATCGCAGACAATTGTTGATTTTAAGCTTTTGTTTCTACAGAGACTTCGCACAGTTTAGTTTCAATTTATCTCGACACAATTTTTTTGTTTTAATTTATTATATATAGAATCGCATCGACAGTAAGTTTTAAATAAAATAAAAAAAAATGACACTAATAATCGTCACTTAGAACTAGAGCGTGTAAAAACCCTGACCTTTATGTTTGCTTTAATTTCTTATGTGCTAAGATTTTTATAGACGCCAGTATAGAATGTTAAAATCTTGACGACAGGTTAGTTAAAAATTCCAATCCAATGCTGTCACTGCTCGTATACTAGATTTTACTGCTTAATAAAAAAAGGTATCTACGAAATCTTCTTTAACTATTTTTCAATAAATTTCTTTTATAACATTACCACAGGTTTTGTCCTTCCTTACATTTTTTTTAAAATTCTTTTTTCGGTTGATTTTGATTTTTGAATGGAAAAATTATAGTAAACAAAATATTATTAGCTTTATTTACTATTCACTATAACATTCACATTCATATATTTATAGGTTAGTTATTTATTAAATTAAAAATTTTTATTAAAAGTTTACAATATTTCCACCACGAAGGCTACGAATCAAGGTGTCACAATTGTTATCACGTTTCTTTGTTGTGAGTGACACTGTACTTATACATTTGACAAAGAAAAGATTAAGTACAATTAAATAATTTATTATTACTAATCTAAAATCATTTAATCTACATACAATATATTTATTAACAAAATCTTTAAAGCGCTGTTTTTACTTTAGTGACATAAACATTGGTAGATCAAGGTTATTAAGAAGAATGCGAATTTCGTGAAATTAAAATACCAAGGTTCAAACAGGTCTCACCTCTATGTCTGGTAACTCTTGACTTAATAATTTCGCCATGTCAGAATTTTTACTTTGCCACAATAATAGTTAGGATTTATTTTGTAAAAAAAATCGCGGCACAGTGGACTGCGCACTGGCAGCGCCACAATTGCGACTGATCGTAAAACGATATGGAATGTACGTTATGTATGTAATCTTTATTACAAAGAACAACGTAAATTGATCTCTCTATTAGTATTTATAAACTTGTAAAATATGCGTATATCTACGCGGAGGCGCTTAATTTAAAACTACGTTACGTTACGTTTTAATGGCACATAAAATAGTTAATTGATTTTGTATTACATACATGTACTGAATTTTATAGAATGATATCCTACTTTCTCTGCAAGTCGGCCCCTTAGTGCTGACAGCCGTAACTCCTTGTTGATAACCTAATTCTCACGGTGTTACGCTGGTTATTTCTGTTTGACGCTTTACGCATGGTGTTGTATAATATATCAAGGTGTGTCAATGACCTCGTTCACCATACATACAAAATAATATCAATGTCTCCCCGATATATATTGAGAGTAACTGACCTTCAAAACGCGCTACGGTGCAGCATTTACTGTTATTTCGTGAGGATTGTATGTACTACTAAACATCCATTAAAATAATAAAATAAATAATATTAGTGAGAAGGGTAGACGCAAGAGTAAAAAAAAAACCAACATTTGAACAGTTAATATAAATATATTTTGAATTATTCAGAGGCTTCACAATATTTGGAAGAATTACTCGAGGGCCGAATATGATCGACTCACATCTGCCGGCGCATCTTTAGACATATAATTTATTATTTGTATAAAAATAATATTATACAAGCCGATACACCTGAATGCAAAGCGTGGCACACAGTACATTTAATCGCATCGTGAAATACAATTAACAAGGACAATAACAAATACTACCACCGATATAATAATTACAGACCGAAACAGTTACAAGGATAAATTTCAAATAAATATTTTCGCGCGCAGTGACATCAATAAGTTTTTATTTTTATCTATGGATCGATGAGTTCCCGGGCTTGACAGATACGCACGTAAAATTTAAAAAAAAAAGAAAAGTTGTATCAAAAAATACATGGAACATTTTCTATTGTCTACATACAAAGTAGCGCACTTCAATATTTTTTTTTACAAAAGAATTTACGATCCATATCCTGGATATTATAAGTTCAAAAGTAACCAAAACATTCAATGCCCCCTTTAAAATGAATCTAGTTATGATAAAAAAAAAATGCGACACCAGTTAATACGGTGCGTATCAAATCGTTTAGTTAAATTTAACACTAATTTATTGTTATTTACATGATGATTCTTCTAAATATTTGCATCTGAACAATACATACATTAAAATCTTACCAGCTAGTGTACCTATTCGTGCAATTGCTCGTGTTTTTTTTTCTCGCTCGACATCAAATTTAAAAAAATAAAGATGAATAGACGTTCGTCGATGTAAGAAAATATCAATGGCATCGTAATGAATATAAGAAAAAAAAAAACATTCACAATTGCACACACCTTAAAATGCTTACGTGTACTATCTATTTTTCATCTTATTCATTTAGGAGTTGGATTTAGACAGTAATTAACTTATTAACTAGTAAATACCAGTTGTAATAGTGCCGAGATATTAACGAAAGCGCCATAAGGCGATTAGAAAAGCTTACAATTGTCAAAAACAAATTACAGGCCGTGACTATAGTCAATTAAAGCCTAAACCCATTATCACATTTTCCGCGAAAAAAATGGCTCCCTATTTTTTTTGTAATCAAATAACTGCGAACGAAACGAAACGGACTGTATAAAAATATTATAGTGTCCATCCCGATTTAGTATATTTTTATATATATGTATATATATATGCTAAATAGTTGTGCGGTTTTCCAGTTACCCCATGTTGATTTATACCGAAACCCATGTATACTTTATGTCAATACACCAGTTCACCCAAACTGTATTAAACTCGGTCGGTGTGCTACGTTTATTATTTTTATTGTAACAGTACTTTAATTATTATTTCTGCAATGTACAGATATAAAATATACATAAATTCATATGTATAGGTGTAATAGCAAATTATTTTAAACGGTGTTAAGAATAAAGTAACAATCCATGTTTTATAGCACTCATATCCATATGATGAAAAAACGATATCGAAAAGTTTATATTATTTATAAAGTAATACATATTATCGCCATTAAGGATATAACTTTCGAAATCGGTTTTGAAAATGTACATTATTTTTTTTCGTTTCATCCAAAAAAAATACGTCTAAAGAATAACATTGATAGGTTAAAACAAAATAATAGCTCAATACTTATACAAAAACGTAAACGATGGCGGCTTGCTCTAATTAAAATAATAGCGTAAGAATAAAGACAAAAAACTATTAATAATTTTACGGCATTAATTTTTAAACAAGAAAATGTTAAAATATAACCGTACAAAACTGTTTTTTTTTAACGACTGCGCATTAGTTTTTACAAGGTGCACGACAAAAATTCACTTAGCGAATACTGAATGTACTTCAAAATCGACACACCGCAGTGGTATACAACAATCGGGAACAAAAAAAAAAAAAAAAATATAATCAATAATAAATCGAAAAATATAATCTCTGTCTAACACAAATTTCAACAATTCCATAATATAACGACCGGCGAAACTTTCGTTGAACGCCGAGACAGCAACGTGGCCGGCGGTGAGTTTGGTTTCTTCAGCAACAACGCGGGAATGTATCTTAGTAGCGGAAACAAACAAACAAACACGAGCACCTCGCGAGGACAAGTTTTAAAACTTATTTATTGGGAGGTAAGAAATAGCTCGCCTTTACAGAGAGGGAAGGTAAGGTAAATGTTTAAAACATCAGCCGACAGACGTCCACTGCTGGACATAGGCCTTCCTCAAAAATCTCCACATCGATCGATCATGTGCTGCCCGCATCTTACTGCTTCCTTCCTTCGCCAGATCGTCGGACCACTTAGTGGGGGGCCTACAAACAAGGCGTGTTCCGACGCGGTCGCCATTCGAGGACATTGGTGCCTCATCGGCTGTCAGTCCTTCGAGCGATGTGTCCTGCCCATTGCCACTTGAGATTAGCAATCTTTTGGGCTATGTCGGTGACCTAAGTTCTCCTGCGGATCTCCTCATTTCTGATTCGATCACGCGGGGAAACCCCGAGCATAGCCCTTACCATTGCTCGTTTAAAGCATAATAATAATTATTATTTATAATTTTTCTCGCAAAATATTCTTTACGAACAATTCAATGAAATAAGAGACGCGTCTTAACTTTTTTTTGTCCTTGTTGAAAAGACAATGGACTAAATACCATACAGCCAAAACTTTAGACGTTTGTAATTTATTCTTTTAAGCACAAAAACAATAATTTTGCTTGCTATGTTTCACATTAGTACTTTCACATAGTAAAATTTTACAATCTTGATTAATCTTAAACAATCTTAGTATAAAAACTTTCTTCAGTCATATACAAACAAATCTATTTAAAAAATAAGACAGGTCATAACTATTTTTTCCCTCAGTAGAAAAGACAAAGGACTAAACGCTGTACAGCCGAGTCTAGAGTTTGATTTTTATGCGTTAAACTTACAGAGTTTTACATAATGTGGTAGTACATAATATATAAAGCGTTTACAAAATAATAATAAATTCAAATATTTATAGTTTCATTTTAATGTTAATTTACGGTTATGTTGTAAATGTACCTATTTAAATAATATACACAAACGACATTGGCAGTAAAATTTTGACAGATTATATAAAAAAGCGTTTACATATACGGAGCTCACTCACACCAATTCACGTTACATTTAATGATGCGTATTAAAACAGTACAAATTAAATTCTATTGATGCATTATTTGCAGTTCATTTTACTTAGTTGTTTACAGCACTCTGTTGCGTCTTATAAGGGACACGGAGACGGATCTTTCGGTGACATGTTGGATAGCTGTTCACAATGGCATTGATCTTTTTCTGCACTATCTGAAACAAATAAATGTATGTAGGTGAAGTTTGATACAAAATTGAGAGGAAACAATTATTAATGTTATTACAAATTCAACGCATGAATACAGCTAGTTCATTGGGCTTCAACATCTAAGGGACGTCTGTGGAATAAACGTTAAAATAACATGTTAAATCACACATTGACGGAAACCTAAACTTATCTTCACTTCGCCCGCCTTATAAAACCGGACGGTGATGTCAGATTATCTTTTTTTTTCTTTTTATTTATCATTCAATTATCGTACAGTACAACAAAAAATAATATAGTTAGCATTGAAAAATGCCACGAAGGTTTGTCAACAATGCTACGGTTAGAATCAGTCATCGAGACCATTAACTGATGCAGAGCATACACATTATAGAATATCAACCTATGATAATCTATAGGAGACAAGAGCTAGGTAAGCGTAATACACTACGTTTCAGGATAATTAGGTTTGAGGAAAATACGATTTTAGACTATACTTAACGTTTTGATGGGTTAGTGTATTTTTAACTGTTGAGGGTAGTTGATTTGTAAGCCGAGGTATCAAGTAATGAAAGCGCGATCTAGAACAAGTATGCTGTAATAAAATTAAAGTGTGCTGTGCCCAATTTATCATCAGCCCTTTGATATAGTGTTAACATTTCCTACCCAGGATAATTAACCGATAGTGAGACACCAACACTAATTCTTTACAACTTATAGAATATTTTAAACAATTATTATTTAGAACAACTATCATAGGAATGAAAGGGGCTCACAACTGAAATGTAACTCTGCGCTGGATCCCTAATTTATAACAATAAAATACTTACCAATTCAGCAATAACATCTTTAGTAATCTAACTCTATATGTTGCCGGAGGCTGTCAAGATGAGGTATTACATATCTAGGTGACATGTATGTAAATACTTCATTTAGCGACGAAACACACAGTGAACAGGCAGAAGAATATCACAGAAGAAAACATATTTCTTGTTTGGTTTTCTATTCTATTAATTTAGATTTTATTGAAAGGAGATAGAGTGTAAAAAGAGTAGATTATGAGTTCACTGTTTATAAGACATGATAACATGTCTGCTGATTCCACTAGGAAACGGTAGGTAAACGGTGATGATTGTTATGAGATTTATCACAATCAGGTGAATACCTCGCTTGTCTTGTACTTCGTTTACTGGTTTCACATCATAATACCATTTTGAACTCACAGTTTAATATGGATATGAAACTATACAACTGGTCAAGTGGAATCAGTGTTAAGGTTGATGATGAGAAGTTCGATGTTACCTCAACGTGTGCGTCAAACTTAAAGCAGCCTGCAGGGTCGTTTCTGTGGTTTGACGCGCGGCGCGGGGCAGAGCACGGCGCGGATGGCCTCGTCGAACACAGTCTTTAGCCCCTTCTGCGTCAGCGCGGAACATTCCAGGTACTTCACAGCGTTTACTTCCTTCGCCATGCTAAGGCCCTGCAAAGAATACACAGTTTAGTACACCTCCACAGCGTTCATTTCTGTCGCTACACAGCTGTATGACCATTTCTTGTTATAATCTCTCAAGAGAAAGAAAAGAAACTTATACTGGATGTTAGGAGAGCGTTTCTGAAAACGAAGACAGACGATAGTATTAATGACACCTTTGATGATGGGACGGAAAAAAATTGATTCTGATAAAAAAAAAATATATATATTTTAAAACGTTTTATTAGCATTATTTACTCTCCATCATGTTAGTACAGCTAAATGAAATGATATTTTATAAAAAATAGATTACTTTACTATAAAAACAACTATCGTTTTATTTAACTTTACTGACATGATGGAGCGTAAATAATGCTAATAAAGTTTTAAAAATATGATTTTTTTTTTTAATCAGGATCTATTTTTTTCCGTCACATCATCAAAGGCGTCATTAGTACTATCGTTTGTCTTCATTTTCAGAAGCGGTCTCCTAACACCCACTATTTGTGAGATCAAATTAATTTCTTAGTTACACATTCGATTGCGTCCTCTTGCCAACGTAGAACTAAACCAAATTAGGTATGGACAGTCAACTCATCTTGGTGCGCAGCTCTATGTGTGTGCGTGTGCTTGTAAGTATGCAACTGCATTGTGTCAGTGACGCGGCAATCGTCTGTAAAGTAGACTATACTTCTTCAAGCTTGAAACACAAATAGCACTGCGCGCCGAGATGATTTAAAATGTTTATACAGATATTTCAGCTCGACAGTAACAGCAAGTACGTACCTGCGGGTAGGTGATAGGAGCAAGCTTCTTCTCCTTCAGCTTCTCGATGGTGTCTTTGTCTTCACGGAGATCGAGCTTAGTACCGACCAGGATGATGGGTGTCGACGGGCAGTGATGTCGCACCTCCGGATACCACTGCAAACCGTAAATAATTTATTGAAATGAAACAAACAAGAAAGGTGTTATAAATCAGTTATGAATTATATCATTTTCAGACGAAAAAAAAAACAGTGCCTATTTTAACCACTCCATGAAAAGATGAGTCGTCATAAAGTAAAGATAGTCCGCCAAATTGATAACCATCTCCTCGATGTCGCCGTTTAAAAACGAAGAGCTCTTGTATTTCAAATGAAAGAAAAAAATGTGTATGTGATTTATTGAGACGGGTTAGATTTTTTTTATTCCTACCTTCGCACGAACATTCTCGAAGGATGCCGGGTTTACGAGCGAAAAGCATATAAGGAACACATCGGTCTGTGGGTATGAGAGGGGTCGAAGTCGGTCGTAGTCCTCTTGCCCAGCCGTATCCCACAGGCCCAGGTTGATGGGTTTCCCGTCAACCATTACATTCGCAGAGTAATTATCGAATCTGTAATAATGAGGTTAAAAAATTATCAATGTAGAAGTATAAAAATCACCATAGTAGATGTAAATGAGAGACAAATGATTTGATAAAATGGTTTCGGTCTTTAGAGAGCTACTATGATATATATAGGGTGGCGCAAAAGTAATCCTCCTATCAGAAAATGCTATAAATTTTGCCTTGATATAAAAAAATTAAAAGACCAAATAAAAATAATCCACAAGAAGAATCAAAATTTTTCATATTTTTTTTAAATTACAGCTAAAAACAACGAAATCGCAAAAATAACCTTCCGATGTTTTTTGGCTGTAATTTAAAAAAAATATGAAAAACTTTGATTCTTCTTGTGGATTATTTTTATTTGGTCTTTTAATTTTTTTATATCAAGGCAAAATTTATAGCATTTTCTGATAGGAGGATTACTTTTGCGCCATCCTATAGAAGCAGATATACATGTAGTCCCTTTTTTAATCGTGGTTCAACTTGAATTGCGCCACAACAACCAAGTTTCTGTATTGGATCCAGTAGTAAAATACAAAAGTACCGAAATTATACTCCGGAGTGATGATTCAAATGCCAAGGCCACACTATCGGCAAACAAACTCAGCGTGTGGGAGGTGAGGTGCCCGGTTCGAATTCTATTTACATTCTATTGATTTAATGGTATGTAAACTAAACTTCTACTTTGCTACGATTGTGCTATACAAAATTATTAAACGTTGAAACGCCCTCACTCTTAGTAACTATTCCTATTGTATACAAATTGTTTTAAGTGTACATGTATGTATAAAGTGTTAAATGAAGAAAATTACATGATTTAAAAAAAAATAATAATGTACTATAAAAAGTGGAACACCTACGTAATGCAATGGTTAGGATTCTGAAATAAAAAATTTTTCTAATCTAACTAAGAAATGTTCTTATCCTTTGGAATTTATGTTAGCTGAATAACAAATTCTATAATATGGGACAGATTCTCTATACTTTATAAAGATCTGTTAGTGCATAGCTATATTCATTTTAATATTCTGAGATTGAGATAAAACGGTCAAAGATTGACTTTTTGCAATTATTTTATTTCACTTACAAAAAACATAAAAACCCTAGTAAGTTTGATTAAAGTAAAAATCAACAGACGTATGAGTGTGAATAATTTTCATTAGTAAGAAAACTTCGGTTGAACTAAAAAAAAAAACGTATTGCCAAGTACGATAGTACATGTAATACTTTTTAATAAAAAGTTGAAGCTGAACATAGTATCGATATCGGTCAACGGGATGTCTTCAATCATTTGTTCAATTGATATCCGCTCTGGCAATTTCGACCGCCAGCGATTATTCGCAGCTACTCTAGAGCATCAGATAAAATTGACCAAGTTTCTGTTTGTCCAGCTTTGATTAACAGGCTCGAAATTCTATCGCACTAACAACAGAGCCATCACCGCTTCTTTAATTAACTATGGCCATCATAAATGAATTATGAAATATCCAGTGTGAAAGGTAATAGGTGTAAAAGATCTGGAGGGGCTAAAGTATAGCTCGTATCCTATCTATGTATGCAATACCCCATCCAAAAACAATGGTTTTAGAGTTATTAATTTTTTAAATATTTTTCAATAAATTCTCGAGTTTGTAGGGAAAAAATCGATGATTTTATTTCTTACTTATTTCTACACAAGTTTAATGTAATAATTATTTTTTAATCATTGTTTTATTAAATGAAATTAATAATCATCACTTAGAGGCTAAAACTTTTACCTTTCACCCTGTATACTGTTATAAAAAAATAAATAAAGCAAGGTATACTCACACTGTAGGTATATACTCGCCGGGGAAGGCGTTTGTGGTGTAACTGATGAGTAGGCAAGTTTTACCCACGGCACTGTGAACAAGGAAGAGATTGTTAAACTTGACCGAAACCACAAAAATACTTAAGTAATGTATAATGTTACAAAATCGTGTTTCAAGACTTGTTAGCAATGCTGTTTGACTTTAGACGGCTTGTGGTAAACCACTTCGAGTAGGTTCAAATAAAAGTCTAGCAAGCCAACTTATGACACATGCATTGTATTAAAATATACTTAAAGTGATTATATTCGTATGTTTGCTAGATAAACGTTAAAAATTTAAAATATGTTTTTATTCGATGAAGTAACAGAAAGATTGAGCCGTTCATCTGATAGTGATTCGCCTACCTATAATAACGTGGCGCTAATTAGGTTAATGATCGCATTGTGCTCGTCTCCTTGTGACACCAGATGTTCAATCTCGTTACCCCAACAATTTTACTACTTATAGCGCCCTTTACACTGGAACACAATGGTATTTGCACATTACAGTTCGGCATTAGACTTAAGAGGTGCGTTGGTACCTGGAGGACCTCCAGCAATAGAGACCTACCACCAGTAAAGATATATTAAATTTACTTAAATATTTTATTATCTTATTTAACTGAGTTACAAGAGCTGATGGTTATGATGGCTTATATAAAATGAACACTTGAAAAGATTGTGATCCACTATAGGACCTCTTACGCAGGACGCAGATGTTGCGATGCTTGTCGTCGACTCAAAGGACAAACAACTCTTAAGCACGTTCCTGCTAGTTAAGACGAAGGAGCAAGTCAGCGACTGTGATTGTTAAGTTGGCCGCCAAACTTAAAATATACATAATTCTTTTATTTATCTAACACTAAATGTTCTATACGCTTTAGTTCCAAAAAGACCTACACAATATTATAAGATTTCACTAGAACATTTATATAATAATTTCTTATATTTACGCGAACAATATAAATTTAATAATACTAAATTTTACGCATATCCGTAACCATTACATAAGGTTTAGTGGACCACAAATTCTTGGAAAATATACACTAATTACTACCAAGGATAATTCGAGTGTCCATTGAAATAAAAAAAAAAACCAACTAATCTCAAAAGAGAAGATAGGTGCGCAATACAACCTGCTTGGGATCCTATCATTAATCCAATTAAATGAAATATCAAACATACCAATAGAAGACTTCTAGACACAACGAGCTCAGTCTGTTTAGATTGAACAACAAATAATATTAGGTACTGATCACTTTGATCTGAAATATCTACTTTCTGATTAAGAATTCTAAATTTCATTTAGCTGATACATTTAAGTTTTGAAAACAGTCACTCATTTGTTTTTTCCTCATTATTTCTTTCTTTGGCGTCGCTTATTACCGCACAATGGAAAACATGAAACATCGGCATCTTTACGAGTACGAGTTCTACCGTGGCACCAGTGCTGCAGAAACAGCTCGAAGGATTAATGATGTATACGGCGCTGGTGTCGCATAAGAAAGCATGGACGTTTTTGGTTTCAACGTTTTCGTTTTGGAAATCTCGACCTTCAGAACCAACCCCGTGGACGGCCGGAGACCAAAGTGGAAAACGAAGAATTAAAGGCTATTGTGGAAGCAGATCCATCACAAAGCACTTGTGATAGCTGTAGGCTTCCGAGTAAGTGACAAAACTGTATTAATCCACTTGAAGCAAATCGGAAAAGTGAAAAAAACTTGAACGATAGGTACCTCATGAATTGAGTGAATCGAACTTGCAAACCACGCCTCGACTGCTGCTGCTGTGTTACTTTGCTCAACCGACACGATAATGAAGGGATTTTAAATCGAATCATTACTTGTGATGAAAAGTGGATACTGTACGATAATCGGAAGCCTTCGTTGCAATGGCTGAACCGTGGAGACCCAGCCAAATCCTGCTCTAAACAAAAATTGATTCAGAAAAAGTTACTTGTGAGTGTTTGGTGGACTAGCATCGGTGTCGTTCACTACAGCTTTCTAAAATCTGACCAAACGATTACGGCAGATATCTATTGTCAGCAATTTCAAACCATGAAGGAATAACTAGCTGCTAAACAACCGAGATTGGTCAATTGCTCTAGGCCACTGCTGCTTGAAGACAACGCAAGACCACACACTGCACAACAAACAACCACTAAGTTAAAAGAGCTATAATTGTAATGTCTGCGACATCCACCATACTCCCCGTACCTTGCCCTAACAGATTACCATTTTTTCTGGAATTTGGACAAATTCCAGAAAAAATGGTTTGGGTGAAAAAATGGGTTTGGACAAGGACAAAAATTCAACTCCGACGCGGCAGTCCAAACCGCGTTTAAAGAGTTTATTGATTCTCGCCCCCAAGGTTTTTTTAGTAAAGGGATCAACTATGAGATGGCAAAAGTGCATAGATAATAACGGTGCATACTTTAATTAAATAAAGTTTACAAAAAAAAAAAATACTTTATATTCCTCCCGTACAACACGCCAATTTCATATGTAAGGACCTAATAATTACAAAGTTACAGATATACCCCTTGAAAGATACACAAAGCAGTCGAAACGTCGAGATAATAAAAATAACTAAAATAAAAACAAACGCAATAAATTCAGTAAAATTGTAAAAATAATAATACATCTTGTATAACATTCTAAGTTTAAGTTGAGCTTTAAATAATTGATTGTACTTTCTTTAATGAGAGCAATATAGAGTTAATTAATGAAGCAATCAACATTCCATAAACCACAGTGGTAGTAGGTCTCTGCTGCCGCCGTCCGCCTAGGTAGGTATTGTGCAAACATTACTGTGTTCCGGTTTGAAAGGGGATGTAGCTAGTGAAATTAGTGGGCTAAAAAGACTCATCGTATTATGTCTCAAAGCGAGGAGCGTAATATGGTGCTGTGTATAACATCTTAACTGGCGTAACGTTGTTATGGGCAGGCGTGTCACTAACCATCACGCGAACGTCTCGCTCATCTCGTCTCTTCGTAAGACAAAAATTTTTTTTTAACAAAACCTATAAAATTATTACACATACATAGTGGTGTGCACTAAATTTTTTTGTATTAGTAAATTTTGGAACATATTACAAAAGGCCTGTCCAGCAGTTGAGGTCCATCGGTTGACATGATGATGATGCATTTACGATATTGTACACCTGTCCCTCAACCATAGCGGCAACCACAAATTATCAGAATAACATCAAAGATATTTTTTAAATTGATTTATAAATAGTGTAAAATTATGTAACTCGAGTACCGTGCAAATCGATGAATAGGTTTATTTTAATATGTAGTTAAGTAGAATTGGGATTGTAACGGAAAGATAAGCTGCTGAGACACATACACACACGCACGCACGCACGCAGGCAAATACGCACGCACGCAGGCAAATATGCACGCGCGCACGAACGCACGCACACACGCACGCATGCACACATTTACACAGATAAATCACTTGCTGCTAAGTGATATTTAATATTTCAATATAGCGCTGCTTAAAACGAGAGACACTGCACCATATGGTTCTCCACAATGAGGTATAAAATTTCAAATCTGATCAACCCAGGAATTTAAACAAATAAAAAATACATTGAAGAATAATGCGTAATTTTTTTTATTATTTTAAATTACAAATGAAGTCTTACACAACGATCGTATAAGATAAAGTAGTGGTATAAAATGTTAATGATAAATGGTAGCGGGTAGATAAAAATTTGCATAGCATAGTCAACAGCGTAAAGGCAGAAGAATACTTAACCCATTTCGTTGGTGAGTGAAAAATGTTCATGCGAGCTACACTCATTATATTCAGCTGCTATAATGAGCAACATTGACATATTGTTCGAAATAAATTTTTTTTTTTTTTTGCGTTTTGAACAACTTCTTCGTAATTTTGATAACTTGAAAATGCCGGTATACATAAATAAAAGAAATGTACATTGAAATTTTGTTCTAGCTGAAAACATCGGAAAACCTCTAGGATACTACTACCGCAGCTCTTATTTCTGCCACCAAACAGTATGGTGCAAACATTACTGTGTTAGTGAAATCACCAGGGCAAGGTGACTTAACATCTTGTATATCAAGGCATCGAGCACAATGTGGTGTTGTGTATATCATCCAAACTAGCACCTGGCTGTTATAGGCAGATGTATAATTTACCATCTCAAGTTAAGATCTCGCTCCTCTTATCGCTTCGTATAATGAAAAAAATTACTTTGTCTTTTTTTCCTTAAGAGGTTTCAAGTGTTATGTTAAAAAATTCGAAAAAAAAAAATCGTACAATAATCGTCCTTGTAGTGAGAATGACAATCGATCGTATTAATAATACAACTGTTTGTCTAGCACAATAATGGAGGCCAGTTTATATAGAAGAGGGTTATCCGATAAGACGGCGATGCCCTCTCATACCGAGTCGCGTCTGGAGGTCAGAGTGCGGTTGAAATCGGCCGGGTGACAATACCGAGTTGTATTCAACCCTCGTGCCTAACGGAGGACGACATCCTGCCAGATATTTCAATTAGGGTTGACCGCTGAGGATTAAACGTGTAAAGCTTTGAAAAGATAATAATGTGATAAACGTTAACGTTAAAGCAAAAAATAACAATGGTAATACTGTACACCAAACAAAATAACTAAAAAATCAAATAGAAAATAAAAATGTACAATAGGCAGGCAGGTTTATTGCTTTTAAATCAATCTCTTCTAAACAACCCAAAACCCAGAAAACAAACTGTAAGAATATAGGAGACAGCGGTATACAAGATAATTAGTAGAAAATTTGATAATGAACAGGAGCAATAGGAACAAGCAAGTTAAAAGTTATGATGGTACGGTGTGATTTTTTATATTATTTTGAACGACTCTCTTGTTGTTTGAGAATAAATCTTCAAAAATACTATACCCTATATACATAGAAGTTTACAAAACTGTAAATATTTTGTGAAAGGTTATAAAATTTTTCTGCCGTCTCTTATGACTATCATATTAATATTATTGTTTTAAAATCTCTAAAAATCTGTAGTTTTAATTTTCGCGACCTGCAAATGTAATATTATCAACGCGAATCTTGTGGCAGAAGATAATAATTCAGATAAGATAATGTCGGGACCGCTTATTGATAAATTGTTGATACTATAAATCTATTATAGATAAAGATGTTTCTGAAGCGAAACTGCTTGACGTTTGTGGTTTTATTTACAAATTTGCGCTAGTACAAAGCAATGAAGGATTTAGTTAAAAAAAAAAAACAGATGTCTCTTAGATAAATGGAACATATGGTGATATGAATGAACTCTTTATTCACTAAAACTGTGGAATTATACCGGCTAGAGTACCGATTTAAACTGACTGTAAAAATGAATCGTCGAATGGAGTTAAAGCCATAGCAATAGAGTTTAAACAGTTGAACTGTGCCGCTGAAACGAGCTTAACGTGTTACGTTTTCTAGTTACCACAGATAACGTACAATGTTCGCAAAAGTTAAAAGCGGATTTGAAACTTAGTTGGAAAAGCTATTTCCATTTTTTTAAAAGCCTGAAATAAAAATGTTCACATGGATTTCATTGATATTAAGTTACTGTTTATGGAAAATTATTGATATACACTATTCCTTAAATAACGGAGGGTTGTTAATAAATATGATAGGTATAGACAGTAATGAAGTAAATTTATTTTATTTATACCAAATTTTAAATTAATATAGTTCCTTTTTAATATTATGATAGACACCCCTAAATCTATCACAGTAATAAAGAACTGTCGATTGTTTGTCCCCGTCTATAACCCAAGACCTAATGCATGATATGCATATATGCACTTACGATATATTCAAATATCGATATCAATTTGTATGATAAAAGGGATTATATATATATATATATATAGGATAGAGACAGATATTCTCTACAGCTAAATGACTAGACGTAGTCAGCGTGATCTAGGTTTAACCATATAGATTAAGACTAGATCACCTTATTACAAGCTCCTGATTCCAGATATTTGTTATTTCTTTTCTAATAGATATGATCTAATTATTTTCTTCTAAAAGATATTTACGCAATAACTGTATACGCATATTAAACAATCGACTAGAGGAAATCCGCAAATGTGATAGCATTTTACGTCACAAGCCACTATAAAGGAGGAAAACATTTATGTTCAATGACCACAAGAAGACGTCACTAAAACGTCATCGATTTAATATAGACTTAGACCATATACGTTAACTGCCAATTAATCGCACAAAAGCCTAGTTATGTATCAATTGATAATAATAAACGTATAGTTGGTTACTTTCTTATGTATTTTTTTTTCATCTTAATATTACTTACAACGGGATAAATATCATTGGTTATATTTGACTACATCGTCTTGTGTCAACGTCGTCGGTGGATAAACTCATCAGCTTTCTGTCAAGTCAATTGATCGTATCGAGGGTGAGTCACTAAGAGATACGAGCCCAATGACGCACGCGTCAAGGGGTCAATGTTAATTAAGAAATACACCTTGTTCAAATCAGTTTAGAGCAGTTGCAGTTGACAATATAAGTTTTTAAAAAAAAAATTTTTTAAAGGTATACAAGATTTTAAATGATTGATGTTCGTCAAAATTATAAACGGTTACCGTGGTATTACCAAGCTTATCGATTTGCCAAAAATATCCATAGTATCCAATACTTATCAAAGCTGATATGTATTACAAAGCTGCAGCTAATGTTGCCAAGTGATACATTTTAAAACAAAAAAGATTTACGTTGTTACAGGTTTATTTGATTTTAGATCTTAGAAAACGAAGTGAAATATGTTAATTGCTAAAATTTCGCAAGTAATCGTAACAGTAAATATCTTAGCAGTAGTAGTCGTGTAAGTTAAACAAGATTTGTCACCAGAGGACATTCACGAAGATATTTTTTTATATACAACAATTTGTATCATCATTTAGACTAGTTTTTTAAACAATAAAAAATACATTTGTGAACTGTATTTAATAATAATTCAATAATACATATGTCAAGATTCCGATTACACATTTAATCTAATAACCTGAATAATATCGAGTTTTCAGAAAAACAAGACATTCCTCCATATTCAAATGTATAATGTAAATTAACAACATAACGCTTTGAGGGACATGGTAGGCAGAAGTAAGGCGGCTTATAATCGGTTTCTTATCATGACTCTTCATACAGTGAGGAAATTGTAAGTTAAGCCTGATTTACTTGGCCTTTTCTTACTACGTATACCTTACACTTTATTCGATAAAATAATCATCTATGAATAATGTTCATAGACTTTTAATAGCCATTCAGCAAATTCAGACGGACGTTTAGACACAAAACTGCAAGGATGGATGACTGTAATAAAGCTGCAGATGGATGAAATATGACGGACGCAAGTGAGACGGATAATCAAGTCTGTAGTGTGTTTTATTTAATGTGAGTGAGCGAAACATGTGTTGATAGAGAGAGGCGGATGCAACAAACTCTTAGGGATGTCACAGAAAGTACCTAAGAGATGCAATAAAGAACTCCTATTGCCATCATAATGAATCTTTGTCTCGATCTCTAGCGTTGGAGACTATCTAGATCTCAGGTTCCCAAACTGAGTGCTGATACGATCGCTGCCTTGGAACTAGGGGTACCGTAGCAATGATCTGGAAGTAAGATAAATTTTGTAATCCTCCTATTATGTTCTGTTTTTAAAAGAAAATTACACCAAGAAGAAGATGTATTAGAAATGCATCACACATACTAAGTCAGTAGGTGTAAAGAAAATTAACTTTCCATAAACTTAATGGAAATATAAAAAATCACCTGAATAGTTTCATTTCATTTCATTAAAGGCGACTTAAAGATGCACAGTTTTCCATCTTTTCTTCAAACCGTTTTTAGGCTACCTGTGCTGCAAAATATAAGGATAAGGATAAGGATGATTGGAGCGAATAAAGCAATGGTCGTAATTACCATCAAAGCTCTTATTCCTGCCACCAAATAATAGTGTAAAACATTACTATGTTCCGGTTTAAACGACGCTTTAGCTACTGAATATAGTTAAGTAACGATGCTTAATATCTTATATATCAAGGTGAAAAGCACATTATAATGACTTTCATCATCTTTACAAGCGATCGTGTGACAGGTCCTAGCTGTCGCTTCGTGGGATAAAAATTAAAAACCGCAAGTACGTATTGTTATAGGTTCTGTTTTAGAAACAATACATCACTTGTTGTTTAAAAAAAAATATCTTAATGCAATTTAAATAGATATACAAGCTATATATAGAAGTATCACATAAAAAAAAGTTGTATATATAAATTCTGAGACAGAGAGTCAAATATTGAAATAGGCGGCACCTTCAGAACGGGTTTTGATCTTGATAAATAAGGAATGCCAGCCCTGCCACAATCGCAGCGCTGTGGGAGAGTTACTCTCGGCATTATAAATAAACCGGGGAGTAAACATTATGTGGTCATTCATCGTAACAGTGATTAATAACTCTTTGTTTATTAGGCGCGAGCGTATCTCCGATACAGTTTTAGCACTTTTGTTCAGGTGATGTAATTTCCACGGCGCACGTGTTCACACATCTCTTAACTGATACTCAATAGAACGGTTAAACGTTTCTTTATGCAATTTTAGCCGAAAGGTTAAGTCCAATAGAATTGATTAAAAGTATACAGCTTCCCTTTGGTGTTTTGTACTAAATGAAAAAAAAAAAAATACTAACTGGTCTATTTTTTATATATATATAGGGTGGCGCAAAAATAACCTTATAAAAAGTACCTTATCACACAGGTGATAAGGTACTTTTTATAAGGTTATTTTTGCGCCACCCTATATAAATATCACAGTCAAAATAAGATAAGTATTTAGAAAGAAAAGAAAACCTTTATTTAGTCTAAAAACACTTGAAGACGCCAAAAGTATATTATATCAAAGATATATTGATGGATATCTTTATTATAATATATACATTTTATATTGCTATATCTCTTTATTTCACTGTAGCAATAGGTGACTCAGTTAGTTACTATCTTCTCTTTCTAAACTTGATTTATCTTACTGGATAATATTCCGTTACAGTCGTCTTTCTTATTATGATTCATCTCAGAGATTCAGATTAAATCCTTTAAATAAATCGAACGAACACTCATTCAAAGCTTCTTACTAAAATTATATCTATTATTAAGTCCGTACTCTGTGGTATAAATTACAAGAGACCTATGTCCAGTAGTGGACGGCCATCGGTTGAAATGATGATGAATCCTCATTTAAAGGTTTGTTTGTATTACCACTTTCAATATATTGTCCGTTTTCTACTGGTGGTAGGTCTCTGTTTCCGGAGACCGTGTAGGTTACGATTGCAGCGTCTGTTTCCACCGCCAAACAATATTGCGTAAACATTACTTTGTTCCGGTTCGAAGGGCGCTGCAGCTGGTGAAACTACATGGGTAACGAGATGTAACATCTTAGTGTTAAGGCGACAAGCACAATTATTTTGTGTATATCATCCTAACTAGCGCCACGTTGTTATGGGCGTATGTGTCACCATCAGGTGACAGTCCCGCTTGTAAACAACATATTATATTATATTATGGTTATATGTAAACTGACACAAATTTATAAACAGAAGTAATTTTGCTTGAAATTGAGTGAATGCAAAAAATCGGAACTGCTGTAAATTAACAATAATATAAATATTTTGTTTTCTACACTAATTTAAAACATTTAAACGTTAATTAATATTAATAACATAATTAGACGAACGAGACGAGCGGGACGTTCACCATATGGTAAATGATACGCCTGTTCATAACAACGTGGCGCAAGTTAGGATGTTATACACTGCACCTCATTGCGCTCGTCGCTTGAGCCGTAAGATGTTGAGTCTCGTTACCCCAGTAATTACACAAGCTAGAACGCCCTTCAAACTGGAACACAGTAATATTTGCACACTACTGTTTGCAGAAATAGGCGCTACGGTGGTACCCCACCTACACGGTCTCCGGCAACAGACCTATACCCATACAAAATACTACCAACAGTAATGGTAATGTGGTATTGTGTTATAAATAGTTCGAAGTATTAAAAAAAACAAATGGAAACCTATATAGTATATATAAAGTATAAATGTGTGCCCCGTCTTATCGTAGAGTCATTATGTCCGCACCTTTATGTTTAATTATCTATATTGGTGTTAATGACGACAACGGCCTCATAAACCTCTAACATCATAAAGAACTGTTATGAATACTATATATTGATTAGTCATAAATTGAACTATAAATATATTATTATATTATATAAATACATAAAACCACATACGGACAACGCATACTGCAGACCTAATCAAAAAAAAAGGAATCGAAGTGCATCGTATTGAAGAGTTACACTTTTTCTCAAACACAATTTTTTTCATTTCCAGGAGCAACAGGTTTAGATAAGACAGGGCTTACATATTATTTAAATGAAATCATAAACAAATAAACTTTAAAATAAATATTTTTGATGTTAATGTAATCATTATCTAACTAAAAAAAAACTAAAATAATGAAACTTGATTGAGGTATTTCCTTTTTTTATACAATGCGAAAGAAATCTATCTGAGAGATGTCTGCCCAAATCATGTGCTGCTATACTTGCGATTATTTTGATTTTTTGAAACCACTGGTATAAGTATTTCTTTATCCAGGACATTCTTCTTCGACCCACACATCGTATTCCTTTAACCTTTCCTTGTGCGATGAGTTGCTACTGTAGATGTTTTCATAGATACATGTATGTATAAGTGTATATTTATGAGATTTTCTATGTTGAGATATCACGATATTTCTTGAACCATCCTGGGGACTTGAAACTTGATAGTAATATTACCTTTGCTCAGTACAGGTCAGCTAATAACGATTTCATAAAATTCCTTCCTCAAAGGGAGTTTCAGGGGTGTTGCTACCAGCAAAACGGGTGAGGAATAACCATTTTTATTTAAGCATTACCCACAAATCTATTTATAAACATAATATGAATATAAATTACGCGAAATGGCTGCTACTCAAGCAGTAACTCCACTTGAGATTTTAATAGTCAATATCAAGAGTTTTACACACGACCACTGGAGCCAAGTTCTAAATAAGAGTACATAAACGTTAGTTATTAATAGATCACATGCAAATAAAATTCAATAGTAACTATTAACTTACTAGCTGTTTTAGTAACACTATTGTTATTACAGTTCTCTATTACTGTATAATTTCTAGTAATCAAAGCAAAGTAGATCAATTTTGTCTATGAATGGATGACCATTACCATTATTTCGGTTTGATGAATAGTAGCCCTAACCTCGGCCTTCCATAACAATGATTCAGGCAGACGTTCTGCCCAAGTATTACTTTGATTGATAACATCGGAGCTGACAGCTCACGTATCGTTGTGGCTAATGTACAGTTACCTGCGGAAATGAGTGCTAAACGCAAATTAGATACAAAAATAGATTTGTGGACACTATAGTAGTGCCTGTTAGTCAGCTGTAGCTTAAGTAAAACTAACAAAAACTTTCAAAACGTTAGAAATGATTCAACAGGCAAATTACTTATAATAATGTAGATCAAAATAAAGTAAGGCTGTTATTATATAGACATAAAAAGGACCCTTACTTTTTTATTCGACGAAGTAGTGAGACGAGCGAAACGTTAACCTGATGGTGAGGGATACACTCATATTTGCTCATCGCCTTGAGAACGTAAGATGGTAAGTTTAGAATATTCTACACCCAGTAATTTCGCTATCTACAGCGCTCTCCTAACCGGAACATTTTTTTTAAGTCTGCGCTACCTTTGTAGCACTTGACCACTCACCTGATATTAAGTGATGTGGTCTGTAGTGGTAAAGCGCATTAATCTAGTAACAGCCTATTCACTCCTTTCTTGAAGACGCTCACGTTATATTTGGACGGGAACACCTACGCCGGCAAGTTGTTTCACTACTTTGCTGTTCTTATGAAGAAAGAGGAGCTGAACCACTTTGTTCATCAACATAACGATGGTGACTCGCCGTGCGTCAGGTTGTCCAGTGGTGAAACACATTCACACACATCGGGTGGAAAGACAGTAATAACATTAATTTTTGCACATTCTTTGGCGGCAGAAATAGAAGCTGCAATGCAACTATCTAGACGGTCCCTGGCAACAGAGACCAACCGCCAATAAATGCCATACTCTTGAGTTGATGAGCAGATAATTTTATATACCATGACATCGGTCCATTTATTCTTGTATAGATTATATATACACTTTAATAAAGTTTTGTACTGTTGCTAATGCCAAGGTCCACTGACCAAAAACGTTTGTATACAAAGCTTAATTAAATGTAATTATGAACAAGTGAGAGTGAAAATTTATTTGCCTTCCTTATATTTAATATAAAAAGGTTTACTTATCCAAAAATTTTAAATATGTACACATGTTTTCGTATAATATTTAGGTTATCCGACGACATGTTTCACGATTGATATAACACAGATTATGGCCACGTTAAAGCTACCATATGTTATGGAACTCGAAGTTCATCGCACCACAAACCAGCTCTGGGTTTATTACGTATCTTGCGAATGAAAAGTGATAGCAAAAATTGAATAATAGTTATTTTAAAAAAAATCGTGTCATTTGTAAACGATATTTATCTTCGTGTCATAATGGTTAATGCTTGATGACGCTGAGGTTTTTGGTTCGATTCCGGAGCCACTTGTAGAGTTTGATTCGTTGTAAGTTTTATTCAAACCTATCTGGCCAACTATGCTGTGCTCCGGCAGTCGACATATAATATGACCAGTGTTTTTTAAGCACGCTTCATCTTCCACGGCCTCATAATTGACATCTTATGACCATATGAAATTGAATGATTGTACATTAAAAAAATATTGTTTGTGCTCTAGTGAAATATTTAGCTGGTGCACTTTACGATGAGGTAAATATTGTGTTCGGGTTTGAAACGGTGCTTTGGCTAGAGAAACTACTTCTATCTTGTCTCAAGGCGGCGACGAATACAATATACTGTGTATATCATCATAACTAGTGGTCAGGTCAATTATCAGGTGAACGCTCCGCCCGTCCCAAGGGTTTAAAAAAAAAAAAAAGTTTTCTATATAAACATAACATGAATTTTGCACTTAAAACCGTTGTTGTATCCACATACGGAATTTCTATGCGATATTCTCCACATTGTTCACAAGATACATCCCTTTTGATCGCTTTACGCTTCCTTGTAAAACGAGAAAACAAATCGTGTGACACATCCACCGCGTCAGAAGTATGACTCATTGTTGCTTTGCCCTTAATTCCCTACCACATCTGTTCGTTACGTTCGAGGGTCTTATGTCATTCGCAATTAAAACTATACCGGATGTAAAAAATCATCGATAATAGTTTTGTATTATAACCCTACGGCAATAACTTGTTTCACAGTATCGTTGCTAAGTAACAATAAATAAATAACACGATTAATTAAAACCTCTTTTATTTAACTCATTAGGTACGTGGCTTAACGCTTTACATAGAATAACATAGTAAGTTAGCCTTAATATATGATACCGGAATTTTGAACGTTTAAACACAACTTAACCATTAAGTGGTCACTAAAAGTATCACATTTTAAGAGTATCTTTAATTTAAGTTATCAAGGTTCGGTAGAGGGGACTCGTTAACAACTGAAATTAAAAGATTTATACTCTATTTATCATAAACATACTGAGATGGTTTAGTATGATGCATTACTAACTGCGATTTCAAAGATCTAAAACACATGAAAGTGATGTGGCTAATCAAACACTCTTAAAGGACGATTTTATTGAGTTATAGTAACGAGTCATTAAAAGATAAAGGTACATTATAATACTTTATCTTTTAATGACCGGGAATAAAGATGTTATCATATAAGGCACAAACAAGCTCTCGTTTGTACACTAGAGATTACTTTAGTTAACACTAAGCGTCTGCTGTCTAAGTATGAAGTAATATTACCGTAATACAATAATTACTTGAACATATTCCTATAGAGTATTTATTTACAGTAAAATACAGGTTGTTGGTTATACTGAATCGCCACACAAGCTATTTAAACTTAATCAAAGATAAAATAATATTAAAAGAAAAATAGCACCGGATCCAGTTATTCGAAGTATAATAGAATGATCGATTACCTTACCTTAAGTCGGCAAAAATTCAGCGATTGCGAAATATCGACAGTTTTGCGTAGCGATTTCCGTTGCGTAAAAATCGAAAGTTATTGATTGACTAAGAACAAAAACACTGTATCGAATGAATTATTGATCTGAGAATGAATATTTTTAGTGAGAATATAACTATAAAACTATTTCAGTAGTAGAGCATTCACTTGATGGTAAATGATAAGACTGCCAATGTAGCTCTAGCTAGGATGATATACATTGCACGATGTAGCTACAGTGCGCAAAGAATGGAATATTATTGGTGCTACATTTAACAAGAAGCTGCTTGTAAAGTGTACCACCAATAACAACCAAGAGTGTGACGACGAAGATATAGTGCTCATCGCTTTGAAACGTAAGCTGCTAAGTTTCATTATCGTAGTATATTCACGAGCTCCAGTGTTTCTTAAATTGAAATTGTTGAGCCACAGAAAAAGGTGCTATACTGGTCCTGACTAGGGTCTACCATCTAGGTAAGCCTAGATGGTCTCAAATCACAGATGCCTACCATCAGTAAACCTTTTAACAAAATATAACTACGATAATAAGTGCTGTGTAGAAACAATGGCCGATTCGACTGAGTACAAGCAATTAGGATATTTAGAATCTATTTGGTTTGCATGCATCATGCATGCATACACATCTATTACGGAATGCGACGTTAGTATGAGAGAGACTTTAGAATACCATATATATAGATACTAAAGTTATTTGCGATTACCTTTCAGTTTAGTTTAAACAATATTTAGATAAATTTAATAAGACATATATATCTGCTATCTATAAACTGTTAAAATTTTCTATCTATTCGCTTTTAATATTACAAAATCATATCATGTAAGGGTCTGCTAATCAACAAACGAGGCCCTGGCTCCCACCAACCCGCATTGAGCTAGCGTGGTGGGAAATGGCTAAAGTCCCCCCCCATTTGAACCCTTACAAAGGATGGCCTCTGGTGCCCGGCGATGCAAACAGCGCAGGACCGATCAATGTGGGGATCTTTGGTGGAGGCCTATGTCCAGCAGTGGGCGTCTATCGGCTGATGATGATGATGATGATATTAAATATAACTCACTAACATTACGTCATTTTCAGAGTACTTGCTGTAGTTGTAAGGAAGGCTCGATAAATCTCTGATTTTTTTTCTACCGTCATACACCTTTATTCCTATAATAATAATCGTAACTACCTCCCGCCGTACATACGTAACACTTACAACGGATACATTACTAATCAAACGGCTAGGAGTAAGTATGCCTTTCTCGGATACCGCGGCCGCTGACACGAGCAATTGTAATGCCGATCAACTTGCACTTAGCATGAGTAACTCATGCGTCATGTCAATTCCCATGAACCCAAAGCTGGCCTCGGTCATTGCGAAACATGACCGGGAGTGTGACTTACACCTGTTACAACATACTCAATCGCCTGTAGGATTCAAAGTCGGTTATAGTAGATAATCATTCGTTAGAGGATGATGTTTTACCATGTAAATGCCTAAGACGATTTTTTTTCCTGGACGAGACGAGCTGTTCACTTCAAGGTAAGCGATATGCATGCAGGAGCGTGCGCACATGAAAGCTGTTATAGCAGGGACTTAACAGTAGCCATAGGTACAATAAGACGTTACCACCATCTAATCTCTACCACATATAGGATTTCCGTCTCATGTCAAGTGGTTAGCCGCCACTTGACTTAGATAGTTTAATTGTAGATATACTATGGTAACATGTTCACGATTCTTCTACATCCGATCGTGAAGACGCTTATACCAAGTTCTAATCAGTCACATAAATCCGTATAATATAAATCTTAGGCGCTCTGCACGTGGTTTTGTGTGAGACAAACTCCAGCGAGGCACGAGATATTTATGGTATATTGAAGCATTTATTCATCTTCTTTTTAACGTGCCTCTCCAACTAGTAAAAGTTGGCGATCAGCGTGGTACAGTCCTTTCTGTCTCTGTTCCGGCGGAACAAGCACATTAAGCACTCATTACGCTTTTATTATTATTATTCATATTGCTTTACTTTTTATCACAAATTATAATAAGAGTAATGTAGTTTTGAGGCAATGGGGCTGATATGCCCCTAAGCGATAAAAGGCTCAAAAAAAGGAAACAAAAACGTTAATGATGAAGTTTAAGAGCCTTATCTCTTTGATAGAGTCACGATATAAAAAGAAAATTGATTTAACTGTATATGTACGTAATAATATTTCAAGGGGAATACATTCAATGCAAAAGATAAAGAATATAACTAAAGCACCCTTTTTCTTTCGTTTCCAACGACGTTCGTTAGATCTATTTGTCCCACAATTCATATTTAATTAGTCTTTAAAATTTTATACGCGTAGCATTCATTTTACTGATACAAACAACGCGGACTGTGCAATTTTAAAATGTGCACAGTGTTGCTCTGCATCTTGTTACCTTAACGAATATGACACGCAGAGACAATTACACACAAGAAATAAAGGTCATATGTTTCGTAAACGATTCATGACAACCGATAAATTTTGCCATTAATTTTTGTAAGTATGCGGACGACACAAATTAATACTAATTTAGGTGCTCAAAGACTTTTCAAAGATAAGAGACATTCTGGTTAAAGTGACTAAATGTAGAAATATAATCGGATGTGCACATATCTAATGTGTACATATTGCATATATCTAGTAGGATCGTAACTACCAAACGGCTGAATCGATGTTGACTGTTTGTTTCTATAATAGGAGACTCAATCGATGGATATCTTAGATATAATTTAAAATAATCAATTACAAAATTATCGGTTCCTATCTAATTTTTAACGTTCATACATACATTTTCTAGGTCTTTGGCAATACTGTTTTGTAGTCTCACGCTATTAGGAATAGGGCTAAGGTTAAACTTGTCGGTTGTAGACGGCGACTAAAAAGGTTTTCAGGCTGTAAGGGTGGGGCCGTTATTGTCCACTATGTAAGTACGAGGGAGCCTTGTGCTTATCGTAGCTATAGAGGGTGCTGGGGAGTGTTATGGCACTCCCCAGGTCGTGCTTAGGCGCGATGCAGATAGATATCAATGTGTACCAAAGCAGTACGGATAACCACCAAGGTGGTTTTAATGTGTACAAATCCCATATAACCCTGTCTTTTTTTATATCTTTTAAACATTTCCCTCTCGAAAAAAAAGTTCTTTGACAGTAGTCTAATATATCATATATTGTAGCGCCTTTATTTATTTATTTATTTATTGATACACCAACAGCATAACATATCATATACTATCTTACGTTCTAGGTATAGTGTACAATATTAAATATGTATGGCTATTATAGGCGCATACAGCTTTGGCCATAGTTTGGACTTAAAAATATTAAAGTGAAAAAGAAACTTATAGTCTACAATTAATTAAAATATACAATTGAATTTTGAACAAATATCAGTTTCCAAACAATCAGCAGTTAGGTATAGCATCAGATCAAAACTAATGCTTACATAAATCTCAAACATTGCATACAAAATTTGTTGTATTTTCTAGCAAAAATATTTTGATGACTCGGCCAACCGTAAGCATATATAACCTTATTAATAGATTAAGTAACTGGTTTATGTTAAGAATACTTCAATACTCTTTTGCTTTTATCTGTATAAACCTAATAATGAACACCGAAGGCACAGGCTAGTCTGTCGCATGCATGGTTTATTCCTTATCACTTAACAAGTGATGACGCGTCAACATTATAACCAATGGTCCTAGTTTCATATTGATTACAAAGAACAAAGAACAATTGTGTAAGTAAAAACTAACCGGTTTGTGGATAAACATTTCTATTGCATTTTCTCGAATAATCGGATATTACGGACCGTTTTTTTTTTACTACTAAAGCTTTCGGTCTATTTCTTTTACATTGTAATCCTGGTCAAAAAATTACTGAATAGATTATATCACTATACTCAAAATATTTTACTTAAAGTAACTTTCTATCAGCCGGTGTATAAATATAATCATTTGTTGGTTTGTACTTGTGGAAAAAATACTTCCATAAAAACGGATGATTATTAAACTTATGTCATTACTACCATTACTCAAACTCAAAATTTTAATCCATTATTTACGCTTAACGAAACCCTACTGGGTCGCAATTAAAAGTTAAGTGGTAAACAAAACCACCCTTTATTTTCGGTATACGGTATCAAAGTGCTCTCTAATGTTCGCGTAGGCAGCAAAACTTATTTGCATATTTTACACTTGACTCATAATCAGTGCAATGCAGTATAAGTTAGTGATATATATGAATAAAAGATAGAAGTCTTTTCATAAAAAAAATCACAAATATTTTTTTCACGATCAATGTAAAATCTATAGAGTAGAAATTATTACGGAAACCTTAATCAAGAAAATATTTTTTTATATAGAATATTGGAAAAAAATTTTTCGATATTAAATAAGTTTATTATTAGTCAAACCCAAGTAATCTGCTATTCAAACTTACTAGTACTGTTATTGCAGTTTATATTTGTAAAATACGTTTGCTTTACAATACTCCATAAAGATTCATAATGCTTGTATTATACTCTGATTTTCCCAAGAGTACTTGGTACTGGATGAAGCATTCAGAACACGTTCAAGATCAAACACAAAGACGGTTAGATATATAATAATAACAATAAGTATCAGTAATAAAACATACATATGTAACTTAATTGTTAGGTAAAAATCACGAAAGAAAATATTGAGATTTCTGTGATATTTTATGATTCTTCTTATTCATCTTAGCGATGGACTTATCTTGTGAGGCGGTTTGCTTTCTTCGATTTCTCTTTCTGCTTGGCTATAACCTAGACATCATTCAGGATCGCTTGTCGTCGAGTCGTTCAACACTATTTTATGATTCATTCTATACTTAACAGTATATTCTGTTTCGACATCTAGTGCGGTTATATATTAAGTATTTATTTCAGATGTTTAAATTACATTTCAAATATATATATTCTAAATTGACCCGGCTTCCTCTGTAAACATATAAAGAAAATAGTGAAAAAATATCCATTGTGCTTCGGTAGTATGTAAATCATCAGTTGATGTATTACTTTCACCAAGTAATATCTGCATGACGCAACGGATATGTACTTCCTATTAATACGGAGAAGTTTGCTTCGAAGTGTCGAGAGTTGCAGAAGGATGTAAGTAATACAGTGATGAAGTTAAAGTTTTCTGATTGCCATCATACATGGAAGCCAAAGCATTCTGGAGGATCGCACTTTGCCATATACGGCTTCATTGTCACATCAATTAAATGGTCAAAATATGTTATCACATAGTTGATATATAAATAGTTACTAGTTCCGATATTGATAATGCTGTCCTCCCTACAGTAAAGGAATAAGTCGCCCCCCTTAATTTACTATAAAGATAGTAATATAAACCTCGTTATATTTATACATTTGTTTTAAGAATAAAAACTGAAGTTTAATTTTTACGCTCCTAATTTTTATTTCTAACAGCTCTTAAGGTAGTAAACATTTCTATTACAAGTCTCTATTAAAGAAAGAAATTAGTGTTTGGGATTTCCGAGGGCGTTTGTAATTAAAGCGTTATCATAAAAGAGAATGTGCTGAAGGTACTTTATCAAATTTACTTATTACAAGACCACGTTAATGTTTAAATATTTATAAGATTTTTTTCAATATAATTCATTAACAAATCTTATATACCAATAGAAATCATACAACACACAAAACATTTCATTTAATGAAATAGAGTTTTTTAGACATGGTTAATAATTACATAAACATTATATTATACATAAATATTTAAGATTAGTTATATTTTAAGGCAAATGTCTAAAAACTTAGTAAACATATAACAACTATCCTCTGTACCATCCTAACTACGGTCATATATAATACATACCATTTCTATAGAAGTATGTTACTAAGAATTATTTCATACTCTTGTTCATTATTATGCGGTAACTTAACGCTGAAGCATCGCCGAGATCATCACATTTTACGATTGTTTAAATTACGACGGTTCCGTCTGGCTTACCTTCATTATCTTTTTTTACAACTTCATGCTCTACGAGACAATGGAAATTATTAAAAACGTTCATTACAACCTTATCTTTTTGTTATAAAAATAATTCTAATGATTTTACGTATACAATAACTTGATGATTATAGAATACATTTCGAGGAATGTATGTTGGAAATACATGATATAATTCCCCCTTCTTTTCACCGTCGAATGAACATACGTACGATAAGTCACCGTCCTTATGTTAAAAACATCTCAACTTTGCGAACAAAAAGATTTATCTCCTCGTGCTTCATAAAAACAGTAAGGACTAAAACAACTTGTAGACGTCAATGTTTCAGTCCAAAACAGGACTTTTCCTTCAAGAAATGAGTAAATAAACAGTTACTACGTTAATACGACTCACCACCGCAGATTACATCACCACTTAAGACCAAGTGGAAACGTGATCGAGTACTAACTCTTTTTTTATTAAAAAAAAATATTATTAATAAGTTACAAACTAAAACACTTGTGCCGATGAAAGCGACTAGTAATAATAACAGTTTTCTCCACACACTAAGGTCAAAGGTTTAAATTAAATAGATTTTCGTATACTACATGAAAAAAATAAGCGAATTTACCAATTTGAAAACTTAACAGTCTATTATGATTCAAAACAAAGATAATATTATTTGATGTCGCATTTGTTAACAAACAGGATAAAACTTACTATACAGTAACCATAATATTACTACAAAGTATATTTTATGTGATTTTCCGTTTAAGGTACCTTCTAAATGTAATATTAAAATTTGATAAATTTAATTATACAAAACATTACTATAATACGACAATTTATTTTAGAATCCATGGATACGGAAGGATAAAAATAATTTAATTTTAATAACAATAATAGGAAGAAAAAAAATCCTTGAGTTGTTGCTAGTGTATTAAATTTTATTCTACCCGGAAATGATATCTAACTGTATATTTAATAGAAAAGGTTTAAAAAAGAGATCTCAGGAAGCGATTTTCTAATAACATCCAATGAGATGTTTTATATCATTTTCATGTGAGTTTATGATGAAGACTGCCCGCCCTGATCACTTGCTTTTATACATTAACAACCGGAAGACTGCAATGTGGCTATGACGGCAGATTAATTAATGCAATACAAATGAATCATAGATCGTAAAATCTCAGTCACTTTGAACGTACCAACAAATATTGCCATTTATAATATAATAATATCGTCAGTGATTATATTGTAACGGAAACTTATTGTTGAAATACAGGAATTATTCTCTAGGATATGAATCAGGATCATGATAGCTATGTATGTGTCTTAGAAAGAAAATAACTAAAGTTTTTATTATTATTATTATATCTGCAACATTTTCGCAAGACTAATCAAACAACTTTACTAATCACCCTTAACAGTCTTTTGACTCCTTCCAGCAAAACATTTCACCGTATAACATCCGCTCGATTTGTTTACATAACATCGAGGGATAAAAGTGAGCCCGTATTTTCTCTATGTAAAATGGAGATCTCGAGGGGCATTCGCGGCCACTTCAGACGTTAGGGACTGGGACAAACAACTGGGAAAACACTATTTACTCGTAAACATGTAGCGGTGGAAAAATAAAGAGCCACGAACGAATTCACAGCCGACTGTTTGAATTGCACTTATTAAACAGGCTGAAAATGTTACCAGAAACTGAAACAATGCGATTTTAAATTCGTTATTAAAAGAAACTAGAGTGGAAGTTAACTTTTCTTCATCTACGTTTTCCTTAAAAATAAAATTTTTCATTATTTAAACTTTATACCAGTAATGAGGACGTTTTATGTTGAAACATTAAAAAGACTATTAAGAACCATTCGTTTATCAGTTAAAGTTGTGGCATATGAACAATATTCATCTTAAAAAAAAACATAACCTTGCATGTTCTTTACCTAATATAAAACAGTTTTTCCTCGATTAATTTCAAAGTCAAATACTATCTCGGGAACGCTAATTGAATAATTCCAACAAGGACTTTCGATTTTCCCCAATTCACGGTGCACGCTGGTCATACAAATTTAAATCAAATATCCAACCGTTTGAAATGAAGGTTGTATTATCTTTAATATAGCAAATCGGTTTTAATCGGTAAGGTCACCTAAAAAACAAGGTGATATTTATATAAGAGAGAAGATTATCACACAATGTATATTTCTGTATATCCCAGAACACAAACATTGTGTTCTCAATACATAAGGGAGGATATGTGTCAGTGTGTTAATCAATAATTAAATTTACCGACATATGTAACAAATCCTTTAATAGTGTACTGACATACATACTTCTTCATTGGAATCTCTGATTAAGTTTTAAAATAAATATTTAACTGTTTTTCATTCTTATATTTAAATTCATTTATAAGCAGTGATATTTTAAAAAAAACTATCCAATGTAGTATAACTAAAACAAACAATATGTATTGTTGCTAATTTTAATGAGGATTTTAAAAATAAAATATTTTATCATTATTATATGTTGGAGTTACCACTTGCCACACAGGAAAAGAATCACTAGAGTTCACACATTAACATCAACTCCCTAATAATGGTGAATTTAATAAATCTAGATAAACATAAAATATATAAGATAGTAATGATCAATCTACTGACATTATTTTTTTGTCATTTATCTATACACATGTACTTTAGTATTGCAAATTTTATACTACTCTCCAATTTGCAGTCTGTGTTGTCTTATATAAAATTATTTTATATGAAACTGAAATCAGGCATTAACTTTTATATTTCCTGGTACTATATTAGTTATAATTAAAAGTAAACATAGTAAGGTTTTGAATGTTTACAGTGGTATTAAATTAAAAACTTTATTACATTTGTATGTTCCATGAATATTATATACAAACTTTAGAAATGTTTATGGCTTTGTAAGTTCATTTTCATATTGTTTTTCAAAAGATAATATTATAACGATAGATCAAATGTATCAGTTTGAATCTGTAATGAAACGTCAATAGTATCAGATTAAAAACCTCCGAGGACAAACAATCTACTGAGGTATTGTTAGTAAGCAGGTCGATGGACTCCGCACTCTCACGTTGCTTGGAATTAGGGCAGAATAGTAATTACTCGGAAACGGCGCGAGGGTTGCAGCCGGCGGAGCTTAAAAGGCTTTGTGGGGGAAACGTCCCGGTTATGGTTTGTTTAGCAAACCGTACGCTGTGTTTGTAGGACCGGGAGTCTAAACCAGTTCGTGTTTGTCTCAGACACTACATTGTTTATTTTTAAGAAAAAAATATCTTTCTGAATCATTAGATAGTTCTAATTTGAGCAGATGAACTATTTATACATATACTACATATATAATACAAAAACTACGACTTTAAAACATTTAATTATGTAGGTAAAACTTTTTTTCATTTACATCGAAGATGATATAACCATTGCGAAATAGTTGGTTCTCTTTATCAATCTGCGAAATGTTGGATAAAACTGCTTTTCAGCGTAACATAACGAAACTAGAACGTTTCGATATTCATCTACAACTTTCCATGCCAGGCGTCCCTCGAGGCTTTGTTCGAAGTTTCTAGATCGAAATATCCACAAGAATAGTTATCCAAATATAACCAAAGCTTCGAGAAATAATTCAGAAAATGAGATACACGAAACGCTGAACGCTTTTCAATGTATCACTTGAAAATTCAAAAACTAGGTGTTTCCAAAATTATAAAGTTTATGTTCTATGTCTAGAAGTGTATGTCTATTGGCTGATGATGATGATGACATTATCTGATTTCACAATAAGAAAATCATTATAAAATATCATTATTGAAATGTTTAATGAAAATTAATGCTGGACTGCCTGACAAGGGAAAATTTAAACTAAACCTATTATATTTCCGAGGATTGTTACTGCAGAGCCATAAAGTTTTGGGTTAATTCCTGGAATTACGGCTGGCGAAGGCGTAAATACTTGAAACAGATAGGGGTCCAAGTTACAGATTAATTTTGAGCTTTGCCAATCTAGCGTGTTTAGGGGTAAAAAAAAATATATTACGTACACGGGTATAGAAATGACGACGAAATAAGATATATTGGGAAAAATAACTGGAGAGTGGCTGAAGATTGTGGCTATATTCTTTTAGGATATCTTGGATTAGCCGCAAATTCTGTATGACAGCTTGTAATTTTCAAATCCATAGTAACTGGACGGTCTTTTTTCCTCCGTAATGATTATATATTTACCAGATTCATTTGAACTCATGGTTAGAAGTTGAATTGGAAAAAGATAACATATCCATCCCAACACACCAAGAAAGGTTAGCAATATCTACTTGTATTTGAACCGTCTGCGCAGGCGTGGGAATTGTAAGTTGGGGTCTGAATGGTTGGTTTTAATAAATCGAAACAAAATCTCGCACGCCGGATAGACCGGTTCCGTAGGAGGGGAACACAAGGTTGGCCAAGTACCCCCAACATGTGCGAATCGAGTACAAGAATCCGATTGCTCAAAATAATGCACATATGAGAGATCTATATATTAGAGACAGTGAATAAAGACTTAGACATTTAGTATGTTAGGTACGACTGGATATTAATTATTTCTTATATACAAGTATCAACACAATACAACGAGTAGTCAATGATATCAGTAGTTCATACGAACATTTCTAACCTTTTACCTGGATTAAAAAGTATAAACTATGATATATAAAAAAAAATATAACGCTTTTCATTTCGTGTGGAAAAAATATATTTTGTTTTTTGCTGGAATCTCATAATAATGTGCAGTATAATATAATAAGAAAGAATAGAGAAACAATGAATCGTTTGTATAAAAACAACATAATTTACATAAAGTCAAGATAATATTTATAATTTAATTCATTGGATTGATAGCGTGGGTAGTTCAAAATTCTCACACGGGATTGATATGAGACATCCGCCAACCCGCACTTGGCCAGTGTAGCTGTTAAATATTGGACTCTCTTCACGTGAGAGAAGAACACACAAGCACCAGCAGTAGGAATATTTAGTGGGATGTATATTATGCAGACAAAAAAAAGTGTATTCAATCTGTTACTTTTCAGAGAAGCACTTTGGTGAAAACGTGGTTATACTGATTATATTATAGGTAATTTTAAACAAGATGCATTCAGTTTTATAAGAAGCGATCCGTTTACAAAACACGGTACAAAAACCGTAAAGCGGCCACACACAACTATCGATCATGCCTAGCGTCTGCGGATCGTAACTTTACAGTTGATACATGTTTGTTATTCATAGGTAGCGGATTTGTTTTTATACAGCACATGCAATCTTCGTACCATCTGCAGTGTAATCGAAACAGCTACATCATTTCCAATATACCGTTCACAATTCTACATCAACAATAATTTAACTTTATATATTACTTGTGGTAGATCTCTGTTGGCTAAAAACCACCTACTAGCTCCGTATAACAGCAGTCACTATTCCAAACCTTACTCCTATTGCAAATATTAGTGTGTTCCAGTTTGAAGGACGTTGTATCGTATCTAATGAAATTACTGAAATGACTTAACATCTTCAGTGTATATCGTATTAACTAGCTCTACCTTGGTGAACGTTTTTCGGTCGTCTCATCGCTTCGTCGGATAAAAAAAACGTAGCTATAAGAGAAGTTTTATTCTGTCTAAAAAAATAAAGGAATTGAAGTGTTTTTGTTCTATTCTTATAAAAATTACGGAACATTGAAAAGTAAACCGTTTGAAGTTTAATTCTATTGAATTTAACGGACTTGTTTACAAAAGACTAGTAATACTAGCGTTTCCTGGAAGAGGAAGGAGAACGTTAATAAAGAAAACTTCAGGATAAACTTACGTACATATATCAAAGTTAGATTCGAACAAATGTAACGGACATCCATTATTAAATTTTCTACAGTTTAGACATGGTGAAACGCTGAACAAGTGTCGAGTTAATGTCAAGGCCCACAGATGAACATGGCTGGAGTTGGTTTGGGGAAGCAATTAGTGTCCGGTATTTGATTACGTGGTTTACGTTACAACTGCGCCTTTGTACCAATTACTGTCTGGTGTTACATTCCGGTGTTTCAGCTTTTATAAATTCATACAGACTAGAAACAAAAAATACTATCAGGTGCTTCCATAACAGCCAATTTACGTCCCCACTGCTGGGGCACAGGCCTACCCTCAATATGAAGGCGATGGGGCCATACTTACCACACGGACCCTATGCCGATTGGTGACTTCACACACACCTTAGAATAAATTCTGAGTCATGTGCAGGTGTCCTCAAAATGTTTTCCTTCACCGTTTGTATTTCGCTGTTGTAACTAAAGTTCACAAATGTACATAACTTAACTATTAAAGTCATTGGTACATGCCCAGATTCGAACCCGCGACCTTCGGAATGAAAGCCGCACACTCTAACGATTAGGCCAGCGAGCTACTTAGCTATCAAGTGCTTAGTAACATATTTTTTGAAATCACTCGCACTCGTATTTCGTTTTACTCCGGGAAGTACTAATATAAAGGTACAAGAAATAATATTTTTTTTTAATATACATATCGGCGCAAGGGCGTTTTAAAGTCATCTGTATGATAAAATTTCATTAATCGTAATTTTTAAGTTTCATTTACAATTTTTTTTTAAAACATATTTTTGTTAGTCTTGTAATGGTATAAAAATAATAACGCACTGGCGTCACCAACACTCTCGTTCCGACCACGGGAGTGTTCGAATCTTTCAAGAAGTCATTACGCTCCCAGAGAAATATAAGAGGATTCTTATAAAACCTTACCGATTTTTCAGATATGAAGATATGAGTGGTTATCAAAAATATATTAGTGGTTCTACCAACACTGAACACCCTTTTAGAAAATATATTTAGAGTCGTTTTTCCGACGTTAAAATAAATATTTACATCAAAAATATCTACATTCATTTTACAGCCATTTCATTAATACGGTGCTCCATAATGTTCCACTTTAATTATGCCATATTTTCGAATGCAATTTCTACTAAAGAGCCCTTTCAATATTCCTGAAGTCAGACGTAAAAAATTTTTTTAAATCTTTTTTACTATAGATTGCTTGCTATAATGAAAACAGAGTACATATCTCTTTGAAATATCAAATGGCTTAATTTCAAATATATTAAAAAATTTACAAAATCAGCAGCGAATTAAAAATAAAATAAACGTAGCTAGTTGCAAAATAAGTAAATTTCTGTGACCCAGTTAAAATTGAAAAGATCATACTCGTTATTTTAAAGCTTTACAGCAACTCGCTATTCAGGAGCAGCAATCTGAATGAAATACAGGATAATATATTTTTATTATACATTGTTAAAAAGCCTTTACTAAAGACAATATAATGACAATCGTATTGCAAAAATTATTTTCGAAAATATAAAAAAAAAACCGTGAGGCCAAGTGACAAATTAAATAACATTATATTACGTCCAGTTTGTAGGAATCACACCTATTATTGCTATAAATAACTTCACAACCTCCCGCAGAAAAAATGTTTCGTGTGCTTAAGTACGATTTTTTTTTTATTCAAGGAAGAGACGAGGCGACTCATAACAACGTGGCGCTAGTTAGGATGACACTGCACCATATTGTGAGTTGTGTCGCCTTGAGACAAGATGTCGAGTCTCGTTTATAATATAATATATATATATATATATATATATATATATATATATATATATATAATAAAATATTTCTTATAACTAAGAAAATAATAATATAATTATAAATATAACTTGAAATAAAGCAAATGAGGACTCGCTATATTTTAAGTATATTACAAATAATCAGGGTTCTGTTCTACAGTTAAATTAATTTAAAACTAGCAAAGTATTTTTAAACAAAAAAAATACATTTATGTGTAATCTAGGTTAGTTTTGAATCTAAGACAGAAATCGCAGAGGAATTGCGAAGCTGCGAATGTAGTCATTAGCTCCTAACGTTTATGAGGTGCGTGGTAATTCCCTGCGTACACACCGCCGTTTTAATCAGAGGTTGCCAGAGGGGAATGAGGTCGAATTCCGAGATACATTCGAAACCACTGCCGTGTTACTAGTAATACATATTTATACGAGAGATCCTCATCAATAGTACCCGCCGTTTTTCACTTTAAAAATACTACTATTTTTATATTACAAGAGCATCTACATTCAAGTGTATAGCAAAATTTTCTGTAGTTTTGAACAATAGACATACATTGTGCATAGCTATATCGTTCGTAAAAGTGAAAGAGAATGAACAAAGTGGCGTGTAGAAAGATATCCCACTGGTTTTATTTTTTTTTTCTCTTTATTGTATAAACCTTACAGCGATGTATACAAAAGGCGGGCTTAATGCCTGTTGGCATTCTCTATCAGCCAACCTTAGGTGAGGTGCGATGTTGTGGTAGGTGATAACTTAATGTATTGTACTGTTATATATATACAGAGTGAAAGATTAAATAAAAATGTAAGTATAACGCCTTATTTTTTACTGTTACGACTTTCAAAGAACCTAATTTAAAAGTTTTAGCCTCTATGTGTTGATTATTAAATTACTTTAATAAAACCATGATTAAACAATAAATTTTACATTAAAATTTGTGTAGAAATAAGTAAGAAATAAAATTATCGATTTTTTTCCTAAAAAATCGGGAATTTTTTGAAAAAAATTAAAAAAAATAATAACACCCGAAGCATTGTTTTTGTATGGGGTATTCCATACATAGATAGATAGGATACGAGATATACTTTAGCCCCTCCAGATCGTTGACACCTATTACTTTTCACTCTGTATATAGTAACAATTAGTAATAGTAGTGTATTTTTGTGAAATATTTTAGACAATATAGATGTCAATAATATTGTAACGATAAAATAACATCTTTATCATAAAAAAATCTATTACAGCAAATAGCTTATATAGTAAAAGACAGTATGCCCGCATCCTATTCGCCTAACACTTTCAACGAAGGCAATTAAGATAAAAAATTGAGATATTTGTAACAGTTAATGAGATGATTGCGTAAGTATTTACTACTTTCAAGTTTACCGCTTTAAGAAAAAAAATTATGACATTCCAGCAACTTTTTCTTTATTCCGTTTCCCATATTGCAATCTATCGAATTTGTTAAAATTAACTATTAATAAAAAACCTTAGGACAAATAATTAAGAGCATAGTTTTACATCAGTACATGAAATAATGAAGTTTCATCATCATTAACCGATAGTCGTCCACCGCTGGACATAGGCCTCCGCCAAAGATCTCCACATCGATCGGTCACGTGTAAATAGTTTAGGATTCGAAATCCCTACCAATATATACAATTACGTCTTTTTCTTTAATAATATCCCTTGAAGCTAAGCAGTTTATAAAGGCAATCAACAAAACACTTCAAAAGTTTTTTTAGAGGTTCAGTTATAAATAGATCTTAACAAGAATTTAGAGAGACGGAATAGATAATAAAAGACTCGAAGTTGAGACATTATTTCTTATACCTGGAAATAATTTAAAATGCTAGAGTTAAACTAAGGGGAAATCAAAGATCAATTTTAAACCATTTATATATACTAATGTTGTTAGCAATATGATATACAGTGCAGTATAGATTAATAAGCAGTTAATATTACGTTAGATGTGTGTATGTTCGCGTTATTAAATTCTTCAATAGTGTAGCGTTGAAGTAATTCGTAAAAATAATATACATCATCATCGTCATTACTGTAGAAAATTGAAGCTTTGCTGGAGTACCGTAACAAAGTCGTGTCCCCGGTGACATTGCGATATTGATTTTGCGGTAGACAGTGCTCCGTCGCCGGCACAGACAAACGGAAAAACTAAACACAAGTTGGTTACTTCACTACCGAGCACAAATTGACAAATTTGTTTTTCAGTTACATTGCATCTAAAATACGCAATTTCAAAAAAACTAGACACTAAAAACAAAGAAAACCTTCCGCATAACAGCTGAAGAAATCGGAAGAGGCTGAAAATTAGCGTTGATCGGAATTACTTGTTCCGTTCTGTATTAGCTGATCTGACCTCCGCGTGGTGTATCCTACTAATCAACAAACGAGACTTGGGCTCCCACCAACACGTATTGGGGCAGCGTGGTGAGAAATGGCCCAAATCCCTACTCGATTGATGTAGGAATTTGACATGCCTATATTTAGAAGTGGAGGTCTATCGACTGATAGTGGTGATGTTTATTTCTCAATTTACACACACTGAAACAAATAGAAATTATTAAAAATATATGGGTCAAAGACGAGCTGAACCCTAAAAACAGTTTTCTTCCAGCAAACCCTGTCATGGCAAAATAGAAGGCAATAAAGCAATTTATTTATTTAATTTTAAAACGATTAACTATATACATAGACATGAAACGAAGAGCAAAGAATCGGAAACGTAGACTTCGTCATTATTGCCGACCATATAAGGGGTGGTCTTCAAGAAGCTTTAAATAGTTTTACCATTATAGACTACATCTCCATTTACTATCAAGTGGGATAAATTATTTAAAATCTATTCTTAGCTGACCTCTAAATAGCAGACGCAATATCTCTACCAAATATTGAATGTTTACGTCTAATAATTTGAGGATGACGCGCGAGTCAATGAATCTCAGGATATCTCCTATGTAAATATTAGTATAGAACATTTCAATTATTTTTAAGCATTTTAAATAAATTTAAGTATTTAATGAATACATTAGTCACACTTCATATTTATATTTTTTTTACCCTTACAATAGGTTGTAACCTTTAGACTACGAATGTTAATAGGTTTTAGACTTAAATATAAATTATACTAATTCAGTAATATACATATTTCTATTTTTTAAATCGTTATAATAACACTTTATTACATTTTTTTTAAAGATACCATCTATAAAATAGGACGTTGAAAATTGGAATAATTCAAAGCATTCATCTCAAGTTTAGCAGATGACTGTACCAATTCATCTGCCTAAATTTGATTAAATTAAAGCTGAATTCCATGCGGGCAAGTTGTTCTCAGTGAATGTTTTACTAATATCCGACGGAATGATAAATTTATGGATTGGAAAATAAATAGATAATATAATAATATAATAAAATATGTGTAAGAAAGCTTATGGTCAACATAAATTTCAATAGAAAAAAGTTATGCATAAAATTTTTTATGAAATAAAGTTTCCAATTGTTGTGTGAACCAAAGTCTGGGGCTATACAAGAATGTTTGATATGTTGTAACTACAGTATTGGCACCCTAATTTTTTTTGTGTTGTCTTTTTTTTTAAAGCCAATGGGGCTGATATATCTCTAAGGTTTAAAAACTCCGCCAAAAAAAAAAAGTTTTCAATGTATAATTATAAGTTTAACATGATATTTGTTTTACAACATAAAGTGCCTATAGAGGTAAACCAGACTTCAATAAATAATAAGTTACAACACCATTTGATATTCCTCGACCTTTTTTTATCTTCGTTGTGAGTAGCAATCAAGATGTATAAAATTTATTTAATATCGTTGTTTTAATAGGGTAATATCATTGGCAAATAAGTTTAATAATTTACTCATAGGCATTTTCGTCTATAATTAGTAAGCTATTAAGAAAAAGGTAAGGAAACTATATACAGTATTTTACAAAAATACTAAAGTAAGTTTTTTTTTATCCTACCAATCAACGGGACGAGAAGGACGTTCACCTGATAGTAAGATACGCCTGACCATAACAATGTGGCGCTTGTTAGAATGGTATAAACTGCACCACATTGTGCTCGTCGCCTTGAGATATAAGATATTAAACCTTGTTGCTCCCGTAATTTTACTATTTACACCCATCAAACCGGAACTCTACAATGTGTATTTTGCACACTACTGTTTGGCGGCAAAAACAGATGCTGCGGTAGTACCTGCCTAGACAGCTCAGCAACAGAGACCAGTGACATACATAGGTAAATGACGTAGTGTATTATCAAGTATTTTTGTCCATCCTGCTTAACTGGCTACTCCCATATTGTAAATCTACTAAGGTAGATATGAAAGGCAAAGTATTCTATACATTGTTCGCACTATCATCTAAAATCGTGCAAAGTTGAGGACAAAAGTTATAGCCCTTTGTTGATAACAACATATATCATCTACGATATTTAAAACATCAAAACTATCAGGTTTATTATTCAGCACATTGTTCCAACATGTTAAATAAACCTGGCGTTTTTAAAAACATTAAACATTATGCATATGCATGCATATCTAATACAAAGTTATTTCTTCACTTAACTCACCATAAATATAACTTTGAACAACCTCGAAAACCCGTTTGCAATCAACACCGTGTGGCATTGTAATGCGAATTAACTTGTTAAATTTAAAACTGCGTAAAACAATAATAATGATATTTAATAGTTAACTCCTTTTAACTATCGTCATTAAGTTAATTATACGTAAAGTATTTTATTTTTCTTTAAGACCGCATTTTATGAAATACATTATAAGAGACACTAAGTAAGAGTCCATGAATAAGTATAGGCATCGTTGTTCAGCTGTGGACGTAAAGATAACGATGATGATTTATTTCTCGGAGTTCACAAATTAAATTATTACTACCCTCTACTATACAGGTTTAACTTTTATACTAAATCCGTTTAACCCTATTAAAGGAAAACACCTTCATCATTCATCAGCCGATAGACGACCACTGCTGAACATAGGCCTCCCCCAAAGATCTCCACATACAGTTAGCATGGCCTCCGCTGGGCGTTAGGGACCGTTGTATGTAGGGATTCATGTGGGGAGATTTTGGACCATTTCTCACTACGGTGGCCCAATGAGAGTTGGCAGGAGCCAGAGCCTCATTTGTTGATTATCAGGGTGCACCACCACGTGCAGGTAGGTTTGTTTTAGGTCCCGTGAGTTGTTGAGCGAGACCCCTTAATGCACATACTTCATCCTTATCTCATGCTACGCCATTAAAAAACGTAATGTTTTCGTTTATTAGCCGAAGTTATTTAAAATATCGTTTTAACAAGGTTTTATTGTTCAATACATGTATGTTTAACGTCCGTACGAATGGTGGTTTTGTCGAATATTATTTATTATTACCGAGCGGGCCACAAAGGGGAGGTCGTGTTGCGGTAATCGCATTCCATTGTTGCGGTTATCCGACAAGTCAAAAAAAAATACAAAGTAAAAGAAAACAGTGCATGAAGTTCCAACAGCAATAATAAAACAAAACAAAAAAAATCCAATTTTTGTTTTCATTCTTTGCGATGAGTAAAGTTTTTGTTTAAATAAGTAATAGAACAAATTTCTAGGTCTTGAATTTGAATCATAGTAAAAATGTTATAAATTAGTAAACATTTTATTTTCGAAGATGGTGAAACGTGCTCGCTAAGAACACACTAGATCTCATTATGATAGTGGTATCTAGCCAGATGAGTTCGAAAAAAAACTACCACCGTCTAAACTATATAATAATGTAACTCCGGAATCGAACCAAGTAGCTGTGTGGCGCGACGCATGCAGACAGTTAGAACGTCTTCCACGTAAGGTAATTGGCGGTAGGTCTCTGTGACCGGAGATTGTCTAGGTAGGTACCACCGTAGTTCCTATTTCTACCACCAACCAGTAATGTGCAAACATTACTGTGTTCCGAATTGAAGGGAATTGTCACTAGTATAATTACTGGGGTAAGAAGAATTAAAATCCTTTTTATTTTTGTTTCGAGTGGAAATCTTCGAAGAGATACTCTGGGGTGAAGTCAGAGTTATACCCACTATCCTCTCGATGGTCACCTTCAGCGTTTGGAGAAGTCACAGGATCTCGATTCGGAACACCACCGCAGCCTCGGAGACTTAACATCCTGTCTCGAGGCGACGAGCACAATCTGTTGCTGTATATACCATCCTAACTAGCGCCACGTTGTTATGGGCGGGCGTATCACTTAACATCAGGTGAACGTCCTGCTCGTATCGTCGCTTTCTTGAATTAAAAATAAATTGTTAAGAAATATACACAATTAAAAAAACCTTCCTTTCTTACTTTAATAACATCTAATCTCTAGTAATTGATATGACGTCAGCTGTATAAGCTATTATAAGATACCGTTACCGTTTATTGTTATGTTAACTGTAAAATATAATAAAAAATATTTATATAATATATAAGTATTATATAAATACTCTTTAATAACTAAATATAATACTAATGTATTCAAACTTTGAATGAAAAATATTTTTTTTTTGTATTAAGTTTTAATGATTATTCCTTTGTGCATAGTTGAACGTTGGCGTTATGTTACTCCTTTATTCCCGTCATATAGATCTTTAGTCTTCATAGGATACCGTTAACCGCTTCCAATATATATTACTGAGCAGTTTTTACGTTAACACTTAAAAGAAAATGTATTCTATGGAAAAACGACGAGTCATATTCTCAGTAGGTTATAATCATCGTTGCTGTATACAAGAAGCCTGTACACATTACTAACTAATGTTCTTCCTCGTCATCATACATTGATAGAAAACATCAATACAATGTACCAAAAAGAAATGTGACGTGGGTGGGTATCTTCAAAAAAATTTAATAGGCCTGTTGCTGGACTAATGCGCCTTACCACAGCAAACCATACCACCATTTAACACCAGGTGGGATCATAGTGAAGAACTTACCTTTTTGATTTAAATACAATTATACATCTCATCTACTAGATCTAAAACTAGATATTAATGAATAATTACAAAACCTAATGAGAAATAAGAAAAAAAAACAACATTATTCAGATTATTTGTCCAGACACTGATTCTTAATGTAAAGTATTGTTTTTTTTATTCCACAAAACGACGTGAAGGACGGGACTTTTACCTGATGGTAAGTTATACATTTATCCATAACAACTTGGCGCTAGTTAGGATGACATACACTGCATCATGCTGTCGTCGCCTTGATACATAAAATGTTATGTATCGTTACCCCGGTAATTTCACTGGATACACCGTTCTTCAAACCGGAATACAGTAATATTTGGACAGTACTGTTTGGCCGCGGAAAAAGTCACTACGGTGGTACTTACATAGACGGTCTCCGACATCAGATACCTACCACCAGTGATAATGATGATGATGATACTTTGTATATATATAATCATAATAAATGGTTAACGCTTATAATAATTAATAGTCTTAATAAAAACTCTGACGGATGTCAGTTGAGATAGAGTGAATTGAACAAAAATAAAACCACCACCTCTAGTACAACCTGTATGCCTCCCGAATAGAAAATAAAACTTTATTCCGGTGTATTCAAATTTCTACGTACACTTGAGCCGGTCACCGGTTACCGTTTCGTCGGGACAATATCCCTTTTTCATATCTACATTTATAAACCGAGTCCTTTGTATGATAATGTTTTATTGCTTTTGATCGTCCACCGCCTGCATTGAGAAATTTTGAGTGCTGAACATTTTTTTTTTGTCACAAAAAGTTATAAACGGTATTTAACACACACAAACGTTTCCATTATTCGACAAAAGTATTATACTACTTACATTTTTTGACTTTTAAAATAATATGATTCATTTTATGAATGTTATGAGACCATTTCATTAAGATTTTGGTCCTGTATCAATTTTCGTTATCTTAATGCTATTTATTTAAATACTGAACAACAAAAAAATACTATACCAAAAAGCGTTTAAAATATCTGAATATCTAATCTCTATTGCGAACCTAATTAACCGAACTTCTGTCCTTGCTATATTTACACGGGAAAAACATCTGTTGTCAACGCCCGAAGTATGCTTAACATTCTCAAAGTAAATCAAATTAAAACCCACCACCACCCTGATGCTGAATTAAGCGTAGCGAAGTATTACTGAACTGTTAAGTATATTTATATACCTATGAAACATCGTAAAGTTCAGCGAGCGCATACCAAGTTCATTTCATGAAAAATTTAAAATAGTATTTCTTCGAACTTTTCGCAATAACATGTTTTCAAAGAAGTTTCTTGAGAATTTTGAATTAAATAACAAGTTACAGATATTGATCTTTCCCAATAAGAGGCGAGTCTCGATAACAAGCTGAGATTTAAAACAAATTTTCGCTTTAAATTCTAAAGGTAATTCTGCTAAAAAATTATATATAATATACTGTGCATAAATATATTATGTATACGAGGGATACGTATATTATGTATACGTATATATATATATATAAGAGGGACGACGAAAGTTGACCGGTGTTAGATCTTTATAGCCAGAGGCCGTGTAGGCACCACCACAGCTATTTCTACCCCCGAGCAAAAGCTATGGTAATGAGACTTCGTCTCATGTGTCAAGGCAGCGAGCTCAAAGTGATGCAGTATATATCATCTTAACTAGCGTCATGGTATAAGGAGGCGTATCACTTACCATGAAGTAAAAATCTCGCTCGTCTCATCGTTTCGTTTAATAAAAAAGAAGAAATAACTCTTTCAAAGTTTTACTCTTCGTATTTTTTAGTCCTGTTGGTCGTCGGTTAGATTAATCGACATATAAGCAACATCCGGGCAAGATAATAGTACCTACACTTACGTGTACTATTAACGGAGTACACATTGTTTCAGTGTTAGTCACTGGTGGTATATTCACAGGTTTGGCGAAGAAATATATTTCTTATGGATGAAGCAAAAATCTTATCACACCACCACATTGTCCCCGTCGCATTGTGATATAGGAAATTAAGTCTCGTTACAATAAATCTTTTTCCCAAAAATAGTTTTTGTGTTGTTAGTGTTTTTGACGATTTTTAAAACTTCATCGGACTTATAGCTCGCGAATCGGGGTGCCGCGCAAGCTACAATATAATCGATCAATTAAAAATCCTTTCAAAAACCAGCTTCATAATTAAAACAAATTTTGAACAATGGATACATAAATCTGTTCGTGATATGTTATAGTAGCGATAGCTCGATATATATAGGAAATATCCAGAGACTCATTGACTCATCACGACATATCCGAGTTGCGGGAGTGTTTCGGTCTGCAAAGCCGGTGGGAAACAGATAGTTTATTTCTATATTAGTAGCAATTAGCTGTAACTTTACACGCATATAAAAAACAAGCATAACAATTTAAATTTCTATCAACACCTAAATGTGAAAGTATACAGACAGACAAACATTCATATTAATACAAACGCCTCGATTAAAGACTACACCACCATTGATGACGTTACGAATCTTTTATTACAAATTAATTCTATTGTATAATTTATAAACTTTCTACAAAATAAGAAAATAATTACAATAAGTAATAGTAATATTAACAACTGTGATTACTAAAGATACTAAAATTTATTATTTGAATCGAATGCTTACGATCTGATGTTCAAGTAGTATCGTTAAGAGGGCCACCACTTTCTTCACACGCGCGACTTTCTACACGCTTAGATTAGCAACCTGATTGCTATATGAGGGAAACATGAGCGATGTTACCCGATTACCACTATTCATTATGAATATGGTAAAGCGATTTGCAAGGGAAGTCACTCTATGTTCCACATACGAAGAATAAACATCGAAATGTTAAATCCTAAGCGGAGGTAATACATTAAGAACTAGAAGACAGTCATTCAAAGAACAATATCATGAAAATTTAAGGCAGAAGACTGAGAAAAATATTTCTCGTGGGATCGTCACATCATATGAAGGTTGTATTGGGAACTTCAGTACACCAATGTGTCTTATCAACGGTCACCGAGAAGAGTTTTGAAGAAGGTGGGAATTAGTATGGTGAATGCTGCATAATTAACTAGAATGCGATAACGACAGCAATAAGCCAGCATAATTAACATGAAAATAAAACAAGTACATACATTTTAGTAATTTTAGAAACAGCAACAGTTTACACAATGCAAAGTGTGTAGTGTAAAGATTCTGTAATATCGGAAGGTATGTCTCGCGAACGTATACACGAAGACCTTGGTATACAGCGGGTGTTTCAGCTATAAATAATATTTTTTATTAGCGTTCACTATACTGGCCTAGCTTATGCGGAATTTGTTGAGGCCGCGGCTATGACGAATCGATTATTTTTATAGACCGTCCACGATTGTAAAATCGTCTTACGCAACGTGTGATCACTAGACTTTCTTCTACCGCCTTCCAATTAGGTGTAAACATTAATTTCACTTTCACATAACTAAAAAAGATGCTATAAAATAATCTATCAAATATATCTTGTAATGTTTTGTGATACTATATTAAAAAAGTAGCTGTTCCCCGTCTGATTTGCTGGCTGTAACTCACCCACTGCTTTTCGAGAAGGAATTTTGTAAAATTCTTTGTTAGCTGTCCTTTAAATGGCAAAATCAATATCTCTATCAAATTTTGATTGTTTACGTCTAATTGTTTCAGAGATGTCATGAATGAATTAATCTCCAGATATCTATAGATAGATAGAATAGATATATATATAGCTTACAGATTGCCTTTCCAAATATTAGATTTATACTTGTGGCATACAAGCTAATGTGTACTGACTTAATTCAATCATATTTTACAAATTATTTTAGAAATCAGAAATATATGAAAAATCATTATATTTATTTTGATCTATCAAAAGACTCTAGTCTATTAATAAACACAATTGGTTAATGAGTAGTTGTCACCTTACACTAGACAGAGAAGACAGTTACTGGAGCACTCACAATACAAAGCTGCAATATAAATACTAGTGATAACAATGATATCATTATATATGTTATCAAAGTCGAAAAAGTAAATAATAATGCTATGTGTAAAACAAATATAAAAAATATGGACATTTTGAGAATGTGATGCATGATGTAAATGCTGGAAGAGATTATAAAAAAAACAAGAATATTTCAATATTAAAATGATTATGTCATAATGACAAAGATTGAAATCTTGCGCTAAGTACTATGCAATTCTATGAAACTAGACACATTAAAACTTAGGTCATCTGACATCATAATCAAGATCTTCATCTATATATTTTATTAAACAGTTAATTTAAATTAAATCTGTATCAATATTTTGAGATCTACTAGAAAGGTTTTCAAAGCAAGTTTTTTATTTAGTATTCTAATAAATATTCTTGACAAATTATTTTGAATAGAACCTTATAGATCATCATCCATAAGACAAATAATTTAAGCAAAAAATTTACATCAAATGATGAATTTAAAATGTTACACTACATACCACAACTTTATTGTCTTTTGCATGTATATAGGAAATATCTTTTATAAATTGATAAAAATAAATGTACAAACATATTTTATTTTATATTTATTAATACAAAAGTAAAAGTACACTAGTAAAATTATTCTATATTTTTCCTTCCTGCTTTGATAATATCATTTCCTTTCACTAACATGTTATCTATTGAAACAGTAAACAGTTTACCAAATTGCTTAATATCTAGCAACTTAAACATTGAAATAATTTATGTGTTTGTTGAATCTCAATATAACAAATAAGTGGATGAGTGAATACTAAATTGTATCTAAGAAATAAACACACATTAGATAAAAATAATTTTGGAAAATATGTTTCTTTATTAGTATTTACAAAAATAAATATATAATAATATGTAAATTATAACCAACAGTTGTTTTTTTTTAAAAAAATTTCTGTAATAAGCAATTAGCTAATAAAACATTTTCTTTGGTTAATTCCTTATATAAATTTTTTTCAAAATTAAACAGCTTTATAAAAATATATTAGATAATTTAGATTCTCTTCCTAATAGAATATGGATCCGAAAATTTCACATATTGGTTGAAACATATTACCTTTTCATATATTAAGAACAATAATAATATTTTTTAATATCTAATTTACACCAGGAGACCACTTCATTTTAATATAAAGATATAAAATAAAATCACATATTTAAAAGGTTAAAAACAAAAGACTTTGGTAATAAACATGATTTAGGAATAATTAAAGCATAAGCCTAGAAAATTACACTAAAATAAATACGTATCTTGCGTTGTTTTCGTCTATTATTTGTTATATATATTGCAAAAAGTTCAAGTCAAACGGGAGAGCTGATAAAGGAAACGTGCATTAACATTTCTCACCGGGTACCTCGTTTATGTCTGGAAGCGGCACAAATTTGTGGACATGACGTCAGATAGTTACTATTTAATAAGCGCTTCAAAAAGATATAATTAAGTAAGCGAATGATAATCTCAAACTTACCCATCACCAACAACGACACACTTGATCGCTTGCATTTTGCGTTTTGGGCGACCGTTGTCACTAATAGAACACGAAAATCACAAGGCTTCGCAACCAATCTTAATCGGCAAGCACTGCAATCACGGCTAATTGTAAAAACACAACAGCATTACAATCAACAAATAAGACAAAATAGCACGGTTTTAGACTATAATATTAATTTTCATATCTTTTTATAAGCGATAAGAACAAACAGTATTCAAAAAAATAAATCGTTCACTACTGAGATGTTTCGCCGATGGCGATTACGTGCATAGTACACACAGTTACAGTGTGACCAGAATTTAAAATAAAAAGTCTTTCCAAAAGTTAATTAATAGATAAATTTACCTATACAGTCAAAAAGTTTATTGTAATATATGTATATGTCATTTAATAAAAAATATTAAACCCAAAAATAAATTCTACAAATAATAATAAATACATGAATGTTACAAAACGATTTGCGATAACAAAAAAACAAAATCAATCAATTTTTTTACTTTAAAATCTCGTTATAGATATATTCTTCTTTCTCCATAACCATTAAATCAAATTTTAATTCATGTGCAGGTTTCCTCACGATGTTTTCCTTCAACGTTTGTATTTCGTTATTGTAGCTAAAGTTCACAAATATACATAACTTAAATATTAAAGTCATCGGTATATGCCACGATTCGAACCCGCGAACTTCAGAATGAAAGCCGCACGCTCTCACCATTAGGCCAGCGAGCTAATCTTCTTTCTACCATTACTAAAATTTCATCACCTATAATATTAAAGTATTAAATATCCTTAGTATTTTTATTTATTTTATCTACTGACAATAATACTAAAACGGTAGATTTTTAGTTCTCTGCACATTTAACACGGCAACTACTTTAATCAAACCAATGTTACTAGTGGTTAAAGGTGGTTATAACTAATTACTTGTTGTTAACTGCTATATTTTTATACAATTCAAGTAAAAAAGAAAATCTAGTGTATTGAACTAAATTAGTTAATTCATAATATAATTTTTTTTAGAATTTATAGTCTTCGCAGAAACCGATATTTTGTTTCATAAAGTACGTCATTGGGAAAATGCAGGTTTTTGCGCGTTTTGTTATTCTATAGTCTATGGTTAATCATGGCATGGCTACTCTAATAAACTGTGTTGCGCGGTATTGCGTGATTCAGTGAGTTCCGTGTGTTTTAACATGGCAAAAGGTGATAAGGAATTAGACAAACCAATACTGAACAATGAATTGCCAAACCCGGAATGTAGGAGTATAGATCACGATGATTCAGAATCGGCGCAAGAACAGCCTTTGGATATCGGAGAGCATTATTTAGTACGGCGTTCCGATGAGTCATGGCACCCGGCGGAGATAATACAAACGCGGTACAATGCCGGCGACTCTTGCTACGAGTATTATGTACATTATGTGGGCTACGATCGGCGGCTCGACGAATGGGTTTCCCGCCACCGGGTTATGTCCGACAGATTTGACGTATGTGAACAGTCTAATAACAACATAAACTCTGACCATCTTCTCACCGACAAATCAGGACGCAAAATAACGCGCAATCAGAAACGTAAACATGACGAAATCAATCACGTTCAGAAGTCTTACGCTGAGATGGACCCTACGACTGCAGCCTTGGAAAAGGAACACGAAGCGATCACAAAAGTCAAATACATCGATCGTATTCAAATCGGCAAATATGAAATTGATACCTGGTACTTCAGCCCCTATCCCGACGAATATGGTAAACAATCTAAGTTGTGGATATGCGAATATTGCCTAAAATATATGAGGATGGAAAAGACATACAGGTATCATTTAAGTGAATGTACGGCACGGCAGCCACAAGGTAGCGAGATATATAGAAAAGGTACCATAGCGATATTTGAAGCTGACGGAAAAGAACATAAAATTTACTGTCAGAACTTGTGTTTATTAGCGAAATTGTTTTTAGATCATAAAACGTTGTATTTTGATATAGAACAGTTTCTTTTTTATATACTTTGTGAAGTTGATAAGCATGGAGCTCATCTTGTAGGTTATTTTTCAAAGGAAAAAGATTCCCCTGAAGGTAACAATGTTGCTTGCATATTAACATTACCACCATACCAAAGACAAGGATATGGTAAGCTTTTAATTGCATTCAGTTACGAGCTTTCAAGGCTAGAACAGGTAGTGGGTAGTCCCGAAAAGCCATTATCAGATTTGGGAAAACTTAGTTATAGGTCTTATTGGTCATATGTCTTATTAGAAGTGTTAAGTGCTAGTAGAGGTACCCTGAGTATAAAAGATTTAAGTCAAATGACTGGTATATCACAGACAGACATAATATCCACTTTACAGTCCATGAATATGGTGAAGTATTGGAAAGGACAGCATGTTATTTGTGTAACACCAAAGATTGTTGCTGAGCAGTTAGCAAGTTCACATTTTAAAAAGCCCAGATTATCAGTAGACCCTTCGGCTTTGAGATGGACACCACCGAATAGACAAGGTAACTCTGCTAAAGCCAAGAAGTAGTACAGGCTTACAGGCAGGGCTTAGAGATGGTTTCGCTATATGTTCCAACTTTCTCTAAGTACACGCCTGTTTATGTAAACGAGTCTAGATTACAATTGTGTAATTTATAATTTGTTATCAAATTCAGTGATCATTTTAGAGTATTACAGCTTCAATTTGTTTACAAATAATTTATATAGTTATAAATAATAAGAGTAAATAATGTAATTTTCTATTGCATTTCTCACTATGGTGAAGTTTAGTTTAATTATTATAAAGACAACCCAGTTAACAAATAAGGATAATAACTGATCAACTCATGAAATAATACAAATGTGAATAGTAATGAACAACATCGGAAATAAAATATTTTTTCTTGCTAAATTGTTAGCTATGGATATGAATAACAATTTTAAGGCATTATATGACATTGTTTTTAAATTATTTATCAATTTACAATGGGCATTTGTTAATATCATAATTTTTATAGTTGTAAGAGATGTTAATTTTGTTTTACTTAATTTGACTATAAATTTGTTTTGAAAAATGTGTGATTCCTTATGCGTGTATTAAGCTGCGGTAGGATTCTGAGATCTGTCATTATACAGCTAATCCGTTCAGTTCCTTTTCATACTGGTACAGTGATACTAATTTTAAGTTTAATTTAGTTTCTTTATACAAACAAAAAATCAATAATTGTATGTGAAATGTGCATAGTGTTTAAGTGTAATTATAAATGGTAGGTTACCTGTAAATCCAGGTATTTGTACACAATTTGTTGAGGTTTTGTGTTATAAGCAAAACAATGCGCCTCGTTGGTTTAAAACCAAGTTTATTGCTAAGAATATAAGTTGAACCAAAAAAGATTTGATTGCCTGGTAATATTGTATAATTCGACAAGCCCAAGTTGTTAATGGATGATATCTTAACTACCTTGCGTGTATATATTTTTTTTATCAGTGTAGTATAAGTTCAATAGGAGTCTACGAAACAGCTGATCGAGATAAAGATGTTTCTGTAATCAGTTTGAGTGTCAGTCTAGAAAGTACTTTTGATGATTAATGTAAATATAATAATTTTTATTTAATGGTAAAAAACTTGACTTTAGTTTCATATGGAGTTCGGTGACAATGAGCTCATGAATAGAGAAGCACTCTCACTTTTTTTTATGTGAGGGAAATGCCTACGCATACCTATCCTCGCGGGGTCAAAGACAGGTTATGTCGGACTTGCACCGACTAAAACCGTCACGATGTTCCACCTTCTTCGCTTTACAGCGGGGCCACGGGAACGCTTTCGTACACCTCCGTGACTCCACTAGCGCCAGCTGTACGGCGCAGCTCCATCTCAGGGAGAGACCTCCTCCTTTCCACCTTTGTAAGGGCGCGCCGGAACATACAGCGCGAACTCCTCTTGGCCTCTTATTGTCACCTGGGCAACGGATTCTTCTGAATCCCTCGCCTAGAGGCCATGGGGGCCAAGAGAGAAGTCTCTCAAGGCTCTCTGCGATGGATCTGTTCTTGGGACGCCAACCGTTATACGGCCGCGGAAGACAGGAAGAGCGGCGGAACAACTCTTTTTCCCTTGTGGCTCCACCGCCGCCGCATTAGCGGTACAGCACTACTTAGTCGCGGAGGGTAGGGAGAGCGGCGAACGGAAATACCGACACTCTTCTCCTTCCGAGATTGCACCACGGCTGCGAAAGGCAATGCGGGTCTGTTCCCGTGGCCCACCGGCACACATCCAAGATGAGCTCACCTGGGGCCACCACGAGCCGGCCGGGTAGGTTCCTCTTAGCTTCATCATGGGTGATCAAGCCACGGCTACAGAACCCCACCGCCACGACAAGGCGGAAATCTATTCGGGAGTAGCACGCTGACCTAGACTAATCTTGGTCTGATATCTTGCCGGAACACGGCAATGTTGTGACGGCATATTTACAATATAAGAGAGACGATTTAAAAAAAAAACTCATCAATAAAACTCCACGTTTAACTTAATCGAACCTTGAACCTCCCCGCAACTTAACATACGGCCACTGCGCCATCGAGGCAGTTAAGTCATGGACACCTAAAAATATTAAATACAGAGAAAAATTCTATCCATAGACAATACATTGAGTATTTAAAACAATAGCAAAGCTATGTTTACGACTTTTAGAATAATGTTCCGATTTTAGTTTAGTTTTTGTTTTAGCTTGACGGAAGTCATTGTATTGCAATTTTTTTTTATACATGCAATCGAATAACGTGCTCTAGTGTTTCGGTAATGTGAATATTGTAAAATTAAAAAACATGTTACTATGTGTGAATTTTTTTCTCATCGGATTCTGTGAATCGTCGGTTCTCACTGTTCATTTGTGATAAAACTTTTAGGCTTAAGAAAAAGTGTTGAAGTACGAAATAAAAAAAATTGGAAGAACAATATTTCGTTTTAATTATACAAAAAATATTAGGTTCAGGTTTGAGCATACTTTGGTACCCCTGTTAGGTTAAAACTTGGTTAAGCCGGCTACTGCATAACTATAAACCTTAGAGGGAATAAAAAAATTGAAACAAAATTATTTCGCTGTCGTTACATTTAAAATGTGGATTACGAATTCTGTGAGAAACAAAGTCATGCTACCAGACAAGTCACATGCACAGGCACACGCTCACACACGCACACGCTCACACACGCACACGCTCACACACGCACACGCTCACACACGCACACGCTCACACACGCACACGCTCACACACGCACACGCTCACACACGCACACGCTCACACACGCACACGCTCACACACGCACACGCTCACACACGCACACGCTCACACACGCACACGCTCACACACGCACACGCTCACACACGCACACGCTCACACACGCACACGCTCACACACGCACACGCTCACACACGCACACGCTCACACACGCACACGCTCACACACACACACGCACACGCTCACACACGCACACGCTCACACACGCACACGCTCACACACGCACACGCTCACACACGCACACGCTCACACACGCACACGCTCGCACACGCTCACTCACGCACACGCTCACACACGCACACGCTCACACACGCACACGCTCACACACGCACACGCTCACACACGCACACGCTCACACACGCACACGCTCACACACGCACGCGCACACTTGAGGAACAGCCCTTTCGGGCCTCGGCAAGTCGTTCCACTCCTTTGCCACACTTATGAAAAACGAGGAGCTAAACCTCTTTGACTTTAAACAAGTCTTCATATTTAGTTTCAAATACTAAATATAGCAGATGATGCCTAATTGAAAATTTAACTATTAATTGACATTGTTACAAAAAATATAACAGACTATAAAATTTTACAGTCACTGCTCGTGGAAAAAATATAGATTTCGTCATTGTTAATATCTACTATTTAAAAGAAAACTTACAATTTACATTCATTTATATTTAATCCGGTAGGTTCACTTAGGAAGTAAATAGTCACCCCCCGAACAGGTTCCTGCTTTGTCGTGGCGGTGGGACTCAGTAGCCATGGCATGGTGCCCACGGTGAATTGAAGGGAAACCTAGCCCACCGGCCCGAGGCGGCCGCTCCAGGTTAGAATTCCGAAGCTCTGTGAGTTCACCTACGATGCGCGGCGGCGGGCTGCAGGGACACGTTTATACTTTGCAACCGAGGTGAAGTCGCGGAGTGAGAGGAATATCGGTATTGCGAATCGCCCCTCTCCCCATCCTCCGCGGCCGTATAGCGGTTGGCGGCGGAGCCCAAGACCGTATCCGCCACAAGGAGTCGGGAGAGTTTTCTCTCTTGGCTCCCATGGCCTCTGGGTGACGGATTCGTGAGAATCCGTTGCTCGCGTGACTGTAAGAAGCCGAGAAGGAGAGGTGGAAAGGGGGGTTCTTCCCTCCCTCCCGAAGTTGGGCTGCATTGTGCAACCGGCGCTGGCAGGGTTTTGGATGTGTGCCAAAGCGTTTCCGTGACCCTGACATAAAGCGAGGAGGTGGAACATCGTGGGGGCTTCAGTCGGTGCATGTCCCAGATAACCTTTGATTTCGCGAGGGCAGATATGTGCATTTCCCCCACGTAAAACAAAAAAAAATAACAATGAAGTAAACAGCCAGACAAATTTTCGCATTTAGCGACAAATCTAGCTATGTAGTATTAATAGGGTTATATATATATATATATATTTATATATAACCCGTAATTACAATAGGCCCACTTTGTTCTTAGTCCGTTCCTGGTAACTACTATTAATGCTGGAGCATGAGGCGGGCCACACGAGAACGGCACACTTCTGTGAAGTTCCTTTTATTGATATTTCTTAGTTCTCTTTTAATATAACGACTATAGTCTGAATTTACTCGCGGTGAGTCTTTGTTGCTGTGGACTGTTTAGGTTGGTACCGCAGCTCATATTTCTGCCGCCAAACAGTATTGTGCGAACTTTACTGTATTCCGAATTTAATGACATTGTGGCTGGAGATATTACTGGGGTAACGGAACTCAACGTCTTACGCCCGAAAAGAACGAGCATAATGTGGTGTAGTATATACCATACTAACAAGCGCCATGTTGTTATGGGAGTATTACTTAGCATTAGGAGAACGTGTCGTCGCTTCGTAAAATAAAAAAACTTGCAATTAAGTTGAAAAAAATTTTTCATGAGAAATTAATCTATATATATATATATACAATGAAAATGGGTCTTGTTTGCTCGCCAAACACGTGAAATCTAGTGAACGTATCGACATGGAAACGTGACCATTCGACGCGGAACGATTTGTAGATGGTCATAGAGTATTTATATTTTGAATTTCATAGACACTTCATAGTTTTATTTGCATGTAAATATAATAATATATTTTTATTTGCGGTCCATTATATATTACCACCGGCAAGGAAAGCGGACGAGGAACAGGTGGTAACAAATAAAAAGAAACGTTTTTTTTTTAATACACATTTATTTCTCAGAACATTCTATTTGAAGAAAAAAATAGATATACCATGTTGAGATTTGCAGTGATTAAGTACAGCCTCAATACATCATACAAATGAGTTTTCATAAGAACATTTCGTATCATACAGTAAAATAATATAGGTAAGTACATTAGTTTTTTTTTTTCTTTTATATTATATAACCGCATACACACCGTAAGTGGGAACATTAGGTAATTCACCAAACACCGAACAATTTAGCATTAATATTCAACACTTATTACGATACATTTTTTTTTTAATAAATTTTTTAATCTGTATTTTTTTATTTGTGTCATCAGAGCAGAGCACTAACCAATGAACGCGATATATTATCTACATCTAACCTATGTCGCTAAGATTACACAGTGTACACAATCTGTTTCAGCACTGAGACAATCACTAGTCGTATATTTTCAGGGCATTGAATACGATGAAGTAAACTGTAAAATAACTAATTTGCCGGTGGTAGGTCTCTGTCGGCGGAGACCGCCTGGGTTAGTACCGCCGCAGCGTCTATTCACTGGTGGTAGGTTTCTGTTGCCGGAGACAGGTGTAAGTAGTTACCACCGCAACGTATATTTCTGCCGTCAAATAGTAGTGTACTAACATTACTGTGTTCTAGTTTAATGGACGTTATAGTTAGTTTAATTACTGGGGTAATGAGACGTAACATTTTATGTTTCAAAGTGACGAGCACAATGTGGTGCAGTGTGTATTATTCTAACTAGCACCATTTTGTTACAGGCAGACATATTAATCATCAAGTGAACGCTGTTATTCTAAGCGCTTCGTGTCTTAAAAAAAAATCTAGTTTTTTTTTTTGACCGAGCGATATGCGATTTCCTTACCTAATGCCACGTCTGTATCTATGTGGCGCTAGTTAAGATGATATACAGAGCACCATCATTGGACTCTTCGTCTTGAAACAAAATGTTACGTTTCAGTAGTCCAGTAACTTAACTACAGCGCCCTTCAAACCGGTTCGGCGGTAGTAGTACCTACGGCCTCCAAGAACAGAGGTCTACCAATTGGCTCGCCATAGAATAACTATAGACAACATTATAATTTTATATTTTTTAATTATTGCCAGATTAAAAATATTAAACATGACAAGATAAGCTTTTGATCCGCGCCTGGTGAAGTCTTAACATTCACAGAACATATCTATTAGGTTAACGGCGAACCCAGCACGCCCACTCTAGATTTTGGGGCGCCATAAATATATTTTGATTTTCACTTCCTGACGGCCGTATTTATAATTTAAGTGAAACATAGAGAACATGTTTAGCGACTACTTTAATGCCCCACAACACGACTGATATGACCGACTAATGCAGCATGCGTATACTGCTTCAGTTAAAACACTTTAACCACCCGGTTAACCAACTCAAGTACAATGCATTCGCTCATAATGTTCCATAACAAGGCATTATATAAAAAAACATATATTGTTGTCTACGAAAGCGATATACATAACGATTGGAACATATATAGATTAAAAACAGTATACACGCGGACATGTAAATAATTTTTTTTTTATTGCTAACAATCTTTACAAACAACAGTGCAAGCTATGGAAGTGAAAACTCTTATTCGCTTACAAAAATATCAACCTGTTATTATTTAAAGGATGCGGATTAACATTTGCTAAGTCGACAGACATTTTTTTTTATTCGTTATATCTACACGTCATCCGTTAAAAAATTATAATATACCGATAAATATTTATTCTCTCCGCTGGCAACACCAATTAACGTAAACCTTATACGCAGCGGGTGACAGTCGGAAGCGTCTACAGTTATTACACCGGTAACTACTTACTAGTCATTAGTCAATAATTATACTGGAGTAACAAGCGTTTGTACTAACGTTAGACCTTAGCACATCACAATTTAATTAAAACAAGACACATATAAGTAATAAATCAATCAACGGAATAACTATTGAAGTTATGGCTCTAATTGATAAGTTAATTATTAATATGATCCGTTTAGCAACAATCTTAAAATATACATCTTTTTTTTTTCCTTCAAAAATACTATGACCTTCGGTTAAAGCGCTTAAGTTATAAATATGTATATACTTTAGAGCGTTTCTGTAATACTGAATGCTTCAGATTACAGATAACGCCGAGATGTTATCTCTAATACAATTGGGTTAGAGTAACCTAAAAACGATTATTGCACATGTTTAAGTAAACCTACAACAGCTCCCCACACCCAGCAGTGGGAATGTCAGAGAGGGCCGTTTGTTATAAGTGAATCATATGGTCAATTAAAACATCGATATGCGATTTTATATTTAACCTAATGTTTTTAAGTTATGACTCAACATAGTAACGATTTAAATCAGTGTTGCCCAACTCGGGGCGTACGCCCCACATGGGAGCAATTTGATAGTTGAACGGGGGCTATTTGAAAATAGACCGAGACGACTTAACCTTTTCTCTATAATTTAATTAATTAATTATAATTTTTTTTTATTCATATTTCTGTTTTAAATTGTATTATTAATATTAATTTTTTCTTTGAAATAATTAAAATTTTACAGTATTTTCTTATAAAACTTTTCATCTATATTAATAAAAAAAAATTAATGTATCCAAATTAATAAGGGAGACATGAAACTTTGAAAATTGCTAAACTGGGGCATGGCTTAATAAAGTTTGGGAAACACTGATTTAAATCATCGAGTTGGATTATTTATGAATTACACATATTAAATAGTTATGACTCTCCTTGTAAGAAAAGACTTAGTCCCAGCAGTGGGAACATTAAGACTGTTTATAATAACAGCACGATTTTAAGCAGTAACTTGGATTGGTAACATTTAACGAAATAAAATTATGTTTTGTGTTATAAATTTAAACTTTTTTTTTTAACAGCAAATGTCAAAAGTCCATACAGCCAATAACCTAATTTTATTTTGTTAAATCGTTTCATCCAAGACGGTCCTATATAAATCAGTGATATTTTAAATATTTTGTTTTTAATTATTTGGCAATGGCACAATTGATAATGACTACGAATAAATAAACAACGAAACAAACAAAATATCACAATTCATCGCTCACTATTAAAAATAAAAAATATTTTTTGTAACTTTTGAATACTTGAATTATTTACATATAAAGGTTATATTACATATGTGATATAATGAGACAATATTGTCATAGATATCTGTTTATACCTAGAAGCAGGTACAATCATGCGGTTACACAGCTATATATATATATATATCCTATATATTATAAATAAAATATACTAAAATTTTGATAAAGGAGAGGATTTTAACATAATTTCTTTGCCACCAATTATAAAATAATTAAATTCACCCCTACATTTACCCCGGGAAAAGTAGTTTAATAAATAAACTTAAATAATATATACTGCAATGACTTCTTGTAAGAACAGTGAATGTTTAAATATTAAGTCATAATTATAACTATTTTTAACTTTCACCTCTTTGGATAGTAAACTCTTGAACCGCTTAAAGTAACTTAAATTTTTCGTAACTACCTTCAGCTTAGAGCTGTGCAGGAAACTGTCGATGATGTTTAATTTTTTTTTTAATTATGACTTAACATTGTATAAGTAAAACGAATGTTAAAGATATCCCCGCTTAGTAGGTCGGTGCTGTGTAGTCGATGTTACCTGAAAAAAAATTATATTTATATATTTAATATAGTATATTCGCATGTATGTACATATGTTTTTTTTATAATTATCCAATTTAATTGTTTCGAATTTGTTCATACAGCGTATATGTTGTGCGATGGTAAAGCTTGCTCGTCTACAAATTTCTGGTCTCATCATACCAGTAGGCTATGAGGTCGTTGTATTGCAGCTAGCCACGAGATTTCGAAGACTACTACTCTTCAAAATACGGTCCCGGATTCGAACCAGGGACTCGTGTTATAAGGCTAATGATCCTCCGTTGCGCCACGGTGGTAGTGACAAGTTTTAAAGTCAAATTAACTGTTAATAGTGTGCTTTGTATAAATGAATGAATGAGTTATTGGATAAATGAACGGATGAGAAAGTGTGAAAGAAAAAATTAATGCGTGAATGAACGGAAGTACAACTCGAACCAATATCTAAAGGAGCGGATGAATGAGTGAATGGATGACCTAATGATCAGATGAATGGATGAACGGATGGGATGAAAACGAATGGTGAAGGAGGGAAAGAAAATATCAATGCGTGGATGAATAACACCATTTATGAATGAATGGATAAATGAAGGAATGATTGTTTGGAATAACGAATGAACGGGTGGACGGAAAACTTTGTGTTAATGAATGAATGTATAAATGGTTACCGGTGTGCGTCTGCGAGAAGGGCGGGTCGCTGTAGGCGGGCTGCGGGTCAGGTGCGCCGGGGTACGCGGGGAAGCTGCCCGGGCTGCCCACGGAACCCTCCACTTCGTATGCGGGCGCGAAGGCCGCGTCAGCGCCCATGCGGAACCGTTGGAACGCGAACAACGAACACGCGGTCTGCGGACGTGCACACGAAGACTTCTTAACGACGCAGTATTGTTCTCACTAGGATTACTTTTTTTTTACTAGTCGTAAGTCTATAATGCTGCTGATCATTTAAATCGGGTATACCCAACCTGCGATCTACGGAGCTCTTGTAGTTCAGCCCTGAATTCCTGGCCTACTAAGAATAGGACTAAGGTATGCTCTGTCTGTCGTAGAAGGCGAGTAAAAGAATCTACGGGTTTCGTGATCCTTGAGAGTAGGGACTTTGCTCATCAAGCAAACCCGGGTGAAGCAGCAAATGCAATTTGCTATACTTGAGCAATGGTAGGTGGGAGGGATTAGTCCAGCCTTTAAGACCTGCTGATAAAAAGTTGAGGGGCTGGTTCGTTTTATTACAGATGCCGATGCCTCCGCGAATACACTAATGCAGAGGAATGGGTTTTAGTGAATAAAAATCTCACATAGCTCTGACTTCCCTCTAGAAGCAGGATATCTGTGGAAGATTTTGCCCCCGAATAAAAAAAAGGTCCTTTACGGTTGGCCTATCTGATATTCTTTATTTTCTATTTGGAATTTCATGCCCATTAGAAATGTTGAATTATTATATACGCGATAAATCTCCGTCCATTATAACAATTGCGAAGACCTAAGAAATCATTGTCTAATTATTTTATTAGATCAGCAACACCATGACTAACACCTTAGTATCTTCCCTATGAAAAAAACCAAGTTCGTCTAGTCTAGATCATAGATTCCCAACCTTTTATGAACCAATTTAGAAAGACGTCCATCGGCTCCTTTTACATAATTGATTATATCAATTGTCTATTACCCGTCTATTAAAAATTGATTCTCTCTCTCTTTCTCTCTTTATAATCGTGCTCCCCGCTTTATATCCGCCGCCAAACACTACTGTAAATTACTGTTCCAGTTTGAAGGGCGCTGTAGCTAGTAAAGTTACTAGGATACGAGAGAACATCTATATCTGAAGGTGGCTTGCATATAATGTGATGCAGTGTTATTTTGTTTTTGTTTTGCTGGTGGAAGGTCTCTGTTGCTGGGGACTGTTTAATATGGCACCACCGCAGCTCCTCTATCTGCCGTCTAACGGCAGCGTGTAAGCATTACTATGATGAAGACGGGAGTATAATTTACCATAAAGTGACAGCTATCGTACAGTTCAGGTTATGCCATTAATTTTAAAAGAAGGTTTAATAGAAAGAAATACTTGATTACTACAAGTTTTTCATAGTTGTATCAATTAGAATAAAGTTATACAAGTCTTATCAGCACTGCAGCGAGGAGTTTCGCCAAAACATGTTCATTCCTCCCTTGATATAAAGGTAATATTTCTTCAATCTTAAAATATTTAAATGTTTATACTATTGTACTTACCCAAGCGAAAATGGAGAAGAAACAGAAGGCAATAGCGCCTTGCATGTTGTTAGCAGTGCCCACCGGTGGGTTGTCGGTCTTGCCCCACGCGTTCGACAGATAGCAGAATCCTATGAAATACAAGAAGGCCCAGAAACCTGGAAAACGAAATATTAATTATTTATAAGTTTTGGTCAAGTTTATCCAGTAAAAGTAACCAGTTGTTTAATTGATTAAAATTTTATAATGGTTAAGTTTTGTTGTTTTAATACCACCTTGTTATAAGCTTATGGCGGTAATAAACCATTCATTATTAAACAGAGCATAGATTGGTTCCTTTATAATAAAACCCAAAGATTTTTCTATATATTTAAAATACAAGATCATTTTTATATACAAGTTATTACGTAAAAATACCAAAGGACATTACGTAAGTCGTTTTCAGTTAACCAGCAACACTTTATTAGCGAGTTTTGTAAAATATTTTTTTTCAGCTGCACATTATTATCTGGCAACATTATTTAGCACCGAGTATACTATAAAAATATCAATCAATAAATGATTGAACTAACCGGTTCTTCTAGCGACTGTCATTGAATTGTAAAGATATTTATAAGGTTATACTTAACTAGTTTTTGAGGTTGTTGTTCTGAATATATTACTGTTATTTTTAAACACTATTTTCTATAATTTTTTTTTTAAATACCTGTTATGTAAACATAAAATTCAATCGAAATAAATTCTCACTATTCAAAAACAGTTAAATACTTAAAGTTAGACAATAAATATATATAAAATACTACATTTAATTTTTTTTATGAAATTACTAAATATTTATAAATTACTATTGAATAACAAACATCCTTAAAATAAATCTAAAATGGCTTAGTAACTACAGAAACAAAGTTAATGGTAAGACAATACGGTTTAACACCCATTGGCAATTGTCATGATCTCATAAACATTTTATTGCATGCAATACAAAGCTATATAGGACAGGTCTCAGGTTCAAAATAATTATTGGAAGGTTAATGGGTCTCCATGTTCAACCAAGGGTACGTAGTTTTGTGTACAGATGATTTAGATTTAATGTCTATTAATAGAGGTCTGCAGTACGAGTAATACAACAAAGTAGTTATTACATAACTGATGCAAAAATATCTTTTATGTATTCACTTATAGACTTTGTTGAAGATAACCTTCTGTTCAATATTTAATATTATGTAGTTCATAATGTATTCAACATTTGTCAAGATTTGAATAACAACAACTATTTTTCACATTCATTTAACATAATACTAATGTAAAACACTACCATTTTTACAAACTAATTTATCAGAAAAAAATATTAATTCAAGTAATATATTTTAGTCATTTATCAACATATAAATGTAGAACATATCCAGAGATTCATTGACTTAACATGAAATCTTAGAAATTAATAGAAGTGAATATTTAAAATTTGGCAGAGATATTGCTTCTGCTACTTAAGAGATTAGCTGAGAATGGATTTTACGAAATCCCTTCCCCAAAGAGAGTTGCAGGGGTGTTATAGCCAGCAAAGCGATCAAGGAACAGCTATTATATTCACGTAATAGAATTTGTTTCTACATTTTAAGTTTTATCGATTCTTAGTTTATTATTAATAAAAATATATTGTGGAGCAAAAAATCAAATAGAAAGAACTATACCAAAAAAAATTCAAAAATACTTCACTAGAGTAAAATTTTATACATTGATTAAGGAAAGAGATGACTGTGGATTTTGTGCAGGTTATGGTATAGTTTCCATACAAGGGAAGCAACCGTTCCAGCACAAAAACTCACAGGACCAAAGCCAACCTTACCTGCTCATGGTGCGCCCTGCTAATAAACATACGAGGCTCTGAGTCCCACCAGCCCGCATTGGGCCAGAGAAATGGGAAATAGCCAAAATTCCCCTTTACATCTCAATGAGGGAATCTTTGGGAGAGGCTAAGTCCAGCAGTAGACATATATGAACTGATGATAACGAAACAGATAACTGCATAATTTTTCAAACAAGCATCTTATCCACATTATCATATAGAATTATATCTAATAAGAAACAAGTTCAGATTTCATTCCAACAAATGAACTGCAAGCTTATATAACTCTTGTTCCATTAAATAGATCACTGAGTAACTTTTACAACACGCACCTGAGAAGACCCAATCAGCAAGCACATAATGTTTCCTAGTTTTCACCGATGACATCTGCTCGAACAGGTATTCCCCTATGATGAAGGCGATTGATGCCACAAAAGCTATCACCGATATCCCCACACCATAATTGCATGCATTAGTATCATTATTGTAAACACAGTATTCTTTGCCATCTTCTTTGTTAATATACCAGCCCTTAGCAGATATGCAACCCATTACTATAACACTGAAGAGCTGAGGAAATTAATGTTTGTTTTATAAAATACAATATAGATTATGTAACATAGTTATTTGCATTTCAGATATTATTGCTCTGAGGTGTTGAACTCAACAGAGTTACGTCACAATATACTGCAATATAGAATAGTTGATGTAAGAATAATAACTAATGAGGAAAAATAACCTGAGATTAAAGTAACAATGAAATACATACAAAATATATAATTTTTTTTTAAAATGTATGAAATGTTTATTGTTTAATCAGATCATGTCGTCGAATAAAATTTATGACAAAAATCATAGAGCCATATTATATGCAAGAAGGTATGTGCACTCAATTTTCAGTTTAAGTCAATTTAAGGAATTAAAATTTTTCTATTTTAATGTAAATTACATATTAAACCTTGTCTGTTTTAAAACGTAAGTCAACAATATAAACATTTACTAGGTATTTAAATTTACCAGATGCACTTAAATACCTTAAATATGTATTGTTATCATTATTAACACAACTCATTATTAATATTGGTGCACTATTTTCTACTCTTTAAAGTAGATTAAAATTAAGGACATTGTATTTGATAGAACAGAGTAATACAATTTTTTTATTGTGATAATATAATCTCGAGCCATTCAATGAACATAAATTAAAACAAAAATAAAAAATATATTTTAAAAGAATATGCAGCATTTAAAATCACATATTTTTTGTATTTTTTAATACATATTTATACAATTACATAAAATGAATTTTTTTTATAAGCAATTGATTTTCAATAATGGTGGAATATTTCAGGTGTAAAGATAGATAAATAATTTAAAGATACATAAAAAATATTTAAAAGCATGGTTTTAATTGAAATGATAACGACAGTTTGGTACAAGTTGCACAACATCAATAATGTGATTGATAACATATCGACTTTATAGTTACTATATTAAAGGAATACATAATTTTTTTGTATTCTTCAGAATATTTAAGTTTTCTATATGTACATTATTAATAAATCATTTCGGCGTTCAATAATTGCTCAATAAAAATAATTTATTTTATAGAAGTTAAACCGTAAGTATTGAATACTATATTTAGATAATAAAATTTTTCCTTTACTTACCCAGCATACCGCCCTAACGATCACTGGAGGTCTCTGGATGAAGGCTTGAGGATCAAAAGCACCCCCAGCTTTTCCACCGCCATAAGCACCACCAGATTCCATTTTTACACTTCAATATTGGTTCACCGATTGCACTGCTAAACCTTGTCCATCAATAACTCTGACCTCTGCAAACCCCGAATCTGCCCAATTTATGTTATCGATCGCGCAAGGCAACTTAAACTCAATATCAATGACAACTGCTACAGAGTATAAATATTTAAATATTCTTTATGTCACAGAAACAAGATCGGTATTTAAAAATTTTTTAAAGCAAATAAAAAAAAAATCTTCAACGTTACAATTTTAGAATTTAAATTACTCTAAATAATATGGAATAGACGTAGCAATATTTTATAGATGAATAAACGTTGGTCACTGCGATACAAGTAACCTGTTAATCTATTTCAGCATTTAATAATTGAGTTATTTTTATTACACATTTTGAGATATTTAGAGATCTAGTGGAAATGAGTAATACGCTCAAAAGTTTTTTTCCTGTTTTTTATAAATGAATGACCATTTATTAAAAATCACATCAACAATAAACAAATGAGCTGTACAAGCATTTAAGCTTGACCTCGATATCATCTGATATTAAAAGCTTTGCGGTTTCTGGTAAAATACATAGTGATAAGATGAGAATACTGGCGTCAGCCTATCATTTCACACCTTTACTGTCGTTATTGAGAACAAATAACTCTAATTTTTTCTTCGTAGACCGCGGATTTGTACGTCATAAGGTTTCGGGTTTGCTTGACTTACCGCATTAAACAATAACGTAAACTACAATCAAACGGTGGCACTTTATACCAAAAAGAAATTATTTAAAAATTTGTTTAAAAATATTTATAATTCGTAATTTTATTCAAAGTAATGTCACTTATAACAACTTGTATAAGTTCTTCTACAACTCGTGAATAATTTACACAAATCCTAAGACGATCACGCTTGTATTTATAAAAAACTGTTTGTGGTAGCACTAATGAATGATTCTCAATTTTCACACCATACTCATTATCAATTGATGTTGTTTTTCTCATAAAATTTACTAAGGATCTGGTTGATTCCGAACCATTACCATAGAAGGAATTTTTTTGTAACATAAAAATTTGTACTATTTCTAAATACATGGAAGAGGGATTGGTAAATAAGAATCCATTGAAATATTACAAATATTTTATTCAAATAAGAACTGAATTAAAATAAGAGAATGTTAAGCAAGTTTCTTTATAATATCGTCGCAAGGACTATGGTTATACGTTACGCCGTTAACTTGCTTCCTGCCGCCACTCAAACACAATTTTGACTAGTTCGTAACCAAAATAATAATATTCTTATAAAGAGCCTTTATTGCGACATTGTAAAATATACAGTTTGCTTTACGATTTCATGTTTAGCACCTTCCTATTCTAGATAAAATAAATTTAACAAACATATTTTAATCTTACGAGTGACGGCGTATTAATCATTTAAAAAATGTGTAGGTAGTTATACAAAACTTCTAAATACGATTTGTTAGGTATCAAAGGAGATTGTATAGAAACATCAATCTCTCTAACAGGTATATACAGTACAAAGCTTAACGTATTTCAAAGTACACTACATTATACACCGTTACAAAAATGTTGGTACATTTTACGTTAGTATCGAAACTACAGTCAGTTGATATTATTGAATTGTTATTGTACTCTGAGTAGAAAATCAGTAACTAAGGAGTCAACATTACACTTCATCAGTACTTAATATAATTGCTAATAGAAAACAATATTTTATGGCCACTGGATATCACGTTCGAAGCGGACATGCATATTAATGAAGGTAAAAGTTGAAAACGATTTTAAATAAATGTCAAAATATATTCATAATACAGTAGCGTAGCAATAAGAGCAGTGAGGCGCAGACTATTCGTAAATTTTATCGATTGTGTTTTTCCTTTTTAGAAAAAATAATTTTTTATACACAACTGTTGAATGTAACATGGTTAAATGTTCCGTTTTCTATAGTTATTTGTTAAAACATAATCCTTTGCCTTGTTAAATAATTAAGCTTTAAAATAGCTATTTCAGAGTTCCCAGAAGTTAAAGACTGATAATAATCTATTGTATAGTAAAAAAGCAATTTATATTAATGTTAATGAGATGGTAATGGGCATGTCCTTGGGCAAATACAAGAATGTTAACATATCTATCAGTTTCTATTTTATACGAGGGGGCTATAATACAGTTATTAAAGTCACTATTTTTAATCTATGTCTAGTACTAAACATTTTGTATAAATTCTAATTATTCCATTCTACATCGTACTCATTGTAACCTAAAATTTTATTGTACATGGAAAACTAGCTACTGGATATATTTTATCTATGACATAAATTTAAGTAAAACATTATTTACAAAAATAGCCATTCTCATCTTTTTTTCGGATCCGTACTACATCTATCGATTCATAACCAAGAACAAAAATCATTGATAATTATAATAATAAATAAGGAACAATTGTTGGATGAAAAATTACAGAACTGGCTGTATGTAATCACGTCTTTTGCATTTTCCAATAAGTAAAAAAGTTAAATAAGCAATTACATTGTTTTGAGAAAATGTCAACAAAAATATTATTAGCCATTTTCTGTACTGTCTGTATATATTGACCATATTTATTATATGAAACAAGCACATAATTTATACATATAAATAGTGTTCATTTGTGGCAATATACTTTTAATGGTGTCACGGTGTCATGGAGTCGCACATTAATATTAACAGAGACAATTTCAAAATAGTACATTAATACATTTCCAAGTGATATTTTATTATTTATTGTATGTAACACTATTACTGAAACGAGGTTGGTCACAAAAAGATCCGATGTAAAACCACTTTTTTTTTTAATTGTCACTCATGTTTTACTGGTTGTAGGTCACAACGCCTATTTCTGCCACCAAACAGTAATGTGTTACTACTGTGTGCGTGTGTGTGTGTGTGTGTGTATTACTGTTTAGAGGTTGTTATGGCTAGAGAAATAACTGAGGTAATGCGCTTTATCATTTTTTTTCTTACGGTGACGAGCAATGTAGTGCAGTGTTTATCATTATAACTTGCGCCACATTTCTATGAGCTAGCGCAATACCATCAAGTGAACCAGCTCGTCTCGTTGCTTCAAATAAAAAATATTTAACGTGATAACTGGGCAATAATAAATAAATTGATAATTCGCATTTTACTTTTCTTTATATAAGATAAATAAATCTTCATTGTTTTCTTATAATAAATTTATTAAGTTAAACTTAACTGTGAATTTAAAATCAACCACATTACAAATGTTAACTTCAAAAATAAGTGTTTAAATATCTGATCGTCTTACTGTAAAATAATTGTCGATTCTACGGTATCAACCCTGCGCAATTACAAGTTTCAGTTAATCATTACAATTTCTGTAAATATATGGTTTTTTCGAAAATTATTTGTTCTAATAACCAGTCGCTTTTGTTGACGGTTGGTTAAACAGTATACAGTTAAAAACGCTTGTACATACGTCACTTTTGATAAAAATAAAATCGTAAATGCTGAATAAGTTCAACCTTGAGAAAATATTAACCATAATTCAATGGCATATTGACGGTTCAATTCTTTGGAATTTATTGTGTCGACGTAAGACCTAAACTATAACCATTCGAGATGGAAATGAAACTAACTCACACTTTTCGATACGATCCGACAGCATTTCGTTTTAGGAATCGGTCAAGCCTTGACGTTTCTCCTCTTCCAACATGGCGTCCAATTCGTCCGTTAGGTTGGCAAGCATGTTCCCGATGTCGTTCAGGACGTCGACCGGCTCGGTGCTTTTGGCGTCTTCCTTGTGCTCTGGGAGCGAGTGCGCTGCTGTTGGTTTCAGGTCAGCGGCAGACCTCGGCGGGAGGCTTGCGAGCCCGATTCCGGTGCGTCCGTAGTCCACTGTATGCGGCCGTCCGCCAATTTGACCCCGGTTTTGCTTTATTGTACCGGCGTTCTCGTTTGCGAAAGGAATACTGTCCGACTCGGTGCTCGAACTCGACTGCGAATGAATGATGTATGATAATTAAAACCACCAAAAAAATACTAGAAGTCTCTGTTGCCAAAATCTTGACACCATAAGTCTCAAAGCGACGATCACAATGTGGTGCTGTGTATATCATCCTAACTAGCGCCATGTGGTTACAAGCAGGTACGTGGACGCCTGCCCGTCTCGCTGCTTCGTCGAATCAAAAACCCTCATGTGAATTAATTTTTTTTTTAAGATTAAAAAAAAGTATAAAAGAACCGGTATTATTCAAATAGCATAAGTTTTTTATTATATTCTCTCCATTGTATAATGTGGCATTATTCGAACAAAACCATGAGATCAAATTAAGATAAATCTTTTTCCTAAAACGTTATTCTCGTCTCAGTTTTGCTATACCTTCATTTTTTATATGGAGGTAAAAGAAATACGATACCGGTATTGTAGTACCAGGTAATCTGCCATTAACTTTTATCTCTTACTTAAAAGGTAAATGTACATCTAAAAATATTATTACATGTAATAAACTATCCAGTGGTCAGCTCCTCGTTGTTTCAACAGATTTTAGAAGGTAAATATTTTATATAATCATGTTAACCTTGTGTGTATGTATCGTTAATTAATTACCTTAAAGCTCGCGTCCGAACCGGTTCTCATCTTGTCTTCGTCGTACCGCCTGGGCGGCGAGGACGGGGCAGGCGGCGGCGGCAGCAGACCCGTGCTGTCCAGTGACACGCTCAGCGAGTCTGAACTGGGATACGCCGGCAGGCTGAGCGGCAGACTTTTCTCTGGATGGATTTCAACCGTAGTTTGTCCAAAACGTGTGAAAGGTGCGTATTGCGAGCTCTGTCGCTTGGGGGGTTCCGGAGGCGGCTTCCTCGCGACGTGCGGGCTCGCCCCGTACGCGACGCGCTGCAGCCGCGCCGAGTATGCGATCTCGTCGTACGTGTAGTCCGGTGATTTATCTCTGTACGCCGGTGTCGCCTGTATCTTCGCTACGGGACGCGGGCGCACCAAGCCCCTAGGGCGTGGCAAAGTCCCACCCCCTTCATACGAACTGTCATTCGTGGGGGTTATATCACCATCGTCGTAGGAACGTCTCCACTGACCGCCGCCATAGTAAAAGCCAGCTTCCGGTGAAAACGTCGTGTGCGACGTCCTTTCCGACGGATCTTCGAGGCTTTCCAAGGATTTACCTCGCGGATGACGGATCTGTTGGTCATATTGGTAAATTTTAGTTTATATTCATATTAACATACACGCCCTAAAAATACTTTTTAAATACGAACAAATTAAGTTAAAGTAGAAATTAACACTGGTATAATTACTTTCCTCATGCGTTAATAATAAAAAAATGCTCTATTAAATTTAGTAAGTTTATTTTCGTTAGCTCTTGTCAGTAAACTCATGCTTTGGGAAGCTTTTAGTAATTTAAAGAGAATAAATATACAGTTGGAACGTCTACCGTGCAGGCAAGTGTCTGTCATTGCGTACCTAGTTCACAATGACTAATAAATAACATATTTGTTTTTTCAATTCCTGTTACATACACATTCATGAAAATACATTGACAAAAAATACATTCTGAATTACAAAAATTTGAAAAATAAAAAACGGGTGCACATAAAAGCCGGGTGCGCGGGTGCGATCGAGATCAAAACTGACAAGACTTGTGCCAAAGGATGTTTTATTCATACCTGGATAGGAACCAAGTCTGTGCCACAAAGGGGCGTTGATAGGGCGTCAAAGTTTAGATCGGGGGGTTTATGGTAACTCCTCGTGTGTCTCCCCCAAGGCTGGTAATGTAGCTCCATCGGATATAAATCCTTTAGTCGATAATGTCCAATGTGCGGTTTGGTGTTTTTGAAAAAAGAAAACAAAACAAAACATTCACATGCTGCTTCGGACTAGTGGTAATGAGGTGGATGCAGCGATGGATGTGGTGGAATGCTTCGAGTGGCAACTCTGCGAGCCGTGATGTTTGAAGTACGACAACATTATTTATAATAAATTACTTTTAATACATTTATGCAATAAAATGAATACATAAGGTTCGGCATTGTAAAATTGATATATATTTTTTTTGTATTGCTTCGTAATTATACCACAGAGTTGCAAATCACTCAGCGGAAGATACGGCGATGGATAAATAGACCTCTAAAAGTCTAAGCGAAATGATCGTTAGAACGCATCGGGAAAATTTTTTTTTTAATGATATACAATGACGTCGATGTATTTTCTCGTCAATTGCGTCCTTACGGACTAGATTTTCCCACAACGTGTCCTTTATAATGGTTCAGCAAAGAAAACTCTTCAGCAAGTGGTGCTAAGTTTTTTTTTTTTTTAAACACTGAACTAACAACAAAAGCCTTACTCGGGGCCGGGATTACGTCTACATAGTGTATTCAAATAACGGGAAAGGTTTTAAGCTAATAAGAATATTTAGTTATTAAAGTTAGACGCTGTTAGTGTAATAGAAAAAGAAGTTAATTTATAATAGTTTATATGAGTAAAATAAAAACTGTTAAATAATAAAAAGTTACTAGAATTAATAAAATATATCAAGAGGCGTTTGGAGGTAATCAAATTCAAGATGACCGATGAATGACGTGAACAAAAAAAATTAACGAAAGTAGCTTTGTTTTGGAGTGATGCTTCATTATATATTTTGTTACATAAACAAAGTAACATCTAAATTGAATCTATTATATCTACATAGGAAAACGGAAATTTTTGGATAAAAAAAAAAACTGATTTGAGATTACATATGGTCCGCTTTCATATGTGATAGCTATACACTAAACCTAAAACATCACTACAAACCAAGATAAATCTACAAACGAGATACCGTACAGACCTGTCCGGGTTGTAATCTTGTGAAATCGAGCGAACCCTGGCTGCTAATGCTTCGCTTTCCAGCTCTGATGTCTTTCACTCTCTTGATTGCCAGTAGAATTTTCTTTTGATGGCCAAGCCGAACTATACCCATATCTTCTAAATCCTGGAAATAATTTATAAGTATTATACAATTTTTTCTTGAATACCTTCCACGATCGAGTTTATTATTATTTTCGATAAAAGATTCATATATCATTTATATAATCTGTTATGGCCATATTTTTACATTACCATACAAGTAGCTAGCAGGCTTCGAAAAAATCCTATCACCTACCAAAACCTACATACCGGAAACGAAGCAGCAACCATCATTTTAAAAGGTAAGTGTTGAACAACTACGTGTTGGAGGCAGTTAAATAGATAAGGATTTCAACTCCTATGATGGCATCATTATATAATATTCCTGGGATATTTATCTCCATGATAGAAAGTAGAGATAGCGACTTTGTAGATCCAATGATAACGCTGAAAAGGAAACTAATAACATTCCAGATAACTCTCTTTCTTCCCATGGGATGGAATCTTGTTCCTCCACGTCAAAGTTCTTATATGATAGAAGATTATTAACCTCCCAAGCTAATTGTGTGACGTCATGCACGGTGCGATACCCCTGCGCCACGAGCGCCGGTCCGTATTCCTCCAGTCGCAGTAATCGTAGCCATTCTTCCAACGAACCCTGAAAGTAGTATATATATTTTAAAAGATAAGCAAGAGTATGAGGTTAGTTCATCCAGCAATCCATAGGCATTATATTTATACTGAGTAAGAGTGGTACAGCTTTTTTTAGTTGTCGCTCTCTATTAGTAATTTCGTCGTCTCGTCTCTTCTTTGAAAAGATCAATAAATATATATATTTTTTTTTAATATACCAGGTAAACTGGACGTACACACCTTAAGTAATACAATAGTACATAATAATAAATAGGAGTTAGGAGGTGAATGCAGCATAATATTGGGCACATGTTGAGACATGAGATGTTAAGTTTCATTCCCCATTAACTTCACTAGCTACAACAACCTTCAAACAGGAACAGAGTAATGTCTGCATACTACTACCTACATGGTTGGCAACAGAGACTTAAGATTTAGATCTCTATTGGTGTAAAGATAATATAATAATTTTAAATTCTTGGGTACTTTTATTTCTTAAAGATTATTATTTATATTATGGTTTTTCTTATTAAGTAATATTGCAGTATAATGTTTAGAAACTTACTGGTATGTAATCTGGCAAGTTATCAGGCACGTTAAGGTTCGCGAGCTCAGCCTTTAACCTCTTGCGGTGATTTGGCTTCTTTATGCCGACCGCGGTCAGATCCTCGGGCGTCATCCGTGTCACCGTTGGCAGGTCGTAGCCTGCTTCTATGAACAGCCGTGCATACTCCTCCATCTGAATATCAGCCAGCCACGCATGGATAATGTCCGTGTCCTGAGAGCATAAATCGAGTTTTAGTCTTTAAACGTATCTACTTTTATAAATTTTAATATGGAAAGTATTCAGAAATTGGAGCTGCGGTGATACCTAACTAGACATTCTCCTAGAACAGAGACTTACCACCAGAGAAAAATTTGTGTATTATAATCAAACCTTTTTTTACCGCGGGGGAAATCTTCTTAAAAGATACCTTGTTTCTGGGGGGAAGACAAGGTTATGTGGGGCTTCTACCCACTAAAACCCTCTCGGTGGTCTCCCTTCAGTGCATTAGGAGGAGCTCGGGGATGTCCTACAGAACGCACCGGTACCCCTCTGCACTCTGACTAAAACATCCCACGGAAGGGCAAAGCCCTCCTTAGCACCCACGCTGTGCTACGGCAAATACAAGACAACCACGATGTCCTTCCAAGGTCCGCTTATGGAGCTCTGAAGGTCCCCACCCTCAAAGCTCATGAACCCGTGGACCCTTTTAGTCGCTTGTACGACAGGCAGGGAATACCTTAAACCTATTCTTAACAGCCCGAGACTACAGGGCTGATTGTAATTGAACCTACTTCAATAAATATTATATAAGTAGAAATGTTTTAAACTGTAATTTATAACAACAAAATCCAAATTATGTTCAGACTAGGTACATTATACTGTAGACTTCATAAAACAGACTCCAGGACGGGATACTCCAACATAGCATTAGAGGCCACGGTTGTGTTCCGAACGGACATTCCAAGACCTCTCCAAACATCGAAGGTCACCACCGAGAGGTTTTAGTGGGTAAAAATCTCCACATAACTTCACACTCAACTTCCCTCAGAGGACAGAGTATCTTTTTGAAGATTTCCCCGAAAAAAAAGAGATACTTTTTCAACAATAAAAAAAAAACACATAAAGCATATCATCTCTGTTAAATGTTATGAGTGGTCATTTTAAACTTGATAGTTAACATAATTTGCATCTAATATTATTAATAAACAGGTTTCAGGGGTGGTTCGTAGAGTAAAATTAGAGCGAAAAAGTTTAGGTAAGAGATGCGATATTAATTCTATTAAAAAAAGTACTTACAGGCAAGCCTTGTGAGATCATAGCACGAACTCGGTCCGTATCGCCGCAATGGCATGCCGCGTGGTGGTGGTGGGGCAGGCGACCCGAAGCCCTGCCGCTGTCCAGCGACGCGGACGAATGGCGGGAGCCGGACCCGGCCGAACCCGACGATGATCCAGGACTGTCCCGTCCTGGACTCTAAAAAATTTAAAGATGCGTGATGAGAGACTCTACCTAGCCTTAAAAGAAATATAATAATTGTAAATTGTAACAACACAGATAAATTACCTGTGTCATATCTATCCCCTGGTCATCGCTGAGCGCCAACTGGTGATGATAGTAAACGGCAGCTTTATGTGTCAGTGGCTGAGAGGGAGGTGGGAATGTAAATGTGCCGCCACCGGCTGGACTTTTGCCCAGGCTACCGCTGACACCGGACACACCGGACACAGTACTGCCGTAGTCTGAGTGGTCATCTGTAACCGTGATGTTAAATACTTTATGGATTTTACTTTCATCAAATATGTAATAAATTTTTTTTATCATCCAAAATGATTTTTTAAAAGTATATTTTACTAGTGTTGTGTATCTTTATTTACTCTTACTGTATTTCTCATCATCCTCATTACCATTATAGTTATCTCAACTGGTGGCCTGCTCGACATAGGTCTCTTGTAGTGTGTTCCACCAAATAGTCTTGCGCTGAGTGAGTGTCAGTGAGAGTCCAGTGCCTGAATTTCTCATTCGATGATATTTCATGATTCAATGAAACTTCGCGAGAAGGCGAAGAAATTCTGTTAATAACAACTAAACAGTTTAAACTATTTTAAATCAAATTTAGTTGTTTAAAAAAAAAAACAGGGGTGTTGTGAGAAGTTGGGTGGTATAGATGATACACACCTCGCGTGTGTGACGGCGTGTCGGGCGGCTGGGGATAGTTCTGCTCCTCGCAGGAGGCGTACCCCTGCGAGCCGAAGCTGGAGCCGGAGTGGCGGTGCTGCGGCGTGGCGAACGCGTCGCCGGGCACCGCTGGCGGCGGCACGCGCTTGGCGGTCGCCGCTTTGCCCGCACCGCTGCCGCCACGCGACATACCGCCCACTGCAATGCAAATTATATCTCAATTAACAAAAAATACATTCATGATCATCATCATCAGCCGATACAAATCCACTGTTGGACATAGGCCTCCCCTAAGATCTCCACATCACAGTCAGCATGGTACTCCGATACTGCCAGGCAATGAATGAGGTCGTCGTTTGCAGGGGTCCATATTTGGGGATCTGGGCTACTTGCACCATTCAGGCCCAATGCCGGTTGGTGGGAACCAGAGCCTCGATTCTTGAAGCTGTCAGCCTCTATTCTTGAAGCTGTCAGCCTCATTTTAGCAGGGAGCACCGCGAGCAGCTGAGGTTGGCTTGGGCCCTATGACTTGTCGTGCAGAGCCTCTCATTCTCTTACATTAACAACAAATAAAATAAAGACAAGTGACTATAAAATTCTATAACCATTTTTCTTAATTTGGGAGATTTTTTCCAAAATGATTACCAGCCTTTTTGAATATATGTACGTATATGTATGTAGTTGCATTTAACATTGTGAGAAGTATGTGGGTAGATATATCCATTATGTCAGTTCAATAATTGTACAGTGGTGTTGTGCGTCTCATTTAAAAATCCAATACATTACTGCAAAGCAGTGGTATTCAACCTTTTTTTTTCATGAGGGCTACTAACCCATGGTGGTGATACTGTCAAGGACCGCAAATATATTATAATCTTAAATAACTGTTTCTTCGATTTTCGTGATCGTTTCAGATTTTTTGCAGCAATTATGGACGATTTCATAACGTATATGATATATTAAGGCGAAATTTTAATATGGTTTATATTAAAGTAATAATATATGGTCGTTGGCGCAACAGCCCGGTGGACCATATACTACCTGCGAGCCGCAGGTTGAGTATTATTGTGTAGAAGATGTTTTCTTATCAAAACACTATCAGTGGTTGTACTTAGTCAAAGCGCAAAGAGGCCAAAAATATAGACTTTCTTAAAAAAAATCTCACACGATAAATATCTATAACGATCGGTTAGAGGATGTTGGGATTTAACCGCGAAATCCGTTTCTATGTTATATAAAAGTTAAACGGGACATTGTGTATAAATAAAAGTATCTACATGTATATAGGGATGGTTAGACATGCAAATGACACAGTACATAAAACACTAAATAGAGTTTTAATTAAATTTCATCTGCATTCCGATGCGGCAATCATGACATTAGTGCCGTCTACCGTAGACAATTCCGTGCCATTATAAATTTGCATGGTTAGATAATAAAGATGAAATATGCATCCGTGTTCATGGCAAGTTCGCATCCAAGGTCGTTACGTGCGAACACTCGCACGCTCGTACAAATCAGTTAATTGTATCCGTATTTGAGGATCATGCATTACGGAAACTGTCATTCAACTAGTTATTACTCTATTAATACTTAAAATTAAACTGCGTGAATTGTTTAAAAATTAATCTTTACATAGATTACTTTAAGTATCATAAAAAAATAAAGTATTTTTTTTTAATTTTCATAGTTTTCTTATTATCCTTTCTTTGTACCTCGTCGTTAGATGACGCTACAGGACAGTAACTTCTATAACTCTTTGAAGATTGAAGTAACTAGAAATCCGAGTATAGGAAATATCTTTGATGTAACCTATTTATTAAAACAAAATATACACCAATTGAAGGTTAAAACATGAAATTCTTCGATCAAGTTTATTGGCGTTAATTGGTACAATTCTTGAACAATATCTGATGTTTGTTTAAAGCAGTCCGTGTCGTGGAACAGAGAGATCGATGACCATATTTTTCAACTTTAATTTATTAAACGATACAATGTATACGAATTATGTAACTTCACTACCCCCCTCATAGTACGTAGTCTATAAAGTAAATGTTTAATAACTTTTTTAATGAATTTTTTGATCCATTGGAACAGTATTAATGTATCAAAATGGCTTCTACCGTTGTTATCTACTTAGTCCAGATGAAACGTCAACCGCATTAACGAAATGAGTCTTCCCTCTCAACGGACATCGCTGATAAGTCGGGGGTTGGTGGAAGTTTTTGTAATAATAGAAGAACGTCATCAATCATGATCAAGGGATCAGTCCTCATGGTCAGTTTTAGATATAGTTTTTTACCTCTTAAGATAAAATAATGCAAACTTCGACGAGGGAGAGTAAAAAATCATCTAAAAGGGATCAATGAGCTGATTAAAACAGGTGTTAAGTCGCTACCATATCGCATGGATTCTCAAATTTTTATATTTGAAAGAGCTATTCTAATACAGGTTCAGATAAATTAATTACGTAAATTAAAGCTACGATAATTATAACATAAATATATTTTAACAATACCTATCAAAAAGATTTGGTGAAATACGGCGATTTTATTGAATACTTTTAATTCTTATATTAAACTTTAATGTAATAGAAAAGATAATTAAAAGAAATATTCTCTAAATGAAGAACACCACACACCATAACACCATGAAAAATTTTATTCAAATGTGGTCATTAATTGTCAAAGTTTTACCGCCGACAATACACTCGTTTCTATAATGGAAGGAGTTGTTCAGACAGAGAGCAATTAGAGTTCAGAACGGGTGTTGTTCAGTTTTTCGACGATTAATTTGTAATTTATGCTTTCCGGAGCTTATGCCTTTACCACATAACTTCGCGGTATACCAGGAATATGTAACGCCTTCACAGTATGTCCCTTGTTCTTCTGATATATAAATACAATTTTAGAATTATAACTCAAAACATCCTCTGTGTAAAATTAGTGCAAGTCTTTGATAGCAGAGATGTCCTAAATATAGTGTCGTATATAAAAAACACACATATACACACATCTTATTATCAGCCGGATAACGCCCATTGCTGGGCATAGGCCTTTCCCAAGGATCCTCATTAGGAGAGAATTGAGCCTTGGCCCCCCTACGCTGGCCCAGTGCAGGTTGGTAGGTGGACACACAATATATATATTTTTAATTATTTCACTCAATATTAGATGTTATTAATTTAGAAAAGCCGTAGTACTTTCAAGGATCTATTCTAGTCTCTATTTTCAATAAATATATATGATTTTTTTTTTATTACAAACCAATACTTATCTTTGATAGATACAGTATTGTTTAAATATTTGCGAAAAAAAATGCTTCATGTAAACTGTTGGCAATATATTAAAAGGGCGGCAATGTTTTTCATAATCGAGCAAATGTCGTCACCTACTTTCTTTATCGCCAGTCCTTAAAGAGATTCATTACCTGAACGGATTACGCGGCCAACGCACCTCATTTGATGGATGCCTCCGTCAGGGGTTCGACGTACGCTTTACGAGGGCGAGAGCATCAATAAAACTTGCTATTTTCGCGGACATTGTATTACGAATAATGGCGATCATTTATAACATTTGGCTTTTCATAATATTGTAACTATTTATTGCAAATCACATCAATGCTCTAAAAAATTCAATGTGAAACAATTTTGATTTTAAACAATTTAATTAATTTGTACAACAAATTTAAGAACAGTTAATAATTAAAATTAGTAAAAATAATGTTACGGATATATTCCATTAGGTCATAGACAAAAATTAAATTCTAAATCCACTACAGAATTGATGTTATTTCAATACCTGCCATGATTTTGTGTGCAGGAAATGTTATAAGTTACTTGATGAAAATCAAATGAATACAGTTCACATTAAAGCCATTTTGTAACAGAAAACTTTGCGATGAAGTAGAACAGGTATCTAGTTGCTATCGCTGCAGATTAATCTCGGTTTAGATCGAGATTGTTTATCGCTGAAATCGTTTGCTATCTGGACACCGGCCGCCAGAATCGAAGACAGGCAAAAGACAACTTCGTCTTTGTGTTGTCAAAAGAACAACTAAGATATAGTTAAAGGGATTTTATAAATTATGGTAACATTTTTAAGTTTGGTTAAGACGAGCGGGGCTTTCACTAGGTGGCAGTTCACTCTTTTCCGTTTAATATGCTGTAGAGGCCTTATTGTTGTGACCTGACTATTTCAAGATGTTTGCGTAAGAGCACATTGCCCTCGTTGCTTTTAAATTAAGGTGATATGTGTCATTAGCCCAGTTATGTGAGTAATTACAGCACCTTGCTATATCTTCGCGGCAGAAATATGCCCTGCGATGAAAGCTTCTACACCATTCGAATTTTTTAACATGTTTGTAAGTAATGTAAATAAGATAGTGATGATTTTCTGTTTTTTGAATTATTTAATCATGATATCTGGTAGGAGCCACTAGACTCCGTGCAAGTTCGTGTTCCAGCAGTTAACGTCTATCAGTTGAAATCATGACGATGATGATCTAGTGGTCTCTGTTGCTGGAGACTATTTAAGTGTAACCGTAGTATCTATTTCTGTCGCCAAACAGTAGTGTTACTGTTCCAAAGTGTTGTATAGATAGATATCGCAACCTGTTACATTTTTGATTTTAACAATAACATGTAATATTTAGATTATGTGGGTAGTAAGTGTTTCTTATTGTACATTCAATTACCAACAAATGTATAACTCTTGAAGTGATTTATTTTCGCTGTGAAAGCGAAGCAGCATCGGGTATCAAAATGATTGATTAGTTCAATCACACGACAGATACTCATATACAGATTTGCGTGACACGCTAGACAACTCTTTAGAGAGTAATGGAGGCGGCATTACGAACGCATATAAATGCTCTATCACGCAACGTCTGACAGACGGAGTTCAGGGTTGGCAGGTAGGGGGTATAAGATTTTTATTATCAAAAGAATTAAAGCAAAGACGGTAAATGGCTAATGCAGATCAAAATTTAAAAGATATCAGTTTCATGTATAATTAGTAGAGAAACGATCTGATGAACTTTGTGGGAAACCTCTGGATCAGGTTAGCGTATACCAAATATCTAGACGTCTATGAACTGATGGTGATGATTATTAGAATTGAAAGTAGATTTGATAAAATAAAAAAAAAGTTCATAATAGACTAGAAAAGATGAAAAAGTTTTGTTTATGTATCATTTAAGTTTAAAAGCATGAAGATATTTTCGCTTTCCAAGATGTTGCTACTGATCCTTATTCTTTGCCCCTATTCCTATTTCCTTATTAATTATAAGTAACCAGGAACCAGGGTTCGCATGGATCCCTCATCAATATTCATTACTCTGAATCATAATAAAAAACGTAACTATTCATAGCTTCATAACATTAGACCTTTATCAATAAGCTTTTTTGTTAATTAACTAAAGCAATATTTCTAAGATTATTTAATTGTATGGTATTTTACTAAATCTTTTATAAATCATTTTAGAATTCTTTTACCAAATATAAAGATACAATTTATATATAGTTCTCCTATTTTGTGTTGATATCACATCGTTTGTACTTTTCTTTATGAAAACCTAATTTTGCTTTCAATTTCAATAAATTTCATTTGTATTGATCAAAAAGAAATATTTTTTAGAATGAAAAAAAAATTACAATAATAACATTTCGATGCTTAATTACAAGAGTTTCATAAGAAAAATTATTAACCTTATTGACTAGGTTTATTTAACCTAGATCGAATTCCGCGAAGGAACACCGCCGTGCCGAGCTGTGCTTGTTCACGTCAAATAAATTCACAGGTACTTCCTTTTACAGACGAGTGTTATCTCTAACGCCTGACTAATTGACCGGCAGGACAATGGAGCCGACTGCTAATAAAGATAGCGTTACTTCGAACTTTCACTTTACCGCCAAACACCGCTCGGATGCAACGAGATCAGGTTTGAAACTGCTAAAAGCATTTATACATACAACACAACGAGATTACACTTTTAACCGACGATATCACTCATCTTTGGTTTCTTGTGTTTTTACAAGATTTTTAGCAAATGTAACGAAATATTAAATTAACGAGGAATAACTAAAACGTTTAGCTAAAAGTTGAAAGATTTTATTCATAGTATTCATTTAATGTCACTATTCCCAAATGTTATAGACTAAAATTATCTTATCTTACAAATATAGAGGTATTAAAAAATATATATTTAAACAAAATTTTACAATTTCGCAGGTAAAGCTAAGTTCTTTTTTGATACCAGTATACGTAGTTGGTTGTTTTTTTATTCGCCGAAGCGACGATGCGAGCAAGACGTTCACCTGATGGTAAGTGATACGCTTGTCTATAAGGACGTAGCGCTTGTTAGAATGATATACATTGCGCTCGTAGCCTTGACGTTTAAGATATTTACTCTTTTTACCCTTACTGTAACGTTTGCACAATACTGTTTGGCAGCAGAAACAGATGCTGCGGTGGTACCTATCTACACGGTATCCAGCAACAGAAACCTGCCACAAGTAATTCTGTAAGTGACGATAATTAAACACTTGTCACTATACTACAGAAATTCGTATAGTTATAAGAAGGTTTATACTTTGATAAAGTAACTCGTTGCTGTAATTGATACGGCGTTACGTAAAACACCGTTGCGGACAGTGAACAGATATAAAAAAAAAATGGTTTCTCACTCTATTTACAGTAACTCGATAAAGCCGCAGTCAATTAGCAACAAAGCAAAATAAACAGCTATCGATTACCGCAGTGTAATGGCACTTAGCGTTGCTACAGTTTTTTTTTTATTATTTATGTAATCAGATTAGAACTTTTAAGAATGGATTCATAAAAAAGATTAGGCTGTAAGGAGAAATCCGAACCAGTTAAACCGGTATCAATAATAAGCAGATTGTTAAGTTTAACTAAACAGTAATCCGCTATAGAATTTATCTTTGAAATTTCTTTCATAATTTGGATATGTTTGCAATCAATTTGGATTTGTTTTGCTGTTTATTTATAACACTTATGTTGTCCATAACGTGCAATTACTTTTTTTATAAAACTATAAAATTATTTTTTTTTTTCGATAATTTTATGAGTTTTTTAATATACAATGCGTTATTTGGAGTGATATTTTTATTCGACAAAGGGTTGAGACGTGCTTGCTGATATACATATACACTCCACCAAATTGTGTTCGTCTTTTTGAGAAACGATGCCTCATTATGGTACTAATTATTAAAATATTAGGTTAGGTTTTACTCTATTAAGAGCCATTTTGACAGATTAACCCCGCGATAACACCTTATGCAAGCTATGGAGTTTAAACGACACAGATTTCTCCTACCAAACGAATGGTTTCTTCACTTTCGTAGTTTTATTTCTTTTTTTAATGCCAAAATAATAATTATATTAGTTAAAATATTATACCATATTTTAATTATTATAAAATATGACGCAATTGTACCAAAGTATAACTACTGTAAAAAATAACAATTACGGGCATAAGATATCACCTTGTGGTATCCCACATACAAATATGAAATAAAATGTTCTACTTATTTAATTATTATATGGAAATGTATATATTAAATTAATTCTGATAAGATATATTATATAATGAAAATTGTATTAAGAGTATCGGAGATTGTGAGATAACGTATTTAATGTTTATCTCAGTACAAAGGTTTCCGAAAGCTTGTTAAATTTCAACGTTAAAAAACATTATTCAATGCGTACATTTAAACCTTAAATAAAGAAACTTTCGTTATATTAAACTAGTTTAGTAAGTGCTGTTATTAATAATGTATCGATTTCATCGTTATCAGTATTAAAAGAATTCCTTTTTAAATTAATTAATGTTACAGATATACCTTTTGGAATAAACAATAAATTTTTCGTATCTATATACCGAAATACAGCCTTATATTGATTAATCTGAACCGATAAATATTGATAAGACGTAGGCGGACAAGCATTAAGTATGACAAATATCATATTTTTCAACTTAATTGTATAATTATAGTTGGGTAAGTAATCCGAAGATCAGTTATGTTAATTTTTTTTATTTATTAAGTATCTACTAACACGTTGCTAAGAGTGTCCACAAAATATCATTCTACTGCTGTTATTTCTTTGTTGACTGATATTCTCCTGGTAGGTACCACCGCAGGACACAAACAGTAATGTGCAAACATAACTGGATTCCGATTTGAAGGACTTTATAGCTAGTGAAATTACTGGGGGTAACTATTTAACATGTTACGCCTCAAAACTACAAGAGCAAAGCGGCATAGTTATGATGTAGTATCATCCTAACTAAACGTTATAAAGTGAAAGTCCTGCTCATCTCATCGCTCTGTTGAATAAAAAAAAAAGAATACTCAACATAATTGGTTTTAAAACAATAGACAATTAATGAACAGGAAGTTACACATTACAATAAAACTCATAGAAGGTCCATCACATAAAAATTAATCAACGCTGTGATAATATAAAATTTTCCATCACCGCTCGGAAACGGATGAGTGGATAGAAACAAAGGGCAGCGGCGTTGTCCAGTGACTTATTGTAAGTGCCATCATTGTGTCGGCTGGCTAATGGTTTAACCGCCTGCAATAATTACTCCCCCTTTCCTAATACGACACAAAACTAAATGAGAGGAATATAAATTTGTTTTGTCTAGTAAATATAATCGTAATAGGCTATTAGTAATTCTACATATGCGTTTAAACTGAAACAGATAACTACAGGAATGTATGTGCTGTTGTGTCTCTAACTGACATAGTTGTTATTGGTTTAAATGAATTACAACATCGTTAAATCTTGACCAATGAAAATGACCGTTTGTTAGATTGATAACAAGATTTTCTCTCAATCAATGAAATATTTTCCATTTTGCATCTAATTACCAGTAAAGCAGTTCTTTTGGCCGGTGTGGAAAAAATAGTCATAAAACAACTGCTGGTATTTCTAGTATTAAAAAAGTTGTTAAAAAAAAAATAATATACATAAAGGGATTTAAACAAATCTAATAAAATATCTTAATTGTAATCTAAATAAAGTTATACTGTTACATGTATGTATATATTTTGTTTTAAACTGTACTGTTATCGGTTTGGAGAATTTAATCTTGTAAAGTTATATACACAGTTAATTACTTGTTAGTTGATTTAAGGTGAACAGTTTGATTTTTTCTTCATAAAATACAAAGTTTAAAATGCATTTTCAATCAATGTATAGTATTGCACTATTGCATTTAATTAGGAACATTTCACAAAGAACATTGACTTGTGTCCCGGCGGACAAGGCGAAGTATGCATGTATGGAAGTATCATTATAACTTGTTAATGATTCAGTGTAGAAATACCCGTGTGGTTTCCACATGCTTTGAGTATTAATGTTTTTTTCCATTTACCATTTAATCATCATCATCAATAGACGGAAGACGTTGGACAAATACCTCTTTCTAAAGGACTCCTACACACACTACAGTACTTGTGCTATTCAATAGTCGTATACAACAGTACTAAATATGAATGTTGGTAGTGAAACCGCTTAACTGCAAAATTTAATCATTGATAGTTATATTTTAAATACTATAATCGATATAATATGAAATTAAAGAGTTCGTTGAGAATATAAAATAAACGGAGGGACTGTACAGCTCTTCTCCTTTCATAATTTGTCTATCCACAAGGTCAATTATACGAAGGTCTTTCTCATACGTAAAACAAAAAGTAGCGGTAAAAAAATATTAAAAGATAATAATGAGAACTTTCTCCTGATGGTGATATGTTTGCCCATAACAATATAGTACTAACAGTAGCTTCATACTATATGCAGAAGCGTGCAGAGATTTCGTATAAGGCATGCATACCGTACCTAAAACCACTGTGCTTAACTATACTTAAAAATAAACTTACTAATTTAAATTCAGTATAATTGCGATCCTTTTGAAGAAGTTAAGAGAATATTGTTTAAATAGGTTTAGGGAGCTTTAGGGAGCAGTGCCTTTTTGCTTATATGAAGCGCACGTCCATGATTATATGCATATATAAACACTTATACAACACCACATTGAATTCGTAGCCATGATATAATTATTAAGTTTCGTTATTATTATAAACTCACTAATTTATTTAAGTGAGTACCGAATGAGTTTCACATTCTAAGTTTAGCTTGAAGAAGGCACCTCATGATCGTGAAACAGGATTCCAAACTCGAATGCTCTATGGTAGGTAACTCCTGTATCTTACTCATATCTATTTATATTTATCCATAAAATAGATATGTTGGATATACACATACAACTGAAACAGAATGTTAGTGCATCATATTTCCAATTACTATGTCTGTGTCTATCAAATGTTTCTTTGTATAAATATATATTACGTAAAACAGAAATAGTTATAATATGTATGTCTATTTATTGTATATTATATATAGTTACATCTATATTGTTATAATAAAGTGAGTGTGTGTATAAAGCTGCAATTAAACAGTATCACAAAACCCATGGGCGATACATGACGTGGTTCATGATAATTAAGTTCTCGCTTGGGAATGTAGTTGAAGTAGACGGAAGTGGCTTTCTAAGATATTATAAATTGAATAATAACTACTTACTTTTTGCAAATAATAGATTGAGCTTGTTTAAGTTATTACTTTTTGTTTAGTTAAACATATAATTTGGAATAAAAAAAAAATGGAAATACTTTTGTGAAAGTAACTACACGTACCATAATATTGAAAAGATGTATACTTCAATAGTTTGTATGTTCAATAGTTTATACGTTTATATATTATTTGCGCACATTTCATATAAGAAATTAACGAAGAAAGTGAAACAAAAAAAAAGGTGATTAAAATAAAGAAAGGTACAACGAATTAATTAATAGTTACACAGATACACCACAAATTAAATATATATGTATATATAGAAAATAGGAGAAAAAGTTTACCATTGCTCTCATATAAATAAATAACGCTTTGAAGTATGTTTTTTATATCAATATTTTCATGAAGAAAATTTTTTAAATTATATATTTATCATCATTATCAGACGATAGACGTCCATAGATCGGATAGGAATTCACATGAGGGATTTTGGCCATTTCCCACCAGTGGCCCAATGCAGGTTGGTGGGAGCATTTATATGTTAACAACTTATTATTGACGCTATATATAACTTAATGTTCAATATTTTTTGTTACATATTACGTCAAACATTATCTTAAACATTTAACATTACCTTTAACATTTTAATGTAAATAATAAGTCTGAGAGGTTGTTTTTACTTTGAAAGTTCTCGACGTACTGTTATCTTTCAGTGAGACTAATTTAATGAATATCTAAGTACCAGTCCGTAAATTTAATATACTAATGACACGTAAATTCAATCTTCATTCGCTACTTGTGAAAATGATGCTTAATTATTTATGTGAAAGCTTCTTTAAAGCTCTCATTTTGTTTTTAGTCGAAGTAAAATGTTAAAGTAAAATTTAAAACTTCTATACTAACTACTTCGTATAGTAAAAAAAGCTTATCTCTTTAGTACAGATATATATGTTCAGCAGTGGACGTCTGATTATTGGAAATAAAGAAAAAAAATTAAACATTCATGATATGATACTAATTAGAATTTTAAGAAAAAATATTTCAAATGTAGGAAAGCTTAACAGAAGTGAACGTCACGTTGGATATTTGTCCACTTGTTGCAACCACCATTTTATATATCCCGTTGTGTAAAGCACCGAAACAATTTGACAACGACGCCAGCATAACAACGGGAAAATATTTCAAACTTATAAAATTCATGTACCTAGTTGATGAGGATTGAACTTACGACTTAAATTGTAATTCTTTAATGCACCATCTTTACCGCTGAGCCACGCAAGCATTCATATGGATGTTGAAATATTGGATAATATCCGAACTATTTATCAGCGCCATCTATTGATGATAAAAGGTAAAAATTTCAAATTTGTTAACACTACCACAATTGTTATATTATTTTTTTATTTCACAAAGCGGCGAGATGAGCGGGGCGATCACTTGATGGTAAGTGATACGCCCGCCCATAACAAAGTTGTGCTAGTTAGGATGATATATACTACACTACATAGCGCTTGTCGCCTTGTGACGTAGCTTGTCTCGATACCCCAATAATTATAGTAACTACGGCGCCATTCAAACCGGAACACAGTAATGTGGAACACACACTACTCTTTGGTGTCAGAAAAAGGCACTACGGTGGTACCTACCTAGTATATTAAGATCTGATTAACCACATTTTTATATTTTTTTTCATATAAATTTTTTTAGATGGTTTCTGTAAGATTTTCTCTTAACACAAACGGTGTATTGTATTTGTATTTCCTTAACCAATACCACAATTTCCCATTTCAGAGACTTGCCAATAGATTTAATTTAGTTTCGTTGCTAAAGACGATAAAATCTGTTCGGGCCGTTCCGGCATCGGACGCGGATGCCGGCCGGGTTCCGTCGCCTGCGGAGCCGGGATATTGTCGCGTGCAATATGCTCGTTATCCTAAGTTCAATCTAGCGATAATCGTGATACCTAGGGCGTCTAGACATTCCAAATTATAAAAGACCGTAAAATTAGTCACTATATTGAAGTCATTCTATCATTTGTTGTAGTAGTTTATCTGATGTCTATTTATCAAGTCTTCTTTTACATGAGGGATAAGAAACAGATTTTGATTGTTAAGATAGTTTAATTTATTAACTTTCCTAAAACATTAAAGTCTAAAGATAGAATTAATATCTTACGTTTGTAATATTAGTATATATTACGTATAAATGTCCTGGATTATATCGCCCTTGTGGTAATCGAATTGAAAAGGGGGTTTAAAGAAACACGGCTCGCTGGTGGATAGTCGTGTAGTCAATGTCGCGCCTGCTTTCCCCCGCGCCGTAAAAGGCTTAGTGCTAGAAAATTATCTTAATAATGCGACCCGATGGCCATTAAGATAACATGATGCTGTTAAATTGATTCCAGTAGCATAAAGAGAGAGAGAATTTTAAAGGACTGATATTTTAGTCCGCAGCAGATATTTTGAAGACATAGTTTTTTTATAATGCGAGTAATAATTCTTTAATTTCAAGTAAGGACAGGTAGAGAAAACATTTTTGAACGCCTGATATTTATTTTTAATATAGAATAATTAAAATTTGTCCACTCTCTTAAGTCATCGAACAACATTTATCGTTGTCTTCCGGGTGTTTGTCGCATGGATCTTCCCTTCGAGAATCAGCTTTGCAAAACAGAAAAAGAATCTCCTCTGTGAGTAAAAAAAAATAATTGCGAAATAATATTTTGAAGTAGGTTGTATAACTTGCTGTGCCTCGCTGACTTTGCTGGTATTAATATTGATTGGATCTGAAATTTATACTTGAAATTTGTCAGAAATATTCCCGCCCGGCGGCAATACACCACCCCCCAGAGCCTTTCCTATTATTAACACCCCGTAACAAAGAATTTTGTAAAATCTATTTTTAGCTGACCTCTAAATGGCAGAAGCAATGTCTCTACCAAATTTTGACTGTTTACGTTTAACCGTTTCGAAGATCTCGAGATGAGTCAATGAATCTCTGGATATCTCCTCTATATTTACACATTGATATATTTACTGTTTTCAGACGTGTAATCTACATACTTTAATTTTTAGTGTCTAAAAATCGTATAGTTTTATTATGTACTCAAAGCGAATTTAATTTCCAGTTCTGTAAGAAGCATTTTTGATTTGTTGAAAGTCAAGTAAACCGCAAGTCAACGTCTATCGCCTTCCGTCACCGGGGCTTGCGCAGCGTGGACGGGACGCTTGGTAATGAGATGACCAATGGGATGCGGTTTTCTACACTGTCTGTCACAATTTCCGATAGAATCTTGTTTATTCAACTGTATTCAAGTTGAATAATGTCCTATTCAAAGGGATGTAAATTTAATTACTGTTCATTATATGATAATTTGGGCTATGCTTAGTTTCTTGGTACAGGACGTCGTCCAGCAGCCAACGTTGGTGATGTTGATATGATAATTATAGAAAGGTTTAATGTATAATGTTTAATTATCAAATTTATTCTGTGCACTTAAAAGTTGCAATAGAATTTCATAGAAATAGATACTAGAGTCTCGTTGTATAAATATTTGTAAAATATGTATTTGGCATTTTGATACAAAAGTCAATATTATTTATTTAAAATACGTTCCCTTATTAAAAGTCAAAATTTACCAAAAATTCATTAAAGATTTGTCTCGAATCTGTGAAGAATGGGCACAAAAAGTTCAACAGGCTATTTATGTCTGTCTCACCAAATTGCTTTAGATACTGCTTGAGCACCAACGCGTTATATTTACACATTATTATCATTCATATATTCATCAACACTATACCATTTTATAACTGTAGCCAAAAAATTTATAAATACTTTTTAAAGGAAACAATGCAAATATTTCTATTCATAGCCTTCTTGTTATGTTCATCTTGAAAAGTTAGTTTGAATTTATAGCGTTAGAGCCTTCCAAAGCGGACGACATCGAATATCCAGGGGTCGACATAAACTTACTTTATTACTTATATTTTGGGAGTCTTTGAGGTCTAACAATCGAGTTCTATTAACACAAGTTTTTATTTGAAATTCTTTAGATACTCTATAAGTTGTATTACTTGTAACAAGTTGTTGTAAGTATGACTAATATTTTAGAAGACAGTATCATTGTTATACTTTTAAAAATTTCAACAAGTTGATAAGCCACGTTAGCACTAGTTCGTACACGATAAAAACCTCTGAATATTAAATGAAAATTTTGATGAAATTAGTAAATATTTTGCATCAATAGGAAAAACGTTAATTACTAATAATTAGGTTGGGGGGCGACGGGAAGGTTTGATGTATCGGTTTATTTTGAGAGAGGAGTCTCTTGTCCAAAATTGGGAATCCCTAGAGAATGAATACTGGTAAATTATCTTAAACAAGAGTTATTTTAATTTATGTAAGTAGTTTGAAATCTAAAGCTAGATCGACAACAGGGAAAAATAATAATGAAACAGATGAAACTAGTTTCGTATATATACACGACAGCGTCATTCGAGGCGGTGAAAATGGATGACAGCGCGCGTCGTATTCACGCTTCAATGGACGGTCAATCAATTCCCCGTAGTGCTGCATCCGTCTGTCCGTGATTGGTGCTTTTTCATTCTGCACTCCCTATTGTTCAATACTCTACATTACATTTTAGTTAAGTCTCTTTTGAATTATTATATATTTATAATCGCAATATTTGTTCGCGCAACAAGATCAAGCAGAGAGTTCTTCTGTAAACAATATAAGCATATAACATAATGACGCCAGTTAAAATGATATACACTGCATCGAGTTTAGCTTTTCACTTTATAAACGTAAGATGTTACTTTAGGTTCACTTGCTTCGACATCATTATCATCAGACAATAGATGACGACTGCTGGACATATGCCACCTCAAAGATCCCGCCATTGGTCGGTCCTGCGCAGCTTGCATCGCCGGGGATAAAGAGCCATTGTAGGGGTTCATATGGGGGGATGGGGTTTGGACTATTTCCCACCACGTGGCGTAATGCGGGTTGGTGGGCGCCAGAGCCTCGTTTGTTAATTAGCAGGGTGCATCCCGGAGCAGGTAAGGTTGGTTTGGGTCCCGTGAGTTGTTGTGCACCGTCACTTCACTTGCCTAAGTCTTTAAAATTGAAATTGGCGCTGTGTTGATAAGTAAATAATCTTCGACAGCATCGAGTCACTACTACCAAAAGGTTTCTGAACAATATATATATATATATACCTACACTACAATTAAGTGTTTGAGATATATACATTTCGTTAAATTTTCTTCTCATGTTTTACTTAATTGAAATATTAGCTTATTATCGCTGGAGGTATTACTACATTTTTATATATGTTGGATAAGAAAGGAATACATTAACGTAAAATATTACATGAATACATACATACATAGGCTAGTATGTAGATAACATGTTCGCTTGGATTATTCCAGTACATTCAGTACGCAACCGTAGCTTTTAACTTGCAAACGTTCGCTGCAATTGCAGTCTCATTCATAACTACTAGTTATTAGTTGACCCGCAGAATACTAACTATGTGGGTTACGATAATAATTTACAAACTGCTACACGTTGTAGTTTAACAAGTAAAGTTAATAGAAAGTGCTATTTTTGCATCTCTTGTTGATCTTCACTTTCCTCTCTGAACAACGCATTTATATTCAAAGCACGGTGGCGAAATCTACTTAAAATTTCTTCAGAGAATAAAAAATACGGATAAATATCTTGAGGTAACAAACATTTTGAATGCAAACAGAAATTTTGATGTTTTTAACTTTGATGTGTTTTGAAGATTCTATAAAGTGCCATTCATGGGTTTATTTATATCTAAAGAAATTTACAAGCATAAGGGCTACTGTAAAGTACTATTGAAACGAATGCCTTTCATTACTGGTTACAATCTTGACCGCGCAATAGAAACATGAAAAGCGAGCAGGAATATCTTAATGGTAGGATCCGTACCATAAAAGATTTTATTGCAGAGACAGCAGAATATAAATTGCTTTTGCCGGATATCGCCAAATATGAAGTAATAAGCTGATCGTAACAAGTTAATTTCAGTGAGGCGACGCTGGAAGCCCTTCGTTTCATATCTAATTGGTTCGAGGAAATGAAAGAAGTGAACGTACAGTAAATTTAAGTACCTGGTATATTGATCTAACGTGACTGACTAATTAGATTTTTGATGTTGTTGATGAAAGTCTATACTGAGTAATTATATTCTATAACATTGATATAGAAGATGTTGTTAATATTTACGTTTAAAGTACAGGTAATATCCCCAATTTTGAGTTTATAATATGAATTCATTTCACTGTAGCGAAAATTAAATTACAATATTATAATAGATTATTAAGAAAGTCATAAATTACCAAATTCATTTATATTGGGGTCTTTTTATAATGTACCATAGTAGTGCTTACTTCTCGTGCCAGACCGTGGTGTAAATGTTACAGCGTTTATGTCTTAGGAGTACCATTTACAGATATTTATAATTAAGGTTTTCTAGTTTCATCGTTAAATATGAAAAAGGTTTTTTATACAGTGTGTAATGTAAAATAAAGTTTCTTTTTATATTTCGATTCAATAAGTTTTTTATTTTATATATAATTGGAAGGAAGTAAATGATAAAATTAAACTTGAATGTAGATGAGAAAAGTTCGACAATGTTGTCATATAAAAATTTTATGGCAAATTAAAAAAAAATACTTACGGGTATATAACAAGTATGCTCTGATATAAAATTTGATTACGATGAAAGTAAAGACCTAATTTTATAGTTCGCATTAACTTGTGCGGATCTTTACGTAAAACAAAATAGCCAAAAGACGTTATTGGAAAGTTAGGGTTTTTGTTTATACAGGGCGGGCCCTTTCTCCTCCGGGAAACGTAATAGCCGTAAAAGAATACGTATTTGTCAAAACTGTCATAGGGTTCAATCTAATATCTAATTAATTGCCTTTTGGGTTGGGTATGCTCGTGCCACATGTCTTATAAAGTCACTGCTGTTCTCATATAAATTAAAGACAAATACATTTTGAAAATAAACATTTCATTACTTTATTGTTTTTTAATTTTTTTTTATACAAAAGAGGCGACAAGACGATCGGGACGTTTACCTAATGGTAAGTGATACGCTTATCCATTACAACGCGATGCTAGTTAGGATGGTATACACTGCATCATATTGCACTAGCCTTGAGATATAAGATGTTATGTCTAGATAGCCCAGCAATATCACTATCTACTTTTCAACCTGAAAAACAGTAATATTCGCATGCTATTTTTTGTCAGCTGCAACTGAAGCTGCCGTAGTACCTACTTAGATGATCTTCGGCAACAGACTTGCTACCAGTATGTGAATATTATATACCCTTTACATATTGATTCAAGACAATCGCAAATTTTCTAAATCATCAACTATTGAAATTTACTTTAAAATAAATTAAAAATAGTATAGTAAATATTTATCTAAATTATTATATTAGCGTTTTGTCTCAAGTTATCTCTATTGTATAAGTCATTTGGAATAGTGAACCTGTTTAGCTTTGTACAAACTTTATTGACAATAGAGATATTAATAGTTTTGAAATCGATCGAGGCTACATAATAGCAATGCAATACAATGGCCGCTTTGTGCGGTTGTAACGCGACGTAAATAACTTCCTTGGTTTTTATTAAATGTCGCCTGTTACCGAGCTAGTATTCTAGTTTCAATTCTCAATAACAAAAATTATGTTTTATAATGTAGAACAAAAATATCCCAATATCTATTATCCATATCTTCCGTGTTTAATGATGTAAAAACTTACCGCAATAAGAGTTACGATGGTAATATAAATGAGTCGAACTTTAATTTTTCAGATATTTGTCAGATTTCACTTAAATCTATGAAAACTTTACATTTGCCACGAATGCATCCGAGAGTATATGCCCGTCTGTTTGCTATATTTATATCTTAAACTCCATAAAGAATCAATCATCACCGTGAACAGCCCATAACAGTCTACAGCTGGACATAGGCCTCTCCCGAAAAACTCCACTTAGTCTGATCTACGGTAAAAAAAATAAAACTTAATAATTGTGTATTAATGCTTCAACAATTCTTTCTAAAAGGTGTACTTTTGTTTAAGTTACGGCACTAAGTTGTGTAAAGTGTAACTGTTACCGTATTAACTGTAACAAGCGTTGAACGCGAAACACGTGCCAGCTTTTGTTTAACACCGCGTTTTAATTGCCACCTCCTCTCCCGCTGCTCCGACAAATTAATGAATAACACCATTTACAAAATTGCTAATTACCTGACCGTTTAATGAGGTCGACCCGCACCCGGAGCAGGGGTGAGTTTTAATTACAATTTTAATTTTGTCGAATAACTCGTAAGTAAATTTAAGGTTTTAACCTAAATTTAGATTTAATTTTGAACCAGAGACAGAGCATTCGAGACGTTTTAAGTATGACGAGTTTCTCTCAAACAGCTGTCCACACATCAAGAATTAGACAGAGTTTCTCGTCTTAAAACCCGATGACTTTTCGGCTCAGATGTCAATTCTTCCAGTTTTACTTAATTTATCATAACCAGTTGTCCCTACTTCTTGACTTCCTACTTGAATTTTTTTGAATATTTAAGCTTAGTTACCCATATTTGATAATAGGACACCAATGTGTTGTAAGTAGACGGCGTTAAAGACAAGCGTAACTTGAAATCTGGAAAGTTTTGATGGAAGAAATTTATTTAATTGTAATAAAAGCATACTTACACTTTAGGTTGCTATCGGAAATAATCATCATGTTTAAACGTATTTTTTTTTTTAATTGGAGCGTAAAAACTTACCTGCAAAGAGAAAAAAAGAATAACGTTAAATACACCACATAACGTAACGAAATAATCAAAGCTGTAAAAACGTACAGGTTAAAATTTAAATATGTTTATTTTAGCCATAGTCATAGGGTTACAGAAGATAACACAAATCATTCCAATTTTATTTCTCTAATAACCTTACCATCATTCATGGTTATGGTATCTGCATAATTCTGACATAATAATGTGGCGCCATGCTTATGATGGACGCAAGACGTTCAGAAACTTGACATAAATTATAATCATGTGTCGTATTAATGCATATATGTATTATAATTTATCCAACTTTACGAAGTTGTAAATTTTTATTGGTATGCAGATTTGATGTAACTACTGAAAGGCCCTTGTAAGCATTCAGGGTTAATGAGGAAGCTGTTAATGTTACAGACATTAAATTGTGAAATGGCGCAAGTGGAGAAAGACAACAATGTAAACTGAACAAAGAATTTAGCTCTAAACAAGCAGATGCGGCGGCAGTGTAGTTTAATTCTCGTGACTCGTCAGTGGGTCAAGACAATATATTAAATTATAATGGTTAACAGTGTTCAGTAACCACGTACATAAAATCTAAGTACAAGAAGCATGGGAGATCGAGCGATTACACAAGCAATCGAGCATCGACGCTACAGATTACAAAGCGAACGAAAAGATATTGTGGTGTCAGATACTGTTATTAAAACATCGCCAAGTTTTGAGTCAATCGAAACATTTATTTATTTTGTCAGACATTAAATAACACGTTACTAACGAAAAGAAAAGATAAGTGAAAGAATTCAGACAATTTGTGCTTGGCGATTGTTAAATGATAGGTTAGGAATTTTGGCGCCAAACGGCGGCTAATGTGTTTCGGTGAAAGCGCGCCGTCTGATTGCTCGGGGCATTACAGATTGGTGTCAATGCTCGCCGACGAAAAAAAAACAACAGACATTACGAGGCAACAGCCGAATATATTTGTATAATGCTCGAAATAATGGCTTACGACGATTCATATTTTGGCCTTAAATGTTTTGATGTGATTTAGTGAATTGCTATATTTTCTACAGTATAAGGCGTACGACAAATCTATAAAAATGTTTTTAGATAATATAATGTTACTTTCAGATCATTTATTATTTATTGTTAACATAACTTGTAAGCAACAGCGTGCGCTCCATTCAGGCAAAGAAGCACTGCATACCCTATCTCCGTAAATAATGATTTCTTGTCTGTAAACTATGCTTTGATTGTTGCTAAATTGGTACTAAAATGATTTAACTGCTAAATGGTTCAGTTTATTTTTAAATATAGTTAAGCACGAAGATTTGGTGTGATGTGCATACCGAATAGAAGAAATCTCTATGCACTTTCCTGCTTGTAAGTCATAAAAGACATGACGGCTCCGTTTGTATAGCGGATGTTCGCGTTATAAACCGCAAAGGGTTGCAGATTTGATCTCCGCTGATCTTCAACTCGTATTGAAGAAAAACAGTATGAGGAAACATTCATATATTAAGAACAAAAAGCTTTCATAGACATGGGACTCTAGACCAACGAGGTGGGTTAATGGACTTGATTTTTTGCTTACGAGAGGAAGCTCCTGACTTTCAGTAGTGGGAATATTAAGAAAAATATTTATTAATTTAAAATTATTATATTCAATGACTTATTGGAAAAAATATTCGATCGGTAGCTTCAAACCGAAAGACATCAATCAAAATTTGAATTGATCCTTCTATGTAAGAAGATTCCTCTTACAGTCTCAAATATTATATTGTTTTATTATATATTTAGTAGTGGAAAACCTTTACATATCATATTTCTAAACACATCATTGAGTCGGTCGTCAAATATATCCATGACATAAATATTACTAAAACGTGCGTTGGAAATACCCGCTGATAATCACTTTAATCTCGGTTCAACTTAACCATAGATTATAAGTGACAAATGGTGCCTGATGGCGAAGTACAAGTGTATTTCTTAAATTAAATTCAAGTTTCAAATGATTATGGATTTCTGTTTATGTTCATACTAACTATTCACTAAAGTTTACTGAAGTGCACTAGAAAAGAGATAATTAAAATATTAAAGTCAACAAGTTCGTCGCTAATTTAATAAAATAAGTTGGTAATTAATAGTGTGATGAATAAGGCTAAAGGTTCATCGAAATCCTATATTATTTTTAGATTATTAGTTATTAGATTGGCAAGTGAATTAATTAATTTTAGTGCTGGTAGGTCTCTGTTCCTGAAGACCGTCTAGGTAGGTACTACCACCATCCCTGTAGTCTCGGGCTAATAAGAATAAGATAAGCTAAGGTAAGCCATGCCTGTCGTAGAAGGCGACTAAATGGGTCGTCGGGTTTCGCGGGCGTTGAGAATGGAGACTCGCAGTTCCTGTTTCTGCCGCGAAACCGTTGTGTTCAAATATTATTGTGTTCCGGTTTGAATGGCGTTATAGCTAGTGAAATTAATGGGGTAACAAGACTTTACATCTTATATCTTAAGGCGACAAACGAAATGTGTGTTTCATTCTAATTAGCGTTATGTTATTATAAGCAGGTGTATCCACTTACCATCGTTGCATCGTCGAATAAAAAAAAAAGTTTCCGGATAATTGTTTTAAATCACTTTTAATGTTTAAGTCGTTATTTTATTTATCTAAAATCATAACAAACAGTCATCGGTATCGCACATCTAAATCATTGCACAGGAAACGAAGTCTGTGCGGCGTTTAGCGAGCAATTTGTTTCCTAACAATAGATGTTTGCGGGATACGATTACAAAGCGGCCCCTAAATAAACATTAAACCTGGCGATTTGTCCGTGGCAGATTTTAATCTAAGATAAATGTATCATTGTATGCAAGCGATCGATACGCCCTGTGCGTAAATTACGAGTGTCGTATGTGCCTACCGACACCTTGCAGTACATACGAGTATATACAAATAAAACATTAGGACCTACAATTGATATGGATATTTACTAGTAATAGGGCTCTTTTCTGACCACCAACATCATCTATTTTTGGGTACTATATCTAGTAAAATTATCGAAGTAATGGGACAACAACATTTTCTCTCAAGGCGACGAGCAGCATGTGGTGTAGTGTTTATCATTCTAACTAGCGCCACGTTGTTATGGCTAACGATCAGGTGAAAAATTTATCTTAGGTAATAGTTTCGGAACGACGAGAAGATTGAGATGTTTATCTGATGGTAAACGATACGACTGCCCGTGCGCAATACTCGTCGCCTTGAGACAAGATGTTAAATCTCGTCACTCCAGTAATTTCACCAGCTACATTGCCTTTCAATCCGGAACAGTGATGTTTGCACACTACTGTTTGGAAGCAGAAATGGGAATTGCATTTTAAAATTATATGCCCAGTGTATCATTGCTATGGCCAGAGCAAATATCATTTACCAAATAAATGACAGTTGTTATATTTGATCGGGTTGAAATCCAACTAAATTGGACTGCTGCCTGTCATTTTAACAATTCAAATATAGAGAAAGACATGGCAACTTTCTAGGGCGAAGTTATTACAGGCGCCTTATGTAGGGGTACGTGCATTGTTCACTAGACGGGACACAACGGGGGTCAAAAGTTATCTCACAATCGGTTAACTGGCTCCCTGTCGGTAACCGAACCGTAAACCCTTTGTAAGAGATGCAATTTCGCATTACGTAAACAGTATATATTGTGACCATTTAATATCCGTCTGTTTATATAAAATGCCGCTATCGTAGTATCATTGGTACAACATTATTGATACACGTAAAATTTTCATACAATCAATCATTATGTGATGTTGACAACAAAGGAATGAAACATCTTTATAAACTCTCTCATTTTTTTGTTGCCTTATAGGAAATAACCCTATATGTCGAATTGACATTTAAGCCTTATATCGAAAAACTAAATTTTGTATACAGGTTTGCTTTATGGTTGTATAATGTTGGAAATCAATTTCAGTAAAATTTTAAAGGGAGAGCAGAAGACAACAGGAAACCATTACTACAGTTTTTTCTATAAGAGTTATGGTAAAGTTAACGAAAACCGCAACTAATATTTATTTGATGAAATGATCCACCACGACCATTTCGCTAGAATTGTTCAACAAAAAAAAAAAATAGTACAACACAAAAAATCAGATCAAATTGCGTAAGAGTTGTATTGCTAACCACCTCCAGAACTTTAATAAGAAATTTGTTAAGTGTCCAACAATAAATAACTTATTTATCATATTGATTATTTGAATTTGATCGACGGTGTTTCGCGATCGCCATCAGATACGTACAACATTCCACGGGCTCCGCGCACTAATATTTATGACGTCACGTTATCCACTAATCCTGGTTAATTTACAGCGACAGGTTCCACCAACGTGGGCGCTGGCTCCGGGATTCTTGGGCCCCGACGCGAACGCTATCTAATCGCGAAAACTTAGTGTACACCTAATGAAATATATCGATATTTTTGTTTGACCTAGCTGGGAATCTATTCTTGTATAATTATTTCACTGGTGATAAGTTTCTCAAACCGTGACATTATTTCTTTACAACTGTAATGGACAACATTTTAATGTCGAACTGTGCTTGATTTGTAATCAAGATATCTGATCTCATAAGAGGAATTTCGAAGGAGACAAAATCTTAATAAAATTACACAATCGAAGAAAAAACTTTTACTCTTTATGAAGACAAAAATAATAATAATTGTATCTGTTATACAAGCATATTAAATAAACCTAATTTTGACATTTAATGTTTAACCGATAAATTTTAAGTTTACCAAATAGTATAGAACTCCCCCTAAAAGTCTATCATTTATATCCGGAAGCGTAATTCGAAATGCGACTGCGAACAGACAGTTAAGTTTAACTGCCATAAACATAAGACAACACATTACGGTTAGTTTAAACCAATTACAGTCAAGCTAACCAAACAATTATCATCCGTCCGCGTCCACTACTACTAATTCACTTGCCGGCGACATATTTATCAAACTGGTTTTGTAAATTTAACGGGCTCAAGTTGCAAGTTAACGAAATCAGCACGTCACCCAACTGGACATATGGCGGTGTCCAGTTTCCGATAAGTCGTTGGAAAAGCCTTGAAACCTTCATCGCGAATTGAAGAAAGTCACATAGTTTCTTTACAATATACGTAACAAAATTTCCAGAAATGTAGCAGAAGCAAAGATTATAAGAAATAATTAATGAAATTCCTACTACTTCCTACTAATATCATCTAAATTGTCTAGTAGCATGAGGTTTAAGTCTTGTTTAAAACCATCATCATCATCATCATCATCAGCCGACAGAGGTCCACTGCTGGACATTGGCCTCCCGCAAAAATCTTCACATCGATCCTTCCTGCGCTGCCCGCATCCAGCAAACCATTAGGTATTTTATGTTTTTATTCGACTGATTGAAGAGACGAAGTAGATGTTCACTTGATATACGCGATGATGAGTTAAACGATATACACTGCACCACATTGTGCTTGTGTCTTAAGACATTAAAGCTCGTAACTCCATCCGTTTCACTAGCCACAGCGCCCTTCAAAATATGATATAGTAATGTTTGCACAGTATGGTTTGGTATACGGTAGTAACAGGAGCTGCGGTGGTACCTACCTAGCTATCTTTGGTGAACTACTGCCAATTATAAGCGATATAGAATGAAATTTTAACAATATCGCTTTAAAGTTCAATTGCTTTACGTTGTTGAAGTTTAAGGTACAATTAAAAAGCTTTAATATGAAAGAATAGGAATAAAATTTTTGTTAAACTCGTCTCGTACTTATTAACCTAATTATATTCCTAAATTAGATCTCAGGACTAATAAAACAGGGGAATTGTTGGTACAGAATTAAAGAGCTAATGTTGGTGCTTTCATAAAACTGCGAAATCTTACAACAGAGCTTTAGAGAGGCCTTGGATGTATTGGAGATCTTACGATCACTCCAAACGCTGAGGAAAATCATCAATGAGTTCTCGGCGTTTCCCCGTAGAAAAGAGATGATTTTATATAAAAAAAGACTTGTTGAGCTTTTCCAGAGTCGATATAAAAACAGCGTGTCAATTTGATTTACGATTAATTCAACGTCAACTTGCGTAGGCGCCGGTCGATACCCGCGGAGAGAGTTAGCAAACTGCTTGCTCTATGCTCAGTTTAATCTTCTAACCATCCACGTCTGGAGTGTAATAGGTTTTCGTATCCATGATTTATCGTTTGTTTGTTCTATATAGGCGAAAGTTGATGATTTATCTCAAGTTATTTATGTTACGAGTGACAATTGATGACTTTTGCGCGTTACACGTCGAAAGAGTACAGATTTATGTATCAACTGATTGTACACGTATCTGACTGTATACAACAACTTGTTTGTACTTGTTAAGATAAAAACAACATTGATTTATTTAGTTACTGTTAGAAAATGTGTTCATGAAGTAGTATTTTGTGGAAGATAACAATAATAAGGAAATTTTCTACCTTCCTAGTTTTTAATTCGATTACATTGAAGTACAAATTTATCACGTTAAAAAATTTATTAGATAAGTTCTAGAGTACTAAAAAAATATTAACAGAACTAGTATTAACGGAACAACATTTTCAAATAACATATATATATTATGATATTTGATGATATAAAAAACACATGTACGATAGTATTCTTTTTTAGTTAAGTACCCACATAATAATTATTTTTATATGAGTCGAAGAAACCTATTTATTCTTTAATGCCTGTGACCTATTGATATTTGGCTCTGATGTAAGTATATCTCTTTAGTAAATTAAACGGCGGCGACCCTTCCGCCCTCTCACTTGGGTTCCGTCATTAACGTTCATTAGTGTTACTTTGAGTAGATGCTTTCGTGCTTTCGTTTTGTGTCTAGACTCAAACATTTTCTATCGCCTAATTTGCAATACACACCTCTCATCTCACACCATTCACAAATGAACATGACGTAGATAACCGATACTAAGATATCTTCCAGATGTTTTTTATATTATTACTGTGGCAAACAAATTTACTGTATCTTGAATTATTCCAGTAGTAAACTTTGGAATATGATTTAATTTTAATAAAAAATATTTGAATAAACATCTGAAATTAAATTCAGTAAAATTTTGAATCAGTAATTTACTTCTTCTTCTTAAACTGGGTCGTGTTCTTCAGACGATCGGTAATCATTACGGCTATTTTCACTTTATACAATTTTGCTGTAATAATTAAGTTAAAAAATTATGCCTCTTAAGAGTTTTTTCAAGTGAAGTTTTATTCTTGTAGAAAATGCTATACTTTCAAGAGGTATCACATTAATCAGATAATGCCAATGTGATAGATATTCGAGCGAATATTCGCCAGTTTTTAAAATTATCAGTCTGTAATAGAAGGGAAGAGAATGTAGCAACAATTTAATTTCAAAAAGTAGTTCTTAAGGAAATTATAGATAACAAATGTTAGAAAGTGTCAAAGGAAATATGTTTTGTAAATAAAAAATATTCGATACAATTCGCCCTAATGTTAAATAACGAAGTGGTTTTAGATTGTTTATGGGAAAACTGATTTGATAGGTTGTTGACAGGTCGTTCATACGTTACAGATTTTAGGGTTAAGGTGTGCCAGTTAAAGAGTTGATTTCGATTTGTGTAATCCAAGTTAGGTACAACTAATTGCAATAGAAACCTAGATGTCGGGTAAACTAACGCCGCAGCTTGAGATATGTCAAAAACCTGGTTAAATTAATTTTAGTTTAGTCGCATATCTAGATACAAAGTTATCTGTTATCTTAAATGAGTACCCGATGTGAAGTTGGAAATTGTTTAGAACTGTAACACTCCGTGAGAACTATTAGTTAGTATTTGATAAAAGTAATCAACTGGTTTAGAGTCTATTAATTGGTGTTATATGTAATTAATTAATTTATAAAATTAGTAAAAGAGTACACAAGTAAACAGTTAAACTTTGAAGCAACAACCTATTGTTAATAAGTGGTCTTATGGTTAATAATAATGATGATGAATAACAACAGTGTTATATATTAATACTTTTTCACAATAAATCGAATTGACAATTTTTATTTATTAAACAGGGTTGAAATTCTATTTTTCGTCAAATAGGGTCTTTAATCATTATCAGACTAACTTTTTATAACAACACCACTATGGTCATTTAAAAATTGGCCTTTTATTCTATATATGAAGAGAAATACAAAAGATTGAATTAATTTGGTTAACTAACTAGAATTCTAAACAGTGAGTCCCAAAAATACAAGAAAACAGTAATTTTAATGATATCTATGTCTTTTTTTGATACATTTGTTATGATAATTATAAAAAATAAAGATATGGGGTTCGTGTTTCATTGTGTAACAGATATTAGCGTGCAACACATATATCAGGGTCCGATGACGTGACGGCATGCAATACACTGGCAACACCGCGCGACTGTCCATTAGTACCGGCGGTTCAGCGAAACCGAGCTGGCTTTTAAATACCGCCGACGCATTACTGGGGCTCGCGATGAGGGTGCCTCGTTGCGTGTTCAGTTCCAACTAACGTGATAATAAACTAATGTCCAACGCTGAATACTTTTATACGGATCTTTTATCTTTCAATAGCTTTGCATTTATCGACATAGGAGTTGCTAGTGTTGCCTCTAACGGAAAAACTTTTTACAATTTAACCCGCGGCAGATACTATTTGTAGCATTGTAGTTGTCAGTTCTATGACGAACTTCCGTCTATTTTTTTCGTATAAAGTAATTTCGTTCTCTTTATCGGTACTATAAAAAAGTTATTTTTATTAACAAGCAAAACGATTGTTTGACTGTATGTGGCCAAACTGGAGGTAAAAGCTGTATTGCAGCATTACTCGAAACTGTTGCATGTCTTATCTATTTGAATCATCTGACAAAAGACAATGTTAAAACAATGTGAGGGTATGAAAGTAGCTAATGTTCATATATCTAACCATCGACGTTATTGGTGATAGGTTTCATGTTTGACAATATATGGATAGGTTACCTACCGCAGCATTTGTTTTTGTTACTAAACTACGCAATACAAATTTTACAATTTCTAGTATTAAAGTTGAATGAAATAGCTTACAAAATTATGAGCTCAATAATGTGCTGTATATACCGGCATTACCACGCCCTCATCTACAAAAAAAATAGCAGATCATTTTTTATAGTGTTCATCGTGTAGTATACACGTACACCTCTCGTGGTTTACCCTACGTAGTAATGGATTTTTAATATGTAATGTTTAATCTATCATAATCTTTAGCCATGTGGGTATTATTATAAGGTTTATACCATAATCACAATTCTTGATAAGTAGAATGGTGACCACACTAAACCGACAGATGACATTGAAAGAATCGCTGGGTTTCACAAGACTAAAACTGCGCACAACGGTGTTTGCAATGCCTTGCAAGAGAGCTATGTCCAACATTATACCATCCATCGGTTGTGATATTAATGAACATTTAATTAGAAATCAATTCTGTAATAGTTCTTAATACTTTGTAAACTGGTTTTTTAAAGGGCCACCAAGTGTGCAATAATAATGTAGCTAATGTATGAAGCGCAAGGAGCGGGCGGTGTGCGCATGCGCGCGGGTGGCGCCGTCCGATGCGGCCGTGCGCCCGCCTAATTGATTGCACCGCTGCCATTGTGCGCCACTGCCAGGGTTGCCAGCTCTGATAATCGAAAATCTGCCATTTATCCAAGAAGCTATTACATGGAATTCTTCAATCAAAGTGGTACGACCTTATACAACATGGATTTTATACAGAGTCGGCGATTTGATTTTATCCATATACTTTGATTTTTCTCGCTAGACTTGATAATCGCTTACCATCAAGGACGCCTGTGCTGATAAAGTGTAATATACTTAAATGTCAGTCATTTAAATTGACATTTTAGTTATTTAATTATGTGTATAATTTTTCGTTTCAATAGTTATTTTTTCACTGGTTTCAATTGCTATAAAAAAAATATATTAGGATTTATTTTTCTGGATGTAGTTTAAATTAAATAATTATTTTATTTACTGACACAGCTATGTGATTAATTTATTATCTATATCACGAACGTGGCAAACAGGTATATGGTATGTCTAAGCGAGCAATTACCGTAGCTTATGCGTGCCTGTAGTTATCAAAGGCATCATAGGTGCATTGCTGAAACTCGGAGGAAAATTATCATACTAATTTTATAGAACCTCTGTATTAGAGGTCCTTGGTAAAATCTAGACAGGGAGGTTATAACATAACGACGGATTCCGTAATTAAATTCTTATTTCCTTCGACATCCCGTATTATCAGTTTTTGCTCACGAAGTTGATGTTGCTATAAAAATTATAGCAGCATATGAAATTATAAGCGTCGCTACTTATCAGTAGGTAAATCAGTTACATTACTCTTTCTTCAGTGGCGCTGTAAATATTTGCTCAGAGTTATGTTAGCAAACAAAAGTTGATGGTTGTGCTCGGGATCATGGATTGGTTTCTCGGATTTCAGGGAAAGAGTATATTTATTGCTGGAACTGCGAATGTTGAACAGAAATAGGTTTCTGTATGTTCTGCTGCTATGCAAAATGAACGGTGTCGCTTTATGTTTTTTTTTTATGTTAAGAAGCGCCGAGACGATCGGGACGTTCATCTGATGGTAAGTGATACGCCCGCCCATAACAATATGGCGCTGGTTAGGATATTACACTGCATCATATTGTGCTCATCACCGTGAGATTAGATGTTAACTCACGTTACCTCTGTAATTTCACTAGCTACAGCGTCCTTCATACCGAAACACAGTAATGTTTGCACAGTACTGGTTGGCGGCAGAAATAGTCACTTCGGTGGTACCTACCTACACGGTCTCCGGTAACAGATACCTATCACCAGTGTTTGTTTGGCAGTGACGTTTTAGCGAACTGATAAATTATAAAAATATTAAAGAAATGTATTGCAAAAGTTTAATTACCTCTTTCGACGAACTGCGCATCTAAATCTCATGTCTTTTAAATCATTTCACATCAACGAAAATCTTATTAAAACTCGTCTGTATGAAAACAAAAAAAGCGGACAACAAATCATCAACTGTTAACCCGTAACGAACTGTAACAAATCAGCCGCGCCAAATCGAGCTGTCGAACGCCGCCGTGGGGCACTGGTCGCCGGATCTCTCAGAACTTTTATTAACTCCGCCAATCTGTTGTCTGTTGCCTCCGAAACATGCTATAGAGCTCGTATGCCAAAACTTCGGACTCTGGTAGAGCTAAATTTTCGATACGGCTCAAATAATTATTTATTTTCTTTTACCTAAAACGGGATAACACATGATCTTAATTTGACATGGTTGTAATTAAAAATTAGATCGCTTAGAGTTCTCTAATCATCATCAGCCGATAGACGTCAAGTGCTGAACATAGGGTTCCCCAAAGATTCCCAAATCACTAAGGTAGGGATTAACACAGAGGAATTTTGTTCATATCCCACTACGTTGGACCATTGCGTGGTTGGCGGGAGCCAACCCATTTGTTAATTTCCAGGGTGCACCATGAACAGGAGAGTTTGGCTTGCATCCCGTGAATTGTTGTACGAGACCCCTTACACCCCATCTCTGATTCTCTAGCTCGTGTGTTTTGGATGCCGGACCGTAGCAATACTATTATGGTAGCAGATTTAATATGAGGATACTAGTTAAAAGAAAAACGCTATCATCAAGCATACTCTATATGTGTATCTTCCCCTGAATCAAATTAAAAACCTTGCCCACCAAACTATATTGTCCACCACACCACAGAGGTGGTTAAATTATAGCTCAACTATTGCTAAATATAAAGAATTATACTTAATGAATAATATTAAGAAGAGTTTTTATTCATATATAATTCTGCAAGGAAATGCATCCATTCTAGTCAATATACTGGTTTTATAAAACAAGGAGACCAACATATTTAATTTTCATAAAGATAGGTTTTCATGAAATGGAATATCTTTTAGTGTTACCTTAAAAATTAAAATAATCTTGAAATTATTATTTATATGATTTCTCTAAACATTTCGATGTTTACTTTAAGTATACGATAATCTGTGTAATCAAATAGAGATATAAATTAATTGTTTAAGTTTATTTTACAGATATTTAATAAAAATTATCACTGAAAAATTTCTCTAATAATATATTAGTCGAAAAATGTAGACTAAATTTGCCAAACAAGTCACAACTTTGAAACTTGTGAGGAAGCACACCTGGCGCTAAGTGATTACTGCGGTTTAGATAAGGAAAATAAGCTGCTAATCCATGAGGACCACGGTGGGAGGGTTCATTATTAAAAATCGATATTTCGCAAATATTTACTAATATACTGCGATTCATATAGCAGAGTACAGTCAAATTTTAAAAATATGATTTTTTTTAATAAAACGTGAATATTATAGCGGAAGTACAGACGAAAAATTTTATTTAGAAATGGTTGAAATCCCAGCAGGTTGGCCTTTTAAGTTTAGTTATAATTATTAAGCAAGTGGATCTACGCCTGCAGGAGGAATTGTATTAAAAAAAACTGTAGGAAGGTAAAATTTTGATATAGAAACTAACAAAATTTTAATAATATGTACACGAGAACACAAATCTAATACTAACTGATGATTACAGAGGAATCCTTCTAAGAAATCGCAAGTTCACATTGTGGTAGCTTTCCGAGGTTCCTATTATATTATTTCCTTTGCTTTTATTTTGGCTTCACTGATTCTCTCATCACCACAATGGGAATGGGCTTCAGCTATTAAAGAATGAGTTTTATAATATTTTGGGTATTTTGACCACGAAATGTTTATTGTGAATTTTGTGGTTGAACATCTAATTTACTTTAAACAAAAAATACGTTTACTGTTTGCGGTGAGTTACACATATTAAAAATGTTTAAAGTGACATCACTGACAATCGTTCAGTCATCGATACAAGGAAACAAGGTGGGTTAATTCTTAAAGTCCTACTTCTCTCGGGTTCGATTCCGAGAATGAATTTTAGATAAACCTGTTCAATGAGTAAGAGTTTTCAACAACACACATACTATGCGTTTCCGTATCACGTAGACCATGCGATGATGTCATCGTTTTAAAGAAATGCTTCTTTTTAGTGTAATTTTTACGATTGATTCGAAAATAGCATAAATTAACTTCTTCCATGGAGCAGTAGCTAACCGATTACCTAGTAAATAAAAGGATCTAGATTCGTTTCTAGGTTCGAAGTCACTCGTTCTAGAATTTGATTGGTTGTAGAGTTTTCCAAACCCGCTTGACCATCTAGCTGATATTATAATACTGACGCCGTGACACGGTCGTTGAGTTGTCACTGACAATATATGAGAACCGGAACATTTCTGGATGACCACGTTTTACTATCCATGACCTGATTGTCACTTATTATCATGTGAAATTGCTTTTAAGTGTTAATTCATTATAAATAAAAATATAGTTTCAGGGCAATGTGTAAACATTTAATTTTAAAAGTTAGAATCTTAAGGATGTATTACATTTAAAAATTTAAACTAAAAAGACAAGTTAGAAAAAACCTAAATTTCATTGTTTTTCATCATCATCATCATCAGCGGATAGACGTTCACTGCTGGACACAGGCCTCCCTCAAAGATCTCCAAATCGATTGGTCCAGCGCTGTCCGCATTCAACTGGTTCTCGCGACCATTACTAGATCGTCGTACCACCTAAAGACGGCATTGTTTTTAAAGTTGATTAATAAGATATAAGATAAATACGTTAAGCAAGTATGAAAATTAGGGTTTGTATATATATACGGAACCAAATTTATATGCAAGTTTAAAAAGATCATAAAACGTAGGAGCGTTCCAAATTTAAAAATCCGTCTGTCCCAAGAGGTTATTTAAAAGAGGATATTATCCTGGGGGATGGATGGAAAGCGTACTCATGCGTCGCACGCGCGGCGTCCCACGCTGAATGCATAATGAAGCTGGCCATAAATAAGCAGATCGCGGCAAACCTTAAAAAGTCTCCAGCACAGAAAAATAAAAATTATGCGCGTTTTTGTCCTCTATGCGCAAAGCGGATAAGTAATCTGCTTTAAAAAAAGACTGTTAGAGATTGTCAATGGTTTCCTTCCTTCGCAAGAATTTGCATTCAAGATTAAAATATAATTTACTAGTGCTAGGTCCCTATTGCCGGAGACCGTCTAGGTAGGTACCACCGTAGCACGCCATTTCTGCCGCCGAACACTAGTTTGCCAACATCACTTTGTTCCGGTTTGAAGGGTGCTATGGCTAGTGAAATTACTTGGGTAACGGGACTCAACGTCTTACGTCTCAGGCGACAAGTGTAAATTGGTACAATATATATCATCATAACTAGCAACACATTGTTATGGACGGGCGTATCACTTACCATCAGGTGAACGTTTATCTCGTTTTAAAGAAAACTATAGTTACTAAAGTAATTAAGCTAATGATTTTAGCTTGTTATGTTTCAATACGTCAAATACAATGTAATGTGTTTGCAACCGGGTCAATGGCGGTTTCGTCCCCACCCCAATATGGTTACAGACAATACAAAAGTTTAGTTAATATATATGTAAAGTTAATGCGAAAAATATAAGTGAATGTGCAATTAAAGTAATTACACACGCAACACGACTCTTCGGCTGCAACTATTGATTAAAAGTAACTATAGGGTGGCGCAAAAATAACCTTCCGATGTTTTTTGGCTGTAATTTAAAAAAAAATATGAAAAACTTTGATTCTTCTTGTGGATTATTTTTATTTGGTCTTTTAATTTTTTTACATCAAGGCAAAATTTATAGCATTTTCTGATAGGAGGATTACTTTTGCGCCACCCTGTAGTTAAACATGCGGTTTAAGTTGTTAATTAAATATAAAATTTCGTTACTAATCAGTAAGAATACCTTAACACATACACATACATACATATAAGTACATTGTTATTCAGGTCAGTTCAGACTGTTGAAGTGTTTCACCAAATAGAGTATGTATTAATTGAAAGTTTCTCATTAATACGTAGACTGATTTGTATATTACATATTCAATGAACCGACAATCCTCTTCTCGTGACAGGCCTCTAAATCCAACAGTGGGAATGTTAAGTGGGCTGTTATATATACAGGTGGGTTACAAATACTCCCAAATGACGGCAATGCTTACTGTGATCGAAGATCTGGTGACGGACGCGGAAGTCGTAGGATATGGGCAGCGCTGGTCCGATCGATGTGGAGATCTTTGGGGAAGGCCTATGTCCAGCAGTAGACGTCTATCGGCTGATGATGATTAGAGAACTCGTAAGTGCTAAGTTATTGATCAAGTGCTTAATTTCGATATGAAGTGCATATGAATTTTTCATTTAATAAATTAAGTTTCATGTTGCATAATAAAGTTGCATTCAATTACAATGTTTGTATATTCCCACATCGATCGGGCAGGGATTCATATAGGGGGGATTTGGGCTATTTCCCACCACACTGGCCAAATGCGAGTTGGTGGGAGCCAAAAGAGGGAGAAGAGCCAAGAGCCGTTTGTTAATTAGGAGGGTGCACCACGAGCAGGTGAGTTTGGTTTTGGTCCCGTGAGTTGTTGTGCGGGACCCCTTCCTCGCCAGTCCACATCGAGGATTTGTAATAATAATAACCGAATGGTCTTATTTAAGAAAAAAATAAGTAAAGTTTGATAACATCAAACGTTAAGTGTCGTGATGATAATTATGAAAACTGTTGTCACATTAATTTCACTAAACCTTGTCGTGTTACATTTGTTACCCGCATTTAAGCGAGCTTGAAATCTTGATATCCCGCCGTTTATTTCAAGAAAATTTACTTTTTATTCACTTTAGCACCCGACTCTGTTAAATTGTGTAGCTTTTTATTTTAATCTTTTTTTTTTCATCACACCACAGGTAGATTTACCAAGGTAGCTTTCGTTTCCTGAGAAATATTCGATGTATGGAATATATGTTGAGCATTGTTTTAACTTAACTTTTATCTTACACATATTTTGTACTTTAATGACTGATTTAACGATGTAATATGTAAAATCGATATAAATTTTTATCGATAGTTATAAAAATAATTTAGTACAGGTCTAGATGGAGTAAAGGCTTTAAAGTATTGAGTGCTACTGTTATAATATCCGCCACAACACATACATAACACGTACATCAATTCATATAAATAATATCCTTTGTGGTGAAGGTTATTTTTACAGCTTTACTAAAATAGCAATTTCTGAATATGATTTTAATGAACATTATTTTTTTTTAAATAAAATTTCCCTTAACCCCGTGACTAAATTATTGAAGATAATAAAAGAATAAGTGCTGCTATCCGTATTTGATATATCAAAAGACAACATTATGGGATAATACTAATAACAGTATAAAATAATCACAAGTAGCATAATTAAGTTACATTTTTGACTAGATCTAATTAAGCTTGTTTTATTATTAGCTAAGTTTTCGTTAAACGCATGTAATTGTCGATGTGCAACTTCGATACTCTGATTCTGACCCACAAGTGTCATTGTGGTAACCAACACTGAATAAAACAAAAAAAAATCTAGACATTTATTACTTTAAATCCAGTGTTAAAAATATATTACAAAAGAAGACACTAAGTGCTTTCTCTTTTACCTAACTCTAATTCCATGTGGTGGTGAGATTCATTTCGATCTGTCTTCGACGTATAATAAATCAAAGTTGTCGTTATTATCTGTATTTTTTTATTTTATCATTTCTAACAAGCACAAAGTAAAACGTTAAAAAAACTAAAAAAAATTAACATACAAAAGCGTTCATAGATTCGTGATTCTCATTCTAATCAAAGTTTCGTGGGTCCCGTGGGCCTTGGGAGAATATTAATAAGACAAAATTATCGTCAATGCTTTACTAAAACATATTAAAACGTGTTGACGTGAGATCTGTAATATTATACATTTTTTTTTGGTAACTATATTAAATGGATATTCTAATTTATCTATATATATAAGAGATTTCCACTTATGTACAGAGATTTCCTCCTATGTAAAGATTCATCACGACATCTCTAGAACCATAAGATGTAGTGTCTTGAAAGTTGGCAAGTATATTCCTTTTAGTGAGTATTGGCCAGCTCAAATCAGATTTTACGAAATGTTACCCCCAAACGGGTTGCAGGGGTGTTACCGCCAGCGAAGTGGGCGAGGAATAGCTAGTATGTATATAGAAGATATTTACTAATTCATTGACTTAACACGATATTAGATGTAAAGACTCAACATTTGGTGAAGAAATTGCTTCTGCCATTTAAAGGTTAGCTAAGGATGAATTTGAAAAAAAATTCTCCCCACAGGGAGTTGGTGTTACGTCCAGCAAAGCGGGCGGAGAACAGCTAGTTATTTATATATTTCCAGAAAGGTCGCGAGGTAATAAAATAAAATTGGCATTCCGAAGCAGTAAGTCGAGTGTACTCATTACATCCACTACTTTTTTTGGCGACCACTGAACAGCTGCTTGTTAATTAAAGTTATTCGAAAACCGAAGTGGGATTATGAGAGAAACCCAAATACCCGATGGGACCACACACGGAAAATGATGTACTGTATGATATATACGGTATTATAACGTGTTAAGTATGAAAAAAATTTTTATGTTTAAGAATGTATAACCGTCATTTGCGCGATGTGAATTAAGGATGTAATTTACTTATCGTTTCGTCCATGAACAAGTGACTTTAATTTTATTATTACTTTTTGAAGCTTTAGAGGTTCAAGAATATATACTACTTTAAATTAACAAAAAACCTCATTGAAGACCGTTACCTTTTACCGATTAGGTTGAAATAGCATACATACAGAGACAAATACATTAAGGTAATAATTTTTTTATATAAACTAAACATTTTAATTTAATTGGACGTCTTTTGGCTGATGATGATGAAGATACAAAATTTAAATGTACTAGCACGCAACAGAAAGAGATTCGCAGAACTGGTGTCCAATATTCACTAGTTGTAGAGACCAGAGAAATAGAAGATTTTCTTCTATATAGAATAGATAGCTAGTGATATAAAATATACGTTAATAAGTAGTAATGCTCAGGATCAAAATATTTGTCAACGCCTGAAGTATCGACGCTTTTGACACTATTTCGAAGTACCATTGAACCTTTTAAATGGGTTAAAAATAGCCATAACATTACCAGTGGACAATGGGCAGACCAGTTCGTGACGAGGTGTCTTCCTCGCCGGCGTCTGCTGCTAAGAAAGTTCATTTGCATAAGTACTCTGTTTTGGTGGTCATTGTATAAATGTTAATATCTACGTGATCAAAATGAATGAAACGAGATATGGAGGTAAGAAATCTGATTCAGTTATGAGACTGTGGAAAGATATGATAGTCCAGGTATACAGCTAAGTTTCTTAATTTAATGATTTAATAGTATTCTTTGCCAGTCTACTCTCGCGAGTAAGAGATATTCAGTATTGCCAACCTTTAGATAAGGTTTTCTTCTTCACATGTCTAAAAATTCTTTCTTGCTATCAGAATAACTTTTATAGTATAAATAATTTTAAATACACAAAAAATACATACATATTTTTAAAAAAAGAATATATAGATTATATATAATATATATAAGCATTTTATATTATTTCAAAATTTTAGCATTAATACTGAGTATTTTAGAAACTTGCCTGTTTTTTTATTGGACAGCTTTAAATTATTTATTTTCAGACTAAGTACTTGTCGTTTTGGGTTACGTTTGCCCTTTTTGATTTCGAATATTCACTGAAAACTGGAAAGTACTTACGATATTTCCGGTATTGCCAAGCAAAAGAATATCTAACTCCGGTTTTGAAAGAATGTTGAACACAAAAAGGACAAAACAGGAATAATTGCAAGAACGAAGAAGAACAGGAAGAGTAAAATAAAATGATTTAGAATTATATCATAATCGCAAAGCAATAGAAGTCCAGAGCTGAACAGAGACCTTCTAGAAAAATCTCTTCTATAGTCGCCGCTCCTGTGATCAAAAACTGACTAGCCATTAGATATAAAAATCTGTAACTATTTAAGGTACTGGTACTTAAGAAACGCATATTTAATATATAGCAATATATTGCTACTATACAGCTTTAGTATTATTTGTTAACTTGGCTGTGAACGTCATCAGAATCGAGTAGTTTATGATACGGGTTAAAGTTAGTTCAAGTTATTGGATAGTCATAAGATATAAATGGTGCGGTAGGCAATCTTTTCTGATTACCAATATAAAATACTTATAGTTATGCATATAATTATTTATTTTTTATGATTTTGTTTTTAATAGAAAACTTTCGACTATAATACATTTTTCATATACCTGTAGAAAATTACAGACAAGGTATTAAGTTTAACTGATATAGTTAAAATTGTTAACTAAATTACAACCTTGTAGGGTGTTTTAATAATGACAAGAAAAGGATATAAGGAGGTAGATATTTGTCGCCGGAGACTGTCTAGGTAGGTGCCACCGCAGCGCCTGTTTCTGCCCACAAACAGTTGTGCGCAAAGATTATTGTGGTCCGGTTTGAAGGGCGCTGTACCTAGTACAATTATTGTGATAACGAGACTCAATATCTTAAGTCTTAGGGGACGAGCGCAATGTGGTGCCACGTTGTTATGGATAGGCGTTTCACTTATTATCGGTTGAATGTTCCGCTCATCTCGTCGCTTAATGTAATAAACAAAACATATATAGATATATAAATATATTTTTTGTGTATTAGACACCGTAAATGATTTTTTATACTATACACATATCATTACTTAACATGAGTTAGAATCGAGTTTAAGCTTAGCTCACGTAAAGAGAAATAATATGAAATTTTTATTATTATGTTATGATATATATTGTTTTGTTTATCTCGATGGACATTATAACGACAAATAGCCCCTTAAAGCTATATTTGGTACCAATAATAGCACGAAACTCTCGCTCGTTAGTTTAAAGAGCTTCCTAGAAATTAAATTTATTGCAATACCATTCTCGCCGGTTAGTCGTCAAAAAAGTAAAGGCTACCAACGAAAGTATAAAAGTACCTAATATAAAAGTTGTCACCGTCGTAAAACGACTTCCTGCGATCATTAAACCGTTGTGGACGCTCCATTAACATTGCTAATAGCATAGCACTCGTTACTGTTATAGCGGCTAATTATTTTAGCAATTATCCTAAAATAAAACGGCCGTTGAGATTTTTATCGGTTACATCCCTGTCTGACCTAATAAAGTATTATTAACCTTTAGTGTTTTACACTTACTCTTTTTTATTCGTACTATCCAATGGAAAATTATTTAAAAAAAAAAAACTATGGCCACCGACATAGTCCAAAGGATTGCTATACTTATATATTTTAAATCGACGTAACGACGAACCCAGCAAGACAATTATCTGAAGGTTAGTTAGCAGTAGTTAGAATGATATACACGACACATTTTGCTCTTCGGCTTAAGACAACTCCCGTTAGTCCCGTTAACTCGGTAATTTCGCTAGTTACAACGCCCTTCAAACCGGAACACAGTAATGTCTGCAGAGTACCAGTTAGCGGCAACAACAGCACGACACCTACCACTCCTGACATTGGGCAGAACACATTGCTTGAAGGATTAACGGTGATGTGATAGATAGCTGATGTGCCATATAGATTCTATAGCTGCCGCTGAAACAACTTTGAGCGAAAGCTTATGTCTAGCAATAGGAGATAGAGGCTGCGGAATTTACATACTTACTCCTCTGGCGCAGCGACCCAAAGTGAGTCTTGTCTTCCGAAACAAGAGAGCGCAAGCGTTGTCTGTCTTTGATTTTGAATGTACATATATACGTTAAATTAAATAATTTATAAGATTTTAACTGCCTTCGGGGCGCAGCGGCTAACTGCTTACCTTGTAACTCGGAGGTCCATGATTCGACTCCGAAGACACATTTTATGAGAGTTGATGTTAATTGTAAATCTACAATCTGACAAGATGTATTATAATAACTGTATTGCTCATGATTTAGCAAGACCACATATTCTAAGAGGACACTATTCATCGTTCATAGACTTATTGTCATATACAACCATGAGAGGATGTGAAGTGGTAGCTCACTAGCGAATGTTTTTTATAATCGACTAATGTTTTATATTATATTAAACAAATTATATTATTTATTAGTAACGGATGTAATGACTACGTCGATAAAAAATAATGTGGGCCAAATTATATTACATATAGTTTAACAATATTTTAAAATAATCCTGTTTGGGTGTCATCCGCAATTTCGCGAAGGCCAATAGCAAGAGATACATTATTAGGAGTGACAGTTACACTGGTGTTAGGTCTCTGGTGACGGTGACCGTCTAGATAGATACCACCGCAGCGTCTATTTCTGCCGTCACTGTGTTCCGGTTTGAAGCGTGCCGTAGCTAGTGTAACTACTGAAGTAACGATATTCAACATGTCTCAGGCGACGAGTGTAATGTGTTGCTGTGTATATCATCCTAACTAGCTCAGCGTTGATATGAGCCAAGGTATCACTTACCATCAGGTGAACCTTGTATTGTCTCGACTCATAATTTAATATATATATATTTTTTTAATATTATAATTTCATTATCTGTTTTATATTAATAATCGTTTCACCTTAGACCAGTGTAAATATATTTTTACACTATAGTTGCTATGAACACGTAATGTATTTAATTTATTCTTATATATACTGTATTTCTGAAGTGATGACCGCGATCACTCTGTCAAGAGTGATACTGACGAAGAAGAAGAGATACTATATTATAATTTAATGAATGAAAGCAACGTTATGACACTAACGTGATTATTGAACACGTGTAGTATATATTAATAATTATTTTACATTACATGATCAGCTGGAAGATGCTCACTGCTGAACATGTGTCTCTGTCGTCATCCATTTCTATGATTTTTTTGGACTGCACTTACAGATGAATTAAACATGTAGTATTTATGAAGTCTTATTTATGAATATCTGTTAGGTGGTGGTGGTGTACTGTGTTCGGTTTGTATGTGTATATATATATTTATCTGTATGATTTTTATTTTCGCTCATTTGATTTGTGTTATCTTTTTTAACATTTTAGTAAATTAATAAATATACTTATATATTATTAAATATATACATGTGTATTAAGTAACCAGTTTCAGCTGAAAATCTGCGCTGCAGTTTATACAGCAACATATAGCTGGGATGGGTGCTATTACGGTACCTAAACATCATCATACATATGTATATTAACTTGCTACAGTACCGAATAGATGTTTTACTTTCTTTCTGATCATTTTAGTATAGGTAAATAAAAAAATCATAGAAACCAGTAACATCTCCACATGGTTATAATTGGCGTGTGGCTGAGCGCATGGGGCCCATGTATAGGGAATTAGTCGTCGCCGTCACGTTTCGTGTCGTATGTCGTCAGACAATGGGGTATAAATAATGGCATGCAACGGAACCAACGCTCCATGGCAATTTAGACGGCAGAGGTCGCGCCGTGCCATAGGATGTGCCATAGAATTTCATACGGGGAAACCGTGTCCCGGGCGACTATTAGACGTTTTATGGCCGGCTTACATTTTCCATGTTCCCAAGGCGTGTATACGTTCTTGGAATTGCTGAATGAAATATGCAAACTACTGCCTATCGCCGTGCTGAGATTTTGGGATTAAATTAGTTTTGTTTTAATATGGCAAAAGTTGCCGCATAACAAACTCACGGGATCTAACCCAACCTTACCTGCTTGCGCGCATCCCGCTGATCAACAAACAGGGCATGGGCCAGCGTGCTGAGAAATGTGGGCCATTTTCTTATAAATCATTAATAAAAAAGTGCATTTGCCACGTGAATCCCTACCCGATCGATGTGGGAATCTTTGTAGGAGGCCTATATCCAGCAGTGAACGTCTATCTGCTGATAATGATCGCAAAAATAATACCAATCCAACTGAGCATATTCGATTACTTAAGATCTTAAGATGTTTTTCTTAACAACACGACAATATTAAAAATTCGATTTTTAGGTGTACAGAAGATAAACTTCTTTCTTAATTACTACTACAGTATGCGAAGATTTAGAATGAGATAGAAGCACAATATAACCTCTATATTGTTAACATGTAAATGTCGTTTTACACTATTAAAACTGATCAATGCTTGAATATAGTAAGTTAATTACTACACAGTAAAATTAGAATTCCAAATTATGTAGTAAATCGCTCGGTCTGCCGAAACGGTCGCAACTAAAGCTAAATGGGAGTTATAAATAACGTCTATAACCATTGCCCTCCGTCTACTGGAGGCATTGTTTCATTGAAGTTACGTGTATGTTACAAAAAAAAAAAAAAAATTAGCTCTACGATACAAAGTTAAAAGAGTAACTACCGGATAATGTGTGTAGTTTTGTAGTAGTATCGTTAAGTTCGTTCTCATCAGTAAGCTTATACGTCACAGCTGGACATAAGCCTCTCCCAAGGATCCCTATTTGGTTCGATCTTTGATTATCTATACGCCTCCAGATGTTAGGATGACAGATAACTGAAGGTACTCCGTGATAACTATAACATCATTAAAATCTGTATAAAACTACCACTACTTTTGACATGTTAGGTGATGAGATGAGATGATAAAACATGCCAGGAATACTCAGACATTTACATCATGAAGTTGGTAGCTTGTTCGGCGGGTTCAGAAGAACTCTACCATAAATATATGACAACGTAATCGAATGATGGAACCTTCGTGTAACTAGGTCAGCCACTTCACCACGACGGCAGTAATTTTTTTTAGAGTTTCTATTAATTAAAAACAAAATACCAGGAACGTCTAAAAATAACATGAAATAAGAAGATAAATCGATGTTTTTACATCTATTTTCTATTAAGGCGTAGATAATGAAGCACGGGCTGCTTTTTTTTTTAATTTACGCAAATAAGCGTGTCCAAGTACTAAAATCGTAGCGGAGCATTTATAATGTTACCACATTGAGACGCATTGAGACATTCGCCGCTCATTAGCGGTGAGACTGCGGCCTTATGCGGTACATTTTTTTCATACGTTCATAAATTATTTACGGCAGTCAATTGATTCTGCTCTAATTGAGGCCAGATGTTGGCAGAGAACAAAGTGTAAAATAATAAAAAGAGCTGAATCTTTTTAAACATTTTCTAGTACTTATATAGGGTGGCGCAAAAGTAATCCTCTTATTAGAAAACGCTATAAATTTTGCCTTGATGTAAAAAAATTAAAAGACCAAATAAAAATAATCCACAAGAAGAATCAAAGTTTTTCATATTTTTTTTTAAATTACAGCCAAAAAACATCGGAAGGTTATTTTTGCGCCACCTTGTATACAATACAAGCATATTTTTTTCGAGCAGTTGTTACCTTGACTTCTATAGAAGATACTTATAAGAATAAGACTGAGTATTGTCTATTATAAAGATACTAAGAAAAAGTAAACAATAGATCGCGTTTATGACGGCAATCTTTGCAATAACAATAAGAAACTTTAATTTTATATAACATCGAAAACCTTTAATTTAGTACTTACTCCCAATTCTATGTTTTTATCGAAATAAATTAGAGAAATAGTCATTTTCCATTTTTTTCTCAACTACAACAAAAATATTAACAGAACAGAACGAATAAATACATGAAAATGTTCCATATTTTAGCCTTATTAGTTGTAAAGGAAGTATTAAGTACGGATCAATTTCTAGGTGTTGCCTTTTCATAAAAAGTACTATTAAAGATACAGTTTCCAAAGGAAATGAACAGGATAAAATATATCCTAATTTTGACACCATCAGTGATGAGCTATAGAATAGAAAATACTATTGCACACTAAAAATAACATACATGATATAAAATCCCTAATTGGTAGGTTTATCTTTAAAAGCTATTATCAAAACTATTTTTATGTACATAGTAGGGGATGATTATTTTATTGATTTTAGAGAAAAATTATAAGTTTAATTTTATTCTATATGTCGTTAATCGTCAATGTATAAGATAGAAACCGTTGCCGCTGTAGAGATCGAGTGGGGAGGTAGGACATAAACATGCTTCCACTAGGCCCAACGTTTACAGTTCTAATTAAGTGCAAAATCAGCGCCATTGGACATATCAGCGCTTAATGATTTATGCGAATAGAGCCTGCACCCGACGCGACCCACGGCCAGCACGCCCGCCCACTGCCCACGCTCTCATTCACTTGGACCGTTGCTCATTTCGCTTGTGTACACACCCACGGTTTCGCTCGCTTCGTGGAACTTTGACCCGCTGCCAAAATGTTACATAGCACCAAGCGTGAGAAGTGGCCGATCAGTTTTGTTTGTCTTCATGATACGAGAGGATTTTAGCCGAGTCATCTTATAACAAGTGTTAAATTATACTTAGTTAAATATCTTCTGTTTGTGTTAAGATATTATAAAAATACGTTGACGATGATGGATACGTACCTCCAAATCGCAACTAATAGTTTAAAATAAATAACAGTATTTTTTAACTGTCATCTTTTATAAGAGTCGTGGTGTAACGGACTGACAGGAAGTTAAGAAAGATAATTACAAGAAGATGGCGTGGTCCGAGATTAACTTTGGCGTTGTAGATGCCTTGCAGCCGGACCACTTGATTGAATTTACATTTACGTAAGTTGCAAGCCATTGTCGGTTCAAGTCGACAAAGTTCGAAGTTAGATTAGTTTGCGTTCCTCCTTCAGCTTGCCATTGAAACTTAATCTTGTAAAGCAATTATTTCGCTTGCTCGCCGGTTGGTTTCTTCGGTAAAAATGTAACAACACCTTGTATTAAGGTGAAGTAATTGTTAGAGTTATTAAAATTAACATGTTCTGTGAACGGTCTATAAAAATTGGAATATTTGTGTCGGTTTTATAAGGCGATTAGATACGGAACATAAAAACGTAGTTTGTGTTACATTTTACGAGTTCAACCTTCGAAAATAATATTCAGGACATGGCGACGCTTGTGAATATAATTAATGGCTGACGTCATAACGAAATGTATGTCATGTTTATATTATTAACATATAAAAATATAACTACGCTCTCGGGACTATGTATGTTTATCAAATGAGAGACTCCTACGTTATTTTCGTTTATATCCGTCGATGATTAGTGGTAGTCAGATATGAATTTATCCGTTATTCATACAAGATAAACGAATAAGACGGGGCACGAGAAAATAAGACGATATAGAAGTGATATATGTGACATTTAATAACTTCATATAATGTTTGAATACTGGTAGTTAAGATAAAAACTTTGCTGTAAACCTGTTGATAACTTATTGTATAAACCGGATAGTATCAGGATGTATGAAAAGCGATGCAGCAGTTAATTGATACAGGCCGCGGTCGCGTCTCTCGCAAACATACATTTCTCATGTCGTATCAAAGCCCTGAGCCAGAAAAAAGTAATACAAACAGTCGTAATTCATTTCGTCTCCGCTCAGCGGCGGGATAGCAGCTGGCGTACATCCAACCTCCCAACACACGATCCGACCTGACGCTAATTCACGCTGTTTCCAGAGAATGAGGATACAGCGATTTCTTTCCTTTTTTCTTTGTAGAGCCTACCATTGATACCTATTACATAAACCTCGTTAAGAACCGAATATAAACAAAAAATTAATAAAGAAATGTTCTACGTTAACATGAGCACTATGCGCTGCTGTTTATCGTCCCTCTAAAAAAATGGTCTGTATAAAAATGCTAACTGCTGCATCGTTGTTATGGGCAGCGTTTCAGCTCATCGCTGCTCTTAGTTATGTTAAAGCCAAATTATCACATTATAGTCAACTACTCACATTTCGACATAAACTATGTCGTGAACAAATCTAGATTTTTTCTGATTAGATTTTTGACAGCAATAAAGACAATAAAAGGACAATTGTTTCCAAGTCTTTGATATTTTGTTAAACTTCATTTTCTTCCGTGTAATTATCCTAAGCATTTACTATGCTAAAGCGTAAGTCATCACACTACGAACAGTTTGCTTGTTTTGCTAACAAAGAGGTTCGGCTCCTCGTTCTTCACGAGAACAGAAAAGAAGTGAAACAACTTGCCGGTGTCGGTGTACCCGTCTAAAAACGACGTGAGTGAAATAGGCTGTTACTTGGTTATTGTGCCTTACCACCACAAGACATTACCACTTAACATCAGTAATTAGTAGTCATGCGTAACCCTTTTGGATTAAAAAAAGCTTTGAGTTACAATAAGAAAATATATTCACCAGTTTTGGAACCAAAAATGGTCGATTAAAGAACTTTAAGAATAATATTAAATTTTATGTTTAATTTTAGATCAATGGTATATCCGAAAGTATTAATATTTTTTGGTGGTATCAGTTAAAAGTAGAAGAAAAGATTAATTTGTTTGTTTGAAGTCCTCATTAAATGATCAGCGGTGGCGTTACTGAGGAGTCACGCTGAGGAAGCGGCTCGCAAGTGAATAATGTCGTTTACTTTAACACCAATAACATTTGGGTTGGAGAACATCAATAGGATTTTTTTTTATGTAAACTTTGTGCGCTGTTTAAAGTTTACATTTCCTTTCAACGTACTCATATGAGGTCGATGTTTTTGTAACTCTTTCCTGCCTATTCGTATTTCCGCGGACGTTCGGTTTTCCGCGTTATCATCTTTATGAATTTGTGTTCATTAGACATTGTCAGCTGATAATGATTTTTTAAATTTAAATATAAATAATAGTCATAGTAGTAGTTGCAGAGGTTGAAAATTGCTCATTTTAATTTAAGATTGTGTTTGTTATAACCGCAATGTCCTTGGGGACGATGTGTTCTTTAAGCTACTTGGTATATCTGTTGTACACATAATAGCTCATTCATCGGCTACAACTTGTAATAAGACGGAAGACAGCATTGTTGACACAGCAGTACTTTGGACAGTGATAGATATTTTGTTTTTGGTTCACGTGTACTCCTAAAATATTAAAATTGTTTTCGTAAATTGATTCAAATGTCTTTTTAATCGAGAACAATTTCTATGATTATTTAAAATTCTAAATTGTTAAAGATCATTTATAAAAGAGCTCGACAAAGCTTCCGTGAACAAAGCCACGAGTGAGCTTTGGTTTGATTAAAGAGTCTAGTGAAAGGCCACTTCGGAGAAGTCGCATTTTCAATGTCTGATGAAAGGAAAATAATGTCGATCTCGGTGTTGAATGGTAGCCGCGATCATTTGTACATATACTTCGAATCTGAAAATAACATGCAATTTGTCGTTCCCCCAACGATTAAGAATAACACATTAAAATTCGTCTAAAAGACATGAAAAATTAAGTAATTAAAACGAAGATAAATAAAAGATTTATTTTTAAAGTTAATTAGTTAAAAGCTTTTAAATATAATCTTTAAGGTTAACAGTGGTCTTTTGGGATTATACTTCATACAAAAAGAAAATGAAACAGATTACCAACTTCATTATTTAGTAGTAGTAGTATTTATAAACAAAATTACGTGTTAACTGTTGCCAATGTATTAACAGTTACAGTTTGCAATGAACTTTGCTTAAAAAAATTACTGGGCTAACAAATCTATATACATATAGGAGATATCCAGATATTCATTGTCTCACCTCGAGATTTCCGTAATTACTAGATGTCAACACTCAAAATTTGGTAAAGATATTGCATCTGCCATTTAGAGGTCAAATTAGAATGGATTTTACAAAATTCCTTCTCTAAATTGATTTGCGGGGGTGTTACGGTCAAGCAAAGTGGGCGGCGTTCAGCTAGTTTGTTATATGTTGTAAGGTTATAATAATCTCTTGAATTACCACTTGCGAACGAAGTTTTCTCTGCAATTTAATTTGGTGAATATATCAGAGGTTTAAAGCCATCGCCTTTGAAAGAGTGAACGTGGACCGGACAAATAAAGCTAGAATAAGTTAACACAAAACATACAAAGCTTTGTAACGCCGGTGATACTTAAGTTGCTATTGTCACAGCTGGGAAGGTATACGTATATATGAGATAAATTTATAACGACTTAAAAGCCTTGTTACTGTAATAACCGCTTTATTTAATCGACGCTACCTTAACCTATGTCTAACTTAATAATCTTATTTTAAAATATTAATAAATAACACGATGTAAGTTATAGTTTTTAATATTAAAATTTTCATGGAACCTAAATGACTATGATTTATCTGTATCTACAGATTAGACTTACAAAAAGTCTTTCGCATAGATTTCTAAAACGTCACATTTTAAATACTAAAACATAAACAATTTAGAAAAGTCTGTATAAAGTTATAGCAATGATAACATAGTAGTAATCTTTTTCTTTTTCTATCTATTATCGTATACAGTAGTGGAGCCAGGTTTCTTTGGCTTTCTCCTTTACTTCACTCTATCCTCGATGTCGTCGTTGGTCAGTCATGTATCATGGTACTTTTCCACATTGTCTTGGGTCTTCGACTGGTAAGGAGAAACCGTAATGCCAAGTCGATAATGTAATCGGGCAAACTTATATTTATTTGATTATACCATGTATACAGTGATAATAATATTCTTAAATATAGGAAGATAGATGGTTCTGTGATTTACTACGAAACGTTATAATCTGGATAACGGATAAAAAAAATGTCTAAATGTAGTAACATATTAGGTGCATTTAGGTTATAAATCACGTCACGTTATCTGTTATGAGAACGGCAAACATTTTTCGCGCTCTCGTCAGATAACATCGTACCTGATAACCGTATAAACCCGCGTTTGGTTATGAGACCGTTATAGAGTTGATTAAACCGAAGCCGACGCGTGATGTAACGAACTTGCTCCATTAAGAATATATTACTTCGGTAATGCATTCGTAAGAAGGTAATTTTTAAATGATGAGTAATTTTATTATAATCAATGAGATTTTAAGTATTTTTTCAAATAGCATTTGGTACTTCATCTTTGTTGATAGGAGGGTAATATTAATTTTAATATATAAAAAAACTAAGAATCCGTTGCAAGATATTTCTAACGGTTTCTTTATTAATAGTTATAATTAAATTTATTTGATAAATTACAACGTATTTTTTTTTTTAAAATTACTTTAAACGTCTCCAATTTTCCTAGGTGTTAAATGACAAGGTGAACATTAAAGGTGGAGCGTGCACGCCCTGAATAGTCTAGCTCTGATAAGTTAACAACTAGAAAATAGTAATATTGTTATTGGGGTGTATTAAAAATATTACCTAATACCTAGTCCAGACGGGTTCGAACAAAAATATCATGCAAACTTCAGGACATGTGGCACGAGAATCGAACTAGAGACATGTTACAAAGCTTTTTAGGTTAGCCACAGTGCAATGGAGACTTAACGTGTTTTAAATTATTCCCCCGTGGTTACGGAGTAGATTTATAAGCATAGCGACATGCACTCTGGGTTTTCGTGAATGAGCCACCTGTGCCCACAAGAGCAATCTTTCCATATTTACAATTTAATTTTTATAAAGTGAAGCTAATTTATCTGTGTGTGAGAGGGACGGCAGGCAGGAAGCGCGCCGATGAAATCTGCGCCCTGAACGAGCGGCAGGGGTTATTGCATAATTTATACACGGGGAAAAGAATTGCCTCGCCCTGTTTACGCTTCTCTTGTTGATTTTCCGGTGGACCGCCTATATTATGGCACTGGAAACGCTGCGTGCCCTTTCTCACGGCGCGCATCGGACAGGGACGGAGGATATTGTAATGTATGTAGGCCGGATTGAAAAGGATTTCAATTTTCAACGTGGGGTAAATCCACTGAAATTGCCTTTAAGATTTTTTTTTGCAATTCATATTAACCATATGTGAAAAAAGATTAAACATTAAATTGTATAATGTAAATAAAAATGCAACATTAGAATTATCGTACTATAAATGAAATAATGTTTGAAAATCAATGTTAATACCTTATCATGAAATATGTCTAGCTATGATACACTATATTTTTTTTTATTCAACAAAGCGACGAGTTGGCCAAAACGTTCTCATGATGGTAAATAACAATGTGGCGCTAGTTACGATGATGTGCACAGTACTGGTAGTAGGTCTATGATGCCGGAGATCATCTAGGTAGGTACCACCGCAGCGCCTATTTCTGCCGTCAATCAGTAGTGTGCAATCATTACTGTCCCGGTTTAAAGGGCGCTGTACCTAGTGTAATTACAGGGGTAACGAGACTCAATATGTTGTCTCAGGCGATGAGCGTAATATGGTGCATTATAGCCATCCTAAATAGTGCCACTTTATAGGCGGGAGTATCACTTACCATCAGGTGAACGAGCCGCTCGTCTAATCGATTAATCACATAAAAAAAACACACGGCTCGTCGCCTTGAGACATAAGACTTTAATTCTTAATCAGGAACAAAGGAATGTTTGCACAGTACTGTTTACCGGCAGAAATAGTAGCTGAGGTGGTATCTAACCAGACTGTCTCCGGCAACAGAGACCCACCACCAATACGTTACGTTAGTATGTTTTATGTACATTAATATCAAAGCTATTACTAACGAAAAAGCCTTATTCTGCTAGAATATTAAGTGGTTAAGTGTAGGCTAAAGGCCAGAGATAAACTAATAAAAAACGCGCCGGGCCGTAATTAAAAAGAAACAGTGAACAAATTTGCCGCTGTGTTTATTGCGAAATATCCTTGAATCCTATTACGAGTTCACAGTTCTTCTATCGGAATTGGCGATAACGGACCCGAGGCCGTGCATCCGCTATTAATATGCAGCAGACCAAATAAAACTACTACTTTATAAACAAATTATTCCTAGAAGAAAGTTTTTGACGTCTTTTTTATACGAGTGTTTTGTAATTGTGATAAAACTTTTCATTTTTCCGTTTTTATCTTTTCGTAAAACAAATTACTGGGGTAATGGGATTTAAACATCTTACTTATTAAGCCGAGGAGCGCTATATGGTGCAGTATATATCACCCTAACCAACGCCACGGTTATATGTACAAGCGAGTTATTTACCATCAAGTGCACATCGACCTGTTCTCATCACTTAGTTGAAAAAAAAAAATAAAAGGTGGTGTAGGTAGCAACTACCGCAGCTCCTATTTCTACAGCCAAGCACTGGTGTGAAAATATTTCTGTGTTCTGGTTAGTGTAAAGGGCGCTGTAGCTAGTGAAATTACTAGGGTAAAGAGACTTAACTTCTTATATTTGAATGTGACCAGCATAATGTGGTGCTACGTCATCCTAATTAGCGCCACGTTGTTACAAGCAGGCGTATTATAATAAGTAATGAGACGGTAAGTGACGGTTACCTCATGGTACACCGTCATGTAACCGTCGCTTCGTGGAATAAAAAAATGGCATTCAACTTAATTCCCGTCAATGAATAGAGAGAAAGCATTGTATGTTTTTACATATCCGGAATTCTGGATTCAAGTAAATTGTTTACTTGAAATATTTATTTCTTGTTTAAATTTACCTTTTGTTGTTATATTGTACATTTACTGCAATACCAGGTCATTACATCGCATTCATTACTTACCTGAAAAGAATAAAAGATACATTAAATTTATAAAAAGAAGTTTTCACACAACCAAACGGATGGCGCCACCATGAACAATAGATCACGCTATCGTTTATCATAGCGCAAATACTTTTAAGGATCGTACAACTTTGTGTACATTGTCTTCGGTCAACAAGTCATTACGGAGTATACAATTGGACCCAGGATCTCTCTGGATCTTTGTAATACTCAGAGGGGGACTACTATAACCTCACCACAAGACTTCTTCAAAATTAGAATTCTACATAAAAAGAGTAAGACTATATAAATGCCAGCTTAATTCGTGAATAGGACATAATATTGATGTTTGTGGTATTAGTAGTTTTTTTTTGTTTCGGGAGGGTAATCTTTGAAAAGATATTGTCTTCTGAGGGAAAGTATGGGTTATGTGGATGTTTTTAGCCAGTAAAACACACTAAATGGAAGTCCTCATCGTTTGGAGAGGTCACGGTAAAATTGTTCCGAACACTAACCGCGGCTTCTCTAACATTATGCTGCAATGGCCTCCTCCTGAAGTCTGTTTTATGCAGACCCCATCACCCAAACGAGTACCATTACAATGGCTAGAAGCCATGTCTAGCCATAGTTCTCCTCGCAGTTGTTTAGAAGGCGATGAGGAGGCCCATCCTTTAATTCCGCGACCCCGAAGGCCTCGTTAAGAGGAAGACCATTCAGCACTGGGCTGCGATATCGCGCGTTAGGATATTTGCAATCTTATCTCCTTATTATAGTGAAGATTAATAATAAAATATATATAAACAAAAAAAATTTAAAACAATCTACTACTAGCAACATTTATTATAAGTTTATAACATTTTCTATGGTTATTTACGATTTATATAAAAGAGGGTTCCTATTTATAATTTTAACTATAAACTTGCGCATAAATTTAACTGCTTCTTGTTTATGTTTACTCGTCATTAAAAACGCAGTGTGAGGCAATAAACAGTGATGTCGGAATAAATAACGGGGTATGTAAGTTATTTTTTTTTTAATTACACATGAAATTTAAATTAAACTGAATTGTAGCCATGGCCAATATGCATCTGTGGGTAATCGATTTAATAGTACTTAAAGTATTATATTTTACATGCAGATTATAAATAATCCTTTATCTTATTAAATCATTAGAGTCAATAACAAAAATTTATTAATTTATTATATATGTATAAACAAAAATAAACATAAATATAAATTCTTTTTGTAGTAAGCAAATAAAAAAAAAATATATATATTTATTCAATTAAGCGACGAGACGAGCGGAATGTTCAACTGATGGTAAGTGATACGCCCGCCAATAACAAGGTGGCGTTAGTAAGTATGTTATACATTGCATCACATTGCGCTCGTCGCCTGAAATATAAGATGTTGAGTGTCGTTATCCCCGTATTTTACACTAGCTACAGCGTCCTTTAAATCTGAAAACAGTAATGTTTGTACACTCCTGCCTGGCGGCAGAAATATGCGTTGCGGTGGTACCCATCTAGGCGGTCCCTGGCAATAGAGACCTTATAAATAATTTCTACGTTTAATTTCAGTGGGCACTTTAAAATTACTCCACGTATGGTACTATATCACCACTTAAGTTCTTACAGTGTTAATTAATTACCGGTCCTGAAAGTTTATAAAAAAGAAAAAACTTGCTATAGTACCAATTAAGATAACGAGTTTATTTTTAAACTGTCCTTTCTGCAAAACCGATTAGATGGTAAGTCAGGGTGGCCTGAGATGTTAACTTTTTTAAAATACCTTCTGACTCTTTTATTAAAAATGGTTGAAGCCCCCACACACCAAGGTTCATAAATTGAAAGACTTATTTCGTCTTGGTCACGCCATACTATTTTTTTTAGTGTTATAGTACAGTTCACTATTCAATAAATACACAATATTTATATAAGCGTAAAGCGCTTGATATTAAATCAATTATTATGACAATCATCTTCCGTCCCTTTTTTTCATCTCTTTCTCTTTAACATAAATTTCGTTTAAAATAAGGTAATAACAGTTAGTGCCAATTTTTCTTATATATAATGAAATTGTTTTCTTTATTCGCCAATCACGTAAAGACTAGTGAAAGTATCGACACGGGAATATGAGCATTCGGAACGTTTATAAGTGGTTATGAGCTATTTCTTATTAACTATTAGAAACATTTGTGTTGGGGGATGTGTGTGTGGATAGTCTTATAGTTAATAAATTTAGTTATTATTAGAAATGAGTTCCTTTAACCTCATAATGTGTGAGAAATGTGTTACGTGCACGACGTTAATCCGCGCCTGCTGTACAGGTGTCGGTGCTGCTCAAGGCGAGTCGACACAATTATTAATCTATCCGATAATTTGTCAGATATCCACTCGGCAGCCGTGGCGGATCGCGTCGGATAAGCCGTTTTACACTACAGCATTCAGATCATACTCAAATACCGGACCATTAGTTTAGATGGCGTTCACTGAAATAAATTAACTTCACTACGTATAATTATCTGCCCACGCAGAAAAAGCAATACGAATGTCACAATCGTCGTGCAGCCAGCCTACGCCCTCGTCCAGGTAGAACAAGTGAATTTGAGTGTTTACACTTAAAACCTCTCTCTCGCAATGGGCTGTTAGCTTGCGAATAATATTAGGACAATTTACACGACATCTTACTATCATTACTATCTTTTATATGTTCGACGAACCGTAGGAGACGAGCGTGACGTTCGCTGGATAGGGTGATCTACACTGTATCTTCCGCATTCTGCTAAACGAGTTAAAATACGTATGTCTCTGGTTCGTTGTCCAGGCTTCCTATAGTGTTTAGTTGATGGTATATATCTATCACGATTGTATTGTTAATCTACTACGATAACAGCATTGTAGTGTTCCGGCTGCCAAAACACGAGAATCAGAGTATTCGCACGCTTTACCATCCACCACAGTGTCAGTTAATACTAAGTGGAATTGGAGTCAAATATTAGGCTTTTATATATTTTCAAAGATACTCTGCTATTAGGGGAAAGAGAAAGTTATGTGGGTTTTGTACCTACTAAAACCTCCCGGGTGATTATCATCAGTGTGTTGTATTGCACTACATATAAGCATATTCCAGTGATGACCGGAACCCTATCTATCCCCCTTGCTTTGGTATGACAAATATGAGAAGCCCTCGTGTTTCTCGTCCCACGCTAAGTTAATTAGGGCCTATGATTTCAGAGCTCGCGAACGCGAAAATTCTTTGTAGTTGCCTTCTACTACAGGCAAGGCTTTCCCCCAACGGGTTCCCGCCTTGTCGTGGCGGAGGGGCTTAGTAACCGTGGACCGATACACGGTGAAGCAAAGTGGAACCCACCCGGCCGGCCCGTGGCAAAGGGCCGGTCGAAGCGGCCGCTCCAGGTTCGAGCACCGGTTGGATAACTGGAGCTCACCGAAGCGGCGGGAGCCGCAGGGGCGGTTTCATACTGCCCTCTCAGCCGAGGTGGGGTCGCGGAGGGAGTACCCTCTGCGACCAAACGGTGACGAATCGTGGATGCGGCGACGGTGGGGCCGCGGGAGAAGTGGAGTGTCGGTATAACGATGCGCCGTACTCCCTATCCTCCGCGGCCGTTTAACGGGTGGCAGTGGGCCCAAATCGGATCCGCCGCAGTGAGCCAGAAGAGGTTTTCCCTGTGGCTCCCATGACCTCTGGGCGACTGTAGGAGGCCGAGGAGGAGGCGCGCTGCATGTTCCGGCGCGCCTTGGAAAGAAAAGGTTCAACCCTCCCTCCCGAGGTGGGGCTGCGAAAGCGGCAAGCAGTCCCAAGCGGTCCCGTGACTCTGCCATCGGGCGATGGGGCGGAACATCGTGAGGGTTTTATTTCGGTGCAAGTCTGTCCTTGTCCCCGCGAGGACGAGTATGCGCAGGCATTTCCCCCAAGTAAACAAAATTATCTTAGTCCTATTCTTAAATAGCACGAGACTACAGGGCAGAAAGGTCGGGGTGTCCGTTGCCGTCGTCCCTTCGTCTCCGAGCGAGCTCGGTGCTCCTCTGAATCCACTCAGCAGTCTTGAACCAAACGGTTTCGCAGGAGATCAGCACTATCCATACAGACAGCGCCTACCTTAGTTCTATTCTTAACAGCCTGAGACTACAGGGAATAAAAAAATTGGAAAATTATTAAACCACGTTCTAAGTATTCATGTTATTAGTTCTATGTCTAGGTTAACCATGTCCGGTTTAAAATGAAAAACTGTGGCGTGCCTAATTAAACCGTTGTAAGATTTGCATTGGTGCGATAAGTGGTAATGAGAAGCAGCGTGCCGGCGCCTGCGCACCGCCCTGGACGGCGCCGGCCGTCCACTTACGCAACTGATCACGCAATCTTAGCGCCGATCATAGATCAATGCTGGCTTTTTTGTGCGGACACTACTTATTTTGAAGTCAAGTCAGAGAACATGCTCATTAAAATTTATCTTTCAGGTTAGCGCCATTATATTTTTTATATTTACACTTATACGTTTTAATTAAAATCGATTGTTGATTAGCATTAAATATAGTAATTAGTAATTTAATAGAATTTACTAGTGGTAGGTCTTTGTTTCCCGAGATGGTCTAGGTAGGTACTATCCTATATCTGTCATCAAACAGTAGTGTGGAAACATTAGTTCCGGTTTGAATGGTGCTAATGTAATAACTGGGTTAAGGAGACTTAATATCTTGTATCTCAAAGCAACGACCACAATGTGGTGCCTTGTATACAACCTCAATTAGCGCCACATTGTTATGGGTAAGTGTATCACTTACAATAAAGTGAACGTCTTGCTCATTTCGTCACTACGCTGAATAATAAAAAATAGTTTTAAATAAAATCGATTGTTAATTAGTATTGAAACTTTGAAGGGAATTAAGAATAATTAAACGAGAAATTTAATTAGTTTAATTAGTTATAATTTTTTTTAATGATATTGTTATTGTCGATCAAAAAGTAAGAGATGGAAGGAAATTGGATTTCTACTTTGCCTACAATCAACTTCAGCTGCATATGCTTGCAGTTCAATGAATCCTAGTTTTTGGATTCTGTGATACTCGTTCCTGGATACGGATGTGTTATATACCGACTATATTAATGTCCGTATATTCATTCATACATAGCCTAGCAATTGATTTGGAACTTCAGGAGTCATGGGGGTCTAAATTACTCCAAAAAGACCTAGTGGCGAAGGCAATAGTAAACTATTAAATTATTATTTTATTATTTCCCTCACTCACGTTAATGCCTTGGAAAATTATTTAAAAATTATCCATTAGCTCTGCACACTATAAACTTTATCGTCCACCAGCGCGGTCGAGGGTTTACTGTGGTATAAATAAATTGATTGAATTAAAATCAATGACATACAGTTACGAGAACTATTAAAATTTAAACCCACCCCAGTATTCAGTCTTTGACGTTCCGCAAAGAGGACAGTTAACAACAGTCGTCTCGGAATAGTACAATAACATTCATTCTAATATCATTAAACTTACTATTTATTAAGGTAACTAACTACTTCCTAGTAAAAATTTAATTTGTGAATATAATTTAAAAAAGATTAAGAATATGCCAGACGAGATGATATCGATGATCACTTGATGTTAAGCGACACGGTAGTGGCTGAAGTAGACGCGATTGTACCCACCGAGACGGTCTCCGGCAATAGAGATCCACCACCTAGTAAATCTAGTACCTAAGCTGTCACCGGAGAGATATACCCATTTTAATGTTAACACCACATACAAGTTCTATATTAAATCGGTGTGAGGGGAATCCAATTGCGAATGCAATGGCTGGCAACGAAACGAGTCCATAAAAACGCGCCTCTCGATGCACTGAAATAAAATTAATTGCTCGTAAACAGCTGAACGTCTCACCGACGCCATTTTGAAACACGCCTTTGAGTGCTGGGCAGGACTCCCATTTCAATCTCGCTCTATTGAAACTATTTTAACTGTTAACAACTTAACACATCCCAAGATCTGATAAGCAATAACAAACACTTGATTACGTTAAGTTGGAATAAATGTTTTTTTTTGTTGTTCATAATAAAAACTTATTTCTATTATATTGGAAGGCGCTGTAGATAGTGGAATTCATAGTGTTCATATTTTATATCTCAAGACACCGAACACAATGTGGTGCAGTGTACATCGTACTAATAAGCGTAATATTGTAATGAGCTAGTGCAATTTATCGTCAGATGAACTAACTACCCTTATCTCTGCATCGTTGAATGAATATAAAAAAAGGAAACATTTGTAATATATGTAATCGTATCTTTCTAATGTTTATGTTATTCTCCCTACTTTGAATTATAGATGTGTATATATATCTATATAATTAAAATGGGTTTTGTTTGTTCGCCAATCACGTAAAATCTAGTGAACGTATCGACATGGGAACATGACCATTCGACACGTAATGTAGATGGTAACAGACTATTTTTAAGTTTCATAGATCCTTTATCATTTTATATCTAATTAACTTTTGTAAACATTTTCATTTCTTACTATATACGCGGTTGTTATGGAAACGATTGCTGTAGAAATAATTTTATATTACGGCCAGCGAAGCAAGCGGGGAACAGGTAGTACACTTATATAGACATACCGTTGTAATTTTTTTTTATTTTTCGGGAATTTCCGAAACAATATTTATATTTTGATAAGGTAGTGTTCTTCTGTATTTAAATTAAATATAATCATGCTTAAAAAACTACAAGTAATTTATAATCCTTATTCTCTTATAACAAGATACACGTGTTGAGTATTTTTCACGTGATTACGTTCAGGAACATATAATTACTACACGAACAGAGCGTCGCCCACGTGGGCGAAACCTCTGACCTATCCGTTATGTATTACGTCCGTATGTCCGACATTAGCGTCCATTATTATAAAATTTCACGTGACATAACACCCGCACCGAGTGTAGTAATGTCAACCGGAAATGAACAGGAAGTTTAATTGAATCGCCAAGTGTGGATCTTTTGAGTATCGAATTAATACGCTGCGGCTAGAGTTTATATAAGTTGCCGTTAAATTGCATCTGCCTGATTACTGCCTAAAAGAGATAATCAGATATAGAACAGATAGAGGTATCAACATCATAGCTTAAAAATTACATTCATATAAATCATCATCACCATTTTAGTGTACTGTCACGACTATTAGATATATATGCCTCATCAATCGATTTCCTGAGTGACGCTACTCCTGTAGTTGTTGGTCCACCTGCTAAGCGCTCGCCATTACACGGCGTCAACTCCGGAGCAGGTTGACATCTGTCTCATCAGCCGTCTGATCGTTCTATATGGCCAGCCCGTTATATACATAGGGTATTTGACCATAATTGTCTTAATGATAACTTTTGATATTATAATAATTTAAAAATTGTATGTTTTATTTATAGGCCCGATTCGGTGTATAAACTAGTTTATAACGTGGAAGCTAAAGTAGATGTTCAAAAAATTTCAAATTCACATAACTTGGTCATATTATGCGTCATGACTGATGCAGAGTCTTGCAGCTTATAATGGTGATCAAGTTACAAAGCCAAAAATGGTAAGTCAGATTGGAAGAAGGCGTGGTTAAGAAACTTACGGCAGTGGACCGGTATCACATCTACCGAGGAACTTTTCCACCTTGTGCAAGAACATGAAATATTTTCGGAGTTAACAGCCAACCTTCCGACATGAAGAGGCACGACATCTTCATGAAGAAGGAGAAGCAGTTTGGCAGGTAATTTTAAAATTGTTCTAAATAAATATTCGTGATTTGAAAGGGGCAGCATAATTTAAGTAAGTTATACTAGAAGCTCTTGGATTGCATCCAGGCAAATGTTTGTGAAGTCCGCCTCTCTTGATCTTAATTGGAAAAAGTTGTGTAACTGATCAATATGGCGATCGTCCAACTGTTACTTTGTGATGGAAGATTCATGGCGTAAACTAACTTTTTATATAATCTGGAGTCCTGTTAGCTTAGTTCTGTTGAATTTTGCAGAGATTGGTTCGAAGATAAAACATTTGTAATTTTCTTTTCAGCTAACAATTTTTTTTGATAGTTTTTTTAAGTAACCAAGAGTGTTAAAATTTATTTAGTAATCTGTTAATATTACATTTTTGTCAGATAATACATAGTAGCAACATTGAAGTAAGCTTTCTTGGTCTAAATTCAAATCGACTTCCGCCGAACTACAAGTACTTGAAGATAAAGGACACAGCAATAATACATTCAAGTTTAGCAGACAGGTTGATGTAGGGTTCGACGCTCGAATGATATCGGAATGTCGCACCCACTGCTAGGCGCCGGTTCGATCCCCGTGGGTGTAAGTGAAGGGGCTCGCTGTTATTTATAGAAAAACTTAGATCACCTGCACACGAATCAGTTTAAACGACATTCTTCTTGTATGTAGAAGAGGATACATATTTTATTACTTTTATATTTATTTATAATATTTGGTATTATTTATGGAATCTAAATAAATGTTGTTTTTAATATAAAGGCCCACCGTAGGAAAGATCTTCAAATTTAGTGCTTGTTCTACAAAACATATTAGGAAGTGGATAGTAATATATGGATATAACAGTTATAAAAACATTTAAAGGTCAATAGTTATTTATTGATCCCAAATTACGAAAAGCTTGTATTTAAAACTATGTGGGAGAAGCAGAGATAATGAAGGAATATTTGTAAATAATAATTTACTATAGAACTGTACACTAGTCAGATTTCTACCATCAATAAAAACGATAACAGGCTCTGGTCAAAGTGGACGGCATCGGTAAGGATGCCTCCTTTAATACAACATCAAATTGGAAGATAAACAGTCTCAGATTAATGGAGTGGATATCTGTGTGTTATAAACGTAATCTTTCACATATTTATGTTATATCTGACGGCGAATTCGATATTAAATCTTAATCCTCTCGAATAAGATCCAAAAAAAGGTTTATCGCTGGCTAGTAAATAGTTGTAAAAGCCTGGCGCCTGTTCTCTCACGGCGCAGTCACCCACGCAGGCCTGAGCTGCCTAGACTAGCATTTATTAAAATATTTATGACCGACTTAGGCGTAGATGGTGAATATTTTAAGTATTGGCAATTATTGCATAATGACGTTCATTAGAACGTTAGAAACGTCCGCACTGTAATATTGGCTGATATAAAACACCGAATGAACTCCGTGCGGAAAAGACAGTAACGTTAACTCATAAATAGTTAACAGGTTTGTAAGGTTTAATGCAAACGTTTAACCTCGAGCAAGGTTATGGTAAATGAGTTGTGTAATTTTAAACACTTTAGGAAACCTTAGAACAAATCGTTCTGTATCTAGAGCTATACACGATAGGATGACATATAACTACGGTACTACATGGCCGCTATTAACTTTGAACATGTTTTGGTGGTGGAAAATGATGCTATCAATCGCATTTAGGCAATCTCTAGGAACATGTACTAACCATTAAAGCAAATGTCAAGAACAAACAAACTTTAATATACTTCAGTAATGTTGAAAGAATTAATTGGTACTCGATGTTTTTTTACCTGTCCTTTATGAAAAAAAATATAAGTACTCTACTTTGTCTCATCTATTCCTTTAAATTTATGAAACAAAAAATAGATTAAAAATATTACATTAAAAAACATCATCATCTTAACTAATCAAAGTAGAACACCAGCACATGTAGCCTAGGAAGGGACCTCCGTTATAAAACATGCCCTCTCGCCTCGGAGGGAGTTAGGTTCCAATTAATAATTGTATGCTGTGGCAGTGAGCTAAATATTGGGTTAACGTCCTTTATAATCCGCTTACATTGTAATTGCATTAAAAACGTTTTACTGTTTCAGGATCCAATACCGTTATCTAGATCCAGTCTTCAACCAGCCGGCTGAGGAAAAAAAAATGGCCGAATAATAAGTTCCTTTAACGTATGTCTTAAATGTCATTTCGCATGTTCTTTACAGCTGACTGCTGTTTTATTTTATTACCATCCATCTCTTACCAAGTTAATAATTTTCATTAAGTAGTGACTTTTTTCGTCGATAAAGAGAGAGATGAGACAATCGAGATACGTGCACCTGATAATACGCCCTGCTTATAACTAGCTAGATAGGATGATACACACTGAATTATCTAGCGTTGTCGCTTTCATCAAGGTGTTAAGTTTAGTTACCCGAGTAATTTCACTAGTTGCAAGCCTTTTAAAACACAACATAGTAATATTTGCACACTGCTGTTTGGCGGCAGAAATATAAGCTTCGGTGGTAATTATAAACGGTCTCCGGCACGAGATCTACTACCAGTGCCACAATTTTGTAATCTTTCGTGAAAGAAGATAGAATAGTTACATTGGAAAATGTATACATTATTTCATAAAAGTTTAACTCATAAATTACATCTTTAGTATTTAATCCATAGTTAAACATTTGATCTTAAAATCTCGCATAAATTTGATGCTCTCCTCTCGTTATAACGAGCGCTGTCAAGTATCCCTAGGTACTCGCGGCTTAACGTGTTCTTAAAGGATGGAGATAAATATTACAACGAAAAAGGATCAAGGACGGACCACCTGTGTCGTAACACTAGCTTAGCAACACTTGACATCGCGTAAGGCTATATTTTTTAAGAGTATTTGTTAATGTGTATTTACAAAGCTATTATAATAAACTTATAATTTATTTTTTAAATGTTTCATAGTGATTATTTTGTATTAAGTTAGGATGATATACACTGCACTACATCGTGCAATGTTATCTCGTTTTATTCGTTGTTTCACGGTGATGATGTACAGAGTGGTATAACGTTGCAATTTGTTAAAGACATCACGTTAAATACCACGAGGTTGCGATTGTCAAACGAGTGCAGTGCGAGCATGTTTATGGTGTAGGATATACGAGCGCGTGGCGTGCCCGGCTCGCAATATATTCAACGTCGTAATTATACGGGGCCAGTTCCTGCGTCCTTTGAATAATGTATTCACCAGCTCCGCTATGCACCAATCCGGCCCGCTGCCTTTTATACGATACGAAAGGCCTTCAGAACTTTTGTTTTGTCTAACAAACAACATCATATTTGATATTGTATCTATTTAACTTGCTCACTGGTGGCAGGTCTCTGTTGCCGGAGACAATCTGTGTAGGTACCACCACAGTGCCCAATTCTACCGTCAACAATAGTGTGCAAATGTTATTCTGTTTCAATTTAAATCAGGTAACACTGAATATTTTGTGTCTTAAGACAATGAATATAATGTGGCGCTGTTTATGCCATACTAACTAGCAGCATATTATTATGGGCAGGCATATAACTTACCATCAGGAGAATTTCTCGCTAGTCTTGTCGCTTTCTTGAATTAAAAATATCAATGAGACACATTCATACTTCTCTATAGACTACTACAAATTTCTTGTAAATGTACCGTCTATAACTTATGTTTTCATCTCATTATAACGTAATAGTATACTTCCATCAATATTACATTTCGGTAAGATTAGCCTTGAAAATATTATGTCTCAACCCCAAAAAGGATTTTGAGATACAGTAAGATATATTTTACCAATAATAGCTGCTTGTCCTGATGGTAAGTGGATGTTAGTATAACACTTATTAACAATGTAATAGACCTATTTCAATCGAAAGTAAATTTTATTAAAAAAATATGTTTAGGTTAAAATGATATTTCTTATTCGTATGCAGCTATAAGTGTGTGTCAGTTTGTCCCTGATAGCTTATTGGTTTGTTGCGTACCAGTAGTAGCCCAATGGAGTGAAGTTGACACGGGAGTTATATAGTCCATATGCACTGCTACCATGCATGCAATTATTATTGTTAAATTCAATTTCATAACAATTAAAATTGATAAAAATTAGAAGATTTTAACGTCACTAGAACAGCAGTCATTTTTGTTGACTGCCGAGCTTTTACAAGTATTACTACAAGAGAAAAACAGTTATATGGTTTATCGGTTTATTTTTCCGTAACTTGTTTTCTAACGAATACCAAAGTTTGTAATTAAATGAAATTTTATAAATTCAATGAAAGTAAAATCTACAGTTCAAGTTCAATTCAAGTTAATTAGCGGTGAACTGAACACGGTAAAGAAAGGGACATATCTATGGAGCGTGTGATTGATGTAACCTGATAATACCGGTGGTGTTTAGGACCCAGATGTAAAGACATTTGGTGACCACACGTTTTATAGAACCAGCCATGACTAAACTGTATGGATTTTCATCACTGTCACCAATTTTATTTATTCGACAAAGCGACGAGACGACCGAGAGGTTCATTTAATGGTTAGTTCTATCTGCCTACAACAACCTGTCGCTAATACGAAGATCTACGCAGCCCCACATTGTTGACGTTAAGTCGTGTTACTCCAGTAATATCACTAGGTACGACGCCCTTCAGACACATAAGTTTGCACACTACTGTTTCGTAGCAGAAATAGGAGTTGCGGTGGTACCTACCTAGATGGTCTCCGGCGACAGAGACCAATCGTCACTTAATATATTTATAATGAAATAAAGCTGATAAAGATATTATTTGATTTATATATTGAAATTTTGCATTTTCATGATTACGAACAAATGTCCATTAAAGTTTAGTACTATAGTTCTAGATAATATTAGATAGAGTTGCAAATTATAAACCTCCATATTTGGCGAAAAAAAAAGCAGAACAAGCAATGAACCTGAAATGGGATAGTGTTTGGCTTCAGAACCTAAAATTATAATTGAAATTTAATACTAATCTGAAATGGAATGTACTTTAATTGATGCACGGGTAGTAGTCAAAAACTTTCTTTCTTTACGTAAACAATTTATTTTTACAAACGGAACTTTTTTGTCATTATCATCCGATAAAAATCCATTGCTAAACATGGGCCTTACCCGAAGATCTCTTGAGAACTTTGTACAGATAAGTAATTAGAGACTGACATCATTTTTTTTCGTTAAGGAGATAATATAGAACATAATTGAATTAAAATCATGGAGGTATTATAATGGGCTCATGGTCCCGGTAACGCACTAGTTACGCAAAGCGAACAGTGTGGGAACCCGGGTGAATTACCGGAGCACACCGGCTGCACCACTCGGATCGTTACGAAGAATAATGACATGTGAAAGTGGTACATTACCAGCGACCGATGGCGGCGTCACGCCTTTGTTCGAATAGAAAGCTCTCATAACTCCCGGCGGACAGACAAGCAGTACAGAGCCAATATGAACGTTAGAATATATTTCAGTTTATTTTCTAAATGACTACTGATGATAAGCAAATCGCCTTGCCCACAGCATGATATTGCACTCATTATCTGGTGACGTGAATTTCGTTACCCCAGTAATTTCATGAGCAAAAACGCCATTTAAACTAGACCACAGTAATGTCTTTTCAATACTGTTTAGCTTTACCTAGATGACCTCTAGTGATGTAAATGGTCTGTCTATTGTAAAAACGTTTTAGGCATTACAGTTAATTTTAGTAACTGATATTATATCAGGTCAGTTTTAAGAGCCACGATAAGCACATAATTTTTTTAACCATTTCCGTGGTGCAGAGGTACAGTCGTAAAAACTTTGGATGGTGGTAATTGGTTCATTCAATCAGGTTAGAAAAGACTCGTATTATAAAATGCCAGCCTAAAAGGTTTTAACTATCAACTTGTAACCTGGGTATTCGTGAGAGTTCGTTTTATCATCGACGATCTTATCGATAATAAAGAAAAATCAATATTGTTCTTCTATTGACGATATATTATAACAGATTAAGTGTTATTTGTTAGTAAAAGCTTCAATCGCTCACGCCACCGTCTTTGACTTATACCGTTTAGCCGCATGAATAGTTGCAGTCAGCCCATGTTGCCGGCAAGTGGATAACGGAGTAGCCCGGTCGGGCCGAGTCGACCCTGCAGTCCATTATTATATTACCCACTTTGAACACACCGACCACACTGTTTATTTACTTAAATAGAGTGCGTGCCATACTTTACCAAAGCCGGCCGAAAGAGAAAGGGACGGACGCTCCGTACAAAAAAGATGATTTGTTATATGAAATTAATCATGCAAAGAACATTACATAAATAGCTGAAATTAAAAATCTAAAATCTAATTGTACTAGTGACAATATTTTTAGAATCAGATAGACAGAGATATAGATAGTAAATAGTCCTACAAAGGCGTTCGCACACCTCGACTGACAGATTGCAAGTGTACTACTATTACATCGCCTATTGATTTATTTAATGTTTATTGCACTACCCACATTAATTGTTGAATGCAACAACAAATGATGTCTAACCTATCAAGATTTTATTTTTATTCTGCAACACAAAAGCTACACAAGCCCACAACAGGCTGCGAGTTCACCTGAAGTAAGTCATATATGCTTGCTCTTAAAAATGTGGCGCTAGTTAGGATGATATATACAGTACCACGTTGTGCTAGTCGCCTTGAGACGTCTTATCCCAGTAATAACACTACAACGCCCTTCAAATCGGAACACAATAATGTTTGTATCTGGCAACAGAATTCTTGTAATATAGGATAATTGAGCTTTATTATCAAGTACGAATCTATTGGTGTTTTATAACTAAAAGGATTTTCTGAAGAAACGCTCCAATATAACTTTCTAGTTTTAATCTTTGTAGGCAGGGCAAGAAATGTAAATGCATGGTTTCAAACTACTGTCTATAATCTGTAATAGGTTTAAAATTAAATCATAACACAATGTTCCAAAATTTTACCACGATGCCATTTGTGTTCACCAGCAGGCTCGCCCCACTTGCGATAGGCGGTCATCGTCGCGACGAATTATTGTATAATTTGGAGCGACGCTCGTCGAGCTGCATCAGAACCGCCCTATTATGCAAATGCAGCGATAAGTCCCGAACGGGGGATTCACGCCGAAGAGTTTTGGCGTTGCGAAAAGCTTTTTAGATCGAGATCCTCCCTTCTTTTACCTAAGAATACCCCTTTTAAAGTTTAAAAGGAAAAGAGCTGCGATAAGTGGTCGGCGGAAGGCGATGGAAGTGCAAAGAACCTCTTTCATACTGAGTTGAAACATTTATAGAAGTGTTTGAGCATTTAATTGAAGTAACTGTTATATTGAACGGTAGTGATTACTTCTCAGAACTAATTGGTCAAATTATTCTAGACTAGATATTTTCAAAGATAATTGGTGTTACGTATTTGAATACATAACTACGCCATTATTATCTATCGCTCGAAATTATCTAAGTAAAAATGTAGTAAAAGAGACGGATATTACTAGTGAGTCCATAGAATACATGTCTTTGATCTTAGCTTATTGTAAACGATAGCTGAACTTGAAGTTCTTTAAAAGGAAGTAATTCTAGTACTCACCACGCTTTGCATGCGTGTTGGGCAAGCATAGTAGATCAGTGAAATTTACAATATATAATACTATCTTCTTATAATAGTTTGTTGTAGACTCTTTAATATGCTCTGAAGGTAAAATTTTCAAAAGTATACAAAATAACTACTTGTGTAGAGAAAGACAAAAGGGATGTTCGAAATTTTCAGATAGCAAGTCTTACCATTAAAACTGGAAAATGCAAATGTTTACAGAATTTCTATACTGTCTAGACTGTTATACCGTAGGTAACTTCCGTGAAACAAGAGATGAGAACGATGGGGATGTTTTGAGAGAAATTTGTAAATTACAATATTATCTAAGAGCAGGAAAGAACACATTTTTCTTATTCACTAAACCGCGGCATCCTTTTACATACACAGTATTTATGGATTCAAGAAGCACAAGTATGTGAGAAGTCTACGATACGATTATGACCTATTGGTAGTATTGTAGATCTCTATTGGGAGTTCCTGTAATATTAGGTCCTTACATATGAAATTAACGTTTTGTCGTACTGACCACTTTCATCTGAAATATCTCCTCTTTGGTTAAGAATTCCAAATTCAAAATTATAAATTCATTTAGCTGCTACATATGATTTTAAAAACAGTCATTCATTTGTTTTTTCTTCATTATATCTGTCTTTGGCGTTGCTTATTACCCGCACAATGGAAAACATGAAATATCGGTACATTTACGAGTACGAGTTCTACCGTGGCACCAGTGCTGCAGAAACAGCTCGAAGGATTAATGATGTATACGGCGCTGGTATCACAAAAGAAAGCACGGTACGTTTTTGGTTCCAATGTTTTCGTTTTGACAATTTGGACCTTCAGAAGCAACACCGTGGACGGCTGGAGACCAAAGTGGAAAATGAAGAATTAAAAGGCTATTGTAGAAGCGGTTCCATCACAAAGCATTTCAAAGATAGCTGCAGACTTCGGGGTAAGTGACAAAACTGTATTAATTCACTCGAAGCAAATCGGGAAAGTAAAAAAACTTGAACAATAGGTACCTCATGAATTGAGTGAATCGACTTGCGAACACGCGTCGACTGCTGCTGTTGTGTTACTTTACTCAACCCACACAATAATGAAGGAATTTTAAATCGAATCATTACTTGTGATGAAAAGTGAATACTATACGATAATCGGAAGCGCTCGTCGCAATTGCTGAACCCTGGAGACCCAGCCAAATCCTACCCTAAATGAAAATTGACTCAGAAAAAATTACTTGTGAGTGTTTGGTGGACTAGCGCCGGTGTCGTTCACTGCAGTGCATACTATGATTAATTAAATATATTTTACAAAAAAAAAAATACTTTATATTCCTCCCGTACAAAACGCCAATTTCACATGTAAGGACCTAATAAAATACTGTACTCGCAAAATAGACTACGGAAAGTGCAATAATAGAAGCAATTTATTTAAACTGCACTCGTTCGTTTTAACTTCATTACTTATATCCTTACGGAAAATTATGTAATACGTTTCTATGTAATTATCCTACTATAAATAAACCTTGTAAGTGGATTTATACGGATTATAACTAAATCGTTATAGACAAACTACTTCGTATAAAAAAAATAAAACATTTCTGTAATAAAAGTTTACACGGGAAATAAAGTCACGTTTAAAAAAGAGATACATGCATGTTCGTTAAAAACCAGGGTGTAATTAAATTACATCATCAGCAATAAGGTCTATGTATATATGCAGTATAACCTATTAAGTGCATGGGGATCGTAAAAATATCTAAGGCGTCTACAAACCCGTTTCAGATGCTGCATGACAGCGACCTCGTTGCTTAGCAACATGTAAAGCTACATCCATTTAGATATGTCCTTAATTCACGGCTAAAAAAGACAGTACTTAGGAGATTAGATGGGTCTGTCCCATCGTAGCTTATGTACAATTCATTTCAATCTAGATTTTTTGCTTAAAAGGATCTTAGAGAGTACTCGTGGCTATTATTGAAAAAGAGACTACTACCTACCTGTTTTCTAATGAGCCTAGATAGGAACGTGCACTAGAATATATAGGTTTATATTTTAAAAAATATTTTAAGATTTACGGCGTTTTTATTTACAATCATCTGTTAAAAGATAATATAAATAGTCGAAGTGGAAATTAGCACTTTGCAAATTAATAAATTTATGATACAAAGAATGATACAGAAGTTAACAGCCCTAGCAAAATTGATCGAACAAATTAGCATCGTTGCTACAACTAAGATATTACTGTCCGGAACGATTCTATGAAATGGTTGTTATCTTATGTTTGATATTGTTGATGATAAAATTGTAGATAACGGTAGATAAATATCTAATAACATAACAAACGAATATGCCTTACATCGTTTGTAATTTAAGAAGATTTTTGAAATGCGTTTGTGATTACAGAAATCGTTGAACGAATTATATCGTCGTCGGGTGATAAAAGTAATAAAGATATGGAGTTATATGACTGTGGACGTTAGCACACCTATCGACGCAACGTTGGATTCCGTTACGAGAGCCAATACACCTCTTCATTTGCATAATCGAAGAGTATTGGAGCGGAGTGCGGGCGAATTATCTTCAAATTACGGGCTTGGAAGCGCTACGATTGCTCCCCGCTTGCTATTTGATTTCTGAATGCTTTAAATTATGATTGATATATTTTAATACAAACTTTTCAATATTCAGCATTGACGAGTTACAAATCAACATTTGTATTAACTAATTGCATCTTGTGTACATACAGAATTAGTTTCAATTGTTTTATGTATAGATTTCGAAACGTCACAAAGTCTGCGGAGATAAAACGCAGCCGGCATTTACTTTGTCTTCGTGCAGAGACATCTGCAGCTCCTTCCAACAAATGGGACAGATGCAGCAAGCGTAGACGGCTCACAACCTAATTCCTTTGCAGTTCCAACGACACAGTACAGTGAATTCCCATCCTCACTTTGTTGGTGTACCCGGCGTTTGTACAAAGGCTTTTGCTTTTCTTTAATACTGCATGAGCTCCGTCTTAGTGTCGGGATTTTCTTTCGGCGCTCGGATTTTACGACAGGAGATGGGAGTTACTAGAATTAAAAACAATAGTTGCTACATTCTTTCTTCTCATAATATATAATTTGTATTAACTTTTTAAAGAAGGTTATCTTATACTTTGCCAGTTTTTAACTTCCCTTCCGCTAAATCGTGTTAGAAAAGTAGATCATGTAAGAAGATAAATAGTGTACTTTATTCTCTCTCATGACAGTTTGATATCTTGTTCTTCAGTTGTATAATATAATATAAATAGGAGATAATACAAAATTTTTAGATTGGATATACATATAATATATCATTGTTAGTTTGAATCAGGATAATTTACTACCGGGCTACAAACAGTAGTACATAATTCAACCCCAAGGTAAACTGGGAGAAAAAGCTACATGGAATTAGGTCCTTTTTATAATCTGTTTATGTGTGATAATAAAATTTTTAAATTAATCATAACGTAGTCTACATTATCAATTATTAGAATGTCAATATTTGCAATTCATGTATATCCTGGACGTGTAAATCACGTTATGAGATACAACAAACCGTAGCTACCCAAATGTTGTTTACATCATTAACAATCTAATTCAATAAATATTGATAACTAACAAATTAACTTTAACGTTTCCCAATCTGAACATTTAACTACACAGCTAATATCTGATGAAACTATTAATGTATAATTTGTATGCGTATCAGTACGAGTGTGTGGTGAGAAATATCAAGTCGAACGCGAATTACACAGATTTTCGTAACTGTGTAACTTTTGTACTGAGTACTTAACGCTATCGTCTTAAAGTGTGCGAAATGACATTTTGCGCTTAAACCGATACTAAATGCGGGATTGAGATTGTTAACTGTTCAATAAACTGTTCGATACTTTAAATAAATAAGTTTGTGTAGCAGTTCTACATTTAGGTTATTCAGCGAAAGCTTTTGAACTTCATTGCAAAATTTAACCATTTATAATCAATGTGACGTTTATTTGCTATATGAAATTTAATGGCAATAATCAAAACAATATTCAAGTTTAGCTTTTTTGATAAGAATATTGTATTTTAATATTTTATTAATTTTTATATAAATTGCCTAACAAACATCTCTGGAACATTTTTACTGGTAATTACAATTCACCTAGAAGTTTACAGAATACTAATGCACATTAAAAAAGAAAAAATGAGATACTTTAGCATGTGTCCAAAAATAACTTATAAAGGTCTGGTTTTTATACTGCGTAATTATTACTAGGTCTTTGGACCTTACGTAGGCGTTACTAAGAAATTCTCACGAGTAATGATGGACACGAACCGCTTTGCATCAAGCTTGAAGATAAAAATCCATGTACGCGAGGACCCTTGGGAGTCTAAGTTTTGACACTGTGTGAAGTTAGTAGAACATACTTATTAAAGTGAAGCTTGTTCTTTAACTATGAGAGGTGAGGAATAACTCTATTCGTAAATTTATAGACACATTAAGGTTTTAAAAAAAAAATGTTAATATGATGACTCTAAGTCATATTTTACGTTACATAAATATTATACAAATACTTAGAAATACTCCTAAAAGACTTGAAAATATAAGAGGCAATGAGAAATTACTTAACCCGAGAACGCAGTTCTTTAAGAAAGTAAAGAACGAATAAGCGATACAAGGCGCTAGAAAAATTAAATAAATTAAAGAAAATGAAAGTAGATGCTTAAGGAAGGTAAAGAATTTTGCTGTCCAGAGAATATTAAAAAAAAATCGATATGATTACTTTTAGCTCTGGAAATCGAAAGGTTATGTATATGCGTTTGTTATAATCGTAAGAATATATTTAATTCATAAGTTTGAAAGGCGTCTTTAAACAAACGGAATAGTGTAATAGTGTACTATTATACCATCCGGTTAATTTACTACCACTGTAAATGAGTAGTTTTTTTTTTCAAAATGCACTGGTACTATAGTGGAGAAAATGTTCAATTAAGTTAAATAATGGAGATGGAGCAAAAGAATAAATCAACATTATAATTACCGAAGAGCACGCGTATGTTACTGTAATGAAATACTTAGTAAATTTTTTTACCATTTCTATTCCTGTCATAGTTTCAACAGCATGACTTTTATATTATATAAAAACAAGATTATCACTGATTGAATTTTTTTTTAGTAATATTTACATACTTTTTATAGATACCTACCTATATAAAATACATAGTATATTGCGCTTATTACTAGGTAGCTTTTCCCATTCCGTTTTGCTAGCTGTAATATAGAATTAGATTGGAAATTTAGATTTGAAATTTGTCCGAAATATTCCCGCCCGTCTGCAACCCGCCGCCTCCCGGTGCTTTTCCCATTAATAACAACTCCACAACTCCCTATAGGGAAGGAATTTTGTAAAATCCATTCTTAACTGACCTCTAACTGGCAGAAGCAATATCTCTACCAAATTTTGAGTGTTTACGTCTAATAGGTCCGACGATCTCGTGATGAGTCAGTGAACCTCTGGATATCTCCGATAATCATATAAATTTATCATTTTATTTAGTTTTCTTAGCAGCAAACGTATTTATATTACTAGATAAATGCCCCTGCTTGGCTTGTCACTACATTGTATACAAAACAGAGAAAAAGCAATTTAAGTATATGACATTTTACAACTTGACAACATTATATGAACTTTGTTGATCGCTAAAGAAAAAAAACTACAATACTCTTTTTCTAGTAATTGCAGAATGCATTTAAGTTTATCGTATAATTAGCGAAACGGGATATAAGAATAAAAGAGAAGTACAACCAGTTTACACCCACAAGGTCCCAGAGCGGGTCCGGATTGAGGCCCTCGTGTAATAACGATTGTTTATTGCTTACAGTAATAAGCCCTTTCGACTTGAACACGTTACTAATTTAAAAAAAAATCTATAAAACTATAAATTTAACGATAACAATGAGAGGTTGATTGTTGATCAAAGTATTGAGATGTAATGGTAAATTGAAAAAATTTTGACCATAATGTTATCAAAAGAAAATAAGTATATTGTACGTTGCTATGAAATACAACTTGGGTAGAAAGATCAAGATTTAGAAAACTTTCGATTCATTGCAATTTGCATATATTAATAATTAAAATGATTAAAATAATCAATGTCCTGCTATAAATTGTAAATTTATATATCTAATATATCTGATAGTAATAAATATAATTTTATTGTCTTAGAAACTAGCATTTCTATACGATGATATAATTTGTCTCTAAGCGTAACAAAGACATTGAATATTAAACTTAGATATAGCAATAACTTCTGAATAAACACGGTTTCTACGAGATGACTTAATATCCGATGGCTTTAATTTCGTATATAATATCCGATAAGTTATCCACCAGGCACGCTATTCTTTGTACTATGACAGATCAGACATGTTTATGCCCTGCTGCAAGTGAGGCAAGCTTAGCATATTGGATCGATTTCTAAGCTCAAACAAGACTAAAATATTACTATATAAAACATTTGCAACGTATGTCGATTTCGCGATATTATTTCGCATTTATCCCCCTATGCAATTCTTCACAAAAAATTTCATTTATTCCTTAAAACACAAATGAGAAACAAAGTTATGAGGTGTACATTACAAAATACTTTACATCGCGATAATTTTCTTTTCATATTATAATAACTAATATTCTAGTACCAGTTTAGTGGTGGATCGGCGATAGTAGTCTCAAGATTCTGATATTTTGTATACTTAAATCTTTATCATGTCTTAATCTTCTTATGTTGTGGTTATCACCAGCTTGCGAGAGATTCAGCTCTTTGCTTTCCATAAAAATAAAAAAGGAGTGGAACAACTTCCCGGCGTCAGTGTTCACGTTCCAATACGATGTGGGTGTTTTCAAAAGAACTGTCAATAGCCTGTTACTAGTTTAGTGCGCCTTACCACCACTTAACATCAGGTGGGATTGTGGTCAAGCGTTAACCTTGTCGACTTAAAAAAAGTTTGTACATGGGGTCGTAATCTGGCAATTGTTTAATAATTTAAATAGTACAAAGAAGCTCTGATTCAATTAAGAATCGGTAATATATTGTGTCCGTTACTAGATTGGCACCCTGCCGATGTGAGGAGCATTAGTTACGAAGGTACAGTACCATGGAGACTGCTGGTGGGGAGTAGCGATTATTGTTACGATGAAAGAATATTGCGTTCAGATGATAAATGGATCTTTGTGATCGCTACGGAGAGACAATTATTTACAGCCCTTATAAAATAATAACGTTTATACAAACGGTTCAAAAAATTTATCAGAAAGTGTTAGTTGAAATAAAATTAGCCATTTAGGGGTTTTTGCAATTATATCTTATTCTGTAATCAATAAAGGGTAGTTTTAATTTTTTATCATATTAAATCATGTGCTCTAAAATTTTATGTGATTAAAAATTATTTTAGTCAAGAATTAACCAATATACAGACATTTAACAGAAGGAAGTTATTTCTCAGTACATACAGTTCGTTCTTTTTAACTTCCCTAGGTTTTGGATTAACCCCACTTCCAACCCTTTCACCCTTCAGACGTTACTTTTACGTTCAAACACTTCCGTAATTAATTAGCTCTAGACACGTGTCTACACGTGTACAGGTACTCTTCAAGGCTTCTTGAATAACTCGGTGGAAGTTGAATATGTACGATTGACATCTCTTAGTATCGTTTTATGAAAAACTTAAAAATCCTATGGGTACTCTTTCTGTTTGACAGGTAATTTTTAATACGCATACTTCTTCAGTGTTCACAATATAGTAATAAATATATTAAAACTTAAACTAATATAAATTAATGGTGGTACTAGGAATGAGTACCCAAGTCACCAACAAAAGAATATAGTGCATATCTTGCACAAGAATAAATTTAGATTCTAATGTATAAAAGTACTTCATGTAATCTTATTAGTTTTTGTAATAGCAAACACATAAAATATGGAATATATAAACAGTTTTGTAAGGCGGTGGTTTATAATGTGAACAGCGAAGGATTGAAATGGCCCTCCGGCGACAGTACTTCCGTCCAGGTATGATGTGGGAGTCTTTAATAGAAGAGTGAATAACCTTCTAGACTAGCGCGCTTTACCGACTTAGACTCCTTTTACCTTTAAGTGGATCTGTTTTTTTATCCACGTAGCGAGATGAGCGAGATATTAATCTGATAGTAATTGATACACTTAACAACGTAGCACTAGTCAGGATGATGTACACAACACTACTTTCGGTACGTCGCCTTGATACATAAAACGCCCATCGAAGAGGAGCACAGTAATGTTTGTACATTACTGTTAGACGGCAGAAATAGGAGCTTCGGTGATACCTGCACGGTGTCCAGCAAAAAACACTACCAGTATATAATTATAGTTAAGCAGTAAAATATATATACAGGAGGTACGTGAAGATTTATTTGACTCATCCCGAGATCTTCGAAACTATCAGACCTCATATAAACCCCTACAAACGAAAGTCGCGGAATGACTCTGGATTCGGATACGTAGGACCACTCGATGTCCGATGACCGAGGGAGGCCTATTCTATTATTTCTTCTGCCTTAAAGGTCAGCTAAGAATGGTTTTTACAAAATTCGTTCTCCAAAGAAATTTGCGGGAGTGTTAGAGCCATCAATGCGGGTTAGTAAAGGTTTTATAAAACATGCACTCGGTATCGATCATCGAACTAGTATACACAGGTTTTTACGATGAGTATTTATTTACGTGTGCAAGTGGTGGGCCGGGTGTCGGGCAGAGTGTGGCCGTGACCGGAGCGAGGTCGTTCCACCGCCGCCTGTAAAAACTTACAGCCGCCCGAGCGCAGCGAATCTATGAAATTCGTCGTCGCCTCTCGTACAACAGATTAAACACGGAGATAAACGTGAAATTAGATAGTTAAATCTAACGGATCCAACCGCGGTCAAGCAACAAGTTAAACACTCGAGTCGTTGCACCTCCTGCTACCACATTACTGGTAACGTGTTAATATAATTTCGTTTTCTAAACTTTCAACAGTATCGCTGGCAACATTATAAGTTTTATCTAACATTCATAAAGTATATAAGTAAAAAATGTATTTCGGTTTATCGGAGCTAGTGAAATTACCGGAGTAACGGCACTTAAGAGTACAAAACATGATAATATTGAGAAAAAAAATCAAATTTCATAAAACTACAGGTCGGCAGTGGGAACTGATGGAAAAAATAGCGTGTCCTGGTGTGCCGGAAATAGAAAACAATTAAAAGTCCTTGCAGAGGAAACATGTAGTCATAGCACTACGAGAATGTTTTTTTTATTTGTTTCTTTCTTAATATTATTAATGTTTTATACTGTAATTTCCAATAAAAACTAATAAAAAAATTACCGTAAAAATTATTGTCGTTGTAATGTAAGTTTTTTTATATAAAAGGTCCCCTGCACAACAACTCGCAGGACGCAAGCCAACCTCACCTGCTCGTGGTACACTCTGCTGATCAGTAGACGAGGTTCTAGCTCCCACTAACCTGCATTAGGTCAGCGTGGTAGGCCCAAATACCCATGAAGTGTTGATATGATAAAACCCTACAAAAGAAGTTCGCGGAATGCCACTGGATGCGGACAGCGTAGGATCGATCGATATCCGATGACCGAAGGAGGCCTATCGGCAGTGGATGTCTATCAGCTGGTGATGAAGTGTTTGTTGTTTTTTTTTACCGCGTCCGAAAATCCAGCTAAAATTCGGGCTTTTAAACCAGAATAACCCCTTAAAAATCCTTGTCTCAAGGTGGCGAGCACACGGTGCAGTGTGTTTTATGCTAATTAGCGCCACGTTATTATAGCAGGTGTATCGCTTACAATGAATGATCACAATTAAGTAATTTAAACTTCAAGTAAAGTTTTCAAAAAAAATATTACCCGATTTCAAAATATTACATAAAAGTCACAATATTATATTTTGCACAGTTGTAGTTAATTATAATAAAATAACAATTTAACTAATAATAACAGTACAGGATGAAGTGGAAGTTGTTTCCAACGACTTGAGAAAGTTAGATAGAGCTTATACACGATATCATAGATACAACTTAATAGTTTCTTATGAAATTAACACTGAGCTTATCTTAACTGTGTGCCGTTATGGCCGGTTTATCTTCCGACGTAGTTGGATGTTTGCTTTAATTTCTTTCAACTAACGCCGCCGCAGACAGGAAGAGCTACTGAGAGGATATCGAGCTTTATTTGTAACCTTGTTTGTGCATCCTTTTTATACCTCAGTTCCATTCATACATGATAGAAATTGCGTTGTGTTCGTATCGTGAGAAATACGTATAGGAATCAACTATGATACTAATATTAAATTTAAAAGTATATAACGTTTATTATCCTTTATATTTGTCAAGTGTAACCCTAATTATGAACAGTTATATTATGTTATTTCTTTAGACATTGCTCGTTCATGTCATTAGTTTATTTTCGCAAGGTATCTAGAGTCAGAGAGTAGTTAGATTAAGATATTTTCATAATTGCCTTTTCTGTTTATTAGTTGTAATAACAAATAGTAAATATACAAATCTGCTATAATATTATTCGATGCTCGTTATTCGAGCCCGAACATAAAATTAAATTTAATGCGCCTTGTAAAGCGGTACTGCTTTTGTTCGTTTAATTATCCACAATTTATGCGCTTTTGTCATTTAGACAAAGGCTCGTGTTTCATAATTTATATATGGAATCTTGTTGACATTTTAATTGCCCTTACTCATAAAAACAATAGGAAATAGCTAAAATATATATGACAAATGCTTTCTTTTCAATTGGTGGTAGTTCTTCGTTGTTGGGAAACTGTCTAGGAACCATCGCGACTCCTATTTTTATAGTTAAACAGTAGTGCGCTAACAGTGCTTTCCAGTTTAAAAGGCTTGTAGCGTAATTACTGTTGGTATTGAGACAACATTGTATAACTCAAGGCGACGACTTCAATGTGGTGCTATGTGTATTATCCTAACATGCGCCACATTGTTATATCAGGTGAACGTCTCGCTCCTCTCGTTATTTTAGGGAATTAAAAGTACTGCTTGTTGTAGTTGAATGAAGTGATCTCTAGATAAGAAAAACTGTAAAAGTATAAACCGACAGATATGGTTTGTATTTGCATTCACAGATCAACCATTCGTTATTGTATTAAAATTAGTAAATATTCTGTGGCTGATGGCAGGCAGCATTATACCCATTGCCTACTTAACACAAAGGTATCTATTAGATATTACAACGGGAGAGTATCTTACAGCCGAACCATTACTATGCAAATACAAGCCAGCTTTGCATACAATAATATGAATCACCATTATCTGGTATCACCACACGTGCGTAATATAGTTTTACCAGTTTGCAATGCAACGTGTTCATTTTATGACACCAATAAAAACACATCTGTAACGATACGCGCAAAATGGCTGCCATATAGAAAATGGCGTCAATTGGAAAAATAATAGTCAAGGGATAAGATAATATTACGGTCGTTGTATTTTTAAATATTATGTTAAACATATGTTATTGCATTGTTAACAATGACGGGATATTGAGGAGATCCATATGAGAACTAAGATCATTAATATTGTCGAAACGAACGCTGGACTCCAGTGGCGAAGGGCAGATCATATTGCTCTATTTGTTGACAGACGATGAGGTAATGTGGTAGTACAGTTATGCAAGCACCGATATGTATGTATAGTGTAAAAGATTTTCCTCAAAGATTGACGATCTGGTAGAGATCGCGTCAAGCTGCTACATGCGAGCAGCTTAGGACCATCGGCTATCTTTTTAATAATAATTCAGAAAGGTTAGGTTAAGTTGAGTTATGTTTTTTTTTCCTCGATACGACGAGGCAAGCGAGACATTCATCTGATGATAACTTGGTGTGTGGTAAGTTAGAACGATATAAACTGTATCACATAGTGCTCGTCGCCTTAAGGATGTCTTGTTATTCCTGTAATTTCACTCGTCCATCAAACCGGGACACAGTAATGTTTGCACAGTACTGTTTAGCGAAAGAAATAGGGAGCTGTGGTGGTATCTACTTAAACGGTCTCCAATCATGGTGACCAATAATCAGTGAGCGGATAAATACTAAATATGCAAGTAAATTTTTTTAATGACAATGTTTTTTTCCTAAAGAAAAAAAAAAAAAGAATTAACCTTATATAGCTGCCTATTAGGTTCTGTTGTGCTGTCTTATTAAGTTACAAGAAAAGATAGCGTTCGGCCATTTTTATATGAAAATGCGTATAATAAGTTTTAAATATAGTATATAAAAAGGGTTATAAATGTCATAGTAGGTTAAGTTTCTCCGCGTGAAATAGGTTCAATGCTCTTATAAGATAATAAAATCCAAGCAAACGTAATTTCAACAAAATTACAATTTTAAGAGGAAACGGAGACTTAATAAATAGGTGTTGGATATAGTCATACTCTTACGAACAATATTACTTCATCTAATTTATTTTATAAGAACTTGTTATGGAATGAAACGATGTCTCGTAAAGTTTAACTGTTTATGTAAATAAAACTATTATGTAATGTACTCGTTAAATAATAGGATTGATGATAGTTAATTCAGATAGAATTGTGTGATTATAATTGTTTATAATGTTTGCAGGAAACCGATTCATTTGGCAAGAAAATGTAGTAAGATTCGGGACAATCAAATATAAAAAAAAAGATTTCTTAATTTTAGATCATTGATATTCTATCTTTCATATGCTATTATTGAAATAAAACATTTGTTAAGTCCGACACTGTCTAAATATCACTGCAGTGCCCATTTCTATCGCCAAACAGCAGTGCGCGAATATTACTGTGTTCCGGTTTGAAGGGCGATATAGCTAGTGTGTAGTGTAGTGTAGTAATTACTGGGGTAACGACGGCGACGAGCACAATGTGGTGCAATGTATATCATCCAAATTTGCGCCACGTTGTTATGAGCATATGTATCACTCACTATCACGTGAACGTTCTGTCTCGTCATTTCGTAGAATAAAAAAAAAGAAAAACAAGGCAAATAAATACTGCATAGTCTGCTTACCTAAACCTATCTAAATAATAATTTCTTAAGTATCTTAAAAAACTGCTGCTGCTATTGCTAAAATTGGCGTTAAGTAAGTAACTTTAAGTATAACATTAAGTATAGATAAGCACAGAGATTTCGGGTGCGATCTGCAAACTTTACACGAAATTCCTGTGCACGCCTTTGTTTCGTGCTGCTGGTTCTCTAAGCTGCTAATCCTTTAAGTATCACCATAGTACCTGTTTCTGCCACCAAACATTAATATGCAGCAGTTTGAGGATCGCCGGTAGCAAAAAAAAAAGTATAGTATTTATTTCCAATCTTTCAATGGCGTCTTCTAGTGATAGTAGTCTCATTTACCGATAAGTCTACATGGTCTAGATATTTCAGCCGCTAAACAGCAGTACAGAAACATTACACGTTCCGGCTGTAAGGCCCCGCGTTAGTGCTGGTGAAATCAATGAAGTAAAAATACTTAAAACCTGTCTCTTGTTGATCACAGTGTGGTTTAGAGAGCCACATAGTTATGAGCATCTGAATAGTTCCGTTTTATGGAATAAAAAAAATGTGATGCTAGATTTATGAAGTATTTTCCTGCGTTGTCACAGTTAAAGTGGTTACGCGTGAAACCGTTAAATAAGGTGTTAAAAAGTCCATTCCAGTTGAAGGTTTAACTCAATTTACTGAAATGACATCGAGGAAATAAACACTTGGATGTAAATGAAGGGAGTTCGTGTAGTCATTATAAGGAGTGCGGGCGGCGGCCGTAGGTGTTCCAATTCGAGGTGTCAACAGCATTGTTTGTGTATTTATTGTTTGTTTACATTGTGGCTAGCGGGTATTGCAGTTAATTTTATATTACACGAATACCTTATAACAATGTATATAAGTATTATCAAAAAATATAGTCTTTTTTATGTTTGAATGTGTGGACGCCTCGCGTCTATCGTTACGTTTCATAAACAAACTTTGTTCTTTATTATTGTCTTATATTTCTAATAAATTTCATTAGTGCCTTCAGGAAACGCTTTAGAATTTAATGATAATTAAAATGGTTCAAATTAAATGAAAGTCGTAATAGCTCAATAACTAGTTGATTACATTGAAAGCCATTTCAGCATACGCCGTCGGACTATGACATTGTTGCGCTGCCCCGTGTAAATTCGTACAATGGGCTAATAAACGTCCCCGATTGAAGAAATTAATTAACTGCAACGGGTTCGAACCCCGCTACCGTGAGATAACGCACAGAATTTATTTGACCAATTCCGTGATTGCTTAATAGGAGCGATACGATTGGGAGCGTTATTGGCTTCGCAGTTTAATTGAGTTCTTGATTGTTAATACTTTCCAATGGTCAATTATATTGAACTGAAAGGAAATCTGGTTAACGTTGCAACTAATCGCTCCTTTATTCTATAATACGAATCGAGACGTGGGAAATAATGTTAAATAGAATTGCGTTAGTCGTGAGCATCATGATGAGGCTTTAAGTAACATACTAGGCAATGGAAAGATCTAACGTATGACAATTGCAGGGTGTGTAAATCAGGAATGCGAAGATTCGTGGGAGAACTGTTAACTGAACTATGAACTGTAAAGTTACCGATTTAGCCCAATAAATAGAAGGGCACGTCGCTTGAGTTGCTGGCCGATGAAATGAAGGAATCTGATAAAGGTTGCGTCAAGGTTCTGGACACTAGGGGCGATGGACTAAAAGGGATTGAAATAGAACCTTTACAAAACCTATGATAATAATGTTATTAATAAAATAAACTCATTATCTATGTATTTATATATTTTTATCTCTAATACCTATAAATAAGTGTACCATAATTATTAACAAATTATACGAACAATAGCGAATGTATCAACGATCTTAAATCATTTAAGCAAATCGATATTCGTATTCTCTTGCTTGAATTATGTATTACCGTTTAATGTCGACCAATTACAAACGGCTAGACATAATTAGACGTCTAGACATTAAGTAATCGCTTAGAGCATGCTTAACTCAGCTCGTAGGTTACCTAGACGAGAGCCAGGCTGAATGAGCTTCTAAGCAATAATTCTTAGTGCCGCCCAGCTATGGAATTGCGATGTCAATGTGAATCGCACGCTTCCTGATCCGAGATTAATGTTGGTACTTTCATCGGATTAGCGTCCGCTTTTGTAGTTCTATGAAAATAAATCTTCTGGTCCCTGTATAGATTATAAGCCGTCCGTCTTGATGGTATTCGTTCTGATATACTATATATTACCGCCTCTGTAGCGTTATGGCTAAGGGCTTACCTTGTGAAACGGAAGCCTTTGGTTCGATTTCATAGTACGTTATGTTTGCTTGGTGAAAGAGTTTCTTCGAACTCGCTTAGCTAATAAGCACTCCTGTAAATTTGACACCATAATAGAAATGCTGTGTTTCGACTGTCAAATTATGAGAGGCCGAGTATCTGGACAAGCAAAGCTTTACCATTCTCAGCGTCATTGTAATGTAACTAAACACAATGTGATATTGATGTGAAAGTAAATAAAACTTAAAAAGGAAAGTGAACAGTTCCACTTCCTGCACTTTAATAAAGTAAGGAGGACGTATAGATATATTGCCACTGTATCTTATCTCTGATATACTTGAATAGTAATCAAATTGCTTTCGATCGTGGGAAAAAATCAAGCGTTTGTCGTTTTAATATTCTCTATCTCATGATTTCTTTATTTAATCGTAATATATTAAAAACCGTTGAAATATAAGAAATAAATGGAGAACGAATATTATCATTCGAAGATACGAAAAGTACGCGGAATATGAGTGATTTATTGCACAGTGTTGTTAACAGCTAATGATTGTTTTACAGCTTAAGTGCTAGTAACAAGTTACTGGTATAGGTCTCCGGTGCTGGAGACCGTCTAGGTGAGTATCATCGCAGCTACTATTGCGGCCGCAGCAGTGTGCAAACATTACGGTAACGAGACTTAACATCTTAGTCTCAAAGCGAGGAAGGTAATGAGCGGGTGTATCACTTGCGATCAAGTGAACGTCTTGCTTGTTATGTCGCATCGTCGAATAATAAAAAAGCCGCCAGTCTGACTGTCAAACATGCCATAAATCTAATCATAATCATAAACCTTATTGTTTTTAATGACTAATGAAAGACAATCAACGATTCCCAATAAATCAATAACGTCAACATCCGTTCTATGCGAAAGAACATTTCGGTTCACATCTACTTCGAGTTCCGGTCCAAAATTTGTTAATCGGTCAACGTTCCGACATGAAACTGTCCGTGCATAAGAACCGCAAGACCAAAAGAAAAAATGGCATCGAATTGATTAATTTGCATTTCAGAACAAATCGATTAGCCGGATGATGTACTGGGCGCTGACGCAAAAACTGGCAACGGAACTGGTTTTTCCTTCTACTCATCTAATCTAATACTTTGTAAAAACTACCGCGTTGAAAAAAAAACAACCGCTGGAGATTGTGTTTCCGAATCATTTACTTGGATAAACACAACTCATTAGTTCATTTATATATTTATTGACACTTGCCAGAGGTAGGTACCACTGCAGCGTATATTTCTGCCGCCGAACAGAAGTGTGGAAACCTTACTGTCTTCCGGATAGTTAGGCGCTGTAGTTAGTGTAATTAGTGGGATAACGAGACTTAATATCTTATGTCTCAGGCGACGAGCGCGATGTGGTGCTGCATACATCATCCTAACTAGCGCCACGTTGTTACAATCAGGCGGATTACTTACTATCTGGTGAACGTCTCGCTCGTCTTGTCTCATAGCGAATAAAAAAAATAAAGTGCAAACATTGCTGTGTTCCGGTTTGGAGGGCGTTGTAGCAAGTAAATTACTGAGGTAACGAGATTTAACGTCTTGTGTCTGAAGGCAATGAGTATAACAGTATATCTTAACTACCACCATATTGTTATGGACGGCCGATTCACTTACCATCAGGTGAATTTCCTGCTCGTCTCATGGGTTCGTCGCTTATAATTTTTTTTTTTACAATAAATGTCGTTTATTCAACGCAGTCGTATGTAACGTTCTCATTTTTATTACTACATATGAAATTTCATATCCGTATCTTGTCGCTCTTGTGTAACGATTATAAAGCGGTGGTAATACGATTTTAAAGTTATTTTAGTATCAATGTGATTATAATACTAACGTTTAACAAATTTATGTCTTTATTAGTTTTATATTAAAAATAGTGACGTCAGATACGTAATTACTTGAATTAACATTTAACTTTCCAGAAAATTTATAATATGAATACTGATACGATTATTTGACATGGTCGCAAGTTATCTTTCATACATTTTTACTTAAATCTTATATTAAGTAAATATCTGGGGAAAATACAAATTTTGTTATCGATATTGTTTTAAACTATATCTGAAACTTTAACAATGGACAGACCCCAACTTAGCATTCAGCATCGTGATCGAAGATCGTCCACGACTATTACACTGAATAATTGAATTAAACGCTTTATAAAGATGAAGGGGTGTGTTCGCAAAAAGCTGAATTGAATAAGCGGGAAATATTTCAGCGTATGCTCATCGAACTTAATGACGACGTAATATGGCAAAAACGGGCGATGTGTTTCGAGAAACTCTATCGGATCGACTTTCGAGTCGGAGCAAGAAAACTGAAACGTGATCCCTATTTAGAATCTGTTTCCATAGCCACCGCTCGAAGTGATTTACACTACATACCTATTACAATTTTTTATATTATCTAGCGATTATCTGTAGCTTGATTGTAGCAGCTGAATTAATAAGTTCTTTCATTAACTCATTAATTTTTTTTATATATAAAAATGAAGAAGAAATTTGCTGAAACCAAATTGGCGATACACTGGAGGTTTATATCTTACGCCTGTCGTTTTGAGACATAAAGGCTTATTCCTTTACAATTGAAATTACACAGAGGTTTTGGGAGGTATGCATAAAATACACGAAATATCTGTGCATATTTATAGTTAAAAAATAAACATCAATTTCAATTCGTACCTGTAGAGCGTGTGACTTAGATAGACTTAAGAAGCTAGCGTATGCACTGCTTATTTGCTTACATGAAGCGCATGCTCAAGTAAAGGTAATGGTACAAGATGTTTACAATTACAATCAGTAATATAATATGAACAAAGTGGTAGAGCTATTCTTTATAAAATTAAGTGACAAAAAAAACAACAGCAACAAGCTAAAGAAGATCATAAAGATCTTTTTAAAAGCATATTCCTTGTTTGAAATTGTGCACCGAACCTAATACCCACACAAAAGAAAAGACCCCACGCTACGATGATAAAATTTGATACGATCCTACTTAATACAGACATTTTTATTTACTTTTATTATTATATACATTATAATAAAAAAATTTTTACATGTAAATCCTTTCTTCTTCTTCTTCTTAAAGTGCCTCTCCAACTAATTAAGGTTCGCGATCAGCGTGGTACAGTCCTTTCTGCCTCTGGTTCGGCGGAACAATTCGTACGCCCCAGATATACCAGGGTCATGTATCCTATGTATTTTATGGATCCTTTAAGGATTAACGGATAAATAAATTATAGAATTCCGACAAGTATACAAATCGTGTATAATAAATAATAGATAGGAATTTTGTATTATAAATTAATAGCAAATTTACTTTAAAAGTATGGCACCATATTTCCTAAGCATTCTGCTGAATCGGGGAAAAAGTTGCAGCGAAGAACTAGTTCGTATCCATTCATAAATAATTCCATTTAACTCTCAAGACGGACGCTAGAGATCGAACAGCTTCGAACAAATTATACCACGATGTGGTTTTTATGAGACCCCCGACTAACTACAGGCTTTGCAAAATACATCATCACCGGTGGTAGGTATCTGTTGCCGGAGGACGATCTAGATAGGTATCACCCCAGCGCATATTTCTACCTCCAAACAGTAATATGCAAACATTACTGTGTTCTGGTTTGAAGAGCATTGAAGCTAGTATAATTACAGGGGTATCGAAATTAAACATTTTTTGTGTCAAACGACTATCGCAAAGTGGTACAGTGTATAACGACCTAATAAGCGCCACGTTGTTATGGGCGGGGATATCACTCACCATCAGGTGGATGCCCCGCTAGTCTCGTCGCTTAATTGTATAAAACAACACCATGGGTTAAGATTTTTATGTACGGGTGATTTTGTTTTAAGTAAACATTTGAAGAAAAATAAACTTTTCTTTAAGTTATATTTATTGTTTTTTTTCTATCTTTTTTAATCGCCACTTTACAATCGCAACTTCATTACTTTTACTAAAAAAAAGGTACGTCAAAAACGTGGACTTGTTTTAACATAAATAATCCATACCCTGTAAAAAAATCATTAAAAACCTAATTTACACAAAAATTGATGTGTTACAAGCAATAACACAAAAGACTTGAATTGAGATAAACCGTTAATATTTCTCACGTAAACATTTTTCAGTACAAATCACATCTCCGCAAATTGCAGTGAGCAGATAACTTATTTACACTTCGGGATTCTGACTTAATTTAAACACAAATGTATTGAATAAAGTTTAAATACAATTATATAATTTTAATGTTTAAGAAGATATGGTTATTGTAAACAAAATAACTTTAACGATACTACAGTTGTTAAGACGATACAAAAAACGGTTTAATTTTTCCATCTCCTAAAGTCTCTTGAAATTAATAATACTAAAAACAAGGATCATGTTGTTTTTATCATAAATTCATTAGTCATTATTAATCGTTAAATATCTTACTGTTGCTTCAGAGAATACATTAACCGCACTTGAACAAGAACAATATATAAAATCAAAGAACAGGATAACATACAAGGAGCAAAGATAAGGTGCAACAAATCATTGTCACGAACATGCCTGCCATACTCGGTTACAATGTTTCGCACCGTTACATATTTGCATATTCGCGAATGCGGCTATATACCACATCTCCATATCAAAATTAACTTTATGACTTTCCACACAAGATACAGTGATCGCGGAACCGGAGACGATCCCGTATGATCACTAGAAGGCGACAAATTACAGATGTCGTTAGGGATTTGTTAATGAAAACGATTTCGCATTAACGAAGCTTTTGCGGACAATAACGAGCAACGGTATTTTGTGTCTTATTTGAATACAATAGGAAACACTTTAGCATATGTAATTGTGTTAGTTCAGTGATCATTTAGCTGGCGGTATTAACATATTAATTTGAATTAATACGCGTTTGCGGCGGTAGGCAAGTGTGCGCGAGAGTGACATATTGTACGTGAAGACTAATGGCTGTTGTTCCGTGTCTTTGTTATCTTTATGAAGTCGAAGAAGGATTTTCACGTGTTATTTAAAAATCTATTAGTTAACGCGGCAGGTATTTGAAGTTCGCAATTAATGGCGTCAGACAAGTTCAACAATCTTGACTGCAGTACACAAGAGGTAGAGACCTTAGTTTTTGACAGGCCTGTAGTCAACGGGGTAAAACGAATAGAACTAGAGCAAACCCTACCTGTCGTAAAAGGCGTGTAAAATAATATTCGGTATCGGATTCGCGATACCCTTGTTGCTCAATAAGCGAGCACGAAGGAAACAGGATATGAGAAGTGGTCTTGTACTCGTAGCACAGGAAGGATGTTAAGATAAACCTTTATACCCTATCATAGGACGTCCTCGGTTAAAGTGTAGAAAGAATGCGTTTAATAGGAGATCCGTGAGCTCCTTCTAATTTACAGAAGGAGACCACCGTTGTGGTTTTCTATGAGAGTTATTCACACAATCTTAAATTTACGCCAGAAACGGAGATCTTTTACACATATTGGCTCTACTCTCCTACCCCTTCGGACATCAATAAAGAATTCTCTTACCGGAAACGATCGGGACAGGTACTATACTACAGCGACCCAATTGAAAATGTCATTGAAATTAATAACATTTGTATCCCATCTATTTCAAAATATATTATATTAGTATACGGATGCTTAAATGATAATATATATAGTACTTATTAAATTATCTGAACTAATTTATAATTGGATATATTAAATGAAAGGCATCACAGTACTTACAACGCGAAAATCTGTGTTAGTAGGCTTACCAACGTCACTGACACGGATCGCATCGGAAGCCCACCTTGAACCAGTCATTATTTATGAATTTACATCAACTAAAAAACGCAGACCCGACTGCTTTGCACATAACTCTTAACGAAACGATGTCATTAGTGAGAGATAGTAAATTCAGTGAGGATCATGTTACGCTGGTATCGGGCTCTCGGCTGACGTCAGGGGACAGAGGCGGTCGAACTGAAACGTTGTAGCAATCTGCTGCAATTAGACATGACGTGACCCTCGGATAACTGATTTGATCTAAATGAAAACATTTTCGTCGAAATATATAATTTAGGCGACACGAAATATATTTACAACTTAACAAATGTTGATTTATTTTAAGTTAAGTTATATGTCAATACGTATTAGAGTTAACGATGATTATGATTCAAGTTTTATCAACAGTAACTTAAAAGTATCTAAGTTACGGATACCGTAATAGGTGACCACCAAACGAAACATAAAATATATTGATAAATTAAAATATATATTTTTTTATATTAAAAGTATTTAAACATGATAACTAAAATTTATCGCTTTGTGCTGTTGCTAGTGTTATTACTGGGGTAACGAAACTCAATAATCTTAGTTCTCAGGCGAGGAGCGCAATGTGGTGCAGTATATAATCATCTTAACTAATCGCCACGTTGTTATGGGCAGGCGTATCACTTATCATCAGGTGCAGGTATCGCTCGTCTAGTCGCTTACTTATATAATAATAAAAAAAATATAATTTATATTTTAGGTGGGTTTCTCATGTTCAGCATGTAGTATTTGGAAGACGACCAGTCTTTCTATTGATTGTCTAGTCTAATCAATCTTGTTGGTGAACGCCTGCACGATTTTTTTGCACTTGGTGTTGTTTTTTTTTTATTCCACGAAGCGACATGACGAACAAGACGTTCACCTGAAGGTAAGTGATATGCCTGCTCATAGCAACGTGATGCTAGTTAAAATGTTAAACACAGCACCATATCGTGCTCGTCACCTTGAAACATAAGGTCTTAAGTATCGTTACAGCAAAAATTTCACTAGGTACGCGTCCTTCAAACCGTAACACAGTAAGGTCTATCTGAGGATAGAAATGGGAGCTATTGTTGTACGTACCTAGACGGTCTCCGACGACAAAATTCTACCACCAGTAGAATTCCCGTCAACAAATAGTATTTCCAAAATTCTTTTTCCATCCCTTCCCTTTCGATTTAAAATTAGGTAACTATTGCAGACATTCAGTAAAACAGGTTATTAGCCACCATAGAGCTTCTTCAACACGCAAACTCTTCAATATAGGCATCCTGTTATTTTCAGTGTACTTACGATATATTTAGTAGATGAATTTGTAAATGCAGAGTTCAATAGTGACTTACCTGAAAAAAAAACAAACATTATAGCATGTAATAAAAAGACAATTTAAGTGATTGGTGGTAGCTCTTTGTTGTCGGAGACCGTTTAGGTAGGTACCACTGCACCGCCTATTTCTGCCGTACAAACAGTTCTGTGTACTGTTCCGGCTCGAAGGGCGCTGTAGATAATGTAATTACTAGTGTAATGAAACTCAATATCTTATGTCTCAAGGCGGCGAACACAATGTGGTTCAGTACATATCTTTCTGACTAGCGCCACGTTGTTATGGGTAGGCGGCATCACTTGCTATCAGGTGAACGTCTCGCTCGTCTTAATGCTTTCTTGAATAAAAAAATGATCATAAGTTATTTAAAATTATACAGTGCAAATGTTACAAAAGTTATCTATAGCGTGATTAACCGTAACTTGAATGGGGTTTGCACTTGTAGACAAGTAACCACCAAGGTCGTCAACAAAGGTCGTCTTTCGACTTGAACGCTAATCGGTTATGTATGGTAATAGGAAACGCTTAATTTTTTTTATTAGCGGTTAATGAATTCAATTTAACCGGCGAGTTATTTATGCACGAATTGTTAATTTTATGTGAAAGATATGTTTTTGTTTCATACTTGATACGATCGATCGATCGATGTGGAGATGTTTAGGGGAGGCCTATGTCGAACAGCGGACTTCTATCGGCTGATATGATGATGATGATGACTTGATACGATAACTTGGTAACTTTATAAAAGATTCGAGGCGATCTCTCTCAAGAAGAGTAAAGGCTGTTAATTTAAGTGAAAGTAACAAAGAAATTTACATTCGAAACAGTAACACATTGATATATACATGATATAGATATGAGCATCAAATAGGTAGTTCAGTTGCACGCTACTGCAAAACCTGCACCGTTGATTTTCAACTGGGACAAGGTGATTACCATGTAGACTATTATCATTAAATAAATAATATAATCTTTAATACACCTAATGTATATCATACTTTAAAGATAAAATAATACTTCTATGATAGAGTATAAGGCACCACAAAATTATGGATTTATTCACGTGCATTAACTAGATTAGATATTGGTGGTGGATCCCTGTTGCGGAAGACCGTCTAGGTAGGTACCACTGCAGCGCCTATTTCTGCCGGGAAACAGTAGTGTACAAACATTACTATGTTCCGGTTTCAAGGGCACTGTAACTGGTGAAATAACTGGGGGTAACAATAACAATATGCATCAACCTAACTAGCGCCGAGTTGTTATGGTCAGGCGTATCACTTACCGTCAGGTGAACGTCTCACTCGACCAGTCGTTTCGTAATATAAAAAAAAGACTGGACATTAAAATTTACAATAGTTTTATATCCTTTTATAAAAGAGTAAAAGAAAGTCAAATATTAACAGAAAAAAGGCGAAGGGAAGATATGCTAAGATAACCCTGACCCTTTTCTGTATCCTCTGATCATGATGCACCTAAAACAGCTAGTTAATTTACTTCTTTATTTAAGCAGGAATGTGATCGTAAACAAAAAGAATACACTTTTTTATCGATCGCCTCAAAAAACGTTCATGAATATTATCACAGATTGTAGTAAAAATCAAATTAAAAAAATATGTACACAAAAAGGGCTATGTCGTCGTTTTATCTTTTTTTTCTGACTTTTGGATCAGGTTTCCAATCGATACGGCATGGATAGGATAGACGTATAATTTGTAAGCCGTATTTATTATTATACATTTACACCTACATATTAGTGAAATGTCTCTATCGAACGCCCGCGGAAACTGGAAATGTCAACGACTCCATGTTTTTCACAGAAGCCAATTTGATTAACATAATATTTGTTTTATGTATTGGTTAAAGGTTTTTATTTAATAAAACTTAACGCTTTAATGGAAATCAATGAAGTATTCACATCATGGACAACTTATCTTACTGGTGGCAAGACAGACGTGATAGATATCACCACCGCGACTCCTATTTCTACCACCGAAATGTAATGTGTGTGAGAGTGAGATGTAGCTTATTAATCGTGGGGGTAACGAGACCTTTATTTTGTTATTGGAGGAAATCTGAAAAGATTTTTACGCACTTGATTTTTGTCTCCTTCGGTGGACATTATCATTACGTTGCGGGAGAGTCTGGGATCTCCTACAGAATGAACTATTGCCTCCAGGCACTACGTCTAAAGCACATCGCCTCCATCATTACAGATCAGGTAAGAATTGATTGTACAAAATTCCTTCCCCAAAGGAAGTTACGGAGCTGTTACAGTTAGTTGTTAATTATTGTCGAGGTAGAAAAAAACGTAGGTTGATATAAACTTTTAACAGAAACTGTTACTTTTGCGACTTTATCAATGTCTAGATAGATAACGTAATAGATTTGTCTATTTGTTTATCTCAGTATGATTTCTTCTGAGGTAATTTCTAAACGAGTTAAGCTTTCTTTAACTTAGGTGTGTGTATAAAGGCAACGAGGTCAGAAGGTATCTTTTGAACGTTGTAATAATGTTACGCGAATAGTCCTTGTTTCGTAATCAAGGAAGTAGCTTCGGCACCTAATAAATACGTTTCGACACCGACTCAAACGGAATGTCATCGGGGCCCACACAACGCGGAATGTACTGCCTACGCCGTTTGCGGCATAGGACATCAATCTCGGAGCCATTGTCGTAGTGCGGCTTGTTGTGTATCGCTCGTAAACCCCGGCCCATTCGGTTTATAACTGTTGTTAAACATATTTTATAAGTTCGGGACGACGGCCATCGATGTTATTCGGTGTATTGTACAAATGCGTTATGCTTGTGTGTCACAGTTGTAAAAAAGATAAAAATGTTCGTAAGCTGCATTATATCTCTTTTTCAAGGACCGTTATATTTTTCGTATTTTTTTTTTTCATTTGTTTATCATCACCATCAGCCGATCGCCCACTGCTTGATAGAGGCCTCCACAAATGCCCTACTTCGGTTGGTCCGTTGATATTGTAAAGAGGCCATTTAGGTCTATATCTTCCGGTACTCGGCCGTGTCTGAGACAAGGAAGTACTCCAATAGAATTCTATCTAATAGATAAAAAACTTTATTTCGGTCTTTGGGGCCATAGTGTTAGTGAGTTAGTAACATTTTCCGTAATGACTACGTTAGTAACAGAGTAGTAATTTTATAATTAAAAAATTAATTTATTTTACTTAGTAACTAAATGTGCATTAGACATACGCCTCCGCACACTATGCTCTAAAAGAGATGAATCATATCATCCAGCAATCATTTTAAGAATTCGATTGGGACTAGCCTGGACTCTGCAGATAATCGAGACAGTTTTTTGCGCTTAATTGCAAAGAAATTTGTCAATTGAAATTATCTAATACAGACAAGGATAATAGGATCTTTTCTATTGCGACATAATTCAATATTACTAATACGTACTTGACCAGCGTCTTGATTTAGACTTTGACTTCATACTGAGAGAACATTTAAGTTCCGGTAATATAAATATAGACCGGGACACATTATACTTCAATAAAAATAAAAATATACAAGTAAAGATAAAAATTGTGGTGACGTTTAGAAGAGGCCTATATCCCAGCAATGGACGTTTATCGGCTAATAATGATGATGATAACTTAAAAATAACTTTAATTGTGTAAAGCAGGGCAATACTTCTTTTTCAATATCATTAATTGTGGTTTTTAATATTTTTTACATTTTGGTTCTAAAATTTCTAACACGTATTATTATTAATAGTTGATGATTGACTACTGTGTTTTGATATATATTAAACTACGTTGTTTATTAATAAAAAATAAAATAAAACAAATTAACATAAGTAAACTTTTAATTTCATTGTTGAATGGACCGCTTCACATTATAAAACGTATGGAATTAGAACAGAAGTGATTCTTGTTTCGAAAACCGGATTTCCTTTTTACATTTTATTTCGTACATCTCGCCCAGACGTTAAATTTACAGTTTCGTATAGCCGGAATAATGGTATTTTTTTTTGTGAAATCCAACTTTTAGTTATCCGTTCTAGCCGAGATTGGGGTCAATATTTAAATAGATATGATTGTTAAGAGGTGACTATATGTTTTGTAGAAAAAGTAGTATAGCTATATAATTTATTATTAACATGTTTAATGCCGCGTAAATAAGCTGGAGGATATACGCGAATTGTTTTATGGGACCAACGAATGCGACTAAGTTATTCTAAAACGAAAGTCCTCACTCCTTCAGTTATGAAAGACATCTGATTCGTATTGGGAAAGTTGTGTAAGAACACGTGAGGGGTGGTTTTGCTTGGGGGATTTTTATACACACAGGGACATAGAGACAAAGTTGGAAAGAAATTGAAAAATTGTGAAACAACAAATCTAAAGTCAATGTGATAAATAATATTTTAGACAAGTCAACATTGTAACAAATTATTTAGGAAATTCACAAAAACTATGGATATATCCGATTCCAATGGTAGATTAACAGAATGAGTATTAATAGATTTGGACGACTTTAGGGGTGGCCTATGTCCAGCAGGGAGAGGGTATCTGCTGAGAAGGACATTAATTTTACTTTTTTAGTTTTAGCAAATTTTCGTTTGCTATCATCATTTTGCAACTATGGTCACATTTTAAACGATTTCGTATTTAATGAGATGAACATAAATTAATTTAACTTAGTCATATATATTATTATAGAATAACTAACGGCAAACATTATGGTTATCGTTAGTACCAATTGTAGTGAAGATTATTTAAATAACTTAAGTTTTTCGATCGCGACGTTATCTACTAGCAAGTGATAACAAAAGAAATAATAAAAACAACTGTGTTTATGTTTTAACTTTTGTATTCAGTTACATAGATATGAAATTAACGTTATACTATTCAATTTTTATATATGCATAATAACTATTGATTGCGTTTAAAAGTGATTCACTTTAATGGACAGAATGTTGACCCAATCCGAAAGCAATACAGTCTATCGTTAGTTTTGCAGAAGTATCACTCTGGAAAGGAGCCTATTTCACGTCCAGGTGTCGTAAAAAAACGGGAGACGTTTTTACTGCAGCAGCCCAAATGTTTTACTGGTGCTCGTAAAATAAAAAAGCAGTTAAATTCACGCATTGTGCCGGCCTCCGCGTTGTATTTATGGCGGCGCGCGCGCGTTGCGTATTATCTATTTGGAACTGTCAAAGTACAAGCGTCTATTGCTTCAAGGTGTCCTGTCTTCCACGTACGCGTAAGTAAAGAGTCCTCTTAATATTCCCATAACTGCGATTCCGAGCCTTCTCTCACAAGAAGATAACCCAGACCTTTTGTTCGGGGAAGAACTTAACTGGTGGTAAGTCTTTGTTGCCGGAGATCGTCTATGTTGGCAAACATCACTGTGTTTAGAATTGAAGTGCATTATATCTCAAGACGACGAGCACAATGAGAAGGTGTATAACTACCATCAGGCGAACAGCTTCGTCGTCTGAACGAATAAAAAAAAGCAAAAAAAGCACTATACTTTAGTTCTTTAAGAAAACTTCGAGAGGAAGTTCATTTCATAACCTGACATATTCTCAGTTAAACTTTTCTTTGAAACTGAACCGTACCAGACAATTGCGGTTGTAGAATATGAAGGTCGACTCACCGAAATGCTTGAAAACCTATCATTTTCTAGAACAATAATAATAACGCCTTTAGTATTTAATGTAATGTTAAAGCTTTTTTAAAACACGAGCCCATAAACAGTTAAATAACAAAGGGGAGCCATCAAAGACACAGCCCGTTGAAGGAAAAGAAGTTTTATTACTTCGGAATGACACGTCGTGTCCAAGGATAAAGGGCTATTAAGTTGGGTTTTTTTCGCGTAGGTGGGGCATTTGTCATGTGGGTTGTAGAGCAGGGGCTGTTTCTGTGACGTCAGCGGTTGGTATTACTTCAGCATTTGCTCTTAAACGAGACGATAATTTATTAACAGTTGTGATAAGTTTTAAATACAGGATAAACCAAGAATACTTGAACTTCTCTCGTTATAAAAAACCTAAATATAAATTGATTCAGCTTTTACAAACTCGCTTTAACCATCTTACATATACATTTCCGCCAGTGATTTTAAACAATAAGACATTAGCTTATTTTAAAGTTTTGTTAGTTCTGCACATAAGTTACGAACCGAGTTTAATAATAATTGATTAACTATTCAAAATTATTATACAAATCCAATTTAATAAAGAAAGACGTTTTAAGAGTAAAATAAGATCTATTTTCGCATCACTGGTTACCGTTACAGCTTACCGTTGTCTATAAATTATATAAATAAAAACACAGCGGTTTCGTGACATCATATAAAATTTGTTAAGTCTGTAACAATATTTTAGCAGGAAGTAACGGTTTTCTTAAAAAAACATCATTAAAAAAATTACTTGCTATAATAAACAAAGAGGTCATGATCTGTATGAACGATAAGTAAATTAACGAAAACATATGCTAACGCAGTACATTGATAACACTGAACTAGCGACTATATCGTAGAGCGGGTTTTTTTTTTTCATAAACCGCATATTAAATAAAAAGATGCCAATTAAACGGCTCCGGCACACAATTACTGGCGTCTGTGGACTAGTTAAATCAGTTAATAAAGTGGTATGAAAATGATTCTGTATCAATAATCTAATTATCTATGATCTTCGCGGGCGGAGTAAATCTTCTTAAAAGATACCTTGCTTCTGGGGGGAAGACAACGTTATATGGAGCTACTACCTACTAAAATCACATCGATGGTCTCCTTCACTGCATCACGGGCTCCGGAATCTCCTACGTAACACACCTGTGCCACGCTACACTCTGGCTAGAACATCCCACGGAAGTGTAAAGCCCTCCTTAGCACCCACGCTGTGCTACGGCAAATACAAGACAACAACGATGTCCTTCCAAGGTCCGGTTATTGAGCTCTGAGGGCCCTCACCCTCAAGGCTCACGAACCCGAGAACCCTTTTAGTCGCCTTGTACGACAGGCAGGGAATACCTTAGTCCTATTCTTAAGAGCCCGAGACTACAGGGCTGAATGTAATGATCTTAGCTCGCTAGATTCCTGATCTGCCAAATCTGAGTACTATAACTACAAGTCGACATTAATTAAAATAATATTTAAACAATAACAAGTAAGAATTTTTAAAATAAAAAAAAACTATCTAGAGTACAACTCGTAGAAAGCTGATAATTGAAATAGCTGATTGTTTTTTTTACGTGGCAAATAAAAAAAAAATAGGAATAAAATGGTGCGTGAAAGCAACGATACCACAGAAAGGGTATACTATTGAAATTATTGTGAGGCCGATTGAATGATGATGATGCTGATACAAAAATATAATTGAAATGATATTTTTGTATCGTCCTATTAAAGCCAAAGTAAATTACAGCTGAAATTAGTAGATTTTGAAATGATAATCAGGAAAAAATTTATTAGATTTTACAAACATACAATATAATTGCTATTATTCTAGTGTGTAACTTACTGGTGGTGGTGGAACCAGTCCGGATAACTACAATCCCCATATTGTATATCTGCCATTACAACGGCATCGCTGTGTTTAATCTATCAACGTATTATATCAAGAATTTTTTCTCCAATTCAACGGTGGTAGGTCTCTGTTGCCGGAAACCGTCTAGGCGAGTACCACAGCTCATATTTCTGCCGCCAAACAGTAGTGTGCCAAACATTAATGTCCCAGATTGAAGGACGTTGTAGCTATTGAAATTACTGGAGGTAACCAAAGTCAACATCAAGGCGACAAGCACAATATGGTGCGGTGTATATCATCCTAACTAGCGCTACATTATTATGAATATACTTATTATCAGGTGAACGTCTCGCTCGTCTCGATGCTTTGATAAAAACAAGCCTAATGTACATAAAAAAAATAACCCTACCCTTAAGTTATACTACAAAGCTTATTTTTTGATAGAGATAAGACATTCAAAACTTAAATTATGTAAATATATAATGTACTTTGGAATAGCTATAACATATTTCAAAGCTACAGCAGGAATAGAACGACAAGGTATAATATTTGATAGCGCGAATGATGTACAATTAGAATTTATAATTTCCGGGATACGGTGAATGGGTCAGCGCACTTAACCATCATTGAGAAAATCCCGACTTAACAGCAGGCGGCACGGTACCCATGTAGGGGGGACAATAAAACAGTAACCTACCGATTGATATCATACATATACATTTAACCCTTAAGACCTCATACGCTTTTTTCATTTTTCGAAAGATAAAGACGAGATTTCATCTGATGGATTACCATCAGGTGAACTCGCGTATCAACGCTTGTCTATAATGTGGTGCTAGTTAGGATGATATACACAGCTCACAGATCACATTATGCTCATCGCCTTAGGACATAAAACATTAAGACTCGGTACATATGTAATTTTACTAGCTACAACACCCTTCAAATCGGAACACTGTAAAGTTTGCACGTTACTGTCGATAGAAATAGGAGCTCCTGTGGTATCTCTATTTAGACGGACTCCGGCAACAGAGACTTACCACCGCTGCGACTTTTTCTGCCGCCAAACAGTACTCTGCAAACATTACTGTGTTCCGGTTTGAAGGGCACTGCTGTAGCTAGTGTAATTACTGGTGTATCGAGACGCAACATCTTATGTCTCACGCGACGAACGCAATGTGGTGCAGTGTACCCATCACAACTATCGCTACATCGTTATGTGCGGGCGTATCAATTACCATCAGGTGTACGTTCCGCTCGTCTCGTAATTATATAAAAAAAACATTATATTAAAACAAACGTGTAAGTGAAAAACAATAAATATTTATAAATTGTTAGATTTTAATTGTGTAACACGCATTTAAGCATTAAGTTATATTGTTATTGTTATAGCAATCGTGACAGGACAAACGTCAAGCGTGTTTATGTATTACCAAAGTAATAGAAAGGATGATGTATAAATATGTATGTAATACATAAAACATTTAAATTGAACATCAATATTTATAACATATCTCTTACGTTTCATATTCAATCATTAAATCTTTTAATTATCAAATTTTAGGTTAGTCATTAAAATTAAAAGGGATACTTTAGAAGTTTTAGACTTCTTCAACTTATATTGAACTAGCTGTTCCGCGCCTGCTTTGCTGGCTGACGCTCCCGCAACTCTCTTTGGAGAAAATTTTTTTTAAAATCCGTTCTTAGCTGATCTATACCCTTTAAATAAAATATTTTTACCAAATTTCAAATCTAGGTCTAGGATATATTGTGATGAATGAACTTAGGTGGAAATCTGTATTCATAAATGTATTCAGATAAGTATTATATAAAGTTATTGATGCGAATTAGACTGACGCAATTGATTAATTTATAAGCGATTTTCATTATTAATTTCTAGACTAAATAAAAAAAAATAAAGAGCAAACAGGACACAAGTTTGTAAGTAGCCAAAATTCACTCAATGAATTCTTTTTTTTAAGCCAATATTAAATATTTAATGGAACTAAACTTTATTGAAATTTATTATGGAAAATTATATTGTGGATTATTTCAACGATTACATGTATCAATTTTTTTTGTTTTCCGGGGCGAAACCTTGGAAAGATATCTTGCCTTTGGAAGAAAGTCAGGATTATGAGAGATACTTACTCACTAAAACCTCCTCAGTGTCTATGTCTATGTGCATTTGAAGACACCCCAATATCTCTTACAGAACACACCGTTGCCCTCCTACACATTGTTTTAGCACGTCTCAAGGAAGAGCTAAACCCTCCTTAGGACCATCGATCATGTCCGGTAAGCAGAAAACGTTAAAGGCCCTTACACTCAAGGCCCACGAAACCCATGGACCGTTTTACGACAGAACTAACATTGATAGATCTAGAGATGAGATGAATCGCTAGACTTTTGAAATTAAAAAAATAAACATCGCAATTTCAATACATTTGGTTGGGTACTAAGATTGGCTTGGGCACCCATTAACATTTAAATAAAATAACATACCGAGCAAACCATTTAAAAGATTTCAAGATAGAGTGATCTCATTCTGTGTAGATTGGATTTTAAGTAATAATTAAAGAAGCTGTAGACATCAGGATGTAACTAAGACATCAGGATATCTATTACCTCAGTCCTGTAACCGCGGCTGCTACAAACCGGTCGAAAAGACAGGGTAATAAATAATTAAGTAAACGTTGTGAATTAAACAGTTTAGTTTTATTAAAATCATAACTTTATGGAGTTTCATAACAAAAGTCTACAGTGTAAAAAGCGCTAATGGCGGAAATACTAGATCCCTTAAAGCCTAGTACATTGATAAGTAATGGAACGCCATGATTTGATTGATACGGCGTCGCCGCGACGCCTCCAACTATGCACGAGGAAGTGTTCTAGACATATTTCTATGTCTTCATTATTTAACAGCCGGTATTCGTAATTGAGCTTCGACGCGGTTCACCACTTAATTAGTGTCGCTATTTAAATATCTTATCCTGACCATCATTAACTGACAACGTCAATAACAACAGTCTGTTTTTTCCTCAACGTTGATTGGTAATTAGCAATTTATTAAGATAACTTCGTAGACTAAATATGTAAATAGAATCTCTTTATCTTTTTACAGTGTACGTCACTTAGATAGCGATTTTTAACATACATTTTACATACAACATACACTTCTAATTAATGTAATTACTTGGTCTAATTTCACTGTATGTTAAAGCCATTATCGCAATACACTAACAATAATAAACATCACTAAGCGTAGTCACGAAAATACTTGCGTCAGTGTTATCTGACAGATACACCAAAACTTTAAGAGCATGATAAAATCAAATATCATTATATATACTATGGGCTAACACTTGATTTTAATAACGCATGACAATGAGGCCTTGGGTAGCAAATCATGCGTATTCACCACAATATTTCGGCCCTCAATGTTGATATCCGGAACACAGAGATGATGCTACGGTGGGAAATATACAATATGAGGATAGTAGCCAACTAGGCGAATTTTAAAAATCCCTACTATTAAGCAAACCAAACAACATGAAGCTATTGATCCAGGGACCTCAGTGTTTTTAAGCAAACGGATAGCCTCTGCAGGATAGAGCCCCAGGAATGAAGCCTAATATAATATAGTCCTTTAGTTAAAAAGCTTTTGCAATGATATGGAAGAGATATTTTTAACGTTGCGTGAGTGTCCTTTAATTTCATGAAATAAAGTTAATACCTGATACATATACATAATAGAGAAATCTATTTGATTCTTATTGTAGCATAAACCATTCAACTAAGATATAAAAAATATGACAAAGCATATTCATTATTCGTCGTTTTGTTAATAACAATTTAAGAACGAACTAGCAACCAATAAAGTAAACAGCGGGCGCTGTTATATAAATAATGTCGTTATTAAGTGTATACCACTTGATAATGGTTCTATGTGGTAAAGTTATTTAATAACCGGTACTGATGTCCGTTGCCGATAAGACAACGTAACTTTAAGTTACGGACACACTCCGTAGCGCAAGTAGAAAGTTGAAGGCCTTATCTAGTGATCTGGAGAATCAGTTTTAGTATTTAAGAGTAGATATTTAATGTTGAAGTTGTGGGTCGAACACAGCGCCGCTTATAAGTTGAACCAAGTTAAGCCAAGTAGAATAGCGAAATTTTTTATGTAAACGTTTACAATAAAAACTGGTCTTTTGTGAGCAATTTCTAATTTACCATTCTTAATTACGTCTTCTTGATGTTTGATAACAGACATATTGCTCTGGAGATGAATTGGTTAGGTTCAACATCTATTGATAAGTCTCTGTTACCGGAGAGAAGATAATAAAATTACTGGAGTAACGAGATTTACATCATGTCTCCAGGTGACGAGTGTAATGTGGTGCAGATTGTATACCATGCTTATTAGCACCACGTTGTTATGGGCAGGCGTAGTCAAGTGAACGTCCCGCTCGTCTTGTTGCTTTGTTGAAAAAAAAAAACATTGAACATATTCTAAGATGAAATGATGATGATGTATTTCATATCTTCTTTAACATTATTTTGCCGTTTAAATTGGACCATTTTTTAAACATGTTTTCACTGATTTGTTAATTAATCTTAACAAATGTTATAGTTGAGTAGATTCAATGAATCTGTTTTTTTTTTATACAATTTAGCGATGAGAGGGGCGAGACGTTCACCTGATGATAAGCGCTACGCCTGTCCATAACAACGTGGCGCTTGTTAGAGTGTTATACATTGTATCACCATGCGCTCGTTGCTTGAGACATACCATGTTGAATCTCGTTACTCTAGTAATTACACCAACTACAACACTTTTCAAAATGAAATACGCAAACGTTTGCACACTACTGTGCAATAGGCGCTACAGTGGTACTTAGCTACACGGTGTCCGGCAACAGAGATCTATCATGAATAAAAAAAGTATCTGCTAAAAATATTCGTAAACAAAGGACTAAAGGAGAATTTATATTCAGAGAAAGAAATAATAAAAGCAAAACCTCTAGTATATTAATAATTTGCGCAATTTGCGAGGTATTTGGTGAAGTTGTAAATCAAAACAAGTCGATAGTAAAACCTGCCGGCGTCGCAGCGTCGCCGCCGTGGGCCGAACTTACAAATGCCATGTAATAGCGCGTTGCTTTCAAATCCGTGCACCTAAACACTTTTACAAATAACACCCAGTATTTACTGATTTAACAGCTGATAGTTTCACGCCGAAGTCCTTAATTACAAATATAATACATCAAGACCAATCTGATAAAGACTTTAAAAGGGGTAAGAAGCAAAATTGCGACTGAGTCGCAGTTTATTATATTACTTAATTGCTGTCTACATTATCTAAACAATCAAATGTTTTGGAAATATTTAATAGTGATACCGGTTAAAATGATAAGAAATCTAAAATAATTTAACCATTTTGACATTACTCAAAATAAAACGTAAAGTTATGTTTAGAAGTAAAAGCGAAATTTCATTTAACTATGACGTCATAATTTGATAACGTAATCATTTCCAATTACCTTATAATCTTTTGATATATTGATTCAATATTATTTCAAGTGTTGCTTGAAATATTTACTCAAGTGTCGATAATAAATATCATTTAACGCATAGTCGCTACTTCACTAACTTGATCGCAAGGTATATGGTAAAATTAAGATACTGTTAAAAAATGCCTTTTCGGTCATTTCATTGTAGGCGTTTTTTATGGTCGTCCGACAATTTCCAATAGCGATTCATTGTTGTATAAAAATCATAAAATGATCTACCGAAACGAGATTTTAAAGAAGATTTAAATCGGGATTGCATTTGCAACGAGGATCAAGTTATAGTGGAGACATCGAGTGACCAAAAGGTTTTATACGCGTGGGCGGATTGGCGTGTTGTTGAATGTGATAAAAATGAAACAAAATTGTTTCAATAAAAATATTCAATAACGTATTTTTTTTAATTACGCAAGGCAAAAGTGAATACCAAAAAATATATTTTTTATTCGACAAAACGAGCAAGACTTCGTCTTATGGTATGTGATACGCCCGTTCGTATCGTGGCGCTAGTTACGATATAGCACACATTGTGCTCATGGCTTTAAGACATAAGATGTTAAGTAAAGTTACCACAGTAATTTTACTAGCCACAACGCCCTTCAAACCAGTGTGTACTGTATAATATGTGTATATTTGTAACTATTTTAGCGCGAAAATTACGCGCTGCTGTGGTAGTTATCTAGACGGTCTCCGACAACAGACACCAAGCAATAATATTTAATATAATTTGAAATCATCGTATGTATTCCGTTGAAAAGATAACAAATCAAAAAAAAATCATTAAATAAACACAACAACACAATACAATCATTTTATTTAATTTGACGTACAAAAAAACTGTCTATAAGATTTGTTATTAAGAATTCAGTAAAACTTGATGAAAACATTTTTCGCTGTCGGATGTTTACAAAGTCGTTAGGAAGTATAAGCGAAGTTTGAGTTAAATTGTTAGCATATTTTAATTATTTCACCAATTCACAGTGGAGTTACAGACTTTATATTCAGTTTTTTTTTTCTACGCTTTTTGAGATTTTTAGTCTCTGTTGACTTTTAGATATGCAACAAGCCGGACTATAAAAATTGTTATTATATTCATATTCTAAAACGGCTGTGTAGTATCCAGTTTCGGATACCATTACAACTAAGAATCATCATTTTATGCAAGTCCTTGGGGAACTTTTCCCAAAGGCCTACAGAATTGGGTTGTACAGCCGGGGTGTGATAAGGTATCTCTTGAATGAATAGCGCGCTTATGATACCTATGGCTAAAGGCATCCATAATCGGTAACTGCTTACTATAAGGCTATTTTCCACCACAGTGGTATAAAAATAAATTCTAAATGAAAATAATACAGCGCCGATGAGGCGTTGTGAATTTGAGACACGTATACCGTTTACACCGCCCTGTTTATTTTAAATAAGGTTTCGCTAAGTAAAAGCAAGCCCGGTGGATTTCTGGGCCCGCTGAGCCGAATGAAAAATTAAGACATTTTTTGTCCGACTTTATTTCCCCTTCGGGCATTGGAGAAGTTAGGACGGAAAATAATTATTGTTTTCTTTGTTGTGCATTGCATCTACTTTGTGGTCGGTTGAAGCGACTCAATTCTTTTCTTTTGTCCAGATTTGTATTATCATTATAATGAAAGCTAAACTATATCTGGATAAGTAATTTTTTAATATCATTACTGCTAAAGTAATGAGAAAAAAATTTAAATTCTTGTAATACAAATATTACATGGTTAATGTTAAAAATTATAAGTGTAGTGCGAAGCTATCGTTTACTATCAGCATATCGGGTTGGTCGGATCAGTTAGTTGCTTCAAGGAATGGATGCAAATCCTCTTATTAATGATAGTGAAAGCCTAATGAAATCGCGTACGTATTTAACGAACCAATTTATGACACTCTATAAACAATTCACAATCAGTTTAGATACAATCAAACTAAATAGAAATCGGAGTCGTTGTTAAACGGAAACAAAATAGGCAGCCGGGGGCTCACTAGGTGTGGTTGATTGAATTAGCGATAACAAGATGTTCATTCCGGCGGCCCGAATGCGAATAGATTCCTCGGCGATCAGTCACGAGCGCCGCGGACGTTTACCCTCTGCCCCATTAATTATTCAACGTCAATTCCACGGGAATCAGGGTTGGGAGAAGCGTAACCAAATTAAAATTATGATGTTCTGAAACAATCGGGGCGCCTTCAAAATGAATTCATTTTGAACAAAACTATAGCAATTAATTTAAATGGGTATATCAAAGATGACAATTTACACAAGACTGCCTTTTTAAGCATAGAGGTTATCCTCCTGATAATACAGAGATTTGATTCTGGGACCACAAAATATTGAGTTTGGATGATGTTAGCATTTTTAAAAAAGAATTTGACAACCTCTCTACCGTCATATTGTAAAAGAGTGACTATAACGGAACTGCTGTGTTCAAACTATCAACGATAGAGGAGCAAGAAAATTTTACGTAATCTACACTATATCATCTTCGGCCTTACTCTTACTTAAAATTGTTACGTTATAGTGAAGTTTTTTAGAGAATACTTTATTGAAAAACAAGCAGTGTGGACATTTTATTATCAACAACAATTATCAACATCAGCCTCTAGACGTCCATTGCTGGACAGATGCCTCCAACAAAGATTTCCACTGTATGTGGTTCATATGGAGGGATCTGAGCCATTTCCCACCACGCTGGTCCAATGCGGGTTGGTGGGAGCCAGAGCATCGTTTGTTGATTAGCAGGGTGCATCACGAGCAGGTGAGGTTGGCATGGATCCCGTGAGTTGTTGTGTGGGACCCCTTACACTCGTGTGGGGAACATTTTTTGCTACTATCAAAAAAGGAAGTACCAAGTGAACATCCACATAACACCTTTTGACTCTAAAATCAAGAACAATACTCCTTAAAGTTTGCAAATAAACCATAACTCTCGTTTTGCAGTGTTAAAAAGCGCGATGAAGAGGCGATTTCCCTTGGGCACAAAGGAATCGATAGCTATTGTGTCTCCCCCTTCGACATTAAATTATAGGGGGTGCGTTAGGAGTTACCAGCGACATCTGCCAAGTAGATCGGGTTTACCTTTTATCAATATTTGCCTATTTGATTCTTGAATAATGTGTGTGCCGAAAGAAAATTGAGTTTGTCGAAAATCACATTCCTGAATTCTGTACCATGGTTTTTTTACTGTGTCAGTGTAAAGGAACGCGAAATGTATTGATATGTAGTATACAAACAGAAATGTATATAAGTTTTAAATTTTCTGTTTTAATATTTAATCATTCCGCATTTTGTATAAAATATTAGGTCCTTACATATGAAATTGGCGTTGTGTACGGGAGGAATAAACTCAATTTTTTTTTGTAAAATATATTTAATTAATCAAAATATTCACCTTTGTTATCTATGCTTGTTTATGCCAATAAAGACCAATAACACCTGGCAAGTAGCACTAGTACTGCCAACCTTTGGACAGTTAAATGGCTATTCTTGAAGATCAACAAAATGAATTGATTTAGAAAAACCGCAGGTAACAATTAAATTCGCAAAATATTTTTTTTTACTTTTTACTATACGCAAAATATTTGCGTATAGTAAAAACTTGGACACGAAACAATTAGTGGAAAATTGTTAATCATCACCATTTAACACATTGAAATTTCACTGGAACAGTCAAATGAGTAATTTGACTGTTCCCGTAATATTAAGTATTAAAAATATAATTGTGTATACTTTACTGCGGGAATACCACAAGGTCATATATAATAAAGCGGCGTTTCGAGCGCCAGCGCGAAATTATTACGGTACGATTCTGTTCTTAATGACTTAATCATGTATGTTCTCGTTTTAATTATCTCGATTACCAAAGGCCATATAGGACCAACAATGTTACATGAGCAAAGAAAATATTCCATTCTAGGCCGGACCATTTAAATATTTTGAAATTTAATTTAAGTATAAAGTCAGCGATTCTGACAGTCTGGTGATATTCGCGGGAACCGACTGGATGCGAGCAACAAAAAATAGGGGAGGTCTATGTCCAGCAGGGGACATCTATCGGCTGGTGATGATAAAATTAGCGAAAGGTTTAAAAATAAAAAAATCGTTCTATAAAGAATACCGTTTAACAAAAATTTATTTATACAAACGAACAAGCATATACAAAATGTTTAATATCTTTATTACTTATCTATTTACAGAAGCCGTAGAATTCAACTTTAAGCTATTTTTACTATACTTCAATATGTTGACTATATCAGAAATGAGGACATCTGCGGAAGAACCACGGTCACCGACATAGCCCTACAAGTCGCGAAGCTGAAGTGGCAATGTGCGAGACACATAGTTCGTAGAACCGATGGACGTTGGGAGTCTAAAAGTGGTCGAATGGCTACCTCGCACCAGAATTACTAAGGAAGAAAGCACTTGGTGGACCGACGACACAAAGAATTGTTAGGAGCCATTGGACTCAAACAGTACAAACCATACCATGCATTGTATACAAGATACCTATGTCCAGCAGTGGACGTCCATAGATTGGAATGTTGATTATGATGAAATGATACTATACTTAGTTTATGTATTCAAAATAGTCTTTTTTTAATTATAGACATGAGGAGACGGGCGGGACGTTCACCTGATACGTTTACCCATGTCAACGTGGCACTAGTTATACACTGCATTACATCGTGCTCATCGCTTTCAAAAATAAGATGTTGAGTCTCGTTACCCCAGTAATTAAGTGTAATTACTGGGGTACCGCTGTAGCTAGTGAGCTACAGCGCCCTTCAATCTGGAACACTGTAATGTTTGAACACTACTATTTGTCGGCTGCAATAGGCGCTGCAGTGGTACCTTCTTAGACGGATTTTGGTAAGAGAGACCTACCACCAGTAAGTTTTAAATGTTTAAAAAGGGCGTAACAAATTGAATAAAATGTTATAGAGTAACATTGTAACATATTAATATAAGAAGATAAATATTTCTTGAAGGTAGAGAGGGATTTTATTATCAGTAAATACTTGATAATTGGTAATTGCTAACTGTTTTTATTACATGGTGTTTATTAAAGACAATTGTTGTTTTCTTTATGAGAGAAAACCAGTTTCCGGTAACAAAACAAATTTGCCAGCCGGTACCGGGAGAGGAGATTCTAATTATATCTCAATACTGAAAAGTACGTAATATAATATTGTACTGGAATTTTAGACAAATACAAACATTCTTATGTTCTCTTGAACACTGCTTAATATTTTCGTTGGTCATTATAAATTACAGCCAAAGGACTGTTGCTGTAAATGGCTTACTGGTGGTAGATCTCTTTTTTTCTCACTTTAAAGCGGTTGGTCTCTGTTGCCGATGACCGTTTGGGTAGGTTACCACCGCAGCTCCTATATCTGCTGTCAAACAGTAGTTTGCTAACATAACTGTATGCCGGTTTGAACAGTGTTGTAACTTTTGATATTACTGTAGGTAATGAGACTTAACATCTTGTGTTAAGACGGAGAGAACGATGCGGTGCTGTATATATGATACTAACGAGCGCCACGTTGTATAGGAAACGCCTGCCCATACCTTCGGTCAGGTGACCGATCGGCTGCTTTCGTCGCTTCCTTGAATAAAAAAAAAAACTATCAAATGCAATAACAAAAGGAAAATGGCCAATTACTTATATCATTGTTATAAAATATAGTAATAATTAGACGTCTAAGTTATCGATCATTACAGGGCTTCACAGTGGTGCATTATTAACAAATTTTAGAAATCTTTGAAAAATATTAACAGTACAAAGAAAATATCGTTTCAATAATAAATATTCATATCACATATAACAACAATTGGAACATGACAAACCATTTTCGCAATGCATATGCATTAACTAATAGCTGTAAAGAAACATTATTTTATATGCTGGTAGGTTACAGTATTGCGAGACAGATATACGTTAGCGTATAAAAAAAATGTTATTAGACCCTATTGCATGAACGGCACAAATACGGCGATAATGATCCAAAATTGGTTTTTAATATCCATAAAGATTAAATAATCATATTTTTTTAAATAAACAATGAAAGCTTTTGTAATTCTCAAGACGTTTTAAGCGATGCTGATTATGGATATCACTTCCTTTCATTGATATTATTTGAATGGTACAATGAAAGCTACACATACGTACAAATACAGATGTACTAACGATAATACGATTAAACGATGAATCTACGAGATGTTCACCTGATGGTAAGTGTTAAGCCTGCCTATAACAACGTGATGTTACTCAGGACAATATACACAACACCATATTGTCTTCGTCATCTTGGGATATTAGATATTAATTCTCCTTATCTACCCCAGAAATTTCACTAGCTCCAACGTCATTGAAACCGGAACATCGTTATATTTATACAATATTGTTCGGCGGTAAAAGTAGGAGCTGCGGCGGTACCTATCTAGACGGTCTTCGGAATACATTCATACATTTTGTATGGAAGGTTGTTTCGTTGTCGTTCCGGCGCTACAATGCTGTGTCCCGGGGTTTAAAGGGTGCAGAAACTATTACTGGGGCGATGGGATTAAACAGGTTATGTCCCAAGGCGACGAGTATGATGATATATATATCATCCTAACTATAGCCATATTGCTATAGTCAAATTTTACTCACTACAAGTTAAAGGTCTCGCTTGTCTCATCACTGTCATAAAGAAAAAACTCTGATAGCGCGTTCTTATTAATATGTACAGCAGAATATCCTACGTCATTAACTGCAATAGAGAGACGTATCTTAATAACCGCTTTAACGATTAAAGAAAATTAATACTGATAATAATTACAGCAGGAGTTACAAATCTCGTTGCATATTCGCCATAAAATCAGTTGTTAAATTGTTCAATCAGATTCGTGAATGGTTAGCTCGCAGTTGTAAAACGATGTAAATAATGGCGGCTACGATATTAAAAGACCGTTTGTAAAACCTATTATATTTTAATTGAAAACTCTGTATCGCGTTGGATGTGGGTTCTCAGAGGATCTACAACATTCAACCTTAACTGTTGATAGAACATAAAAACTGATGTATCCCATATTGAAGTTTCCAACGTCTGCGGTGAGATGTTTTAAAATGACATTATTAATAGCGGAGAGATTCATCTCCCTATTCGATTATGACTTAATCACAACGCCGTCACTAGTTAATTGATTTTCAACCTATGAAAATTGGAAAATTTCAATACGCATACTATTTCGTTTATTTTTATATATGCATACTAAGGTATAACTTTCTTCGGTGATCCAATTTTATTTGATTTTTTTGATGGATAGAGTAATAAAAATTAAAAAAAAAATTCTAACTCTAAAAGTGATTAAAAATGTATTAACAAAGTTCAAAATTAAAACTTTATTAACGATAGTAATTTTTTTACGAAATTTATTTTCAATTTCTAGTTCTAATATATGATTGGTGAGAGCAACAATCTAGTAAATTTGGAAAATAATAAAAGTAATATTTTGTACCCAAAGCTTTGATTTACATACAAAATATTCAAGTTACAATAACCTGATTATCTATGGGTCGGACTTTGTGACAATATTGACTTATATATTCAAGATAAGGATAACTAACGACGTATTTTAAATGTTAATTTGTACCAACCACACATCGCTGCTATAAATTGAGGCTTTTATATGATCATAGGCTATAAACAAAAACTTATCTGTTCGCTTTGAATTAGTTTGCGATGTCAGACTGTCAGGTTTGGGGTCAGTGAAGTTGTGTAACATATCTGTAATTATTTAAAGTAATAATTATAAACATTAGTTAAAAATGAACTCTAGAAATAAACTAAAAAGTTTGATTAAACCGACGTTATATTAATATTTTAATAATCAATGAATTATGGTTTAATAATATTTCTTTTAATTGTAAATTCTATTACATGGACGGTTGGTATGGTATGGTTACATAAGAAGACGCTCGCCTGACTACGTTAGCAACTTGGCAGTGCAGATTTACCTTCCTGATCAAAGATCCACAGGCAGACCAAAAACAAGGAGGAAAAATGAAGTGTCAAGAGACATGCGTGTGTGTCAAGTGACTGATTACTATGTCGAGAACAGAGCGAAGTGGAGAAGAAAAATTTAAGAAAGTTGATCCCACAGCTATATCCAATAATGGTTAGGAAGAGAGAGTAAGTTTTAATACATGGCCCGCTATTTCAAAATTATTAAAGAAAAAATAGTAACAGTGTTATATCCAGATCATAAACACTTAGCTCACATCTTTCATTATCTCTTCAGAAACATCTAACATCAACAATAATAACTAAGTTAACTATATGTTAGAAAATGGCTGTTATAAAGATCGCAAATTAAATACACGATACATTGTAACATTATGGAACAAAAGCATATATCTATGTAAGTATTGAAACAAAACCGGCGCCCTAACCGAACATCTAAGAGAAACACTCATATCTTACTTGATTGCACATTAAGCAGTACAATGGCCAGAAACTATTTCTCCAATGTTCCTCACATGTATGGAGAAAGCAGTTTTTGATATCTTTCCGTACATTATTCGGCAGTCGCACCACATTAGGTATATACCCGGGGAATCATCCGGGGTAGGGGAAGTCGGAAAACCGTTCCCTTCGGTAAGAGATAGACCAGGATTACCGACATTAGGAACATTCGTGCCAAACAAAGACGCTAATAAAATAGCTTTCGTATGTCATGTAATCACATAAGCCGGCGTATTATATCCGATTTGTATTCAATTAGTCTTACTAATCATACTTTCTCAATTTACCATTTGTATTTAGATAAATATTATATTATTTTTCACATTCAATCGGAAATGCTCGAATGGTATCTGTAGCCGGAGGACAGTAAAGTACAACGTCCACTAAACAGTCGCTAAGCAATATTTATTAATTTATAAAACATGTCCTTACCACTTACGTGACTGGAATCCTTTAATGCGGTAGGGTATTACATCTAATGTTTCAAGACAACGATCACAGTGCGGTGTTGTGTGTATTATGTATTAACTGACGCCACGTTGTTTGTGACCAGGCACATAAATTTACCATCACCCGAATTTTCAGCATTGATTCTAGATTGTTCGCTATTATTGTAGATATACACACACATATATAATTGCAGAAGTACTACAGAAACTAATGGTAAGAATTTCGATACAATGGCTAGGGCCGACTGCTAAGAAATAATCTAAGTAAAGACATTTATTGAAATGTTTTAATTATTTTTTTATGACATTTGTACGATAAGTTGTTGATAAATAAACAGCCTAATTAATGTTCCCACTGCTGGTGCTTGGGGCCTTCTCTCAAATTATCATTATAAATATGTCGGAGAATGCGGGTAGGGACATCAAAGTAAACAGCTCTCAGGTTGGCGCAGTCCTGGTTATCTGTTGAACGCTATCTTGAAACGTCGTGGGAAGAATAAGGGAGCCCTCTCATATCAGTATAAAGTATAAGAAATCAACGAGGTGTAGTTAATGTTTTAAAATTCAATCGCAAAAGCCAGCAAAAAATACGTACGCATTATTAGAGTTTGGATATCTATTTATTTATATTTATCATTAAAAGTTTTCAAGATGATTTAAACAATTTCAAGATTTTTTCGATCCTTAGTTATTTTTTTTTTAAACCACTTAAAAATTAGTGCAAATCATATTTTAAAAGTAGGACACAATAGGTATTTATGAAAGGCTTGTTTATAATATCTCTGTAGTAATATTATATAGTGCCGCAACAATATAATACTACCGCAATGCGGTTTGCGTAATAAAGATTGAAATCGCTTCCGCTTGTAACACGCACCGCGAACGGACCTTGTATCCGGCGCCTGTCTACCGTACGAGAGATAAAACGGATAGTACATATATTTACTATAATAACAGTGATCACATAGTCGGGGATCAGGTGCGGTATGTCTGATCCGTTGCTGGACGATAATAGGCGATAAATTTGACGCAAACGGACCACTCTGACCCGAATACCGAAACAATAGTACCACTTTGTGCAATTGTTTCTATCAGGTGAACTATAGTTACTTTCATTGTTTCAATATTGTAATAAATGCATATTTCATTACTACTTGGAATGAATAGTATTAAATGACATTCATAAGTAACATCTGTCTATATCTATCTACATAAGAAAGGAGTTGTACTCTTTTGATACAAATGATAATAATGATCTTCATAATTTCAACTTATCGCAGTTCACTACACACAATACATATGTCCTCTCAATTTACTTTTAGCTGTATCTAATGGTTCCCTGCGATCTTCATCATGTCATCAGGCGACATTGAGCTAGTATCCATGGTCTCCACACAAGGACCTTTCTTCCCCATTAGCCATTCGATCGATCGCAGCATCACTATGTAGCCCGCCCATTGCCGCTTCATTATAAAAATAGTATACTATTAAATTAAAATTTTTATAAACAATTAATACTCGAATTTAACATTTATTTCGAGTATTATCAGTTGCAGCTTCCTAAAGAAATACATCTACCCAAAAACATTTCGCAGATACTAAAAGGCGATTTAATGAAGTTAGTTTAGAATGTTACAATGTGGACTTTATGTATTTAGTATACAAGGTTCTTTCTACCATTCATATAAATTTATTTAAATCTACAACCAATACAAGTTTTGTAATAAATTGACGATGAATTGAAACCTTGATGTGTTTCAATTACACACAAACCACACGATCAATAATGGCACCATGAAATACATTGGTTGGAATAGTACTTTGGATATTATAAAGCACAATGCCGTAATTTTAAAAGAAATCCATTATAGATTACGAAAGCCCACTTGTGGTTATAAATTGGTACTAAATGCATTTACTTAACGATGATATGCTTATTTCATCATTGAGAAAATGTTTAAATGATTTATTCATTGAAAGTAGAGAGACAAAAGGTTTAATTGAAACTAACTACGACCGTAGTACAGAGGTTAATCGCTTTACTTATCTCTGATTTGATTCCGACGCCACTAGTAACTACCACATTCATATTGCAAATATGTCACCATAATAACATTTCTGTGGTCCGAACGTTAAATATTGAAAAATCATTGTTATGGTATAGTAATGAGTGAGAGAGATCGAGTATTCTCAGCTAGCAACTCCCATTTGGGGAAGCTTATGTGCAGTGATGGCGGACAACTTAATGAAGTGATAGTAATGTACCACCTACCGTCACATTGTCGTTTATATCATGTGAAAATGATGTTACGTTAGTAATTGTAGATTGAACAGTATTTAAAATCTTAGTTTAAATCAATGCTGTCATAAGGAAAAATTTGACTCACAGCGTCGATCGTTCGACAATAACTTACGCTGCAAACGAAACCTCTGGACTCTTCGAACAATCGGCGGTTACTTACCTGAAACAAAACAAGATCGTAAATTGGAAACTTATTCATAAATCAAACTTTAAGTGAAACGTCGGAGGCGTGGATGGCAGTTTAGTAAATTATTGGTTTCCATTCCATTTTAGAAGGGTATGGAATTCAGTTCCAGCACAATACAATATAACTACTACAATAGATCAAATACTCCATGCACGTCGCAACTCTTAATCTATTGTTAATATTGAACACGTGTATATAAAAAAAAATGGGAAATTAATATAAAACTACACTCTGTGTTTATAGTGTTAAAACTTAAAGCAACTATTAGGTAATAAAATATTTAATCCAGGCTAAATAGGTAAGGGGTAAAGGAAAATTAATAACATTTATGTGTATCTCTAAAAGAAATTGAGCACTAGGAATTGAGAATCAAGGAGAATGTTAATTGCACACAATCCTATTAGATTTTATGTCATGATTATCTCTATCAGCCGATAGATGCCCCCTGTTAGATAAAGGTCTCCACCAAAGATCTCTACTAAAATTGAACCTAAACTGCTTGCATCCAGCGATCCTTCACTAGATCATCGGTCCAACTTATGACGAAGTCTTCCAGCATTATTTCTGCTGACACGCAGTCGCCTGTATGTGGTAATAATATTTCACAATGGCATATATACTTAATTGTATTATGTTAATTAATTATTAAAAGCGAATACGTCTGCTATATAAATACACAGCATTTTATAACAAATTAATACAAAGTTACGTTTTACTATCAATTTTTTTTATGATATTTATTCATATATATTAACATGCTAGCGAGGGACTATGACAATCAAAGTAGTAAATTTCATATTCCAACGACGTGGGGTTTACTGCGTTTTAAAGCTGAACACTGAACCTTTCGGGACAGCGAAGGGTAAGGTACAAAGGGCCAGAGCGCGGGAACAATGCAGGTTATTGAAGGCACGGTTCGTAAAGGGCACACATTGAGCCCAGGAATAATAGGCTGCGGAGCCGCGCCCGGCTCGCCTCCAGAATTTTTAAGGTTTAACTTTTTTTTTTTGTGATCCTGCTTGACAAACAAATAAGTCCTTGAATGCGTTTAACGTTTAACCTTGAGATCGAATCGTTAACTCTGTAATGTGATTATGTTATAAAAATATAGGAATTACTATCATTACCGCAAGTTATAATAATTATACGATATTTTTTATAGCTATATGTGGAGAAAATCTCTGCACTGCTCCCACAGGAACAAAGGTTATGTGGGACTAAAATCATTCAATTCACCCACCCATCAACATTTTATAGAAGAGTCAATGGTTTTGCACTCAGCTACTCCTCTCTCTCCTCTCCGGGTTCGGATATATATTTATATATATATAACTTTCCTTATACGACCTATAATTACCAAGGGTGATTTACCCGCCATTTACCCTGAAACTGTAATAGAGGCCATGGGGATAAATCATATATAATAAAGCTTTAATTTAGGCGCCTTATTTACGTCTCAAAAAAAATATATCACTTTACGATCTTTACTTTTACTAGGAAAGTATTTCCACTAAACATAGTTGCTAAGTAAAAACTGAATTGTAAAGAGAGCCAACATAAAAGTCTTCAGGAGAATTTTTTTGCTTAGAAACGAAATATAGGATTCAAAGAATTAATACATGAGTGGGCCGCACAAATGCAAATTCCTCCGCAGGGCCGGGAGGGACGCTCCTGAGAGGTAACGCTATACCATTTTATAAATGTTTGCACGAATTCTTTGTGCCCGAAGTCTCACAAAAGGAGGAAATATTTTTGGAACGACAAAAGTGATCCTGAATGTATTAAAATGTTGACAACTTTTCGCTTTGGACGAGTCCAATTGTTGAAATGATGACGAATGAAATGGGAGGGTGACGGCGACATTGTTACGAAGATGTTGATTATAATATGCTCTTTCATTTAAGATGGCGAGGCCATGTCATTTTGAACATTAATTTTGATTTGCGAATCTTAAAATATTCCCTTTTGTTATATTAAATTGCAAACGTTGACGCAAGGTTTCAAGAAGCATTGTACGGTTTATCAGCTCTAAAATCGATCACTTAACACCAAGTGCATTTTTGATTGAATACCGGCCTAAACAAATTTAAGAAAATGTAAAATATGTATAAAATATCTTTCAACATTCAATCTTTGCTATTTGTGTTGTCTCGGACTCTAACCACACCTGATTGATGTCTTGGATTATTTTATAGCAATTTTGTTAGTGCTCCATCATTCTTTTATTGTAATATACATGAAATGTATAAATTATTTGAATTTATATGTTAATGATATGAATAATCTTTAAAAAACGAATTCAAAAATTTGCTAATATAATGTAAATAAAATATATATTAGGTCTTTACATACGAAATTAAGGTTTTGTCGTACTGACCACTTCGATCTCAAATATCTCTCCTCCTCGGTTAGGAATTCCAAATTCAAATTTATAAATTCGTTTAGCTGCTACATTTGAGTTTTGAAAACAGTCATTCATTGGTTTTTGCTTTATTATTTTTTCTTTGGCGTCGCTTATTACCGCACAATGGAAAACATGAAATATCAGTATGTTTACGAGTACGAGTTCTACCGTGGCACCAGTGCTGCAGAAACAGCTCGAAGGATAAATGATGTGTACCGCGCTGGTATCGCAAAAGAAAGCACGGTACGTTTTTGGTTTCAACGTTTTCGTTTTGGAAATTTCGACCTTCAGAAGCAACCCCGTGGACGGCCGGAAACCAAAGTGGAAAATGAAGAATTAAAAGGCTATTGTGGAAGCGGTTCCATCACAAAGCACTTCAGAGATAGGTGCAGGCTTCGGAGTAAGTGACAAAACTGTATTAATCCACTTGAAGCAAATCGGGAAAGTAAAAAAACTTGAACGATAGGTACCTCATGAATTGAGTGAATCGAACTTGCGAACACGCCTCGACTGCTGCTGTTGTGTTACTTTGCTCAACCGGCACAATAATAAAGGGATTTTAAATCGAATCATTACTTGTGATGAAAAGTGAATACTGTACGATAATCGGAAGCGCTCATCGCAATGTCTGAACCCTGGTGACCCAGCCAAATCCTGCTCTAAACGAAAATTGACTTAGAAAAAGTTACTTGTGAGTGTTTGGTGGACTAGCGCCGGTGTCTATTGTCAGCAACTGCAAACCATGAAGGAAGAACTAGCTGCTAAACAACCGAGATTGGTCCGCTCTAGGCCACTGCTGCTTCACGACAACGCAAGATCGTGCACTGCATAACAAACAACCACTAAGTTAGATGACAATTGGAATGTCTGCGACATCCACCGTATTCCCCGGAACTTGCCCAACAGATTACCATTTTTTCCTGAATTTGGACAACTTCTTACAAGGAAAAAAATTCAACTCCGATGCGGCAGTACAAACCGCCTTCAAAGATTTTATTGATTCTCGCCCCCTTGGTTTTTTTAGTAAAGGGATCAATGAACTTCCTATGAGATGGCAAAGGTGTATAGATAACAACGGTGCATACTTTGATTAAAAAAATATATTTTACAAAAAAAAATTGTTTTTATTTTCCTGCCGTACAAAACGCCAATTGCATATGTGAGGACCTAATATATATAATGAAAAGGGGTTTTCTTGAGTGCATATATCGACATAGGATCATGACCATTCGAGGCGCAATGTTTTGTAAATGTTTATAGACTATTTATGTTTTGAATTTCATAGATACTTCATCAATTTATTACTAGTTAACTGTTATAAAAATTTTCATATCGTATTATTTATGCGGTTGCTATAGTAACCGTTGTTATAGAAGACATTTGCGATTGCAGTTGTTCTCAAGGATTATTTCAGACATATTTCCAGTCTAATTTTATATTACGGCTATCAAGCGACCGGGACCAGCTATTGCGTGTATATATATACTGGGTGTTAGGAGACCGCTTCTGAAAACGAAGACAAACGATAGTACTAATGACACCTTTGATGATGGGACTTTGATGATCCTGATAAAAAAAAAACATATTTTTATAACGTTTTATTAGCATTATTTACGCTTCATCGTTCGATGATACGAGCATCAGCTGTTTTTGATTTTGTGTTTCATTGCTGGTTTATTTTTAGTGAAGTAATGTATTTTTATTTAAAGCGATCGTTTCACTTAGCTATACTAACATAATGGAGCGTAAATAATGCCAATAAAACGTTTTAATAATATGATTTTTTTAATCAAGATAGATTATTTTCTGTCCCATCATCAAAGGTGTCATTAGTACTATTGTCTGTCTACGTATATTATATATATTTATATATATATATACACACATATATATGTATACTAGTTGTATCCCGTGTATATATATATATATTGTTTTTTCACATAAGTGTAGAACAAAACTTATAAGCACCCATGATCGTAGGTTCATTGTAACTATTTATAACACTTAAAAAGCACTTTTAAACCCGTGAACGATGCTGATGATTGGAAAATAATAATTTTATAAAATAAGAACAACAACGCGTCCATTATTGTCTTCACAAGGCAAAAATCGAGTTGGGATAATGCATTATAAAATCGTCTTTATACCTTAAAGCATAGTGCTCAGATTACTATGAAAAGCAATATTTCATACTATGGTTAAATATTGTTCATAACAATCTCGCCGTTTACCACATTAAACTAATCTAAACGAATTACTTTCACAACAAAATTAAATTTTCAGTTCATAGCTAATTGATCTTTATATTATAGGAAAGTGATGTTTTTTACAGTATTTAGTATCGCGAAGCGATTTACTGATGACTACCTTTCTAAAGTTAACTATTACCTTCATAGGAATAAATATTATAGTTATTGTGATTTTGAAAAAACAATCTCAACTGGTGGTAGGTCTCTGTTGCTGAAGACCTTCTAGGTGGGTACCACAACAGCACCGATTTCTGCTGTCGAATTGTAGTGTGCAAATATCACTGTGTTCCGATTTGAAGGGCGCTGTCGCTATTGTAATTACTGTAGTGACGGAACTCAAAATCATGTCTCGGGCGACGAGAGAAATGTGGTGCAGTGCAGCATGTTGTTATGGGCAGGCTTATCACTTACAAACAAGTGAATGTCCGGCTCGTCTCGTCGCTTAATTTAATTAAAAGAAAGAGACGAAGACAATAGTCTGATTCTTGATATCACAAGCTGAAAGCATTACTGCTCAATTTTTGGAATAATTGCCATATTTGATATAAGGCTTTATCGAACACAGTGTGTTTGTAAATTCCAATAAAAGCTGCTGCTTCTTGTAGTTCTGCTTTACTTCGCCGCCTATTAGACATGACCAAAGTAAAAAAAAAGTGATCATTCTTATTAGCCTCCCTATGTAAAATAAGGTGAATATAAGAATAATAAGTGCAAACCATTTATCCATTACTCAAGCCAAGAGCGAGTTGGCGGTTCACGTGTGCGAAGATATTATTACAACGTCGGTTACATCATAATGTTTTCCTTCACCGAAAACTCAAGCACATTAAGGCACAAACCCCATCATGACCACCTTACAAATTGAGCTATGACAATTTCGTCTGCTTCACAGGATAAAAAAAGCATCCTTTATTAGATATTGCACTATAATTTACATGTTACATTACACTTTTAACATATAATTGCTAACTACTTGTGAAGAATTTCTTCACTTTTATGCAATCTTTTCAAAACATTACCATTTATATACTTATAAATCATTTGTATATAAAATTCTATCAAACAAATAAATGGCTTTAAATAGATATCTGAAGAGCATTCTTAGCAGATTAACAACGAAGGTAGAGAGCTTAATGTGGAATTAGTAGCCCCGGCAGAGGGTCTATGTCAAAGAAGATTGTACCAATGTTCCTTATAATTGTTATTGCAGAAATTTAATTAAGACCGATGTTAGGTTTCACTGCAGTAAAATTCATCAGTCAGAATTATTTGCCAAATTGTAGACAGTATGAAAATTAGATTTAAAATTTGCTTTGGACTTTATCAACATAATAGCATCATATTTAATTTTATTCTGGATTAAAACTGCTGCTAGTTTCTGAAATATGAGCCATTAGCCTAATGATTAAAATTAGAAATATTATATCTCAGTTCCAAATTCATTTATTTAACGATCTAGCAAAAGTTTTCACGTATTACTAAGGAATATTGAAATCTTTTAACAGTTTTCCTTCCGCGATCGCGATAACTTTCATAAAAAATATCCGCATATCAATACTAAAGAAGATAATCATAATTTGACTAATTTTTACTATTTTAAACAAATTTTTAATCTTAAATTCATAAGCTTTTATGAATTTTAAAAGATAAGATAATGCAAACTAAATGAAATTTCATTATAATAGTAAGAGCTAATCCGATAGTTCACGAAGCATTAAAGGCACATGGGATATACCATGTACCATCATTATCATCGGCGCCCCAATATCCATTGGTTCCGCGTTGCTTGAATCCACTGGGTTCCCGCGATTCTCACCAGATCTCTGGTCCACCTTGTGGCAGGCCTGTACCATGCATACATGAAGAGAAACCATGCTCGCCAACTTTAGTAGACAAAAAAAAATATTTTGGATAACGAAAATAGATAGAAGCTAAGATAATCGTGGCCAAAAAAATTTTTAATTTTTTTATGTAAACGTCATCAGCCTTTGTAAAAAGCTGCCATAAAAGAAATGATAAAATATTTGCATAATGCCGTCTAATCGTTCAATCTGCTCTCGTACATGGGTTGCGAGTGAGACGATATCGTGTCGGACGCGTGTCGTACGTGTAACGCGTGATAACCCGCGGCTACGTGACGGAGCCCCAATGACCCGGCAGTGGAAAAAGGTATGACAAATTATATACATCTACGTTTTAGTATATGCTAGAAAATGTTATATTTTTCGATTATAGTGGATTAATATTTCCTCTATCTAATATCATTTAACTTGTACCTTTTACAAAGTTAAAAGAAAAACGTAATTTTTTTTTCAATAAGCTACGAGACCAGCGGGAATTTCACCAGATGGTAAGTGGTACGCCCGCCCATAACAACACGACAATAATTAGAGTGATCTACACAGCACCAGATTGTACTCGTCACCTGAGACAAGACGCTAGGTCCTGTTAACTTAGTAATAACACTAACCACAGAGCCTTTCAAACCGTAACACAGTAATGTTAGTACTATAATTTTTGGCACCAGATGGAGGTACCTACTTAAATGGTTTCCGGCCACAGTGACCACCAGTAGTTATATTGGGAATTTAATTAAAAATTAACAATTAATTAATTTGGTTATACACTGCTACAGATAATGAAGTCATGGCCTGACGACATTTTCACGAAACAAACGCAGTCAAACAGGGGGATGATTTAACGAAACCTTGATTACTTTACCGCTTGAAGCGATTCTCGTACAATTCAATTGAATGAGATGACAGCGCGCGGGCGTAACTAATACGTTCCCTCAGGAAAGCAATTTCACTAAAAGACAGCAGCGACCGTCGCACAGCCGTTAATACTGAACGCTGAATAAACGCTGACAAACCGCGACCTCCCCTCTATATTAGACGTATTACTTCCACTACACAAAACCAGCGAGTGCCAGCGACAGACGCGGTGAGGGAACTCCATTAGTATCGATTTTTAGCAACTCGCATTGGTTTAACCATGATCTTTAAGTTGCTCGTTTAGAGAGGACAGTAGTACAAATAACAGACGCAGTAATGAAATCAAAACCAACTACGAAATCGTGGCTTAACCTAAAAAAAGGCTACGTATTAAATAGACATTCAAGCCTAAAAATCAATAGATTTTTTTTTGTGCGAGAAATTCAAGTTAAGTAATATTCCTGCTCATAATATTGTAGCGCTAATTAGAATGATTTACATAACGCCAGATTGTGATCAAGAGACATAACTCTTGTAACCAAAGCATTTTCACCAGCTACAACGCCCTTCATACCGAAACACAGTAACGTTTGCACACTACTGTTTGGTAGCGGAAATAGGAGTTGTAGATGATACCTAGACGGTCTCTAGCAACAGAGACTTACCACCAGTACGCGTAAACAATGCAAAAATAGATCCATATATATGAAAATGGTGTTTTGATGAACTTTGATCTGAAATGATCTTCCGTTTCAATAGGAATTCGAAATTCAAATTTGTTCCAAATTAAAGTTCGTGTATTTGTGTTTCGAGTTTAGTGATGAATTTGTTTTCGCGCCATGAAAACGCTGAGAGGAACTGCGATCGAAATGTCTCCGACACCCACAATACTCGGCGAACCTTTCTCCAAACAGATTACAACTTTTAGGGAATTTGGATAATATCTTGCAAGGAAAAAAATTCAATTCCGACAAGAAGGATTTTCTTTATTCTCGCAACTAAATTTTTTTCAGTAATAGAATGAACGAACTGTAAGATGGCGAAATTCCACAGACAATGGTTATACACTTTCGATTAATTAAATATACAATTTCATATATAATATATTTCTACCACAGTGAATACCGGGAATATGATTTGCCGTGTATCGTTCATACGAATGTGACCCTTGAAATTTTAACAGCTGCGTTTAAAATCGCCTAATCTTTGATTACAATTATTCTCCTCAGCAGGTTGTGAGCCGTATAATTATAAATCCGTGCGTGCCTCAAAAGGATGTCAACAACAAGAGAACAAGAAATGCCGGCAGCGTTCGTGAATTGCAACATTGTTCCGGCCAAGTACTGTCAGTCAAGTGATAGGAAATATAAACAAAAAATAAATTGTGTTAAAGTTATATGTATAACATCCTACATTTCTATGGTATAAGACAATTTCGTTTTAATATTTTTCGAGGCATCAATCGAGTTAAAAGTGACAGAGATTAAGTATCAGGAACTTAGTAATTATACTAATCCTAATTACTTTTTGTGACGTACAAATTAGCAATTGCATAATAAATTTTTTACAAGTTTAGGTATAATACATATAAAGCAACTAGATTGAATTAATTATTACACTAGAAAATACTTAAAAAGATTAACGATTTTAAACATATCTCTAATTTATGCAATGGAGTATTATTTAGATGTTCTAGATTTTATATTAGTCCGATAGGTTTAAGTTATTGGACTGTTTTTAATAAAAGCACTATAAATTGGACGAAGACGTGATTACAAAGAAAACTGTTATATATTATTAATAATTTGCCTTTATTATGTTAAACTTCTTATTAAATAGTACTAATTCATTTATGTTAATAACACCCATGGAATCGTTTGTATGCAACTTACATATGCCTTGCAGCCTACACAGCGTCAGTAACCGTTTACGACAGCAAACATTCAATGAGGAATAATACAGAATAATATGTTGTATATTGGAGTAATAAGGTCCGTGTTGCCCTAGCAGCCCCGCTAAGCAGCTAAGATCATGGGGGATATACTTACACGTATGCTCGTTAGTTTTCATAGATCGGTACGCAGAATGCTTTAGTACGCACGAATGCGGCGCAGGATGGTAAGATGTAGGCTTATTCGCGATAATACGCAGATAAAAGCTCCAGCGAAACCAAGAAGGGTACAACGCGAACGTTTAATTAGGTATGAAGCTGCGTGCCCCGACATATTTTGTTATGAAAAAAAATTAAAGCTTTTATATATCGTCTTTATTTTTTAGAATTACTGCGTTTTTTCGTATTGTGTATACAAAAGCAACAAACAAAACATGACAAGTATGTATTCCGTTAGAATTAAAATTATTATTGAATATTCTACTATAAAATCAACTGTTACTATTACATGCCTTTTAAATTATTAACTAAGTTGTATAACATTTAAAGGAAATTATAACAAGTTATTAATTAGTTAAAAGCAACATTGTTAATCCTATTATTGTTGGATATTAAGGTATTGTTAAAAGAATTCTAACACTATAACAATATTGAGAACTTTCCTAGCGTTCATCTTGCTTATTATTGGATATTCGTCCAACTGGGCGTTATTACCTCTGTATGTGTTGGCGACCGATGTACGACTTATACAATAATCCTTACCTAGGGGAAACATTATTACTTCAACCTTTGATGAATGTGAAACATGTTCTCTAAATTGTATGTAGCCTCGTAGACGATATTAATAAGCATCTAAGAACATCTAGAATTTAGGAAAATATGTATAACGAAAATGTCAAGAAAATTACAATTTATGTCGCAGGGAATTAAACAAATTTGTTTACTACTGTGTATTGTTTTAAAAGTTCATACTCTTCTAGCTCGTTTGGTAACACCTGATATAAACGACATATTTTGGTTTTTAATAAAAAAACTTTATTATATTAATACACAAAATGCTTAAAGGACGGATAAGTCACTTCAATGTTAGTTATGAGTACAATCGGTTTTATAAGCTGAGACCTCGCCTGAGACATCCGTAGCCAGATAATCGGCAGTTATCCAATAAATAATAGGAATCTGTTCCGATTTGGTTCAGTACATAAATCATGATGGATTGCAATGAGGCTTCGATTCATTATTCATCGCGTCGGTTAAATTTAACCCAATCAGAAATAGGATTTCAGTGAACTCGAACGATCGATCACTCTCTTTTATGTCAGTACAAACAATTACCTAATTTAAATAACAAGAAAGCGAAGTGAATTCGTGTAAGCGCGGTTTAATCGGATCTGTGGAGTAACTGAGCTTTCCTCGGCTATTTGTACCCGTCGCACCAATAATTAACTCGGACAGGGCACGAGCTGTGAACGGTTAACTGCCATTTAAATATAAGAATAATGTAAAATGTAACCGGATTCTTAGAGGTTAAGTGTAGCGTTTGTTTTGTTTTAATTCTTTGTTAATTAGCTGAGTTAAGTATAGTGCAGCGTTGCTCAACCTGTTAAGCGGTCGATAGCCTTTATATGATAGGGAGTTACGTTATTAGCCGTGAAGCCTTGATCACTCACATAATAGGAGGTTCTTCCAGCTGCCACCGAGAGCGCGCAGACAGCGGTGCAGCCGCGGCGTCGGGTTAGACGGCGCTCGTGGCAGGGGCATCCTCACATCGCCCTCTGAAGAGCTTCTGGCTAGCAGCGATGATCCTCTATCGCGTGATAAAGATCTACGTCTTCCGAACGGGGCCCCTCTCACTGTCGCGAACGTCTCCTCGCAAGTCACACTGAATGTATCCATTGGTATACCTTCATGTTCATCACGCCTGCTGCGTACAGAAAACGTTCTCCTAAAGCCGCTCGCCAGGCCTTCTATTGTTTTGCGCTTAGGTTTAGGAATTTCCTCTGAGCTGATTAGTGTAATGTTATCTAGGTCTTGTGGTTCGTAAGTTTTGTAAATTCGATGTTGTTCGATTCCGGAAAGATCTTCCATTCCACCGTGTCGATATCTCAGTGGTCTACCGCGGTCAATTACACCGAGTTCGTCGTAGCTCCTGTAAGTAGATGAGGCGCGTCTCGGGGCCGGTGGCCTTCCAGCTCTGTCTATGGTCATTTCGATTGATTCTTAGTTAACGAACACCTGATAAAAAAACGAAACGTTTAAGATTTTTGTTCTTAATTCTGTTTTGTATCTTTCGATCTGATCATCTCAGCTTGCGATCTTTGATATATAATATTACATCTGTTAATTTGTACATTTAAATAGAAATATGTCCTCTTAGTTATTATTTATTAAGATCAAGTCAGTTTGTATTAAGACCACAAACAAAGGTAGAGAGTCATTTCACATCAACCGAGAGGTACAATAACATCGACCGCTGGTGAAATAATGAACGCTTAGTGTAGTTAACTTCGTCAGGGTTATCGTCTTTAACTGTCGATATTTAACCGGCGACGTCGTGAGGATTATCTCTGCGGGATCGGAGGTTATTACGGTTATAGTTAGTGTTGTATTTGCGTGTGGGCCGCCAGTTTAACGTAACAATGTCGTGACTCGTTCGACTTCTGAACTAACATCGTAATAAAATATGTTCACCATCGAAACGGCGCGATGGACATAAAAATCCGTTTTCACAAGCTCTTATTACGATTTGATGTTTATTTTTTGCACAGGATACCATATTCTTTGAATTTGCTGATTACTCCATACACTATACTTTACTATTCTTACTCTACTATACTTTTTTTAACATTTTTGTATTTAATACATCTGAAGAGTATTAAACTATGCGATTCTAAAATTCTTTTCACACACGTTTGTTAAATCATCATCGACTGATAAATGTCCACACCGATCGAACCTTTGTTTTTGTCGAGGAGGTAATCTTTAAAAAATACCCTGCTACTAAGTGGAAAGACAGGGTTAAGTGGACTTTTGTACCCACCGAAATCCTCTCAATCAATACAAGCAATAATCAAGTCTTGATTATATTAGAACAGACTATATTTTGTGTAAGAAGTAAATATATAATAAGCATTTTTAAAAACTAATTATCAGTTTTAATTCTGTGTATTTTTTTTAAAAGAGCGATGAGACAAGCGAGACTTTCATCTGATGATTGCTGACACGCCCAGTCATAACAATGTGGCGCTTGTTAAGTTGAAAGACACAACACCACATTGTGCTCGTCGCCTTTAGACATTAAATGTTAAGTTTCGCCTTCGCCTTCAATCCGGACCAAAATAATGTCTGCAGAGTATTGCTTGGCGGCAGAAAAAGGAGTTGCGGTGGTACCTACCTCCACAGTATCAGAGACAATAGAGAATTTTGTGTAATACAATTAAATTTGTTATTTACATAATTATAATATCGCAATAATACAGGTGTATAACGTATGTTAAATGTGTAAGTCCTTGAAGAGATAACGGGATATGTCCTGGTTGTCCTCACAAATCCCAATGAGGATGAAACACTTCGACCGCTTCAGCGCTAACAATGATCGACAGAGGGAAACGGCCGATTATCGAATTAGCATTTCCCACCCGCCGGTACTCCGACATTGTTTGAACGATTCGGACACGAAGTTTATTCAGTTGTCGACAAGTGTTTCATCACCATCCTGCACTTGGTGCTACAAGAGCATATTATTTTGAATAGCTCTATTGGTACTATGTAAAATATCTATATTATCTTTAGAGTTACTAAATGTTCAAAGTAAACATTTAGATATTTCTTGAGGGTTTTATTAATTATTTTATAACAATGACAAATAACAATAAATAAACAAATTATTTATATTGTTACAAAAAAACTCCATAGAGCACTTTGTTAGTTATTATGTTGTATGAAAATGTAAAATATGATACTATTTGTCCAGCAGTGGACGTCTGTCGGCTGATAACGAGGATGATATGTAAGAAGATACGATTCAGAATTAAGCCTTAATATGATTTATGTTTTTTAAGTTAGATCTTTACTGTGTTCAATAAAACTTCAACGCAGTTTACATAAATCATAAACTCACATAATTTTTAGCAGTAGGTATTAAAAAAATAAATAAAATTTTAATAAACACAAATTATAAGCATCACTGTGAAACAGTTAAACGAAGTGAACGCCTTTTTTTTAAAGATAGGAATAAAGCTTTAGACCCTGGATCCGTTCTAGCTCTTTACTGTATTTAAACACAAACAATTAAGTTATTTTTGTAGGAATTATACAAAACATATAGGTTTTTTTTTCTGTCGATTGCGTGTCCGATAAATGTAAACAGATTTAACTGATACAAAATGTCACCACTATGATTACTGTGAAAAGGGTAAACGATACTGCGGAAAGCGAGAACTTGCCCAGTACGTAACAATCGAGAAAATAATCGAATACGGTAAAGGTCTGTTTACATTACAATTAAGGTATTGCATTATTGATCCGTAACTTTTATTTTGATTACTTAAAAGCAAGTTAAATATTCGGATGATCCATCGGAAACGGAATAGTAAAAATTAAAACCTCTCCGTTGATTTATGGTAGACGACTTTAAGTCACTCATACGATACACAGTACACGATACATACCCAACTGTACAATTTTCATGAATGAATTTTTAAAACCAAAATTACTTATGATTTTCGTGGTGACTGACTGACTTAGTAACTAATACTTAATAATGAACACAGAGCTCATTTTATACTTTTTTCCTTAATAAATAAAATTAAGTTAAACATCTCGCACGGTAAAAGTTCAGTTAAGGAGAAATCATTGTACATCGGTTTTTTATTATAAAAAATACTAGGCCAATGAAGAATCCTGTCCATGCTATATACGTAGACCCCCACTGAAGGTTCTTTCGTTAAAGTAAAACGCGCTCTTTAATGAAAAAAAAAAACAAGAGATAGAGGTACATTGGCACTTTTTCAGATAGTTCGAGAAATCGTCGAGTTTCCATCAAGATATGCGCGACGGCTTCATTAAGTTACTTAGAATCGATATTGCCTAGTAATTAAGAATGCGACTGAAAACATTTTCTAACTCAAGATTTCTCTGTCACTAACATATCCACACATATTTTTTTTTATTAAATTACGCGAGGAGAGACGTAACGAGCAAGACGTTCACCCGATGTTAATCGATACGCATGTCCAACGTGATGCCAGTTAGGATAATATACACTGCAACGTCATGCTTATGGTTTTGGGATATGAGAAGTTAAGTCTCGTTGGCAAAAAAATTCACTAAAACAGCACAAAAAAGCACACTACTGTTTGGTGGCAGAAATTGCAGATACGGTTGTACTTACCTAGACGGTCTCGATTAAAAGAGGACCTATTAACCGTGCCAGTATATCTACTGTGTATTTAAGATTTAATAAATGATTGTTACAAACGAAATTACTTAAACCCCATCGCGACGTGCTTGGACAAAACAATCTCAATAAGAAACCACTCGTGATCCGGGGTTTGACCAGTTAGAATTAGTTCGGCGAGCAGCACTCGACTGGAGACTAAACAAATCAAACATCTCTGTTGAAGGACGCATTACGAGAGCTTTTAAAAGCATCTTTAGTTTATATTTACAATAAATAATACCGCAGCTTCGCTTGCGTAGATTGTGTAGTGTATTGCAAAAGGTTGTTACTTTTTAGTTATAATCAATCATCAGATTTTAAGATAGGCCCTTTCCATGATAGTACAGTGTGTAAAGATGCCTATGAAATTACTTGCAGATATTTGTTGTCGGAGACCGTCTAATAGGCACCACCACAGCTCCAATTTCTGCCGACGAACAGTAATATGTTAACAATACTGTTCCGATTTGATGGGTATTATTGGTGTTGGGTGCAAGCAACGCGGGACAGATCGATGTGGAAATATTTGGGGAAGGCCTATGTCCAGCAGTAGACGTGTATCGGCTGATGATGATTGCAAATGAAATTACTGAGGTAACTAAGTATACTTAAAAAAAGTCATGTCTTGAGGCGATTAGCATAATTTGGTGATGTACATATCATCCAAGAAGCGCCACGTTGTTATGGGCACGCGTATTACTTACCACCAAGTGATCATCTCGCTGGTCTCCTCGCTTTAAAATAGTAAAGAAATTTTGAGTTAGAAAATTTTTTAAGTCGTATTTTTAGTTACTAAGCAATATTAATTCTAATTGACCTTTGTCATAACTCAATAAATATATTAATTAAAACAAATAGAAGAATGCACATAATACAGTACCTCGCTGGCCTAATGGTTAGAACGTGCGGTCTTCATTCCGAAGGTCGCGGGTTCGAATCTTGACATGTACCGATGACTTTAATATTTATGTTTTGTATTTTTGTGAACTTTAGTTACAACAGCGAAATACAAACGGTGAATGAAAACATGGTGAGGAAACCTGCACATGAATTAGAATTTATTCTAAGGTGTATGTGAATTTATCAATTCGCATTAGGTCCACGTGGTGACTATGACCCATCGCCCCATGTAGGCTTGTGCCCCAACAGTGGGGACGTAAATTGGCTGTTGATACATTAATAGTGTTAATAATTTTTAGGCATTAATCTTTCTTTATTTCTAAGATAACGGAATGTAGAATCGCTACCACATATAGTCTCGGTCGCTGTAAATTCTTCTTCGACCTCTACACAGTAGTATGCAAACATTACTATATTTTTATTAAACGCTGTGGCACAAAGATTTAACACCTTTTATATTGGAACTACAAATGCAACGGAGTGTAATATAAACATGTTAACTATCCCCACTCATAGATATAGTCAGGCGTAATACTTACAATCAGTTGAATGTCTACACCATTTCGCCATTTAAAAGGGTAGTCACATTAACACCATAATGATTCAAGATTACAATTGGCTGACCGTATTTCAACTCAAAAAACGGCAACATTGCGACAGTGCTCATGATATCTTACTGCCAATTAAAGAGCTGCTGCATCGCAAGACTGATAAGGAGCTATAAATCACAGGGAGTAAGAAACAACGTCATTTTTGTGTCAAAGCTAATGAAAGCCGAAAGTGAAATTTGCACATGTAACATAAAATACTAATTGGCCTCTCTAAAATTTATATTATAAACTATGATGGTGACACAGACTGGTGCTGGTAGGTCTTTACTGCTGGAGACCGTCTAAGTACCAACACGGCTCATTTTTGCGGTAATTTTTTTCTTATTGGACTAATCGAATATTCAAGCAAGACGCCCATCTCATGATAAGTGCCTGCTTTTAATAAAGCAGCGCTAATTAGGATGATATACACTGCTACAAATTACGCTGGTAGGTTTGAGACATAATATGTTAAGACTTGTTATCTCAACAATTTTACGAGCTACAATGGCCATTCAGACGGGACCAGAGAAATTATTGAGTTAAAAGAAATATCTCAAAGCGGTAATGTGGTGATATGTATATGATACTAAAGTAACTTTGTTATGAACATGCGAATAGTTTACTATAAGTGAATGTCTTATCTTTGCTCGCATCTTCGCTCCGTGGAATAGAAATAAATATTGTATTAAATTGTGAGAAAAAAAAATTAAGATTATTGTTCCCAAAATACAGTTGTGTATAATAAAAACGTGGGCCACCGTCCAGTATTGGGACATCGCTGCAAGAAATCAGTGTTATTAATGCATCGCGGTGCATGTGACGATATGGTTGTGCAAACGATCTCTCCGTATACAGTAATGCAGTAATATACCGGTTTTTATTAAAAAAGGGAAAATTTAAGATCTGTCATCATAATAGAACCCATACAAGGTATATTATGATGCGGAAGTCATGAAAGTGCTTCATTATAACAATGGGTGATTATACTCAAGGACTGAATGAAGATATAACGTTTACAATAGAAGCAATAGATTTTGAAGATGCTTTAACTGGGGGTAGGTCCATTGCAGCATATCGTCTTGGTAGGTATTACTGCAGCTCCTATTCCTACTTTTAAACCGCAAGGTGCATACATTACTGTACTCCGTTTTTAACGGCGTTATAGTTAGTGAAGTTAGTGAAATAACTATACTTAACATACTGTCTTATAGTGACGAGCACAATGTGGTGCTGTGTATATCAAGCTGATTATGAGCAGGCGTATTAATTATCATCAGGTGAATGGCTTTACTCTTCTAGTCGTCGCTTTGTGGAATAAAAATGTACAGTAATCGATGGCTATACACAATGACAGAAATGAGGTAAGATATAATGTATAAAAATTAATAGATAATAAAAACACTTTATCATTGTCTTTGTCATATCCTATGTCAGAGTTATTGAGAAATAGAATTATAAAATATCATTAAACATTAAATGAAATATGAGTTTGTTCGTAAGGTTTTAAATAAAAAAAAAAACAACTGCTGTATATATATATTTTAACTAAGTAGGCAGTAGTGTTTAAAAGATAAAAATAAAATAATCAATCATTTCGAAATGTGACCACACAATAGGCTTGAGTATCTCACTTGTTAAATAACATCAAGCAATATCATTAATAACGTACGCCCTTAATGATTTCCCGACGCATTTCTCCAGCAGTAAGTGAAGAGCTGTGCCATATTTTAAGTTAAGGTGGTATATATAAAGTTAACGATATAATGCAACGTATTAATTTTTTTACTGTTACACAGACTTAATTTTGTGGTACTTGAAATATATGACTGTTTAGAACGCGGTCGAAAGTAATAGAATCTTTAACAAATTTAACAAAATAGTATTAGCGGTTTGAAGGGCACTGTAGCTAAAAATACTGGGGAAATGAGACTCAACATCTAATGTCTTAACCACGAACGTACTGTGGTGCAGAATGTATCATTGTTACCAGCACTACGTTGTTATAGGCAGGCGTATCACTTATCATTAGGTAAATGTCCCGCTCGCCCCGTCGCTTAATTGAATAAAAAATGTGGTTCCATTGAGGAAAGTTTTAGATGGACATAAATGGATATCGGAGAAGTTTTCTAAACTAACATCTTACGATAAGTTTAAATACTGCGATTTCATACACAAAAGAAATCTAAGACAGAGAAGAGCATTGATATAATCAAGTTATTATTTTTATACATATAAATTAGTAAAACTACAAAGCAAACATAAAATAAGTAAGTATAAAAAAATCTTATAGTTTATTATTAATAGCTCAAGTAGCTTAGTAACTAAACATTTATTTATCTAGTCCACATTTAAAAGAAAAGTAAGTGTAAAAACTGTTGACCAGTTTGGAAACCAAGTAGCAATAGACAAGCGATAATCTAATCTATATAAAGATAACAATATATTATTCAGTTAATATAACTGAAAGCTAAATACGGTTGCAATAAACTACTTATTTCTCAATGTAAATATAAAAAGTTAAAAAGGGAGGTGAGATTTCATACAGGTAAGTGTTATTCATGGAATTATTACTATGTGCAATGTTAATTACAATGTGAAAAGTTAACCGTACAATTGACTAATTAACATTTGTTACCTCAGTTATAAACGCTGAAGTTAACTGTGCAAATAGCCATTAACCTAATTTAAAATTTACCACGTTTGTTTAACTAATGATTGTATGGATGCAAGTTAAGTTAAATATAATGATCATATAATGGGACCATAGATGTTTCATGTTATAGTTCTGGTTTAAACTAATAGAAAACAAATTCTTCATCTGTTTTTCTAGTTTGGAAATATTACTGGGGTAATAAGACAATCTGAGTGTAACACGTATGTTCTACGACGGCGATTACTGTGTTGCAGTATACATTATATTAACTTGTTATGGGCCGTATCAGTCCGCTTATTCGTCTCGAAATAAAAACTTCAAACTAGACATAAATTATAAGAGCCGATAAGAATATTAAAAAAAATGGAAAAATGAGATGTGTTAGTTATTGATGTGAACGGGTTATATTTTTAAAGTTGTATGGTTACAGTAAACGTTAGACGTCGGGCGACAGACGTGGATCAATATTAACCAGACATCTTTGATCAGCAAACTGTTTACTTAGCATATCTATTGGAGAGTTCATTTATTTAACTGGAGATAAAGATTTTATAGCGTAAAAAGATTGATGTAGTTTCTTTGAGTTCGTGAATTTTATGTAACTATACATTTTAAAATAAGCTAAAAGGACACTTTCTATTCATATAAAATATAAGATAGATAAAACAATAATTCTATGATTTATTTTTTTATTCTGGCAATATTTATATTCTACGATACATTATTTGAAACATAAAAAAACTATTTCAAAAATCAGTTACACTATTTGAAAACTTTAACATTGCAGTTTAAATAATCACTTTATTTTCTAAATCTCTAATATTAAATATCATAAATGCCTGATCTTAATGTAAATTAATATTGAATACGAGCAATCATAGTCCATTCCAGCGACGGAGCGCCGTCATCCATCACTGTACGGTGATGAAATCAGTTGACCGACTATGGTACATTACCTCGTGTCCCGTGTAGGGTGGGTTAATGTTCCCACACAATACCCCAAGAGAAAGTTCCCGTGCTGATTAATAAGCCTCTTGCACCCGCGGGGCCAATAAACTTGATAATGACAGATCATATCGGTGAGTAATTGTAAAATTGATATGAAGCGAAATTACCTGGCAGCTGAATTACATATTGCAAACTGCCTCATTGATTGTTCGAACTGCCGTTATACAAAACGACGACACGTTAAAGACATCTTCAGCTCACCTTAACCACATTTAAATATACAGTAAAAGTACAGATAAGAAGATAAAACAAAATATCGAGATAACAAAAATCAACTTAAAAGTAAAACATTTAATTATTAGTACTTAACAATAAAAAATATAGAAAAAAAAATTTTTTTTTTCAACAGAACAATATGTATTACTTTGTGTCTACATATGTATGTATACGTGGAAAAAACGGTTCCTCATTTGCTGACGGAGTATCTTATACATAGATGCTTGAGGTATGATTTTGAGCAGGAGACAGGTTTAAGAATAGATACAACCAGTCTAGTCTACCCAAGATAATAAAAAATAAATTAGTTAGAAGTAAGTTCACAAATTAATGCTTAAAAATATGTAAGACAGTAAACAATAGAAATAAGGATAAGTAAATATTACTTTATATATATAAACACAATAATATTCTGTGTATTTCTGTGAATATTAGATACGTAGATATAAGAAGTACAGACATAATGAAAAAAAATAGAAACCATGTTTGAAAAAATTTAAATAATGAGATAAGGTAAAATTCTGAATAATAATATCAGGAAAAATTGGAATAGAAAAAAAAAACAGATTTATAAATGTTATAGTTGAAACGACATGACAGCGAACAAGAGGCCATAAAAGGTAAAAGATAGTATACGAGTTTAGTACCTCGCACTAGCGGTACAGAGGTCTCAGTGAAAGTGGGGGTTCGTGATAGTGCTAAATTGCACGAGGCGGGGTCGTCATACTATAACAAAGGTCTCGACGACTAGAAAATTGCGAATCACGAGCCGTCAGACGACTGTTAATGACCGTCACCTGCTGAGAGCGACACTGACACACATGCGGGCCCGTTACCAAGTTAGATAAGATTGATCGACGCGCATACATTATTTAATGCCGTTTCTGACCGGGCACAGTGTATCGACGTTTTATGAAGCTCACATACGTTTCATGCATATTATAAATATGAAAGTTACTATCTCTCTAAGTCTATGACGTATTCACCGCTAAACCGATACTACATTCTTATTACTTACAATTTGACATAGATATAGATGGGATAACGCTATATGAATGCACTAGGAAGGCTGTCATCAGAAAAGAATGGCGATGTGTTGTTAAGCTTGTGACCAACACTTGAAGCGAAGCGGCGACCACGACCACTCCTGTCCAGACTGATACCGATGAAGGAGAAGAAAGATGGGATCTTCGGTTTAAAGAACTTTATTTCTCATTACGACGCCTGTCACCGACATAGAACAACAAGTAGGGTAAACTTTAAATAAGAAGAATCTCAAAGAAATACAGGTCATGATCATGAGGTGCTCTTCAAACTGTTTGGTGATCAGATTGAGAAAACTAATCCGGTTCTCAGCTATTCTTTTTAACTGGTGGTATTTATAGTTCTCTGCTTATTTAGAACAGAAACTTACAAGGGGGTGTAACAGGCTACGAAATATTAAAACCTTATTACATAATTACCAGCCGGATGACGCCCACTGTTGAGGAAAAACCTTCACCATCTTTTAATTTTTGACATATATATTGGTATGAAATATAGAATGATCTGCTTTTTTCGGTAATATTAAGAGTAGTGTTAGTAGTAAATAAAATAAAATTTCAATACTGTATTACATACAGAAAAAACTAGTAGTAGTAGTAGTAGTAGTTTGTTGTTTGGCCGAACAAAATGTCCAATTGTATCAGTACATGTTTTATAGATTTTTTGATATTATTTTTCTTTAAATCTCATTGAACATTTAATTTACGTATACTTATATAAGAAATTTCTACCGATGTACAGAGTAATTACGATATTTTAGGAACCATAGGGCGTAGAGACTTGAAAATTGGTAGGAATGTTCCTTTTATTTAATTAAGTTAAGATTTTACGAAATCCTTTATCTAAACGGAGTTGGAGGGGTGTTATGGCCAGCATAAATAACAATTTTAATTTTTTTCAATTAAATATCAAACCGGTTATTCTGACCAATTCTTTAAAGATAGAGAAAGAACTATTGCAGGTAATTATATTGTTGAATTGCTGTTTAAATATATACTAATAAAAAACCTTTAAATTTGAATACTTTGCTTTATCAGTGTTAATGGAATTATAATTAAAACGTATTTTTTATCACATTAACATAATAAAAAACAATATTTTTAAGTATTCATAAAGTTAAAACAAGCCATTGAAAGTATAAAGCCTTAGTCGCGTTGTCGTCTTGTTTGCATCTTGAATGCGCTGAAAACATCCTTTATTATCTTCATCGGACATCAGTTTAAATGAACGCCAGTTTTTCTGCATTTCTCTCATTTTTAACGAGATTTCCCCCCACTGACAAAGGCTGATAGGTTTGACAGTTGTTTTAACATTCTCTTGTCCCTCGCAAATTGTCATTTTAATTTCGCTCTTCCTTAAATTTATCTTGAGGTCGAGAAGTTGATAAGATCTTTAAAGTTTTATAGTTAGAAACTATAAATGTTTTTTTTCTTTAAAATTAATCAATTAACAATCTAAGCTGTTGAAATTATTTCATATATATAAACAATACAATTATTTAATATTAATTCGATTAAATGTAAACACATCTTGATATTACACATTGATTGTGTTATGGTCGTAAGTAATCGGCAGTTTTTATCGTAATATTGTATTTACAAAAATAAATTGTCTTTTTCTAGCAATCGTGTCAATATAGTGTCAATTTAACCTAATATATTTAAACTTAATATAGACATAAAACTTCACAATAATGGTAATCGTAATACGAAATCATAAAGTGCATCAAGAAGTTATTGATTAGAAAGCCGATTTATAGCAGAGTTAAAACGCGTCTAATGTACACCTATCAAGAGCTATTCGGCGCGTATGTAAAATCACTCGTAATTGCGTATAATGTAAAAAGCAAGTAAGCTCTCACAAAAGCTTTCCAATCGAAGGTTGTTAAAACAATGTGATTAATGTGAAAATTATTTGCTTCGATTGGTCAAATCCGCGTTGTAATCCGGCTCATACGTTCGGTTATCCGTGATGCTGTACACCATCACATAAAAACTTTGATTACTCTTTAATGTGGTGTTTGACAGATAAGCCGGCAGTTCCAGCCTCCAATGTCAATGTAATTTGAGGCAAGATAATATTTATAACGACTATAAAATTAATAATCATGCTATTTCAAATTAATGGCCGTGCTCATTTCGCATTCCTAAGTTTCTATTATGTCGTTATCATAAAAAAAATATAACGTAATGAGATTTTCTACATTAACGAGATTGAATTACGGTTGTCCACTTGTACAACACACCATGGTAATAATTTAACCAAGCAACGAGTTGTTAAATAAATTGCCGATTTAAAAAATAATCTACCACTTCCTTGTTGAAGTAATATACATATATAATGTACAAACGCGATGTGGTGTAGTGTACGCCATCTAAACTAGCGCAACATTGTTATGGATATGAGTACAACTTACCATAATTTGTACATGTTCTTCTCCCGTGGTTTCGTTGAATAAAAAACATTTTAGTCATTAGTATTAAACACAACACTACGTTGTACTCGACGGCTTAGACATAAGATGCGACGTAACGTTATCCCAGTAATTACCCAAGTTACAGCGCCTTTCAAATCAGAGCATGGTAATGTATTCCATACTATTGTTTAGCAGCAGAAATAGGAACTGCGTATGTATAACAGAGACCTGGCACCATTAAAAAACTTGGCGGTAGATTTTTGTCGCTACAGTGGCCTTACTTCTGCCGCGAAACCGTAGCTGTCGTCTTGCTTATCTCATTATTTGGTTGAATAGAAAATAAAAGTTTTGTGGCTAACGCGGTATGGTAAAGTGGCTCTTCACCCACATTGTAAACATTGCGTTATATGTTTATTTATCCGAGACCACGCGATGATGGATAACACGATGATATCACATTACGAGCCGCGACGCTCCACGGACAAGCGGCCGATAGTCCGATGCTAATCATCGGGCGACGCAATCGCCGGTTATAAATTAACTATACAACAATCTTGTACAATCGAGTAACGGAAATAAATCTAAGGAAACGCACGAATCAATTATTTCGTCTCATTAGCAGCATGGCGTACACCGTGTTATATGTATGGGAGTCGGCAGTTAGCCTTGGTGTATTTTATAATCGTGTTAGTGATACAGATTTTGTTAACATTAACTTAAAAAGAAATAGTAGTAGAAATTTAACTGTTTTCTTTAAAATAAATGTATGTGAGAAAAAAAAACTGGTTGTAGGTCTCTGTTGCCAGACACCGTCTAGGTAGGTACCACCGCAGCTTCTATTTCTGCCGCCAAACCGTACTGTGCATACTGTATTCCGGTTTGAAAGGCGCATTGTATGTTTCTATATGACGAGCTCAATGTGGTGTTATGAATACGATCTTAACTAGTGCCACGTTATTATAGGCAGATGTATCGCTTATTATCAAGTAAAAATCCCGCTCGTCTTATCCCGTCATTGAATAAAAAAAAAACAAGTATAAATAAAAATTAAAATTTACCTTTATAACCTATGTATAATATGAAAACTGTGGGTATGTTCAAGTCCGTTACATTGTGGAGGATGCGCGAGTTTTAATCACATGCTGACATGTGTCTTCATCAGAAAAGTTTCACAGTACAGATTTCTTCTTACTTTAAATTATTGTTTCAGTGTGATGCTCTGAGCGGGATACGAGTAAAATAAATGTTTTTACTCTTCCCTCCCACAAAACTATCAGTGTCTTCCGCTCCCGTGAGTATCACGCGACGCAGCTCCGAGGCATGTTTTCGTCGAAATATCGTACAATGCCTTCGCATTCTTTATAATCTTTAAAACACATGGATTTTTTTTTTATTCGACGAAAAGACTAGATGTGGATTTAGTCCGATCAGAACAATGTGTATCTATTTGGATGATAAACATTGCACACATCGACTTAGTATATTGAGTTTCGTTATTATAGTATTTATCCTCTAACTACATTTCTATTAAGACATTTAAAGTGAAGTTATATATTAATACAACTTTACATGCAATTCCGTAATACTTCTACTACGCTTCTTTTAAAAAAAAATAAGCGACTAACAGATGACCCTCGTAAGCTACTCTATTGATTATATTAAGTAGTCAAAACAGCGGCATAGATATTATGAATATTTTTAAAGATACGCTCTCAGATTTTAATTCAGATAATTCTTAAAATATGTTGACGATTACGATTTATGTTGATATCTTCAAGTTCTCATTCCATAAGAGAATTACGACATAAATGAGTAGAAAATCCTTTATAAGGAAATAATTTCATTAAACAATTATACCTAAGACCGTTAAGACTTAATATCCCATCGCGTATATACTAACGAAAATATATTTGATAACCAGAAATAGCCCGAGAGGGAATTGCAGACGAAACCAAAATAACATAATTGCAATGGAAAGTATACCATGCAAAAATATGCGAAGGTCAGAGAATATAATATTTTGAAATCCACCTAACGTGGATTTAAAGTTACAAAATGATACACCTTTCAAGAGAACGGTGAACGGCCATAAAATTTATTAGTACGTGTGAAAAGAATAATGAGGATTATAATGAATACAGTTTTAAAGAAACATACGCATTGCAAGTGTTACGATTCTAAAGATCGTAAATACCTTTGCATAACCTTTTTCATTCTAAGATAGTTTTAAAGAGATACATCGTTACAGTTATGGAATAAAAAAAATCGAACTGGTTTAATGTACAAGTGAGCGTAGTCAATTGGGTGTTCGTTACTCTTCGGCGCTCTTAATTCGTTTTAGTGCTTTTGTTTGTGTGCTCTTGAATATATTATGCACTTGTATCTCTGTATCGCTTTATTATGTTTAAAAAGCTTGAAGCTAAGCTCGAGATTGGCGTTGAGCTCTGACTAATCGTTGCAGATTCCCTCCGGATGATAGGAGGGTCTTATTATGCTATAATTGCAGCTCCTTTTTGTTCATCTTTGATGTTTATTCTACGAGTGTTATGTCTTTCACTGTTAAAATATAATGTTAACGGATGATTTAAAACTAAATACTTGCAATGGATGCGTCTTTTTAAATGATGGTGATAAGGACAGTCTGCTTAAATCCTCTCAGGAACAAAATTGAATGAGCAAGTACACAGCTCAACATCGAAAGAAACAAAGATAACAAAGTCAAACAATCGAGCAGTCAAATCGCACAAACAACAGCATCGTGACAACTAAACGTACAGTCAAATATGGTGGTTGAATAAAACCAACTGTCGGTTGAACCAAATATGGAGCAACTGGCTGAATTGTGAAAACCTTGACTAATCGCGACGTAAGACATAACGGGCTAGAATATTGCAGATGATTTGAAGTACGAGCCAGACGGAAATCACTTCCACCCGTTAAAATCGTGCACTCTATTACTAGCACTATATCTAAGCAAAAAGAGTTATATCAGAATGCAACGAGATAGATGGTGGTTAAAGGTACCGACGCCCATTTAATGGAGCACCCACACTAAGTGCTGTAAAAGAAGTTCTCTAAATGGCAAAGTTCTGACAGTATAATTATTATTTATCAATGTCATAACCAACGTGTGCAATGAAAGCAATGAAGATTTTGCTTTGAAAGTCAAGATATAAGATATTAGTAAAAAACAGATTCTTTAATACAGATGTACGCTGTGAACGATGCACCTCATTCTGTAAGGATAGCAGTAATCATCATTTTAGTTAGCTAAGCTAGAGATTTTTTAATAACAGACGAAATATAGATTCTGTTAAAATATCATGTCCTGTGATTATGATAAAAAATACCAATTGTGGAGATCATAAATCGTGAATCTTGTGTAAAAGTTTCCATTGGATTTTCTTTGTTGAACCAACCTGTCCAATATCTTTTAACTGTTCCTAAGGATTCTCATAAGTTCTGAATTTTCTGTCAAAGTTAGTAAACGGTTTAACATTAATAAAATTATTTTAATCCGTCGATGTTTTTTGTTGAACCTGTCCAATATATTTATACTATTCCTGAGGATTCTCATTACTAAGCCGGCATCCATCGGACTGCGCTCAAGTTGTTAACAGAGACGAGTAGTTTTTGAATAATCTTAAAAAGACAGATCGTGTAGAATGTTTAACAACTAAAAATTCATATGTTATTACATAATTGAAGGGAGATATATTAATAGAGATAAATACAATTATTTGTTTGGAACGGGAAGTCGCCTTTGTGTTACCTTAATAATGGACCATTAAATGAAGGTACGGTTATATAATGAGTAAATAAGGAATAAACATATTTGTAGTATGTAAGTAATCCTTTCCTTAAATCGTTTATTCACATTAAGAGCCATTATTGCATTACAATAATAAAACTGATTTTATCTTTAGCTGAAAATCATACGGAATTCCGAATTGTGCGATGTTTACTTTTGTCGTAATATATGGGAACAAACACGAGTGCGATTCATTATTCAACATATAATTTATGCGACGGCGGGTTGTCATCAGATGCTTTAAAATACGATAAAATTGATCATTACACATGTAAAGTGAAGGCTGGAATGGTTCGTACTTTAATATTTGTCATTTAATATTACATTGACGCGTTAAAATTATTTCTCTTTTTATGAAGTTTAAATATATAACATTAAGAACATATTCAATCCTCTTTAAAATATTTCAAAATCGTCAATAGATATATATTGAAAATTTGTAGATAATTTTGTTGTGTTTAAATGAAGAGATAAAAAAATAATAGCTGAATACGTTATAAAGGGGTTGGCATAGCCTTCATACACTAAAATCCTCTAAAATAATTGTTTTAAAATAATCGTTAGATACCTATTGAAGCAGATTCACTAAAAATATCATTGGATTAGAGTTCAGCTCACTAACGGTACTTAAATCTTAAGCTACATAATTCAATATTATACTCTGAAATATTGAGAAAAGTCATGAAAAATATTGTTTAATATACAAAGGTATAAACATTCACCTACAGAGCAATTTATCAAACGGACACGTTGAGAGCAATATCTACTAGCGATAACAGCTACAGTTAAAACTATATACTCAGTATTATAAATTAACATAACGGGGTACGTTTGTCCGTCGTCCCCGTTCCGGTAATCCCTGTCAGCAACTTACTTGACTTGTTGCAGTTTAGGACTTGGCGATCAGCCAAAACGGTAAGCTGCGACCACCTGCGATCAGGGTCGATGGCATCCCCGAAATATGGATGTCCGTCTTAAACCGAGCTTGTTGGAAATTTACTAATAATCCTAATTGTTCTTACAGTCAAATATGTTCATAAAGGTTTGTTGATTGATTAAATTATATTACTAGATTACTTTAACCAAAAAAACTAAATTTATTCAAATTTGTAAGAAATTTGTGCTTTGTTAGTGTCAATAGGATACAATACAAAATGTAAATTGTTCCATTGTATGGATATGCAACTAGAGGAGTAGCTTCAATCCCTCCTCATTTTCAGCTACAGTTAAACGAAAAAAGTCGTGGGCAAATCGACATTTCACAAAACTACAACTATCGAGGACTATATGATCATGCAGATATATATAAAATCTTAACTTTCTACTTACAAGACCCAATTCCCAACAGTAAGAATATAATTTAGATATGTTGTCTGTATGTAAGGAGCGATGCATATTAACATAAATAGTGAATTTCTCTATATTTCAAAATAACATAGTTCGTTATTTTGAATTATGAAATAGTGGTATAAAGGCAGACTATTTCAATATTTGTGTTGACAAACGATAAAGGTGATAGCGTCCATCATGTTTGCCGAGTTTTGATAAGCCCTTTAGTGAAAATCGGACATCGTCCCGATTCTATACAACATGCATATGACACTGCAGTGTAAATAATATGACATCGGAGATCCACGTATCTGACAAAACGGCTCGATAAATATAAATTGAATTAAAAAAAACTTAAGAACATCAATAATTACTAACAGACTTTAACAATTTAGAAGGCATTTCCTAGCTTTAATTTACAAATACGGTATCACGAACTTGAGACATCTTCAGCGATCCGAATTGGAAAACTGTTCCAGCCTTTCGCTACTTTTAAATTATAAAACCGATCCTTTCGTTGTCTCCCAGGAGTACCACGATGCCAGATACTAAAGGAGTCCCGTTGGCAATACAGCAATGCCAACGACAAAAATAAAAAAAAAAACTTTTCGTTAAGAAAATTATTTATGAAGCGAAAGAAATTTTAAGGAAACTAATTTTTGTCTATTAGTAAATATAAAAAGGTGTAGGTAAACTCATGTAAAGGAAATAGAGAAAGTAACATTTCAATCTATTTCCACCGACTAATTTATTCTTAATAAGAAAAAAAATAAGGGATGAGAATGTTTAAAAATTAAAATGGTACAAAAAAAAAAGATTCACATCCGTATCGACGGATATTGTGAGCATACATCACAGGTATAATTACAACTGTGCCCACGGTCAGTATCTAAGCGTCAATGCTACAAAACGGCTATGGAATTGTTGCTTATATCAGAGTAGATCATTTATCAGGGCGTATTTTGTAATAACGAACGGTATTCATATTGAAAATCAAAATTTGGTACATGAAGAATGAAATGATTAACGATGTAATGTCACTAAAATATGTATGCGAACAATGCGCAAGATGTACGCCGAGCGCCGTAACACCAATTTTGTATCGATTTGGCATCAACTAGAATCTATTTTTGTAATCAACAAGTTTAACTAAAATCTAAATTTGAGACACGACTGACTTTAAAGCAAATCTTTTTTAGAGTATAATATTAAAAAAAAATTAACGATAATCATAAAACTTAACATTTTATTTCTATATACTTGAGCTTTATTTTCTGGAGTTCGACCGTCTTGATGCAGCTTATTAGACACGTTCATGAACACGAAATCCGAAGCTTACATTTAGCTAAAAACACTCACTGTTAATACAGTAATCTTTCAACCAAGAAAACTAAAAATGACACAAACAATGCCTTTAGAACGTATTCAGTTTGGGTGTGATTAAGGTAAATGTTAATAGCGTTTGTCTTAACGTATAATTTTAAATTTATCAATGGAAACGTACACTAGAAGCTAACATATTGCAGCACAGGATACGGTAATGGTCGCGGAGAAATGGGAGGCGTACAGCGTTCGACTCTATTTTAGTGAGTTCGGTGTAAGGGCGATTTATTTTCGGTCCTTATTTCCTTTGCAGACGGGGAGGCGGGGGCGTGAGATTACTCCTACACGGAGGAAATAGTAAAGTGAAAACATATTAAATATTAAAAATACTTAATTTTTTTTTATGGTTAATCGTTAATGGGCTAATACGGTACCACATTTTCATATATCGAGAAGCAACAGGACCCAAGATGGTGATGTTGCTGTAAATATTTCGATTCTACGGTGTCATGTGTGACTGCAAGCTACCAGCAACCTCCTGTATCAGCTAGGCAGCCTCCTAGATGCCTGCCCAGTAGTCTCAGGTTATTAATAGAGAAGAATAGGGCTCAAGCCCTGCTTGTTGTAGAAGGCGATTAAAAGGGTTTACGGGTTCGTAGGGTTTGAAAGTGAGGCTGATGTATTCCGTGAGAGATCGCGATGTTTCTAAGGATGACTACTGAGGGAGGAGGTTTTAGTAATAACTCTATTTTTCCCTCAGAAGCACTACATCTTTTGAAGATTTTTCCCTTGACAAAAAAAAGCTATCGTGGTGTCAGACCTAGAATTAACGTCGCAGCTATCTAGAAAATAAGAAAAAATTCTCAACAGCTATACTTTATCATGTGGTCCAGAAACGAACCGAGAAATATTATTACAAAGCAAACAGATTGGAAGTTACACCACGGAGTTAGTTGGATGAAGGGGATGGGGAAGGCGTTGCCTCACGGGTAATTATTCTTAGAAAACTACCTTCGTTTCACGAATACTAATATAATTCTTTATTACTTTATGAATTCAAATTAAAAAATAAATTACCTTTTTTATCTTTTAATGCGAATATCCAAATGATTGATATCAGTGATTACTGAATGTAACCACCTTGGAATACAACCCGCCAGTTTTTACGACGTCAGCTGCGTTCTTTGAGTATCCTTAAGGGAGTAATTTTGATCTGACAGTTGTAAATCCGTGCAGCTGGCAGGCAGGTGAAAAGGTACGTGCCTAGTATTTTAAAGATCAGAGATATTATACAAAGAAAATAAGCAAATTAAAAATAAATGTGTATTCATACAAATTCTGAATCATGCAGTGAAAGATTCAACATAGTTTTTTAAATGTCATGATGGAGACGGATAATGAACTCCCTTGACCATCAGTCTCTTCTATTCTTATGGAAGATGGAAATGTGGCTTTCGACTGTCTCTTTCTAGTTTTTTTGATTGCATTGGCTGAAAAAAGGTTAAACTAAAGAACTTGTCGTGTGATTAGTAGCAAGAGGAAGCGTTGACCATGCCCACGATGTTATGTAGGTTTAAATAAGTAGAGATATGATCTGATCATGCGAAACTGATCAGCTCAAGTCACAACCTGCAGTACTAAGGTAATGGAACAAAGGGTTGACATTGAAAATCCGGAAACAAGTTTAAGTTCATAAAACACAAACAATACAAGAAAATAAGCAACGTTGTTATTCATTTATGATTAATTGTATACTTTACTTACTTTAATCTTTACTTAAAAAGAAAAGGATTAATCACGGACTTAATAATAGAAAATCTCCAAGGTAACAACAAAAATATTAAGTATCTCTAGTGATTATTAATAATTAACAACTACCATTTTCTTCAACCGATAAACCAGTTCACTAACATCATGTTTTCTTTTATATCTCATTTCGTATTCACCTTGCGTGACGTCGTTACCCCACTTGTCTAATGTGAAGTTTATTAATTTTAATAAAGTACCTAGGTATGGAACTAGTTGAAAATGTGAAAGAGAAATTTAATGTCTTGGTGTATTAATATTCGAAATATCTATTATAATTATACAGAGTCGGTACTTACAATAAGTAAAAGAAAACCTCTGTTGAGCGTACAGCGGGTGTAATAGATTTAGCCAGGTCATAACTTAGAAAAGTGTGGATGGTTGTTACATACGAAATAAACTGATTATACGGATAGTTGAAAAGAGTAATTTATGTTAAAATTTCAACAACTGTTTATACATAAATTTTTATCTACGTCCTTGACATATAAAGTGTTTACTCTGCAGATGCTTGGACTGTTACATTAGCATACACAAATATACTCGTATAATATTCAAACATCGGCTACGCTTCAAGTTCGCTAGGAAATGTTTGCACAAACTTACATAGTGTTCACTTCTCGAACAAACCGCCAATATGTTTATGAACGGAATATTGGATTACCCGTTTCCACTTATGAACTAAACTAAGCTCCAGGTTACTTTGTTTAAGTTAGTTTACATGTACTGTACTCGTGGTCGAAGTATTTGCTTTTTGTATCAACTTACACCGAACACCGTTTCTGATTAGGAACAATAACTAAATTGAATGGATTTAAAAATCTAATTTCAGTTAAAGTTATCCTTTAAGGATTACATACCGAAGAAAATTCGTTAATGTTGTTCTCCTGCAGTTGACCCAGGATAAAATTTAGTGTGTGGCAGTGGAAAAAACCAAATACAATGTTATTATATTCATCCAGACCTCATTGTCACTTAATACCATATCAAATTAGATTTAACAATAAATAAATGAAAGTTTTTTTTTTTATTTAAAGATTCTATTTTGATAATTTATAGTTAAGGTTGCAAAGTTTACATTGGGCAGTGAAAATATGAAAATGCCTAGGAGTGGCGATGGCTATCGGGAGAGAGGGCGAGGCGACGATCTCTGTTGTCAGCCTCGCACGGCATGGGTTGCCATATAAGGCAGCGACTAGTAGTTGCTGGTGATCATAATCGACAGAAAAACGCGGTCCTTAGAGCCGGACTTGACCTCTATGGAACTTAACCGAGTTCGCACACCCATATATGATGAAAGTCATTGAACGTAGATTCTGTATTAATTTTCTTTGCTTTAATTCATATCGGAGTCTAATCCATAATAAATTCGACTTAACAAATACATCACTAAGTTATATAATTTAGCACCCTACAGAATTGTTAATGTTGAAGAATAAAAAACAAATAAAATAACATATATATACCATAGCAAACCATGGAGATTACTTAATAACAAAAATCTGATAAAATATTAAAGAATAAAATAAAAACATAAGAATTGCAGTTATTATTAGCAGAATATACAAAAAGTTCAATGGTTACCAGCGATTTTTATTGCCTTCTGTTCACCTAGTGGAAGTTCTGTTGATTCCCCCAACAGGATCCCTCCTTGTCGTGGCGGAGTGGCTTAGTAGCCGTGGCTGGGTCGCTCACGGTGAAGCGAAGAGGAACCTACCCGGCCGGCCCGAGGTGCAGGGCCGGCCTGAGGCGGCCGACCCAGGTTAGAGCTTCGGTGCTCCACTGTTAAGCTCACCTCGGATGCGTGCCGGTGGGCTGCAGGGGCGGCTTTATACTGCCCTCTGCAGCCGAAGTGGAGTCGCGGATGGAGTACCCTCTGCGACTAACCGGTGCCGCACGGCTGATGTGGTAGCGGTGCGGCCGCAGGGGAAGAGGAGTGTCTGTATTGCGATGCGCCGTTCTCTCTATCCTCCCCGGCCGTATAACGGGTGGCGGCGGGCCCGAGATCGGATCCACCGCAGGGAGTCGCGAGAGTTTTCTCTCTTGGCTCCCGTGGCCTCTGGGTAACAAGTTTGGGGGAATCCGTTGCCCACGCGACTGCAAGAGGCCGAGGAGGGGGCGCGCTGTGTGTTCCGGTGTGCCCCCACAGAGGTGGAAAGAGAGAGTTCGTCACTCCCCTCCCGAGGTGGGGCTGCGTTATACGGCCAGCGCTAGCGGGATCGCGGATGTATGCGAAAGCGTTCCCGTGACCCTGCCTTAAGCGACGGGGAGGACCATCCTGGGGGTTTTAGTCGGTGCAAGTCCGACATAACCTGTCCTTGCTCCTGAGAGGACGGGTATGCCGGAGGCATTTCCGCAACGTTAAACAAAAAAAAAAGGTCTGTTGGTTACTAAACTGAGGTTTGCCAAAAATGCAGTAAAGAGTGTAAAATCTATTAGTATGACTTTCAACAACAAATGTTATATCGTAACATTTAAATTACTTTTGCATGTAGGCACAGTTGGTGAAGATAATAGCTTTGAATTCGAGTAGGCGAGTGCACGATGCGCTCGCGCATCTGCCGGCCCACGTGCCGCCCGCGCCTGCGCAAGGTTTCTTTTGATAAGTTTTTTTTTATATCCTGGCCAAACTCATTCATCATTTCTACCAGATGCTTTTGGTAATAACACTGTAACGTTGAGTAATTTAAATTTAATTCTGTCATAAAAATATTTGAAACAATGTCTGTTTTACTCCAATGTTTTTGTTATGCTAAAACATTGTGCTTATTTATTTATGGATCACAATTGAACAATATATTTCTAAATACACGTCGAACAGGACGTTGATTTGATGGTGATAAAATTCTAGCCCTTAACAATGTGGCGCTTCCTAGGGTGCTAAAGTACACATTGTCGTCATCGTCTTATGACATACGAAGTTTCGTTAGTTCAGTAATGTTTACACAGTACTGTTTGGTGAAAGAAAAAAATGAGGTGGTACTCATCTAGACGGCATCGAGCGGCAGAAATATACCACCCGCACAACTACCGCAAGTATGGCAGATTATTATTTAGTTTAGATAATTATAGCACTTTTTGTATGCCGTGCGAAAAACTTTGCTCCGAATTTTAAGGCGAAACATGTGCGCGAGCACAGGAGTATTCTGTTTTTTGTCTGTCCACATACGAACTCCTTATGGCGACATGTGCGAAAGCGAAATCTAACTACAAACAGGATGAAAGGCTTCGTAAGGTTTCTAACCTTAGTCAAAAAATACTGAAGTTTAACAATTTCCGTTATAAGTTCAAAAGAAGCATTGGAATTATTTGTTAGCACCTACTTACTTATAGATATGTTTACCACCAGAAAAAAATGTTAGTGTCTATTCTTTATTTGTTATTTTTAAGATCGTTTTTACAGTAATGAGGCACCACGGGCATGCTTGTAGCTTGTTGCGTAACCTCTATGACGGTGATTAAATCTCACCATTATTATTAACTGGCTCCATTCAAACACCCACTGTCGTTCTAGGCGGGTCGGTAACTATGCCGTCCACCCACTGTGGCTGGTCCCGTAGGCGCAACAGGGTCACACACACAAGGCTTTATACATTTTGTATTGATTTCCAAGCACACCGTGTTTGATTGTTCATGCCAACTCAAATTTACATTTGGAGAGTCAATGCCGTCTGAGAGACGCAAGGTCCGCCATTGTTTTGGCTGTTTAGGTGGTCCGTGATGTCGCCGCATATATTTTAATAATATTATGAAATGAAGCCCGGCTCTCCACAGTTCCGTGTATCACGAATCGATTAGGATCGTATCGAATCGCAAAGTGTGAATAACGCATCGTGCGTCGTGCAAGCCAAGATCATTAGATCATCCAGATACACAGCAGCATTCGAAATAAATGGATAAATTTGAATACATGCAGTGTTGTTTACTTTACCGTTTATTTTCATGTTACTATTCAATAGTACCATCGGCTCGTGTTTCAACACGTTTAATAAATATTAGTTTCGGCACTCAAACACCACATCCGTCACAGAAATAACGTACACTGCAAAGAATTCGATCCACTTGAAAACAGTGTCGCACAAGTTTTATAACAAAAGTTAGTTCGTACGTAGTGCACGTAGGTCCCGCGATACACGCCCGCAACAGAGTAAAGCCGGCGACTGACTGACCGGGTCGAGCGGGTGCCGGCGTCGTTGCCGAGTGACGCGTCGCCCCCTCCCTCATCCAGGCAGCGGTCGACCACCGCGCCCGACTTTATCGCTCGATCTGTCGACCAACAAATTGCGAAGTTGACAGCCCGAAAACAGCAACGCTGTTATGGCGGCAGCATTATAGTATGCACGTTGTAGCTAGCCAGTCGGGTTCGAAAAAACCCTACCCCCAAACAAACTCTATAACATGTGGCTTAGGAATAGAGACGAGGACCTCCGTGTTAATAAATTAGCCAACGAGCCACGGAGACGGTTAAAAATAATTTGTTTCATAATTTAAAAACTTATCTTTGTGGGCATTTTTTTTCTCCGTTTTACGGATTGATTTTGTGATCGCGTGGGTGAGCGCAGCCCAACAGTGCTCCTTCTATATAATGTGATAAACAGTGTTTGTAAAATTTATTTACGTTGAGTAGCGTGACCGTTATCTCGCGTGTGGCACTCGGCGATGCGTCGCATGAGACGTTGCATTTGTAACGAAGTTCGAACTTGTTAAACACAACGCCTCGAGATCAAACCGGCGAAAGTCGTATACAAATTTCAAACAAGATCAAAAACTTCAACGGTACAAAAAATACGTCACCTGATGGTCAATGATACGATAGCAATGTGGTGATAATTATACCAGTAAATAGTACAAAAAGTTAAGTTTTGTTATCCCTAGTAATTTGATGACATAAATACACGCTGCTATGGTACCTAACGACGATATCCGCCAACAGAGACTTTTCGTTCTATCTTCCACTAAATACTATCCTCAGCTTTTGGCATCCAAAACTTAAACTATATTCAACAATTAACCTTTCGCAACTTCAGGAATTCAGATTGCTTGAACAGAGTTATTAATCATATAGCGGCAATAAGACGATTTTAAAAATGTTAATGTCAAGATTGATGACCGCCAAAATGACTGATGTTAAATAAAGAAGCCAACTATAAATCATTTGGAACTAATCGATAAAAGAATAAGAGGATGTATGTGACAAGAGGTGTCCAGTGTTCTAACCCGGTAATTACTTATACGGCAGACGTGTTAACTGTTATTGATGAGGAATGGTGGTCACATTGGTAAAATTTCGGACACTTTATAAGATTCTTTAATAGCACAAAAAATTGTTCGAGCAACTGTCGGTTAGAAGAATATGTATCGTAGGGTATAACATTAGAGTCCGAAATATGAATTGTGCGGTAACGAAAGCAGATCGAAATAGTCGACTTTAGCCCTCCGCCCATCAAATTTGGGTACCGGTCATCCGGTTTTATTTTGCGTAATAATTTTCTTGGAAGGTTGCCCCGCAAGGTCACTTGACCCGTCAGATGAGTTTAAGCGGTGTATTTCCGTTTGTGAATGTAATTATAATTTACGTCTAACAGAAATTTTGTTAGCTTTGTTCTATCTCTTTAGGGCGTTTCAAATGTTGTTATTAATGATTTTAAATATACCTGAAAGTTAATAATTTTATTTAAAAATAATATTTATGACTAGGAATCTAAGATTTACGCTTGAAAGTTAACGAACAAATTTAAATTGTTAGTTATTGTTAGTGATAACGAAGTGTATTTTTTAATATTAATGAACTACTTTATATAGAGCAGTAGGTAGTTGGCATTTTGAACGTTCAATGCGGTAATCTGCATTCAGGAAAGCTATAATTAGTTAAAAGTAAGGTGCAGTCTGTCGGTTGGTGAACTTTGCACAATTGGAAACGAAATTTCTTTGATCTTAAGAAATTATTGCGAAATGTTGCGTTTTTCACACGGAATTGTTTTGTCGGTTCATTACGCAATTAGCTACACGAAGTATTAACACGTTGTATATATATATTACCTTCGTAGGCGCAGCTAAGGGATATGAAGATGTATGTGTATATATTTCTCATAGTATTCAGCTCGTGATTAAGAGTACTTGTACGTTAGTTTCAATTTAAAGTGAAATGTGACCGAAAAAAATATATATACTAGCTATGAATGCTGTAAGCATTTCTGATACTGTATTGGTAATGCATAAAGAATTTCTGTCACTAATTTGAAGCGCGTTATAGTTAATGAAATTACTGAAGTAACGACCTAACTTCTTATGTCTCGAGACGGCAAAGGTAATATGGTGCTGTGTATGTCATCCGAACATACACCACGTTATTATGGTTAGGTTTATCATTTATCAGTGCGTGAGCGTTTGGCTTGTCTCGTGGTTTCAAATACTCGCAATAAATAAAGTAGAGTTTGGTTCTGTTATCGATATTATAATATTGTATTAATATCCCAATAGGGTGTAAGGTACCAACCTCACCTTGTGATGCACCCTGCTAATCAACAACGAGGCTCTGGCTCTGACCAACCCGCATTGGGCCAGCTTGGTGGGAGATAACCCAAATCCCCCCCATGTGATATCTACAAACGATGGTCGCGAGAAGCCGCTGGATACGGGCAGTGCAGATACGATCGATGTGAAGATATTTGGCGAGGCCTAAGTCTAGTAGTGGACGTCTATCGTCTGATGATGATGATGATGATGATGATTACTATCTCTTTAAATATTCAACTATATTTTATAGTAGTGGGCAATACTACAAAATAATAAGTAAAAAATAAACTTTCTAGAAAAATTATTCAAAACCACACGTTATACATACCGGTCTTCATTTAGTGGAATTAAACGAATATTTATTATCGGCCTCTTTATCTTTAATCAAGTTGGTCATCGATGGCGTTAAGTACATTTTTAATAAGTCTCAGGATTATTTTTTTTTTTTAAAAAAGTAACGACAACCGCCGACCGATCTCCACGGGAACAGACTTTCGATATTGTAATAAGATATTTATACAATCTGAAAAACGGTGTTTTGACTTAAGTGAACACTTACAAAGCTTTTATCAATAATCATGTAATAATATTTTCTTTTACTTCATTAAACGCCAGGACAAGTGGGACGGTCACCTGATGGTAAGTGATATGCCGGCCCATTACAACGTGACGCTAGTTAGGATGGTATATCTACACCACGTTGCGCTCGTCGTCTGAGACATAAGATGTTGAGTATAGTTACCAGAGTAATTACACTAGCTACAGCACACTTCAATCTGGAACACAGTAATATTTACACAGTACTGTTTGGCAGCTGAAATAGACACTGCCGTGGTACCTACCCAGACGGTATCAGGCAAGTGACCTATACCCAGTAATGTTACCATTTGATAATCTTTTGATTAACGACAACTTATTAACTTAAAATATTATGTTAGGTATCACTTTTCGAGTTCTTTATCAGTTCTGTCTAATAGTTTATCAGCTATTTGTATTAGAAATAATGAATAAAAGTATGTAAGTAATTATATGCTCTATGCTTTCTGCAGCAAGGGTTTGTCTCATACGAAAACCTCCATATTCCATGTCAATGTATAACTTGGATGATAATTAAAATGTCGAACTGTCTGTTACCTGCTGCGCTACTTGATCCATTAACAATATTTTAGTACAAATTTATTTGAATGAAACCGCTACCTCTTTTCTCAACTTCGTCTCGGGATTCGCGTCGGCCGACAAGTTTTCGCATAAACAACTCGTAATTTAACTGGTTTAATATCCGTTTAATGCTAATAAAACTGTAAAGACATTTAACTTAATTTTTTTTTTATTTGCATCACAGTTTTAATAACTCTTCAAGATTTGATGAGACAATGACTAAAGACATTATACCGGGGGCGAGTACATAATATAAAGACAAATAAGCATTGCTTACCTTAGCTCCTTAAACCTGTCTAAGCCTGCGAATCCGGAGACCCTTTAAGTTACTTTCAACAGACAAGGTTTACCTTGGCCGTATACCTAAGAAACCAAAACTACAATGCAGCAGGTGGTATACTTTGTAGTAAGTGATTTTGACAATAGCCATATGTGACGACGCGTATGGGCAGATATTGATAAAGATAATAATTTTCAATATATTATAATATAATATAGTTATATTATATTGTGATATATAAATGACTTAATAATTAATGCAAATATTTGGAACTGCATTCGTTTACTCTAACAGTTTGCCATGTCGTTTGATTGGTGCAACTTGGATTCGTTTTGAAAAGTTTATGTTCAGCAGTGGGCGTTTGACTGAAATGAAAATTATAATAGTGATTCGATAAAAATATAACAAAGATAAAACCAGGTGCCGACGTGTCTGTATGTGCTGTCTGTTTGTATTATAGGTTTGCGTCATGATCCCCCGGCACGCAGTCCGATATCGAGTTGTATGATTGATAGCGCACCTATTTATCATATAGATAACAGAACCAATTGAACTCCTCTTCGTTTCATTGTAGAAATAAACTTTTAGTTGTAATGTTTTAAACAGCTAATGAAAAACTACTTCATCCTAACATATTTAATATGAAGCACGAATTTATTATACTAATAAGATCTAGGTAACGTCTTATGGCGCAAAGTTAATCATATATGGTGCTGTATATCTTAAGTAATATCGTATTGTTATGAACAAAACGTGCCATCTGCCACCAGGTGGTCCAGTATCATAAAAGACAAAGACATCTACGTACATACTAAGACTAAAATGTAAGTTTGTTTAGGATTTATCTTTAGTGTGTAAAGATATAAATCAATGAAATAAGTTAATCATTGAAATAACTATGTAAAATTATATCTAACAGAGAATGTCCATCGGTTGAGATAATGATGATGATAAATAAATGAAAACATCGTAGAACGAAAATATTTATCATATCAATATAAGTTATGTGAATAAAGTAGTATAAAAGTTTTTATGTAGTATGTAAAAAACCACGTGGTCTATTTAACATATGTAGACAACTGTTAATATTCCCATTGCTGGGACTAGGAGCCTGCTCTCATAAGGAGTTTTATCCACCAAGTTGGCCAAGTGCGGGTTGGTAGATTGTCTGTTTAAACAAAGAGAGAAATGAACGGTATAGGGGTAATATTCAGTCTGCGCCGACAGACGCAATCTTTATGTAAACATTTTTAATTAATAAGCAAACACTTTCATATTTACCGACTGTCTGAACTTGAGGGTACTTCTTTTTTTTAATATATGTATATATATGTTAATGATAACGTCAAGTAAATGTGACTCGGAATAAACTAACTGCGGGTAGACTTCTGATGCGGGAGATCGTCCAGGTATGGTAGGTAGTGCCTTTCTAGCAATAAGTAGTAGCGTGCACACTTTATTACATTTAAGGTTAGAATAAAGTTTTTATTTTATTTAAGGAAGAAACGAGAGGAGCGAGATGTCAACCTGATGGTAAGTGGTGAACAATGTAGCGCTATTTAAGATGCTATCATCACGAGAAAGCACCTTCTTCAAGCTGGAGTTTGGCGGTGAAATTGAGTAAACTAATCTGATCTTCAGCTTCCTGTCTCAGGAAGATATATACAGCACTAAAAGGGGCTTGTCGCCTTAAGATAATTAAATGTTAATTCTAATTACTGCAGTAATTGTACTTGCTAGAACGCATTTTAAAGCGGCACACAGTAATTTTTGCACACTTCGCATAATACTGTTTGGCGGAAGAAATAATATTTTTAAAGGTTTTTAGGAACCGTGTATTTAATCTAATGAGCACTTTTTATTATAGTCAGATGGATAACTATATCGATTTTTATTGTCTGCTGTCAACTAACACTCGATTTTCATTTCACGTGATAATATATGTAGCAATGAGAATAGAGACAGTGGCGGAGTATCCGTAGTAAACTCTCATAAGTTGTAACATCAAGATGGTAGATATACCAAGATGTTAACTGCCGAGAGATGCAAATAACTCTTTAAATTCATTTCAAAACAGATTTGGTTCATGTCACATATATTTTGAATGATTAATCTCTATGAATTTTCCTATTTAAGTCTTCAGCAAAACGTGTACCTTTAGCGAAAAGCTGAAGACTATCGAAGTCAAATTAATGTTGTAGTAGTAAGATATACTGTGCTTCCCGTGACTTTTAATTGGGCATCACTTCCACGACAGGGTTACGGCTAGAGTAACAATAAAATTAACAATTTAAAAATAATTAGTTACTTAAATAAATGTTATTTTGATTTAAAAATATAGTTAAAATTATTTAACTCCGATCTATCAAATGGTGACGTGCAGTAAGGTGTGTGTATATAATATTATTCGTAGTTATCAGCATCGAGATGGTAATCTGATTTAAATAAAACAAGTCAAATTATTATATCTCAAATGATTAAACTCTTACAAAATTAAAAAAAATATCTTTAAAAATTTTATGTGAACAAGAAGATCCCAGTGAACATCACTGGGAATATTTGAATACACATGATACCAAACCGGCAGCGCTGGACATCAAATTGGGGGGAGGGGGAACCGAAGTTTATCAGATGATGATGTATATGAGGCTAATAGAACATATATAATAGAACATATAGAATAATTAACACAACGTATTTTTATTTCAGTAACGTTGAAAACCTTTCTAAATCAGTAAGTACTCGTTCTATATGGGTTATACGTCATTGTCGTAAAATTTCAATAAACTATTGTATTTATATTATACCCGCTTTTTTTGGAAGTTTTTTTTTAATAAAATTTGTTTCTCTATAGGTTACAAGGTATTTCAAAATTGTTTAGAACTATTGGATCGAGCCTTGATTCGTTTTGGAACTATATATTTGGAAGTATATAATTTTATCATAATAATTATTGTAATGAATTAGTTTAATTTAGAATAATGCTAGATTAACGATATTTATTAAGTTATTCACACAATTTTGAATTGCCAGCGGATATAAGTCTTGACTTGTCTAGTGAGAGATCGCCCCGAGTCTCATCAGTGAAGAGACAATAAGAGCGGAGTTTATATTATTATATAATATTCTAAATTAAAAAAACAAAATTACCTTAATGACATAAAAACATTCTGAACTAGTAAAATAGCAGACAAAATAAGATATTCTTTTATTGTAGAATATCCTGGTTTTAAAAATTGAGTAGTGTGGTCTTCGTACCTCTGGCGTAGTCGCGAGCGCACAGTTATTTCTGTTAACTTTATTTACATAACATTTTAACGCTCTATTGATAGGGGTTGATCAATTTAGGTAATGGGCGACCCGTTGCAGTAAACATACGAGTTTATTTCATTAAGCATGAAATCGATATTTTTAGGTAGAAAATAAATTTAAAGAGCAGTTTATTGACTGGGCTCTAAAGTATCACAAATACTACCAAGCGGGTCACCTATTGGATATTGAAGGTAGTATAAATATTACGAACTACCAAGATAATTATTTGTGGATAAATGTACGTGTATGTAAAATTTGTTTGAATTAAATCAAGAAATATAAATAATAATAAAAATTTAATTTCGTTATATTAACTTGTTGTAGGATAAACAAACATTGATGTCCTCATGTAGTAGATACAAGTAAAGGAATACCGGGAAGGATGAAGTTAATGGTAGCTGAGATTAGAAGATGAAGATTACGTTGGAAACGAGATATACCTTTCGATAAACTTTAAATACAATATTATTAGAGGTTCATTACCATTAGTTTGTAATAAACTCTTATCCTAAGTTATCAGAGCTTTAAGTTGTTAAATTTGAGATATGTTTCGATAACACGTTTAATTTTGGATAAGGAATTATTATCTAAGGTAGTAATTGTATATCAAATACTATGGTGGGATGAAACATTAACTTTATGCTGTACATTATTTTTACTCTTTAAGTTAAGGAACGCATAATTAAAGACATCATCAGTTTCTTTTTAACTGAAAATTGTAGAAGTATCGCTATCTTATCATCTCAATAGGAAACAGATTGACGCAGTCAGCGTACCACTAGGAAAATTCATGCAGTGCCTATCTGCTGACCATTGTGTTGATGATGCCAGACAGCAATAAAAATAAAAAAAATGTAGAAGTATATAATGTAGGTACTACTAGGACTACGAAAGATGTTTTATGATAAGGTTTTACTATAATTATTAAAGTAAATAAGGAGAACCTTTTGCTCTTTTTAACTATTTACGAGAACTCGTTGTATCTGGAAATGTAATATCTAGTGATTAGATTAAAACCCTCATGGGATAAAATGTAGACTGTTTTATTAACGTGAGTGTAAACTTTTTCGGAAACATAAAAATGTAAATGCTGTAGTACGCCATAGCCAAATTACAATAGGCGTAATAATTCAAAGACATTTCCGACGTTCTTTATAAAACGGAAGAAGTAAAAAGTAGAGTATTACGAAACGTCCGCCGTTTCAACCGGAAGACGAATGATTAAAAACGAACAAATAAAACACTTTGAAATGAATAGAAAAATTCAAAGAGATCTGTTTGTTTAGTGGACTATTATGATTGAATGAAGACATTTCTTCAACTAACTAACTAACGTACCCTTTACGTGTTAAAACGAAAATACAGAAACATGTTTTAGAATCTAAATGAAATACGTTTTAGATATGAAACTGAGTTTAATTAGGACGGATGTCACAATTTCCCTTACTCTGAAATTAATATTTCCCTTTAAACATTTGAAACGAGCAATATTTCGCTTCGCAAACTGAAACAGGATAACATATCCTGCTGTTGTAATTAAACTTACCTAAATTGCGTTAATATTAAGCACAAAACCACAAATATATGTATAAGAGATTTCCATCTATGTGGAGACTCATCACGATGTCTCTGGAATCGTAAGGCCTAGTGAAACACATTATTGGTACACTACTGCTTCACGGCGGACATGCGCTGCGGTCGCACTTACCTAAACGGTCTCCGGCAACGGATCTACTACCACTTAAAAAAGTGTGTAGTAAATAGCATCCTCGATGCTAGAAGGGATCTCTTCGAGACCATCAGTAAATAGATTTCTTATATACAATTAAGCAACGGGACGAGTTGGACGTTCACCTGATAGTGATATGCTTGTCCGTAACAACGTGACGCTAGTTAGGATGATATACATTGTACCACATTGAGTTGGTTGCCTGAGACGTAAGACGTTGAGTATTGTTACCGCCGTAATTTCACTAGCTATATCACTCTTCAAATCTAAACACGGTAATATTTGCAGACTACTGTTTGGCAGTAGAAATAGGCGCTGCGTTGGTATCAACATAAACGACAACAGAGACTTACCAGTAAACATACAATTAGAAGAGATCTACGAAAATATGTACATATAGTTTACATACAAAATTTCCAGTAATCTAATTTATAATTAAGTAACAAAAGAATATGTATATGATATGGTCCATTGCAAACAATGGCGAAACGAAACATGAAAGATCGTTAATTGTATATTTTTTGCTACGGTCTCGATGTTTGAAGGTTGTTCCAAAATCTTAATTGCGCGATGGCACGCCTTTCGCGAAGGCTGCTCCGGATACCCAGCAAGAAATTTATATAATAAACAAATGTTTTAAACAAGTTTTTCACTTCAAGGTTTATGTAGACCTACATACATTTCAAACTTTCACTTCGTATTTCGGAAGCCGTTGGCCTGTTTTGATAAAGATGATAATATGCCAAAACGCTAGAAAATTAATTTCAATCATTGTTGGCCAAATTTCATATATTTAACTCAAGTTTACAGGTAGACTAAATTGAATTTGTATTATTGGTTTTCTTTGAAACAAACTCTGAAATTTCCGCTGTGTAGAACTTAAATGATCCAGACTGCAGGTTAGAGACTTGTGCAAATACTTTTAGAAAAGGCCATTTAAGAGACCCCTCAGAATCTGCCGTCAAGCTGGTGAAGGTGGATGCAAATCCCAATAGATTTTCAATCGTTTCCAGAAATTAGAGACCTGAGACTGACGACGGACATTTAGTGTTGGGATAGTAAGGATAGAACTAAGTTAAGCCTTGCTTGTCGTAGAAGGCGACTTACAAGGTCTTTAGGATTGCAAGCTTTGAACGTGAGCTTTTCATATGAGTTCGATAAGCGAGCGCTAGGAGAACGGCAAATGCAAAATAGTCTTGTATTTTCTGTAGTGAAGCGAGAGTAGTAAGAAGGGCATTTCCCTTCTTTGGAACACCTCTATCGGATCAGACCCACCGAGGGGTTTTAATAGGTAGACGTCTTAGATAATCCTGACTTCCTCCCAGTAGCAGGATATCGATCCAAAGGCAATCATTATACGACTTATTTTAAATATAGTTACAGGTAGATTGCTCAATTAGAGGTAAGTTGAAGATATAAGTTATGGGCTATAGCAACAGAGATTTTTTTAAACACCATCTGTTTTATAGTCATTGACGGCCGTTCTCATAAATCACACATTCAAACATGACAACGCAAACATTCAACACAAAAAACAGATGCTTCCGTATAAATATGACGGGTGTTACTAAAAATACTACAGAGTATTTCCAATCGTAAAATAATAACATGTGGGCTCTGAAGGTTAAGCATCTGTTACGAGTATAGTCACGTACATTGGAAGTATAAAAGCTTACAAATTTGTAATTTCTGCACGATTGTAATATGGCTTTATAATTATATGAAATTTTAAAGGTATTTTGCACGTGACTGTACACATTTGCTGCTCATACATATTTAAATAAGTTTACTAGTAGTACGTTTCTGTTATTGGAGACCGTAAAGTTAGTTAGCACTTCAGCTACTATGTCTGCCGCCAAACAACATTATGCATACATTACTGTGTTCCGGTTTAAAGAGCGTTGTAACTAGTGAAATTAATGGTTTAACAATACTTATCATGTCGTCTCAAGGCGACAAGCGTAATGTGGCGCGGTGTATATCAACCTAACCAACGCCACATTGTTATAGGTAGGAGTATCCCTTACGATCAGGAGAACGTCTCGGTGATCTCGCCGTCGAGTAGGTACCATCGCAGCGCCTGCTTCTGCCTCCAAACTATAGTGTGTGGACATCGAGTGTCTGTTGGAAGGGTGATGTACCTGATCCAACTACTGAAGCGATTTAACATATTATCTTGTACGGCTATAAAAAAATTGTGGTGCAGTGTTTATCAGTATAACTAGCACCACATCATTATAGCGTACCGTTTACCACCAGGTGAACGTCTCGCTCGTCTCATCACATTGTCGAATAAAAAAAGCATATGATATTTCATGTGACACACTGTTTAGCGAAACAGGACTATTTAAATGCTTTACATGTGGTATACAAGGTGGTGGTATAGGTTTCAGGCGAATCTGTATATTTTTTCAGTATCTTCTACTTGGCAGATTACCTAATGAAAGTTCTGGTTTTTTTGGTAGTACACAACATTTATGCCTTAAATTTTAATATCAAGGATTGGATAAAGCACTCCTCATTATCGTCTTAACTGATGGACGTTTAGTACTTTTTACGATTTTTTTTTCAAATAAGTTCTTCGTACGGGTGGCAATGTACAATGGGCAACTTCAGCGTTCCCCCGTTCTTTAGTTCCATGTATTAATGGGTTACGTACGTGACCGACGGACGGACAGCGTCGCTATATATAGAGCCCTTGTAATGAGTTGTATTTCCTTAGCTCATTTGTTTACATACAGACGTAAACGATAGCAAACATTAGTTGCGCAGAGACACACACGGTTATATTTTATATATAATTAATATAGGCTTTTATTCAACGAAGCCGCGGGACAAGCCAAACATTCCTCTAATGATAAGTGATACGCCTGCTCTTAATAAAGCGGCGCTATTAAGCTTGATAACACCACCTAGTGTTAGTTATATTAGACGTAAGATCTTAAATCCCATTACACACGTTTAATATTTCACTAACTACAACCCCTTTCAAACCGGAATACAGTAATGATTGCAAACTACTACTTGGCTACAGAAATAAGAGCAGCAGTGGTATATACCTAGACGGTCTTCTGCGACGGAGACCTACCACCAGTAATTGTTAATTATTTAAAGCAAATATCAGGTTTGATGACAAATAAGAGGAGATCCCGTCTTTGTGTATATAAGATGAACATTCCCATACTACGGCACTGAAACGAGAACGAAGAAAGAAAATCCACGTGATCATTTTGCAATGAAGTTTTTACAATATATTTTTCGAAGTATATTAGAAGTTGATACGAGATAGACATATATTATAGTTGCCCACTGAACAGCCAGTCTGTATGTCTCAATCGCTATGGGTTCTTTCTCGGCTTTCGTCGGCACGCGGCGTGAATAGCTGACTGCATTGCAGCCCGATGCAATATCTCGATGTTAACAAACATTATGACATCAAATGATGCCGACGCTGTGCTGACAAATAATATGCATATGAATTTATAGTCTGGATACAATTTATAATTAATTACGAAGAGAATACTATAAACTTAGTACCCTAGTATTTTAAACCTGTAAACATCACATTCAATATTTTTAAACTGAAAAATTCCTCTGTGGTCATATATATTTTTTTTATTCTACGAAGCGATGAGATGAGTGGGACGTTCACCTGATGGTATGTGACATGCCCGCTCATAACAATGTGGCACTACTCAGGATGATATACATTGCACCACATTGCGCCATGAGTATCATTACCCAGTAATTATACTAGTAGTGTTTGCATACTACCGTTTAACGGTTGAAATAGGAGCTGCGGTAATACCTGCCTAGACGGTCTTCGGCAACAGAGACACCATCAGGAAACATTTATATGAATACCAAAAAAATTCACATGTTAAGTGTAATATACATTTGCTATCTATGCTACGATTAGTAATTTTTAATGTTGACATTTCTTTGTGTCTTCCGGTAAACAATTCATATATTAGTTCCGGTGTAAAAGGTAATACTTAGTGAGATTGCTATATCAAGACTAACCATCTTATGTCTCATGGCACCGAGTACAATGGGCAGGGGTATCACTTACTATCAGGTGAACGTTTTGGTCATCTTGTCGCTTGCGAAAAAAAAAAACTCCAATCAATTTATTAATCTGTGTAATAATACATATTTTCCCAATTAAATGAAAATTAAAAATCATCGAAAGTTAGGCCGAATCTATCAACTTTCGTTGCAATTAAACACAAGTAGACGAACGACGTTAAAGAAAAAGTTGTTAACCGGAAACGTGAGAAAAAAATTAATTACTTTTATTAAAATCAAGAATGTAACTATTCTAGTGGGATTTAGGACAAATGATTTTATTTCTTATTTTTGAATATTTGTGAGGGAATTGATTTTTTTTTACACAATACATAACAATCCTTATTAACTCAGTTTTCAGACTGAACTCTGCGATCCTTTTTTTCTTATTAGGGTACCTGTCTAAACGTGATAACCCATCGGAGCTGGTGGTGACCATCCAGGTAAATTCGCAGCTCCTGTCTGCTGCCAAACAGTAGTGTGCAAACATGAGTTCTGATTTGATAGGCTAAGCTATTTGAACCGAAGCAAGATGTCGTTAGCTACATTATTTACCATTACGTGTGCCATATTGTTATGAGCAGGTATACCACTTACCACCAGGTGAACGTTTTGCTCGTCTCGTAAAATAAAAAAAGGCTAAACAGCTGTCCTATGTCAGCTCCTTGGCGCTATCGTCATGTTTGATATTTAATTTGGTTTTACTTTATATCTTTTCGTTTCTCTCAAGTTTCCATTTTCATGTAATCTAATTTCGCTCCTTAACTTTTTTTAAGACAAGCATTGTAATACTTTTTTTTTAAATAAATTGTTAGCAATTTATTTTATTAATTTTAAAGAGGAGCACTAACCCGGTCTTACGAGACTTTTATTACCTTCCCCACATGCTCTCGGGCAGGGTCACCTGCTGGGGCAGAGACGGTATCGCTAAGCGATGGTGTGACTTGAATCCGAAACGACCCGGCATGCTCTGTTATGCTAAGTGAACATTTACAGACCTTAGGTAAGCAACACCGTGGTGTATTAAATCAGACGTAAGCCCAATAACGGTTTCCACACAGGCCTTTAGATTTTAAATTGCCTTCGTCGTGAAATATTAATGAGTTGGATACAAATTAAGATGTAAAAATTTTTGTAATAGCCCAATTTCAATAAATTAGTTTTTAAGGTATATAACGAATTCTTAATTTTATTAAGTTAATTAAGCATCCAATTCGTATATGCTGAGGTGTACTTAAACTGATTAAAAATAATACCCAAATAATTAATCTTTAAAACGACATTTTTAAGGTTTTGTCTGCTTTATAATTTAGTTCACAATTAACAGTACTTTCGCATTTATTTTAAACAGTTACAAACGCCGCAGATTTCCATCCATATACGGTGCAATAAACTTTCCTGTATGTCTATCAAAGTGACGTGTTTCAGTTTTAATATTAAAAGGCCGTGGACCCGGTTCCACGAGCCCAGTATCAGATGGGCTGTAAGAGCCAAAATGATTACCAAGCGCTAAGCTTCCTCAGAGAATAAAGAGTTTTAACATGTTAAGTTCTTAAATGTGCCAATCTTAGCATTTGATATAGACAGGAAAAATGTTGATTAGATAATAATTAAAAATGTGATTGGTCTTAATGATAAAAAATCAATCTTTAGGAAAATAAATAACTTTGAATGTTTTTAAGCATTTTTTATCATTTTATCACAGTACGCGACTATAACTTGCTAATTACTTGATACCCCGGTAACTAACTACTCTCTATAATAAAAAATATACTTCCCAACAAAACATTCAGTATAGTCTAAAATCGTATTTTTCTTCCAAGTTAATAACCTCATCTTTTCCTTTTGAAACATAGTTTATTACGCTTACCTATAGAAAATTATATGATATTACATACCGTGGGTACTGAGCGTCAGTTTATGGTCTCGATCACTGATTCTGATCGTGGCATAGTTGAACCTTCGTGGTTTTATTAATGCCTATTATGTTATTTTTCGCTGACTTGATTACTTTGTAAACATGATAAATAAATAAAAAAAAAATCATGGTTGATTGACAGAATTTTTTTTTTGACATTGGATAGCAACAACTTTGTATGAAACCTTTTTCTGCATTCATCTTTGCTTTAAATATGCATGAACTTTTCCATTTATATATGATTGCGCTTAAAGAGACCTTCCAAGTTCTTACTCTCACATATTAACACGTTCAGTGCTTTTGAGATATGTATCTCATACGAGTCTTCCAATTGGTGCGGCGCTAGAGATCGTATTTTCTCCTTCTGTGCAAGAAGCAATATTTTTTTTATTTGTATATATCAACCAGAGAAAAATACATCTACATGATTCCTGCTTTCAATTGGACTCAACAATTAAGTAAAAAAATTGAAGATTGTTTAGGTCACAAATGCACTGCAAGTAAACACTGTTAGATATATCTAATAGGCCTCCGACGCATTGGCTGTAAGTCTCCTAAAAATTACTTCGCAGCGAAGGTGTTATTATACAGATGAATAATATAAACACGACACACATTCCCGAGTACAGTACTAACTATATATCATTAAATCGAATCCGATAAACAAGTTATCACCTGCTGCGGCTAACACGCAGGTCTCACTTACAGTTAGCTCCTCAAATGTGTATGAATAGTCATAAGAGTGTCATCGTAACTGCAGCCAATAAATAGATGGTCAAGGCAACGGTACTAACGCCGCTGTAAATTAACACAAAAATATTTTTGTTACTATAATATTAATATGTATTGTTTACTGCTAACCAGCAGTTATACATAAAATTAATTTTTAGCCGTAAAGATAAAAGATAAAATTTGCCTGGGTAACAGATATTAACATTCTATTTTATGGCGATCATGAAAATGTGGTTTTGTGTATATCCTTACTAGCGCCACATTGTTAGGGGCAGTCTTATTATTCACCGTTAGGTGAACGTCCTAGTCAAAAAAAGAAAAAGAGAAATACTTAACCCCATTAAAAAAATACAATTTTTTTTTAATTAATTGCATTCTTAATCAATGAATACAGATTCAGATTCATAGATAAACAACTGGTAACGAAATGGTGTTGAAATTAAAAATACTTAAGCCCGAAATTCACATATTTTCGCAATGTTGACGTAAACAAAAACACCTCAATTTATAATAATTGCTAGTGAATAATAAAACCTCTTTTTCGCTTCGAAGGATCGATGCACATTTTGAATGTCCTCCATTTGGACAAACAGATTATTAAACGATGTTACTCACAACTTTGAAACAATTTACAGAAAAATATACAGCAATATCTTGAAATAATTCAATATCAACGATCCTTGCGTTTTTGTAGACAACGTCCGAAGGATACGAGACAGACTGCTCGCAAAATATTCTGGCGTTTATTCAGTGTTGCCATATTCGATAAGCCAATTTATAATTAATGAAGGTAGCGTATCCAACGTCAATTGAGTGTGAATTCAGATATAGCGGCTGATAGAAGGGATGTGGAAGAGAAGTACATACTGTGCCGACCCCACATATCTGGGAAAAGGGCAGGAGGAAGAAGAGTTTTACCAACATAAAAATTTATGTATTTTTTTGATAACACTAACATTATGTTGAAGAAATAAACGTTAAAAAAAAGAGTATAATAGGAGACAAATATATTAAAACAAAAGCCTTACGCTTGTGGTGCGAGTAACATATAGCCTCTTAAGTTAATTTAAATTTCATAACCCCCGTTGTGTTTGAGCGCGTCAATGGCGGCCGCTCGTCGGCGCGGTAACCGCAAAACAATGGCACTCGCGCGGCCATATTGAAACACAACCGCCCGGTACACACCATGCGCGCCAAAAACTAAAATATTCCCGCGCTGACAACCTTTCCCACAGATCTATATTAGTGTGAAATAAATACCGCAACGTGTTTAAAAATGGGCGATTTCTTTGATCAATTCACCTTTCATTCCAATTGCTGATTTAAATAAAAACATTTTTTGTGCTCATAAAATTATAATCATGTTTTGTGTTTAAATATAATAATATGTTTATATCTAATAAACGCTATAGCTAACAAAGGTATAGTTAAAAGTATTTTTAGACATTGTGTTTTTGTGGTCTTTGAACCTTTAATAGCTATGCCAGTCCTACCATACTCTAACGAGTAATATCCGCTAACACCTGTCTAATTATTACTATTAACAGGTTCCATTACCCTTTAAATTACTATCTACATATTTCTTAACCTAAAATTTTTTTTACGTATTAACATATGAAATTTGTTTATATAGTTGTTGCTGCTACCGACATTGGTGGAGATAGAATACAATGTTTTGTACCGAACCGATTGAACCGTTTCGTTGTTAAATTTGCGAAAATTATTGCTTACTGATGTCAAATATTAAAAGACATATGAAAGTAGTTTCAATCAATCATAGACATCCAATGCTAGAAACAGGCCTCTCCCAAAGATTCCCACATCGATCAGGTAGGTATTGATATGGAGCGATTTAGGCCATTTCTCATCATGCTAGCCTAATACAGGTTAATGAGAGCCACAGTTTTGTTTGTTGATTAGCAGGATGCACCAAGATCAGGTAAAGTTAGCTCGGATCCCGTGAGTTGTTGTCGAGAACCTTTACACCCCGAAGGTAGTTTAACTATTAGCAATGTCTAACAACAATCAGAGATGTAATAGAACATTTGTGTGTATCAAACAGATAATTGAATTACCAAAAGATTTGAACACAGTGCTTACAGGTATTACTAATTATTGTTAGTGTTTCTGAAAGGGGTAACGCAGGTCTTCCACATATGCTTAAGTTGCTTATAATAATGCTAGTAAGTGCCCGATAGTCAACAGAATTGACTGCTGTTCTAGTTACATCTCATCTCAACAAATCTTCTAATTATTATCAATGTTTAATTGTTATGGAAATTGAATTTAACAATGATAATTGCCTGCATGGTATCAGTGTATATGGACTGGACTGTATGGACTGTATTTGGATTCCGTGCCAACTTCACTCCATTGGCTGACACTGGTACGCGACAAACCAATAATCTATCGGCGACAAACTGACACACAAACTACATATGAATAAGATCTATTAAGTCTCTTAACGTTTGAAATTTGAAACGTCGCAAATTTTATCATTAATGAATCGGATTATTCTCATACTTTTTATTTACTGTGCATTAAGGTTACTTGACGTTTCCAAAATTGATGGACGAGGAAGACATAAAATAGTTACAGCTTTATCACTGCTATTATATAAACGTGAGTATAAAATGGAGGATGTATAAAAATAAAAAAACACTTCGTGACACTGAGTCGTAAAACTGTAGCCGTTAAGTACGAAACAATATCAATACGGACGAATGTAACCTATGGGCGAAAGGGTCACAAATAAAAACGATCATGATTTATATTCAAAAAAAGTACTATATATATTATTTATGAACGATATTATAGAAACAAAAAATATATTAACATTTTATAATATTATATGAATATTAAGATTAATAGTTGCTACATCAACTTCACTTTTCTCAACTCGGAAAGGTAGATGGTTTAGATTTTATTTTACTTTTGCGAACATTATCAGTAATTTTATTGAAGAAGTCGTTATATATTAAAATATATAATGATTCTTAAAATTTACTTAAGATTTCATACCCACCAATATCGGAATATAGTTACTTCAGCCTTTAAAGTTATAAACGTACACGTTACATATAACTTGAAGTAATAAGATAGATTGATTCTTTGAAGATTTATTTTATTTATTTATTTAAACTATTTATTATTACACCTAAAATTAGGTAACAAAACGCGGACTGCCTATGGACTGACCTAAGGGCACTCTTTATCAGTCAACCTAAAAAGTGGAGACATGCTGTGGTAGGTGGGGACGGACTATTAATTTTTGGCGAAATAAAACTACACATTTATATACATACACATATCTATGTATATATAAATACATAACTACATAACGAGGAACTTGTTTTGTATGTCTAGATAATACAGTTTCATCAATCTCCTAAAAAAACTTAGAAGATAACAAACGTTAGCAAATAAATTGCCAAATGTACCGAAACATGATCCCAACCGCCGTGGGTTGGCATGCCAACGACAAATGTGAAGTGATAGCCGACTTTGTTTTTATATCCCCCCATTTTACTCTCAATTAACAAGAACTTTATCCCGTAGCTCGTAAGAAATACTTTCCTTTAATTGCCTTTTGCACGAAGATTTCTTTAAAAAGAGATACTAGGATGTATTACTGTACACACAGAGATTGTTTTACTTTAATAATATTTTCAAGAAACAGTGGAGCAATTTCTAAGAGATATCTCAAATATTCAAGATATTCCATTCTTTGCCTCTTGTCTTCATTTTTTAGAACACACCCGAAATAGAATTGTTTTTGCTGCAAAAAAAGGATCAATACTTGAGATTTAATATTTACCAATTCCGGTTCAGGATTTACAAAAGTTTTAGGACGTTACCTGAAAAAAAAGGAGATTCATTAATATTTTGATTAGTTATAGTATCATGAGTGATAGCTGTCGGATTGGAACTTTAGTTCATTGGAACTGGTGCAAACATCGATGTGATATATTTTCTTTAAGAACGGTTCCCGGTTCGCTTTAAAAGACCGGATCGCCGTGCGAGTGCCACTCTTATTACTTCCAAGGCATTAGACCAATGGCCAGATCTAAAACGCTGTGACGTGCCTCATTTACACCGTTCTAGCGTAATGGCCGCCTATCCAGCGAGCAAGGCGGCCAATCATTAAGAATTTATGTTGGATTATAACTCAACCCTAGCTTGGTACGCCCACTAGGGTTATATAGCAGTAAGTCGTGTCAAGAGCCCCTGTCGGTTAATAGTATAAATCTTAATTAAAAGGGACACCACTTTATCTACCCAGCAGTGTTTCTGATTAGGGTTTTTGTAAGTTTGGTCATATTTTGAATAAACATTTAACTTTCATATTATATTCAGTTATAATACGTAACTAAAGAAATAGATATTGAAAATAGATATGTATTAAATGAGAAGTCGCAGATTTTTCCATTCCACTTGATTAACAATTTAGGCTGTCAACCATACGGTAATCACTCGCTGTATCATTTCAATCTCATTGTCACGTGAAATTGGGGTCGAGATTTACCCCTCTGTAAATTAAAATATCAAAATTATAATTATACTAAAATGGTGCGTTATTATATTAAAAGCGTTAATAAAGTATATCTTCGAAAATCTGCAACAAAAAAAATTTTTCCCAATTTTTTGCCTTTGTAGCGCAATGGTTTGGCCTGCAACATCCTGTCTATTCCCTGGTTCGATTTCGAGTGTCAGACGTTGTAGAGTTTGGGGGGGATCTTTCGAATTCGCCTGACTAGCTACCGTACTACTATTTGAGCATATCTGCCGTCATAAGGGCAGCGGTGTTGTCGGTGCCAAATTATTCTGAGCGAGCACGCTTCTCTGTCATTATCACTTATCTATAAGAAAATGAGGTCAAATAGGAGCTTCATTGACGATAAAAAATTATAACAAGAAATGCTAAAAGCTAGAAATAAATCAGTTTCTCAGAACCTATACCGCAATGCGGTGCTTTGATACAATAATCTTACGCCAACTATCAAATTAATGCAAATGTTGTATAGCAGCAATTAGTATTAAACAAAATATTAGAGTATAAATGATTGAATAACCACTACAATGCGTTGTTGTCTTGTTGTTCGGTGGTCATTGTTTCTATTCTGCATCAACATAAAGGTTGGAGGTTTGACTGTGATAAACTCTTTTCGAACTATCTTCTCAATTACAATTTGCTGCAAAAAAAGACAGGATCGATGGTAGGTCTCTGTCGCCGGAAACCGTTTACGTGGGTACATCGCAGCGCCTATTTCTGCCACGAAACAGTAGTGTGCAAACCATACTCTGTTCCGGTTAGAAAGGCCTTGTAGCTTGTATAATCACTGTAACAACGAGACTCAATATCTTGTCTCCAGCGACGAGCGTAATGTGGTGTGTAGTGTATAACATCCTAAACAGCGGTACATTGTTATGTTCCGGCGTATCACTTACAATCGGGTGAATGTCCCACTCGTCTTGTCTGTAATTGTATAAAAAAAGGAATTGTTACCATTTGATTTAGGAACATTTGATCTCATTGGCACTTAACATCATATACATCATTCGTTATATACAATAAGCGATTAGTCGTTAATATAATGTATGTACGACTATTTGTTTAATATAAGTCGATACAGTTAAAAGTTAACTATGTGCCAACTGCTTAACAAATTTTGGTGTACAGATAGATCTTGGATAAAGATAATTGAATCATCTTCTCAACAGATGGACGTCCACTGCAGGACATAGTCTCTTGTAAGAACAATTGAATAGATCATGAAAAATTCTGTGCTGAATCATTTCTCAAAAGAAACGCACAAAAATTAAAGGCAGTTACACCTTTTGTAAGAAAAGATAATTGTATCTGCATTCTTCCGTACAGGATGTATACTATGTGAATAATACGCATGTAAAGCCGCGACTGAAACTTGTTCCATGCTAACATCAAATCAATCAAAAACTTGTTTGTCTTTATTGACGTATATCGATAACATGTAATAACTGTGTAACCTGTATTACCTCGGGCTTGTAAATTGCTTTCTCAAAAAACTGATGAAATCAATACACATTTTTTGCCACACGCTAAGTAGCGGACGTCGTCATCTAATATAAGTTACTGTAAACTAGCCTAGCCTCAATTTACCGGTGAGTCAGTACTGTTGCGCAAATCCTAGGATTCTCTCCTACGTGCAAGGAGATTGATTAGGCGGCACCTCTGTACGTAGGATTGCAGGGTGGGACCGCAGCGACATTTCGTTAACAATTGAATCGAAATCGAAAAATATCATCCGTTACTTGATCGTGTATTACTTCGAGTGTATCTATTGCGACGATTCAGTATGATAATACTTACATATCGCATTTACACGTGTAGTATTGAATTGGTATGTAGGTTACATAAACGCTGTTGCAGCTATACGTAATATATATTAACGTATAAATAGTTAAATTATCGCCTCGTACTAACGTTAAACAAGTATTTATTAAACAAAACAACCAAACTTAAAAAGAGAAGTTCTATTTTTTACGTGGTGATATTCTTACAAGGGCTTCCGCTACAAGACCTAAAGAAGAATTATGCCGTACTCGTGTAAGCTAAAACTTAGATAGAGATCTGTCCTACTAATAAAGTTTTTTTAGAACCTAGGTGATGAACTTATAGTATATCGCTGCTAGGAAGCTGTAGAAGGATAGATTAGCTTATGTTTGTATCTTCACTTATTATAATTTATCCATTAAACGAAGAGGATCAGTAAAATACTTTGTTATATGCACGACTTTGCAGATAATCCAGGTTTTTCTTAATCAAATTGATTTTGATAAGTGACCGTGATTTTTTTATAATTTTCCATCATGTGTTAAAATCAAACGGGAGATATGTATATCAGTAATTGTTTAATTTTCATGAACGAGTTTAAATCAGCGAGCTGTACCATACGGAGTGTTTAATGAAATGTGGTGGTGGTGTGCCGGCCCCAACGCCCAGACCGAATATCGGCAGGCGTGATCGCCGCTCGTCCCGCTCTGACAAAGACCGAATTGTATCGCACATAATATGTGGCCTCGCCGTCCTATAATAATAAATCTTCCATGTACGCAGATTTACGGCTCTATAAACATGCAATATCATCAAACTGATTTAAACGCGCGTAAGTGGAAATAAGTACTGCCAATAATATATTTAATGAGGTGACCAAAATAACGGTCCGGTATAAGCGAGGAGTCATCATTATTGACATATAAATGACATAAAAAATCATTAAAAACCTTTCTTTTATGGCTTATCACGCATAGGGATTTAATTTATCTTCATTCTTTAATTTATAACCAGTAATTTGTTATCTTTAAAAAATATTTTAGTTTATTTAACACGAACACTAAAAACATCAGCTTTTGTGGTATGTGACATGTAGCAACCCGTACTTGGTCATGATGGATAAATGACCAGACTGTGTTACTGTATCATCGCAGCTCGTATATCTGCCGCCATACAGCAGTGTGCAAAAATTACTGTCTTTTGGTATGAAAGGCGCTGTAAATAGTGGAATTACTAGCGTAACGAGACTCAACATCTTATGTCACAAGGCGACGACCACAATACGGTACAGTGTATAACATCCTAACTAGCGCCACATTGTTATGGGCAAGCGTATCACGACCCTCAGGTGAACGTCCCATTTGTCTCGTCGCTTCGTTGATTAAAAAAAAACTCTTCCTGTGATTCCTTGCAATAGGAATATTGCGTAGCCAGTTTATTGGTTATTAATATTACTAATCACATCGCCCTATTACTAAAACTGGTGTTGAATCACATTGTTCGTATAGATGCATACATATTTTGAATTAATTTATGACAATACTCGAATGATATATAAAATGAATAGCAAGCACACTATTTATCATAGGCTAATAGAAGTATATGATATAGTTTTAATCCTAAAAAAATTATGTAATGGATATAGTTATGATAGAGACCATAAAGGCAAATTGACAACAGTAGTCTTAAAATTAATTCCTTAAAGAACTATAAATTTTGATCTATATATCAAGATTTAAATATTGTATATTTTTGTCTACACTAAATGTATATAGGCAGTGAATGGAATCGGAAACCATTATTTCCTTCTGCACCGTCGCACAGAATTTTATATATAGTTTTCATGTTCACACGCGCTATTGCTCGAGAACGGGTCGTCCAGAAATAAACAAGGACAAAGAATCGCATTGCTGCTAATGCGAGGGGTTCGCAACCTTTAACATGACCGTTACCCTAACCGCGATCCCCATTGAAAATTGCGTAATTACCAATGTCTGGGTAAAATACTATAGGCATTTAGCTAAACTGCCTGCTTTAGGTCGATTTAGACATTAAATTAATATGTACCTTAATGTATTAACTCGGCTGTTTCGGTGAGGGTAATATAGACTACATAATAATTATAAATGTTGAATAGATGAAGTTATGTTTAATCTTTACAAACGAAGAATCAAAAAAAAAAACAATGTTACCGTTAACATATATATGTAATCATTTTCGTCGGTACATTTGGGATTCATTAGTTGGAGAGTTTTCGTTCAATTACTAAGTAAAGTAAATAAAAAGGAGTATGTATAGAGTTGTATTGGCTGAATTTATTATTACTTAGATATACTACTTGAGTGGTTTAATTTTTTCAAATATAGATTTGTAGTTAATATTTCAGTAGTGCTTTGATATAAATTATGAGCAACATTTCCCCACTTACATAAATGTTTGCGCCCAACCGTAAAGAGAAGTACAATAATTTTTTATTCAATAAAAAAATGAATAACGGAACCCCTCGAAATGGACAACATCGATCAAAACAACAGGACCAAAGTGCACTCCGGTCTAATTCTCACCCCATGCAGTCTCCGCTTTTTTTATCAACGTCCAGAGACAAGTGACTCCCCCATAGGCGCGCCGCTAATTCGCGCAGCCCCGGCCACAACACAAAAAATCGAGTGTTTCGTTGTTTCGGCTCCCCGGCATAATGGTTGAGATTAATCGAAAATAATGACTCTTGCATACTTTGTTCGGGAAACTGTTTTAACTGTGAATAAGTGTAATTTTTCTCAGAGCTTTTTTATTCATTTATTGTTCAAAACATTCGTAATGAGAGTATTAATACATGTTCATTACTCGTAAGATATATGATGAAATGGAGTTAAATATTCTGCTTCTCACCAGCAGAACATCAGGTGACTTATGTTGTTTACATGTAAAGAGATTTAGCTTTTCTTTTCTGATATAAACGGTAAGGTCCAGACCTTTCCGTCCGCATCAACAACGAACAAAACTAGCCATTAGAAGAGTTAAATGGCTATTCTAAGTTAGTGCTCATTACCACCGAACACCACATCAAAATTACACCAGGAAGAATCGTGATCAAGTACCCAAGCATTTCCAATAAGAAAGTAATAGAACCAAAAAAAGCTGTATACCGTTTTTTGATACGGAGTCATTAAAAGAATTTGTTTAAGGACTCTTGTGTTTCAGATATGTGTAATATTACAAGAGAATAATAATACTGCAGTATAAATATATAGAGCTATAGTAATCTAGTTTGAAAGACAATGTAGTCAGTGAACTTGCGGGACAATTGAAAAGTATTACGTTCAATCTGACATAACAAGCCTACTGCAATACTCATTCTAAAAAGATCTAAATGTTAAAAACGAACTAGTCCGCTTTATACAAGATTGATAGCTTGAAGTTAATAAAATTATGACTTTAAAACTAATATTCAATAACATCGTACCGAGAAAATAAGTTATTCTTTATAAACAATTTCAACTTCAGTAATCATTCAGATATTTCATTTGAGCGCACGTAAACGATGTAACTTCTGCGATACTTCGGGGTTTTTAAACCTTACGTTATTGACTACCTTATTACTTTTGCTACTTTCTTTTATATTACTTCGCGAGAAATGTACCTGTTGAAATTTTTCGAAATACCTTTAACAATCCCTCCAGACCGAATTATGTACGGAGACACCGTTCCCCTCGTATTTATGTGTTGTCTAGCCATTTTCTGGATTCAAAGTCGGGCTAAATTCTGTCTCGGCGAGGGGTTAGCGACGCGTCTAACTAAAAAACCATTTCTTCATTCATTTGCAGTGGTCTTGGGTGTAAATCGTGCTTAATGTAATTAATTCTATCTAACATTAGACAATTAATTAAACTGGGGGGAAGCCGTAATACATGTCAAGACGTGTTTAATGTGATGCGAGGGTAAAAGAAAAAAGTTCTGATTATTAAATTACTATTGTATTCTTTAAATTAAACAAATTATAACTTACATTAAAATCATTTTTTGAAAAATATTTATTATTTATAGCACTAAAACCTTTATTAAATATAATACAGAATTTTTTGTTTTTTCAGGATTTTCGAAGAAAAATTTGACATAATGTAATGTGGAATGCTTTTGAAAGGGCATCTTTAATTTATCCGTTCTCTTAAAATCAGAAATTTGTGTTAAGAATCTTTAAAACAGAGATATATTATATATAAAAATAATGATTACATTGTTATTGTATTTTGATTATAAAATTTTAAACAATGATATAATCAGGGTTCAGAACACTACAGTGTATTGCATTTATTACGTACGAAAAAGAATGGCGTGCTAATATTTTTAACATACCATATTTTCCTTAAAAAGAAATTCATTTCCTCAACTTAAATATTAACATTGGGATTGTTGAATGTCGCAGTTCTTGAAGTACGATGATTTCCTCATGAGATTTTCCTTTGACCGTTGGAGCAACATTCTTTTAATTTTTTTCTTAATCTTATATTACATTGGCTCAAAATCGCAATATAAACAAAACAATCTTCAAATACGCATAAATGTTAACACGACGAACCATATCAGCTACATCGACTATAATTGCCAAGCTTAGCGCTTCGCACTAATTTGAAACACATGCGAACCGGAAGTGAACTTGATAGTTATTGAAATAGAGTTGGATTTCCGATGACTGAAGCACATATGATATAGCCTAAGCTACAAAAGCGTGATTAAAGCCGACCAGGGCTCGAGTGTGATTAAAATAATGTAAGGATTTGGGAGCGGCGTACCCTAATAGGGGGCCGCTCCTTGTCACGTGTGTCCCTCGCTTGGTGGGAATTTTCCTTGTGGTAATTACTGTTGTTTTTCTACTCTCAACAGCTAACTGCGCAGCAGTAACACATCCTGTAGAATTAAGCACGTATACTTTTTTTATTCAAAGAAGCGAGGATACGAGTGGGACGTTCACCTGATGGTAAACGATGCGTCTGCCCGTAACAACGTGGGGTTAGTTAAGATGGTATTCATAGTACCCGGTCTACTTTACGCTCGTCGCTTTGAGGCAAGATGTTAAGGCTCATTACCCCACTAATTTCACTAGCTGGGCGCTATGGTGGTACCTATCTATACGGTGACCGGCAACTGAGGCCTACCATCAGTAAAAATATAAATGGTATTAAATTTACGAAGGAAGATATGTATATTTGAATAGTTTAACTACAGTTATTTATAATTCATTTGATATTCTTATTAATGGTAGGCATTTGTTGAACGTGACCATCTAGGAGGGTATAACTGTTACGAATACTTTTACTGCCAAACAGTACTGTGAGTACTATGATTTAGTTTGAAGAGCGTAAGTTACTGAAGTGTCGAAGACTATATCTTGAGACGACGAGCACAATGTTATGGGATGGTGTATTACTTATCATCAACCGAACGTCTCTTTCGTCTTGTCGCTTGTCGACGAAAGAAAAAATTAAGGGCTAAGTAAAAATGTATCCTGCAGTGTGTAGACCATAGGTTGATTAAATGTTACCAGTACTATTAAGGCAGGTATGTCTATAATTAACTGCAACTATGTTTTATTTTTGCTTCCTTACAACTGTAATACGTACCTTGTTTATTATATGATGTGATAATGACGTCATCCTACAAAACATTGTCAGTTTTTATGTAGTGAGCAATAAGTATTACTACATCTGATATACAATGTCTACAATGTCGTCAGATCAGTACAGTGATAAAAATCTTCAGTTTAAACATATTATTTATGTTACATATAACTCTGTTAGTTTGCATCACAGTAAAATTTAATCGTCGTTTAACGTACTTTAAGCGATTATTGTAAATATTTACGAAATGAAAGATGTATACTATTATGTAAGTAGATATTGCGAACATAAAGAGGCTGCTGATTAAGGAATAAATGGTAATTTGTAAATATAACTTCAACTTCAATAATAAAAGAGAGTCAATGAAATCGAGGGAGGGAACCACTTATACCAGTTTATAATTTTGACTTTATATTGCAGGTCTGGGAGTCTACAGATTGTATCACAAAAGGTATGATTATACGTTTTAAAGAAGCATCCATTAAACCACTATCTATAAATCAGTTTCTGATTTTCACCATTTAAATGTCCTCAAAAAGGTAACTTACAACTTGGAGGCTATCATGTACTAATATACCGGTTTCACAAAAATACCAGTTGATATAATTTATAATTAAAAATGGTTAAAACGAAATCATCCTTCACATAAATTTGACCTATGATCACATTCTTAAATGGTGATTAGCAAAATATAACATGAAATCGTGAGTAGCTCGCTGGCCTAATGGTTAGAGCGTGAGGCTTTCATTTCGAAGGTCGCGGTTTCGAGCCTTGGCATGCACCGATGACTTTTAATATTTAAGTTATGTACAATTGTGAACATTAGTAACAACAGCGAAATACAAACGGTGAAAGAAAACATCGTGAGGAAACCTGCACAGGAATTAGTATTTATTCTAAGGTCTGTGTGAAGTCACCAATCCGCATTGAGCCCGCGTGGTGACTATGATCCATCGCCCTCATATTAAAGGTAGGCCTGTATCCCAACAGTGTGCACGTAAATTGGTTGTTGAAAAAAAAACATGAAATCAAAGTAGAATAAGTTATTTAATAAACAATTTAAATAAAATTATTAAGGAATATTTAGACATAGCAAAACTAAAACAGAATTGCTGGACACAGATGGTTAGCATTTAACTCTAACAAAGTCTCTGTTTCAACTATATGGCCGTATGATGTTTTTGACAGGTGATAGGGTTTTCCATTCCTTCTGGCTACCACCACTATCATATTGTAAATAGTGACAATACTGTGATTTTTCAGCTGTCATAAAATAAGAGCGAAAGTATTTAAAAGCAAACACGCCAAAGTATCCGCTGTTTCACTGTTAATTAATTCTGCGTTTTTTACTCCCCTATTTATCATTCCCCTTTATTATATTTTACGTTTTGGTATTATTTTAAGATTTTAATATTCTATATACATATATATTTTATAACTCCATCCGCCTTTTGTGACAAAGGATGGATGGAGCTTATCTGACCCTGAACACATAATATTTATTATTATATATATAATATTTATTATTATATTTATTATTATATATATATATTATATCATAATATTGATTATGAACCAGCATATCGATACGTCAACAATGAATAATTTCAATTGTTGTATGTGATCCTTACTAGTACCACATCGGTATGAACGAGTGTGTCACTTACCATTAAGTGAACATCTTGCTCATCTTAAAATTTAGTGAAATAAATGATTTAGGAACATATTTTGTAGACAATACTTTGCAGTTAAATGTTATGGCTTACTGAATTTAAATTTATCACTTGCAATATTAGTACGAGGGTTCATGAGAAGAGTGCTTCGCATTTTTGTAAATTTTTTCCAACTATAAATAAAAGCATTCTGTTTTAACTACAAAGTCGAGTAGTTGTTCGTAGTTGGCAGCAAGTTTTAAAACGTACAAAACACGGGGACTTGTGTTATTTGCACAGTTTTATTTAACAGTTTCAAAGGATTAGAAGCTTTAGTGGGTATCAGCGTGGAATGCGGCTCGCACCGGCTGGCAGTGTCCCGCCGATTGTTTTGTTTTAACATTCCACGGTTCAGCCATTTAAGCTGTGGGAACTTTTAAGTCGTAAAACTGCTCCCAGTACCTTTTAGTCTACTTTGGACTTTGTTTATCCAGCGCCACAGCGACTCAAAGCCAGCGTTAGTCCCCGAGACAAATAACACCAGCGTTACGTTATATGGGCATATGGATAATAGAAAATTGTTTTTGGATCTGTTGTAGGTGACTTTCTAGGTAGGTACCACCTCAGCGTCTATTTCTGCCACTAAACCGCTATTGTCGGGATGAGGGCACTTAATCACTTGTTTTAAAGTGGCAAATATAATGAGGAGCAGTATTTGTCATCCTAACTAGCGCTATATTAACTATTGTAACGATTTTTACATAATAAAACTTTGTAAAGAGAATGACTTGAAAAATGCAGTATATTTTGTATATGTATTTACCAATAGGTAAATACATATACAAAATATACTGCTAAACATTATTATGTTTAACTACAAATTGTAAATGTTAAAAAAATATTTATAATAAGAATAATACTTTTAATAAACTACGGTTACATTTTAGTAACTAAGCAATAAACGGTTCAGAGACTTAAAAAGTAAGAATTAAACGGTTGTTCTCCTAGGGATGAGCGGGAAAAGGTTTTGTACGAGTAACTTATTGGACATTTTCGACTTATTAAACGTTATCCAAAATTAAAAGAAAAATTTATTAAACTGTATTTTTCATAATAATATCGTATTTTAAATTTGAACACGATAACAAGTACAGCATACGGATTGTTATTCAGAAGCCGCGCCCAACAAATAGTCTCCGTACACGAACTCGCTGCCTTCCTGATACATAATACAACAAAAACCTAAATTGATTCGCTTTCATTGTGAGCATTTTCAATGTACCCACAATTGAATTTTACCGCCGCTTTGTCGTCGTATGGCAAGAAATATCCTGTCTTTTGTTGTCGGATGGTTGTTAATAAACGCGATCCGATCCAATGTCCTAATATGATACAGTAGAAGTGGTTACAGTTACGTAGAGTTATCATTGATGTTTGAAGTCGGGACCTTTTTTTTTATTGAGGAGCAAATCTTCAGAAGATACCCAACTTCTGGGGGGAAAGACTTATGTGGGATTGGTAACCATTAAAACCTGCTCGATGGTCATCTTTATTGCTTTGTAAGAGGCCACTTGATCTCCTACGGAACACACCAGTGCCTTTCTGCACTGCGCTTAAGCACGTCTCGAGGACAGCCGTAACCCTCTCTAGCACCCTCTCTTTGCTACGATAAGGACGAAACCATCTCATACTTGTTGTCCAGCCTGGGTTTGCTTAGTGGGCAAAGAGGGGCCCACCATCAAAGCCTTTCCACGCAAAAAACCCTTCCAGTCACCTTCTAGGCAAGACTTACCTTAGTCCTATTCTTAATAGCCCGAGATTACGGGGCTGATGTGAAGACGGGACCTAGTATATTATTATGCAGTAATTCTTACAAGTCCCTCATTAGAAACCGACTGCTGTTACTGAATTATTAAAATTGAGTGAACGTTATGGGTGTAAGGTTTCCCGCACAACAAGTCACGGGATCCAAGCCAACCTTACCTGCTCGTGGTGCACCCAGCTAATCAACAAACGAGGCTCTGTCTCCCGCGAATCAGCATTAGTCCAACGTGGTGGGAAATGGCCCAAATTTCTGCATTTGAATCCTTACCTTTTGTAGGGATATTTGAGGCAGTCCTATGTCCAGCCGTGGAAGTCCATCGGCTGACGATGATGATGATGAACGTTAATCATTAATTGTTTTACATACAAAAACGGTTTAGATTAAACATGTTAAATTTAAGGTAGTTAATAACACAATATAAGAAGTTTTGTATAGGATTCTGCTACTATAACATGTTATTTTTTAAATTCCTGTAACATTAACTAAATAACCATTAACATGATTTTTTAACGACTTATTCCTTAGTCTTTTGTCATACAAACAAAAAGTTATTAAGTAAACGTTCACAAAAATTGAAAATGTATGATGGAATAGAGGCTTCGACGGTGTCAAGAGTGATTCGCAAATGGAGCCTATGGCCACGCCAAAGGGTAGGTATGTGGGGCAATCGGGACAGATAGCGGGCCGATAGACGCGGGGCCGATAGCGTGGGGTTACCGTCATTAATCACCAACGGTTTGCGCCGGCCGACCGCCCCCCGTGAATACATACACCATTCGCCACTGGGATGTGTGTGGATTTTGTAGATAGTGCATGCCTAACGCGGTAACGCATATTTATAGGGAATCATTGTAGAAGAGAAAGTAAAAATCTGTAAATGAAATAAGGAAAAGAATTTATTGTAATTATGAACTTCTTCAAGTAACCAAGTTTTTCTGGTTAACTGTTGGATGCGATAGACAAATATGAGAACTCAGGATTAATATACATAATAAAAATTAGATAACATAGGATTTTAACTACACCTTTTACTGTTATCTAATATCAATCTATTTATAGTTTATATAAGGTTAAACTAACTACCTAAAATATACCTGATTTAAATCTGTGGGTTATATATATCAATGTAAAAATAGTATAAGTTCATATAATATAGACTCCATTAAGTTTGAACCACTTTTCATACACTGTGAATAGTGAACTTCTTCCATATTACCTGAGTTTTTAAAAATACACTAGTTTAAATTTTTTTAATTGAAATCATATTTCTTTTTCAGACAGACGAGACTTTCACACGGATTGCATGTGATATTCTTGCCAATAACAACGTGGCACTAGTTAGAAGGACATACAGATAACCACATTGTGAATACGTAATGTTTTCAAGACGAGCAAAGGTTTAACGGAAAGTTAGAAACATGGTAACCCTTACCAGCGAACCGCCACACACGGCTTGTACGAATGAGGAGCTGCTACATTGCCGATTTGTTCACATCGCGCCAACGTTGCACCACCACTTGTCATCTGTCGCACTCTGGATCGAAGTTGTTAATCTTATAAGCGTGTCCGTTTTCAATGCACACGCAATAAGATTGATAGAAATAGTTTATTGTTCTCCATTGTACAGTTCGATATAAACGATACATCTGTATATATATTTACACAATAACATCAAAGCTTCTTTTTACGTTATTAGCAAATTCAGTATTTTTAAAAGGAGTCCCTATTAATTGTTTATTTTCTACTGTAATCACAAATAGTACAAAAATCTAACTACTTTATCTACAATAATAGTCTGCCATAATAGATTTTATAATATCATATATTAATATGCCAACATGAAGTTAGTAACCAAATATTTTTTCAACTCACTAAGCACATTAAAATACATTTAAATGTAATGTTGGTAAGTGTTGCCCAAGAATTATAAGTATCATCGCAAAGATAATTTTTTCCGCCAAACAATAGTGCGAAAAAATTACAATGTTCCGGTTTGTAGTGTTGTAGTTAGTAAATTTATTATTTGTATCAAGACTTAAAAATGTGAAGCGACAAGCAAAATATCGTGGAAAAAATCTTAACTAGCGCCACATTGTTATAGACGAACGTATAATTTAACATCTAATGAATGTTATGCTTGTCGCGACGTTTCGATATAAAAACAAGAGTTTTAAGGTTTATTTAGCTTTACATAAAAAAACATTAATAATGTTTTATATCTTAAGGTGACGAGTACATTGTGATACAGTGTATATAAACTAGCGCCACATTCTTATAGGCCGGCGTGTCGATCATAATCACATAAAGTTTTTCCTCTCTAATCGCTTCGTAGAATCATCATCTTCATTATCAACCTTTGTTTATCCACTACTAGATATAAGCCTTCCCCAATGTCTTCCACCATATGCGATTCTTAACTTCTTGAATCCACCCACTTCCGACCGCTCTGATGATGTCGTCGGTCCATCTAGAGGGACGGCGTCCTACACTTCTACAACCTGTACGCGGCCTCCACTCCAAGACTTTTCTTCCCCATCGGCCATCACTAACTCGACAGATATGGCAGGCCCACTGTCTTTTCAGTTTGCAGATTTTGAGAGCTACCTCGGCAACTTTAGTTCTTCGTCAAATTTCTTCATTGCGGATTTTTTTTCCTTAAAGAAATGCCAAGCATAGTTCTCTACATCGATCGCTGTGTTACTTTGAATCGGTGGATCAGGGCGATGGTCAGGTGCTATGTCTCTGCGCCGTAAATGAGGGTATAATAAAAAGAAATATTATAGAGTTTAAAAATATATATCATTACTTATCTTTTACTCCATTATAACTTGCAGACATTTAGTAACTAAAACTTAGACGTAGTGGTTGTGAATATATAAATTAAGATATAAGAGTTTACTTTTCATTTCCACTTACGCCATTAAACATTACACTTTTTTTGCTCATTAAGTTTTTGTTTCCATTTAAAAGTTTAATCATCACGCAACGGGCACATTACAGGGCGAGCTTTTGTTTTAAGGTCCGTTACAACGAGCCTCTTTGTTCATGTTAAGTGCGTGCTACTATTACGGCTTACGACGGCCCTGCACCTTTTGTGCTGTAATCTGTGAAATTGCTCGGTCGTGTGTATCGCCATCCACCACGTCACACATTCCCATGCGATTACTTTAACAAATTTGCTGTCCGATAAGCATAGTATCAGTAGTTGGGATCGAACGGTGCCTTTGCTATTCCCGCGCCTTCTGACGTATGTTAACTCGATCCCCCCTGATTCAAATATATTGCGTACAGTGAAAAATAGGGTGTAAGGGGTCCCCGCATAACCATTCACGGGACTCAAGCTAACCTCACCTGCTCGTGGTGCAACCTGCTAATCAACAAATGAGGCTCTGGCTCCCACCAACCAACGGCGTGGTGGGAAATTACAAACAACGGCCCCTAGTTTCCAGCGATGCGGGCAGGGCAGGATCGATCGATGTGGGTTCTTTGGGGGAGGCCTACGTCCAGCAATGGGGGTCTATCGGCTGATGATGAAAAATAGTTGTAAATTAGTTTATGATAGAAAGATACACGATGACAATTTTTTTTATTTAAGGCAGCGACGGGCCGAATGGGATGTTCACCTAATTATAAGCGCTACGCCTGTCCATAGCAACGTGGCGCTAGTTAAGATGATATATACTGCACCACTTTGCGCTCGTCGCCTTGAGACATAAGATACCAAGGCTCCTTTTACCTCAGTAATTATATTAACTACAGTGTCCATCATACCGGAACAGAGATGTTTGCGCATTACTGTTTGGCGGTAGAAATAGGCGCTGCGTCTGTGCCTACCTAGACTGTCTCCGGCATTGTAGACTTACCATCAGTGTTAGTGTTTCCGGCCAGCTTAACACAGAAATCATAAAAGTATTTCTAGACTAGTGCACTATACTATCACAGACTATATTTGCTCGTACCGCTTGTTGAGATTATAGCCAAATGCTAGTATGCGATTTAGATTTAAACATCTAAATAAGGACCTAAATTGAACCATCGTTAGAATGATTTTTATTTGTTTTTATTCGCTTAGATTAACTTTAATAAATCATAACATATATTGTCCTTAAAGTTATTTACAGTATTTTGGTAAATAATTTCAAGTGTCTATATCACAAACTGCATCAATGATAACGTTTAATAGAAGAGAGATTTCTTACTTACTTTTTATGTTTCATCAGCAATATAATGTATGTTAAACACAATTCACATCTTTTTTGTTTTCTATGGCGTAAACCATTAAACTCCTTTTAAAACCATTCCTGATGTTATTTATATACTCCTACGCTCTGTCAACTTCAGTAAAACATTAATTCAATGTGATGACCAGGTTAGGATTTTTAAATTTATCTAGATCACTTTATTTCCGACGCAATAAAATAAAATCCAGTTTTTTCAATAAATTATGGCCATGCTTGATAAAAAAAATACGTTTAAATTTTCTAATTTTTACTATTTCGTAGTCTAGTTAAGTATCATGTCTTACTTTATTATGTTATGAATCAAATAAACTGAGCTATAAGACATGCAGTGGTTTTAAATTAAAGTATTATAATTGTCTAAATTTATCCCATTTATTTTAGCACAGTACAAAGAGAAACAGATTTTTTTACTTTAACTTTTTGTTGTCATAGCTGATCTCCTTTTTATTAATAATGAGCTATCTCTCGTGCCCTATTTCAGATGATTTTAAATGAAAATCAAATTGTGAGAGGCAAAGCGCTCTAGCCTGCATGATGGTCGATTTACGTTGTAAGGGTTAGCAACATTAGTCCAAACTCCATTATATGTGACCCTGGAAACGAACTAGAGTTCTCCGCAGTATAACAAGTGGTTATCCGCTTTGCCAGAGGGGGTCAGTTATATCTCGCTCTAAGTTAACAACATACAAATACTACTTAAACCCTATTGTGTAACGTCCAAGTCGCGCATTGCTTGCACGGTGTGGGCTCGCCATGTAATCGATTATACCACTTAAAGACAGTCAGTTCAAGTGATATCTGTGAAAGTTCAGCGTGTAAGCGGCGCTGTGTTCATAAGTTGTGCGTGTGGACAATGCATCAGATTAGCGGCTGGCAATAAAGCTACTGGGAGTGCACAGAGAAAGCAGCCGGGGGCCCCGACATACAGGATGCGGACTTAACATTTATCTCCGTGCGAATTTATGCAACGCCAGCTCGGCACGCTCCACCGGAAATTAAAATGCGGACGGCGGCGCTGCAGCGCGAATTGCAGGTATATTGTTTAGTTGCGATCCGAGCGTTCGGATACAATCTGAAATATATTTAATAACACGCAAACCGGGAAATCACTGCAACTGCATACAGAGTAATAAGTTGTATTTGTGTGCCATATGAATATATCATCTTTTTTAACTAAATATTTATCTGATGGTATGTACGAACTAACACGCCAGTTTATAATAAAAGTCTTAGTTAAGTTTCTACTACAACACGTACTCGTCGCTTCAAATATAATGTGCTGTCTTTTGCCAAGACAACGTAATGTTTTCATTAAATTTTTTCTCGCTTCAACTATATGTTTATCCTTATAATTTATTTGTTAGACGACTGATCTATAAAATCTATATTAAGATTATCGTATACAATAACATGATACTGTATACGTTCAGATGGTGCGTGTTTGTGTATATCCGCCATAACCATTAGTAAAGGACGTGATCGCCTTGAATGCTAGTATCGCTATCGCATATGATATTTACATTTATCTGTCAGCACTTACTGTTACAGTTAAATATCATCCACTTGCATTATCGGTGCAAGTAAAACAAATATGAAAAAAAAAACTTTAATTGATATCGATTAAAGTATTGGTGTAACCATACTTATCAACTAACCTCTTAAGGCAACAAGTACAATGGTATACTGTAAATGTCCTAACTAGCGCTACATTGTAATGAGCAGATATAATTTATAACTTTGTTGAATAAAATAGTATTGAAAATCTAATTATTTTTCATTTAAAATGATCTATGTATCATATATAGTGGTAGGGTGTAAATGAATACTGTACCTGCTTGTTATGGGCCCGTGTTACTTACCTCCAGTAAATCGTCTTTCTGGTGTTCTAACTATTGAACAATATTGATTATTCTATATGTAGCTATTTATACTGTTTTTATTACACAAACCTACAGCTAATATTTTCCTTAATAATCTATACTTACTATTAGGTGACGAGCTCGTTAGTCTCGTTGCTTTGTCTAATAAAAAAATTAGTTAAATCTCAGTCTTTGGAAGCACAGTGCTATCTAAGATAATCCTATTCTATTCCATTTATGCTTTGTTACAATAAATTTATGTCCATCAATACCATGAAGCAAATAACAGCTTCTTGTAGATAGTAAATATAAATTATGTCCTATAAATATTCTCACATTGTGATTAAAAAATCCCCTACCCGAGTTCAACATTCAACACATCCTTTATCTCACAACACGATCCACCTTAACCGAAAGTTCGACAACACCCGATAAGCCATCTAACCGATATAAATCATTTTTACGGCGTCTGTACCTCGCTTGTCTATGCGACAGGCTTTCACGGAACATGAATGGCCGCCTTTATACACGACCGGCGATACAAACATGCAAATACTTTTTACGCTTACCCAACAAACCTTATTACAATGGGAATAGGTTTATTGTCCAATGATCTGAATGTACGAATTACTTTACAGTGCTCGCTCGGTTCCCAAACGCCTAACACAGGCTATAAATATTGTATGCGCATTGCTTATTTGAGTTTGATCAAAGTATGGAGCAGTTAGTGTGGTGTGGTATCAGGGTGATGATGAAGATAGGGATTTTCTTTATATATTATTAATAAACAAATTGTTAGGCCAGCAGGAATGTACATTATTTTCAATAAATTTATTATCTGCATATTTATTGTGACTCGTCACGATATCTCTGAAACAATTAGAAGTTTTACAAAATTATTTCCCCAAAGGAAGTTGCAGGGGTGCGACGGTTACCAAAGTGGGCGGGGAACAGCTAGTTTAGAAATAACCAATAGTTGTTTATCAAATTACTGAGTTGATATATAACAAATGAATATAACTTGTCATGGATTCGGTCTATATATGAAGTGTAGAGGTACGTCGGTAGTGTAAAACATCGCGCTTGTACTCTAATGCAATCATTCAAGATGTTTAATATAAAAAACAGAGTAGCATAGAGTAGGAATCAGGTAGACTTAGTAAAGTACACGTACTTCTGCATAAAGAAAATGCAATAGGATATATTTTTTAAGTTCGTTCACCCTCTCAATAATTTAGGACTAGCTATGATATCGCAAATGTTGACAGTTTCAAAAAATAAGAAAAAATAAAAATGTATACATTACATTACTTCTAATACTTTGGATAGTTTAGTTTTATTACAACAGATTTTTTATACTGGGTGTTAGGAGACCGGTTCGGAAAACGAAGATAGACGATAGTACTAATAACACCTTTGATGATAGGACGGAAAAAAAATCGATCCTGATTAAAAAAATATATATTTTTAAAACGTTTTATTAGCATTATTTACGCTCCATCGTGTTAGTACAGCTAAATGAAATGATAGTTTCATAAAAAATACATAACTTTACTAAAAAGAAACCAGCAATGAAACACAAAATCAAAACCAGCTGATGCTCGGATCGACGAACGCCCGGGTGCGACGGGAACTCGAGATGTATTTGGTTTCAATTTGAACCTTATTTCATAGGGCCATGGAGCATTTAGATTACCCGCCCGAGCATAAAGTAATGTATTTTTTATGAAATATCGTTTCATTTAGCTGTACTAACATGATGGAGAGAAATAATGCTAATAAAACGTTTTAAAAATATATATATTTTTTTAATCAGGATCGTTTTTTTTTCTGTCTCATCGTCAAAGGTGTCATTAGTACTATCGTCTGTCTTCGTTTTCGGAAGCGGTCTCCTAACACCCGGTGTGGCGGAAGCATCCATAGCTTTACTGCTCAACCACACCACTTCGATTATTTTTGTCACGAATACTAACTAATATTCAATAAGCGTTAGGACGAACCAAATTAATAAAATCTCTGCTTTATTTTTTATGAAATTACTGGTTTGGTATAAGGGGAAAAAAAGTCATGTTTAAAAATCGGAACCTTATTTTTAATGGCTACATTACCATGAACCGCGGTCATGTTAAATTTCAATCTATTTATAAAGGGGTAAAACAATACAAGTGCAAAACGTACAGATCAGATAAAGCCGGCGGGTTCGTCTCAGTCAGCATCCACGACACCCGGTGTATTTGTTTAGGATACACATCCCTCTTTATTTACATATGGTCTAAAATGACAAGGTACATTGAATCGTAACTGCGGAGATTTTAGATAGGTATTCAATTGAATATGATACCGTGGGCACGTGTGTTGCGGTAGCGAAGGGTAATATATGATGTTCAAGGTATGCGAGTACGTTCCCCGCGTACACAAAAGGGTTTATTGGCCTTGGCTTGTTGCCAGTTTCGGGTGCGGGCGGATTGGAAGGCCACGGAATAATCCCGCTGCATCCAACGACTGCGGAATGGCTCGTTGTGCGACCACATACCTCAATTTGCTGTTACACATTTATAACAAATAATGTTAATATTCTTACATAATTTATTTCTTACTTAACTACATATTAATAGTACAATTAAACATTTCGAAAACAATTCTAAAAGCTTTTAACTAATGACTTAGTTATCAAATTTTTATAACATAATGTTACTATGTGTGACGGTATTTGCATGTGGATATGAAGTAAAATCTATGTAGCCGATAACGTTTTTTAACATCGTTATCTGGAATGATTTATATTCATTGTGAAATAAATATTATCAAAATTTCATAGAAACAACAATAAGGTTAGCGATGAAAAAAGATCTTCAAAGAATACCTATTTATGCCAAAACAAACTCGAGCCGTTAGAGGCGGTGGGTCGCGTAAATGCAATTTAAAATTCATGCCTGTAAAAACACCTTTCATCTCTTTAATGTAATCCGTCGCCCGACTCTGTGATAACTAAGTAACACCCCCGCCCCTCAAATACAGGGGTGCGGGAATAACGCACCGAGTCTAAATAATACATCGCCAATGCCGCTCTTGATTAAACTCCTACTATCACCTACTACAGCCTACAGTAGACCAGTCGTAGAATATAAATAGAATAATGACTGTTTAATGCTGTAGTGAAAGTATAAAGCGGTCTAAAAACTTTATTTTAATAAGTTTTTGAAAGATATTACAGAATTATATCTCGTTTTAAAAAACTTCATGAAAACAAGTCATGATCATAATTTCAACCGATTGGTGTCTCTGAATACAGGCTTCCTTCCATAACAGCCAATTTACGTCCCCACTGTTGGGGCACAGGCCTACCTTCAATATGAGGGCGATGGGGCCATAGTCACCATACACAGGCTTCCTTGATAGGAGATAATTAATTAACTTGCTACTATTAAACATATGGCGTGAAACATGTATTATGCTGGAAGTGATAAAAAAATTTACTCTCTTTCGTTGGTGTGTCTCCTTAGTCGCCTTTTTCGACACGCTGACATTAATGTGAAAGTGGGAATATTTTAACCTGTGACACGACGAACTAAAAACTTTTTGTGTTCAGCGAAGTGTTTCAAACAATGGCATTATTAGACCAATGAGTTATTTAAGTAAAGCAAGAGTTTATCATTCATAATATAATACAAAATATAGATCCGATTATTGCATATTGTCAAGAGTACAAATATAAGTTATATTTTACATAATTAAACATTTCCGCAGATATTTGCGCAATTCGATTATCAGTTTGTACGCTTTAAAAAAGTTTTTGTATCGCAATGTCTAAGCTAAGCTTAATAATCTCAGTTAAATATATCGTAGAAACTTTAGTTGGCGAGTGTACGCATCAAAGGCTCAATGCGTGTAGTTAATTTTCAGGCGACCTCTTTGTAATGCAAATAAGACGTGGCCCACCTTCAGGCCTCCGCTGTACCAGAGCTTAGTTACCTACGCCCTCAATAGAGATATCTCCACTTGATAATGTATGTAGGAGCGAAGATAGGGCGGGGAACCCGTCTGGAATATTGTCTTGTTACAGTAATGTTTGTTAATTAGGATACGTTTCGCTTAGATAACGTTCGAGGTCAAACTGAACCTAGTTAAAAGTTTAGTTTAAATTTTCCACTTAAGTGAAAAATATTTAATACGAAGTAAGGGTCAATATATTTAAAATTATTGAAAAGTAGTTACATTTCAAATACTTTTTTGTTTAAACTTAGTGTATGATAAATACCGTGTGAGTTTATTATAATGTTCACTAGTGATTATTATATTAGTAGAGGAAAAATCTAAATAAAATATATTTTAATATGACAAGAGACATGCCCATAGCAATGATGTACTGTAGAAAATGTTTGCATCACATTGCACCTGGATACAATATTAAATTTCGTTACTCCAGTAATTTTACTTACTACTCCTTCTAATCAGAACGCTGGTTCTACCACTAAAGATCTATACTCAATAGTGAACTGATAAGAAAATCTGTAAATAATTATTTTACTAATTTAAAGTGTTAACAGATTAACTTTATCTCTGTTGATTAAATTAAAAATATTTCGTCGTGTTGACGCATTGTTGAAGTAAAACGAAGGTAGAGCGACGCAACCGGGTCAACAATGTTTTCGTTTGTTCCACTTCCGAAACATACAAAAAACTTCAATGTAATAGATTCAAATGTTTACTTCGACACAATAGGCTGTATTTAAAACGGAAGGTGTTCCTCTTTTTTCTGTAAGAATAGCTCGACACTTAACCTCAATCCTACCTGATTGCGTATAGGCATGGCATAGGATGTGAAGGGGCACGGAAGCCTTTCCACTTGCTCTCGAGAGCCCTACGTTATATCGGTCAGGAAACACCGAGAAAGATGCTGTGTGCAATTATTAATTATATTATTATTGTCGTTTATTTAATAAATAATTGGTGTAAATACAAGTCACAATGTTATTTTTTTTTTTATTCAAAATAACGACGAAACGTGCACGACGTTCACCTGATGGTAAGTAATACGCCTTCCCATAACACAATGGCGCTAGATAAAATAATATACATAGCTGCATACAGCACTACAATTTACTCGTCGCGTATACCCATAGTGTTAGATCTATTTCAGTAATTTCACAAGCTACATCATCTTTAAAACCGGAGCACAGTAATGTTTAAACGTTGTTTCGCGGCAGAAACAAGAGCTGCGGCGGTACCTATCTGGACGGTCTCCGGCACGGAAACCTACCACCAGTGATTAAGTCAACTAAGTATTAATGTTGACTGTTTCGACTTTACTCAACAAGTTACCTCTTTAATCTACAGATGCTCGTCACAATTGTTAACGTTTCAGTGTAAAAGATATTTTTTTAAAAATAATCCTACGATTTTGTTTAAATATAGGTCCACTCGGTGTAACATAACACCCAATGGAGGCTGGAAGCGAGACTGGCGCCCCGCGTCCGTCCGCATCGCTTCCGGCGATGCCTACGCTTTATATATAGTAGGGTGGGCACGTTCAGTCCAGTCGCAGCCACTAACTACCCACCAACCGATATACAAATCCCAATTTACGAAATATTGTTGACCACAGCGCCCACTGTACCAGTCTGAAATGTTCTAAATTCTGCATTTAACTATAGATGAACCGAAATTAGTGAACGTTAGTTTGAATTTTAAAATTCTCCGTTAAAAAATATTGTACATGTGTGTTGTTAGATAAGCAGGACATACGTTTGATGGTGGTCGAAACGCCTTCCCACTGAAGAACTAGATAGAATGTATACATAACGCAATATGACTACATCCGCTGAAGAACCTTTCCACCTTGTGCAATACGCTTGATATTTTTTTTAAATTACAACCAACGATAGACACGGAGAAGCACTATTGGTAGTAGGTCTCTATCCCCGTGGATCATCTAGACAGGTACTACCTCAGCTTCTGTTTCTAGCGGCAACAGCAGTGTGCAAACACTACTATGTTCTCGTTTGGCTGTGGCTAGTAAAATTACAGGGGGGAAGAATCATTAACATCTTATGTCTGATAGCAACGAGCACAACGTGATGCTGTGTATATATCATTCTAATTAGCTCCACGTTGTTATGGGCATTGTTTACCTTAAGATGAACGTCTCACTAGTCTCCTTGCTACGATGAATATAAAAAACTAGTAGAACGTCCTGCTGCCTTGAGAGTATGTATTAAGTATCATTATCATTTATCTGATCACTGAAAAAACTTAATACATTGTGAGTAAAAAATATGCACTATTCAAAATGCAAACACTGGGAATACTGATTCTAATAGAGTAACTTTATTCCATATAATGAAAGTTAGATAAATATGGTTTGCAGCTCTTTAGTTTGTAATTAAGCCAGTTTACTCGGTTCAGCTAATTGAATGTGTACTATGAATATTTGCAAGTAGAACGAAATTACCACAGCTGTATTCAAACTGGAAATTCAGGTGAATTAACGGCTTTCATCCATCCCCTTTCTAGGACGCAATGTTATGTCCTCGATATTGAATTTATAGCAATATTCCATTAGGTTCATGTCGCGCTATCGGTGCATAAAAAGGTATGCAACGGAGTTTTTTCATTGGGGAATGCTTTCTTGGCTTCATAACGGCAAGAGTAGTTTATGTCGGATGTCGGACTAGCACCGGCTAAAACCCTACGAATTTCAATATTTCCTTTACAGCATGACCACAAGAGAACATTCCTACAAGTCTGTGATAGAATAGCTAATTATAGCTTAGTCGCGTAGACTTTTACAATTTTAATATAATTTTTTATGTTCTAATAAAACATTATTTTAATTGTAACATTAATCATGAACGTCCTGACCATCATCATCAGCCGATACACGTCCATTGTTGGATATAGGCCTCCCCAAAGATCTTATGGAGCAGGCCTACGCTATCCGCATAAACAAACTATTTTTACTTAATTTTTTTTTCACATAAAGATATGCCACACTAACAGTTCTTATATACGCATCATTCTTATTAAATACTTACTATTTTAGACAATGGTCAAGCTTAGTATTGCTTAGAGATTAAATTTTTTTTCGGTTCCTTGTATTAAAATCCACAATCCTTCTTATCATATTTGAGGGTGTGACCACTAACCACCACTTTGTCCTTAAACAACAACAACATTGATATCATTAAAATGGGACACAAGCTTCAAAATTATAGTCTCGCAAAGGCGTCGCGTATTTTGTGTGTCCATTGATTACGCGTCAGACACAACTCCCGCACCACGCATCCCCACAGCTCATTAACACCACCATTTCCCGCTTCTCTGACGCAACGGCCACTATTTTCATTTGAGACCATTCAGCTGTCAGACGTTTGCGAGCTAACACGTGGACAGACGGAATTAGCCGCTCATTGTGCTAACAAATCGCCGTTGAAGCGAATTCGGTGATTTTAGGACGTCTGTACACTTATTCCTAAGCAATAGTATTTTTAAGAACATCATCATCATCGGCTGATAGACGTCCACTGCTGGACAAACAAAGATGATATGTTTTTTTAAGAGCATGATAAAATCAAACATGGGACTCAGCATCTTATATCTCAGGCGACGAATGCATTGTGGTGCAGTGTATGTCATCCTAACTAGCGCCACGTTACCATAAGCAGGCGTATTGCTTACCATCAGGTGAACATCCTGTACGTCTCGTCACTTAACATTAAAAAAAAATCTTTATTTGTTGTTTTATCTACTATGGGCAATGGGTATTAATTAACTTTAAGGTCGTGGATGAAGCATGTTTGCTCAGAATACTCTGGCTCTAATATATAGATTGTTGTTATAGCAACAGATCTTAATATGAGAGTGTGATAGCTGTTAGAGACAGGTGGAATTGAACTAACGACCACCGTGTGACTAGACAAGCACTTACTAATTGATTCACAAAGGTACTTTTATTTAAGGAACACTGCAAAAATATTTTTTGTTTCGATGTCCTTTAGTTCTCGCTTTTCCTTTTATGTATTTGTAACGCTATGGTGTAGGGGGCACATTTCTTTCATCCGGTTTTAAAGATGTTATAAATATTGAAATTACTGCATACCGTAAAACCTATTCAGTTTATGAATTACCTATACGCAAGATCTCAGTCCAATGAAACTATAAAACTATAAGACTAGCAGCAGTAATCCACGTCCAAAAAAAAAATATAAAACCCGTGCCAGGTTTCAAAATGATGAGTACAATGCTTTGTAAGTCACACCTAATCGCTATTGGCTGATATATTACTTGCTTTTACGTAAACTATTTGACAATAATATTTTTTTTTATAAAATCAATTTTTAAGTTTTGACATAAATCATAGCGCGATCAAAAAATCGTATAAATCAAAATCTTTCTTCATCATATTATACTCTTCAGCAACGACTCATATATTATCAATTTTCACTGTTGATTTGTTGTTTATGGCATATGACATGACAGTAAATCGCTCATCATCGTTATTACTATATAAGTGCACTAGGAAGGCATTCATCAGAGAAGAATGACGAAGTGTTTTTAAGCTTGCGACCAGCACCTGAAGATCACGACCACTCTGTCAAGAGTGATACGGATGAAAAAGAAGAAGAATTTCCTATGACGAAACAAGGGTCTACCCAAGTTGATTAACGTAATGCATTAGCTGTAGTGTGGTGGTAGCCTAACCTCGGTTCGTGTTTAACACAACGGAGTTTTTTTTTCCGGTAGATAACGTCGGGAGCATCAGCCGATTGGTAATGGCTAATTGTGTCTGCATACCACCGTCAATAGTAACGTGACTGGCTTTTTCAATTACGACACTTGTGTTTAACACTCTGTTGTATGGCTTTATAATGGTAGTGACACATATAACAAAATTTTATCGTCGTTATAACCGTTTATAAAAATTTACCAAGAGAATTGATCGTGCAATTAAAATTCATTGGTTATAAGACTTTATATTGTAATAGAAACTGATGGCAGGTCCTTCTTGCCGGATACTCGCTAGGTAAATGACAAAATTACAGTTTAAAGAATTAGTTTTGTTTTGTGTATTTGCAAAGGGATTTAAATTTTTTATACTTTTCATCTACTTCTTGAATACATGAGTAACAATTAATAGAATTATACATAATCAAAATTAAACTACAAAACGAGAGGACTAAAACTCTTGCCCTAAATGTAACTGTATTTATTCGCCAATAATACATTTTAAACACAAATCATTTTATCTTTATATACATATGTATCTAATATGACATATGGCTGATAATGATGATACATGATGATCATCATTATCAGCCGACAGACGTCCGCTACTGGACATAGGTCTCCCCCAAAGATCTCCACATTGATCGATCCTGCACTGCTCGCATCCAGCTGCTTCCCGCAACCTTCACCACATCGTCGGAACCACCTGGTGGGGGGCCTGCTAACACTACGGATGTATAATAAAGTCACTGACATAGTCCAATAGATTGCTAGCCTCAAGTTGCAATGGGCAGGACATATCGCTCGAAGGAGTGACAGCCGATGGGCGCTAAGGTCCTTGAATGGCGATCGCGTACTGGAAGACGTAGTGTTGACATATAATGTACATAAATATGTATTTACATTATAATCTCATTTTATTGACAACTTCTTCTCTTTCTTAATTTATTTACATTTAATATCTTCACATAAATAAAATCTACGTAATAACATTATATAAAATATGTAGAGTTTCTTCAAATGTCAGAACTCACAATGCGACGGTCCCTATCAGTCGACCCACATCTCTACCCTACCGTCCGTTACCAAGACACCACAATTATTATAATTGAATCAGGAAACCGATCCCCTCCAAAAATAAAGATATAAATAAAACAAAAGGGCGGCCCGTCATCGCCGAGACGCGCACCAAATTTATTTAAGCCGAGCTCTCTATAAGTATTGACCGGATACAGTTTGTAGATTTACGTCGTTATGTACTTGCAATCCGTTTTTTTTTTTGGATGGTTATAAAGTAATTGATACAATAATAATTACTTTATAACATACAATAAAACCGAATTCCAAATACTGAGTATAAATAAACATGCATATGTCGAATGGCGGTCGCTCCGATTGACTGTACTAACCATATACATACATACTAGTAAATAGGTCCTCCATAAGATGCCGTGAAGGGCAGGCAAATCTGAGTGGAGATCTATGGGGTAGGTCTAAACAGAGCAGTGACCATACATCAGCTGATAATGCAAATGTTCAAAGATATAAATAATTACTTGTCTTTTTTTTTAGAAAACTAAAATAAATCTTGGTCTCACTTTACGTTATTCTTGATATGTAATATTATTGCTTTGTGTTAAGCAAGTTATCTCTCGCTAATTTTCTCCACATTTGGGGTTGACTTGGTGAGAAGTTCCATATAAGCATTGAGTTAATCGACGAAGTTGTAAATATACGAATTATTTATTGACTTAAAAAATTATATTAAAAATCAGATCACTACTACTGGTATACTGGAAAATCAACTGAAACTAAGTAAGACCGCATAACTGTTCTAATGGCCTTTACTTAGTAATACCAGATAGTTCACTTCCGTTTAGATTAGAAACGAAGATCTAAGCACCAATCTAATGTAAAGATTGAACGAATATTTTATGTGGGTTTGTATGTAATTGCAATTTCATAGAAGACAGACAAGCTTTGCTACGAAATTAATATTGCAATTTATTCAATAATAGAAAATTAAACATAATATATAAGGTAATATCTGGTGTTTGATCACTTTAAGGGTTCATTGTTTCTTTGTCCACACGGAGCTTGACGACTTCGCCGTTCTTTCTGGTAAAAAACGAATCATTAGGATAGGACGCCCGTTAAGTTAAATTATGATCCTTCAAAAATTTGTGATTAAATATAGCTAGTCAAATTTAAATTTATTTAGAAACTATTTGCATATATAATCTACAAACATTAAAAACTACAAAAAATTACTCATAACTCTACTAAATAAATATTATATCCAAAAATTGTAGTAACGTAGGACATATGTCATTATGAAATTTCTTAATCTTTTCTAAGGGCAAATTTGAGATGTATTGGCTACCCGCCAGTTATGGACCTAATTCTTTCGTCTTCAGCCCGATCGTAACATGGTGAGATTGTAGTCACTGGTAGGTCTCTGTTGCCGGACACCGTCTAGGTGCTATTGCGGCGCCTATTTCTACCTCTAAGTAGTACTATGTAAACATTACTATTTTCCTATTTGAAGAGCGTTGTAGCTAGTATAATTACTGGGGTAACAAGACTTCACAACTTATGACTCAAGGCGTCGAGGAGAATGTGGTGCAGTGTATAACATCCAAATAGCGTCACGTTGTTATAGACAGGCGTATCACTTAACATCAGGTGAACGCCTCGCTCGACTTGTCGCTTACATGAGTATAAAAAATTGCAATTATTGAAAATATAATAGCTAAATGGAAAAAAAATACGAAAGTTTATGGTACGTCTCCAATTACTGTTTCGGTATTACTTCAAAAGGACAGTTAAAAAAACTTTTATAGACATTCCTTTAATTAATACGCATCAAAAATGCAATACTGAGGCATTGGGAAAGTAACTCCGACCGTCCCGTGCCGGAATAATTGGAAAGTGGCAAATAACAGAGCTTCATTAAATTTGCATAATTAAAATTGTTGCTCGTAATGTAGCGCGGGTGTTGTTGATGGTTAAACGACCACTTGTTGTTGGCATATAATAATATTTTAAATATCCAAAAATACACAATACTATGACATAGATCCTACGAAGTTTTATATCGGCCTGCTTTGGACGGTCAAAACATTGGGGTATGAACTACGGCCATTGGTGGACATAGACTCATTGTAGATGGACAGTTTCCAGAGAAGAATTTTCACGGCAAAGCTGTCAATGAATATCCATTCGTCGATTATCTAGAACAGGATCTTATTACAAAAGTGGTACTGACTTGGATCCCAAACATATACACAATAATCGTAAATTTTGTTTTTATATCTCGATCGGCGTGTCACCATCTTTATGATATAAACTCGCCCTGATTGCGAGCAAAGAGATTTAGTTCCTCGTTCTTGATAAGAACAGCAAAGGACTGAAACAACTTGCCGGCACCGTTGTTCCCGTTCAGATATAACTTGAGTGTATTTAAGAAAAGAATAAATAAGCGGTTACTAGGTTAGTACGCTTTACGACATCACCATTTAAAACAAATGGAATCTTAGTCTAGCATTAACTTTGAGATAAAAATATTATCACAATAACCTGTATAAACTGTAAAGATTTCGGTGACATGGTGTAGTCATCCGATAATGATTTGTGATTACGTATATAATCAACAAAACCAAAATTCATGAGTTCACTGTGTATTAATTTACTCGTTTTATTTCAGTTTATGTTTTACTGGTGGTAGGTTTCTGTTACTGAAAACCGTGTGAGTAAGTACCATCACAGCTTCTATTTCTGCTGCTGAACAGCGGTGTGCAAATATTACTGTATTTGGTTTCAAAGGCCAATGTAACTAACGAAATTACTGGAGTATGAGACTTAACATTTTACATCTCAAGGCGGCGAGCACAATGTGGTGCAGTGTATATTATCCTAACTAGCGCCACATTATTGACACTTACTATCAAATGAATGTCTAGCTAGTATCGTCGCTTTGTGGAATAAAAAAAACCACTTAAATAACTATTAGTATTTTAAAATATGTATCTTTAAAAATGCGAAAAGCATGTACATACTTTTCCGTCTCACTTGCTCAACCATTTAACTTGCTTAACAGGCGACCATGGACAAGAATCTCGGACCAGCAATCTTATCTCCACCGATCGGCTTATCAGCGGTCGTTTTTAGCACATTTAACGTCGATGTTATATTTATGACGCGCCGAAAAATCTGTACGTCGCGAGTCAACTTTCTTTGGCGTATATGGGGAGAGCGGGTCGGATTTCGACACAGAACCGGCGCAGCATCAGCTCTCCGGGTATCTCTTAATTGAAGCGAGCTAATTACGAAGGTGATATATTACCAGTGGGTCCGTTGTTAATTTCGCGACGCTCGCTCATTGTGCTGGTGGAGTTGCCAGAATCGAAAGTTCGTATTGGCTTAATAATTTTTTTTTTTGTACATTCTGGAGGCAGATTGCAGAGTTTAATACAATTCAACTAATTTAAGTCAGTATAAACTAAAACGGAATTTTATTGTATAAGTTGCTCAAAAAGATATCTATCAAAGTGTTATCAAGTACGTTACGATATTATATCAATTTCAAAATATTTCCTTTATATATGTCAATAACCTTTGTAGTTTATCTTGAGAAAACACAAGAGTATATAGTTCATATCATCTGCAATTGAGTTTAATGATATAAGAATTTTCAATGGTTCAGTTATTGAGGTAAAATTTCACCGATGAGTTTTCATCTTTAATGATTATAATAAAATTAAGAAAAAAAAATTTTTGGGGCTGATTTTAATAAAGTCAAGTAATGTAATTGGGTGATAAATAAAACGCTTATAAAAATTTTTGCACATAAATAAACTAAAAGTTACAGTCTTGAAAGTGAATGCGTAAATGCGGTAGGTCCGTTCATGGACTGTAGAAAAAAAAATACAAGGACGTCAGCGAATTACTCGAAATGATATATACTTATATGGTTATTAATTTTTTTGAACGCCCTCAACAGTTCATTTCTCTTTGTTTTTATTTCACTTTTTACAATCGTTACAATTTTAATTCGTATGGTTACGTGTAACTCCAATAATTTAACATAAATAAAATTATAGTGAGAAGCTACTTTAACTTATATAGGGTGGCGCAAAAGTAATCCTCCTATCAGAAAATGCTATAAATTTTGCCTTGATGTAAAAATTTATTATTTTTGCGGTGTAAAAATTTATTATTTTTGCGGTGTAAAAATTTATTATTTTTGCGGTTATTTTTGCGCCACCTTGTATACCTTGTACCTTGTATACAAGGTGGCGCAAAAATAACCTTCCGATGTTTTTTGGCTGTAATTTAAAAAAATATATGAAAAACTTTGATTCTACTTGTGGATTATTTTTATTTGGTCTTTTAATTTTTTTACATCAAGGCAAAATTTATAGCATTTTCTGATAGGAGGATTTCTTTTGCGCCACCCTATATAATTCTAGATATGTAAGCTTTCAGGTTGGGTTCAGGTTTGAAGGGTGTTGTGACTAGTTAAACAAATGGGAAAAAGGTATTTAATATTACATGTCTCAAAGCGTTCAGTCAGCGGTTCTTCATAACCATATTCCCAAAGCTTTCAACTTTCGTGTTCGATACGAGGGAAACGAGTTTAACAGAAAATTTATAATTACAATACATTAATGTCACACCGGCGTTAGAAACGCTAAGTGCCCGTTCGGACTTCGGAGACACGCAAGGATACCGCTACACGGCCAGTCTCCTTGTAATGTCGTGTAAATGCAGACCCGACCAACTTATTCGACACAGTCGCCTGAATCACAACTTCAAGTTGTTTTGTCACCACCTGTCACTTACTATGATCGACCGCTTGAATGTCGTGTCGCTTCAAAATCTTATCTCAAAACAAACATTAGTATACTATTAATTTTCAACTTAAACTGTTTCAACGCTATTATATACTTTCATTTAATTAAAAATACAAACTCTTTGTTACTGGTAATTGTTGATATCGCCTAATAGTAATGTGTGAACATTGCAAAGCTTTCTGTTTAAAAGCCGTGACTACTAAAACTAAAAAGTTATCGAAACTTGTGGTCCAGAATAAATATCCTGATCTGTGCTACGTATTCATGAGAAGACATGTCATCTACTACTGGGTGCATTTTTTTTATTTAACAAACATGAATAATAATAATATTGTAAATCGACTTAATGGTAATAAACGAATATCGTAATAGTCTATAGAGATACCGCTGTCAAAGCGGCGATGTAATTTATTTGAATTTTCTCAAAGAAATATTTAATTAAAATGGAAACTGGCAACAATAGGCCGAGTAAGAATTATCAATTTAGGTTTAAGGCACAGATGTGATCGGGTCCCGTTAATTGATCGCAATTTACGCCATTCCCCAACGGAAGCGCTTCGTGCGCTAAGGGCGGCCATTTTGTGATTCGCCTTACATCAAACTGGCGAAAGAATTTTTTTACAAATGATTACATCTATACAAATAAATACATCTGAAATGGCTGTCTTTGACATAAATATAATAACTAAAAGCAAAGAAATTTTATAAACACTTTTCATTAGTCTGTCTTTGACAGAATTTCTATTGGCAGCTAGCTGAAACTCTATATTGTAACAAAGGTCTTTATTTTTTTACAGAAAATATATGATAATTACATATAACAAAATATCTTAGTAATAAAGAAATTTCGATAAAATTGTTAAATTTTATTGAAGGGTGTTTAAATTTATGAGAAATGCTTTAGTTAATATTTTTAATAAAAACTTAACGAATTGATGTTTATATTTTACTATTGTCATTTACCTCAGTAATTCATTTATTTTAAAAGGATTAATTATATATAAAACAATAAGTATTGTTGTTAACTAATAAAATTACAATCACGTTAACACAGAACAATTAGGTTTTAACAATGTATAAGTTGAATTCATACATTTTTTTGTTACAACAAAGTAGTGACAGTAAAGGGACTGAACTAATGTATAGTAAAAGCAAAATAACTACTGTATATACTAAATGAATGAAAATAAGATGTTTCTGAAAGTATTTAATCAGAAGTAAACTTAGTAAAAAGATGGCAGAAGGCTTGAAAGTATAAAATCGAACAGTAGTTATTAGTACATGTATATACATGGTGATATTTTTCATTTGTAATGAAAAATATAAAGTACAATTGCTTTTTTTTATTCTGTAGGTGATTGTTAGAAATAGTGGTACAGTTTGCGAATATAAAACGGCTAAAGTATTCGTAAACAATCTATTCAGCACCGTTCCTAAATTGCACAAATGTAATTTACAGTCCTGCAACGCTACACTTCTCGCAGACTGCAGCAGGGAGTCTAGATTTTTCTACCGAAATACACGTTTAGCGTAGAGTGCATTAGCTTACGTGTTATGTAAATTTAAAAAGCTTTTCCCATGTTATGGTTCCCCGAAAATTCATTCAAAGCTTTCAGTCCATAATTATTAAAAATTTTATTATAGAAACTAATAATCTATTACTTATTTATTTACTAAAGTATTCTTCACTTAACTCTTTATTAGCTGTAATTCAAACTACAAAAAAATGTACTGATTCCAAAATGATGCTTTTAATACAAGTAAAACAATTTTTGCTATTATTATTATTATATAAATATGAATACAATATTTTGTTAATATATTAGGCAAACAACTTGTACTTTAAAAAGTACATCATCAGGTAGTACATTACTTTGTTGGTGGTAGGTCCTTGTTACCGAAGACAGTCTAAGTAGATAGCTGTAAGGGTAGTGTACAAATATTACTGCGTTCCTATTAGACGGCTGTATCTAGTGATAATACTAAGGTATTGGTTACATCTTGTGTCACAAGATGATGAGATTGATGTAGTAAAATCCTAAGTAACGCCGCATTGTCATAAGCAGGCACATCACTTTACATCAAGTGAACGGTCAACTCGTCGCTTCGCTTTGTGGAATAATAAATTGAATTCCAATATGTTATTTCTTTATAACAGACTGCGCGCGAAATTGGCGTTGGCCATTTCCGCGGACGGCGCTCCGATGTGAAAATGATTTAGGTGGCAAAAGAGGGGAAATGGGCCGTTATCCGTGCAAAATAAATTTCACCTGCCTCCACGGAAAGAATTGAAAGTGAATCACATTTGTCGACTACCAACAGACGGGTTAGCGATGATTTCATAGCTCCAGCGAAAAGAATGAATACTGACTGCGGTTTCGTTGCTGAAAATAATACAAAATACTTATGTTTTATTTTATTTATATTGTCATTAACAAAGCCATCTTTGTCACTAATAAATGTGTTAACAATACTTATATTTCAAAATTAATTTAATTTTAAAGATTCTTGAGTAAATATATAATGGTTTTAGTGGGTGTTAACTTTATGAGGTCGCAGCTTCTAATTAGCTATTCCCATATTATTTTTTGAATGATCTGATATCTCCAATCGGAAAAACTGAAAATGAAATAATGGGAGTGCTATTACTTAATAATAGCTCCATTATAAAAAAAAAATATTGTGAATATATATATAGACAAACAAAAGAAAAATACTCATTCTCCAACTTGACTTGTCAGCTAAACACTACATCCCGTACACGGGGACGTGTTAGTGTTTCCCCTCTTTCTTTGGAACAAAAACCTGGAAGCTTTTGTTTGAAAGTAGAGAGGTAATATTTTCTCTTCAGGGAGACATCAGGATAACAAGGCAGGAAGTGTTTTATGTCTCATTACATGGCGTCAAACATGCTCTAGTGATACGCATTTTACTATCATAATTAAGCTGATGTCGTGCTTAGTTTTAATTAACATATTATTGAAGCTGAACGCAAACGGCCCCAGACCGTGTTTTGTGGAATACATTGCAAGAGACCTGTGTCCAGGAGACGTTCGATGATGTGGATGTCCTTCGATTAAGATGATGATGATTAGTCAAGAGAAAAAAATATTTGTACTCTTTGTATTCCTTACAAAAATTTTGTTAATTTGGAATATTCAGATTTGTGCTAAATTAATAATTGTTTAAATTTATTAGAATATTATTCTCAGTACTATTTTAAGTAATCTAAAAACAAACCTTAGAATCGTGCAACAAACGGAACAGTGATCCCGACCGTCTGATAATAATCAAACATCGTTCAACAAAAGATACACAAACGGTTGGAATGAAGACAATTGGAAAGCAAGCCACGAGCGTCAAAAACTCTTCACAAATAACTATTTAAACAACACAATTCGATGATGGTCCCGGAACATCAAATGGGACTCGTCCGAAGGGGAGTAATAAAACGACGCTAACGGGCCAACAATGGCCTTTGTTTTCAGTGGAAATAACGATACGGAGCACCACATCGGTATCTAATTGAGGTCAGTGCTTGCTAAAATGAATATGACGGGACCCACAGAAAAGGTCTCCGCATTTTAATATACACGCAATACTTAATTATGCGTTGGAAAAGGAGTAAACATTTATATTTTGTTTTATGGTACATTCATCACCAATGGATCAGCTTATGTACGTACCACTGCAGTTCCCATTTGTGCCGCGAAACAGAAGTGTATTATACTGTGTTACGGTTTGAAGGGTTATCAGGTTACTGTGATAACGGGACTTGACATCTTATGTCTCAAAGCGAATAGCACAATTTATTACAGTGTATATCATCCTAACTAGCGTCACTTTTTACGAACAGGTGTAACTATTATCATGAGGTAAACGTCTTGCTCGTTTTATAAATAAACAAAATGCCAAATCTTCAATTCCTAATGATGACTACGATTGATGAAACATTTGAAGAAATATATTTCAATTCTTTAAAAGTTAACTATAATATTCCCGTAGTAATTTTTTTAAAGTATTCTATGGATGATATGAAATGTAAACGTCAATGTTGCAACTTGCAAATATTTGGCCGAGCTAATGACGGTGAGTTATCGTCAGGGTGAAATACCTTTACGGCGTGGTGCTCTGTATATTACTTGCCGCCGAGGATATTCACTGTGTCATTTTTATAGCAGAAATCCGTTGGCAAATGTGGCACTAACGAGACGTCCGCTTAGATATCTTCCCACGGATGAACGAAAGCGACAGACTTTATAACTTGAATGTAGGGATATGATAAAGCAAAATAAGGATTTTGGTAAAAGTATTGCTGGAATTTTTTTATGTAATCAGTGACGATAATGTAAAAAATATTGAATTTCATTAATTATATTTAATTTAAATATTTAATATCGAAAATATCTTCGTTAACTAATATATGTAGTACATACACATTATATAGTTGTACAATAATTACTACAAAAAAAAAAAATCACAATAACCAAAAGTATAATAAAACGCCAAAAATTATCTTAGTCTAGTAATTAAAAAAACATTTAATAATTACCTGTAATAAGTTATTATAAAAATGCAAGTTCCACAGTCTTATTAACATTATGGAATATTACCAAGTGATGTGACAAATGACAAAGGAAAGTTCAAAGGACGCTTCGTAGTTACACTTCCGTATTATTGAAGCACTGATAGTTTAGTGTAAGATGGTTATTTTTGTTTACCAAGTAGTGCTGGTTCTAAACCCACTGTGGTTTACCTTTCCGTTAATAAACCTCATGAGGAAACCGAAATGAAGAGCAACTTCTTTCATACACATGGAACATCCGCCATCCTGCAATAGGTCAGAATGGTAGATTTTTTTTTTAATTTAACACAGAGACGAGACAAGCGGGACGCTCACTTGATGGTGATATCATCTGCCCATAACAACGTGGCGCTACTTAGGATGTTATACACTGCATCACGTTGTGCTTGTCGCTTTGGAACATATGATGTCGAGTCTCGTTACCCCAGTACTTACTCTATCTACAGCGCCCATCAAATCACAGTAATTTTTGCACACTACTGTCCAGCGACAGAAACAGTTGTTGCGGTGCTACTAGAGACCTTCCTCCAGTAACAAATGGTCTCGACTTACTCCACGTGATAAAAGGCCCGAATCAGTACTGTCTATAGCAAGTACGGTGTTTTATTTACTTATAATTATCTTCACAGTAAATACGATAGATCTTACTAATGTTAATAATCAACATTTACATTATATTAATAATCGTAATTTTCGAGTAAATAGTTAAATCTATTATAGTTCTAATATAACAGTTTCCTAAGTAATAAATAAGTAAGCGGCAGCTTTCAATTAAATAGCGGGTTACAGCTTTCGCGTTATCCGTCGATCTCTCACTTGAAACGTAACGCCCATGAAATTGATTCGTGTACAAACACTCATTAAGGTTTTTATGTTAAATTAATGCCATTAAGTTAATCTTAATTTATATTAATTTAAATCTAATAAAGTAAACTTTCGAGAGCCAATTAAAAACCCCTTCAAGCTCTAGTATATTTAAATGTGTTACCACCTAAATACTTTACAATATAAATATGTAGTCTGTAATTAATGAGAGATATGCGATTTCCTAACAGAACTTTCAATGTTCCCACAGCTGGGATCCTTTTTAAACATGATCAAGAAAGGTGTTGTCTGGACGAATGTAGCTGTGATCCGATTTTAATCTAGTATTTTTTTGTTTGAAAGATCGACTTCATCGAGAGTGTTTTTATCTATGATTCAAAAATAACTTTATAGAGAATCGTTTTTATCGGTGTATCCAATTTAATATTATTTATTAACTTGAATAAGAAACTGAATTTTTTTCTAGTTTCGTTTGTGCCTTTTGTCCCTTAGTCAGCTCTTTTTCACCCGAACTTAAAATATAAGCCGACTAATTAGTAATTAGCTTGTAATTACAAGTAACAAAGTTAAATTAGGGAAAGTAGGACTATTCTCAGTGTGGAAACATAAAAATATCTAGATTTTGGTACACCCAAGTGTTGAAAGCCTCTAGGTCGTATCTATTAAATTTATATTCAAGTGTAATTACTAGTATTATATATTTTTACTAAGAATACGTTATATTTAACATAAAGGCTATTTTACACAAGCTTCGCTATGCCGACATAATGTTAGCTTAAAGGCCGCAGTCGACCACGAGATTAAGTAGAAATAAAGGCAAAAAGGAGAGGTTAAAAGAGAACGCGGTGAAGTAATTATCTTGACAAAGTGTTAATTACCAGGAACCGGTTGTTGGTAATAACGTTGCATAAACATATTAATTGTATGTCATAAAAAAATCGTAACTCGAATTTTGTGACGGCAACATAAACGAGATAAGTATACTCGTATAAATATTTAAGTATAGTAAAAGTAAAGATTTCAAATTAATTAATACTGAACACACATATTAAGACTAAAAATCTTCTTAACATTATTGTCTTGATTTCATATTATAGATATATACCATTGTTTATAGAAGTTAGTTTTCTCGGAACGATTACTATATGAATTGCTGAGATTTTTAATTATCAAAATGATTCACAAGTAGACTTAACCTTGACCATGAAGTAATGACAAAACGATAAGAAACTCACCAGGTATGTACATAACGTCAATAATATTCACTATATATAAAGTGTCACATACTTACATTTAAAGCCAGTTTAATGAGAGTAAGGCCATAGAGCGTATTAACGAAAGCTATAGATTTGAATAGTAAAAAGAGGTAGGTACATTTAAAGGTAGGTACGTATAAAAATTTATTGCAAATATCAACTTTTGAAGTCAAAGTGAGTCGGCTGCGAAATTCAATATCTGAAATGAATCGAGTGGAGTTATTGCTGCTGAGAAGATTATGGTGCGACCGTCAGTAACGTTAAACGCAAGAATTTCATTAGATCCAAACTTTATAGAAGTCAATATAGTTATTTTATTTAAAATGGATAATAAATAGCTACAGTGCTAAATTTAAAATATCTATTACATATTATAAATCTTTAGTTTATTTTATATGCATACTTAGGCGACTATTTTCGACTTTGAAAATGAAAAATTTTCAATAAATTTACTAATTGAAAGTCATCATTATTTCAACTATATGTATGTATTGTATTGTAATAAGTAGTGTATAAATAAGAAATAAATTGTTCGTAAACTTATGCATGAAACTTTATATTTTATAACATATTCAAAGATAAATTTTCACTTCAACTGGAACAAAATGAAAACAAAAAATACAGAACTAGCGCAAAATAAACACGCTTGGAAGGAGACGTTTAAAAAGGGAGAAATAAATGACAATAAGAATCAACTACTTAGCGAAGGGAGAGCTCAAAGCCCTGACGAGTCAGTCATCATCCGCTCCCCGGCAATACATCACATCAAGTGCAGTGACAACGCTCCCGGCGCGCCCTCTCGCGGCGAAGGGGCGCCGAGCACACGTCTGGGAAATTATGTTTTGAATCATCCTCTCGTGGAATAGACAAATTTCACACTTTACATTTTAAGCAGGACGTAATAATTCAGTAAGGGCACTTCCTATTTATAATATTCTAAAACATAAAAGAAATCTGAACCTAAAAGCATGCGTGGGTTATGGTGACATTGTTATAATTTATATGCAGGTCCTTCTCCATGTAAACAAGCTTTCTCTCTCAATAGAAAGTTGAATTCTATTTAAATTTAAGTCATAAACATATTACATTAAATAAAACATTAATAGTGCACTTTTGTGATCTCTTAATATCAAAGGTGTAGAAAGAATTTAATGACCATACTTCATCTACTGAAAAGTCAATAGTAGATATTAATATGGTACTTCGTATTTTAATGACAATTTGGAGATGAGAAAATCTATAAAATATGGTTAAATCAGCTATACAACATTGTTGTATTATAATATCAGCCGTAACTAATTCTAATAAATAGATATCAAAGATCTTCGTTTAGAATTTTTGTTAGTAATAAAATTAAATCAAATATGACCATATGTACAACTAAAAGACTTCATGTCACAGTAAGATTATTTTGAGATATTGTTATAAATATTATTTATAGAGTTATTGGTACTCTGTCACTCAAACAGCGTAAGAAGGTGTTCTGTGTAATAACTTATAGGAGACCTGTGTTCAAGAGTGGATGTCCATTGGCTGAGATGGCGATGATGAGGACATTAAGACATTGTTCGTATCAGTCCTCTAGCGACAACGGGAGTTGTAAAGCACTCGAAACTTTGGGGATGCTGTTTTATTAAATGTGTAATATTCGTGTAAATTAAAATTAAAATTAAATTATTATTGAGTTTTTAAATAACATTTGCCGCTGTATTAACCAGCATTCGTCCTATCCTCTTCACACTTGTCTAAACAACAGCGGTGTCTCCGAATTCGCGGGCGCCCTCGGCGACACGTGTAACTAACGACCCGCCACGCGAACCCCCGAGACGCACGAAATGGGCGCACTTCAAACGGCCCCTCCATATCCTCGAATGCGTTTACTTGCAGGTGCCTACGGTTTTTCTTCAACAAATCCTAATAGAGTGCCTCCATCGCAGACGTCTCGCTTTGTGAGCGAGTACAATTCGCGCGGAACGTTTTAATGTTATGCCCTTTGTTGAAGATAATATCGTTCGAATGCAATATTATTTGACATAATAAAAATATAGAAGATTTCCTCGGCAAAGAGATTTTGTCTTCTATTGAATCACTTTATTCCAATCCGTCTTTTTCGTCTTTAAGCTGTGCAGTTTTAGTTATTTTGTTGAAATAACAACAATTTATTAAATTTATATTCGCTCATCTCCGCGCCTTCTCGGCTCGTCTCGATTGATGGATTCTTTATTAAATCTATATCTATACAGATATATACAACGAAAGTGGGTTTTTTTTTATTCGCCAATCACGTGAAAACTAGTGAATTAATTGGACATGGGAACATGAGCATTCCACGCGAAATAATTTGCAGATGGTTATAAGTTATTTATTTTTTGAATTTTTTATTTAAATAAAAACACAAACATTTACAGATCAAAGTACATGTATATGTTGCTAACTGCAGTAGTTATTTAAATAACTGTGTCGCAGTTAACAACGCCGTTTCCAAACGTACATATAAAATAAAATAAATTTTCCTTAGTTCTACTGAACTTGTATATGCGTACTTACGCACGTACTTTTAAGTGTTTGTGAGATGTGTGTGTGTATAATTGTAAGTGTGTATGGTGTGTGTGTGAAGGTGTGTATATGTATGTTTGAGGAATGAGGTAATGCATGTCCATACAAGTAAAAATTTAATTACAAGTTACTACAATCTCCTTCTTCGTTAAATTTCTAATTAACGTTTTATAAACACTTTAATTCGTATTATTTAAGCGGTTGATATAGTAACGGTTGTTATAGAAAATTATCTGCAGTTGCGGTTGCTCTCAAGGAATATTTCATACAAATAAGTTTAATTTTATATTATGGCCAGCGAAGCGGCCGGGGAACACCTAGTAAAAATATCAAATTATTATTATTGTAAGACTCAACTATTTAAACATAGTATAATATCTATGGCAAGAACTTTTACAATCATTCGTTTGATTCCGTTTTGCTGTCTTTTAACCCTTGAAACGAAATAAAAAAGTCAATTAGTGTTTACCTGCAATGAAATGATCTCTTAACGGGCGAAAGGATATAAAAGCTACAGAAAGTTTTACCTCGAATAAAATAAATAAGGAAAAATTGTAGAGAGCACGGACCTATCTAACAATTGAGTAAATCTAAGAGCGCCAGAGTCAGACGTTCATTAGCATAATAAATAACTAGCAGTGTGCTTGGAACAACACCGTCTCGAGTGCGGGGCTGGAGCGTGGACTATCCTCCTAAATGATCATAGAATATGCTAATTTTAATTCAACAAATTTCATGCTTGTGAACACGACGGTTTGCTAGATTAATATCATCTCTGACGCTTCAACTAGTTTAACCAATCCTAAGCCAAAAGTAAGCCAATTTATATATAATTTTTTTTAAAGCAATCTATGGGGTGGCGCAAAAGTAATCCTCCTATCAGAAAATGCTATAAATTTCGCCTTGATGTAAAAAAATTAAAAGATCAAATAAAAATAATCCACAAGAAGAATCAAAGTTTTTCATATTTTTTTTTAAATTACAGCCAAAAGACATCGGAAGGTTATTTTTGCGCCACCTTGTATACAAGGTGGCGTAAGGTTGATAGGAGGATTACTTTTGCGCCACCCTATACCTGATTAATCTGGCTTATTTATATTGAAACCCAAACAGCAACGTCGTTATAGCGATAGATTTAAAATACGAGGGTAAGAAGTAACCAGACGAGATCGAAAGAATACTATTACTGCCCTACTTCCACCTAATGTAACCGAAGATTCAAACTTGAGACTATACAGTAAACGGAGGCAAGTAGTTATAAACTCTTCGAAGGTAGTTAATAAAAATTATATGCATGCGTACCGTAAAAACTAGAGGACAAATTTATATTTGTGTCATTATTTACTATAACTAATAACAATATATAAGACGCTATTGTTATAAAATTGCTTAAATAAAAAATATTTTAAACAATTGTCACCTTCAGTGGATATTACCGTCTCAACTCTTTTTTCAAGGATGTAGAAAAGTAAAAGGAATTCTGTTATTCATCTTGAGCGGCACTTGATTTAGGGAATTTCATTACAACACATGCCGTTTTATGGCTGAAAATTATAAACGTAATTAGCCTAAGAATATGTTTTCTATTTAGAAATCTCGTATAGCCTAAAGATTATAAAAGACTTACAATTTAATAACTATGGACACCATTGCATCTTACAGATTATACATAACATATTACTCATTCATTACTAATCTTTATTGCCGTCAGAAGCGATGAATACAACTAAATTATTCGATGATAAAACTTGGACTCTTCAAGTTAATATAAACCTGGTTAAGGTAACATGGTAGAGGTTATCAATCTTTTATCACTAGCACGGGTACTAACGAACACCCCAGCTTGACACACCACTTCGTGTTATCTGAGTTCCGATGAGTGTACGATATTGCTATACCTACATAAAAGTGTGAGAGAACATTTTTACAATGCGTAGTATAATAAAAATTATATAGACTGGTAGTTATAAAGAAATAATTATATTGTTATATATTATCAATTACAGAATATTGAGAGGAACTTCTCTACATCTGGATTAACAGAGAAAATGAAGAGGTATTACAAATTAAAATTAAAAAAATCAAAAATGTGATATAAATATGTAAACTACATGTTTAAAAATGTGTAAAATATCAATATAATATCAGAATATTATGCATATAATATATCATTTTAATAAAAAAAAAACAACGATTGGATATTTCCGTGAATGATTTCTTAACTACTGCAAAAAATACTAAAGCATATAAATTAATAATACTATTAATAAATTTTTAACCATTTCAATTTTTCTATCGTTTTAGGAATAATGGCATTTTACCGTCGCCTCGCCATAGATTCCATATCAGAGTATTTTATATGACAAGTGACAGCTGTCAGATTTCCCGCGTAAAGCAAACAAATGTACGGAACATCTTTATCGAAATCCGTTAAAAAATTTCATACCAGTCTACTTTATATCTTAATCATAGCATTTTCATGTTTATAAAATAAAGGTCTTGTAAACTCCTTGCCAGCGTCCAGAGTGACGTTCTCTAACCTAGTAGGTTCACCTCATGGTTCCACCAATGCTAATACAAACATAAGTCTGCATAAACTGAATAGCTGACATTTTCATAATAAGCTATTGCGGAAAGTATTGATTTAAATTTATAGTTTTAAGCGTCAACGGGTGATAATGCCTTTTGGCATAAATGTGTTTTGTTGTTTATGGCCCCTTGTTTATAGTCTACTTAAGCGCGACATGCGTTAAGTAGCAGAGGCGCATGGCATCAAAGACAATATACTTTATATCCAAGCGCAAAATTTATGCAAATTTACATTTACGAACGGTGTATTCCGTAATGAAGATAAATTTTCGTGCCGTTTAATTGAAGTTAAACAAATACAACTTTGATATATAGCATACTTTTTCGCAATAACCTAAGCAATAAGCATAAATAATCATCAAATTTAAATTAATCATTGAATGTGTAATATCATGTTGATAGTAAAATTACTCGTGTCGCTGTAGCAAATATATTACTACTTACATAGTTATAATACTGATTGAAGCCAATTCCGCTTATTAAAGTCAAATTGATTAAGTTCAATAATAAACATTTAGTTATTATTTATTACACTCGTTAACGCTTCTTATAAATAAGTCTGTGACTTATTTTACTTTGCAAAATACATAACAATTCCAATATCACTTTACGATAGGGTTTTTCGGAAAGATTGTTGTAGAGCAAAGTGTACTTTAAACTTAGGGTACAATAACATTCACCTTTTTTTCAAAATAAAGTAGGATGTCGAAGTTAAGTAACGAACATCCACCTTTTTAATAAAATCAATTTGAGGCTACAAAAATCCCAGACATTCTCGTCAGAAAAAAAAACTGTACTAAGTAATTAATTACAAAAGAATTCAGTACCAAAAAATAAATCAAAAAGGGGTCTTAATCACCACGATGACGAAGGTGACATCAAAGAAAAAAAAGGTGCAGTCAGGCAGCGTAAATCAAAGTGTATTATGGTGGAAGTCGTAATAAAGGTATATACACAATTCTCCTATACATAGAAAAATATTTTATCATATGTTACTTTCTATTTTTTCTATTTATCGAGACGAGAAAAATTCATCGAAATTAGCAATTTCAGCTTCATTAAAAGTTTATATGTAGCACAGTTACCTGGTGATGAGTTACAACAAAAGAGATGAAAAAAATATATGTAAACAAATTTTAATGATGGTGTTGATCTAATTATAGTGGACTTTCGTACAAGAAAATATTCAATAATGTACATAGATTGAAATATTTCACTTTTATAGAAACTCTCAACTTACACCACGAATAACTTGGAAAAATTATTATCTAAATTACAGTAAAACTGCCAACATTATGGAAGCTGTGTGGACTGTACTTTATAAGTAGTCGGGTGCTCCTGTCGTGTTCTAGCTCGTATATCATAGGAAAGGGAGCGATCTGCGGTGAGTGTCCCAACTTGCCCGGGTTATCGTCGGACGTATGAGCGGAATGGATAAAATTTCTCGGCTACGTTTGAACAAAGATTTGTTCCAACAGTGAAGCGAATTTATTAACTCATACAGTAGCTTCAGTGAGCAAAGACGATAAAAGCTACATTTTTATACAATTTACCATAATATTCTTCAGTAGTTATAAGTTATTACAACATATGTAAAATATATAGTCCAACTACTCTACTACTACTCTTAATATAAACAGTATATCGCCGTCAATATATAAGCAATATATTAAGAAGTAAAACACTAACCATATAACTCATATGGTATAGAGTACTTCGCATTAACTCATAACTTAGAAAGCCAAATGTTCAGAACACTAAGGAGCACTTAACGAATATACTTAAAGAATTCACTCCAACATGTGAATATCGATAACAAATGTTAAAGGTTTAACTGTTCTTAATAAATTAAGTCATATTGGTAAAACCTAGATTCTGCGTACGTGGATCTCTTCCTGGTTTCAGAAACTAATTACTATGAAAAAATTAGCTACTGTTATCGAATACAAAGAATGCTGAGCTAATATAAGCATAGAGTAAACGAAACTTGTAATATTAATATATATTCGTCATATAAACTGTCTTAGCCTAATTCTCATACAATCCTTAAAAGAGACAGTCAATTCTAGATCTATCAAAATCTATATGAATTAAGAAGTATTTACATGCGTAATTCTCACGAACAATGTTAAGATTATTTTGTAAGAAAAAATTTTAGTACATAATGTATCATTATGAAATTAATCAAAATGTATTATATAAAAAAAATTAGCGAGGTAGTATGTATTTCAAACTGTTAGAACCTTGGTAGATAAATCGCTGGTAACGAGACTATACATTTTACGTCTTATGACAACGAACACAATGAAGTGCAGTGTATATCATCTTAACTAACGCTACATTGTTAATCGCTTCGTCAAATAAAAAAAATTTATAATTTGATTTAGAAACAAAATTCGCCATTTTTTAACTTTAACTTAGTAACTGTAGAGAGAAATGCGTTACACTTGCAGACGACCATGGCAAATGCTTCGAAATAATTTAACGTTGCGCAGAAACGTGTGAAATATCTTACAGTTAGGTGGGAAAGCTGGTTTAACGCAAGATTCTAAACTATGTAGATGGGACCGTCCATTTGAATAAATGGCCTCGTCCATTGGACGTCAAAGTAACAATCTGACCACGAACCCCAACGGCCGGGCGACGCTCATAGAGAATTGTCACGACAATGGTGCGATGGGAACTAAACAATGGCTTCGTGATGAGCTATTTGTTATTTTAAATCGAAAGCAGTAAGTCTTCATTTCATCCGATCAGATAAAGACCTCCACGGCTAAACAGCAAGTGTGGCTTTCTCACTTGGTGACCTGAAAGATGATAAATAACAATAAGTATCTATAACCATAACCTTGTGTTTCGGTCTAAAAGTCAGTATCACTAGAGGTACTACACTACACAAAAATATACACTTATCTGTTAAGAAGACAAGCACAATTTTATGTCTTAAAAACATCTTCAACAGATCTTAATAAAGGCATGCCTACCCCACTCATACTTAATCAAAGGTTTTTCTCATCTCGAGGGATCATGATTAAAAACAAAGAAAATATAAAATCGCCCAGTTCAATCATTATTATCATCCGAAACGCAACGGTTAATCGTGACTTATGACGTAGATAACCCTGGTTTGACGCAAGTCAACAAAAGTGAGTTTGGATGATACCGACTAGCAAGGTTTTCCGAAACCGTTTAGTTTACTTGTTAACCTAAGTTAAGTATTAGTTAACGCAATATACATATCAGATCAAAGCAACATTTGCAAGTAACAGCTGACGGGGGAAAAAGGCGTTGTGTCGACTAATCTTGACGGCTCTTAAAGAGGATCACCAGGAAACTATCTTGAGGTTGGATTTTTAAAAATCTTACCCCAAAGAGTTGTGAGGTATTACAATCAGCAAAGATGGCGGGGAATAGCTAGTTATCATATAAAGGATAAACTCCATAATAACTATGACTAAATAACAAGGCTAACTGGTTTAAAGTTACCTCGAGCGCACTTATTTTTAGAGTGAAACCTATTAAATTATTACTAACCTATCATTACATTTGTAAGAATGTTGCACTTACACCATTATACGTCAATTTTATTCAGCAATTGATCAACTCGCTCCATTGCCACCGGTGAACAGGTTCGCAATGCTATCTACGTCACTGTGTTAACACCTAAACAAATGAGATCGGTTTTTCACCCTTCTATGGATAGCCGAGATTATTCTGGTATATCGTTTCTCTTTCAAATTAAATGCAGGGTTGGCTTCAAATACAATCATTATTTTACTAAACCTATTCTATTCCCATTATTAAACGGAGAAAATAAACTTAAAAATCTCTAATATGAGAATGACAGAAATTCAAAACTAAAAATTATTTATTCTAGTACTGCAGTAGACAGCAACTATTATAGGACAAAATTTATTACTAGTGACTGTTTTCTAAGATCTGGGTACCATTGCAGTTATTATTTTCTATTTAATACTGTGTTCCGGTTCGAAGGAGGTATTTAGTGAAATAACTGGCGTAATGGGAATACATCTTATATCTCAAGGCGACGAGCACAATGTGGTATATGATCGTAATGCTGCGTTCTTATGGGCGGGCGCATCACTTAGCATAAAGTGTATGTCTCATTCACCTTTTTGCCTCCTAGAGTAAATTTGTATATTTGTACATATTAATAAAATGAGGCAAGCAGCCCTATCAAGTACCAATGTTAACTAAGCGAACCGGTCGTCGGCGTCGATTTTCTTAACGTTTCCCCGGCCTTGTATCGTATGGTACGAAAATGGGTTGTATTATTGTAATGGTCCGCTACTGTGTCCGTTACTGGGCTTTCATGAGTCCACGCCGATAATGCCGTTTGGCACTCCGTTCCCCGCACAACGATCCGCGACAGGGCTCAATTAACGCTGGATTGATTTGTGGACAATCGAGTGGGAGCGATGGATTCCTGCATTTGTAGTATTATCGACACTGAATAACTGCTTTCTAGTTGCACCGTCATTTGAATTAATTAAAACACTAACTGCTACGCCATTAGTTCGCCTGGCAATAGATTTTATGCCTTCAACCCCGGCAATTGGTGCCGATGATTGCTTTTCAAATCACCTATTACAGAGCTGTACAGGTATGTTAAATAGTAAAGTACATACCTTTTTATATGTCGTTGTAAAATTTGTGGAGTATTAATGGAATGTTTTAGAAAAATAAAAGACAAATGGCGCTATTAAACTCATACAAAAAGAAAGTTGGTGAATGTCTTTTTATGAAACGAATATACTTAAAAAAATCCAGTTGAAATTATCAGGAGAAAGCCAGTTCTCTTCATTAAAACTCATAAGTTGATGTAGTAAATTTCATATTAGAACTGTAAATTAACTTACAAAGACCGAAGACCAGATATTAAACGAATCAAACAAACTGATTCTTAAGTGCGAATAAACAAAGGTTATAGAACTTTAGGTTCTCTAACATATTTTCAATGGAATGTAACCAACGCTATATTCGGTTCCCGTTTTATAAAATACAATACCGCCTGTGTAAATGCGTAAACGCACAATAATAATTTGTGTAAACATTCTACATTGTGTCGTTATCTTTGAATGGTCACAACTCGTTAAATTTAATTGCGTCTAGAATCAATTGTAAGTACGTTAAAGCAGATATTTATGTGTCGAGTTACTGCGATTCGCACACCGTGTTATTCTGTTCAAATAATGTTTGAACTTACAGTACTTGATTTAACAGATGTTAAGAAATATGGTTATATGGTGAACTGACCCCCCAACCTCCGCTAATCGGAGATGCACCTTAAGAAGAAGAAGAAATATCAAGAAGACGACCTTTTTAAATTTTTTTATGTATAAGATCTGTCACAAAGACAAAGGTGTTGTTTGTTGTGTTTAATAAATTTTATTTATTTTTTGTTAATTTGCGTTTTATCAGATGGGCACTAACAAAATTGAACTGTTGTGAATTTTCTTTTAAATATATCTGAAACGAAAACTATGTTGAAAAAAAATATCTATGAATGTAATATTCGTAGCTGTAAATGTTCAACCAAAATCATTATTTTCATAAACGTTATCTACTGAGAAATGGTAAATGCTGTACAATATAGCGTTAATATTAACTTTCTAATGATTTGTATTAAAAATTGACCTAAGTGTTTGATTTCGCAAATATTTATAGATAGATATTCGTAATAATTGAGCTGATGCTGAACATGTTCGGTTCTACGCAGTTCTTTCTAAACAAAACCACCTTCAACAAGACCAATATGTAGTGGTACGTCATAAACAACCGCGAATGTATCTTTTATTAGGTTAATTGGCTAAGGAACATGTATACGAATGTAAAGATGACGTCTAAGTTAAAGATAATGTTGATTAATGTTTCACATTAAAGGCCATGTCATTCAAGCCATAGCTTTTTAAAGGACGTTGCTTTCGCTCAAAGAAAGTTAAAATAATTAATTCATGCGAACACCTTACAAAAACATAAAATTTTTTAGTTTATATATAATACATATAATATAAACAAGATGCAATGTTCCCACTGCTGGTACTCAAAGTCGTCTCTCATAGGAACTCTACGAGAGTCAAGGCTAGTCTATCTACCACACGGGCTAAGAGCTGGTTGGCGAATGAAAATTTTAATAAATTTTGCAATTTTGTAAATTACGAAATATTGTTGATATAATAACGAAAATTAATGAGATTTTATATACATAGAAAAAACAACATAATTTCATTGAAAAAACAATTCTATCTCAGCAAGCGAAATCCAGACGATAATATAGCTAGACAAAAACTACCTGTACCAAGTGAGGGCGTGTCGCGATTGTATAAATTAGTAAGGCGGCGATTAATGTCGATGTTGGGGGCTGGAACTGAACTGAATTAATTATTTCACATTGGAAAACGGAGCTGCTTTCAAAGGGTACCTCGAAACAAGCGCACAGCCGCTAGACTAGATATTTCAAGTTTCTTTTGTTACGAGGACACAACATTGACGTATACTTAGATCTGTACATATGTAACAAATCTGAGGAAATTGTTAGAATGCACTTATCTCTGCACCTACCAAAAATTTTCAGAAAATTATTTTTATATCCGGTATCTTAATTCTTAAAGGAGATTTTAGGTGACCAAAAATCAACCTAAATGAAATCTCTTGAGGGTAACTAAACGTCTCCATCAGCATGTCTATACCCAATTGAACCTGGGTTTATTTTCATATATTTATAAATAGTGGTCTATTTACACTTCCTGGTTAAATTCATGGTCGTATATTAGTGTCAACCATATGAATCATATGTGACCCGGAACACTTGGGACAAATGGTAATAAGCCGTAATAACAGAGCGCTGTTTTACGTTGCACTCTAATGTTAACTGAACGCGTATGACAACGGTTAAGTTTATAAAGAGACGGACGATTGTAATGTAGAAATAATTTAAAGAAAGAAATATTTTTTTTTTTAGTAAGGATGTTTGTTCTTATTAGATATGACAGTATCCAACTCCATAATTTTAATGCTAAGTGAAAACATTAAGCGCGATAGTCTACATACTTGTTGATCACAAGCTTCGTTAATATCGAAGGTACAATACATGCCTTAAATCAATGAGTGTGTGGACTTACCACCAGGGATTGGCACTGGCATTGGTATTTTATACATAGGAGGTAACAGGGTGTATGCCATGACATTGTTAGTATGACCAATGAAACTGTAAAACAGAATCCAGTAAGACTCCAAAATAGCGGGAAAGAGTTCAAAAGAGTAAAAGTATGCGATTATTTTAAAAAGGTGTAATAACTTTTGTGATTTTGTAGGAACAGTAGTCCAATGTTACTCGACACCCTAAATTGGCCCTGAAACTATAGCGCCACTATTATCAACGGGGATATAGAGTAACAAATTACTTTTATCGACCACAAGACTCTCGGCTATACAAATTCAAGAAACGCGGTGTAAGCGATGTAAGCGAAATAATATAAAGCACAATTCACTTTACACAGGAAGCCGATTGCAAGGTATCGATAAATTATATCGATATTTAACGTCTTATTTAATGTCTCCGTTAATTATTCATCGACAAAAGACTTACGGTTCAACTGCGCAGCCTAATCTACTACTTCCTGTTAATTATTTAATTAGATAGAACTAGAGCGTATTTGAACGATATATATATATATATATATATATATATATATCTGTATTCTATACATCACTTTAGGTTCTTAACATAACAAAAAATAAAAATCTGCCACAGAAAGAAAATTCTAGAGAACTTAAATTAAAATAAGAAGAATCTACTAATATTTAGAAAATTTGTATTGCATATCGTTAAAAATATGCTACATACATGCACTTTTTAAACAAAATAAATAAAAACTGTTCATCTCTTAATAAATAACAAAACCACGAGATAAACTTTTAAATGTAGATGTTTAATCGATAGTTAATTATCAAATGTTACATTTAGCAATTTTTTTTATTAAGCTTTAATTTGTTATGTATAAGTAAATAATGAAAAATTTTTGACTACCTTGTTAAATTTATAATCGCCGTAACGCTTCCCTTAATACTAATTTCACTTAAATTACGTGTTAAAGAGGTTTATCGTTGTTTATGGTTACAGTTAAATGACCTTGTAAGTGGCACTACGCTCGTCAGTTAAACGGCACATAAACAGGCCAATTAACTAAAGAATATCTAACTACCTATAAATCAAAGTACCAATAACGATTAACATAACGGTCCCGTTTAACTAAAATAATTGTCTCAAGTTTAAACATTAAATGCATTAAATATCAAGTCCAACTGTCATGTGCGGTAAACTTAAACCTGTTAGCTTTAACTAAGAGGTTTAGTTACCAATAACTTGACAGATACAAAAATGGTAAACACAATCGATCGTTAAGCCCGACTGAACATACAAATCAATCGATGTCTCGGATTCCCATCGATCGGGGCGTCACATCACTCATGTCTCATATGTCACGAGGCAATGGTCAATTGCGAAGTCTAATCGCGTTCAATTGTGCCTCATCGATGTTGTGCACCGATTGATAACAATAAATCGATACGTGATTTGTCACATATAGTAACCGGCGCCTGTTGGTACACTGCTGCTTTGCATTCTTAGATAATAAATAGGTGAATTTAAGAAACATTTAAATATGTAACAGACTTCTCAGTTTCACACCACTAAATCAAATGCAAGCATTTGCATTGAGTCCTATAAGTTAGTGCAGTTTGTCATTGTTGCTCTGTTTCTTTCCTTTTTTGTTAGTTCTGTAAGAATTGATCTGGAGTAGGAAATAAAAATGTTCATTTCTTTAGTTATCCACCAAAGCTAATCGTGTGTTTTTGAGAAAAGAAAATAATAGTAGTATTCTATAGCAGTATCCCCTGAAAGTTCATATATAAAAAGAAAATGTATACATTTCAACTCTAAAAAAATATTAATATTTTGTTTAAATTGTATTTTGAAAGCATTAAACCATTTGCGGCAAGAAACGAGAAGAGAAGTTATAATTTTCAAAAGACTGAAATGTATAAACTAACACCTATAACACTATAAGGAAACATTGTCGGTAAACTAACAAAACTTTGGTAAGAAAAAAAACCTTAAGGTATTTTTTTATTTCTTCGTCTTTCCAAAAAGTGAGAAGATAAGTACATAAATATTAAGTACGTCTAGACTGGCTCTAAAAGTTAGTAGTGGGAGCGCTGTAAATTGTTTATACGGATTGATGCTGCTATGATAGTAGGCGATAGCGATTCACGTATAAGGAGTGATATCCAATTTAATGCGACCTGTATTCCAATGGCCAACTACAATACCTCTTTAAGGGCGATAAAATATCAGAAATGAGGGAACCGACGCAGACAATACGTTAGAACATTTATTGCTTTCTGTTGCTTGTTAGTAACAAGGAACCCGATGTTGTTGAATAGTTAGAGGTGTCTTGGTAAATGTCACTTTGGAAATGCCGTTCTCTCTAATATCGCTATTTCATTCTCTACAAAGTATAAAATATTAAGTTATGTATGTTATCCATCAGTACAAAGAATCTCAGCACGTTATTGTTATCGTGAAACTCTGTTTTATAAGAAGTAACATCTTACTCTTAATAGATATCGATATCGGGAGATTTATTGTCTAATCACGAAACAATTAGATGTATAGACTGAAAATTTGTTAGAGACATTGCTACTGCCGTTTAGAGATCATCTAAGAATGGATTTTACAAAATTACTGCTCTAAAGAAAGTTGCGAGGGTATTACAGCGAGCAAAGCGGGCAATGAACAACCAGTTAATATATAATGAAAATGTTTAAATTAGCCTTCCATAAAAAATTTATGTAATATATCTACGAATAAATTCAAGACGTCTTTTCATTTAATAAAATGTCCAAAAGGACAAGAGAAGAGGGCATGCGCCGACACAATAATGGAACTTGTACTACGCCGACAAAACTGTCAGTTTGTCCGCATTAAGCTGGGGAAGAACACTAAAAGGTGAAATCAGATAAATTATCTATGACCAAGAGATTACAATCCAATTCAATTATAAAAACTTTCTCTGTAAATGTGAGTTCTTCTACCTCGGAATACCATAGGTGCCATGTACCATATATTAAATGTTACACGATTTTATAACGCTTTCCAATTAATATTGATTTAAAAGTAATAAGTTAGAAGTTAATCGATTTCATTATTAAATAATGGAGATAACTCATAATAGGGTCTAGTAGAATAAAATCGGAACCGTTTATAATAAATTTAATTTTAATCAATTCGTCAAGCAATTCTGCTTTAATGACGAAAATAAATGTTATTCTTCTAAAAATATTTTGTTTTATTTATTATATTTCATCGAAACATAATGAATAAGTAAATTTATGTTTTTATCATCACCATCAGCCTCTCTTGACCCCCCCGCCCCCTCTGTTTGGTCCAGACCTTCCTCGATGTATTGAACCAGATACGGTCCTAAGTATTTCGCATACACCGACTTCCAACTGTGTTTTGTATTATTGCTGTGTATATTCTATATTGGCGGTAGGTCTCTGTTGCCGTCAGCCCCATAGTCTCGTGCTAGTAAGAATAAGACCAAGGTAAGCTCTGCCTGTAGTAGAAGGCGATTAAACGGTCTAGGGTTTTCGCGAGCCTTGAGAGTGGGGGCCCTTTATCGCTCAACAAGCGAACCTGTGTGGGACAGCTAGAAGGGTTAAGCCCCTCCTCAGAGACGTGTTCAAAGGAAGTGTAGAGAGTCACCGGTGCGTTCTGTAAGAGATACCGGAGCCTCTCGGAATGCACTGATGCAGAGCACCGATGGGGTTTTAGTGAGTAAAAATCTCACATAACCCTCACTTCCCCCCAGAAGCAGGGTATCTTTCGAAGATTTCCCTCCCGAATGCAAAAAAAGAGGTCTCTGTTGCCGTAGACTAAGTATATGTATACACCATCGCAACTCCTATTCCCGTCGTCCAACAGTAGTATGAGAAAAAATTATAAATGAAAAAAATTGACAAAAATAAGATCTAGGGTATAAAAGAGAGAAATGTAAAAGAAAAGAAGTAATAAAGAAAAAAGACAAATTGTAAAATATTACTAAAATAACAAAGTAAACATATAAAAAAGCAAATGTAAAAATTAAGACAAGAAAATAAAAACAAGCGGCAATCGAAGTCTGAGAGGCGATCCATGAGAGAAGAAAGAGAAAATATGTAAAGATGAACAGGTATGAGTGAACGATAGAAAGCATGAAAGGCGAAAAGAAAATGTAGAAAGTAGCGAAAATAAATAGTATATAAATATAAAAGCTCAAAATGAAAGAGGACAAGAGATACTTTGGTCAAAAAAAAAATTAGTAATATTTATACATACAACGTATACTTGTTGTAGCTATATATAGTCACAACCTTGTAGCTAGTGAAATTCATGTAGTAACGGAAACCATACAAGCCATATATAGACAGGAGTAACACTTCAACACGTCAACTACAAAAAATATGTAATAATTTATTTATCCATATTTTATAATTATCTAAGATTGGTATTATAAACATTTGAAATAATAAAACCGTGAGAAAATTCTATAAGTTCTGTAATTCAATATAATGTTGTGAGACTATCGCAGCATTTAGCTCGAATCGGTAATATGAAGACGGCGAGCGAAGGAGACAGCGCGCGATCCTTGAACGTCTTCCGCATTGCCTTATCACATGGGTTATAAACCGACACGCGTCTAACGAGATTGTAATTAAATAATCATTAAGGCATCTTGATCGATTTCGATTAAGGTAATATGTTTTTGACAACCGCGTGGAAACTTGCTACCTTAGCATAGTGCTTAATATAAAATTAAAAGGTCATTCTTCTGATGGAGTATCATACACAACTTGTGTGTCCTATGTTTTCTCATATACCTCAACACCATTAACTTGTCTCCTGAAATATGTCGATATATCATAGGTGACAATAGCCGGATGTATTTCAGGTGGCAGTATAGTTTTATTCTCGCAGAGGATATTTACACACCTGCGGTGTTCGACCAATGCGACTACCTTAATATGTTATTTAATTTAATATGATATTAAATATCCACTAAATAAACACTGCCTTATGCTAAACAATATTTCTATATCTAAAATATACAAACTTTGCGCTAGTTAGTAGACACTGTCAACGTAAATTTATTTATTATGTTACATATCTCAAAATGGTTAGTATGTAGCAATTTTATTAAGATTAGTTTATAAATGTTATCATTTCATAATTTTTATGATCATGTGTTGAAAAAAATATCATCCATCCATCTTTATTTACAAAGATTATTAAAGTGAAACATACACATTTGTCTACTCGTAAAATCATATTATAAGTGATAGAAAGAAATTCCAAGGCTAAGGGAAGCTTCGTAGCTGGAAATGTATGAAATAATGCTGACGTTATCCGACTGAAACCACAAAGGACCGACCGGACAAGATAAATTACCAACTTGCTGACAACATACAAGCTAACATTTTTCAAGTCGAACCATCTTGGATACTGCTATAGCTAATCTTACATAATCTCTGCTATTAAATGAATATAATGAAATACGGTATACCAACAATCTGAAACGAAAATAAAAGGAAAGGGAAACACACTAACAAAAAATAATTTTTGTGGCAAACAAAGTTTTGCATGATTACTCGTTAAAAAAACATTAGTCATCATCATCTTTGTGTTTTATAACTGAAGTTTTACGGACAGATTAAATTTGGATGGCAGTTTCTGGAAAACCTGCACCTGGCAGATAGCGGAAGATGTGAAGGAGTGAAAATACCGGAATTTGTTTCTAAATATGACTGCTAACCGCAAGTATACCGCAGCTCCTATTTCTGCCGCCAAACAGTATTGTGGAAACATTACTGTGTTTCGGTTTGAAATGTGCCCTAGCTAGTATAATTACTGGGATAACGAGACTTAAAATTTTACGTCTCAGCCGACGAATGCAATGTGGTGTAGTATATATCATCCTAAACAGCGCCACGTTGTTATGAGCAGGCGTATCACTTATTATCGGACGAACTATCCGATCATATAAATATATACATACTATATTATTGTATATATATACATGTCAAATTAAACATCCTTATCTCGTAGATTTAAAAACAATAATAAAATTTATGTAATATAACCGATACTCTTAAAGATGGTTAAATTGGTGTTAGTTCATTAGAAATATCTTGGCACTCTTTTCTTGAATAAAATACAAAGTGTATTAGCCAAAGGCTAAGGCTAGCTGTGACGGAAGCCTCAAGCCACAGACCGCAGTAATCTGAACGGGTACCGTTTTTGGTAAGACCGCATTGCTAAACGGTACAGCATACTCCAGACGCCGGTGTGAAGATGCCTTCATTACTTGTACCGTTGGAATGCATTTTTTGCGAACAGCAGACACCGGCAATTTATCGGTTAACAACAAAGTTATTAAATCATACTGTCACATAGTCGCTGCACATGATGGAACTGACAAAAAAATTACACAGCTACTGAATTAAAATTCCTTCATAGAAAATCTCGAAAATTCAATGGCTAAATGAAGATCTCGTTACGAACTACTCATTCTTTATTCTACTCACTTATAATAAATATATGCAATAAGAATTTATCGAAAGCATATTCACACATACATCTTGAATTTTTTTCAACTTTAAGGCATTTTCTAAATACTCTATACTAGTAACACCTATGTATGTTATGTATGTATTATGCATATACATATGTTTATGTGTGTATCTATATTATTTATTTATATTAGTAAGTATGCAAATGTATAAAATATATAGGGTGGCGCAAAAATAGCCTTATAAAAAGATATAAGGTACTTTTTATAAGGTTATTTTTGCGACACCCTATAGTTAATTTCCGATTAAATTAGAATTCTACTTCATGTACCACTGCATCTACCCTCGACCTAAGTTGACTGGTAGAGAACGCTCATAGGCGTAGTCCGCCTATAGTTATAGTAAAGGTGTAAATAAAAAAACAAATAGTATTTGATACTTTTTCTTACACTCGTAGAAATCAATAAACAAAGCATAATGAAAGTAGTAAATAAAAATAATAAACGCACTTTGCAGGTATTTTGTAGATAGTATGACTATTAACTAAGCAAATAGAAATCAACACGAGTCATACCATTATATCATCAAATATAGATTTTTTTATCGCCGTGTAAACCCACAGAAGATGTTTTGGGGGAAGGTCAGGGTTATGTAGGATTAGTTCCCACAAATATCTTTTCGGTGGTAAACTTCAGCGCATTGTGATAGACTCCGGGAATATAGATCTATGATAAAAATGTAGATAATATATGACAATTTTTTAAAAGCTTAAAACCTTAATATAATGATGGCTGCTTGATTAATTTATACTTTAATTAGGTCATCATTCGATGCATTTGTTTAGTATCTTACTATATAATTATGTATGTAGCCTTACTATATGATATTATAACTCAAACCTATTTTGCTTTTCCATATTTTTCATGTACTTTTTTTTTAATTTACTGGTGATAGAAGGTCTCTGTTGCTGGAGACCGTCTAGGTAAGTACCACCGCAGCGGTTATTACTGCTGACAAACAGTATTGTGAAAATATTATTGTGTTCCCGTTTATCGGGAGTATCAATTACCATCAGGTGAACGTCTCGCTCGCCTCCGCCGTCGGATAAAAAATCAGTATCAGCTTAATTGGCTTGATATTTAAACTGTTTTTTTTTTCGCATTTCATGTATGAATGAATGTATGCAAAGAGTTCGTCCTACTTAATAATGCAGTTCGGTTTTGTTTACTGTTAAAGTCGCACTTCACTGTACCGGTTGATAAAATTAAATGTCTTTTGCCTACATTGGTATGCATATACGAGTATACGATGTTCGATAAAAAATTGCGTGTGCACGGTAAACTGTGACGATCCTGATCCAGTTGTAACTCCTCGATATACTTATGAATGCACTTCGATATGCTGCTTACCTGTGAACAAATTGTAAATTATATCAAAATGGACATACTCATAAAAAACATTTACCCCATGTAGCGATGGAATTCTAAAAACAACTGAACGATTTCTCGTTCGTCGCTCATAATAATATGTATTTATAAGTATGAAGATGATTCAAGTCCGTTGGTTAACAGTTAATTTATTACGCAACTACAGTTTTTGCAAATAATTCAAATATTGGATATGTTGAATATTTGGTTAATGTTGTTTTCTTTTTATATTAACAAACGTTCTCTCTGGTTATGAAGAAAGTATCAAGAATATTACATACTTTTGAACGAGACGGACGTTATATTTACTGTGTATATTTATTTTATTTCTTATTATTGATGCCAAAGATAGTGTTTTAGTAAGTAAGTGTTGAAGTAAATTTACGGTTTCTCAAATATTTAAACGCTTCCATGTAAAATATCATACTCAATGTGTTAGTAATTTTAAATGTTCAGGTGTTTATGTAAAGAACAATAGTTTTCTATTAAGAAAATAAGCAAATGGATATCCTATGAAAATCGATCTAGACGTTTTGGAGAATCGGTAAAAATACATAGATTTTTCTACCAATATCGTGTAAACATACATATGAATCGATTAATGTACTGTTATTTTATTAATACAAACGACAATTAAAATTTTTTGTATAGATTATATAGATGTATAGTTAAGATGTTCTATGTCCAGCAGTGGAGGTCTATCTGTTGATGATGATGATAGTTAAGAGTACAACGAAACAATACTAGAATTAACTATTTAGGTATTTTTACAGGAAAAGAAAGATTTGATAATTCTAAAAGCATATATTATTTTAATCATAGCTAAGGATTTTCCGATTGAATCAGTATAGATTTTAAATCAAAACTTCTGATATTGAACGCAATGCATTTTCAATATTTTTGATCAGAAATCTCATGAAAGAGTAAAGTATCAGTTCAAAGACGTTTCGCATCAAACATCGAAGCCGTGGATTATATTCCCCGAGCTCTTTTAACGTTTCAAATTGTGAGATAAAATAAAAGTTGAAAAGCAGCGGCCACTCATACTGAGACGGATCTCGAAATACCTGTGGGGAGTTGATATTGATGAGACTGATGATACAAACACTCGGCCCTGCGATTACAGCACGTGATATTTGTCTGAGCGTGAAGGTAACATAATATGTAATACTCTAGTCCTGATCCTTTAGTCTAAATCAACCATAACATGGAATGTAAGATAAGAGAGTATTGGAATGAGAAATTAAAGATGGTAATTGAAATAGGAAATAAACGGCCCTGACCCAAAACACGCAGAGGGAACGATTAAAAAAAAAAAAGAAAAAAAAAATCAACCATAACGACTATTTTTATCGATAAGAAATGAGCAACGTTACGGTTACGATTTTAAAAAGGCTGTAGATAGTAAAACTACTAAAGAAAGAAGACAACATATTATACATCTGGTGTCTTTAAGTAAACGTTTTAACTAAATAGTACTTAACTAGTTTGTACTGTTTAACTAAAGATTAATTGTTACGTAGTTCATGGTGGCGTGAAAGTTAAAAATCTTACTTTCAACTACAAGTTGCGATTGACGTGATCGATTCTTAGTTAAAAAAAATTATTATTGGTATTTTTGCTTTAATTAAGGTAATCTAACAATCATTAATATCATAACCGATGGATATCCACTGCTCAACATAGGTCTCTTGTAACTTATTCCAAACAACAATGTCTTCCGCTCTAACGATAAAATTTCTCTAACTTCATTCAATTGTCAGTTATCGGTATGTTAACTTCTGTATTAAGTCGCGTTTTCAATATATTATAGTTTAAGGTGATATAAAAATTCAAAAGAGCGATTTTATTAAAATTTTTATTGATAGTTGAATCCAATATTTTATTACTTCACCGAGAATCAATGGACATGTTTGAATAAACCAAGTTATCCGTTATTTCAATGAAGTCAAATAATAATGTAATTGAAATAAGGTACAATAAAATAACCATCAAATGTTGTACAAATACACTGTAAACAATTTATTTAACCGACAATATAGGAACTAACAGACGATGCTGGTAGCTCAATAAAATTCTAAACTTCAAGTAGATGAGTGCCTACAGTCTCGAGAACCATACGGAATAATAAAGCAAAGTTGTGCAGACGTAACTGAAGGAATAACGTAAGAGCATATTGCAAAGGAAATATGTTGACGATTCCATAAGTATTTGTAAATAACAAGGTTCAAGAGTATGTAAACCTGAAAGAGAACTCTGGCAAAGGGATGCAGTGAAACATTATTTATGAGGAACATTATGAAACATATTTAGATAAAACAGTTAGTTTAATATTCTGTTACATAAACAAATAATAAGTAAAATATCAATATAAATTTTAACGAAACTTATATATAAATATTTTAATGCATATTTAGTATTGTAGGTCTATAAGAAAGTTTTGCCATTAGAAAACAAGGAAGGATAAGTGGCAACCATTTTGTTGAACAGTTTCGTTGAACATAAAACAATCAGCGAACATGTATGTACATGATAAGGTACGATGAATACGAAGCTTAATCATTGCACAAGAAATAACTTAGAGTCACATTCAATTTAACATATTGATAATTACGGATTTACCCACCGCGCGCGGGCCCCTCGGGGATTATTGCATACATTAATCACACCGCTGCATAACGGACACCGGAATGCATGAACACACCGAAAATTATCTCGGCGCATCTCCCTGTGGGGCAATGCAGGAACATGTTTTAGATAAACTTACTTTTTTTTTACCCTCATCCTCCTAATTTTCCTGACGATTGGAAGGTTGAAGACTTTAATCACATACTTCAAAAATGTAACAATAGTTTGGCTGTTTCATTCTCGAAAGATTACACAAAATAGTTTTTTTTTTCGACCAAGTAACGAGACGAGCTGATGGTTCACTCGATGGTAAGTGAAGTAAGTGTAAGATACGCCTATCCATAATAATATGCAGCTAGTTAGAATGCCGTATACAGTACTACATTGTGCTCGTCGCTTTGAGAAATAACATGATAAGTTCCGTCACTTCTGTAATTTCACTAACTAGGTCACCCTCCATACTGGAACACAGTAATATATGCATACTTTTTTAATGCTTAATTAAGTGCAGAGAGGAGCGGGACGGGACGTTCGCCTGATGGTAAGTAATACGCCCACCCATAACAAAGTGGCGCTAGTTATGATGTTATACTTTATGCTCGTCGCATGAGACATAAGATGTTCAATCTCGTTACCTCAGTAATTGCACTAGCTACAGCGCCCTTCAAACCGGAACACAGTAATGTTTACAAACTACTGTTTGAGCGACAGAAATAGGGGTTGTGGTTGCGTCTTTCTAGACGATCTTTACTCTAATATCATTGAGTATATATAATAAATTAAAATTTAAGAACCAACCCACTCTATGTTGTCACTACTAGCACCCTGAACGTTCTCTCTCAAGGAGAAAGTCAACGCACTTTTCTCTACATATAATATTGTATATAGTTAATAAAAAAAATATTATTGACAGTCTAAGTGACTAAGGTGTTTAGATTTATAATAAAGAAACCGCCAAAGAAAAAGCCGTGTTTAACAAAGCTTTTTTTGTCTAGGATCTTCATGTATGTCTATATTTCCTACAACTAGTTTCACTAGGCTTCTAGTTGAATAAATCCATATAAATCTGCGAAAGTATTTTTAGTACTAATCTACAAACATACAATACTTAACGGGTGAACCGTTACTTAACCAGTTTCTCTTTTGAAAGCTGATTTGTTTGACTTTTCTTTGCGATAATCACAAAATATATTGTAGTTTCGTTAAAATGCATACACGAGATAGATATTTAAAGAATCATAAAAATATATATAATCATTGAGCTGAAGAACTGATTTTTGTGTGTCGTCTAAAATTTTCGGTTATAATAACAAATAGATTGTGAATATTCCAAACAATATCCGTAATGGAAAATAAGAAAGTTTTTAATGTAATGTAATAAATAGCGGACATCGTAAAACTGCTATATCTAGAAAATTAAAAGCACTTTAATTACGTAACGCAAATGCACGGAGCTGAGGTAAACTACTTTAACTTGAACAGCGACTTTTACGGCGTCATTACTTTGAATAGTATCGAAAGGTACAACATAATGGTGCGGTTCCACTGTAAGCGAAGACAAGTGAAATGCAAGTCAATTTTGTGAGTTTCGTATACTTAATCATTGATTTATTATAGTATACTTTAGACCGTCTTTGTAAGTAACTACTACCAGCGGCTGCTTCCGCCGCCAAAGAATTATGGTAGCTATAGATATTGTTATATGAACGAGACAACATCGAACACAATAGTGCAGTGTATATCATCCTAACACCACATTGTTATGAGCTGGCTTATCGATTGCCTTCTGGTGAATATACTAAGCGTCTCATTGCTACGTCTAATAAAGATATCAGAAAATCTTTACTAATTTTGATTCAAAAAACTATAGTCAGACTTAATATATATATGTATATTATATATGCCATTATGGTTTAACGACATGTTTATATTGAAAACTTAACTCGTTGCTGTTGCTCACTTATCGTTTATTTTTTTTCTAAAACTAAACCAGTTAACAATACAAAAGATAAACTAATACCTTTAATATGGTACTTCATGTTTCATTGATAGTGTTTTAGTTAGATAAACTTAACTTAGATATGTTCTTAATTAGGATCCATAATTTGATATCGCTATTACATTTTCCCAATGGAAGTTAGCACGTAAGGCAAGCATTCCTTCCATCGCATCGCTACCGCTTCGACTGTAACCGCACACGAAAAGGAGGCATACATTGGAAAAGTTGGTTGGAAACTATCGTCCCAAGAGAGCTATGATTTGACCGCACCTTTCAAAACTTACTTCCATCTTTGTTTCGCTGTTTTACTTTGATAAGATATCACATATATTCTTTTCTCTTATTTGACAATTTCATTTAACTATTAATTTGAAAATGATTTTTAAAAACATTGTTGTAACAAACCGAAGGCGATAACGCGCGTAAAACGTTCACTAGGTGTTAAGTAACACGTCATATTTCCAATGTGGCATTAGTTACGATAACACCATTTTATAAGAATAAATTCGTAAGTGTAATTCATAACTTACAGAAAATTTCTTTCCAACCCTGATGTTACCATACACTACTGAAATTACTTAATAAAAAATTTGCTAAAAGTGGTTAAAATTACTAACCTTAAATATTATGAGTTTACCTTGTCTTAAGTATTAATTAATTTGCTTTTTTATTATTTGCTATTTCAGTCAGTTTCTATATACACAAAAAATATTACTAATAGGATATCTTATGTTTTTTACCTGCTTCACCCTGATGTTATTTTTCAAGGCTGTATTTCCTTAACCATATTATTTACATATTACGAATTCACTTATATCTGTACTATTAATTAAGCTACCTTATTATCTATTATTACTTACAATGAAAGTGTATATATACGAATATGTAAAGTGATTTTTACTTGTCCCTATTTCTATTGTTCACTATATTACATATTTTTAGGCAATATTCGATAAACTTATTTCTGAGTAATCTATTTTCTATGCTAGATAGTTTTTGCTATTTTTTTAATCTAATTCTATTTATAAATTTATTACTTCCTCCCTGAACACTGGGCATTCAACGACCAAGTATACGATCGTTAATTTGTTTGGAAGATCACAGGTACGTTTACTGTTCTTGTATCCATCGAGCACAAAATTATTTTACCTAAAATATTTCTATTTAAAGGTTGGAAATACGGATCTTAAACACTTACGTAAGTAAAAATCCTTTGTATTACTCCAAAATAACGAAAGAATACTAAATTACAATCGCAGTAATACAAGTATAACTACAATTTTCCTCACTCGTAAAACATAACTTAAATCACAAACAACGTAACGTCCACCGGGCCCGCGGTTATTTCTTACGCGACATAGATTCCTACCGGCGGTCTCATTCGCAAATAAATTAAGCGAGAAATAAAGAAACATTGGACTGAAGCCAGAAAAAAGAGAAATCGATGGCAGTTTGACGCAGGATTTGGCGGAGGAAGGCCGGAGGCGCCGTAAGGGTGGAACGCAAATATATGTAAAGTGCTGTTTGCTCACAATAGAATAGTTACGTCCTTTTATTTCGTGATATATGAATAACGAGCATTCTTGTCTATCGAGATTATCTCTGAGACTCGTAATAGATATGGCACCGTACCACAGATATAATTATTATATGTTTAGACATAGGTCTCAAGATGATGTGATCTGTACACAAGCCATAAACAACGATCAAATATTAGATATTATTTTAAATGTTGATGAACGCTACGATGCAGGATCTATATAGTTATTAAACATAAACCCATCATTAAGCTTGCATTGCTTTACAATAAATTTTTGCAATGTTTGAAATATATCAATTCAATAGTGTTTAAAGAAACATCCGTGTTATAAATATTAATGTTGGTTTATTAAATTAACGACTTTCATACCGACATCGTACTTCATACGTTTAAAGAGAACCTGATATACATCAACCACATACATTGCATAGATGCGGACTATGTTTTTTTATTGAAAAAAAAAACAAGGAATATTATGACATGTCGGTTAAAACGTATTCAGCTACAATATTATCTGATACATATTTCTTTTGTCTCGATAAAGATTGGAGACAGCACAAAATTTTATTCTACTCCCGAAAATGCATAATTATCAGCTGTCAAACCAACAGGAGCCATACTAAGGGATACTTATTTTAAAGATATATATACTTTGTTTGGTTTAGGTAATATTTAAAACAAGTTCACATACAAATATCGTTAAAATAAACCGAATGTAAATGACTTAAAATTCAATTTGTATCGTAATGTAACCTATCAATGTTGTAATGGATAGGTGGTCAGTGTTAATTGAGAAAGCGATAATTTAATTAGCATCGGCCCTAACTTGAACTAGTCCAGTGTTGTTAGTGATTGCACCTCGCCCCCACCACTTATCGGTATCGCGTGCTGCGCATAATTGCTTTATACGTCAAAAATAGGTGGAAAAGTTTGTTTTCTATACATTCATAGCGATTTAAATCGACTAATTTGATTTGGTTGTCGATAACAGCTTTACGAAGTCAAATCTGTTATTGCTGATGGTAGATCTCTGTTGCTGAAGACCATCTAAGTATGTACTGCCGCAGCTTTTATTTCTACCGCTAAAAGCACTGTATAAATATTATTGTGTTGTGGTTTATAGGTTAAGTTAAGTTATTCATTCTAACTAGCGCCGCGTTACTACGAGCACGCGTATTACTTGATAAGTGAACGATTCGCTCGTTTCGTAGGATAGTCAAATAAAAAATCAAACACGATGTTCTGTACTAGTAAGTTTCACTGTTTACTGCCATATTATTACTTAATACCATGTGAAATTAAGATCCATTGTATAAAAAGCTATATAATAAAGTATAGTATAGTGCAGTATTTTTAGGTTCCATCGAGAAAAAACTATGTTATACATTTAATTTGTTAAGCTTGCAACCAACACCTGAAATGATGACCACGACCACTCGGTCAATAGTGATACCGACGAAGAAGAAGACATTCATTTTGTATAGTAATGAACGAAGGTCACCGGAATAGTTCAAAAGATTGTTATAATCTGGCGAACATGGCGAGAAACCACTGGATCGAGGACGGCCATGATCGATTAGTATGGAGATTATTGGAACAGGCCTATGTCCATTAGTGGGCGTCTATCAGCTGATGATCACTTAATATTCAAAAATGTATGTCCGTAGCTATGTACAGAGTGGACTTAGTACGACCCTGTAGTGTGTTTGATTTACAGTGAACTCGAACGAGGTTATATAATGGTTTAAAAAAAAAATCACTTTATAATATAACGACTATCTCTTTTTGAGTTTTTGAGAATATAAAAGATCATTGAAACGCGTTTTATATGTAAAGATAGAAAGTAAACAGTTTGATTTTCGTTCCAAGCGTTCGAACTCTGAATGCTGTAGTGCTTTGTAGGTGCTTTTCCGAGTGGGTTCGAACCTCATCTTCATCACTAGTTTTGAACTATGTAAAGGTACAAGAAGCGGCGGTAGACGTAACTGACTTCATTTGTGATTTGATCAATAATCTTCAAAAATATGAAAATACCTTTAATATACACAACAAAATTATTTTAATCTTCTAATATTACGTCCTTAGAACTTGAAATTAATGGAAATGATTTGTCTTTCTGCTGTATCTTACAAAGCGTTTACCATACGAGATGCGAGTTACTCGATCATGAGAGACTGGACTGTAACACTTTTACATACCTTCACCTCACCCGTTATTCGGTATTGCGACGGCATAAAGAACACATTTGCATTTTCAATTACGATAAACCCTTCGTAAGTAGATGTGATAAGTTATTGAATCTTGTCTCGTATCCATTGGTCCGATGATATTTATCGAAATGTAATTTTGTTTTGTGTATGCAATAAGAGATGAGCTGATATTCTTGGGATTTATTCGACATCGGTTTAAAGATAACTTATTAAAATTATGGTGAATTGTTAATGATAACGATGGTTATTACTTTGAAATTTATGTTTATATATCAAGGGGTAGGCTTTTACGCTACCACGAATAAAGAAGATGTGTCATAGGATTTAGTTTAAATATTCACAGCTTATATATAAAATAAAGCAATGATGAGTTTATACAAATGACGCGTTTAATAGTACTTTTCTTTAGTTTATAAGAACATACTAAGGAAAATGTATACGTGACGTATATACACGTCGAACACTTTATTGCTTAACACGAACTCTATTTGACTAGCGACAGCACACTTCATTGTAAATTCTAATATTCACTTTGAACATTTTATAAAGTTTCCCGTTCCGAGCCGAAACGGAGCACAGATTTACAAATAAAATTTTGGTAAAATTAAGACCTCAGATCTAGGTTAAGACTTAAATTACTTATGTACAATATACTCAAAAGTTGACAAAAACAGAATACTAAATCTCCTGATGATTAATACGCCCGCGGTGCATTAGATGCACCACATTGCTTTATCGCTTGAAACGAGATACTCAGACACATCACATCTGAAAATTATAAGTTTCAATGTCAAACCAAAAAATAGCTGTTTGCAACCTATTATTTAGCGGCACTTATAGTAATTTCACCAGAAAATCTGGACGTCACTTTACAGATTACTACCATCAGTCTGTTGGTGTTAGTACACGTTTAAGATTTTTTTACGCGACGAGACAAACAAAACGTTTACCTGATGGTAAGTGATACGCTTGCCCATAACAACGTGGCGCTAATTAGGATATTGTACCACATTGTGCTCGTCGCCGTGATACAAGATGTGAAGTTTCGTTATTTCAATAATAACTAGTGTAATTATTACTACGAGTACAACGCCTGTCAAACACAGTTATGTTTGCACACTAATGTTTAGCGGCAGATATAAGAGCTGCGATGGAACTTGCCTAGACGATCCCAGCAAGAGATCTACCACCAATAAAATGGCATCATTAGTCAATAATGTTTGCAGACGTTTTTTAAAATTCATTATGAATGCGGGAAGCATAACATATAAGTCACAGATACCGTACTATACGTTTCAATTAATCCGGTGAAAGTTTATGGGCAACTGTAAGGAAGACTGGTTACCGACGCCTCCACGAGGGCCTTATTCAGTTCCACAATCGATACATTAACACTGTATTACGAACTTACTCTTCCTACTCGATTTATTATTTTTTTCGTTTATTTTTCATGTTTTACTTGTAAAAACATCTATATTTAATTCCTAATAATTTGATAATACCAGTACAAAATTTTTACATACAAGTGTATTCTGTTTCGTTTAAAAATGCCCTTAAAATATAAAAATGGAATGAAGTTACTATTCAACCCATTTTTTTTTATCGTGAAGAAATCGTTACAGTTCAACTCTGCTCTCATTAAGTTGTAAATTAACAGCTTCCCGATTAATCATCAAATGGTACATGGTACAATCGCAAAGGTAGCTGACTACACTACCTATGGACCTTTCTCTATTACAAACAGAATTATATTATAAATAGTTATGTTAATATTAAACAAATATATCAAAAAAAATATTGCTGATTTTTTTGAGTTTATTTAATATTTAACGTCGCGTTATCATATTTAACGTCTATGATAACGCGAAGACTGAGAAGATACATATTTTTTCTTCTCGAATTTACTGAAGCTTTTTAATTATCGTTACATAACAAAGACGATAAAATCCGTAAAATTTTGCATTATTACAAGAATATCATTAGAAATTAAACACCATTACTAGTCTACTTATACTGTCTACATATTCGATTTATATTCGCAAAAGCAGTACTTTAAAAAAGATATAAAAAATCTATGTCCTTGTGAATTATTAAAGAAAAGCATTAATGAAGAATGTGAAAACAACAAACACGATCGACATTCCTCAGCGAACGTTTCTTCACACACAACAATGACCACGATGAACCGTAGCATTCCGTGTTTTATGAGCCGACCGCGCAGCCGTCCTCCTATACTACTTCACAATGGCCATACGGAAGCTGCCGAAACCGCAAATTTCAATAGGGGACCGAACGGTTAAATGATGGAAGCGTCTCGGCGGGTTCAACGTTCCCGTATATCATATCGCGCGCAGGCTCTATAAACCGATCCTGAACAAGACACCCACATGTCTGTCGTACCTTGATTAAGGCGCTGAATAATCAATCATTCGACGTGTAAGGCGACGGTAATATAGAATTTTAAAAAACTTTGATTTGTTGTTAGTAATTTATTAAAACATCCAATGCGTGGCTATTTAGTAGCAGTAGTTTTTTTTTTTATTCAATTAAGCGACAAAATAAATGGGTCTTCCACCTGATTGTAAGTGACTCGCCCGGCTTTATGGGCGGCCAACGAGGCGGTAGTTAGGATAATAGATACTGCACCACATTGCGCTCGTCCTGCGAAGAGATGTTGAGTCTCCTTGTCGTAGTAAAAAGTAAATAGGACTTCTACATATCTCCTAAATTTTTAACATTATTACGATTGCCTGGAACATAATATATATGTAATAAAATACCAAGCTTCGATTTTTGTTACAACTACGACTAGACGAGTAAAAAGTTAAATGTAATGATAAGTTCATGATAACATGATATAAGTAAAGATAAAATAATGAAATAATAAGTCTCGTTAATTTTAGTAATTTGGTGCAAGTGTGTAAGTAAATAAGTAAATTAACATTATAAAAAACTAGATTAGCAAATTGAAAGAGTTAAGCTATCTTATTTGTATAGAACAAAACATTTCAATCTTGCCTCCAAACAGCGACAAATCCAATCAGCGTGTCACACCTTTTCAAGGTACTTTCGCAAGGTATTAAGGTTTTAATTAGGAGCACAATGGAGGATATGGGTTATGACGTCACAAACAAGGGGGAGGTAACAATGCGCGTCGGACAGTGAATTTTAATTGCAACCGCCCAAGGCAGGTGTCTTAGGGTGACATGGGTCTGGCCTGTTCAATTTCATATCTCTTATCACTAATGGCATAATTAAAATATGTAATGTATAAACGAGATTTGTATTCAAGATACATATAATACTTGGTATAGGATAAACGCGTTTACTGATTCCAACTAAACAAAAATGTTACTGGTGGTGTACCTCCGTTGCCGAAGACCGACTGCTGCAACTATTATTTCTGCAGCCAAACTGTTGTGTGCAAACACCATGTTCCGTCTTGAAGGGCGTCGTTAGCTAGTGAAATTACTGGGAGTGACGAAAACAATGTGGTGCAGTTTGTATCAAAATAAATAGCGCGAAGCTGATATAGACAGACACAACACATCAGGTGAATGTCTCGCTCATCTTATTGATTCGTCGAACTAAAAGAAACTTCCGATAAAGAATAAGAAGAAAGCTGTATGTTCCAAAAATAATAGCTGTCGGAAAACTTACATATGACCAGAGTAGAAGACCTATCTTGACTCAACCGTTACACAAGGCCAGAGTGTTAGCAATGGGATGATAAAAAAGGCTGTTTATGTATATATCCGATACAGTCGTAATTTACTTTAATATAGGCTTAATTGAGAATGATCCTAACTATTATCCGAAAGTGAATTGGTCAAACTCGTGTTACACCCATGTACATATTTTGCATAAATTAATTAGTATGACAGTCCGGACATGTAATACACGGGCATGTTTCGCCGTGTGTATTTCAAAGAAGAAGTCGTCGCATCGTTGCAATGGTCTATGCAAAAGAAATGCAAATATTTAAAAGTCCGCGGATGTCCGTGACTTCGACGCGCATACAAAACTTTCTCCCTCGGAGAAAAATACTCAAGCTCCTTTTAAGGCAACCAGCCGAAAGAGCTTGCGCCGTGAACTTAAGCGTCGTGAAGTACCGAGATGCATTTATTTTTAAATGTGCAGCCCTATGCTTCACGAGGTATACGAGCAGGCCTTTTATTAAGAAAAAAATTGTTTTTGTGACATGAATTTTGATAGCAGCATGGTCTTAACTAAAATTAGCTACAATATACTCAATAAGCCGTCATAAAACCGTCCCAGCGTCAAGGCGCTCTTAATTTTAAATTGTGGTTAACTGTAGTACCACTGTAGACAAAAATTACACAGTTGTCTAAAAAGTGATCAAATAATTAATCACAATTTTTATATTAATATAAAATGATGATAAAAAACTGCTTGTAATCTTTCTAACAATATCCTCACCGAATCTTTATGTTTGCTTGTCCGAGGTTTTTAATATAGTTAAAAAATAAAGAATATAATTAATAAAGATTTTTAATACGATAAAGTTATATAGGGTTTTCTTTAGCTAAGTAGGCGACGTTATCAAAATTCTCATTCAATAATTCAAGATCCCCGTCGACGTAGTGAAAGATTAACTAGCTTTCCCCCCGAGGCTTCGCTCGCTTTGAATACGCCATCTTAAGGTTAATACTTTTACAATAGCGCATTGAAATGAATAATGAACAAAATTCATGGAGTGGAAAAGCTCTGGCGTCGAAGATGAAAATTTTTAGGGCTCTGTACCTCAAAATAAAAGTTATTATGCGTTCATCTATCAGATGTTATTTCAGTATATACGAGAGCAAAATATTTTTTCTTGTACCTCATCTTTAGATAAAAACCGACTTTGCACAGCTTTTTTATTATTGAAATCACTAAAAAAAGTTTTCCGGTTAATATGAAAATTGAACTTGCATCCGATTAACTACATTTTACTTAATAAACACGAAATACTGATTAATAGAACCATTACTAACACCAGGAAATTTACTTAAGGTTTAATATACAAAAATTAAATGATATAACTTATATACACTTGCTCTTAATTTATGTTTGTACATTGTCTCAAGTTATATGTTTATAATTATAATTCAAACAACTTTAACGACTCATGTGGATTACCAGCGACAAACACAGCGGAAGTCTCTGAGTTGTTCTCTTATCTCACAATGTCTGTAGACTAAACACAATATAAAGCTATTACAAAACATTATCACACACAAAACAGGTCACCGTAATATCAAAGAGTGTAGGGTCTTGATGTTTGGTATACTACCCCTAAAATATAGTATGTAAAATGCATTTCATGAAGCCTCAATTGCTTTAGCCTAAAAAATTGGTCAAACTATATAAAAGTCTGTTAAGCGGCAACGGTATCTAATGGCTATGATAAAACTAACAGTAACAATAACTTATAAAAGCTAAGGTCATCGACACAGCTCGAAAGGTTGCTGGTCTTTAGTAGCAATGGGCAGTGCACATTGCTCAGAGGAAATATGACCGGTGGGGCAGTAAAGGCAGTAAGTTACCGTTAGATGCAGTATTGGAAAATCTTCCAGAATGTTCATCGACGATATCGTGAAGGTCGGGAGTAACGGCTAGATGCGTGCATCGACGAACCGATTGACGTGGAGATACAAGATATTCGATCTCGTTACCCTAGTAATTTCACTAGCTACAACTTTTTTCAAACCGGAACACAGCAATGTTAGCACACTACTGTTTAGCGGTAGAAATGGGAGCTGCTATGATATTTACCTAGACGGGCTGCGGTAACAGGACTTACCACCAGTAAATAAGTTTCTGAGGAGGGATCACACATGTCCAGCAGTGGATTTAACTCACAGACGATGAACTAAAATTTTCACTTTTAAAACTATGTGCCAATCTTTATGATATCATAGAAAAGAGTTCTCAAATAGTTAGCTCCTATATATATAAATATAGGTGTGAATATATATACATGTGTATATACATACTTAAAAAAGTACTAAAAACTAAGTACAGAAATGAATTTTTAACAACGTTTAGTGCACAGTACCGGGACACAAATGTAATGTTCATCGCATAGGGACATTTGTCTAGTCTGTGCCTAAGTGAGGATGGGGGGATGAGGTTAGTACTCTGGGCACGTGTTGAAATATTTCGCCCTGGTCCCGTACCAGTGCATGCTATTTGTCAAATTACGGTACATGCAAGTTGGCACAACTTGCAAATTTGGCCTGCGGGGATATAAATTTGTGAAGATTGCCGCGAAATAAATATTCATTTGTCGCCGCTTTTATTGCCGACTATGCGGAATATTCATGACAAAGGTTTTGAATATTAAATAAATAAAAAAATTACAATTTTATTTTAATTTCTTTAGTGCTGATTTAAAAAAAAATAATGGTTTATTTATTTAAAATCGATATTGTACCTTAATTTAAGTTACAACAGGCGGACCTAATGCCTATAGGCATTTTTTATCAGTCAACGTACTGGTGGTAGGTCACTGTTTCCGTTGATCGTCTAGATAGGTACCACCGCAGCTCTTATTCTAGGAGTGAAAACATCACTGTATCCCGGTTTCAACGGCGCTGTAGCTAATGAAATTACTGAGGTAACGAGGTAACATTTTATGTCAAAATGTCGAGCGCAATATGGTTCGGTATAACTCGGTATAACAGCCTAACTAGTGCCATATTGTTATGGGTAAGCTCATTGCTTACCATCAGGTGAACGTCTTGGACATCTGGTCACTTCTTCGAACATAAAAAAAAAGTAGGTGAGCTAGAAACAGTGTCAAATATTGCCGTTGTTTAATTTTCATATATATTATGTATGTACTAAACTAATATACTTATATACGTAATAACCATAATCAAATTACATTAAGAGCAAGTCCAAAGCTGGTTGTATAATTTTTGATTGCTCAAAAATTTGTTCTGGCTTAGAATTCTTCAAAGGTAGATTTTTTAAATATTCCATAAATGCCTGATATGCATCTTCTAAACGATTCTATACCGAGTCGTTCGAGGTATAAGATTTTATCGTTATTTACGCAAATTAGCTTAGTGAAATATATCCTAAACGTATGCCCAGCTATCTGGATAGTGAAATTATTGACTCGCTGTAAATGCAAATTGGGTGTTAACGATCGAAATCGTTTTAACAGATTGATAATAATTATCCACATCGAATCAATGTACTGTCATTAGTTTAACCATAGAAAATTTAAGAAATCTGTCGTATACATTGAAATGTTAACAATATAAATCATAAACAAACGATCAAAATTTAAGTTACATTTTTCATGACCACTTTCAAGATGCATGAATAAATATTTTTTTTTTTGTTATAAATATGTTAAAGCACAAGGTATTTTCACGATAGTTCTCATATGCTCGATAAAAGGGTCAATGGCTCTTTGGTGCCAAATCCAATAAAGAAGTGTGCTACGAAGAAATTTATGTTATTGACCGGATTATAGCGAGTGACGTGTGAGAACTGTGAGCTCCCAAGGACCAGCATAAAGAGAGCTCCGTCCTTAAATGGCAGCCTCCGAAATACGACAAGGTGCGATAAAAGTGGAAGGGAGAGGGAAGGTCAAGTGATTTGGCGTGGTTATTGATTGTTCCGCCAAACACCTTTTCCGACGAGTCAGCGATCAGCACCCTCATAGGGGTTCTGCTTTACATATTATGTAATAAACGTTTTCGGATACCAGCTATCATATTTTTATTAAAAATTAATAAGAAAACTATTGTAAGTATTATTTATATTGTTCATATGAAGTATAAAAGATATTAAAGACATTGTTTTTCCAATTTAGCAAAGGTCTCTAATTAGTCAATGTTTACTTCCAAATGTTTTGTGTAATTACAAATAAGTTTACGTGAAAATATATCTCTACCTTTTTGTCATCAGTCTATTTTTATTGTGGTAACGATTCCTTAACTCTTTTTAACATCATCAATATTCATTGCACAGACAAAAATATATGATAGTGTTTTGAGGTGATAGATCGTCAAAAAAAATCGGCTCGAATTTCAACAATCATATTTCAACAATGATGATGTTGGCTACATCATTGAAATAAAATTTAACGGATCAAGATTGATCGTTATATACATCCCATTTAGTTAAAAGAATTGATGTATTATTAGTTTATATTAGGGTTTAATCATTTACAAGATATTTATTTAAAGGATTCAACGTTCGCAAGTTTGTTTCAACAGAACCTTAATAAAAGCCTTATACAAAATTCACGTACGCGCAACAAACACTTTCCCTTGTTTATTTTAGTAAAATACTAAAAGCTTCCACTGACCCTTATTTTCTATCTGAAACTAAAACAGAGCCGTAGGTAGAATAAACCGCTTTACTAGATAATAGAAAAAAAATAGTTTCAGGGGATATTGAAAATAAACTGTGTTCTTTATCATGAACCTTCGTTTCAAAAGCAAGCCCGAAATGGTTTGAGGTTTCATTTATCTACTATCCTAAACTTAACATGAAAATAATATTACTTCGTAAATATTTGATGTTCAGATCATAAATTTATTTATGTGACACTAATAAAGGCTTTATTAATTAAATCATGACAAGCGCGTAGAAATTAGCTTCGTTATCATTTCTATATAACATTTGTTTATCTTTCATTTATAGATTTAGGTTAGGTAGTATTTAATATTGCTGTTTCAACCGATCTTTTACTGTTTGCATGAATCCAGAGAAGTAAATACTGTACTGATAAATTTTAAGTAGAATATAAGTCACCTGGTTAAATCTATATTAGCCCATCTTTTATTTGGTTTAACTATGATATGCCGACGCTTACTTTTGTCAACTTAATTCATTATACCTTTAAAATTATTCATTATATTGTTGTTTATATTTATATTGCATATTCCTCAGTTTAACTGTTTTTTGTTGTCTTTCTTATTTTTTTTTTATTTTTCTTATTAGTTATATAATATATGATTTGTAGTGAATGTTGTGTATGCCTTTAAGAGACATGCATATTGGCCAATACTTCAATAATGTTTTTTTTTATTGTAATATATGCATTTTGTTGATGTACCATATTTTAATAAATAATTAAGTAATTATATCTTTATTTTAAAGTGGGCGAAAATTCAAAGAGAAGAGTTATTAAAGTTAGGCTTGGGAAGAAAAACAACCCTCATAAAATGTTATAGACCGCATTGTTTTATGTTCTATCTAAAATTCATTAGCAGTGAAATAGAAAATATATTACTTGTGTATAATTACGTGAAATATATTTATTTATTACGGAAACCGTCAAACTTTTGACAGACATCCGGAAGTAATACGTATATTCAATAACAACGAAAATAACCACACGTGAGTGAAAGTCACCTGTCTAACCACATAATTTGCGTCGCTTTTATCAATTGGGAATGTTGTTCCGGGCGTTTGGTTTATGTATCGGGCTCTCGATAAATCTAAATGTCGCCTTTGATCAGGCCCCGGCCCTCCGTAATGCTTTGGAGTCCCCTCGGGAGGCGGGACTCGGACTTTCTTCGCGTTATACGTTTGAAGTCTTTGAGCCGACGAACCCTGTTTTTTTGTTATTGAAAACAACATGCGGTATGTTTAGTTAACTCATCGCCATCAACAATGACAAAAGTTAAAGTATTTCTTAAGTAACAATAGGAAATTTGAAGTACACTTGTAATAATACCGTAACCTATTCAATATGCTCCCCATCTTATCGGTTTAATACTTTTCGCGTAGACATACAGCTTTTTACTTTCTGTTAACATACTTACATTCTCTAAAAATTAAAAAGTGTAAAACTACTACAGTTTTGATTTTGTGATGAGATGAGCGAGACATCATCATCATACATGTTAAGTCTTGTTACATTAGTAATAACACTACGTACAATGCCTTTAAACCGGAACGCAGTAATGATTGCAAAGTACTGTTTAGCGGTAGAAATAGGAGCAGCGCTGATACCTACTTAGACGGTCTCCGGCATCAGATACCTACCAGCAGCGAAAGTATCGATATAAGGTACCTTAATATTCAGAGAATTTCACAAGCTTCAAAATACCATTAGTTTAATAAGTCAATTTACAAATTCCTTGTCTTAAACGATTTTCGTATTGCCAAAGTTTTCATATAAACCTGTATGATTTAGGTATTACATCACACAAAAATATTGAGTTAAACGTACCATTAAACGAAAATGAGTGTCTCTAGTACGTCGAAATTCGCTATCGATTACACGCAAATTGAATGGACAAATCGACAACATTAGTCGAAGTTCTGACGTAACGTTGCCCTATCACGACTAGTTATAAAGTGAGAAATTAAAAAATACGTAATAATGTACTTGAATAGATAAATAAATATTTAAAATTACTCAAAGTCAAAAAAGCCTTAACATAACAGAAACAACAGCCAATATACGTTACTACTGTTGGGGCACAGGTCTACCCTCAATATAAAGGCGATGGGCCATAGTCACCACGCGGGCCTAATGAGGATTGGTGACTTCACACACACAATAAATTCTAAGTCATGTGCATTTTTCCTCACGATGTTTTCCTTCACCGTTTGTATTCCGTTGTTGTAACTAAAGCTCACAAATGTACTTAACTTAAATATTAAAGTCATTGGTCCAACAGAAACAACATAATAGAACTTAATTAACAATAGTACAAGTAGAATACACTTGTGGTAGTGCTCTGGAGACTACCCAGGTAGGTATCAAAATCAGCCCTGTAGTGTCGGGCTAGTAAGAATAGGACTAAAGTAAGTCCTCCCTGTCGTAGAAGGCGACTGAAAGGGTCTAGGAGTTTCGCGGGCTAGGGTGGGGGCCCCTTATCGCTCAACAAGCGAACCTGCTCGGGACAGCGTGTTAACACAAAGTGTAGAGGGGCACCGGTGCATTCTATAAAAGATCCCGAAGCTTCTCCGAATGCTCTAATGCAGACCACCGAGGAGGGTTTAGTGAGTAAGAATCTCACATAACACTTACCCCCAGAAGCAGTGTATCTCTCGAAAATTTCCCTCCCGAAACCAAGAAAAGTACGTATCAAAGCAGTTCTTATTTCTGCCTCCAGACAGTAATGCGCAAACAATAGTGTTCCTGTTTGGGCGCTGTCGCTAGTAAAATTACTGGAGTAGCAAGGCTTAACATCTTATGTCTCAAGACGACGAGGACAATGCAGTGCATTGTATACCATTCTAAGTAGCTACACGTTATTATGGGCAGGCACTGTCAGGTGAACGTTCCGTACACCCAGTCTCTTCGTAGAACAAAAAGATAAGATATGCAATCGATTCATCATCAATTACGCGGAATATTATCTGTTAATATCATGGATGCTACAGAAATATATTTTTTTATTCTACGATGCGACAAGATGAGCCGGACGTTCCCCTTATGGTAAATGATACGCCTGCCCATAAAAACGTAGAACTAGTTAGGATATTATACACAGTACCACATTGTACTCGTCGCCTTGAGACAAGATATTTAGTCTCGTTAACACAGTAATGTTTGCACACTACTGTTTGGTGGCAGAAATAAGAGCTGCGGTAGTACCTACCAAGGTGTACAGCTGCTACATCATAATTCTTCACAGATATTTACTTAATTACGTGACTGTTTGCAATTTGTCGTATGATGTATATGACGTATAAATATACATAGGTATAATATATATATATATATATATATATATATATATATACGTGATATATTAGTACAAAAATTCATAATCCATGGTACTATCTATAGAGATAATTTGGTTAAAAATGATTGTTCCAAACATTGATTCTTAAAAGCACCAACAATGGAGCATGTCGTTACAATTAATATAATTGTATACGTCTTCTGCGCAAGACCTTCAAACACAACGTCTCTTCAATGAAGATATATTGAAGTTCATTTGTGTATGTTGTTAGAACGTATACAATTTTTTAATGTATACTAGGAGGACTTAATATATTTAGTTATTCTCTTTAATATCAACGTCACTGAAATATTATTTCCTTATTTTTAGAAGTTTTGGACATAATGTTATACTTATAAATTAGTAAGTTTTTATTAGTATTTAATTTTTTTTTTTTTGGTCCTCTTAATTTACAAAACCATGGTGCTGGAGGAAACTGTTCCGGACTTCGACATCCGAATTCCGACATTTCGACCAATGCAACTATGTAGACAAAGTAGCTAAGCTCAAAATAATAACTAGACTCGCCATCGTGAACAAGTCATCCTGGAGTACTTCGGATAACTTGCTCGAAAAGATTAAGATTTTCTTGAAAAACTTGTTATAGATAGATATCTGACTCGGTCTGCAACAGTTGACCCCACCGTTTAGAATACTCTCCGAGTAGCCGGATATGAAACAAGATGCCGTAAGCATAAAAGTGATGCATTGTAAGTACTTTCCGACGTAAGGGATATGACTAAAAGAAGATTTTTTTTAATCTACAAGGCATTGATAGTATCTTTACACTGCCATGCGTACGTGATAAAAGACATGTACCGGACCGATAACTCTCCAAACTAGAACTGACGAATTATGATCGATACACAACACCACTCCCGTATCAAACTACATCCGCATTGTTTTACTGTCGTTCTGTATAAAATATCTTATCTCGAAGACATTACGTCAACATTTCACACCTTCGAAGTGTTACAAGTAATTGATATTGATTGCCCATCGTTATTTTTAATTGTACTATCATTTGTTTCACTCGTGACACACGCTTGAATAGATAAGGTTATCTGTGAGCTGTAGTTTGAAAGTGGGACAAATGCCGTATGTCACTTGAACAAATACAACCCCACATAGAATAATATTAGTTGCGAGTATACGGCGGAATTATTTTAGTATTTTAAAATATTCTCTTAGTACTACATTATTTTTTAATTATGTTATGCACATGCATTAAAAAAAAACTAAAAAAAAAAACAAAAGCCGAATAAAAGTAAGCTTACATTAAATTTTCTAGCAGGTAACCTTGATTAGAGGGTAAGCTTATATAAGAAAAACGAAGAAACAAAAAAAATTGCAATTATTGAAAAACTAATCTGATATAAATATATATCTATAACAGAATTAATAGGCTATACTACCAATAAAATTATTTATTACTTAACAATTATTACATCGCACGACAAGATGCCATTTCCTCCGACCACGTACTTGTCCCTCTCTCTCACTGGTCGCTCGTCGAAATGCTTACTGAAAAAGTGACAGTGAAAATAACAATTAAAGAATAAAATAATAAACATAGTTTCGACTTTTAAGGCGACGAGCGCAAGGTGGTCAGAACATACCATCCTAACTAACGTTACGTTTTTATGGGCAGACCATATCTCTTGCCATCAGGTTAACATCCCGCTCTTGTCGCAACGTTGAATAAAAAAAGATTCTAGCATTTTAAGCTTACCTAATTACGACATTATATAATAATATAAGCTGTTCCCCGCCACGTTTACTGGCCGTAACACGCTCGCAACTCTCTTAGGGGATCAAATTTTTAAAATCCATTCTTAGCTGATCTAATGACCTAAATGGCAGAAACAATCTCTATCAAAATTTTGAGTTTTTACGTCTAATAGTTTTGAAGATCTCGCGATGAGCCAATGAATCTTTGGATATCTTCTATACGTGTATATAGAGAGACAGATATAAAAAATATATACATTACTTATAAATATAATAATTAATATTGTACACTTTTTATTCCGTTTATTGTTCTGTCGATAATATTTTCTTGTCTGTGCTTTAGTTTTCACTAAATAAAAATGACTTTATCATCATCATTATTATCAGCCGGCAGACATCCACTGCTGGACATAGGCCTCCTCCCCAAAGATCTGCATGTCGATCGATCCTGCGCTGCTCGCATCCAGCTGTTTCCCGCAACCTTCACCTGATCGTCAGATCACCTGGTGGGGCACCTGCCAACACTACGTCTTCCGGTACGCGGTCGCTATTCGAGGTCCTTGGTGCCCCATCGATTGTCAGTCCTTCGAACGATATGTCCTGTCCATTGTCATTTGAGGCTAGCAATCTTTTGGATCTTATGTCTAAACCTTATTACAGTAGACAAATATTATTAAAATGTTTCAACATATTACTTAACAAGCTATGGCATTTTTGTAGTTAAAGAAGTTACGATGTTTAAAGTTTGAAAGGGACGACGTGTTAAAATTGAGTAAATGCTCATCGTCCACAGCATAACTCCGTAAATCCCATATCCAAAGGCTTAGCAGCAAACAATAGCCACTTCCATAGTCTGGAAGTAACTCAACAAACTTATATAGTGCCAGTAAACTTACGAATGTTGCAATACACACGGCCCACACCGTTTGACGGGAGGTTCATTGAATTAGTCTCAGATTTATTCCGGACCCTTCGCGCCCTTTAATTATGGTCATCGATCAAGGCTGACCCAAGGTCGTAGATAAATGCCTGTGTGTTTACCCGCTGAGGTGTAATGAGGGTTGTACGTCTTGTACCGTTTCGCTAAAGACGTCTACTAATGTAATTTCCACTGTCTATTAAGTGTTGGTTTTAACCTTTTATACAATACAATAAGATGCGATGAGTGTACCAACTTAAGTTTCTTTTCCAATTCGATGCAATAAACTTTAACTAAATCTGTTTATCTTTTCTCACTCGTTCTGCCTCAAGAGTTAGAAATGATCATTTCTGCCTTTCCAACTTTAATAGCATAAACTCTAGCATAATTATCAATTTTAAGGACATTATTGACAAGGGTATAGATCCGACGAGGCGCACACATTCAATTAAATTTGCAACAAACCGTACCTTGCATAAATAACGGTATCTTAAAATATATACCTAGTTTACGGCGATTGTTGCCAGGATTCAATAGATACTTTTCAGGATCTCTAAAAAAATTTTAACCATCAATCTAATGGACTCTTCGCTAACTTTACAGTAGATACTAGATAATATGATTAGATGATAAACTTTTCTTGACGGAAATCGACAGGAACTAATAGAACTATTTCTATTGGTAAACAGTAGTTTAGAAATATTAGTATATTATATAATACGACTTGTTATGTATTGTAAATATTTAAAACATTATTTAATGATCACAACGGTGATGGTTAAAGTAACTTTTGTTAATAATAAAGAAACACACGTAGACTTGAGGTTACATGTATTTAAAATAATAACACATAAAGTACACTTTATAAAGTTTAAATTAGATTGTAGATGAACACATCTTGTAAAACGTTACATTGTTAAATTTTGATAGCTTCCTTAATTTAGCAACTTCGTGAAAACTTGTATAAAAATGTTTTTGCTTCGATGATTACCAAATTCCTTAAGCATGGTCACTCCGTCGACTAGGTAGTTGAAGAAAACTGACGGCTACAGGGGCAGGGTGAATTGTGTAGACATAAATAACGGGGAAAGTCGCTCGCCGATGCGGAGCAAATGTCGTCCGATGTAGTTCGTTTGCTGGTGATTCGTTTTAAATAACTGGACTGCAGTCCATAAACATTGCCCGCTATTATACCGAACGTATGAACCTGCTTTGAATTTCTATTTTAGATTCACCATTTGCTATTGGTGATTAATGAACACGTATACAATTAAGTTATCAATATTGTACAGGTGGAAAATATGGCTAATGTAATATGTCTCAGATTTCTTTCCGCGGCCAAATAAGGTGGAAATTAAATAGTGGTACTGAATATTTGAACCCGCTAAGTTATTATAGCTACTAGCAGAACCAGAAAAATTTTACGACGTACAACATTTACCGTAATCCAAATGTCAATCTATGATATTTAGACTACTTTCTGAAAAACAGCATCACAATTTTCACACGCAGGTGCCAAATTAAGGTGAACCAGCAAACTGGTTCAATAACGCAGCCATAGCATAAGAGTTTAACAGCAGTTGCCTATTGATGATGATTTAGTGCTTAAATATTGGACTGGCAACTGATTGCCGATTTCAAATAAAAAGAAAAGTTTCAAGATTTTTGGTCTATAATTTAACTTTATTCAATTAGATATAACAAGAACGCACCAGTCTTGTCGATGATCACTTGCTATCGTTCTGGAAGTGTAAAAATTCCACTGACGTAAAATTTCAGATCTTTACTATCAAATAATTGAATTAAATGTGATTTGACATCATCATTGTTATTAAAAATTTAATTAGTTAAGCGAGTTCTGCATCGAAGGAAACAAATGGTAATATGAAGGCGGAAGATCAGAGCTATATGGTGGATGTGACAACACATCCCAACACAGTTCCAATAATTTTTCGCGAGTGACCAAAAACGAAAGAGACCTATAGCAGCATATATATAGCAATGGACGTCTATCGGCTGATGATAATGGCCAAAGACGTGAGGGGCTTTTCATTATCATGGTGGAAAACAACACCCTTACGATTTGACATTACCGGGCGCTCAACTAATTGAATTGCATCGTTCAGATTTGCGAGTTGTTGAAAATACACATTTGATTTGATCGTTTCGTTTTGTAACATAAGTTCAAAGTCCAAAATTCTTTTATAATCCCACCAAACTGACATCATAATCTTTTTTGGTGAATCTCTGCTTTTGATGTCGTTTGGGCTGGTTCATCTTGCATCCCACCATCTCTTCCCATTAAAATTGTTATAAAGTATTCACGTTGCGTCGCCAGTAATTAGGCGTATCAGAAATGGATGATTATTGTTGCGTTTCAAAAGCGAATCGCAGATGCTAATGTGTTGCGTCAAATAAATTTCCTTAAGTTGGTGAAAAATCAATAAATCGTGTTTCATGACGTAATTAAGCATTTTTAATTTTTTTTAATGCATGTATGCTATACATTGAGCTTCTCTGCACTATTATGTGATGTGCTATGATTATCTGAATAGGTTATTGCCTTGATATGGATCTCATTGACTTCGACTGGACGGCCAGATCGTTGGGCATTTTTCAGTGAAAAATCACCAGAACGAAATCAGGCAAACCAATTTCGACATTGAAGCTTTATTTCCATACACGGCACATAACTTCTTTTGTTTGCGATGAGTTTTTGCCTCTTCGATAGTAATATAATAAAATATGTCTGAAGTGCAAGTTCCGTTTTTTTAATTTTTAAATTGAGATAAAAACAAAACTGAAGCATTAAACGATATAATGTTTTTACTAAATTAGAGGTAGAAGTCCAAACAATAACAAAATAATACAGGTTAGTAACTTTTGACTACGTTAACTAAACAAAAGAAAGTGTAATGTCCATCTATCCACAAAATCGGCAATTACTTAGTTGCCAACCCAATATAAGTTATATTGTCCCTCTCACTATTTATTATGACTGTGGATCCTAAACTATTAGCGGGTAAGTCATATGTCCTTCCTAAAGAAGGCAGTTAGAAACTGTTGAATAAGTAATAAGTCGTCATAAATGGAATAATGAAGTACCTACACTTTTATCTCGATGGTTTACGAGCAACAGCTTTAAAGCTAACGAGCTATCAGCACAAAATTTACATAACAAAATTTAGAAAAAAATACTTATTCAATCATTGCCAGGAACAAACAAAATTTGTTTTCTTAACTTATAACAATCAAGTGAAATATAGTTCTTTAAAATACAAAAGTAAAGTAGGTTGAGAGTAGAAGACTAATTAAAATTTCTATTAGCAAACTAATCACAAGTTGCGTTATTCAGCGTTCTAAGACGTACGTCTTCAAATCATCAGGATTGAAATGTAGAAGGTCAGGAGGAGCAGACTGTGTGTCGAAATAAGATATAGCTTGAAGTAAGACCTAATTAACGCTCCTATGACGTGAATGAGAGTAAGCTTTTAATAGGAACACCGCGTCTGATATCATTTAATCGAAGCTTTACGTTGTTATTAATCTAGACTTATTAGATATATTAATCGTATATTTAAAGATCTTTAACAATTAAAACAGGTTGTAATCGATAATTAAATTTAACCACAAATTATGCGTATTAATGTTATTATTTTAACATATATACAGCTTAGATAAAACATATACTATAACTACTAGTGATGGATCCTCATTGCCGGACACCGTCTTGATTGGTAACATTGCTGTTTATTTTTACCAGCACGCAGTTTAGCAACCGTTACTGCATTCCTGATTAAAGAGCTCTGTAAATAGTAAAATTATGGCAGAGCAGAAACCACTAGCAAATAACTAAAAGCAGCTGTCCGTCACGGGTCCGTCATATATGACAGACCCGTGTTTTGTGTTTTGTAAAATATATTACAAGAGACCTATGTCCTGCAGTGAACGTCCATTGCTTGTGATGATGATAATTAAAAATCACTACCACTTTCTCCAGTTAAAGTCCTGATCTTAAATAAGGTGACTATGTAAATGTTTTAAACAGCTTAGGTCCTGAAGACCTTATATAATATATAGTAAGCTCTTGTAGTACGTAGAGAAAACTTTCAGAAATCAAAACATATCAATTTTTTTGAATCTACTGGAGATAATCATCATTAAGCGGGAAAGTGCTAAGCTACCGCCCAGTGAAAGTTGTACCATGACGACTGTGCGGAACGAATCGTAAATTGTCCTTAAATCTGTCGATCTAACGTTGCTTGTAGCACGAGTGTAAGAGGACCAAAATCTAAAAGTCTCATGTACATTTTAATTTAATAATAACAGAAAATATTTTGTTATCTTCTACTTTCCCTAAAACTGAACCGACAATAGTTTGAAGCAGAAAATGACGCAAAGTTTTAACAAAGACTACAAACAGTTTGATTTTCAGTCGTTTCTTATTATAAAAACTGAAAGTTCAGTATATTAATAGTTATGATTAAATTCTGTTAAAATTTCTTTCATGAACAGTGTAATATTCTCGTAAATATAAAAAAATCATTAATGAGTGTACTGAAGAGAAACCCAAGCGTAATAATTATCATATTAGTATTCTAATGACGAAAACTCAAAGACCACCCATGAATTTTACAGGGTAATGGTGCCATGGTCAAATAACCCAAGAAGTCTATTTGAACTAATCAAAAAATTAATGTATTAAAATGTATTATTGTATAAATATTCGCATGCTAATGTCCACATTATTTAAACTTAACATAATCATAGCAAATAAAGTATACTGTTTTTACTTAAGGCTGGTCATAAGCAAAGATGTGCGTCGGCTGAATACAAGACATTAAAAGTACACTAAATAGGAACAGAAAATAACGATCACATTATCCACATGCTTGGCCATAACATATATTCTTTTACATTTAAATCGCATCAGCAACATACATAGCAACACTGGATTCTATTTAATCTTTATCGAGTAGGAAGTTGGTTCATCCCATTTGTGGGCAGCGGCGCTCGGTCGCTATGGCGGGCACGTCCGGCGGGCTTTTTGTAAACCGCGAGGGATCCGTCCTAACTCAACTTGTTATGGTCATGGACTCTTTGAAATTCTGAACAGAAGACAATTTATAATCCAGCGGCGTATTGATATACTTTAATGCGCCCTTTCATATTTGTAAATCCGACCTAATAAGAGGCATGTAAGTTCAGTCGTCTGTTTGTGTGTTTATGATATCGTAGCTCTGGATCGGCTAGAAACATCAAGATGACATTTAAGTCATATTGATGGCTCACTTTATATTTAAATGTAGTTTTTTGAAGCATATAATTGTTAAAGATTTCTTAGTAATTATTTTTTTTTATCCGACAAAATGACGAAACGTGCTAAACTTTAATCTAAATGGCGCTAGTTAAGATAAAACAACACAGCACCGCATTGTGCTGGTTGGGTTAAGACGTAAGATGTTAACTCTCAATATCCCAGTAATTTTACTATTTACAGCGCCCTTCAAACCGGAACAAAGTAATGTTTGCACACTACTGTTTAACAGGAGCAATATGAGTTGCGGCGGTACCTACCTAGAGTCTCCAGCAACGCAGATCTAACACCAGTACCTATACTACATTTAATATCATCATTATTTAAGCGTACCTCCGTCTTTTGCTGAACATAAACCTACCCAATGAAACTATAGGGCGATCCTATGCCACATGCTTCCGAAATCTCCTTACGATCTTCACCTGGTGGTCAGTCCGTATACTTCTCTTGCCTTTACCTGGTCTCTACTCCATGATTTTTAAATCCTATCGACCGTCTGATCTTCTCGTTATATGGCCCGCCTAATGCCATGTAAAATGTTAATCTAATCTACTAGGCTATATCAGGAAGAACTTTGTTTTTTTAAGGATCTCTTCAGTCCTGATACTGACTTAATATCTCATATGAATACTACTGCAATACACTTTAACTCTTTTATATAGGCTTTCTAAAAAAAATGATTAAAGATAAAAAGTTATTCTATACCCGCTTGATGAATTAAAAACATTTATAATAGTTACTGGTGGTTCAGCCTTATATGTGTATATAGGAGCCAACAGGTTGCTTATAAGCACACGCTCACCACTAAGCGACATAATCTAAGCCCATTAACACTTAAATGTGAATAAGACGAACGATTACGCTGACAGATTTATGATACGTACGCTGACGTTTACTCAAATAGCGTCATTATACGTCATTATTGAAATATAAAGATCATTTTCCTAAGAGAAATGTGGTACAGCTTCTCAATATACTGAATAGAAAGAGTTCTTTAAGAAAGCGTGAAAAGGTTTCTTGAAGTTCAACCTAGTTAGCCATCATACTTTTGATGTTATTGGCGTTTAAAGAATGTTTTACTGTTTAATACTAAGCGGGCCTTAGTTGTATAAAATAATACCCTTACAAGAGTAAGGGAGGTCACTGGTTTGATTCCGGGTAGGGTGGGTCGGTGATAGGATATTTAGAACCCGGCTCGCAACTATCTTTCTGATATTTTAAATTTGGTCGTTGGTATTTGTTGCTGAAGACCGTCTAGGTAGGTATCACCGCCCTCCGAACAGGTTCCCGACTTGTTGTGGCGGTGGGTCTAAGTAACTGTAACTTCGTCACCCATGATGAAGCTAAGGGGACCCTACCCGGTCAGCCAGTGGCGTACGGCCGGCCTGATGTGGTCGCTCCAGCTTAGCTCCGAGAGCTCGCCTAAGACGTGTGCCAGTGGACTGCGGAGGCAGGCTTGCTCTGCCCTTCACAGCCGTGTTAGAATCGCAGAGGGAGTCGATTGTCGATATTACGATGTACCGCTCTCTCCACCCTCTGCAACTAAGCAGTTCCGCACCGCTTAGTAGTAGCGAAGTGGCGCCGCGGGAGAAGAAGAATGTTGGTAATGCGTTTCGCCGCTTTCCCTTTCCCCCGCAGCGATATAACGGATGGCAGCGGAGCCCAAGACCTAATCCGCCGCAGGGAGTCTGGAGAGTTTTTTCTCTTGGCTCCCATAGCCTCTGGGTGACGAATGTGGGGGCATCCGTTACCTAGGTGACGATGGGAGGCCGAGAGAAGGGCGCGTCGTACGTTTCAGAGGTGGAAACCGGTGGGGATATCTCCTCCCGAGATACAGTCGCGTAGTGCAGCCGGTGCTGGCGGAGTCGTGGTGGTGTGCAAATGTATTCCCGTGGCCCCGCTGTAAAGCGACGAAGATGGAACAGGTATGCGAAGGCCTTTCCCAAACGTTAAAACAAAAAAAAAGGTAGGTAGTATTTTTGCCACCAAACAGCAGTCTGCAAACATTAGTATATTTCGGCTTAAAAGGCGTAACTAATGGTATTACTGGGGGTAACAAGATTTAACATAATATATCTCAAGACGACGAGCACAATGTGGTGTAGTATATATTATCGTAATTAACGCGACTTTGTTATGGAAAGGCGTATTACTTATTATCATGTGAACGTCTTGCTTTTCTAGTCACTTCGTTGAATAAAAAAAAAACTTCAGAGTAGTTTAAGTTAGAATGGTTCAATTTTTAAGTTTCAATACAAGCATAATAAATGAAGGGACCGCAGTAATTAATTGAACGAATTAAAAACAGTACATTATGCTGAAACTTTAGTCTTATCCATTTGGTGCGACTTTAGTCTCTATTAATGTATTCATTAAAGCTTAAATTCCTTTATCACTCTCGTGGTACACAATACGTTTTGTTTGCAAATACATCAATTCGTATGGCGTGTAGAGGGATCAATTAGGCACTAGTCGGCTGTTGATCTATACCGGTTTATTTATGTCAAACGAACAAACTGAAATGCTACATTGCAAGTGTGTTTGGGTGCGTTCGTCTTATGAAATTGATCCCATTGCCACGTATGGCGATGATGCAACTGAATAGTAATTAGAGCAGCGAGATGATATTGACATTGAATGCCTCATAGTGTTCGTAGAAACGATATTATGCGAAAGGATACTAGATGTATTATCAAAGAAAACAGGAAGTAAAGAATCATAGACAAAACTGTGTACTATAGAGAGTATAACTTAGTCTAATTTTTACTGGTGGACTTATCATCTTGTGTCTCATGGAGACAAGCACAATGTGATTTTGTATTAATCACTGTAAAAGACGCCACGTTGTTATGAGCAGGCATAGGATTACCATCAGGTGAATGCCTCACTAGTCTTGTCGCTTCTTCGAATAAAAAAAAATACATAGTGTTAAGAGACAGCGAGGTCGTGGATAAATTGTGTTTTTCCTGAATACTGAAATCTATAGCCGGAAGACAGCGATAAAGATATAGCGGCAGACTTATAATATGAAGATAACTAGTTTGAACGTAGCTGAGTTAATAACTCTACTGCCAATAATTAGTGTAATGTACTATATATATATGGTATGATGATCTTCTTATGCTTATTATTAAGTTAGTACATCTACCTAGTCGGGCCATAAATTCTGTTACAAATTAAAATGCATTTTTTACCTATTTATTTATTAGTCTCAGCAAAAAATATTCTATTCGAAATGGCCATCTTTGGCTTTTATACAGGCCTTTATTCTGTTTGGCTACGTATCTATGGATTTACGCACTGTTTCCAAGGGGAATTTCCACCGCCGCCACCGTTTGCTCCAAAGATTTTTTAAGAGACTCGATGTCGCCGTGTTGTTTCGAGCAGGCCATGTCCTCTAAAGCTGACCATAATTTTAAGTCTAAAGGGTTGAGGTCCGGGCTAGATGAGGCCTAGTCTTCAGCTCTTATAAAATCAGGAACGTTGGTTTCAAGCCAGGGTTCCGTAGTTCGTGCCTTGTGACCAGGTGCAGAGTCCTGCTGGAAAGTCCACGGTATATTTTTAAGAAGTGTATTGCTGAGAGGTTTCACAGCATGATCCAAAACTGTATCTTGATACACTTTAACAGAAGTTTTCACTCCTTTTTCACAAAAATGTAGTTTTGTGACTCCTTGATAAGACACGCCCCACCAAACCATCACTGACGCAGGATGATGAACACGTTGGACCTTTCCGACCGCTTGGGCAGCTTGTTTAGAACTGTGAGCGTACACCTTATCATTTTGCTTATTGTAGTGTTCTTAAATCGCGATATTTTTTTCATCGATAAAGAGGATATTTCTGTGCCTTTCACCTGTGTATCGCGACAGAAGGTTTATTTCTTTTGATCGATCCATTCTCTTTAATTGTAAAGATTGATTTAGGGTATATCTTGAATATCGACGCTAAGCACCGAGCACCGAGTTTCAGGTCTTGTTTTATAATACGCGACAGAGTCCCTGCGGGAATCTTCATTTCTCGTGATAAGATTTTTTGCTTCCTAATGGGGTTTCGGCGATTTCGGGCTTTAACAGCATTAACAGCCTTTGTAGTTCTAACAGCACGCGGTCGCCCCAATTTTTCTGGTATTTGACAGAGGAAGTTTTGTTGTATCTACTGATAATACGATATACGAACAAACAGCTGATACCAAGCTTTTTAAGTGTCCGGAATATGACCGACGGCTCCATACCCACGTTGTGCAAGGCAATCAATGCAATCCTATTTTCTTTAACACCCAATACCATATTGTAATTTGATAATGACCACGAAGAAATATGTGAGATGGCGCAAAATCGAAAGAAGGTTTTAAAATAATGTACGTTTTCTAAATTCAATATAATTAAAAAGTTGGAAAAAAGAGAAGTTTTTATGTAACAGTATTTATGGCCAGAATAGTAATATTCCGGATTCACACCATTATAACGCGAAATATAAGGAAATGGAGAGTCGCTCGTCCGTCGTGTGAATGATCCCGTCCAGCCGTTTGACACATCCGTCCTGTAATGAACCCTACGTTATACATACATATATACATGGCTCTAGTGAGACTGATGCAAACGTTTAGGGTTCCCATATAAAAATATTTTTATCTTTTAAACCTTATATGAAGTTTACGAGCTAAGACCACCTTTGTGCATTAAAACAGAAAAAGTAAATTTTAGTATAACTCTATTTTCCATAAGACACTTGGAGTTTATTACTGTAAAACGGAATTGGTTTGCAGCAGTACCTTCTCGTATGGCAATTACATCATAAAGAATCATTGCGATTTATTAAAGGAAGGACAATCGTTAATTACTACGATAAAACACTTTTCATAGCCGTAAATCAAGTATGTTGCCTTTTTAACGGACTAGTTTTAAGAAAATATTATGTTTTAATATATATAACCACTCTTAAAGATTTCTGAATGCTCTAGCTGATTCTTTAAATAAACAAAAACAATATATTTATTGATTAATGAAATACAAAATAAAGTTACAATCGTAATGATGACAATACAAAGATCACTTCGAAAAATGCCTGCCGTCGGATACATTGTCATATAAATTTTACGTCCTCTTGGATGTAAAAAATTACTACGTAATCCACCATGTTATTTTACCAGCATCGTAACTAAAAGGCATTACAAGCACGCCCACAAGTAGGTACAGAGCGAGACTGAACAGTCTGAAGATTTATTGGAGCGAGCATCCAATATTTTACACGATCGATTTGCATGTGCACGTTGGAATAAACCGCGGTTAAGTCGCCAACTTAATCATTGTTTCTTTTAAAAGGTAATGAATATTTTTTATAATATCAAGATGGATATAAGGTACACACGACGCTTATCACTAAAGAGTACCGATACTTTAACATCAGAATCAGCAATGACTCTGAAGTGATGTCAATACGAAAATGTTGCAAATCTGAAATGAGAGATGGAATAAAATTTTTTCTTTAATACTGAATCACTTTCCCAAATTACAATTATTTATAGAAAAGTTGATATTAAGATAACATTCATTATTTATCTTTTACAGTAAAGAAAAGTAAAGAATAACTTATATTCAAACCTAAGGAAATGTTTACGATTTAACTATTTTTATTATTGTAACATTAATAAAAAAAATCAAAAAATTGTTGAAGTGTTATCTGTAATAAATAGTCAAGTGAAACGAATCCCAGTGAACGACCTTTCATCAATAACAATTCACATGTCTCGTAACGGGTAGCGGGGTACGCGCGATTTGTTTAACAAGCTCTGACCCTACGGCATCCGGTGCCAAAGATTGACGCATTTGTCACCGACTGGGCCGGAGATGTCCCTCGGATACCAGGAAGCGCGTCCCATTTGTACCCCGTGAAGGGTAACTATAAGCTGTCAACGTTATTTCGGATATGACATAAATAAAATTATGACTCCGTGTCGTTGATTTCTACAGTTTTCTTAGGAAATGACTTAGACGTTCACGTAGTGGTAAGTGACACGTCAACTTTTAACAGGAAGCTGTTATAGATGTTGCTTAACACCGTTTTGTGCATAGATAATGAAATGAAACTTTTCGTCACCTTAGTAGTTTCATCAGATATAGTATGTAACAAGCGAACACAAACCTAGGCGGTCCCCGCGTAAAGATTTACCCATCTGAATCTGACATTAAACTGAAATACTATTACATCTGTTATTGCTGATAGTATTTTAAATCATAATCCTATAACATCGGACATATATTTGATAAAAAAAAAAATCTGTTAAAATATTGTTCTCCAGCCTAGTTTTATTCAAATAATTACACTTGTGCCACTTAGACATCAATCTTATAAATAATAAAGAATTTTAATCTTATGTATATAGCTGTAAATACCTAGATAAGGATAATATTGTAAATTGTACCATATTTTCGTAGTTATTTTGTATACACACATAAACCCAGCATTAAAGATTTCGATGAATAAATGCTATCAGTATGAACAAACATTTCAGTAGCTACAACAATAAGTTAATATAAATAATTCAATAAACATAAGTGCCGTTAAATATATGAAATTTATTATCAAACATTATTTGAATCAATAAAGATAAAACAATCTTCCATACAGCTAAACTTATAATGGCTAAACCACAGCTATCATTAATCAATTATAGTACCAGTTAGACTACGGCAAAACAAAAAAAAGCAATGTTATTATATCGTAACGAAACCACAGAAGCTGCCAACGCTGAAACATCACAAAAAAATATTTGCTGAACAATGACACTATATTTTTTCTTTCATCATTTATAGCAGCGGTTCTCAAACTTTTTTGTCGTACCGCCCACTTTATGGAAAAATATTACTCCTAGGATTTTTTTAATTTTAATGTTTTAACAGCAGTAAATGGGAAATATATGTACTTGCTGTTCTTAGCCCGCTTTGCTGGCCGTAACATCCCTGCAACTTTCTTTGGGGTAAGGTTTTGTAAGATCTATTCTAAAGTAATCTCTAAATGGCAGAAGCAATATCTCTACTAAAATTGCAGTCTTTATGTGTAATAGTTTCGGAGCCCATGAATTTCAGGATATCCCCTATATATATGTACATATACATGTACCAGATACCGTCTAGATAGTAAGCACCACGGCTCTTATTTCTGCGGCTGTACAGTAGGGTGCAAACAATACTGTGTTCCGATTTGAACGGTTTTGAAGCTAGTGAAATTACTTACGTAACGAGACTTGCATCCTGTCTCAAAGCAACGAACACAACGTGCTGCCGTGTATCCTAACTAGCGCCACATTATTACGGGCAGGCGTATGACTAATCATCAGGTGAACTTTCGCTCCTCGACATTCCATCGTCGAATAAAAAAAATCCCGTAGCTATTACCGCCCGCTTGAATCGCTGCAGCATTCACAAGGGACTCCCATGAATGACAACCACTGATGGAGCCCACTTTGGGAATCACTATGATCTATACTAATCTTTTGTTCGGCATCGAAACAGTTGCAAAAACATAGCTGATGAATACTTTACGCTCCAATAACTTATCTGTTGCGGTATCCAAAAAATTTCCGCCATTTCCTTCCTTTTTTTTCCTCTAAATACTAACCTGTAACAAAGACGGAAGATAAATTAGCTCATTAGTTACACTTTGGACAACATAAAAAGAGGAAATAAGACAATTGAGTAAAACTAATTAAGACATGAAATGATTTTTTTTCACTGCTGAACTAAGATTTTTTAATAAGAAAGATTTCTACTAGTGGAAAGACTTAGTTCCCAGAAACCGTTTAGGTAGGTACCACCGCAGCTCCTATTTATGCCGCCAAACAGACCTATGTTCCGGTTTAAAGGGCGCTGTGGCTAGTAAAATTATTGGAGTAACGAGACTTAACTTCCTATGCTTCATCGCAGCGGGCGTAATGTGGTGCAGTGTAGACGATCCTGACTAGCGTCCTCGTTGTTATGAGCAGATGTTTCACTTAACATTAGGTGAACGTCTCGCTCGCCTCGTCGCTTAATTAAATGGAATAGAAATTAGGTTCAATGCATATTCGTAAAGCTTAATATTATTACATTTACTCGTTAACAGTACCACGATTGTTGTCGGAGATACGGAGATGTAGTAGTAGTATTTTAATGTAAAAATCTATAATCTTTATGTAGACAAAGAACAATTTAATAATGACATCAGTAATGTTATTAACATTTTTAAAATAAGTCACAAATCCGGTAATTACTTAGAAATCATACTCGTATTTAAAGTATACCAGGTACATTGCGGATGTTGTATTCTCTTTACATCTTTATCTTAATATATAACAACTATTGATATAATTTTTTGAAGCAACATTATATAAAGTGATAAAAGATACATGTGCATACAAACTTGTGCATGTATCTTTCTTGATCTCAAGCAATTTATTTTTATATAAAAGTATATACCCGTGAAAATCTTGACAAAACCGCTCCAACGTTTTTACCCACATTACCCGTAACAGACAGATAGATAAAAGCTTCCAAAATTGGATTTCTGGTAAAACTAACGTATCATATGATTTAGATTAAAAGCTGTTATTTTGATGACAAATAGACACTTCAATTTTATTTATTTATATAGATAAATTATCTCACACCCACCCGCATATTTACATTTACTTAAACCTTGTAATTTATTGGGGTGATATTTCAGGCTGTACTTATAATTTTAATATTCTCATATTCGTTATATAACAACATAATAAATCTTTATAATAATATGGATGTTGTCGGAACTCTCGTACGGTTTGTCATTTTAATACTTCTCTCTTCTAGGAGATAAATTATCGCGATAAAACAATAGACAAATTGGTGAAAAAATAATAAATAAATATATATATATACTTTATATAAATAATGATTGAAGGATGTATAAGGCGATTCTTAGTATTTTTAAAATTAAAATTCTGTATTAAATCGCGTGGGCAGTTTTTCGTGGTATCTTTTATTACTTAACGTTTGGATACAACGGATAAATCATCGGTTGCGGTAATGCCATTTAGGCCATAAATTTATACTTCAAAACTGTACAGATTAACTGAAATATATTTGGTGATAGATAAACATTATTATCACACGTGGATATATTATACACATATATGTACCAACCATTAAAAAAAAAACAGTGGTAACTTGTACACGTTCTTAAACGTTTCCGAACGTGTGTATTTTCGTCAGTGCCAAAGTGGCTTACTAATAATTTAACAGATTTAAATGCACTTTTTTCTTAAACATAATTTGTTTCATACGTGTCAATTAGTCCAAATATTAATCTTCGATAACCAGCCATATAATGAATCAAATGTGAAGGACAGAATTGTCATTTATCAGCAAGTTATTTTAGCTGTTACCTTATCTATAACTTTTAACTAATTGAAAAGTTACCTATTTAAAAACCTGTTGATATAGAATTTTAAGAGATTAATAATAAATTATATATTAGACATAATATGTTTATTTACATAGAATAACAATTGTCAACTAAAGCGTCAACTAGTTCCAAACCGGAATATAAATTCATTATGACTTGCATTAGCTTCTTATAACTAAAGGAATCTAGCATGATCACATTCTCAACACAGTATACAACCCACGCGTCTTTTTATAACAATCAATAATATAATAGAATTTATTAATGGTAATTACCATTAGGTGACAAGCGTGAGCGTTAACATACTCATTTAATCTCAAATCTTTAATCTTAATCATAGCGCCATAGATAAGTAATTTGACACTTACAACATTTAGACTTGCATATACTAAGTACAAACAACAGTCATTAAAATTGCGAGTAAATATGTAGCGACTTGTACATAATTATAGGAGATAACCGGAGACGCATTACGAGATTTTGGAAACTAATAGACATAGACACAAAATTTGGTAGAAATGTTGCTTAGTATTATATAAGCATTAACATAGGTTTCCGGTTTGATTCCGGATCCTCAAGTAGTTGATTGATTTTTTTTGAACATGCATTATCGACCTCCAAACGTCAAACAAATCCTAGGATATAGTAGCAGTTTTGAGCAGTCAGTCATACATCGTTTTAGTATTCTTTAACATCGCTTATCATCATCGACCTCATTTTTAATTAACTAATTTTAACCAATTTTTAATACTTAAAAAAGCAATGGCACAGGATCGGGATAATCTATTAGCAACCGCCTTTCACGTTACAGATGAACCAATCTTATTTCTAATCTATCATATTATTTATTTTACGTTGACTACAGACATGCAATATCGATAAAGAAATAATATACGTATGCATTACTTTTCACACTGTTACATTTATTTTTACTTTACCCCCAACACGAATGGATACGACTGACAGACGGGTTGAGTGAAAACCGAAACATTGGACATTTGTAAACGTTCCCACATCGCCACGAAAGGGATTTCAGTGTCATCATACTATACCCTTCGAGTAGTTTTGACATGACATATTACATTTGAATATTAACAAAATAAATAAATATACTTATTTAAAGTCTAAAAGTACCGTTTATATCACCCATAGTTTATCCCATGATTACTAAAATGTTTAATTATTTCATACACCACTCCCGTTGTTCTGTTTTCGTCCAGATCGATATGTATTTTTTTAAGTTTATGAAATACCTTGATACTGAAATGCAGATTTCCAAAATGTTTCTTTATAATACGATATACTAACTGGTGACCTCGAAATATATTACAAAAAGAAATAATTGTCTATGTCATGGCATATCCGCAATGTGGATACATTTTAATACGATCAATGTCGAGTATAATGAACCGGAGCCTGGCCGCAGACCAACAGTTCTTTTGTTAATTACTTAGCGGATCTAAAGTTATAATGACAAAAACTTATTGGTTAATTTTTTTTTTAATTTGGACTACGTAATTCAGTTACAAATGAAATAGTTTTTATGAATTTTCAACTTTAAACTTCACTTAAGTTAAATATATAAATCATAATTCGTCTTTAGCCAATTTGGACAGTTCATGCATTTAGGATCAGACCATCAACAGATATGATGTTCAATATCCAACTAATCAAATAGAAGTCCTTATAAATTATTAACAGTTTAAATTAATGAAGTTTTTAATATTGGGTCCGGTGAGATAGCATTTTCTGTATTGCAATATTACAATACATGCAAAATATTGCCCGAGATTCAATCTCCTCAACGCGAGATCTCCGAAACTATTACAGGTAAATACTCAAAATTTGGTATACACATTACATTTGCCAATTAAAGGTCAGAAGAGGATTTTATACATTTTCTTCCCCAAAGGGATTTAAGAGGATGTTATAGCCAGCGAAGCGGGCGGGGATTAGCTAGTTGGTCATATTCGTTTCATAGTAGTTTTAAAATAAATGTATATTTCTGCTTTATATTAAAAGATAAATAATAAAGATCGTTACATCTTGTTTTACATTTTATAATGCATTACTATATAACAATTTCTTTAAAATATTATATTAAATAAATAATTTCCTATAACTTCTTCGAACTCTATATTTAATGCAGCTATTATAGATTTATAAAATTTAGAGCTTCCGTGCTTTCTCCGAAAAAAAGGTTGTTATTTATTAGGTAGTTTTGAATTCGTTAGAAAAAAAAAACTAGTTGCGATGTTTATTAAATAGAAAAAAAATTTTTTTTTGGGACAATGTTACCAGTATGCAATATACAGCCGTATTTTTTCCTCCTTCGATGCGCCAACTTGATTGCCTCACTATACAATGAATTTAACAATTTCAACACAAAAAATATTCTACGGTCGGTCAGTGTTTGAAGTAAATTGAATATGCGCCGAGAGAATTTTTTTCCTGAAAATAATTTTAACTAGCCACTCTTGAAACTATTTCGCATGTGATTTGTTTTGGTATTGATTTACTTTAGTAACTCTATTGGGGAATTTATGAAGGCTGAATTAATTAAATCTTTATTTCGATTTGAAATAACACCTTTTCTGTGTTGTGTAAAACTAGGATTAATTTATATAAGAAATTAACTGAAATACTCAATTGTGACTTTACAACAAATTAGATTTTTTTATATACGATGAGCTAACATCTGATTTTTGACAAGGTGTTAAGTAACCGTCGCCTTCATACTCAGGGTAGGCCTGTGCCCCAACAGTGGGAACCGTAAATAGGCTGATGAAATGATGATGAGTTAGTTAACTAACAATCACGCCGTTGACCGTAAAGCTTACTCGCACAGAATATTCCGTTTCTCGTATTTTGACAGCCACAACAAAGCAATGCTGTTATGGTGGCAGATTGATTATATGATGGTGTCTTTCGTATAAACAAGTGATCATCCACAGCGCGAAGCAGGTAGTTAAACTTACAAGCTTTCAGCTAATGAAACAGTGGTATGTAGTACTATAAGTTATAGAAATAAATAGTTTTATTGCGTGTAAGAGAATGAACAAAAGAAATTCAGTTACGATCGAAATAAATCGATAATACGCAACATTGCTCCATCATAAATAGATTGAGTCATCGAAACTATTTTCCGAGTTGTGATCTCTTTAATCGATTTCCGAAGTAGGTTGCCCCCTATTCGAATTTTATCGTCCCGAGTTTTAGAAGCGTTGCACGGTATCGATGTTTTATTGGACGTTAATTGGTGGATGCGGGCCAGAGAAATGTGTCACGGCTGCCGACGCGCAGTAAACGCTTTCAGCTTCGCACTCTGTTTATTATTTAGAACTGTAATAAAAATGCAATTCTTGCGCAACAAGTGTTTCAATTACGCAACAAACTTAATTTTATGGACTAGTTAAAATATACTGGTATACCTCCTTTGTCGGAAACTATCTAGATAGGTACAACCATGCGTGCAAATATTACTGATGTTGCGTTTTCAAAGGCGCTTTAACTACTGACGCTACTGCAGTAACAATAATTAAAAATCTTAACTCGCGTGTCACTTGCTATCGGGTAAACGTATCGCAAGTATTGTCGCTTCGTCTAATTAAAGAAAAAGTGTGGTCAAATTAAAAACCATTACAATTAAACAAGCAATTATGTCTCCCATATTTGTTAATATATTCGTCGTCTTGCCGTCGCTTCGTCGAATTAAAAAAAGCATGGACATATTTAAAATAATTATAATTAAACAAGCAATTACGAGTATGACTCATGTTTTTTTTATTCTATAAAGCGATGAGACGAGCGGGACGTTTACCTGATGGTAAATAATACACCTGCCCATAACAAAGTGGCGCTAGTTAAAATGGCATACACAGCACTACATTGTGCTCGTTGCCTTAAGACATGAGATTTTAAGTCTCGTTACCCCCATAATTTCACTGCCTACAACGCCCTTGCAACCGGAAGAAAGTAATGTTTGCACCAGATACCTACCACCGGTAAAGTTGTTACCACTTTGTTAATACAAGCGTAAATGAAAATTGAATAAATACGTTTGCAGAATTATTTGTATATATTTGTTATTTTATTTTAGCTACTTACGTTCGTATCTACTATGTATTGTTCTAACTTATTCTTGCACCTACCAACATATATCTTTTACCTCCCAGGATTGAGTGGTAGAGAATATTATTAACACTGGGACTACCGACCGATCATATCAATTGTTTACAAGGACATCTATTTAAATTTGACTTACTGTTTTATGTATGATATACTTCATATAATTTAATTAATAAAATACATCTTTCATATTTTGTCAACTAAATATTAAAGTGACCAGCTTGGTGCAACAGATATATAATAACTGTTGGTCTTCTTCTTCTTAAAGTAACTCTCCAACTAGTGAAGGTTAGCGATCAGCGTGGTACAGTCCTTTCCGTCTCTGGTTCAGCGGGACCATTCGGACGTCCCTCATATATATATATATATATATATAATTATTGGTATTTCTCGTTAAATTGCGTTAACTCGATCCTGTGTATTTTAATAAATATACCGAAAGTATAAATAAATGTTTAGCAATAATTACTAATAAACAAAGAAAAAATTCGTTCTTCGCTCTTTGCCAGACTAATTCAACATACTAAAGTTAATTTTGGTTCTAATTTATAGGATCAACATTTCCATCAACAAAAACATTAAGATTATCTCGTCACTTGAAAAGCAACAAGCAATAAAAATACGTAAACAAGACACACTTCTTTATATAAACAAGAAAACTTTTACACTTAACCTATTTACACAAAGCAGTGACAAGACAGCTCAAATAACTTTTTATGCGCACAGATCATCGCTTAGCTCATAAGAAGTAAAATGTTTTATTTAACACCACCAAATCTGAACCAAGCGCCACTTTATGCCTGGAATGCTAAATCTTTTCTACAGTTCAAGTATACAAAAATAATGGATTAAGACCAGAATACTAAAATAACTATGCTCTCAATAGCATGGTTTAAATTCTTTACACGGGAAATAAAAAAAGAGAGAACTCGATTTCATTGGTGTTTGCATTATATTAACGCATATTATTACGATTTTTGTTACTAGTAAGATTTCTTCTTTATTTAAGATTCATTAGTTTCCTGTAAAAGGTTATAAGTATCAATATCGTAAACACTACTGTCTAAATTATCTAAACTTTTTTCGTATGATATTATTTTTTTATTTAAAAAGAGGTGTTATTTTTTCAAGGAAGCAACGAGACCAGCGGTACGCTCACCAAATGGTGATACGCCTGCCCATAACAACATGGGCTAGTGTGGAAGATACTACTGCACCACATTGCGCTCGTCACCCGTGGCGTAAGATATTGAATCTCGTTACTCCGGTAATTACACTAGCTACAGCACCCTACACACCGGAACAGAGTAATTTTTATTTGGCGGCAGAAATAGGAGCTGCGGTGATACCTACATAGACGGTCTCCCGCAAGTGAGATCTACCACCAGAAAATGAATAAGTCCTCCTTTTTGTCCGTTTCTATATATTTTTGTTTGTTTATCAAAAAGTGGGAATAAATAAATAAATATAATTCAATAAACATTTTAAAAGAATCGTTATCTTATATTCTTAACGTGTTGGTTATCAATTGCGTTCTTATTCAACAGACAAATATGTAACACGTAAAAGAGGGGATCCTCACGCAGGTAAGCGTTGGCGTCTTAATCAGTTGCATTTGTATGTTTCCCGCAGCCCGATCGTGTAACGAGCTAGGTGCTTTCGAACCGAATTAATGATCCCGATTCATCTGTACGAATCACGAACGATACACGAGTTCAATGGCTCAATTCATTGCCGTGTGTCGAAACTACGCTGCGAGGGGGCCCACATTCGTACCGATATGCTGATTTATACATGTTTATTAACGCACTTTACAAAGTTGTAAATATATAACTCGATGGCCACATTCATGCAAAAAAAAATACAAAACAGTAGAGAGGATATCACTTATGTCCGGATTGAAGGAGAGAGTTAAACTTTACTAACGCGCGTTAATACAAAATATTGATAAGAAAACATTTCATATGCTTCTATCTAAAAAGCACTACGAAGTAAAAACGGTTGTTTTAAACACTATAGTATAGTATAATTTATAATCAACATTATAGCATCTCAAATATTAAGTCCAAATAAAAATCATAAAACAAAAATATTTAAATCAGATATGTTGAGTTCGGATTGTTATCTTATTTTAGTGTAGATGAATAAATTGAAGAATCACCATCATCAGCCGTTAGACATCCACTGCTGGACATAGGCCTCCCACAAAGAATAATAAGAATTAATCCGAACGGTGTGAAAAAGTTTGATCGAAGCCTATGTACAGCAAGAAGGTCAAAGCTGATAATGATGAGGTCTTCTTTTATTTAACGACGCGGCGCCACGAGCGGGACGTTCACCTGAAGTTAAGTGATACGACCGCTCATAACGTGGCGCTGAGTCTTGAGACAAAATGTTGAGCCCCGATACCCTTGTAAATACACTAGTTATACAGCGACTTTCAAATCGGAACACAGTTACATTTGCACACTCCTGTTTGGCGACAGTATTAGGAGCTGTGGTGGTACCTATCTAGACGGTCTCCGGCAACAGAAACCACCAGTTAATTTAACAGGTCACAGATTTGAAAACTAAGGACCTTTATCTCTCATACAAGCAAAAAGTTATTTCTTAACCTATTCTCCCTTTAAACGATTTAATTATGAAACCATTAAATAACGGCGGAAGCATCGTAAAGCATAAATAACGATTATATTAGGATATACCGTACATTATATGTGTAGCAGTTAAATTTAATTAATATGAGGGAAGTAAAACTGGCTAATGTAATCAATTTACGATAGGACAGTCGACATACATAGTTAACAAGTTAGAGCTTCATTACGAATACCAAATTGGCGGTGATAAGGATGGATCATTCAACTTAATAATCGCTAAACCAATACATAAAGACGAATAGAATGTTCATGTGATTGTGATACTCATAAATAAATGATTGTGGTTAGGGTGATATACACTACACCTCGTTATGCATATGCGTCGGTAATTCTGCTAGCTACTATGCCTTTTAAATCGGAACACGGTTATGTTTACACACATCTATTTGGCGGCAGATATAGTCAATGCGATGTTGCCTACTTTATCCATCTCCAGTAACATTAGAATCGTCATGAGGTGACTTCTGGAATCTGAAGCTTGGCGGTCAGATTAAGAAAATAAATCGAGATTTCAGCTCTTCTTTTCAACTAATGGTATTAGAAGATATAAAAGACCAATTACGTACTTACTGGTGGTAGGTTTCTGTTGCCGGAAACCGTCTAGGTAGGTACCACGGCAGCTCCTACAGCAGCCGACAAGCAATAGTGTGTAAACATTACTGTGTTCCGGTTTGGGGTAACGAGACTTAATATGTTACGTGTCAAGACGACGAGCACAATATAATGCAGCGTATAACTTAATATCAGGTGAATCATCCCGCTATTCTTGTCAGTTCGTTGAATAAAATATAATTATAAACTATGAAATGATTCTATCTTCAAAATATAACAATTTTTATACCAAAAGAAATGAGAGGATTATCTTAGTATGTATTGAGAAAAACTGAACAACAAATTATTGAAGAAAAAACTGTTTATCCCAAAAATTTATTAGGTACGCACGATAAAACTTGAAGTACTACGCGCTCTGCGTGTGACAAGAAAGCAATCGTTTTTTTGTATGGCAAGTCATAACATTCGTAAGGTTGGCAAAACGCGTCGGGCCATCATTTTGGCGGTAAACGGCGCGTGACAGCCCTGGCAAGATGAGATGTTTTCGCGATACAACGCCCGCACGTTTTGCATTATTTGTTTCTTATACGTCAGGTTGGCGGTCCGTAAACAAACATGAGGATAATTTTATGGTTTCTTATATTTAGGACGATAATACCACATTGAATAAATTGTAGAAACCGATATTAATAAAATTAAATCTTATACCACTACAACTGTAGGTAGTCCTATGATAGCTATAATGGCAAGACTTCTGTCGCATTGTACCTGCAGTGACAACGAGTGCTGCTTAACACTCGAAACGTCGGAGTAATAAGTAATATAATAAACTTCATAATATCCGTAAAAGTTAGTGTTATTCAATGGCGATAATTTGTTAAATTGTCATATGTTTATTGTTTGTACATGACCATGCGCCGAATGTTAATTTCGGCCGTTCAAAGCAGATATCTTGATAATTTTAATGTACTATGGTATTCTCTATAAATAATTTATTCATGAAGATAAAAATAAATTATTATGGCAGCCCATTTATAACTATATTTTTTGATAGAAAAATATAAACATTAAGTTCTATACAACTACATAAAAGAAGTGTGTCAAAAACAATGGGTACTGTTTACGATAGAATTAAATTGTACACATCTAAGAGATTCCCTTCTCCGATAACATCTACAGACAAAATAATAGAAGTATTAGTAGCCGCACATTAAAACCACGAGTGGATTGTACGGATTACAGGCGGCTTCCGGTTCCATTTTCTGTAAGCTGTGTACTCTCGTGTATGAATAGAGATAATTCTTATTGATCAAGCGCATTTGTTGCGCAGATGGAAACAGGTTTTGTTCTAATATAAGTGCAAATTCGATTCTTTAGCGCGATACAACCAAAAGGTTACTAGTTTCATTTATCATCTCCAATGAACGGTAGCGTAATACAACGAAAGATTGTCTTCAGCAATTGCGATACAGAGAGATCAAAATATAACTTTCAGACGCCTTTTGCGACATGCAGAGGCAACTTTAGTCTAATTCTTGATAGCCCAGGTACACAGGGCAACGCAGTACAATATAACACTACAATCAGTGTACGAAAGTGCAACAATCGTAACTATTAAAAAAAAATACAGTAAGGGCAGACGTAGATGTACGTACTTAGATGTGTGCCAGTGGTTAGGTACCGTTAACAATTGCATACAGGTAGTTTACATATTTGCTGACTTTTACTTCCATAAATATAAACCGCATTACACGAACACCGTTACACGTCAACTGCTGAACACGAAAACCTTATGAAAGTCATTATTGAATTAAAATAATATTAAAAGAGACATTAATCTGCGTTGATAATTAAAGAAAAAAGCTTGCCCCGCCCATTGGATGAAATATTAATTAATGTTTACATCTTTATCGATTTAGATTTTTGTTTAAAACAAATATAATATAAAGGAAACCTATCATTATAATGTAGCAATTCGCCGGTAACATTGTAATGAAGAGCCGTCAAAGTGCTGTTACATGGTTGTACGGAATGATTTATCACTGTCTATTTAATAGTACCAATATGCGTATAAATTTTATACGATTTCGTCAATGGACTAACATTTTCATTATAAATTAATAATAGAAAATAATTAACAACGCTGTTGGTGAGCAGCGCGGGCGTAAGCGAAACAATAACGGTCCCAGGTACGATTTTAAACATGACGTTGAATACCTTTTTTACGAGAAAAAGTATAATTAGAAAAAATATTGTAAAACATTTTAAAGCTGTTTTTATTCAACAAAGTGAAGAAACGAGCGGGACCTTCACCGGATGGTAAATGATTCGCCTGCCCATAACAACGTGGAGCTAGTTAGGATGATATACACATCACCAAATTGTGCTCGTCGCCTTGAGACATTATGCCTCCTTACGTTAAGTTTCGTTACTTCAACAATTTCACTAGCTACAACTCTTTTCAAACCGTATCACAGTATCCAAGAGGTTCAAGAACCAAATACCGTGCTTGGTTTGTTTGTTAGCAGATACAATGGAAAACTAATAATTTAAAACACAACTAAAAAACATCCTACATCTTAGAGCATTAAATAATACAAATGCTATTGGCTCTTCAAAATTAAAAAAAAAAACTATCGATCGAACAATGCAGACTTCATACCTCTCATTAAAAAAAGGTAAAAAAAAATAATACAAACACACAAAATATCGCTTCGATTCTTAATAACTTATTATACAATACTTAAACAACATTAACCTTTTCAAGGTTGTTTCCTTTCCAGTATATGTAATAGCTTTATTAAGCAATGACACTTTTTTGATGTGACGAAGCTATGAGAGGAGCAAATTGTTCCTGATGGTAAGTTATATGGCTGTCATAACAACGTAAGGCTAATTAGGGTAACATACACAGCACCACATTGTGCTCGTCATCTTCAGACAAAAGATGTCTTACTAATTACAACGTCCATCAAACCTGATACTAATTATAATTAAACAAAATCGACTCATGTTAAGGGGGTTAATTAATATTAAATAAATGTCATGTATATGTAGACCATAAAAAAAAATTAAATAAACCATACAAAAGCTTTAAAACAAATGTATAACTTAAAAATCATAAACTTACTTGTTTGGCGCGCAATAAAACTTTCACCTTTTTAAACTGGACACAACACACATTTAAGAGACCGGCAATTATATAAAATACTTGAGAATGAGAACTTGATTCACAATACTTTTAAGCATCCGAAGAGGTTTAACTTTAGAAAAAAATGTTCAGGTTATCGTTCAACTAGTAATAGTAACCAGTACGTAAACTAGATGTCCCGCTATGCACTTTTCTAGCAGCGCCGACACGGAACGCTCTGCGCGGTCGCAGCGCCGTGACCAAGAACGGCTCGGTTAGTAAAGACTCACATATAACCTTAACCGCATCCACACATCCGATTGCTATATAAAATAACGCTGTTAAAATAACGTTAAGTATAGCAACGCAACATAACGTCAAGCGTAGCTCGAGTTTAAGAGGGTGCTTCGTCTCCATTACTTGAAGACACAACCAGTCTCACAAAGTTTTAGTCTCATTATATTAGTATTATTTATTTTAGGTCTGTTTATTGGGTTTATTTATATTAATATTATATAGGTTATATTAAATGTTATTATTTATTTCTTACGCCTTCAATATTTCTACGTCCCCAAGGGTTGACTGGTAAAGAATGCCATCTAGGCGTTAAGCGCGTACGTATGTATAGAAAAGTAAATAAATAATGAATACTTGTAGTTAATGAACGTTTAAAAATTGTGCGTTTGTTATTGCAATTTAATTTTGTGTATGTTATTATTTGATTTATTCGTAAATTCAAATGGAAATATTAACTTTTGTCAAAGTAGATATCATGGAATATTTCTTCAGTAATATAAAAATTGAGTTATTTTAACTGTTGAAAATTATAGAAATAATACATTGTAACTGAAGGTCTTATAAAGTAACACTAAAACATTTTAAAACAATTTCATATCGTTAATGTAATAAGATATTCGGCAGGTTTCGCGTTTAACGTATGAGAACCTTTCGACTGCTGGTATGTCTGTTGGTAGACACCATGTAGGTAAGTGTCACCGCAGCTCCTATATCTCTCGCTAAAAAGTAGTTTATTAGTAATGTAGTAGTGTATTAGCATTACTCTGTTCCGGATTGACGGATGTTATACCTAATGTAGTAGCTGTGGTAACGAAATGTAACATCTTTTGTCTCAAGGCGATGAACAAAATGGACAATCACAGCGAATGTCATCCTAATTAGCGCGATTGATGAACGTATGGTCCGTCTTGTCGTTTGGTCGAATAAAAAGAAATATTGGCCAACCACGCCTCATCACCCGCGGGGTTGCTGTTATTTACTGTCAACTCCACATGAAGTTATTGAAAAAATAATATAACGAAGAAACGTTTTCGTTGAATATAGCAAAGCTTGCTGAAGGACATCACTAGCCTGTGGACTCGATGCGGTCGCGCCTTTTTCGGAAGTGGTCGAGCCATCCCATCGGCTGTGCCCCTATCGTCGCGAGATTTTTCGCAGAATCCATACCCCGTCGCATCTCAGTTGGAGCCGGCGAACGGGAAAACATTCCGTACGTACAACTTTTTTCTCGTTTATAATAACTCTAACACTTGCAACGAAATGCAAACTGTCAAATGTTTTTAAGAGCTTGAGACTGAACTGGAAAACACATTCTATGTATTATTTTAGGGGCATTAAATTGCAATAAGTAGAAATTAAAACAAATTTGCATCTAATAAAGAAAGAGAAAGACAAAAATCAACATTATCGTCTCTTCTAGAGAATGATTAAAACACCTTTAAATAAGCAACATGTATGAATAAATTTAATGTAAGTTCGATATTGTTATCATAAAACATATTAGAAAATCGTTATAGTGATCACCACTATTTTAATAAAAAAAACAACAGAAAATTATTAAGTCTAGTTTTTATCTAGCTTGTATGATGATTTCTTGTATTTATACGAATATAACATAATTAATAAAATTAAATTTATCGAGTTTAATTTAATAACTCGGGCTAGTAACACTTTGTCGTTGCAACTGCTGAACCTACAATAATGATTTCTGGAGAACAGAGATGACAAATGTCCTGATGTCATATTTATCACGGAGTACCTTCAGCTTTTAATTATTATTTTATTTTAGTCTAATCTACGCAGAAAGAGATTAATGTATCTTTAAAGTCTTCCAATGCTTTATTAAAACTGCTTTATTAAACTTTATTAATAATAACATCTCAAGCTTATTATATATTCAGTAGTATGTATTAGTACAATCTAAATTTTTGACGGAATTTTAATTTGCTATATCGTGAGCTAAGTTTGTTAAAATATTCGATTTCACTTAAAATTGTAAGGGGAATATAATATCAATACAACTCTCATACTTGCTTCTGCTTACCCTCTTTTGTCCAACGGGGCGTAAAACCGATAACTTTGCAAGGAGGGTTAGCCATTGACGTAAAAAATATAAAGAATCGCCCTTAAAACTTTCATAAACTGCTGATGGAAATTATTAATTTAAGTCATTAATGATACGATAGATGCTATTATTTTGAGAAATTAAAGTCAATTAATCATAATTTTAAGAGTAAAGCCCTAACTTAACTATGATAAAATGTATGCCACATTTAATATGGACTTTGAAAACTTTAAAAGGTTATGTTGAGTTGTCGAACACGGAAGTATTACCATAATAAAATTATTGAAATTTGCTCCCATTTATTTAAATAACAAATTTAACAAAACGTTATATATTGTAGAGTCGCATGAGAAACTCAAACCCGCTAATCCTTTGACAAACGCCGAGCGCCGCCCATTGTTTAAGTATGTGCGTATGTTTTTTCAATACTTTGTTTTTATTGCTATTTATACACAAACACCGGGCGATTTATTTATTTTCTGAAACTCCAACAGAGCCGGTTTTTCAAATTGGACCTTTGGGCATTTTAGTCTCTGTTTTTTCAACATTCACGTACATAAAAAAGCAAAATATAATAGACAAGTGTATTTTTGTAAAGAATGGGAATAACGAACTTTCATTACAATTAAATGCGAACCTTTGATCCTCAGATACGTTAATATTTTACAGAAGCAGTTAGCTATACTTATCAACGTCTAGCAAGTTCTTGAAGATTATTTATGTAACAGTAAAACGAATAATATTTTAGAATAGTCAAATAATTAAGGAGTTTATATAGGACGGTGTTTGTCTATCATAACAGTTAACGTAATCATGTGGTTGTGTTGTGATCTTTTTGAAGCTTCAAGACCGAATGTGTCGAAACATGCCAAAAAAACCAAAAACCTGACAGTCTCAATAAATAAATCGCATTTAACATGACACTAATAGATAAATATATCATAAATTCACCTGTTGAAGAGTAGGTCTTAAATCTACGCAGTAACACTAGCCGCCGTCAAGAAAATGTGCGAGCGGTGGGACAAATTGACAAAGTAACAATGTTTAGCGGACGAGCTTTGTAAATATTTAACTTGTGGCGTTTACAAATAAGTGTTAAGTGGTAAGTGTATCGGATGCGAATCCTGTTTCAAGTGTCAGTGAGGTGTCTTCGACACCCTTTGCAAGGAATACATTATTCAACACTATACCTATATGGAAATCGCGAACAATGAAGACTTAAGAAACAACACTACTACAAAATTCTGCACAGCTACGATTATTAAAACTGTGAGAAATGACTAGATTTCATTTCATATCTTATATCAACATCCGTTAAAATTTTTTTTCCTTTGTATCTTTAGAATTGTCGTCGTCCGATGCAATTGTACGTCGTTACCAATTCTATCAATGTCCCTGTTGGTTAACTTATTGCTGTTAACCGCTCGGACTAAAGTTTAAATGCAGTTACTGTAAAGCAACTAAACTGAGCGCTCAGTCGATGGGCATACTACTATTAGAAAGCAGTTCACATACCAAAGAGTTGAACACTAAATTTCAGGAACAATTTAACTAGAAACTAAGAATTTATTTTAAACGGACAACTTTTTTGTAAAAACATTCTACATCTATAATTAGAGCGATCAGTCTAATAATGAATACAGCATATTTATTTAAAAAGCTTTATCAGATATTCAATTTAAAGAATTATAATAATTCAATGATCTTTGATAAAAAAGATCAATATTTGAACAATGATTATAAAATCATGTGTAGCTTTTCAAAGATACTTTACGTGTAATCTAAATATAAATGCTCCCATTCAATTCCACTTAGACAATGTTCGAGAATTCAATGTTAGACCGGTCAAAGTACATTGTACTAATTAAGAATCCCAGCATTAATGGGTCAGTGGTTCTCGGGCTATCGAGTGCTAAATGAACTTTATTCTATTGAACAGTATCCATCCTGTCGACAGGAACCTACAATAAAAATACGATTTCTTGCAATTCCACTTCTTTTATAATATATTGATTTTTATTTCGATGGTTATAATGAACTATCAACTAACACATGCGAAAAGATTTCTTTATAGATCTAAACACTTGACCTAATGTTCATATTGTGAAGTGTGCTCGTCCAGAATGCTCTCTGGCTGTTATATGGCAACAGATTTGCAAAATAGATATGATAGCCAATAAAATGGATTTAAAAAGGCAACTAGAATACGAATCGAACCAGGGACTTTCATGTGATGAAGCAAGCGGTTAATGTTAGATAAAAATTATTTTAATAAAAAACTACTTATACGTTCTGAATTGTATAAGTCTGTTAATAATTTCTTTGACATGAATATTTCATAACAAAGAAAGTGAGAACACAACACAGTGAAACGAAATGGTTTCACAAGAACCCACGTCGAGGTTAAAGAAATCTATAAAAAAAAAAACACTTTCGTCGTCCGCGACTGGACCCCAAAAGGAAATGGGCTGCGAGACCTTTTATTATAAATGTATTGACATTTTGTATCGATAATTCTGAATTTGTTAAATATTGTGTTAACTGTTTTCGTTTTCAATTGAAAATAACTCAAAAGTTACTTCATTTAAATGGTTTTTAAATACTTGCAACCCAAACACTTTCTAATTTAGAATACATCCTACATACTTACATAACAAATAGATTAATATTTTAAACTTTATATACATATTAAACATAATTTATAAAATTATACTCAATCAGTGGAATTGCAATTTGTAAAACTTAAGTTAGAATGAAAGATTATTTTTATTCATTATCTTTCTGTTATAATTACAAAAATATTATTAAATTAATAATTAAATGAAAAAAAAAACTATCACGCATTTTTCCATCAGATAATCATACGGAATAGTTTTTGTTTAATTAGTTTAATTTTAATATCTTACACAGCAAGGTCATAGATAATTGGTAACAGGTATCAACACTAGACAGTAAGGCGGCGGTAATTTAATCCGGTCAAGAAGGGAGAACGCTTATAGCCTCGCACTTACATACATTAAACCTCTCACTAGCGCCGGTCGGGTTGTATGGGCCTTGACTTTCGCCTGACGGCCGCCCCTCGCCGTCGTAAATTTTCCTTCCTTACAAAAGTACCTCGCCCTAATTAAGCCGGGATATTTCTGAATATTTCAAAAGTGTCAGAACTCTCTTATTAACCGTTTGATATTACTTTCTGTACATATTTCATTTATTTTAAGGGATAAAATATTAAGCAACGCTGTATAAGTAAATAGGCTTCTATCATTTATGTATCCATCAACGTTTTTGCGCAATAATTAATTATTTACTATTTAACAGATATTTTGACGGAATTTACGGTTTAATATAGTAGTATTTTCTATGTAATATTTATCAGTAGTGTATATGTACAATGTATCCAAAATTATCTAGTATTGGAACATTTATTAATTTTGTGTTTTCCTCTACTGTTTTCTCTTTTACACCCTAAATTTCCTATCATTATTTTATAAAATATTATAACCAACGAATTATATTTAAAATAAATTAAAATATAAGTGTAACTTGAGAATACAACTTAAACAAAGACAACATAGATAATTGAGAATTAATCATAAGTAGATGGAGGAATCGTTTTGCTCGAAGTTTTGTCATAAAAATATATATTTTAATAGTAAACCGAAAAGCAGTGAAAATGGCAATGTTTGGTAAACTATTATAAAAATATCCGAACACAGTCTTTATCGATTCTTGTTACATTATTTAGTTGACACTATCAAGTGCCATCCAGCAACACGAAATTTCAACCCCAATATGAGAACACCTTTACAAAGCATTTCAGAGACTACAATACGCACGACTAGACATCTGCCCTGAAGCTACGGAGTTTTGCTTTTATTGTTTTTTGAAGGAGAGCCTCACTCCCCGCCTTTTTTATTTTTTTGCTTGAAATATCCTCGGCATTTTATAGTGACTTTTAGGATGATTTTATAGATTTTAAAAATACTTAGTTGATAAAAATATATATATATTTATTATCAATAATAACACAACAAAATCCAGAATAATCTTCCTGACGCTCATGTATAGACAGTCGTAACACAGCAATTATATTATATAGCGGATGAATTAGGATATAAGTGTAATAGTTAGCCAGGCGGGCACGAAAGACCACTACCTCCAAGGAAATTCCACAACATGTGACCCGAAAGCTATTATGAAGAAAAAAATTGTTAAATATAATACAAAGTTTTTGTTAATTAATTTTATCAAGGTTTTAAATTGTAGTTTGTAAAAAAACGGTACACCAAACCACCCTCGCTTCGACGGCGTTGCATAAGGAAGTACATCACTTAAGGGTTTCATTTCGAGTCGCACTTGTTTCCGCTCAGCGGCGTATAAGGTGAACGACCGAACACCAATCGGGGACAACTCTTCAAACTTTTCTCGCAATATTTCCACTTCCTGAACGCAATCGATTAGAATATTTTCAAACACGGGTTGGACGGGGAGCGTTAAAAGAATTATAGGGTGAGGAAGGGTTTCCATCGAGATGATTGCTATCGAGACGGTACGTTGAAATAAAACTTCTTACAATCTATATCAGCAAAGACTCGATCTATCAAACTGCTACTTAGTTTTTAATGCACTTCTTCAATTATCTCATAGATATGTTTTATACGCAAGCTTTATCGCTACGACAGCTGAAACATCGGCAGTAACAACTTGTCGACGTAAAAAAATATTATTTATATATATATGAATTTATAACAAAATTAACATAATGTTTGTGTTATAAATTACATTTATTATTAAAATACCTTGAAGAACAATTAAGAATAGATCAAATAGTATTTATTTAGGCTGAGACTTGGAAACCTTTGCTCGTAGGTTCGATCTCGCAATACGATTATTATCGACAACCATTCAACGCAATGTAAAAGGGGCCCATTTAGCAGGTGGTAGTAGTAGGCTAAAATGATTATTCTAAAATGATAACCAATACAAACTTGACTATATTTCTCTCTTCTTAGCTATATATCCCACATATTAGAGATCCTTACTTTTCTTATACACAAACCAAATTACTAACAAAAAAGTTATGGAGGAAAGAGCAAATAATATATTTAATGTATCGATCTATCAAATGACCACTCAATTCAGAATGCACTTATTCAAATTATCATGTAGATTGTTTTTATCGCTAATACTAGAATCGAAAGTAATGGATTGCAAAGAGGCCCAATGTATCTTCCAGGTTTTATTTATATACGACTAAGCTTTTTGTAGCAAGTACATAATGATCACCTCAAGGAATTACCACCTATAAAAATTCTCTGTCGATTAGAAAATATATTATCATCACCATCATCATCCGCTTTCGACAGTTCCCTACTTGACTTCAAAGAACGTTTATTCATTATTTAACACGTAATTAAATAAACCCTCGTTTAAAAGACATTTAAAACCTATTTACTATTAGAAAATAACATTTTGATTGCTAACTAGCATTATAGAATGCAACTAGCAGTAAACATTACATTTGCATGTTATTAAAATGCAAATTATATAGACATGTCTGGAAAATTGTTTACGTAATGTAAATATTTACATGTCATTAAAACGTTATTAATAATTTAATGCCTAACCAAGTTACTTGTCAATGTTGTTGTTGAAAGTGAATTGTATGAAATAGTATAGTTGCAGCATACAAAATCGCCTTTAGTACTTTACACGAAATTAAACTAAGGAAGAAATATAAATTAACACTTACCTGATATAAAAATTATTGTTTATTATTTCGTTTTAGTTAAAGCAAAAAATTATAACGCTTCAAATAAATATTAAAGTGACAAGATAAATATAACAAAGGAGCAGCCGTAACGAGCTAGGCGACTCCTTTACATAAATATACAATTTAAATTCAACTATCAGCGACATAATTCAGCCTACTGAACAAAAATTGTTTCACAGCAAATAACATAAAACAGAACAAACAAATTAAATACTCTATTCAATGTGTTTGCAAGGTGTTAAAATTTTTTTTAGAGTATGAATTATTTGTTTATAGCGAATCAATGAACTTATCAAAAGAAATGTTCTTCAATTGCTCCCATACAATGCTAGAGGAGAGAAATTGATAAAATTTACCGCAAGCATAAATTTGAACGAAAAGAAAAAAATTGTTTATTCTGGACAATCTTCGGTCACTTAATATCGTGTGAGTCATTGATATTTCGGTGAACCTACTCTTGACAAAAATTATATCATTTATGATCGGAAACTAGCACCGTTAAATCCATAGAATTAAATGGTTTAGGTAGATACCACCGCAGCGCTTGTTTCTGCCGCCAAACAGTAGTATGCAAACATTACTATCCTCCTGTTTGGAGGTCGTTTTAGCTAGAGAAATTAGTGGGGTAATGAGACCAAACATCTTATTTGTCAAGGCAACGAGCACAATGTAATAGTATATACTATCACTAGCGCGAGATTGTTATGGGCAAGCGTATCATTTACCATCAGGTGAACGTATTGCTCGACTCATCGTTTCGTCGAATAAAATAAAATTACACAACCGGACATTTGAGTCAGTGGTCAACCAACTTTATGTGGTCTGGGTGAACATTTAAAATGAAATTCAACAGTCACTGGATATTATGTGTGAAATAAAAAGAGTAAATATAAGAATAGTAAAAGGTTGCACGGACGTGCAACCTTTTACTATTCTTATACATTACATACATACATCTTATTCTTATACATTACACGTGTTTGTGGGTGTTGCCATACGTCTGTTTATTATCTACAACAACATTATTAATTTTAATTTTTAGCACTTAACTGTAATAAAATATTAACAATTCTTATTGGAAATCAAATATAGCAAAATTTCATCAGTTCCTCAGTAGTGAAATAAACAAATCTGCTGCAATAACAAAATGTTGTTTTCCGACTGTTAACATATGAGAGCCAAAGGATTCTCGACACTTTACTGTGAAACTATTAATTAGTATCATGTGAAATTGTGGTGAAGAGTTAACCCTGTTGAAGTTTGTACCCACTAAGAATCCATAAAGAAAATACCAGATAACAAGTGATGAACATTTGATCGTTGTAAAATAAAAAGTTAGTAATATTAAAACGTGTATCGTCAACGTATGTGCATGAACTTTGCCGAACATTTCAATCGCTTACCCCACGGGTGCGCATTAGACCTTCCCCCGTGATGTGTGAGCTTCGAATAGGTAAAAGATGGTAAAAGGTTTTCAAACATCCGCTCCCCCCTTTCAATATTAAAAGATCGTCGGACTTCACAAGAGTTTATAAAAAAGTATTTCATGAAGTTCTATATTCGTTTGTGTTTATTGAGTTACATTAAATGTTACACTGTTGGTACAAATTTCGGTTATTATTGCATTAAATGTAAAACAACTACATTTACATATTAAAATATAATTTCAACCCAATTTTAGTTGTTATAATGTAACCAAACACTTTAGAAACAAACTTCTTAACAATGTAAGATTATACGACGTTTAATACTGTCTGTTTTATATGAATATCTAATCAGCTAACACATTCAGTCAATCACCATGGTAATGTAAGAAAAAAAATCTAATCAATCATTAGCCGATAGACGTCCACTGCTAGACATAGGCCTCCCCTAAAGATCTCCACATGGATCGGCCCTGCGCTGCCCGCATCCAGCAGCTTCAGCTTCCTGCGAACTTACCGTCAGAATGGCCTCCAGTACCGAAACGCACTAAAGGTCGTTCTTTGTAGGGGTTCATATAATGGGATTTTAGCCATTTTCTATAAATTCCTCTATTAAAAAAATTGTAGAAATTTTATTTTATCTTTAGTTTTTGTAATATCGCGTACCGGTAAACGTAGTGTTGGCAGGCCCCCCACCAGTTCGTATGTCGATCTGGTAAAGGTTCGATCGATGTGGAGAAGGATCGATCGATATGGAGATCTTTGGGGGAGGCCTATGTCCAGCAAGGGACATCTATCGGCTGATAATGATGATCTATATATATATCATTTGTGCGTTAAATCCTCAAACGTCTACAAAGTTGATGCGCTAACCATTTCATCTTTGTTACTTTAATATTGTAAGTACTCTTGCAATTTAAAATAAATATTTTTTTTTTATTTATATTTATTTATTTAGTGGCTTAAAAAATCATATCTGTGTGTAAGGAGTCTTTAAAGAAAAATTGATTCCAGATATGTAAAAGAAAAATTAACTGTGTGAATTACTTTTCCTCAAAACTTTAATATTATTCAAGTTATGATTGGCGCCTGTTCGAGTATTTGTGCAAAAATTATTAAAGTTATGTTAACTGACTTTTTATAAAATCGCAAAAGCGGTTAGAATATTTACGAAGAAAACGTTAAATCTCTGAAAGGAAGCTAATGATCAGAAGGAATCGCGGTAAGGTCCACCGAAAAACTCACTTCAGATTCGCCGTCCAACTTCCACCAATCCAATTACCGACGCGGAACTCTGGAAATTCTAAACCGATTATACAGAATTGAAAACATTAAGTACTTTAGATATTTTGACCACAGCGGCATTCGATAACACACCTTATCGCTTACCAGCTGGGTTCAAGTCAACTAAGCTACAGAAATGATTGTGAAGTCAAAGATAGAATTCGAATGGAAATTATTTACGAGAGGCTCTTATTTTGCAGACCTCGTAAAGATGGTACTGATTAGAAAAGTTTGATAAGTTTGCGTTTCAGGAGACGAAACATCGTTTTACTGGAAATAATTCTTAAATGACCGTTCTATTACATTTTTCAATTTGTTCTGAAGGAAAAGTATTTTCTATTATCGGTAACTCAAATCTTGTGGATGAGAATCTACCCCTAATGAAATACTCCTACTAATAGTCATATTAAATGAAAAGAATAAAAATAATCAAGATGGTAGAGTGTACACTCTATTTTCTATCTATATGTATAAAATTAACTTTTTATATGGACTAATTTGGCTTTGGCAAAACTTCGCTTCAATTTCATAAGGTGTACATGACAATGAAACCGTGGACAGTGCACCGTACTCGCCCAGAATACTATGATTCTCATATATTGACAGATGGAACACAGCAACGCTGCCATAACAGTATATTTACTGTATGAGAGTGATAACTAATCAAAATTTCGGAAAACCCAATCAGCAACCATAATCCACAATACGTGGCCTGGAATCGACCCAAGAATTTCCGTGTTACGAGACAATTGTTTTGCAACTGCTTTACAGATGAAATTAAGTTCGCTCATAACAAAGTAGCGTTAGCATACACTGACCACATTGCGCTTGTCACCTTGAGACATAGGATATTAAGTCTTGTCACCACAGTAATTTCCCTAGCTGCAACTCCTTTCAATTCGGAACACAGTAATGTTTGCTCACAACTGTTTGACGGCAGGAATAAGAGCTGCAGTGGTACCTACCTAGACGGTCTCCGGCAACAGAGGCCTACCAGCAATAAATTGATCAATGAAATGTAATGGTTTGTACGCTATAATCGATGTTACATTCTATGAAACGCCTTCTGTATACGATTGTAAAACATTTTTGTAATGCATAAAAATCATTGCAATATTGCACTTTATTTCTTTTACTAAAAGGCAGTGTACAATTTGACACAAAACGATCAAGTTGCTAGCGACTACGTCGATCGTGAGTCACGACTTAAACCTGCCAACTTTCAAGGATATTTACAAATAAAAAGTTAACTCACATCCTGTACTAAATCCAAGAAGCCTTAAAAAGTTCCGCGTATATACGATTTAGAATTTTCAAATGATAATTAATCTGATGAAAAGTTTGATGAAACATTACTGAAAGAAATTAAGAGGGTGTAGTTCTACTCCAGGTTAAATAATACTAATATATAAAAGATCTGTTTGAAAACATTCCTTTTTCTCTTCAACCTGTCTCTGTTATGATTTATTCAATTGTCAGAGTACTGCAAACAATGTTACGTAAACCAATTTCATCTTATCTTATAAAATTCCTATTCTTTTAAAGATGTACTATACCAAGCACAAAGCTAAAATCTTCGCAACAAGAGATACATACGTCTTGCGATTCTAATGTCACAGGTTCGAATTCTTTATTTAAATAAAGAGAACAGTTTTCTAAATAAAACGATAACGCTTAATTATTGTAATAATTTTTTTTTTTATATAAGTGTTACAGTTTATTCTTAGGAACTGTCGCAACTTTAAATAACAATACAATATAAATATTACGAGCATGGCTTCTGTAGTCTGTTCTACTTTATGTCACCCATTCCACTTTCTAAGTCATATAACGTCTAAGGTATGGTCCCTAACCCTACTCAATATTAAATATTATTTTCAGTGTTCCGCTTCTCATAACAGCGCCGGCGCAACGGTCCCCGGTCGTGATCTTGGACCTCCGGAGCACTATTGTCTGGGTGTGGCTTGTGTGAACCGGCCGTAATGAGACAATTACAAATAGATACCAAATTGACAACGGAAATAATGCACTATTAAGTCAAATGACACCTTTAAAGTTAATATAATATTGTGGGAATAACTTTAAATTGGCAAAACTATAGGCGCCTACATCTCGACATAGGTCTCACCCAAAAATCTCTATTACATCCGGTCTTTTTTTCATAGGAAGGGTGAGCAAGCGAGCGAACAGTTCACCTAGTGAAAAGTGATCACTGACGCTCATGAACAGTCGCAACACCGGAGGGGTTGCGGCTGCTTTGCCGACCATTAAGTATTTTGGAAATTTATGGAAATATTATATATTTATACATAAAATTTTTAAGGTATTTATACTATATATATTTATTATATATTATAACTTTATTAAATTATACGTACAAATACAACTTGGTATTGGTCCACATCGAATTCAATAGAGAAGTTAAATATGTAAGAGCTAAATAAGTTTTGATGTTTAACACTGTCGCCTGCAATACTTGACATTAAAGGTGTACCCTATCGGACACCTACTCACTTTTTATTTGAAAAATTTACAATTTAAATTCGCACTTAAAAAGGAAATCGAATACAATTATTTTAAACAGACCTCAGCTAAATTGCGAATTAATGTATCGAGTTTGGCAGGTTTTTGCTAAAAGCATGTCAAAAATATTATAAGGAGACTTGTTTGAAATGTTAAACAATTATTCAACAAGCAGTTTTTGTTTATTCAAATATTACGTACGTCCATAACGGGTGGAAGTTATCGTTGTAGTAAAATGCCCTATTACGATCTCCAAACTGAGATGTATTCACGTGGGATGTCTTTTGAAATATACATGATATGGACCGTCCCCGGCTCGTTATATATGAGAATAGCGAATAAGGCGGCAGACGGGGACTAACAATGTTTGAAAACAACGCCTACTCAGGTGACAACGGCTCTGGAATATTAATGCTTCAGAAGTGATAATGCACGGCATAACACATGATTGTGCATATGTAAAACATTTAACGTTATATTGAAATTAAACAAAAAAATAACGTTTTCTTAAACATTAAACGGATAGTAAAATAGACAATGGAATAAACTATTCGATGCTATTTGTTTGGGGAATTTAAAGATTTTACATTCTTTGAACAAGGAACCAGAATTGAATCTCGGACACCACCTTCGAGTCCTGTATCTTTTTCGTGATGTCTATCATAACGTAATTTAAGAAGATTATGATACCTTCGGTTCTAAAACAAGGCATTAATTTTATTAAGCGACGACACGAACGGGACGTTGACCTGATGGTAAGCGATACTGCCCAGAACATCGTCGCGCTGGTTAGGATGATACCACCAGATTGCGCGCGTCGCATTGAGATATTGACGTTAAGTCTCGTTACACCAGTAATTACACTAGCTACAACGCCCTTCAAACCGAAGCAGTAATATTTGCGCACTACTTTTTGGCGGCATAAATATTCCCTTTGGATGTACTTATTATGGATTATATTATATATGATTAGCAATTTCTTACATCAGTTATAAGTACGAAAAATTTTATATTCTTAAGTAATAAAATCCAAAAAAAAAAAAAATAATATTACTAAGCGCGATCAAAAAATCATTGAACTTACGAAAAAATTATAGGACTCATACGAATGATCACAATGTATCGTCAACGTACTAATTTCCACGATTATTACGTATTTGTTTCCAATGTTTATAAAATTATAATATGTTTAAATAATTTATATGAATAATGTTTCAGGAACTTTATTAGAATAAAAACATAACTATACGTATTTTGTATTCGTCGAGTAATACTTTTTTTAATAATGTTTTTATACTAACTATAAAGTTGCAAACTATTGTCATAATCTACCACGCGTATCTTAATAGTTTCCTTAATGTTCGCATTCCTCGAGTTGTTTTTTGCCCGAGACACAGTTTCTAAACCCTAGGCTTTGGAATTTAATTAGGTACAAGAACTTAAAGAGCTTGACCTCATAAGTAATGCTTATAGCGTGCACAGATTAACATTTTATATTATGTTTTAAAACAACAAAATTCACGTAACAAAAGTCATTTGCCAATGTTGACCGTATAGATTTAACAGCGAATTTGATAATTAAAACTGGACTGTACACAATACGGACGGACAAAACGTTGCATTGTATAGGACACAGTAGCGAGATGGCTTTCGACAACCTCGTGACTCACGACCCGTATTTAATCAGCCCGGAAAGTCACCATGAATGCCCGTGCCGCTAGTACTACAGAACGGTTTGCATGGACGCAGGTAGATTCAAAATCCTCATCCTTAATTGTTGTTGTTTTTTTTTACAAATCTAAACAATGTTAAATATGATTAATCACTAATCTAAAATGTCAAAACAGAAATTATATTAAAGAACGGTTTTTTTTTTATTTTTTCTTGCCCTCTCATCTAACCCATAACATATTTAAAAGTAATATCCATATTTACAAACGTACATGTTACTTAAACTAATATAAATCTACAGAAAAAACGTTTACTACTTCTTTAATTCTCATTACTTCTAAAATAATAATATGCTCTTTTATTTACAGAATCTTCGTACCTATCGATCATTTCAAACGCCAGATCTACAATTTACATAGATCATCAGAAAGCTGCAAATTATCAGCAATTTTATCTCCAGTCCCACGGGATAGTAGCATAAAGTGCCACTTCACTCACCAGTTAAACCGGGGGACGTTAATTGTGTAGTAATTAAGTTAACGACCAGTTATTAATGAAATATATGTATATTAGTAAGCTTCATCTCTGCTTGTGTACTCCAACAAAATGCGGCAAAATTACAATATTCCAAGGTCGTCCATGGTCAAACAAGTTAGATACATCTGAGGTTACTAACACAGGTAGACAGTCTTTTAGGTGAAGGTCAGAAAGACGAGTACAGGGCGTGAGGGGGCCAGTGACGTCACTTCCTGTGTCGGTGAACGTATTCTGCTAAGGTATTAGTGACAACAACTTGCGTACACTGACGCACCACCCGCATCTCGCAAACGATAGATTTTCATTAACAAATTTTGAGGAATTTATGTTAGATTTTCCGGTATTGAGATATCTAAGTTTGTATAATCTGTCAGGCATATTTGGGTTTTGGTAGTTTTTACAAGCAATTCTTTTTTTTTTTCAAATATTATGTCATTCAAACAATCAATTTTTCTGTTGTGAATGTCTTATAAAAGCAAATTCTCCGTTTTAATCATTTTACTGAATAAAATTATCTTCATACTTTAGATTATTTTTCAACAAACATACTTTTGTTTCTCAAGTAAATAACTATACATGTACAGGGTACATTGGGAAAAAAAGGATTGATATTAGAAATGAAACAATAAATGTTGTATTATTTATTAAAAAACAAATTAAACAGTTTAAGAGAGAACATCAGCACAAAACTATTTTAGTTATATTCCTCTCTGAAATGGTAGATCGCTTGCAACGATGCGACTCGTAGGAGATCCCGGAGACCCTTCTAGCATAATAAAGGAAACCATCCGAGGATGATTTTAGTGGGTAGAAATACCACAACCCTGACTTTCTCTCAGCAACAAAAAAAGAGTCGATCGCTTATATCTGAGGATCGTGGCATCAGAATTAGGGCACATAAACATTTGTCCAGTGCTGGAACCACTCCCGAAACTATTACCGTTGAACTACACAATGTAGTTTTATAAAGAAACGTTATTTAAGCGGATTGTGTGTTTACTAAATTATATGTGTTCATAAAGTATATAGCTAAATGCTTTATGAGACACGGCGACGTGGTAGATAAGATCTGCTGCTGCTGCCCTCGCAACAGGCTGCAGTTTGCATACAATTTCGGCTTGTTTTGTCTTCAGTTCACATAAATCCAGCCTGTAGTTCCCAACAATACATTGAATGCAAATCTTCCGTGTTTTTTTTTTAATTTCGTAGTATTATGTTAATAAATAAGAAACAGATTAAAGTGACGTATTCAATATAAATTTATTTATAGGGAAATAAGAAACCTTAATTTATTTATATCATGAAATTTTTATTGCACTAAATTTAAGCTTCCTAATTATCACAAATTGGCGCACTGTAATAAAAAATTAAGCGTGATCGGTTAATAAAATATACTAAACAAATAGTTGAAATCGCTCTCTAATTACTAGTTAATTATGTCAAGTATTCACTCGCTATGTAATGAAGAACTAAATTTCCATTTTGTGATCACAAAATTGAGGCCTTCCGTTGAAGTAATAACGTTAAAGATAATTTCGAATTATAATTTATGGCACAATAACCGTTATCATTGGCAACTGCGAAAGTAAACAAGAGTTCGATACAGGGAAAAACGCGTGTTATATTATCAAAGTTCGAAGTTTATAACAACTATTAGATTATATCACGTTTCCTTGTAATGATATTTTGAAGTACCGTCCAGACCACTACTAGATATAAGCGCTTAGCATGGAACGCTACTCAGTTCAATCTTCCACTATTGTGTATACATCCATTCCATCCAGAACCAGCCCATTGCCACTTCTGCTTACATACTCGTAAGACTAAACACTAAATAACTAAGAGATATATATATTTAACGTATTAAAGGTCTAACAGGACTATAAAATGAAACAAATACATTAGTAACTTATTCCTAAACATAAAATTTTCTTTTAATAGGCAAAAAGTAATAACATCTCCGATTTTTACTTCTACATGTAAAATTTAACATTACAGCCATACCATTTATAATTGTGAGAGATATGATATTAAACAGTGATAATAATTATCTCAGACTTCATATTAAATCTATACAGTACAGGCTGAGGTATCAGATTATCGGTGTCTTATTTTCCGTAAACAAATAGTATACCCACCGATTTTAATAAGAATTTAAATATATCTAAAAAAATAATTAACGTCCAATGCTATAGAACAATATTACGCAGATAATATATTTAGCACGTTTATACTAATCATTATTATAATCATAATGAATATTGAGGACTTACACTGCTCTTGTGATCTACTTAAAATAAAGCAGACTTTTTTCTGTACTACAGTAGACAGAGATAGAAATGATTTACTTTTTAAATATTATAAAACCTAATCAACCTACTCTTTAATTTATTCTTAGTAGTCTCTTATACTTTTATTTATTTATGAAGAAATTTTATGTTTATTGATGGTTTTCTGGTGTTTTCTTACGAAAGAGCAACTAACATCGCATACTTCTATCACCAAGTAAACAGCACTTTAAAATTGCCAATTACGTTATACCTTAAAAGATCTCGTTGTGATACTGTGCAAACATTAAACTAGCATATGTTAAACATTTACCACCAACTTGGAAAAATGTATCGTCTCGTCACTTTATTACAGGCAAAAATCACGTTTTATCCCGCGGCCTTAACGAATTGAAAAGGTGTAGAGGCCATTATTCATCACAAAGCGTCAGGACTAATCCGTTATAATTCTAAACTACGGCTGCAATAACGACTACGTAAATATATCGAATGCAGTAAAATGTAGCGAAACGCTGCACCGCGGGCCGGAGGCGGCTTCCAATTTCACTGCATTGCGATCGATCTAATTCCATCGCAGCCACGATACCGCGAAGAATTCGAGCCTGCTGGAATATTAATTGTTATGAGCGTTCGGTTTATAGCTCCTTCAAAATGATCTCATAGAATCTCCAAACAACAACTTCTAGGGCTTTGAACGCGCCATCTAAAGATTCTAACTATATTTCGGCAGATGGTAACTAATGAGAGTAAATTGTGACGCGTGCTCTTCTTTAATACTCACGACCTTATATGAGCTGTTAAATTAATGCTGTTTTGAAGCAGAAGTCGCTCACGTGACTACCTCTTACATCGACTATCAGAAAATCAGAAAACTAGACTGGATGGAGCAAAATAGTGAAGAATGCACCTAAGATATTGCAATGTTGACACGAACTTCAGTAATGATAAAGTGTGCGAACTCGAAAAACAAGATGGCGCAGATTCACGAAAGGATCATCCTAAGTAGCTAGCCAAGTGGGTTCGAAGGGATCTCATCACTAATCAAATTTTACCTTATGTGGATCCCGAAAATACAAACAAAGCAAACAGTCATTGTGCCACAGAAGCAGTTAAACCAACTAGCTATATGAAATTTGATACAAGAGAATTGAACTGTTTTGAAACAATCGATATTTTGTCCTTCATGCTCGGACATCAATTCGAGACAGGCCTGCACAAATTAAGAAGAATATTTGTAATAGCAAATATCCGTTATCGTCGACAAAAATGATCAATATTAACAAAATGATCATATATCATCATTCGTGTGATGCTCTACGGCTACTACCTATCTTTTATAGTTTTTCCTATCCTAAAACTGTATACACGAAAAATGTCTTTTCTATTCACTGGCTTCTGTAATAATAAAACTAGATATAAAACGTATAATTCTACTTTTTTTTAAAGTAGAAACACTGGAATGATTAAGCAATTACACGCTACGTCAAGCGCCAGGCAACCCTAACCATAACAGGGGGGACGACATGTGAAAAGTGGAACTGTAACTTAATTACGGAAGTAAGTTATTACCAAAGGGATATCGAATAAAAACTTAACAGCTTTTAACATAAATAACTTCAAGTAACAACTTAAGCAACTAAAGCGGAAGTACTTATTTCTAATCCTAAGCATAGCCGTCATTTTATTAGAAATCTGCGGAAACCATTTGCTTTACATTAAGACTACTTTATAACGTACGAACCATAAATTAGTTTGTGGTTTAGGCTTCGTTATTAGACTTACTGTGGACCTGATAATAAGTATACTAAATTTATAATCATAATAGTTTATTATTATTTTATCACTGATTTAAATGTTGTACAGTGTATATTATGATATGTAAAGTCGCATTGTTATTGGCGCTTATCACTAACCATTTGGGGTTTGTTTTGTTTCATGGAAAATAAACAAAATTAACACTACAAAAACTGCTTGCATTTAATTATTGCTGTAATTTATATTAAGATAATATTGAAATTACATTTTTTATTCAATTAAGCAACGAGGCGAGAGGGACATTCACTTGATGGTAAGTGATACGCCTGGCCATAACTAAGTGGCGCTAGTTAGGATGATGTATACTGTACTACATTGCGCTCGTCGCCTGAGACATAAGATGTTGAGTCGTTCCCCAGTAATTACTAGTGATAAGTAAAGCAAGGACTGCAAGACCAAGAGCAATTTTACTTAGGTAATGCTACATGTCTATCTACTATATTTTTTTTAATATATTTATTTAACAATACGACTAGTCGATAGCTAAACTAAATTGCCTATTTGTATGAAAATGAAACGTTTAATTTCCGTAAAATTACGTATAAAAACTATAATCCTTTCAAACGAAGCACGCAATGTATGATAAACGATTAATCACTTAGTATATAAGGACACAAATTTTAATAACAAACGCTGTGTATTACATGGTAACTAACTCACTATTGTAGCAGATATTAAAACCACTTAGACGTATCCCGCGCTCCTAATCTCCGTTTCGTAATGAGCTTACGATATTCCAAAGTTCAGCTTTAGGCACAATATCAAGAGTACTCCAGATAAATGGATCACGTTACTTGATTAACCGGCGCGCATCCCTACCCCTTATCACCCCCTGGGAATGTTTAAATGGGGCCCGTATCACACCCTCCGGAAAGCGGGAGAGCAGCCGCCAAAGTTTACCTGCTCCTTACATCGAACACAACAGACTTCATTAACAAACGATAATTTATTCATACACAGGCTGTTAGTATTGTGTGAATTTATTATATCGAGTTCATTTCATTTAACGCGAACAGAGAGAAATATACAAGTTTATAAAATAATTCATAGCAAATGTTGTTCCGTGACAACAATCGAGTGCTTGGGATCTTCGATACGCAGGTCATTACTATAAACCATTGAAGCATTTGTGATTAAAAATTATACGTTCAGTTCAAGATGAAAGAGAATTATTAGACACCTGTCAGAAAAAGAGGTTAAATACATTACTGTACATTTTTAAAATAATTACATAAACATCAATCAACATCTAACTGTGATTTTAATATCAAAAATTTTTAATTTCCTCTTTACTTCATTCTCTTATTTCCTAGTTATATGTGGTACATCAACTTGCCAGCTTTAGTATTTCCATCCAAATATGACGGGGGTATCTTCAAAAAAGCGAGAATAGGTTGCTATTGGGATAGTGCGGTTTACCACCACGGACCACATCGTTACTAAACACCAGGTGGGATTAATATCAAGAACTAACCTTTTCAAAAAACAATCACGTTAGGGTAAGAACTTTAGTATGTATAACAGATTGAAATAAAAATAAAATAAGAACAAATATTTGGACTGTTGTCCTATATATATCATGCAGTAAGAGATTGTGGCGTCTTGTACAGCGACAAACGCACATATTCTGATCACATGTGAAGTGGAGCGAACGGCGACAATTTGTCGCAACTCGCAACGCACGCTCCTTATCAAAATGATAACCACGCGCAGATCCGCGCCGCGCACACTGCTAATGTCCTCAACCGCATCAGCATGCGAACCGTTCGCAACATGCCTGTATACCTAGATACATACATTTCACACCAGCAAATCAACTTTTATGATCGATAAATCTATTAAGAGCTCTGCTCCTGTCGGTGGACCACTGTCTGCACATTCCTGAACATTGCCCTTTATGATTATTTGCTACGCCACATATTCTACATTATCATTGAACCTCTCTGAATCCTATATCTACTTCTTTTCCCATTTCATTCAATGTGTTCTTCTATGAGTATTTTTATGAGGCCGTAGTTTTATTCTTACTGTCTACAGAACCTCTTCACGGATATTTCTTTCTGTGTAGCCGATTCCTTCGATGCTTTACCAACTACCACTACCATCAACTGTCTTCTTCCATCTATTTTAAAATCTTTTGTCTATAATACTATACTTTTTAAAAAATTTTGACCGTACATACAAATCGAAGCTGATATTGCAACAAAGTTACAATAACAAAGTGGTCGCCAGCCGGGAAGGTTCGAAAAACCGTACTTGCATCTAAGTTTAACATAGGGCCCCGAATCAAGCGAGGGACTTACCTACAAGTGCTATTACTCACTGCGCCTCGATGGTACTTAATTTCTGCAACCGCACATATTATTTTACCAAAAAGAGTTGTACTATAGAAACTGTAATAAATTGTTTTCCTAGTCGACTTGCTTTTAAATGGCAAGTTATTAATTTTTTTATTAATTAAATTTATTTAAAGGCTATTTTCCTATTGAAAATAACGAGAAGAAAACATTGGAACCGTCGTAAGTTCAATAAATATGAAAAGAAACTAATTCTGTGCCAGATTACGTTTGTTCTTTATTATTTTACACGGCTTTTGAACAAATTGCGACATCATAGAAAGTTAATGTTTGTAGTTAGTGAAATTACTGGATTAAAGAGGATAAAGATTGTGTCTTAAGGCATAATCTGGTGCACTCCATATCGAATGAGTTAGGATTAACTAGCGCCTTATTGTTATAACCGCAATCACCACCAGATAAACGACCTGGTAATATCGCAAAAATAAAGAAAATATTTAATTACGTGTCATGTTGCAATAGTAGAATATTCTTTACCACACTCTAAATAAAATCACAAGAATTTAGAGAAAAACAATATAATATATATTGTTTTTTATTTGAAAAATACAAAAGCGATAGATAATTTTTATAAACATTCTAACATGTGATGCTGATGCAAGAACAAAACTTCGTAAGCTTATAATTACACCACTTAGCTGCTCCGTAAACTGCATTAATAAATAATTCATGGCTTTGCACAAAGGAGAAACTTTTTTTTTTGCGAAGTCTGCAATCGCTGGCGACGCGGCCGAAAGCGCGCCAAGGTCTCTTAAAACTCATTCACAAGATCAAGTAAAAAACTGGAGCAACGAACTGGCCGTCACGTAGCCTGCTCATCATTATCCTAGGCACGTACCATCGTCTAAACTACCGCTCATTGTCAATATTGGAGCCGTGTTCCGAACCGCTGGTAAAATCAATAGAGGCATTATCGACATCATATGAGACGTATGATCGCTTTAAATTGCTTTGCCGCTTAATGAATGGTAAATAGACTGGCGAAAATAAACCAGTTAAAGGATATTTAAGTTTTTTTTTTATGATGGTTTCGAATGAACTTGAATAAGATGGAACATAATGAAAAAAAAAACACTCGACAAGTGTGAACGAAAGAATGCCATTCGTTTTACAGGCTGTATGTAAAACTGTGATCAGGGATATCACTATTAGTGTATTCAACAACAGAAATAAGAGGCACATATACATTTCTGGTTAGTATGCTTTGGTTGTAATTGCAATTATAAACCAAATTTTAGTAATTTTAACACAAATATTTTTTTTTCATTCTCTTCAATTATTCACTAAATCTACCAGATAATTTAAATCGTACGAGAAATCAAGTAGAAGGTATTAATGAAAATATGTTCAAACACGGATTCATCAGAATCAAACAGTTGTAGGAGCATCTTTAAAAAACTATATTGTGACCATAAACATATATATCAATTTTCTATCGAATTAACAACGTACATGATTACAATTAATCAATACAACACTTACAAATACTTTAACGAGTCACAATCGCTCAAGTCATGTCTGCTGAGCGTGCTCAGGAGTTGTTAATAAGTCGACAACCTTGCCGGAGCGAACAGTCGAGCACACACGGCAAAGTGCAAGGCTACGGAGTGCATCGCCTATAAAGCCGGAGATGAAAGCTGCTGTTTATTTGATTTTCCGCCGGCCATATTAACTAAACCCCGGCCGACGAACTCTCGCGCACGCGCCCATATCTCATCAAATCATAAACTGGTAAGATCCATGGGTTAAAAATAAAATCGAACCATTTCATTTATTGCAGCAGATTATAAACATTCACTCAAAAATTTTAACACCAATCGATAAATTACAATGAAGTTTATGGAACTTAAAACACAACGATATTTTATTAAATAAAATTTACCAACATTTATAACTAAGGCCTCCCAGCGAGTGATTTCCCATAATTTACAAATCTGATCGCATGAAATTCAATCTTGCATAATCTGCTCTGTCCTCGCTGTTATTGCCAGAATTGTTATCAAAAATGTTCAACTCATATTTTATCTCACACGACCTTAATCCTTGACTCGTCCACTTTGTAAACATCTGCGAACTAGACTAGTCTAAGTTTGTTAGACTAATTTTATAGCAGTAGTTAATACTTCCATCTTAAATAAGATGATAAATGGATATAAAACGTTATTTATAATTATTATGATATAATTTTTTTTAAGTGGTGCCTTAAACTTTTTTAACAACGAATACTTTAACCATATGTTGCTAGGAGACACTACCACATCGCGCTCGTCTTTGGATCTCGTTATCACAATATTTTTACTGTGTCTTCCTAAATGTCTGTAATAAAAAATTACTATTATAAATATCTAGAGTTTAAATTGTACCATTAAATATTGAAAAATAAACTATGAAAAGAATTTTCTATCGTTAAGGATATTCTTTGGTAGTACATAGTACGTATTTGTAATCCAACCAGACGACGTGACGATTACGATGTTCACTTGATGGTAATAGATACTCATCACAATGTGGCTCTAGTTAGGATTATATACACCACATTGCGCTCCTTGCATTATTGAGACGTATGACGTTATATTACCTTATCCTAGACGTTTCACATGATACGTACTTTAAACAAGCACCTAGTAATGTTAGTATACTACTACCAGACAGCAAAAATAGGAACTGCGATGATATCTACCACCAACACATAGAGCTACAACCAGGGAAAAAAGAATGTTACAAAACTATATAACAAATGATAAATTTCGCACAACGTATTGTATTACGCGTCCCCTTGCAATAAGTGCATTGTGCATGACTTCGCAGTCAGCATTTTGTGTGTCCCCGTTGTTTTTATTATTATCGAGGTAACATTCCCCTCCATCTGCGTTGTGTATGAACAGATGTTATATATGGGACAGATAACATTCAAAACTTTTTTTAATTTAAACAAAAGTGATTCTTTTGCTTAATATATATAATAGTGTTATTGACAATATTTATCGTTCTATCGAATTTATCTATGAACTAGAATAATGTTTTCCTTTCATCGTGTAACAAATAAATTGTACAACAATACAATTATTATTCTTGTAGTTTTGCTTTTTCTTACAATGTTCTTACCGTTTATTTTTCTCATACTAGTCCCCGACAGTCACTGCACCGCCAAAATCCTTCTTACAGGCGTACTCAGCAATACAAAACATGTACACAATCACAAACTTCCATGTATTCTTTACAAAATGCACATATTGACATTCAATAAGTAAATATAAGTCAGTAATAGATTAACATGATTAAAATGCTAACACTCATATCAAAGTTGATAAATAAGACAACACACAATTGTTTATATCACGAAGCGATCTACACCCACGCAACCATGTTGCGACGCGCGTCAACGCCGCGTGACTGCAGGAGTGTCGTCGACTGACACTTTGGCGCTATTAAGTGTGGCAACACAGTGTATTAAAATACATTTCTCAATCGTTTCAAAAGATGGCGCTTTAGTAAAAGTTATAATTGCTTGTTTACAAATTAAATAATTACACTAAAAAAAATATTTTAAAACATTACTTAAATGTACTACAGATAAAAAAATATATTGTGTTATTATTTATTATAATGTATTTACTGTTAACGACAATTAAATCAAAGGCGTTTAAGGTCCACGTGCAACAATTTCTTATAAAAATCTCCAAATAAACCGCAAGTAATAATAGAAAGAAAATAACTCACCTCAAACAGTTTAAAGTTGCGAGTTATCCAATGTATTCTGATCACAATACAAAATCAACCCTTCTGTTAAAAAAAGTTAGTAAAATGTTGAACTTGATTTTAATGAATAAATAAAACCTAAAGAGATGTTAAGTTTATTAAACAAATAGTACAATATAAAAAGCCGGTCAGAGCCATTAAAAAGTACTATTTACTGCAGTTTAGAATCCTAACTGTATTTTTCAAAACACGTCACATAAAAAGAATACTGTTTATGCACTTTTCACGGTAAAACACGACCGATAACACTATCCATCAACCCATTATATACACGACTTGAAGTTAGCAACGGAAGTACACGTCAAAATATACTCTAAATAAGCTCGTGTTTCTCGAGGGTGTCCTACCCTTATACATAGTACATACAAAGCCGGCGTGATTGTGTACATTAAGTTTTCGATTCTGCTGTTGAAATTTCAATAGTTTGAAACGTTTAAATCGATGCCGGCCGGCTTTAGCGTGCGTGGACGAACGACTATCGGCGTGTCGTCGCTAAGCTATGGAGTTGCCGAGGCGGTTTCGCAGTGAGGGGGCGGCGCGTCGCATAAACTCGTATTACAATACGTTAAATCGCCTCCAGCCCTCGTCGACTGCAGTCGCAACGAGCGCGTACTCTACTGCGACATCGTCGAGTACTCTCTTAACGTACACACGGCCAATTAACTTGAGTTTAATGACGCTTTTCCATTCCGGAGCGCGGGTGCTCATAGAGCAAAGTTATTATCTTTGTACGGCAACGCATTTTAAAAATGCGTGAATCATAAATACTTTTTAACAACTTTTGCAGTTAATCAGTTCACTATTACCAAGTTTGATACAAAACAAACCCATGATTTATATTTTATTTTCGTAACTAAAAAAAAACATTTTATATTTACTACCATTAATCATTTTCTGTCAATAACAAAATGTTTGAAAAACACAAACTGAAAGAAGGAGGCAAAAGTGAAGAAAGAGAACGACAATTTTTCCGGTTCATATCTTTCTGTACATTTCATTACTTCCGCTGTGTATGGACGCGACGGTCGGGTTGCGTCGTGGGCGTCCACCGAGTTCGGGAGTCTTCGGCTAATTCCGACGTACTAATCGATATCCGTCAGGCATGCTACGGTCCCGTGACTAGATACTACGATTCCACAACTCCGTAGCTTACGCTACAACTTATTAACCAGGTGTACTGAAACGTCGGCGGACTTGACTTGCGCATGGTGTTATACTGCACGATTGTATATAGAACTAGATTCATAAATATCGTACATATCACGTGTTCTTAAAGATTGAATCATTTTTACGGTTAAATGCAATATTATTTTGAATTAATGCATATTGAACATTTATCGTAACTTTGTATTGTTATTATAATTATTCATTTCATGCTGGCAAGAACAAGAATACGTGGAAATAGCTACAATATTATATTGTTTTTCCATAAACTTTTTAGTAATATTCTTCTTTTTCTTCGTCGATACACTATTGGCCGTTAATTCACTGACATTCTTCGCGTATTGTAGTTTTTCTTGTACGTTTAGTCTAATTTTAAATAGATCTATCTAACACATTGGTGTCTACCTTGACCTTTCCTTGCATCACAAGTCGTTCCACCGAACTGTTTTTTCTCGTCGTGTAATATATCGGAAAAATGTGAAAATATACATACCTCGAACTCCAAACAATAGAAGTGAGACGCTGTTCGATATCTAACTCTTATAGGATTAAGATGTACGTTCAAAATTGTACCGAAGTTATGTCTCACATTCTCCACCAAGGCCACATCTGTACAGCGTCTATTTTCTTTTTCTTATTTTCTCTTAACGTCCAAGTCTTAGCATTGTAGAGAAATAGCAAGTAATAATTTAGTTTTTAAGATGTTTTTACTGGATGTAGGTCTCTGTTCCCAGAGATCATAACCGTTCACCGTAGCGCCTATTTCTGCCGCCAAAAAGTAGTGAGCAAACATTACTGTGTTCCGGTTTGATGACCGCTGTATTTAGTGAAATTACTGGGGTAACAAGACTCAACCCCCTGTCTTAGGCGACAAGTGCAATGTGGTGCAGTATATATTATCCTAACTAACGCCACGCTGTTATAGGCACGGGTATCAATTATCATCAGGTGAAAGTTCCGGTCATCTCATCGTTTAATTTAATAATAAAATTAATTCCTCTGTGTATCCATTAGTCCAGAACAGAACTTAATAATATTTACTGCATACTATTTATTTCAGTTTTCGCACTACCGCAGACATTACATTTATAATTTTTTATACCCGTACTTAATCACTTAACCATATCTTCTAGTATTAAGGAATGATGAATGAGAATGTTCTTTGACCTTAAGTACACTTTTTGTACATTTTTTGTGTGTGCAAATAAAGATTTTAACGAATAATATAAAATTTATGAACTATTAATCGATTACTTAATAAACTCTGAATACCTAATAATTTGACGTCTTTCCTGTAATGCTTAAAATATTTTAGCTGAAGCCCATATTAGTATAATTAGGTTAACTACATTTTGTATTGATTATTATTACAAAACATAATTCTAATAATATGTGAAACCGTAAATATGGTTACAAGTAACACTAACGTTACTCAGTAGAAACGTGACTGCTAGTTAGAATGTTATAATAAGAACTTGCATGGTGTTCTATAGAGAAAAACAAAAATTAAAAGCAAGAGCGATTTTTTAAAAAAGACAGAAATGGAATGGAAAATGAAACGAAACATTTTCCACAGAAGTTATGTATAGATGCAATATCACTTTTTCTTATTTTCCTTTATTTCTGTTGATATTCTTTTTTATTTTGTCTAACTCATGCTGCAGTACTCATCTTTCCGAAAAAAAATCATACTTTAAATATAATTACTAAAATTTAAGCATATTTATGTAAAGTAATGCATACTTTTATCTTTTTTATACCTATAACAAACTTACACTTGACCTCAATTTGTCATGAAATTCAGAGTCAATGAAACTAAAAATCGTCAAGCATGATTGTCAAGAGCATTGTGACTCTCATTGACAGATACATCACAGCTATCAAAGTAGCAGTGAACCAGACGTAAAAATTACCGTGTAACCAATAATACATTAAATATTTTTTTAATATAAATGATAAATTCACGAAGAAAAATTCCGCTATTTGTAATAAGTAAATAATTGTAATATCGATTTCGTAGTCGATAGTCTTCGATATATCGGATATTAAAAAGACAACTGTGGTGACACTTCATAAATTTTGAGCTTGACAATTAGATATAACGCATTGAGTGCGTTTTTATATTGAAAATTAATTTAGGTATTATGCATTGTTGAGAGATTTCTTGTTCATTTAACCCTTGAAATGAATATACCCAATAATTTAACGTTAGTATTCAAGTTATAGTGTTTTCTTAATTGATAAATTCCACATTATTAAACTATTTACTCTTGATTTTATTTATCTCAATGCATATTTTGTAGTGGTCACGATCTCGTTGCAAAAGGAATAACTAAAATCCAAGCAACTTTGCCCGAATTGGGTTTAAAAGATGTTCATCCTACAGGGTCGTGGTTAGAAGAAAAACAAATACAGTCTGCTATTGAAGCTCGAAAACAATTAATTGAAGCCGAACGAATAGAAAAAAGGTATAAATGGAATTTTTACTAATTAATAAATAAATGTAATTAGAAATTTAAAATTTTGATGTAAAAGTGGTCATCTAGGATTAAGGTATTGCAAAATACATAAAAAATATTTTTGATGATGAAAAGAATTTGTTTACAGACATGCTATTCTAGTACTTAAAACTTATAATATTTACTTCATTTTAATATTATTGTTTTTCGTTTAGTGGTATTTTGAGCCATGCAGAATGGAAAGAAAATTTAAATTTAGCTGAGGTAACCCAAAGGGCAGGAGGTCATTGGCAATATATGGGGCATAATGTTGGAAAGAAACTGTTTTTGTACCCTGAAGAAGCACTCTTTCTGATGGAAGTTGTAAGTAAATTTTTAATAATGTGGTCAATTTACTGCAAAACTAATTAATCGGAAATATCACTTCATGTATGAACAGTTTGTGATGCAATATAATCAACAATCTTGAATATAGATTAACTGGTTATCAATCTATGACTGTGTATGGCCTCCATGAAATTAATAACAATATTTTATGTGATTATCTCCATTAGACAAAATTTTGTGACTATTCAGATATTCATATCAGATAAATTTTGAAAAAGTAATGTTAATTATAAAATACTCTTCTTTGTTTTTTATAACATTTGCCATTAGTAATTTTTTTTATAGGAATTGTCTTATATGACTGACATAATGAACAGTAGTAATAATATTATCATTTACCTAATCTATACCAGAGTAATAACATTATTATTGTTAAGAAATTTTTTCTTAATGTTTGTGGTTTTTTTTTTACTCTTACTTTAAACATTATTACCAATCATTAGATAGCCTTTCCTGGATATAGGTCTATCAAAAGATCTGAAGCGAAGAAACCAAGCACATAAATTAGGCCAGCACTGTTTATATATGGCTGTCTTTTACCTCTACAAAAAATTAATAAAGATTGAATGATCTTTGTTAATAATTCATCTTTTTAATAGTTTTATTCAATGTTTGTGTTCACTTACTGCACTTTGTTCTACTGACAAAAGATTTAAACCCATGGAACATAATTACTAAGTAAGATTTTTTATAATTAGAATTTTATAATTATTATGAAAATTATTAATATAGTTAACAGAGTTGTAGTTAGGATGGATGTGTGGTGTGACAAGGATGGATAAAATTAAGAATGAGTATATTAGAGGAAGTTTGAAAGTTGCGCCAGTGACAGAGAAGTTGAGGAGCAAGAGGTTAGCGTGGTACTGGCATGTTATGCAGAGGGATGAAAGACATAACAAAGAAAGTAATGAGAATGAATGTGGATGGTTATAAGGGTAGAGGAAGACCGAAGAAAGTGTGGATAGATTGTGTGAAAGATGACATGTATAAGAAGAGTGTGAATTTAGATATGGCGGCAGATAGAGAGATGTGGAAGAGAAGTACATACTGTGCTGACCCCACATAGAATGGGAAAAGGGCAGGAGGGAGAAGAAAAACAGTGTTATTGTATACTTTTAGTATAACCATCTTTACACCTTATATAAAATTGTCACAGAAGATGATTTTTTTTTCAGAATAGTCTGCTTCTCAAGTATAATGATGTGAAAGTGTCATTACAGCAAGCATATTCTCTATTACTTAGAGATAAAACATGTAGAATTAAATTTAAAGTGTATGCGTCTCTTAGCCGTATAGGCTATAAAGTACTTAGACATAAGGACATATTATTAGATAATATAAGTGATTCTGATCATATTGAAAAATTATGTAGTAATGCCGAAACTGTTAGAACTGCCTCTAAAAATTCTATAAGTGATTATAAGAAGGATATAAATGAAGTGGATGAAATTCATATTGAAAGTAATGTAATAGAAATTCATCTGGATGATCAACAAGACAAAGACATAACTAGAGAAACACAACTTGCAGATGGCAAAGAATGTGAAGGTAGGTTACAAATTTCAAAATTAACAGAATTTTTAATAGTCCATGTGGAATTTGACAACATGTTAATGAATGAAAAATGAAATTGTCATCTTTATTTTATTTGCAACAATTTAAAATCAATTTATTGATATTTGAAAGTAAATGAAAATACTTTGATTCTGTGTAAAAATAACCTTTCTAACCAAATTTAAATGTCCAGGCTAAACAAAAGCCAGTTTTTTTGTGCAAATAGGCAAGAGCTCATTTCAGTTAACTTGTGGACCTTGTTATCAAAGTTTTAATTTTTTAATCTTTACATGTATTGATATAATGTTTGACAATATTGCCAAACATTTATAAAAAAAACAACTGCTGCGGGTATGGTAGAAGTAACAAGCAAATCTTTCATCTGATGACCACATTGATTAGTTAATAAAAACAGTAAAAACTTGAGATGTATTAGCATTTATTAACAATTGTTTATTAATACACTTTTTATTGCTCTTACCTGTTGTCATTAGAACATAATATATTTTAAAGATTGTTGCTCTTTTCTGATATTTTATTATGTTGATTTCTAATAAATTCATTTAAACTTTACAGAAAATGCTGATGATGCCTTTATAAGTGGGAATTCCAAACAACAATATGTTACAAGCGTCTACCAAAATCAAATTGAAAAACTCAAAAAAAGGTTATATAAAACTAGTGATGCCAAGAATCTTCAAAAAAGTTTTAAAAACTTGTCAAATCTACTACATAATCAATTAGTATCCATCAAAGTTCCTGAAACTGCGTTGATACCAGATAATATTTCTTTCAATAAATCTGAATATACAATAAATTTACAATCTATTACAAACAAATGTTTGCGTCCTTCACTAACTGATTCCAGAACATATAGTGTCACGGATGAAGTAAACGGAGACCACGTTAGGAGGGTCGTAAGTGCCATAAACTCTCGTAGAAACCGGAATGGTGCAAATTTTAACGTTTTTAACACAAGAATCCAGACAAACCAGTTACATTTCCGGCCTTATAACGTTTGGCAACCGTTCATGAGAACCAATTATTTTCAGTTCGGTATATCACTTCAAAGACCTTTCATGGCAAATATGTATGCTAATCCAAGATTTCAATATAGTCCAGGATTTCAAAACATTCACAGACCAACTTTTAATAATTACATTCGAGGAGGTAGAGATAATGTTACACACTCACAAAAAAGATCAAGAGATAGGTTAACAAAGATTTATCATTACGAGTCCTTGAAGCGACTAGCAGCAAGATTGAAAAATCTTGTTCTATCAGGAAATATGCAACCCATGAACTTGGAAGCACTTAATAAACTAATACAAACATATAATACACGTTATAAATCAAGGCTGAAGCTATCGGATGAGTACGAAATCGTTGATGATAATATTTTGGAAACGATAATATTGAATGATGATGAAGAGGTACGAAGCAAAAGACCGCGTCTTGATGACCATTACGAGACGTATACTAGCAATTTTAATAGCATTAAAGAGATGGCGAACAGACTAAAGATTCTCCAAACTAATGATAGAGCCACTACTCGACATAAACGTGCTTTTTCAAATCTTATCAAAACTTTCAATAAATGCCACAAGGCCGATATTTACATCACAAGTAATTTTGAGGTTTTTGATAAGAGCCACATTACTCTGGATTCCTCATCATCGGATTCTGATTGTGTTGTGGATGAGAGTACGAAAGGTTCTGGCAGCAAGAAGCTTCGGAATCCATTTAATATTCTAAAACGTCTGTCGGAAAAATCTAACAAATCAATCGACGAACCGGGCACAAGCAGGGAATATAAACCTGGCCTCGATAAAGATTCAGTCCGTTATAATAGCTACAGTGATATTATACTAAAGAATTTTGGTAAAGATTGGTTGCCCGATGAGAACGATTTCGGAAGGCCGGAAATTGTTTCCGCCGACACCATAAATAACGTTACGAGACCGGGAAATTTTATTTATGAATTTATGAAATATCATCCTCAAAATTTTGAAAGTTGGCTTGATCTTAAAATTGCATTCCTCAGAAGTCTAGAGGAAACTACAGAAGTTTTTCGAAAGGATACAGATTCTTGCCATAAATCTCTAATTACACCTGAAGACTGTACAGATATAGCTACGGTTCTGGACAAACTGAGTGTAATTAAACCCGCGAATTCTGCAACTGAAACTAATATGGTTGTAGATTACGATGTGTACAACAGAGATGTTAAAAATTTTAGAAAGACAAACAGGCCGGTCCCTCATTTTAGAGTTTTAAGTCTTGAGTGAGTATGAAGTTTTTGATTTGATAATATTTTGACGATTGATGATAATAATTAATATTTATAATTATTTTTTTTTGCAATGGCCTAAGACTTTACCACTATTATATATATATATATATATATATATATATATATATATATACTATACTTTTTTCTCGTATTTATTTTCATGATGATTTCGGTCTGTCCTTGTCCATTAATTTCCAGTTGCAGCCGATCCGATACTATCCGAATCTAAATTCCCCTGTGGTCAGTGTATTATCAGTCTACATTACAAGCAGTGGTTCTTTGACTTGCCTAATTCTTATCAGAAAAAGGATACTTTAGCAAATACTGAAAGTTTGGTTGGTTACAGTGAATCCTCACACTTCCCCAGCGGCGAGGAAATCGCGGCTCTCCACGCAAAATATGAAGACTCCATTTGCATAGTTTTCGCGATAGTCGGCGACGGCTCGATCAGCTACGTGCAAATTAAACCTACCAGCCTACCAATGCACATTAGCAATCATAATACTACTTAGTATTTATATATTATGTACTTGCTTAAAAATAAATAAAACTCCTTTTTTTTCTTGCATCTTGTTTTATTGTAATCATTCATATAAATATTTTAAAGCTATTCGTTTCAGAAGCGAACTTATGGCAGGTGTGTAAATGTCGGCTCGGTGCTTTCCTACAGATCTAATGAATATAATTACATTTAAATAGTTAACAATTTATTAGGAAAATTTAATACAGATAAAATAACATTCGTTTTTTTATCTACAATTTCAGATGTTAAGTTATGATGCTATGGATAGTGATCGATCAGAGTGTTCACAATACATAGATGTCGTTATAGCATTAGATTTACAATACGAAGATGCTAGTGTTTGGAAAAACACCAAACTATAACAAATAGCTCCAGAATCGAACCCAAGATTTACATGTTACAATTAACATTCAATATTAATGTTACGTCACCTACTTACTATTTCATTTACGTACACAACCCTTGCAGAGATTAAATTCACAACAATAGCTTAGCTGTTAAACTTATACATATTAATAATGAAATAAATCTTAATACAACGTATTTTTAACTTGTAACAAATTGAAAAAATATATAACAAATTCGAAGGTCTGTAAATTTGGCATAAGATCTTCGCTGTAAAAAAACTAAATTAATTATTTTAGATAGAATGGCAACTTAATCGTATTCACAGATATAATTAAAAAAAATAATCATCTCAACACATTTGAATATCAACGGCCATTTCTGTTGAGAGTATTTTTTGATAACGATCATTATCACTAACGATAATACACTTAATATTGTAAAATACAACAAATTAAAAAAGAACGATGAACAAACATCATACAATAAAATCTTACGAATGCAAATACTTTCATCTCATATTGCAAGTTTCAGAATTAGTTACAATCGGATTAAACCTTAAGACGGCGATTACTTTAACAAACAACTATATACTATAACTATATCATTAACACAACCGCAGTTTATGACCTGTTGCTCGCATATAACTTATTCTAAAATAGAACAATTTTATGTGATAGGAACTGGATTTATTCTAAATCATTAATAGAAATATTGTTATATATTAAAAGTTTTTGGAAGTATTTTAACCGTACATACAAACAAAATGCGAGTTAACCAATAAATTTTATATCTAATACTTCCTCTATACAATGGCAAAAAACATAATAAAATGAGGAAATTAGAAAGTTGTTCAGAAACGTTTCCCATAGCACTAATGTCTAATAAAAAATTATAAACATTTTTCTATTCAGTTCATAAAAATTCTCTACATTGTTAAAATATTCAATGTATATTTGTTACAAAACCGATCTGATTGCTTTCTACATAAACATATGTACACAATGAACACAAAATATATATATATATATATATATATATATATATATATATATATATATATATATATATATATATGTATATAAAGTAGAGCGGAAAGACTACCTAGGGCATAGACTAAAATAAGAAGAATTATAGCAATGAAGCATAAATCATGAACACATACAATGATAGTCACTAAAAACGACGTAATTATCAGGGGTCGTAAATACCGCTCTCAAATGTCGTTTTTGATATTTATATATAATAAATATATATAAAATTTTCGCTGCAAACTTTTTATGCGAGATGTGAAAACAATTTTGAAACCTAAATTTACATAAGGAAAGTGTACTTTTCAAGGAAAGTTATTTTTCACATTAAAGGAGTATATGTAGTTTTATTGCCGATATCATTTATACTATTTATTTTATTACTAAATGATGTATTTTTAATTAAATTTTTACGAATTTAATAGAGAGAAGTTGGAATGTATACTTTCAATTAATTTTTTTTTAAATATCTCTTCTTAATTTAAGGAAATTACTCTTCAAATAAATGTTAAGTTTGTTTCTATCTGTTTCTGCTACTATTAAATGAAATTAGTAGTATCAGTAAATAAATAACCTATCCGTAAATTGCATAAAAATGTGAAATGAATCCTTATTTGTGGCATAAACATACCTTAAATAAATAATTCTTAAAGAATATTTGAATCTCAATTAATTATAAATTGCAATTTGTGCAAATAGTAAAAAGTGTTTATGGAAATAAATAAGTCAAAGTAAAACGATCTAATAATAAAAAATTTGCTTTAAAATTATCTTTTATCTTTACTTTGTACTTCGCGGCATTAATTGAATATTAACTCATTATTATTTTTTATTCAACAAAGCGACGATACAACCAAGGCGTTCGCTTAATGGTAAGTGAAACGTTCATTCATTACAATGTAGTAATTATGTAATGAACTCTCTTACGTTTAAACGTAAGAGAGAGTTCTTGATTCTATAGTTATTTCAATATTATAATTAATATTATTAATTATTTAAAATAACACGTTACGTTTTCGTTTACGTTTCCACACCGGCCTCAAGGCCATCCAAAATTTATACCGGACAATTCATAAAACCGTTCATTAAAAGGTCTGTAATATTCCCTTAGCCTTTCAATGGCAACCGGATCTATGTATGGATGATTGCGGCCTTTAGTCTTTCCAAGACAGTGTGGTGTGGACTGTCCTTCAGATTTAAGCAGACACGGGAAGCCTTTAGTTGAGTTGAAATAGAAATGTTTGTCAGTTATCACGCGCTTCAATCCTAGAAACTCCTGAAAAAATAATTAAATTATTATACAATTTACATAAATTACGAGTAAAAGCTGTGAACTCACATAAAATAAAATAATATTTGTAGTTTATTTCATACCTGTACTCTGGCCATTTCCGCGGCAGGGTCCGCCACTAACCTTTCGCCGCTAATGAGCAACAATCTCGATCGTGGAAATCGTCGGAGCCACCGCCTTAGAGGTCTGGCGTATACCCCTAGCCTAACCGGCGGCCACGACGCGTCCACCACAGACCAAATTCCGCCCCAACCCACCGTACTGTTCACTAACGCCAAATCTTCGAACCGCGGTAACGTTGGCCTTTTACTAAAATACATGAAAACATCGATAATATTTTTTTAAAATTACAACTCTATAAGACGAGAAGGACATTGACCTGTCGGTTAACGATATATCTATCCGTAAGAATATTAAATGTTAAAATGTTTCTCTGCATAAAACTCACCGCCCTGAAATCTAGGAATGTATGTCTCCGTGGGTCACTTTTTTAGCTACATTCGACACCTCTCGAATCAGCACATCGTAAAGCATATTTCTGCGCAAGGTCAGCGTGAGTACTTTTTCTATTTAGAGTGAAATCTTCGAAGGATATCCTACTTCTGAGGGAAAGACAAGGTTGTGGGACTTTGTACCCTCTAAAATCCCTTCGATGATGAACGTGCTGTGGTGAGCTACAGGACATTCTTCGGAACGTTAAAGAACGTCCTTGAGAGGATTGCAACTCTCTCTAGCAATTACGCTTTCTTATGACATATCAGAACATGTCCACTCCAGGGCAAGTTACGTATCTAGCTAGATATTTTTTCACCCTATCATTTCATCTTTTAAAATAGTGTGACTATTTTTGAATATAGTTGTATATTTATTGTATTTACATCCTTATTGTCTTGATAAGAACCTGAATTTTTGATCTGATTTACTAGCGGTACGGTGTTGTATGTGCGGAAAATAAACTGTTTTAGCGTCAAATTTAGAGAAGATTGCTAAGGTATTTACGAGTCAAGCAATGAAGATAGCATGGGTTATAATCTTGGAGGTAGCGACTGCGATAAGTACGATATAATTTTCAATGTTAAGTTAACTTACCTTGCGGATTGCGTATAGTCGCTGATAGCTCTCGTGACTGGATCTCGCATTACAGCAAGAAGTTTTACCGAAGGATTCATGGCGTAAACTCTTCGCGGTGCCGACCGCGTCACCCAATACGACGGCGTCTTCTCCATTGTTATCTGACCATCTAAAGTCGGTGGCATTCTATCTCTACAGGAAAAAAAATCTAACGATAAACAAAGACTGCTTGCGCAGAACAGTGGTTAACCGCTTGCCTAGTTACACGGACATATGTTCCGGAGCCGTAGGTTTGGATAGTGGTAGGTTTATTTCGTACCGTGGCATGTTACCACACTGATTTTAAAATTTACCGCTATAATAGCACAGCGGTTCACAAGCAATAAAAATATTAAAATAGAGCAATTTGGACGAGAACAATTTAACCTTGGTCTTATTGTCAATTAACACCGTATGAAACTTGGGTGAAATACGATAATTGGGTTATTTTAATTATTACTCTTTTGCCTGGTTACCAAACAATTGGAAGAGGTACTCGCATAATAACATAAATGATACGAAGAGTTAATTTTATTCATGTGTTCATTTGTTAATATCAAAAAGAGGTATGGAGTTGTAGTTTTAACAATAATTGAAAAAAAATATTTTTATACCTGTACCAATCAAAACCCTTGTGATAAAACTTGTCAAAGAAATGGACCTCCGATCCAGCAGCTCTTACATCCGGATGTAATCTGAAAAGATAAAATAAATGTGGTTATAAATTTATAAATGCAATGAAATAGAAAAACAAGAAAAACTTCCTATTTACTATCCGATTAGATTTATTAGTAAATCATAATAAGTAGTTTAATGTCGCACTACTGATGTGCAGGAGTTTAGCTCGCAATAAGAAAACGCGAAGCCATTTATTTGTCCACTACGCTAATTAAGTGTGACTGTATCCATGACAGCTATTGTTTTAGGAAGGTCTCAAGGCTGGTGGGTATCGAACCCAAATCTCTTCGAGTTGTCGCTTTATATTAGTAAATATTAAGACTTACCTACATCAGTAATTCGTAGCGGTCTTGAATCCATGTTTATTATACTTTTTGTGATTCTTAGATTACGGTACGGTTACAAACATCATAATTCAAAATATCGGTTAACAAACAATCACCACTGCACGTTACGAAAGTTTGGTTTTGGTACTTATAAACTTTTAATATGCTCAGAGTTTCAAACCTTGATTTTTTTAGACAATATCAAGTTTATGACATACTGTTGTAATCTTGTGTTTAAAATTAAACATAAATTTAGCTTTACCTTAAAAATTCCAAAAGCGCGCGAGTACCACATTTTTTTACACCAATTATCAAGGCATCTGGCAGTCTCTTAGTCGGCACCAAATTCTGTTTTTTCAGTCTCCTATATTTATTTTCAATGTTTTCTTCTGTTTTGTACCCAAGAAGGCTCACAAACCGGATCGTTGCACTTTTATAACTTGATATGTGTGGTGCGTTAAAAAACGACTTAATATTGAACTAAAATAAATAAATCATTTTTATAACAAAAAAGTAATTAATGATCATAAACCATTACATAACAAATTATATTTTGCCAGAAATCTAAACTTCTCACCTTTTTTTCGTCAACTAAGCAAGTATTTAAAATATAAAATAAATACAACAGAAATAATACAATGAAATAAACAAAAATAGTTTGTTTCGAAAACGCCGTAACACATTTCATTGCTTTTCTTGGTATACATTGGCACAATTTTATTTTTGCTTTGCAAAATGATATATTCTTGAACTAATAATTACGTACTCTATTACTACTAATGCACCATACACTTAAGATATGATTGATAAGCATATTTTTTTCTTATTTTACAATCATCGACATCTAATAAAATCTACCTTGTGTTATCTTATGACAACACAAGGATTTCCAGTGCGCAAACTCGAAATTTTGATTACGGAAGATTGCGCCATTAGAGATGAGAAATAATAGAAAGCTGTAATTGTAAATAGTTATAAATGTATTAGGTATGTTAGATGTTTAAGTATTTCATTTAATATATTGAGAAAAGATGCTGTAGGTCATAAGGTGAACCATTGAATTTCAATGACTTATTCAACAAAATAACCTTCTAACTCGACATTGTTTATGTAGGAAATCTAATAACTATATATAACTAAAATATTATTATTACCGTTGCCAAAATGGTTAGCCGCTATAAAATTAATAAAAGATTAATTTATTTGCAATGAATAGAATCTATGTTAATGAGTGTATCCGAATAGATAGTATTACCAACGTAAGAAATCACGGAATGACAGCCGAGCGACAACTAAATAAAAAGAATTTTTGTTGTGTTGAACTTTGTAGCTGTAAAATAATTTAAAATGACAGTCCAGCAGATTAACTCGAATATTTCTGACGACTCGGATGATATGGTTAGTTTACCATCGGAAGAGGAAATTTATAGACGAAAATACCAATTATTATTAGAACGATGTGAAGTATTACAACAGGATAACGAAAGAATTGTTAATAGGTCCGTGTTATGCCAAAATATACTATTTGTGACTTATTGAAGCGTGAAATGGGATTGTGTTATTTGCAGGATACATGAAGTGAAAAGAATTACGAAGCGGTATAGAAAAGATTTAAAACTATTGATAGAGCGATTAGATAAACATGGCGATCCGTTTAGAACATCATCGATGGAGGCTGATGTTAAGCTCGAGGTGACGTCGCGAGTTGTTCGTCCTGTTGTTAAGGGGCAACCAATGCCACGAAATGCCGAGAAACTAACTCCTACAGGTGGGAAAAAACCAGGTCCTAAAAGAAAAACAAAAGCGGATAAGGTAAAAACATCTGTGTTCTCTACATGTTATATTTGGTCCTTGAATATTTAAGTATCAAAAACCTGTAGTCTCTAATTAATACCTATTGGATAATACATTTTAGTTTGTAATTTTATGTGTAAATATAAAGATTCAATTGTTTAATGACCATAGAAAATATTTTTTTTATAAATGTTGTTTATAATGTACCAAAAAATATAATTTTTTTCATAACATTGTTTTAAATTTTCATAAAGAATGTGTGCAATATATAAGCACTAATGATTTTTATATTTCACAGCCTGAAAGAGACCCAAATGCTCCAAAAAAACCATGTAATGCATTCTTTCAATTTTGTCAAGAACAAAGACCATTAGTTGTCACAGAAACTACTACAGAAATGGGGGCAGAGCCCACAAAACAAGAAATAACACGGCAATTGGCATCACGGTGGAGAAACCTAACAACTGAAGAGAAGAGGGTATGATTTTTCAACTTTAAGATTTATTGATTTTTAGCCTAATAGTCGAGGTTTGCTTATGTATATAAGTAGAAATTTTATCCACTGGCTGGTTGCCTCTGTTGCTAGACTGACTTGATAAGTACTGCTGCAACTCCCATTTCTGTTACCAAATAATAGTGTACAAACTTTGTGTTCAGCTTTGAATCTTGTTTTAGTTACTAAAATTACTGAGGTAATGAGACTTAACATTCAAGCCTTGAGGCAACTACCACAATATGGCAATATGTAAATTATCCTAACTAGAGTTATATTATGAGCAGGTATATCACTTGCAATCAGGTGAACAACTCAGTTTTCTTGTAGCTTCATGTAATTAAATAAAATCACCCCTATTACTATTAACTGTTACAAAAATATGGTGACACTTTATTGGCATCCATAGAATATTTTATTTTAAAAATCTTTTGGCATAAAAAAAATATGTAGAGTTGTTTGATGTTCCATACATTTTTAACTTTTTAGTTGTCATACATCTTATGTGCCCAAAAATTTTAACTTTTGATTTGTATTTATTGCTTTTTGTTAGCACTGTGTATAATCTTACTTTCTTTTCCAACAGGTATATGTGGCTATGTTCGAGAGATCAAAAGAGAAATATGCAGAAGAAATGTCAGCCTACATAAAAAAGGAGCAATGACATTTGAATTGGCAATATTTTTTTATACCTCTTTTGTGATAGTCAGCTTTAAGTTAATGGATAATAAACTATTTTATAGGGTTCAGGCATTATCAATTAACACTAACATAAATATTCTATTGACATTGCAGACATTAGTTAAATAGAGTACAAGCTAAAATAAGTTGATATCACTATGTCACTAATGTTCACTTCAGAAATAGTGGCACACAGTCTTAACATCGTAATAACTCTTAGTATTCATTTTCAATAATGTTCTTTATCATATATATATACACAGGATTTTTGGAGATTCATGGATCACAAGATCTCCAAAATTACTGGATGAAAACACTCAAAATTGAATGTAGATATTGTATCTGCCATTTAAGGGGCAGTTATGGATGAATTTTACAAAATTCATTTCCCAAAGGGAGTTATGAGGGGTGTTAACAACATGAAATGGCTGCTAGTTTCCAAGTGGGAATATTTTTGAAAAATTTTGACTCAAAATTTCAAACTAATTTTATATTATAACCAGTAAAGCAGATGGGGTAAGCTAGTTATCCATATTTGTGACAATTATTTACTTGTTATTTAAATGTACAATTTTACAATCAAATAGTTTTCCATTTTGTGAGGTAAAGCAAAAAATTTACTAAGTAAAAAAAGGAATATAAATTTATAACAATAATTATGTTGTGAATAATTATATTTAAAGTTTTATAAACTATTTCTACATAATCTATACCAACAACAAAAAGATTAAAATATTGAAGTCTAATTCTAAGACTTAAAATTATCCTTTTCAAGGCGAATAGCTTTCATCGTGGCTATGGGGTTAGTTTTGTTCACATGTTGCATTACGGTTGGATACATGATTCTCATGAATGGATTGTATAACTTTTCTTCTGCAATGGTTGAAGGTACCTAAAAGACATGATAATAAATTATAAAATAATGAAATTACTAAATTTTTAGCAAAAATCTTTTTAAAATTAAGGTTTGGTTTAGCAATGGGCTCTATTAATATCCTTTTGGATAGCCCCCTACATTCCACAGTGAACTGTTGCAGAAATAAAGATGGCCATAATGAAATCATCCCAGTAATTATAATTCATGACCATTTTATTTTACCACCGCAACACCTATTTCTGCTGCGTAACAATAGTGTGCAAACGTTACTGTGTTTCGGTTTTATATATATATATATATATATATATATATAAAAGATAAAATGCCTAATAACAAAGTCTTATTCATAAAATGTTTATTCCATATTTTGGAAAAAAAGAATAAAGAATTTTCTTAGTCTTTAAGTTGCTTAAGATTTACTAAATTTTGATAAAGATTATAATTGCAGTTACAAAGAACCTAAATCTTATTTTTTGTCTGTTTGATGATTGTAATATTTTTATACAGTTTTTATAAAAAATGAATCAAAATTAATGACTAGCACAATCAAAATTGTTTAAGGGTAAATTGAAATTAATACCACTTTATATGTACATAAACAAACTAATATAAAGTTTATGATTAATAATATTTTTAAAAATATAACATTTTACAGGACATAGAATACTTAGTTATAATCGGAAAATATTTGTTATGAAGACAAAAGTCATTTATCACTTCTTACCGTAGGCTTTCCTTCTTCTCTTCTTTGCTTAGACCAACTTATTTTTTCTTTTACATGTTCATTTTCTGGTTCAACATGCAACGCAAATATCAAGTTTTGTAATGAGTATTCATGACCACAAAACACTTTTGTATCATTGGGAAGACAGCTCAAGACATCAATCAAAGAATGATGCATTTGTTCTGCAGTACCTTCAAAGAATCTGCCACAACCACCCAAAAATAATGTATCACCTGCAACATTATATAAAATTTTAACACACTTGGTTTATATTATTTACACATTTTCACAAAGGTGTAATAAACACAATGTTACAATTATTATTGTGATCCAGACTAAAAATAGAAGAATTAAACTAGCTATCACATATATAATGAAGAATTATTATTTATGAAATTATTGGTATTATGATAAAGAAATATTTTACCAGTAAACACAGCACCACCTTGACCTTCTTCAGGGGCTGTAACAAAGTAACAGATATGCCCGGAAGTATGGCATGGTGTAAACAAACACTGTACATTAAGATGACCAATATTAAATTTTGTATTATGCGTAACTTTTTTAGTTAACGCCCCAATACGGTCATCACCACCATAGACCTCTAAGCCAGGAAGTTTTTTTACTAAATTTTCATTGCCTCCAGCATGATCCCTGAAAAGATATATTTTAAAATACACTTCTAATTAAAAAAATATCACTTGTGCAATGTTTTCATAAAAAAGAGTTCCAGATTAATTTTGTATAATACTACATGATATATTACTATTTATTGTTATTAATTAGAAGAAAAGGACCAGTTTCTTTCTTTATGACCTCCTTTTAACTTTTATTGTGTACAATGTAAATTCGATAACCAACATGTATAAAAATTTTATTATATACCAGTGGTGATGTGTGGTAAGTACTGTAGTAAGTTTAACCCCTTGATCTTGCACAGCTTGTAACACAGTATTTGGTTCCACCGGGTCGACTATAGCGGCCTCTTTTGTAGCTTTATCCACAATCAAATACATGTAATTGTCTTGCAAAGCTGGCAAAATCTTTACATCCATTTTGTTGTAAACTAGATGTTCCTGGGCACTGTGAAATCCTTGTTGCTTCCAGGTCAAAGCTATTAGCGATAACAGATTTATATTTGAATATTTTTAAATAAATAAGTGAACAACCGTTACAGTACGAAGAGCAAATATCTCTTTCTACATTATAATACAAGTCTTAAATAAACATTTCATTATATAGAATAATGATTTTTAATTACCCTTAACATGTTTTTTCTTTTATTCAAAGTATATTATGAAATGAGATTCGAGATAATCTTAAAGGTAAAAGAGGTATGATAACTAATCTTACCCAGAAAATACAGTTTCGTGATTCCTTGCGAAAGGCCCAATGGCAGTGAATTTATAGCTCTAGCAAGCATTGAACAAAATAAATTAAGAAATTTGTTAAATTTTTCTGCCTGATGTATTTACTGGGCTTAAAATATTGTTTCCACAAAAACAACTTCAATCGGCACTATCATTATTTTCTTATCTATGGGTTAAGGGTGTTGATAAGAATTAATTTGGTAGATATTCATCAAGAATGATCTACCATAATATTAAAGTTACATCGTTATGAATGTTAGTTACTACATATAATTGAGATATATTATATAACGAACATAATAATAGCGATAATAAGTTATTAACAATAATATAACATTCATGATTAATTTCGTTATCTGTATGAGAGTATCATAACGTCAACTTCAAAGTCGACTTTGTTTATGTCAAAACTATTTGTCAAATACACGTGTGAAGTGTGTGTACATCGAACGTTAATGATTGTCTTTTATTTACTTGAAATTATTGTAATTATGTCGTACTAAAGTGTGGTAATAAAAGAGTTAAAATAAAAACATGAAGACGAAACCTGTCAAACACAAAACGACGAACACCTTTCGGGTATGTCTTTTTATATTGTATTTTTAGGTTACTAGTTGGTATTCGTTTTTATTTTATGTTTCAATTTCAATGATTTCTTCAGGAGTATGTTTTTTTATAAATTTTACAGTTTGTTCCCTTTGCCGACCGAATTAATTCTATAGACATTCGCCGTGCTGCGCTTTATCATATCGAGCATGCCTACTCTAGTCACCCGCAAGAGAATGAAACACACTTTCATTTAGCTGTTCAAAAATGGCACGTCCTTAATTTATCTGAAAACTTCAAAAAATTTAAGAAAGAAGTCATCGGTGTTATTACTATACAACAATTGATTCACAAAAAACAAGAAATTTTGGACACTGTTGAAAAATATTTGAACCTAGAAGATCAGTTGTGTTTACAGCCATTGCTAGAGTGAGTATGTTTATCAAAACAAGTGCTTAAAACATTACTTGATTAGAAATTCCTGTTATGACTAGTTACCTTATATATGATAGAAAAAGCAAATTTTAAGGAAAACCATAATGTGCTATTGTAACTTTGTTATTATAACATAAATATATATATTTCTTATACATATTTAATTTTTAGGATTTTAGTTTCTTTGGCGAAAGATTTAAGAAATGATTTTTATCCATATTTTCCAAAATTTCTGGATATTCTTGTAAAATTGTTAAATACAAAAGATGTAGACAGATTAGAATGGACTTTAATATGTTTGGCATTTCTTTTCAAAATTTTAAAACCAAATTTGAAAAAAGACTTAGAAACTGTTCTAACAAGGATTGTTCCTCTACTGTGTGAGAAACATCCACAGTATATAAATAACTTTGCTGCAGAAAGTTTTGCATTTGTAGCAAGAGATATAAGAGACAAAAGTAAATTTATGCAACACATACTTCATTATCTTTTATCAAATGATCAAGTAAGTACTAATCATAATTTATTTTTATTATTACACTTATTAATGATTTATCATTACAAAGTATATTTGTTTTTCAGGCTGTTATAGGTACAGGTCACTTGATTTTTGAAATTCTCAAGGGAGTTGGAAATAAATTTCACAGCTCTGCTGAAAGCTTCTTTCCACTATTGCTGCAATATTTAAAAGAAAATAAGGTGCATCAAGAAATACTCTTTAAAGTTCTTACACAAACCCTTGAAGATACTCTCCAGGGCATATCTCCCAAAGAGTTTCCTGTATTTTGGTCTCCTGTCTTTAAATTTATAGAAGATAATTTTAATGAAGATTATAACAATAATAAGTCTTTAGAATATGTTTTAAGACTTTCTGGTCAAGTCATTGAACATCAAAATGGAAAATTTCTTTTAAATCCACAACTGTTCTCAGTTTTACTTGTGAAAGTAATTTGTGAACAATCAGTGGAACCAGTTTTAGAAGTTTGTGCTCAAATTGGTGTGTTATTACTTCTTTCGCCCAATATCCTCTTATCACAAGAACATGCTGGAATCATAATAAAAACTTTGGTGCCACTTCCATTCCCAAAAGTTTTAATAAATTTTGTTCAAAATGTTATAGAATACTCACAATTTGATTTACATATTCTACCACCATTTTTAAATTTTGTTGTGCAATCAAATTTCAGTCATCAAGCAATGAATGCATTATCAAAAATTTGTTTAGCAAAGTCTCCATTATCAAAAAATGGTTTACATCTTTTTGAGTGGGTAAAATACCCATTGAATTTTGGCAAAGGACTTCCATTGGTAATGGAATATGTTCAAAATGTTTTAGACAGTGACTTAGAAAGTCAAATATCAAATCCTGAAAGATTCCTAAATGTTTTAATATGTTTACCACATATAGAGAAGTTAGATGTAAAATCATGCAGCAAGAAAATTAGTAATGTTATAAAGTACCTCTTGGATATATTGGATAGTAGAAATTCGGATGAAAATATGATAAGAAATAAGATTCAGTGTGATAACAGTGAAACAGCAAGGCAGTCAAGAGTAGTACTGTTTTTATTAGCTAACTCCATAGAATGTGTAGTTCACATATCTAGTTGTAAAGGAATGGAAACTATTTGTGAAATTGATAAGTTTTTGCCTGTGATAGTCCCCCATGCTGCAAATCCTAATAGTCTAGCTGCATTACAACTTCTAGATCTATATTTGACAGCATATGAACAAGAAAATGGGTTACAATATGCATTTTTGTCATTAATTGACTCATATATTAGACCGAATATATCATCTCCATTTCACATTGTAGGTATAGTCTATATATATATATATTATTTAAATATCTTATAAATATAGTTACCAGTAATAATAAATACTATTTCTTACAGATCCGTTTATTAACTACACATATTTATAAATTATTTGAAAAAATTGAAGAATTCAATAAATCTATCCAGGTTGGTGGTAGGACAGAAGAGTTTGCAATCTTTAGCAAATGCTTTGAAATTGAGTCTATAATACCATCTATTCAGGAATACAGAACTCAGATAAATATTTTACAAAAAATGACATTTAATACCACACAGTATGTCCTGGCAAAAGACACAGAATATCATTTCTTTCCACTGAAATATATGCTTGGTATATTGTATAACAATTTTAAGCTACTATGGGAACCAGTCATAGAATTCATTGCGGGTTATGGTAATGCATTAACTGCTGCAGAGTTTTGGCCTCCATTCTATGAAGCACTAGAATTTTCTTTTATTAATGCTAATAGCAATTTAACTATATTTCAATTTGAAAGTGAAATGAGTACAAATATTAAACCATTACAAGATTTGTATATTTCTTATAACAATTTGCACGAAAAACCGGACTTATACAATTACAGAAACCTAATATTAAAAACTATGACTCACTGCATACAAGTATGTGAGGTAAAAAATAAAGATGTAGTTGTGTTATTTTTGAAATTTATTGAAGATGAGTATAAGAAAAATAATAATAAAAATGCACTCAAAGTTGATATTGAAGTCTATAAAAATTCTGAAATGGACATAGACGATTCCGAAAATGATGATAAAACAGATATCAATGAAGAAATTGATGACCATGTAAATAATTCTGGTAATGGCAAAATTGTATTTAAAACATTGATAAATATAATGCAAGTTTTAGCTCAGTTTAAAAACCCTCGAGCCTTACATAAAGAACCTGTCGTTTGGGAACTTTACATGGAGTTTCTAAAAAATAGAAATCCCGGTCTTCAAAAGTTCGCATTAGACTGTATATTAAATTATAAAAATAAAAACGTTTTGGCCTATAAATCAAATTTGTACAATCTGGTAGACGACAAAAAGTTTAAAGATGAACTTACTCTCTTTAAAATAACTGAAGAATCTAAAAGTATTCAACCTGAAGATAGGGAATATGTTATACCTATAATTCTGCGAATTCTCTACGGCAAAATGACGTCCAAGTTAGGTGCCGACAAAAAGGGAGGGGGTCAAACTAAGAGATCCCTTGTAATGAGATATTTGAGTGGATGTAAAGAAAATGAACTGAGATTGTTCATCGAAATGGCGTTTTCCTACTTTAAAGAATATATGATGATGAGTCCAAAAGAGATATACGATTATGTTTTAAACGGTTTGGATTTAAAGTCCGTTACTTATCCTGGAAAAATGCACAGTGCATTAAATTTATTTGATGTTGTACGCGAATATCTTGGAGGCTCAATTAAAGATCAACTACTGTCTCAGCTCTTCAAAGTGTTTTTTGCAATTTGTTCTCAAATAGGTGGGGTATTAAATAACGTTGAGAAGGTACATATAAGCTATGTCAAAGTGATGAAAAATCTGAGAACAATGTCTATAGGTATATTGGGAAAATTATTTGATCAATTCAATAAATATGTTTGGAGTAAAGAAGAATTGTTTGTGATATTTGAGACTCTCATTTGCCCTTTGATACCTAAACTTCACATTGAAGGTGTCCACAGCCCAACATCATTATTGAAATTGTTCAATGTATGGTGTCAAAATCCAAGATATTATATTCTTCTCGTAACTTGTTGTGAGAATGATACGAACCTCAGCGTATTGCCAGCCATATTTAAATTACTATTAGCACCAAAAACAAATCCGGGGGTAGTTAATATGATTTTAGATATGATTGAGAAATTATTAACGTTAACAGAAGATGAAGAAGAAAAGGAGGATCCCCCAATTGAAACATTTAGGTCGTTACATGTAAACAATAATTTGTCGCAAGAAATAAATTTTGGAAGTAGAATCTTGGTTCCACACTTGACAAGTATTTTAGAGATTATGAAACGGCGTGTTGCAAATAGTGCTAAGTCAAACACGGTCAATAAGAGGGACCTCTTAATTCTTTCAAGAGTGACCGAATTAATAACCATTCCAGACATGTGTGATGACTTATTAAGTTTATTGCTACCAATTTTAATTAAAAAAGTTTGCTTGAATATGGCCGAAGAAAATATGGAACATGCAGTTAGTATTATTATTAATCTTTTGGGGCACAGTGCCAATCCTCAGCGATATATTAAAAACATAGCCGTTTTGTTTAATAAAGTAAATCCCTTTGAGGTAAGAAAGTTGTTAATAAGACTTCTTTCATCAATTGCTGAAAATATGACAAAAAATAACGAAGTGTTTTTGAAAACTGCTTACATAATAACAGAAATGAATGCATATAACAAAAGATGGATAGAACAACCAGACTTTGATAGAAGACTAAATGCCTATAAGGAGATATATAAAATGGCAGACGGCAACGAAATCAGTGTGGATCTTGCTATACTTATCGTCAATAATTGTTTCTTTTTTATTCGTACAGAAAAAGACATTGGACTACGAGATAGTGCTGCTCTATGCTTAAAGAGAATTCTACCTAAATTGTTGCTTAAGAATTGGTCTACTACCAACGGCCAATTTCTTGTAAAGGATACTGTTTTATCTCTTATTTCAACAGGTATAAGGGATAGTGCCAATGAAAATTTACGCACAGAATCTATTTCACTATTAGGAGAGTTAGCAAGAGAATGTCCAGAAGCAAATGTTGTTTTATCTGATCTAAGTTATTTCATTAACAAAGAGGATCGAGAAGTAGATTTCTTCGAAAATATCTGCCATTTGCAGTTGCATAGACGTGTACGAGCGTTACTAAAATTTAGCAAAATAGCTCGTAAAATGATTAAATGTCCATCGCCGAGAACATTAACAAACTTTATTTTACCTCTTGCGTCTGTTTACATGTGTGACGATAAATACTCGGACAAAAATTCCTTAATTGATGCATGTATTGAAGTAGTCTCCACCTGTTGCAGATTATTACCATGGTATCATTACGAAGTAATTCTTAAATTATATTTAAATCAATTGCGCCATTCGACTGAACATCAGAAGCAACTGACCCGTATTTTAATAGGCATTGTTGATTCTTTTCATTTCGATTTTTCTAAAGTTCGCAGTATAGAATTACCTCAAGCGTTGCTCACTAATTTCTATACTGGTAAACCAGAAAAACCTGAAGAATCTAAACTGGTTGAAAATAGCATAGTAAAAGAAACAACTGATGAAAACGATGATATTAGTGATTCCGAATTGCAAGATGCTGAAATGATTAATGACGTTGAAACGGATTTACAAATAGCGGATAAAAACGAAGAAATAGAAGAGAAAAAATCAAAAGAAGTTATCGATGTGCCTGCTTATGAGAGGGTTACAAGTGTATCGCCTTCAGTTGCCAATAGAATAATAAAATCTTTGACTGCAGGACTTTTGCCCCAGTTGAATCGGTAAGTTACAAATACATTTAAATAAATTAAGTTACAGTTCGGATAAAGTAATTATCTAATAATATACATGAACTCGAGTATAATAAGCATGTTGCATTCGTAAATACTTTATAATTTCTTTACAGAGCAATAAGTAAAATGACTGAGCATGAAGAATCACATAAGCTTAATCGGCGACGAACTGGTTTTACTAGACAAGAGGAGGATATGGTTCGGGTACCAATTGCTTTAGCAGTAGTTAAGTTGTTGCAGCGGTTACCGGGTGACATTTTAAAACATCAGTTACCGGGGTAAGTTCATTTATTCAAATATATACCACTGTTGCCAGGACTATGTAGTACATAACTTAGAAAAAAAATCTGCTGGTTATTTCAAAATCTGTTCCAGTTTGTTATTAACACAAATCAACGAGAAGGCGTGATCAATGTTAAACAGCTTGATGTTTTTTCTCTTAATACGACGGAACGTCTAGACAAGCGAGGTGTTCACTTAATCGTAAGTGATACCAATGCTAATAATTACATGGCACTAATAGAATGGTATGCAGTGTACCACATGTTCATCGCCACGAGATACAAGATGTTAATTCTCGTGACCCTCGTATGTTCATTAGTTACATCGTTGTTCATACTAGAACACAGTAGCGTTCGCACACCTTTATTTGGTGGCAGAAATAGGCTTTGGTGATTGGTAGTGTAATATTTTTTTTATTTAATTTCAGTATTATAATAAAATTGTGCTCATTCTTAAAATCGCCTTTGAAGCAAGTGAGGATACTAGCACGAGATATAGTAAAAAAAGTTATGTTGACCGTTGGTACATCTTATCTGGGTATTTTGTTGGAACACCTTACTTTATTACTAACCAGAGGATTTCAAGTGCACGTCTTAGTTGCTACGATACATTCAGTTTTGGAAGCTTTAAAAGCAGAGTTCAAATCTGGTGATTTGGACGATAATTTACACTACATACTTGATGTATGTGTAAATGATTTGTTTGGAGCGCTTTCAGAGGAGAAAGAAGTGGAAAAATTGCATTATAAAACACCGGAGGCGAAACCGAGCAAGAAGAGCTACGTTACATTAATGATAGTATCACAGAATCTTACTGAGAAGTGTTTGTTCAACTTACTTTTGCCCTTTAAAGAAGTTTTACAAACTCATCATTCGAAGAAAATAGTTTTGAAAGTCCAAGAAGCTTTATTGCACATTTCTAGTGGCTTAGTCACAAATAAATATATAGATAATGAATCATTATTCGTATTCCTACATGGTATAGCATCTGAGAGCATACCAGAGTTCGTTTTGGGAGCACCTAAACGAGAAATATCCGATAGTCAAAAAGAAAACATGTTACGTGTAAAACCGGATTGTTTTATTATACCGGCAATACCGAAGCGCAATAAAGAATCACAAGCGAGACTCGTGAAAATTTCGAATAAAACGAATGCCCATGTGTTAGTTGAATTCAGTTTAAATATACTCTATGTTATACTTAAGAGGGAAAAGGTTCCAAGAATGGAATGTAGGTCCTTTGTAGACCCTTTGATCCCATTGCTAGTGGATTCATTGAAAAGCTACCATGTTAAAGTAGCTACAGTCGCGTTAAAATGTATAACGACTCTGTGGACCGTGAGAATGAATACACAGACTCTGGAAGATATGATTAATGATATTGTGAAGACCATATTTTTAATCCTGCATAAATATGCTACATTTGAGATCAGTAAACAGAACGACAATTATCATTTAGTGAGGAATTGTTTTAAGGTAAAAAAAAACTTACTAATAGTATGAAATAGCATGTTTCTTAATCCATCGCACTGACGTATGCTGGTAGTTAATCTGAGGGTAAGTGGCACGCCTGCCTATAAAAAGGTGGCCTATGTTAGTATAATATAAACTGAACCTTATAGCTTTATAATACTCTTCGCCTTGAGACGCACGACGTCAAGTCTTACTGCTCCAAAAATTTCTATAGTTCCAATGCCACTGGAAAGCTGGAATATAGTAAGGTTTCTCCATGTCGATAAAATAAAAAGCTACTGGACATCTAGACGGTCGCCGGAAACAGAGTCGTATTACCAGTAAAGTTTACTTTGTATAATTTTTTTCTTGTAGGCCGTTACAGTCTTAATACGTAATGTTAAGTATTACACGTTAGAAGCTGATCAACTGAAAACTCTATTACTGTATGCGGAAGAGGATTGCCAAAGCGATGAAAAGCAAGCGAATTCATTTTCGTTATTGAAGGCAATATTGGAAAGAAGATTAGTGTCGCCTGAGTTGCATGAAGTTATGGAGAAAGTATCCAAAATTTGCATACTAAGCGAGTCGCCTAGATCAAGGTAATTGCATAAACCTAAACTGATGAAACTGTAACTGTTCTCAAAAACCTATCTAGACTTGAATTATACATGATTAATTTTTGCTTTAAATACTGTACTATTACGTTAGATTTTTCAATACTATCCCCTTATTATATAAATTTTCGTATATATTATATTAAAGCTTTCGTTTTCAGAGATGAAGCTCGTGCGCTGTTCGTAAACTATCTTACTTATTACACACCCGGAAAGCGTATGGACAAATATATTCAGTTCTTTGTGACACAATTAAATTATGAATTGCAGCACGGAAGGGAATCATCACTGAAATTCTTAGAGATGATCATTAATAAATTACATGTGGTAAGATTGGAACTTTTTTAAATAAATTTTGAATATAGTCCAATCAGCGAAAGTTGCGAAGAAAACAAATTAGAGCGACACAGGTTAATAAAATAATTCCTTTAGGCGCAGCTTATCAAGCAAGGGGATTATATCTTCCTCGCGTTAGGTGCTTGCATGCTAAATGACAGTGCGCCAGAATGTCGAGCTTCCGCCGCAGGATGTATCGAAGCCATGTTGAAACGGTTTCCGGCAGTCGAGAAGAATAAACTCTTTGACCTTGTCCTGGCATTCTTCCAGGATACGCAGGTGAGTAAGTAAACAATCAAAACGTGGGAACTATTTCCTGTCATCATCATTAGTCGACAGTCGTCCACTCCTGGATATAGTCCCTCAAGGATCTCCGCATCGATCGGTTCTGCGCTGCCCGCATTCAGCTCCTCCCCAGCACCTTCACCAGATCGTCGGAACACTTAGAGAGGAGCCCGCCAACATTGCATCTTGCGGTACGCGCTCGCCATTCGAGGATCCTTCTGCCCCATCGGCTGTCATTGTCATTTAGGATTAGCAATCTTTGGACTATGTTGCCGACTAAATTCTCGTGCGGAACTCTTTATTTCTGATATTTTCTGTACAAATCTATAACACCATATGGATCATCATAATAGTCAATACATGCCCTTCGCTCAAGCATCTTCTTGCTAGACTTTCTACTATGGTTATTGTATAAAAAAATACAGAATCTAACGATTAACTGGCAAAACAATAATGTTAATACGTTTTATTATTTTTCAGCCGGTACATTTCGAATTAGCTGCACAATTGACTACCCGTTTTGTTATCGTTGAGAGAGAGGAGTTCAAAAGTCGTTTGAGTACAATTCTGCAGTTAGTCAGCGGTAAAATATTACTTATAACTAACGATATTACCGAAGGAAGATTTGTAAAAATCAAACTCAATCAAGGCAACAAAACAGATGAGGAGAAGCAGAAGGAAAAAGATCACAGCCTCGTACAGATATTGAATCTTATCGAAAAGATTACAATCCAATGCCCATCCAGTATGAAAAATGATAAATACTTTGGTCATTACGACGACATAGCGCAGCAATGTCAAGCATTGTTAGCGTATCCTCACGCTTGGGTCAGATTGAAATCGGTTCAGATCCTGGGTCAGATACTTTCGTCTGTCGATCCAGAGGAATTGGATATGATAGTAAAGAGCAAGTTGGATAGTGAGAGAGGTTTCATTTACAATGAAACAGAGTCCTGTTTGAGGGGTTTAGTGTTGGATTTGTGTGCTCAGTACACACCGAGTGTCAGTAAAGATATGGCGGATCATGTAAGTGTAGTCATGTTGTATGGCCAGGTCAGATAAATGGTATTGGCTCTCTCCTTGTGGGAAAATCTACTGTGGAAACATTATGTGGCCTTTTTCCTTTCAGGTAACCGACGTAATGTTCGCGATATTAAAGCTTGTGTATTCAATGAACTCGTTTAAACTCGACGACAGAGTAGAGAGTGACGCGAAGCCGGATCTTGAACTCTTTGCGAAAGTCAACATCCGCTGGATTTTGTTTAAACTGAGAAAGGCTGTGAACGTAGAAGTCGCTAAGGCGCCTAAATCTATGACTATCGTAAGTTATATCTTATGTTATATTTTAGAATTTAGGTTTCTCGTTAGCACAGTAACTAAGCACTTGCTTTGTTCGAATTCCTCGAACCTATCCAGCTACCACTCACACTTAAGAGCGAGGGTATTCTGAGCTAGAAAACATTACAATCCACAGCCTCATTGCTATTACCACCATGCAAAATCGAGGTTAAGATTTAACCCAGACTTACATTTCTTCCTATTTCAGAGAACAGCTATATTTACGATGTGGCTTCACGTGATCAGCTCTATGGAGTCCGATGACTTGAACAAGATCATTGATGTTTTCCTCCCGCCGATCGTTCGAGAGCTTTCCACTGGAGATGCGTCGACCCCGGCAACGTTGGCTAAGCAGTTGGCTGGGAGATTAGGCAAGAAGTTGAGAAGGAAGATCGGGGATATCGAGTATAGCAAACTTGTGGCGGAGGCGCAAACAAGGCTAAACATGAGGCGAGCTGAAAGAAAGAAGGTTGTATAACTCTTTTGTTCGTAACTTTGTTGTTGGTTGGTTAAGATAAAGTCACATGTTTGCTCCCTTTGTATTTTCTATTTTTCACTTAGTATCTTCCTTTTTTTGGATTAATTTGTAAAGATAAACTAATGCAGTTCTCAAGACTTCTCTTTTTTTTTTTGATGGATATACAATTGATCTCAATTTCACAGATATTAATAATAACATGGCATAATGTCACGTTACATAATACGCCTCGGTGTCACTTAATAAATATTGAAAATTTTAAACTCATTGATGTTTTTAACAGATTATACTTCAAGAGAAAGTGCACAACCCTGAGAAGGCGGCTAAGAGAAAAATACAGCTTAAAGAGAAGAAGAAACAAGTGAAGAGAATGAAGCTAGACGCGGTATACGGTAAGAGAACAAAAGCGAGAAAACGGAAAGTTGACGACATCGACATTGAGGACAAACTGTTCCAAGATGATGATTAGAGTCCTCATCGTTGAACTACGTAAATGTGAAAAATTGCGAGTGTGTATTTATTCTATCGCTTCGTCTCTGAAAAAATAATAGTTTTTACAAATTATTTACGGTCGCAAAATATTTAAAGGGTAGTTGTAGCGCGATCACGTGGACAAGTGTGTCAAGAAGCAAACATTACTGATGTTTTCTACCGAAGCCCATTTAGTCGACCGCAGTGTCCATTTCTTCTGCAAAACGGCTGTTTGAAAGCAACAGTTCGAAAGGCGCTGTAGCTATAATATCAAATCTGAAAACAGAGATATGTATATAACATTTAAAGCACAAGATATGTAAACTAAGTTTTATTTTTGCATTGTAAATTTTAGCAATAAGTCTATTAAATACGCTGTATCTGTATAATTAAAAATACGTGATTTAATATTTATTTTCTGTTTTATTTTGCTCCTATAACTTAAAATTAAAATTTAAAAATAGTATACTTCATATCCTATTAACCACATGGCATGTGAATGCCTCGGGTTTATGGAAGCTGTTGTTCTTCGTTAAGCTTTAGTCCATTGAAGCTAGTCCAGCTAGAAATATACGTCACATTTTAAAATTTTACTAAAACATTATTACATAATTTCAAGAGTTAACTATATTTATTTAGTTTAATATTGATAGACTATATCTCCTAATATAAAATCAATGCGCGAATTAGAACGAATGCCTTGAATTAGTCTGACATGGAAAAGCACTTACGATTAACAGCTGGGTCGGCTTCTCTGAATGTAGTTAACTTTTTACATTTTTCTTGGAACGATGAAGGTTTATTACTCCAATAAAATGTTCGTAATTCAATTCAAAATAACTTATTTTTCTTTAAATAGGACTAAGTAAAAACTCCTTTTATTGAATTTTAGCTTTAATAATAATTATTATTTTTATTCGCCTAAAATAGCACGACGTTCATCTGACGCTAAAAAGATGATAAACACTACACAACAACGTGCTTGTTGGCTTGTGACATAAAATTTTAAGTTTCGTTACCTCAGTAATGTTACTAGCTACACCTTTCAAAGCGGGACAGTAACAAAAATCGGCATTACCGTTGGCTATAAGGAAACTGATATCTATTAATTAAAATAGTAATATTTTAAGTAAATTAAGCTTTTTAATTTAATTAAGAGGGTACACTGCACTGGTGGCAGGTCTCTGCTGCGTGAGACTGTCTACGTAGGTACCACGGCAGCGCCTATTTCTGATACCAAATAGCAGTGCGTAGACATTATTGTGTTTTGGTTCGAAGGGCTTTTTAGCTAGTGTGATTACTGAGGTAACAAGATTTTACATCTTGTGTCTCAAGGCGATGAGCGCAATGTGGTGCTGCGGTATAGTCACCCTAACTAGCTACTTCATATGGGCAAGCGTATATATATATCATCAGGTGATAGTCTCGCTTGTCTCACCGTTACGTCGATAAAAAAAAGTATTCCCTGTCTGCGTGACAACGGACTGATGATCCACGAATTGTAAAATTGTTCCTTTACGATATTTTTCAAAAACAGCACAGAACTAACAATCCGTTTTCAAATAAAATATAGCATCTACAAAAAGTTTTATAACAGAAAAACATGAAATTGTTTTTTTGAATTGTGTGTAGAAAATCAATAGAATTTATTTTAATAAAAAAATCTATTGACTATCGAGTCTTGTTAACTATGAAAAATTTTTATCAATAAACATTTAATAAATATGCATATGAAAAAATACATATTTATTTCTTGACTGCTTCGAAATATTATTTAGGGCGCGCGACAGTCTGTGACGTATGATTAACGATGGCGTTTAAGTATGTATTATTATTGTAATCACTAACGATAGTACTGGCGTGATGTTATATGTGGTGAGATTTATTATTTTTTACTTTGATGATTACACACATTTTCTTTGTTTCCATATTATATTTGTAAGCTTTTTTAAGTGAACAAAATTTGACGAAATTGATAAAAATTTTAAATTGTTACAAACGTTAAGTAGATGTGTAGTTACATTGATATGTACAAAAATAATAGAAAACAGTTTATTTTGATTAAAAATTATTGGATATGCAAACATATTAATAAATTATATTGCAATTAACATTTTTGTAAAGGTAAAGATCAAAACGCTTTTTAATACTTCGCTGTTGCCACTTCAATTTATTTATTTTTATACCATGAAATGACGGGACGAGCAGGACGTTCATCTGATTATGATAATGACGTGACGCTAGTTAGAATATTATACACATCACCACATTGCGCTCGTCGCCTTGAGACATAAGATCTTGAATCTCTTTACTCCAGCAATTTCATTAGCCCTTTAAACAGGAATGCAGTAATTTTTGCACACTACTCTCTGGCGGCAGAAATAGGCGCTGCAGTGGTACCTACTTAGACGGTCCCCAATAACAGATATCTACCACCAGTGTACCACCAGTATCATCTATAATATGTCGATATTCACGTATTACAGTGCTACATAATGTTAAAATTATTATTAACATTAAATTTTATCTATTCATTTTATAACTAAAATAAAATGTGTGTTAACAAGTGTAGTAAATAACATTCAACTAACGGAAAAAGTAAACTTAAGACATAACTTTTTAATGTTATTTAGTTGTGGATGGAACTAAACTCGGGTAACAGAAAAGTTTTTTAGTCTCTATAGATTAGTTCACGTACGCTGAAAATGTGACAATAAATTATTATAAAAAGAAACTATTGTGTACTAAACCCATTTTTTTTTTTTTGAAGACGGGTTATATATTTCTTCGTATAAGAAATAAGAATGTCAACGTATTTTATTCCGCGACGGGAATTATCATTTTTATTAAATTGTAACGTAATTTTTTTAATCGTCTTCTTCATATACTTGTATCTTGAGGTACCAAATCAAAAATTCATATATACATAATGAAAATGTGTTTTGTTTGTTGCCAATCACGTGAAAACTAGTAGACGTATCAACATAGGAAGATGACCATACGAGGAAGAATAATTTGTTATAGGCTATAGGCTATTTATTTTTTTAGATTTCATAGATCCTTCGTCGTTATATATTTAATTAGCTTTTATAAACATTTTCTTTTCGTATTATTTAAGCGGTTGCTATAGAAAGTCGTTTGCGGTTGCAATTGCTCTCAAGGAATATTTCAGACAAATTTTAAGTCTAATTTTATGTTACGACAAGCAAAGCAGGCGGGAGAGAGCTAGTATAAGTTGAAACAGATGATCTATATTCGTGAAATTAAAAAATAATTTTGATGTATTGTTTGAGAAGTATTATAAGTTTATTAGAAAAAATATTGCAATAGAACTTATATTTATGATATTCGAGGTTAAACCTGTACAATTTCCGTTATTTTAGTAAAAATTGCGTGCAAAGTAAAATGTGTCAAGGTGAATAGCGGAAAGTATGGCCGTATAGAAATTTGTAGGTAGTATGCAAATATATAGTCCCTATCAAGTAAAGGTAATGGATAAATAATTCGAACGGTACGTTAGAATATTTTTTTTTCTTACGTAGATATATATGGTAGTATAGGGTGGCGCAAAAATAACCTTATAAAAAGTACCTTATAGCACAGGTAATAAGGTACTTTTTATAAGGTTATTTTTGCGCCACCTATATAAATGCCTTCTTAATTAATTATCTTTACAATAATGCAATATCATGATGTCTATCATGATCTATTTATTGTATTGTTTGAGGTACCCATTGTTTGATTTTATTTTTAGGTTATGTACTGATCAAAACCAAAAAAATTTTTTGTAATATTGCTAAACCCTTCTATATTCTCTAATCAGAATATAAAAATTTCATATACTGAACAGTAGACATGTATAGCAATAAATAATAAAAAAAAACAAATAGAAAGAAAATATAAGAACTGTATAATTATATACATGTGCATCCGTACGTAAAATATGTAAAGCGTACACGTTGACATATAATAAATTGTAACATCGATTAAGAACAGAAGAAAGTGTTAATGATAAAAAAGAAAGATACAGTACAGAATAAATTTCATAGATAAATGAGCTAAAAAACACATCGGATTTGAATTTATGTTAAAGTATCAGAGCCGCCTTGACTTTATGCGTTTTGTATTACGATATGTTTTTATTCATTGGTGAACAAATATAGACTCACTTCATGAATTAATTAGAGCACCTTTGTAACACGAGAAAGGCGTCAGCTGTAAAGCGAAGGCTCTTGTCGATGATGCCTGTTCAAAGAACACAGCCTATCGGATTGTGGGTCAAGGTTGCAATTTGCGGCGCTAGCGGAATCATTTTAAATAATGCGATTTCCTTCATCGCTTTATACCTCGGATCGTTGCAATTACGTGTATGCTAGAACTTTGAACTATACCAACATCTTCTTGAACTGCATCACCATTACTGGAGATTTGCTGTAAAACAGCTGTTCTGTACCGGATATAACGACCAATATTACTTCTTCATGTTACGCAGGATTTTTTTTTCGAAATCCAGCGATGTCGGCTTTTCCTATCGAGGCTAGTTGTGCCGAAGCAAGAGTCCAAGTTGTTTAAACTTTTACTTTATGGTAATCTGCTATTCTGAATATTTTCAGTCCCGAGCGACATACTACGAGTCATCTTTCGTGCAATAATAAACAAAGAACAAAAATTTTACTTGAGATTACTTGACTATATTGGTAGATACGAATAATGTAGCACTGAATAAATACATCGTATTTCACATATACATCAGATTACAGCCAGTGGAACTAATCACATATCTTGTATACATAAGATAAGGCTTGCAATTTTTTTTATATACAATACGGAAATATACTTTATCTTACTTTTAGACGATGTTAAAAAGTAATTAAGTCTCAGATGATGCAGCCTCCTCGCCTAACACTCTGGCTCTCGATTGTTAGTCAGGAATGCTTTAATTGCGGCAGATTTATAATGTGATGGTGAATGATGGCCAGGTGCACTCGAAAAACCCAACAAAACTTCAAAATTTGTGTTCTTGGTATAGAACCAGGATACTTCGTGTTATAAAGTGAGTGCTTAGTCTGTGAGGTAGTGATTATATTAAAATGATCAACACCAAGCTGAGAATTGAATCTTCTATTATGTTATAATTATCGTTCTATCCCATTCGTTTATTTTTATTATAAAATAAAGGTAATTTCTACGGGTCACAGCTATATGAATCAGTTTTCATTAAAGGTCAGATGCCACTCACCACTGCCCTTGCAGATTTAAAAATTACAACTACGTACCAGTTATTGCGTCATGTGTTATATAACTGTTATATTAAACTTAATTCTCATACCACAGTAACCTTCGCGTGTAAACCAGATATGTATCATGTAGGTGGCTTATAATTATAATGCCCTATGCCCTCTATGGTAATTTGCAAGGAAATGCCATCAATGTTATGAGGTGACCTCAATACTATGATAATTTTTATGTCGGTAAAATACTAGGTATACAAAATTAGAATATTATATATTTTTTGCTTTTCTCAAAGTAAGGTTTCATAATAGTTTCAAATCAATAGTCTAAAGTTGTTAATGTAAGTATTATCCATGTAAATAAAAAATAACATAGGTATTTACCTATGTTATTCTGTATGTTATACTTCCATGCATATTTATGAGACATAAATATACATGGAAGTTTTAAGCATTGAATATTATAAAATGTGACGTTACAAATATAAACGATCATTAAGGATGTCGAAGAGGTGAGAGTTCGTGTAATGGTGAGCGGCAGTCGTTAAAGCGTAGGAGTATTAACTCCCAGGGAATTCTTTGTTTTAAAGGAAACAGTAATGATTGCACATTACTACTTGACGGGAGAGTAGACACTGTGATGTTATTTACAAATAACAAACCGTTACAAATACTTGAATTATTTTCATTGTTATCTATGTATATATTATTAGTTATTTACAGTTAGTAGGTCTTTATTGCCGGAGACCGTCTAGATTCCATCGGAGCTCTTATTTCTACTGCCAAACACTAGTGTGTAAACATGACTGTGTTCCGGTCGAAAGACGTTATAATCGGTGAAATTACTGGAGCAACGAGACTACATCTTTTGTCTCAAGGCGATGAGCAGAATGTGTTACAGTGTATATTATTTCAAGTAGCGCCACGTTGTTATTGGCAAACGTATCACTTACCATCAGGTGAATATCACCCTCGACACTTCATCGAATGAAATAAAACAACTCACATTATAGAAGATTGTCGTAAATGAAAAACCTAAACTACTTCCTCTTCGCGTGTTTTATTGGAAAGACATAAAAAGTGCATTACTTTAAATAGCTTTCTACATAAATTGCAAACTTAACCTTAACTTCTGTTAACTAGATTATATCAGTACATCCATAAAAACATATTTTAAATAACATTTTTGCTATGACAAAAATAGCATAAGCTCTTCTTTTTTTGGGATTAAATGAAGCTGAAATATATCAAATTAGCTGAATCCAGAAAATGTTGCTATGCAAATGGACATTTATTTAATATGTATACTATTTTTGGAGGAATAAAGAAAATTGTAAATGAAGGTCGTGGTTTCGAATCTTAGCATGTACCGATGACTTTAATATTTAAGTTATGTACATTTGTGAACTTTAGTAACAACAGCGAAATACAAACGGTGAAGGAAAACATCGTGAGGAAACCAGCACATGGATTAGAATTTATTCTAAGGTGTAGTGTGAAGTTGCTAATCCGCATTGGCCCGCGTGGTGACTATGGCCCCATCGCCCTCATATTGAGGGTAGGCCTGTGCCCCAGCAGTGGGGACGTAAATTGGCTGTAGAAAGAAAAATTGTAACTAATTTGTTCACTTGACATAAAGTTACAAAGTAGATACGACATGAAAATTTAGTAGTAGTAGATAGTTTTAATGATTTAATTTTATTGGTCGGAATCTGTTGAAATAAAAATCCTATAAGATATTTTTAGCTTGGAAGATCGAAAGAAACAAAAAGAAATATTTTAATCACTATAACAAATAACACCGTGTTTTGTGGAATATATTATAAGAGATCTATGCCCAGCAGTGAACGTCGATCAGTTAAGGTGATGAGGATGAACAACTATTAGTATAAAGTAAAACGTTAAATCGTTTACACAAATAATGTATTTACAAAAACATAAATTTAATATAAGACAATGCAATCAGCCAAACATGGACAGGGATACAACGACGTCAGCATAAATTGACACCCCCGGAAATTTGTACATCCGACAGTGTCGCGCTAGGGCAATTTGTTTTAGTATAGTGACTTTGTTATAACCTTTTCTTCGTGAATTTCTTTAACGAAATATTTTTTTATGTTGTGATAAATATTAATTAATAGATTTTCTGTGGTGCAAGTGTAAGGTAATGTGTATAAAAATGGAAAGCACAAATTATTTGTGAACGCTAATGTATCCATACATATTTTTTTACTGTTCATTATATTATAATTTTTCTTTAGATGGCACTACTCTCAATATTTCAAAGTTCTTGTACATATTTGTATTAAATTTCAAATGATTTTTATCTTTAAAATTTATTAAATTTTTAGGTTTTGTTAAATAGCCTTAAAATTTTTAGGTAATATTTTTTATTCAAGCGAGTGTCGAGACGAGCGGGACGTTCATCTGATGGTAAGTGATACGCCAGTCCATAACAACGTGCCGCTGGTTAGGATGTTATACACTGCATCACATCGCCTTGAGACAGACAGTTAAGCCTCATTATTTTAGTATTTTAAATAGCCACAACGCCCTTAACCGGAACACAACAATGTCTGCACAATACTATTATGAAGGCAGAAATAGGCGCTGCGGTAGTACATACCTAGATGATCTCTGGCAGTAGAGACCTACCATCAATAATTTATTTTATAGTTTTCAAAGTTCGTAATATCAATCATAAATAATTTTTTTTCTTAAAAACTGATTAAAACTTGAGATAATTAAATTAAATAGCTTTTTTGTAAATATTACAGATGCTATATTTTTCAAAATCTTCGTTCAAGAAGGCGATAGGATAGCAGATATTTAATTTTAACAGATTTTTACATCTTCACAAATGATGTTAAACGGATTACTGAATCTAAAGTTTTTTCACGTTCCCTTAAGAGAATGTATAATTTCTAAACGAACAAAGGACGCGAGTTGAATTACTTAAAACAGTGAGATGGTTAAAATTTTATATACAGTTATGTTTAAGTATATAAGAATATTCGGGTTAAAAAAAATCTCTGTTGATTAATAATATTTATAATAATAATGTTTTATAATTAATAGCTAACCAATTCCCGTACGCCTCAACAACGTGCCAGCTGTAATAAAAGCTAACGCCCTGAATACATAAGTGGTTGTGGTAACTCCACCGAACACATTTTAGTATTGCCAAGTTAACTGCGAAATAAATAAGCGCGAGGTTAAGCTTTGCTTTCAGAGCTTTATGCCAATTAGTATGCAGCATCGGTATTGAGGTCTTATCCTATATAAATATAATTTGTAGAAAATACTAACCCTCTGTTTAGATTATTGATTAGTGTCAGAAACATAAATTACTTTCTTATTAAATTTTCGAGACTTCATGAAGATATGGTTACAACTGTTGATTGATATTTGAAATATATTATATGCTATCGATCTTCAGTCGATAAACATCCACTGTTGGACATAGGTGTCCACACCGATTAACAGATCTTTAGCCTACGTTGCAGATGTTATACGCGTAGCTTAGTGCCCATCGACCGAAAATGCTACGACCAATGTGTTCCGCCCATTGCCACTTAGTCAAGCAATCTTTAGGGCTATGTTCTTAATTACTTATGATCTTAGTTGTATGTACTACGGGTCTCCCAATTTCTGAATCTCATCGCTAAATTACATAAAAAAAGTCACGCAGACTAACTCCGTACACACTTTTCTCTATTACTCTTTGAGATGCTTTGTCTTTTTGTTAGATCCAGTGTTTGTTGTTTTCCGAGTCATCAATATCTATTTAACTGGTCCATAAAGTCAGTACGATTATGTAGTATAGCTTAACCCGGAAAGAGCATTTTTCAATGCATAGTAAAGTGAAGAACTATTTGCTTAATAGATGGTACATTTATTTGCCCTGATTTCCTCAGGGAATATATGTTAGTGCCGCACTATTATACCGGGCTACAGTTTACGAACAACGCACATAAAATAAGTGGAACTGTGAGTCACATATCACTGCGTCTGTTGCGGCGGGATAGAAACAAGCTTTTATATATATTACTTTGAAACTCGCTACCAATAACCCAAATATAAAAAAAATTTACGTTACATTTGTGTGAATAAAATATGTATTTTTAAATATAAAACGATTTGTGATGGCTGTTGTATTCATTGTTAGAAGTTCAATTGCTATAGAATTATTAAGCTATTTCTCCTAAATGGGGCTCTGATATATCAAACAAGATTTTTCAAAATTGATTTGTTAAATTTTGAAGATTCTTTTTTCGTATTGAAGATCAGGTTTGCTTTCTTTTAAGTTAAGGTTTGGAATGTATAGTGATAAATAATGCCGGTTTATAAACATTAGTCTATTTTAAGACCACAATAATCCTTGTGTTTTGTGACCGTTTTCGTCTACCGCGGTTATCATCAATCTGTTACATACAAACAATATATTTATATATTAAATGATGTTTTGTCTTATTTGCCAAATATTGGATTATTGTATTATATTTTTTTTGCATTGAATGAAGAGATATCTGTTACCTTAGTAACAAGTCTAGCTACAATGCCCTTCAATTATAGCATGTAACTGTAAATGTTGCACTGTAAATTGATTCGGGAAGCCTGTGCTCACCGGTGGACAACTATAAGCTGCAGGCTGATATGATGATGATGATTATTAAAGCGAAAATTAATAAAACATGTATTGAATAAAATATTCAGTTAAAGGAAAAAAGTAACTAAAACAAAATTGGACACAATTGTAATTACGAAGGACACTGTTGATAATTAAGCATACCATCATTAAGAATTGATCTTAATTCTTGTATACCATATTGTGAGAGACACGTTTCATTTGACAATTTCTTTATTTATAATCATTTGTCGGATTTCACACAAAACATCCATTCTCTACAACATGGATGTTTTATTTTATACGTTACGTTAATCATACACACGAGGTACTCGTTAATTCAAGTATGCTCCATCATAACTTTTGCATGCGAAAGGAAATTATGTCAAGGTGCGATAGCCATTCCATCAAAATAACAAAATTGACATATGCTAGTTTTAGATAATCAGTACGTTGATTCTGACAAAAATCAGTTATATTTTTGTTAACAGTAGATTCCAAAAAATTTAGTTTTTTTTCCAAAACATTATGCCATAAAGTTTATATTCATAATTTTTCGTTAATTTTTATTGAGGTTTGACTTGACTACTGTCTATTCAGAATCTCATCTGAATGGTTTCAGCGTTGTTGTAGCGAAAATGTTCAGCATGATCTGGTAATACCTATTAATTTATGGTAGAAAGTCGTTCGTCGGATGTGTGTTCGTAGTCGCCGAGGCGGGGTGAGGTGAGCCTGACGCCATTTCAACTACTCGTTTCTGTGCCGGAGTTGCAAGGAGTTTCAATATAGCGCTATTGAGTTGCTGAATAAATATAAGTGTGCCATTTTTAAGAACGTATTATAGGATCAAAAAACCATTTTGTGCCTATGTGAGAAAAAAGAAGTCTACCACCTCATCTTGCATTAGTATTCGCTATATATCAACCATAGCATTGTTTTTGTTCAGACTTTCTACCAAAATACCATTTATAAAAATTAAGTAATTACTAAGTGATTATTTATAATTAACAGATATTTTGTACAAAAGCTCATTGCATTGTCTGTTCTTCCTGTTCTTTGAATTTTTTATGGTGAAATTTGCTCCACTAGTTTCTTTGACAACCATAGCAGTTTCGTCTGACTAAGGGCTCGATTAAATAAAAAAGAAAATTAAATAAAAAATAAAACTCGAACCAATCACAATAACACAAGAATAAAAACTAAACACGCAAACACACAAATCTAAACATATATAGATTACTTTCTATATTTAATAGAGGAAGGAGAAAGTTGAGATAATATTAGATGGGGAAGGGTTGAAGATGTGGATAGTGATATATGGGGAGAGATAAGAGGGTGTAAACTAGTACATACATAAATAAGTATACAAATGAAATCTTTAAGTCGCGCATGATATGCGGCGGATGGTGACGAGGACTACGGTTATTGGAAGAGGGCTTATTCTCTGAACAAAAATTCTTACGATTTTATAACAAAACCGTATCAAAGAATCTCTTTCTTGTTGGTTGTGATGGAACTTCCACAAACCTTTATACTTACATACATATATATATATATATATATATCACGCCGCGTTCCCAACGGGGTAGGCAGAGACCACTTCTCTCCACTTGCTACGATCCTGGCAAACCTCTCTCGCTTCCTCCACTTTCATGAGCGTCTTCATGCATGCTCATCGATTGAGAGTACTTTTGACCGGCCTTTATTTAGGACATCTTCGATTTGATCGAAATATGTCCGCCTAGGTCCACCTGCACCGATTCCTTCATTCTTATCTTGTGTACCTCTTTCGTTAATCTTCTTTCATCCATCCTTTCTACATGGCCCAACCATCTAAACCTCTTACCACCTTTACACAAATCTACATATTCTGGATCAATATTTTACAATAATAAAAGGGTTAATTTCAAGAAAAATCAAGATCTTTCTTGAAGTTTTAAAAAAAAACTTCATTCAAGAAAATATTGCTTTATGCTTTTGAAGTACAAAAAAATCTTTTAACCGTGTTTTAAACAAAGCAAAATTAATTAATATATAAAACATTCAATCGATGCCTCTGCTACGTGCAATTAAAGCTATAAATAATATACAAGTGTCAATGCTATAATTAAACTTAACATACAATAATATATGTATGTAAAATAATAATTAATCATTATTAGCCTTGGTATTCCTAGATTTTTATATTAAAATAAAATATTATGTAATTATTGATGTAACAATATCTTAATTAAAAAAGCAACATTGCGTCTAAATGCACATTGACGCATCGTTGTTATATTTGCACCTACAGCTTCTTGTAAATAAAAAAAAAACGAAAATAAATGCTATTTGTATTACCCTATTTAGATTATCACGTCTAACTATAGTAAGTAATTTCTAGTTAAATTAATTAAAATCTAGAAATTTCACAAGTTCTGTAATTTTATATCGAATATCTAGTTATATTTTCAGTTGATTGCAATTAAATTACGCTTTTTATAATTTCCTGTAGATTTTCACAAATAATATGACATCATTATTATATCCATTTATTATAACGAACATATCAGGAAACTGTAAAGTTTTGAAAAAGCTTTGAAAGCAAATACCGAAGGGATATGCGATAGTGCATCTATTACAAAAAATTTACAATCTTCAACGTTTAAATATGTTCATGTATCATTTGAAATTTTTCATAACCTCAAATGTAATATATACTTTTAAAATGACGTCGGGTATAATTTAAAAACAATTTCAACAATACAACAGCAGCAATGGACGGCAGCAAGCTTGGCGTACGCCTAAGCTAAATTTATGTAAAAGCATACATTCACGAAATATCTTTAATAAAAAATTATGTTGAACTCTTGTTACGAGTAATTTTTTATATTGCCTCCATTTTATTTATAACCGGTAAAGGCAAATAGATCAATAAGAGAAAGCACATACTCCTTTCTCTCTTATGTATTATATTATGGAGTAGTTCAATGAAACAATAAAACTGGATTAGATTTATATTTCCCTCATAATTATTTACTCTGATCGAACCCGGAGAATTAAGTTTAGTAATAAGCGGTCAATTTAAAAAAAAAAATATCTAAACAGTTTTAAAATAGGCATTATCAAAAAAAAAAAATACTATCAGAGAATACAATAATAAGTTAAATTTAATGTTATGACTACACTAGGCTATCACCATCGCAGACTACGTCACTACTTAACACCAGGCGGTCAAATCACCAATAGTCAAGCACTAACCTATTGGATTAGAAAAACAATCTTAAAGCTAATCACTATCAATCTTAACCAATGAATTGCAGAAAGCGTAGAGGTAAAACAGCGCTAAATCGTAACATCGAAATTATCTGATAATTGACTTTAAACATCAAAGTGAACTGGTACCTAGTTTATAACAGCATAGCGGATATCGGATTGTATCTCATTATTTTCGATAGAAGAATCCAAAGGAGCGACGTCGTCGTCGCCAGCGCTACACCGCTCCAGCCAAGTTCGAGCGACCAGGAGGTGGTGAATTCTCTTGCCGATAGGAGTGGCAGAGCGGGATTACGCGGGCCAACTACACCGTCCGCTGTATCGTCACCGTGGGTGCTGCTCCTCGTGGACACCCGCTGTATGCGTTTGAAGTGGATTATCATGAGCGTGAACATCGCGAACAGACCTGAAAATATGAACTATTCAACAATTGGTCTGAAAAGAGCTGCGAAGAGCTGGTAAGAAATGAGATATGTTATATTATGATATATTATTGGTTAGTATGCTTGACGACCGCAGACTACATCATCACTTAGTACCAAGTGGGGCCGTGGTGTAGCACTAACATTTTTGATTAAAAAAAGAGTAGCTTTATAATTTCAGAACTAACATGTACATGTATCTGTGTAGCACTGGCATCGTAATTTCTAGACCTCAGAATCGATATGATATTCATTTTATTCTTTATCTATAATAAAAAAAATACACCACATATGTGTCAAGATTATCTATCCTGAATATAAGTATTAAATTAATTAAATTTTGGACTTAAAAAGAACTTAAAATTCGGCAGCGCCACAGCGAATATACTCGTATTTTCTAATTGTCATGGCCTAAGGCGATGGACAGACTCCTAGTCGCTCATGGATAGCCGCATAATTCTTGATAGTTTTCTTACCTTTTATATAAAAAAACTGAAACACACGAAACTGTATTATTGATGATGATATACACACCAGCTAACAAGTACATGACTCCAGTAACGAGTACGGCGCTGATCTGATGCTTGCAGACGCCGAAAGCGCCGACAAGGGCCGCGCTGCCCAGCACAATCAGGCAAACGAGCGCGCACGATATAGACAGGTTCTGCATACCTGTTACGGACAAGATTTCCTTTGGTTGTGCACGACCAATAATATTATTCGATAGTATAAAATAAAACTTAACCTTAAAGCCTTCTAAGGTTCTTACACTAGTCAATATAGAGCTATATAAAATTTGGATGTTAAATTCAATTAGCATATTAAATTTATATAAAAAGATAAAAATTTTCTTCAGAATATATTTATGAAGTATTTAGTATTCATACTTAAATAACGGTTTATTAATTAACGACAACTCTGGTTTGTTATATTTACATAATAAAACCTTATGATGAATAATGTAGTGAAAGCATATTCTATAGGTTTACGTCCACAGTTATTTAAGTAAAATGATGTTGAAAAAAAAATTTTTCTCCTTTTTCTCGATATGATTGCAAAAGTCATAAAATAAACGAGTTAAAATAACTTTAAAATATTAAAATTAAAAACATAAATTTTACTTACGATGCTGCCAATCTGCTCTCGGTTCTTCGTCTTCACTATTCGCTAAGTAATTTGTGCACAGCGGCTCAGACGGAAACCCGATTCTAGTCAGTATTGTGACCTCCTCCTCTGTAAATAAATTCTTTATTATTTATTCACAAACTATTATTCCTTGGAAGAAGCCTATGTCTAGCAGTAGACGTCCGCGGACTGATGACGACAAAATCTGTTATGTCCACAAAAGAATAGAATATAACCAGACACCAGAAATTCATAGCTATAGAGGAAAAAAAATTTAAAAATCATTGAACTTAACTTGACCTACGTCAATTAAATATAAAGCTTAATTCTTACTTAATACTCCAAACATTTTGTCGTCGTAAAATTTATAAGGGTTTAAATTGAACATTACTATGACAAAAAAATTCTGGTTTAGATCAAAAAAGCTTTTTCTTATTATATTAATTTCATTGTAAAAGCCATCTTAACTACTGGAGGTATAGCAGAGTAAAATACCTTCCAAAGACACGCACATGGTCCATATTCCGCCGTTCATTGGTACTAAGAAAGTTCCACTGCCTTTTCGATTGCCTGTTTCCTCGATCTGTAAACGGATATCATATTTATTCTTCAGGCAATAAATTTTTTATTAGCACTTAAGAACAAAGGTAGAAACACATATTTTTAACTTTACCTGCAGTTCATTATTCATGTCATTACCTTGGTAGTAGAAATCATTGCTGTATATTTTTCTATTGAAGACCGGAGGGAAATAATAAAAAGCTAAGTGTATGACACTCAAGCTTGTAAGATAGTTTCTTCTCTATTGAAGACGTTTTTAAGAACCATTGACATATGTGATCGCCGAGTAGACTTGTATAAGTTGTTATTATTTTGAATACACAGCAATGAGATTCCGCTGATAAAAACTCTGATATGAAAGATTCATCAGAATGTGTAGCGGCGTAAAGTTGATATACACTATAGTTAATAAATTGAAAATAATTACAAAAAGATTGATATGAGGTGGTGTAGTTTAAATACATAGCTAACGCTCCAGGATGATACTATAAAGACAAGACGTTCAGTCGGGGGAGGGGGTAAACGTCCGAAATTGACCAAAGTTTGGAAAGAATATTTTCTGTGTTGCCATAGTGCTAGCGCTGTCCAATAACTATAATAACGTAGATAGAAAATCGGCAAAAAGACAGGCCCGCTTAATGATATGGAATCATTGTTGTCTACGTAAAAACTCAGTAAAAATACTATAGCGCCACCGAACATGTTAAAATTATTATTATAGAATGATGAGCTTTCAGTTTTGTTTTTGAAAAGCAAAATTTAATAGCTCGTGAACTTAAGTAGCACTTGGAAAAAAAGCCGACAAGTGTAGAGACCACTCATGTAAAACATCTGCACGTTTTTCTTAAACAATACCTGCTTGAAAGCAGAACAATACTTATAGAAAGAAGTGTTTATTTTAACTTATACACTTGCCCGGTATTTCAAAGATGAAATCGTAAGAAAAAAGTTACATAAAAAAAAAAAATATGTATATTAAATAAACATTTAGAAACAGTAATACTGTTATAGAAAACGAGTAATAAGATTTTTTGGGGTTAAGAATTGATTTTAGTCGAATAAGTAAATTTAGGACAAAAAAGAAATTTAATTCAAAATAGGTTCAGCTGGATGAAAGCATCCGGTAGTAAAGGGTATCTTCAATGCCTTCATGCTGTAAATATTTATAGTATTCCTTAACATAATAATATGAAATAAACACGTTTCCGTAATGTATTACACAACGTATTTATTAATCAACGTTTCAAAACCCTATTCATTAGTGAGAAACACCCCAATACCTTGGGGTAATCATGTACTATGGAATTAAAAGCGTGTTTCCTGACATATTTCCCCACTATATATATATATATATATATATATATATATATATATATATATATATATACATTTAAGCTTACAGCTTTAATTTTTTTTATGAAGGATGAGTAAACGAGCGAACAGTTCACCTGGTGGCAAGTGATCACTGACCCCCTTGGACAGTCGCAAAACTAGTGGGGTCGCGTCTCCATTGCCGACCTTTAAGGTAATAATAAGCTCTCTTCTTGAAGGTCCCCATGTTGTATTGGTACGAAAAATTTTATATATAATTTTTTTCAAATAATTCTATTATATTTAATATAAACTGTTTACATGTTATCATTATCAGGCTTTGTTTATCCACTGCTGGATATAGGCCTTCCCCAATGTCTTCCACCACATATATATTAACCTACTTATTATATTAACCTAATATACGATTTAGGTTCTAAAATTCAGACAACTATTAAAGGTTATTCCATTATACATATATAACAAACTAAGATTTATTCTCAGTACTCTTATTCTGCAAAAGCAACATTAAAGATTTTTTGTCTTATTAAAAAAAAAATATAAAGAAACGATATTATAAGATAATCATCATCATTACGTGCCCTCTTCAAACTGAATTTTGGCGATCAAATTGAGAAAACCAATTCGATCCTCGGCAATTTTTTAACAGATGGTATATACCCGGTACACTCCAATTATTAACACTTTATTTATAGCGTATAGATAATATAAACACTAGAACAACACAGTAATGTGTACAGTAGTAAATTCATAAAAAAAATCCTAACAAAAAACGAGCCTGTTGTTAGTAAAGTGTAAAATATAAAACAAAGTAAACGCGAATGCGAACATTCGCCACTTGTCAATGTCAAGTACAAAGTATTCTATTTTATATAACGACTACATTTTTTTTTATCTTCTTTCTCTCTATTCAAATTCTCTCATCCACGGCAAGCTGTGTTATCTAGCAGTAATAATATGCACAATAACGAAACAATGACAATGTATAACCATTGTGCTTTTTATAACACTGAAATAAAACCAATTCGGACTGAAATTATATTCTAAATAGAAAAGGTCATAGAACAATTACACATATATTGCGCTGCATATAAAGAGCTAAGTTTACATGGTGGAGATAGATCTTCCGCTCCAGACAACAACTCTAGCACTGACGGACATCCTCGGAGATGAGGGAATGACCCTAGATAGGTAATATACATATTTATAGCTGCAGTTGGTACTATTACTAGAATAATGATACTTCTATTTCATTATAAACATCCTAACTAATAATTGATATCATCAAGACCTGACTTATAGTATTCCAGAGAAAGTCTATCTCGATTCGTCGTTTCTATCAGTACGCTTATTATATTACGTAGTCACATTTATTATAAATTGATACTATACTTAATATATATATTACTTGTTAGACTGTCATCGTATGTCGTACATAACTATAGTTTTAACGTAAGCAATTCGCTCTTGACTAAGAAGTTTCTTTGATCATTGGTCTTTTTAAGAAGTAGGGAAGTGTTTATAAAGCAGTGAGATTTCCATTTGTTGTTAATAAATTTCTAAATGTGACTTAACTGGTAGTGGGCAGGGCACATTGCTCGAAAGACCGATGGCCGATGGGGCAGTAAGGCCCTCGAGTGCCACCCGTGTACCGGTAGACATAGTGTTAGGAGGCCGCCCAGAAGGTGGACTGACGATCAGGTGAGAATCGCGGGAACCCACTGGATGAGAGCAACGTTGGATCGAACGATGTGAAGATCTTTGCGGGAGGCCTATGTCCAACAGTGGACGTCTATCGGCCGATGATAATGATGATGAAATCTCTAAATACATAATAATTGTAATTTGTAACTGTATTAAGATTTAAGTAAATCGATTCACGCGAGCCACACGGGACCGATCGATGTAGAGATCTTTGGAAACGACCTATGTCCAGCTTAGGACGTCTATCGGCTTCTGGGAAAGAAATAATTTTTGTTTAAAAACGCCTAAATATAAAGATGTTTTATAATTCAATAAACTCTCAATTTCACTGGCTTGTTAAGTGACAACGAAGCCGAAATTGGTAAAAGGTATTCGGTAACTCTACTACCATTTACGTCTATATCATATCTGTATCTTATTATTTTTTATTATTAGCTTTTATTTTATTATGTTCTTGTCTTCACAACCTCTTGTGGCAATTTATCTCCCGTTAAATTTATCTCATTATATCGTATTTACATATATACTTATAGTTAAAATACTATTAGTAATAGCGACACTTTATTGAACTCATATTATAATTTCTTTCAAAAAGTTAGAAAAATAATAATGATCGAATTCGGTAATGAAATTAAATTTTAATAAGCTGTATCACAACCTATTGAGCTGGAGTTGTTTCTACGATGTAGAGATTCATTGAAAGAAGCCACATAAATGAGGCAACACAGAGATTACGTCGAAACTTGTTGTATAGACGCCACTTACAAGTGAAAGTAAGTGTTTATAGAGGTACTACGTAATTATAGTACTAAGTCATTATCGATCAATACACCAGGTATAGAATAAAGCAAATTATGCTGTAAACATCCTCTGCTCACGATCAAAGAGGTTTAGCTCTTTGTTCCTCATAAGAATAGGAAGAGTGGGACAACTTGCCATATATTACTTGCCACTTGCATACATATATATCACGCCTCGTTCACAGTGAGGTAGGCAGAGACCACCTCTCTCCACTTGCTGCGATCATGGCATACTTCTCTCGCTTCCTCCACTTTCATGAGCGTCTTCATGTATGCTTGTCAGTTGCGAGTACTCTTGACCTGGCCTTTCTTTAGGACATCTTCGATTGGATCGAAATATGTCCGCTTAGGTCGACCTGCACCGATTTTTCCAATCATTCTTACCTTGTATACCTCTTTCTTTAATCTTCTTTCATCCATTCTTTCGACATGGCCCAACCATCTAAGCATGCCTTTCTCTATCTTTGTCACTACACATTCAACCACGACGCATCGCTCCCTTATCACACTGTTCCTCACTTTGTCCACAACTTGCCGGCGTCAATTATGCCGTCCAAATACGATGAAGGTTACTAACTTAATTCGTTCCATCACCGAAGACCATATTACTATTGTTGTACTAGTGATATCGTGATCAAATACCTGAGTAAATAAAAAAATCAATTAAACTTATTTACGTGGACCGCCGAAACACAGCAATGTGGAAATGACAATAGATTTACAATATGTGGATGGTAGACAGCATGCATCTCACATCGAACCAGACATCACCGTGTGACAAGACATACTGTTAGATTTCGTGCCTCAAGGGTGCCAGTGGTGCCAGTCGTTAGTAAAATAAATTAATCATAATCTGTTTACCAGTCAGTTACGATGCCTAGAAAGACCACCAAACTTATGATAAGTATATTTCCGCTCAATGAAAAAAAGAATTATTTTCATCACAAAATAATTGTTTCCAGAAGTTTCCTTTGAAATTGTACTAACCTTAGCGACCTTCTCATCAAGCAACCAATGCAGTACGGTGTTGGAAGTGTTGGCCAGCGCTGAGAGGGCGGCGCGCTCCCACGTGACGTGTTCCCAGTGGTCGGTCATGATGGCCGCGCAGAGCATCGCCGTCGAACAGCTGTTGGGAAACAAAAGGTTTAACCTCGACTACTAATTACTGACGAGTGCTTCACATGGACGATTTAAATATTTTCGCATAATAAAGTTCAAAGCAAGACGAGCGTTCATTTACACCAATAGGCCACACCTTTGGTTTTCGTTAGATGCACATGACTCTAATGGTTGCGCACTGCCTTGTGGTCCTTTGTTTAAAGTGACCCGTAAATTATCCACCTTTATTTGTCCTTTAAAAATAAATTCCGAACCATAACTTTTTATATTTAAGTGGAGGAAAATATAATTTTATTAAAAAAAAAAAACTATTAACACTAGCAAGGAAAGGATCACATGTCCTTACTTCTACCTTATTTTAAGAAGTAGTCTTTTTACTAGGCTTTCTAAAGTTTCCACATAAAAAAGCTCTTATGTCCTTTGGGCACGTTGGGCGTTCACCAGAGGACTGTCTTTTTCCTTCATTTACTGGTGGTAAGTCTGACCTACGATTTATTTGGACACAGCATGTGCCATGTGGTACAATTCGCGTATAACTCGCACTGAATGGAAACTGCTCGACTATGTGATTTTCAGTATTGAGGAGGCGATGATGGAGAAGATACTTATTTAAGTGATACAAATACTATATGTACACTTTTACAGTTAATGTTGAAAACTGCTTCTTAGGCGAACTGGATAAATATTGTTACAAAAATGATAGCGATCGAATGGGGTACTAGAATATTCGAGAGCAACGTGTTCCGAGTCAGATGTCAGGCGGCGAGTATAGAATAAACAATAAGTCATCAGTAATAATAATTAGTATTAGAAATTTCTAAATTAGTAAGCTGACGATATGTCCGTTCGGCGATATACGACTTGGCTAATGATTTTGGTATTGTGAAGAGCTTATTTTTTTAGACTTTTGTTATAAGGAAATAATAAATGTTTTCATTTTGGAATGTCATTTCATTCTACCAAATCATAACCAACACCTAACAGTATGGTAAAATTAATGTTTTGTGTATTACTCTACATAGGTACAAAATTATTTCTTTCCCCCTTTTATACAAAATTTGGTCTGATTTACGATGTATTTACTTTACTTAGGTCGTAAAACAAAGAACCGGGTAACCTTTTTCAGGGAAATTGCTTCTTCGTCGTTTGATACCGAGTAAGGGTAAATCAGAACCTTTTATTTAAATCTATGTGGGGCCTTCACTTTGTTGCGCTTTTACTTATTTAGCATATATTTTGCTGGTGCTATCTTTTGAAATTAATAAATGTATGAATAATTTTTATGAAAATCATATTTGCTTGTAGGATACGTGAGCTTTCTAAATGTGTTTTCACCCTGTCTTGTGGTGTACAAAAACGACAAAATTAAATTTTTGGGAGGGGAAACAATGTCAATGATAACGTTTTCATTTTACATCCGAACATAGTTTAACAAAAGTGCTATTAGATAGAAAATAGGTTATTCGAGAATTGTATTGGCGCCGTTGAGTCTAGGCGTCTGACGCAGAGCTGTGTGAAATCCATTAGAATTTTTTTTTATATTACAAATCAAGTAAAACTTATTATAATAAAATTAGACCACATTTAAAATTTACATTGATTTTCTTTTACCGACCACACCTTTTCAACTGGTGGTAAGCTATACTATACTACTTTTCGTAACAAAATCATGTTTGTTAAAGTGTTTACACGGTAATACATCACACTTGATGAGTTGAGAAACAATGTTCCTTATCGTAACGTAATTTTACAAGTTAAATAATTACTAACTTATTCTACACCAAGGTTTCCCTTTTAAAGTTCACAAAGAATTTTAAAGCTTTGTTGTAAGCCGTTTTTAACGAACAACTTAATTAAAAAGATTTACGTTTTGTTTAATGAAAACATATTACTGTTATAATTAACTGCCGTGGTATTAATTTTAAAATAATTAAAAAAGAATACCGATTGTGATTTTTTACTCTACCGTTACATGATAAATTTTTACTCATTTACTGTTGTATCGATAAAATTGATATTTAAACGTTTTATATTATTGTTAATTCAAAAATATCAAAAGAAATCTCTCTTGATCTTTTTTATATTCCTAGAATTGTTGAAGTTGAAGAACATTCGAGAGAGATTTCTTATGATGATTCTATTACAAGAAATCTCTAACCAATGGTCCCTCCAATGTCTAATCCAAAATCTAATATAAATAAGAAACGGTATAAAATTATTATAAAACTTCCTTAAAAAAATATGAATATCGACTGATGCCTTTAACAGAAGTTAATGTAATAACTTTTTCCAAGTAGTTTTATGAAAAAAATTGATAACGGCTATTAGTGAAAAATGTTGCCATGTTTAAATATAACAAAGAAAGTATAGTATTAAAAGCAATCGTACCTTAAAAAAATTGTCGAACTTATATAAACAAAAGTTAAGTTACTGTTTGTATTGCTTTTCCTCTGCTAACAAGATCGTAACAACGTAAAGTTTTATGTATGCTTGAGAAATTCTATAAAATAAGACGAAATGTAACTAATTGGCTTAATTGTTTTTTTTTTATAAAAATAATATTATTTGGTACAAATACTTATTAAGTTTCAAGTAAAATTTTTATATACAATACAATAACTATATATATAAATATATTTTACATTTGTCAGAAATAATATTACGCTTTCCTAAGCAAACCTTAGTACGGTTAAGTAAAGACGAACCCTACTTAATATTTAACAGCAAAGTACAAGGGATTTTAAAGTAAATATGGACTTAAAAATTTTAAAACAAATATTAAAATTTACTTTGTAATAACTGGGTACGTTTATTTAAATTGTACGTAGTACAAATCATGTATATTACGAGAGCTTATACCTAATTTACATTTAGGGGTGTGACGAGGCCCGCACAATAAGTCACGGAACTGAAGCCAACCCCACCTGCTTGTGGTTCCACCAACAGCTCCCACCAACCCACATTGGGCCAGCGTGGTGGGAAATAGTACAATTCCCTCATATAAACCCTTACAAACGACCCGTGCAACCATGGATGCCATGCCGACTGTCTGGTGAATGCGGGCAGCGCAGGACTAATTGATGTAGAGATCTCTGAGGAAACGTATGTCCAGCAGCGGATGTCTATTAGCTGATGATCGATGATTGATACATTTACCTATTTTATAATAATGTTAAGGCGAATATAACCAATATTTTTAATGAAAAACTGTTAAGTATTATACCAATATTTCTTATAAAAAGCCATTATAGTTGATAGAGATATGTTTCGGGTATATCAATTGCGTTGAACTTATGTACGTGTAAGTAAATACACTAATGCTTTCCTTCACATGTTGAGGCTATACAAAGGCGAAACGGTTAATGCTCTCGGAATCTGACCCTGAACTTTTGACTGAAGGCATAAGACATGTAAAATTGTATATACACACCGGAGACGTTTTCAAGTTGATCGGTGATTTATAATACCCGTTAAGCAATTAGAATTTTCGTATATTTATACTCACGCCTTTACTATGGCTTAGCGATTGTTATCCTATAAAAGTAATTAATTTTTAATGCCACTAATAGTCAACTAATTTCAGTAAGGACAATACAGCTCTTGATTTTATTAAGACATCGCTTTTTCATTATTTACTTGTGTTTAAATTGGAAATGGCTATAGCTGTAGAGAGAGGTACCTTTTAACGTCTTGTACCTACTGGTATATTTTGGTACACAAGAGTAAACAAATATATCTTTATTTCTAAAGTACGTATTGACGTCTAAATTGATTTCTGATAAATTGCAGAGCACTGTGTTTACTAGCACTTCCGGTAACTGTTTTCATAATACAGAGACATAATTTTAAAAGACGAGAAAGAAAAAAAATGATATTTACCTGTTTTAGTAATCATCTAAATTTATGACTACGCATAACTTTGTACATAGCTGTAATAAATAACTAATGACAATATGAAGAAAAGAAATTTAAGTAGAGTATACGAGTCACAGAGGTTGAACTAGTAACTAGTCTGGCCATAAATACTGTTACATAAAAACTTTTCTTTCAATTTTTAAATTATTTAGAATTTGGGACACGTATATTATTTTAAAAACTTCTTTCGATTTTGCGCCATTTCACATATTTTTTCGTGTTCATTATGAAATTACAATAGATGTTAAAGAAAATAGGATTACAGTGATCGCCTTGCGCAAAGTGGGTACGGACCCATCGGTCATATTGCAAACACTTCAAAAGCTTGGTATCAACCGTATGTTCGTATATCGTACTATCAACAGATACAACAACACTTCCTTTGCCGAAGACATGAAAAGATTGGGGCGGCCGCGTGCTGTTAGAACTACAAAAGCTGTTAAACCTGTTAAAGCTAGAATTCGTCGAAATCCTATTAGGAAGCAAAAAATCTTTTCGCGAGAAATGAAGATTCCCGCTAGCATTCTATCGCGTATTATAAAACAAGACCTGAAACTCGGTGCTCGGTGCTTATCGTCTATATACAGGACATGCCCTAAATCAATCTTTACAATTAAAGAGAGTGGATCGATCAAAATGAACGAACCTTGTACCGCGACACGCAGGTGAAAGGCACAGAAATATCCTCTTTATCGATGAAAAAATTTTCACGATTGAAGAACACTACAATAAGCAAAATGATAAAGTGTTCGCTCACAGTTCTAAAGAAGCTGCTAAATTGGTCGGAAAGGTCCAACGTGGTCATCATCCTCCGTTATTGTGGTTTGGTGGGGCGTGTCTTGTTAAGGAATCACAAAACTACATTTTTGTGAAAGAGGAGTAAAAGCCTTAGTCAAAGCGTACCAAGATACAGTCTTGGATCATGTTGTGAAACCTCTCAGCAATACACTTTTTAAAAATATACCGTGGATTTTTCAGCAGAACTCTGCACCTGGTTACAAGGCACGAACTATCCAAGCCTGGCTTGAAACCAGCTTTCCGGACTTTATAAGAGCTGAAGACTGGCCCTCATCTAGCCCAGACCTCAACCCTTTAGACTTCAAATTATGGTCAGTTTTAGAAGATATGGTCTGCTCTAAACAACACGGCGACATTGAGTATTAAAAAATCTTTGGAGCAAGCAGTGGCGTTGGTGGAAATTTCCCTTGGAAACAGTGCGTAAATCCATAGATTCGTGGCCAAACAAAATAAAGGCTTGTATAAAAGCCAAAGGTAGCCAATCGTAATTTCGAATAGAATATTTTTTTTATTTTTTGCTGAGGCTAATAAAGTAGGTATAAAATTTAATAATATTATATTACTTCATAAAAAAAAAATCATTTTCATTCGTAACAGAACTTGTGCCCCGACGAAATATAATAATATTCTTTGATGAAATATTGTGATCGTGTAAGATTTATCGTATAAGGTTCTAAATTATTTTTGTATATTTTGGACATATTTAAGAATGCTTTGATAATTTACAGTGGAATAATATAATTTAATAACGATTTTTGTATAATGTAACAAACAGCCTGAAGCAGGTTAACAAAGAATTTAATCCGAAATTGCCTTAAAGTTCTGACGCATTTGTTTCCTGGGTTACGGCAATGCAGCATTTTGTCAAATTATTTACCCAATTTAACTCTGCGGTAGTTTTCAGGAATATAACTCTGTGACTAAAATATTCATTTAATATAAACATATATATATATATGTATATATATTCGATAAATATAACTAAGCGGAAAGTGAGGTAAACTAGCACGGAGAAAAATATATTTAGTGTAATTAGTAAAACCATAATTAAAAAAATTATGAAATCTTAACTTTAATACTTAATTTCGTGAACTATGTACTTTATATTTGCATCACTCATTCATTTATCTTTTATATGTCATTAAGTGTAATTTATAACTTACAAGTTTAAAGTCACAATCATACTCATATAACACACTATGTATATTATTGACGATAACATCACATGGTGTTTAACTTGGTAATTCATTCTATGAACTACAAACTTATTTTTATCATTTGTTTAACAATGAGATTAGTCGATAGGAGTCATTGTCAGAAAACAACATATAGTATGTATAATAATAATATAGTAAGTATAATTTCATCTTACAAACCTAGTAAGAATAAAGAATTAGGCGGTTATACTAATTCTGTCAATCTTTTCACTGCCTCCGTATCGCTGCAGTTGGTTCGTCGATTTGGATGGATATATATTTTCTCCAATCTCAATGAGACATAAGACGTGAAATTTGGACAGTGATAAGAATTTTAGGATCCGTCTGACTATATACTATATTCATATAATATCTGCTCTAATCCGGGTATCATACGTATGAGATACGCATTGGCTTTATTGTCGCTTTGGCATCATGTGGCAATACCAATATTAATCCAGTTGAATACAGTCAAATATAGTTTGTTGATTAAATACTATGAGTACATGTTTGGATGAAAAAACATCACACTTACCTCGTGAGTAGTAATGTCGCAAGTAAATAGAATACGGAGGGGTGTACGCCACATTCGCATTCGGATTGTGGCGTAGCTGTTTGGGCCTCCATGCCTGCGCCCAACTTGTGATAGGCGATGTACGCTCTCGCCGGACTGCCGTGGGGAGCAATTTTTGGGGCCTTAAACTGCTTACGCTAGTACTGAATCTACTCATCTGGTCGCCGAGGAGGCCCCCACTCCTCACCTTAAAAAGTAAAACAGCGTTAATTTTTTAAAAATTTAGATAACTGTGGTACATGATGTGTTGTGTTTGTTAAACGGACATATAGTTAATTTGCTATTAAATTAAATAACGTTAGAAATGAAAGTATGATATAATCAATTACTACTTTAAATGTTGCTTAACAATTTTTTATTAACATTCTAAATTGCAATTGATTTTGATCCTATGAAATAAAATTTGTGTTTTTATACATTGAGGACAACAGCTCCTTAGGTATTTTTATCTCTATTTGAAAGACAGTATCTTTTATGTTTTAAATTACAGAAAATTTAGAACTTTCTCCAAAAAAACCTTTTAAATTCTTTTAAATTTAAATTTTCATACAACTGCTGAACCTAAGTAACATTATGCGAAAACACAATGTCAATAAAGCATATTCACGTACTTCTTTCCAAATGGTAAAACCGTATTAAACTTCTAAAATTTTATTTGCACTTATAATTTCTTAAAATTACGTATTTTTATGAAAATAATACAATGTATGAATTTGACAATTAAGAGGGTTACATTTTACTGATGTAAAATTACTATAAACAGTAAAAGCAAACCTTATAAAATTAAAGAACAAAATATGTGGAAAAATAAGAAAAGATATGTTGTGATTTGGGGAACATATGTCATTTTGTCCTTAAAAAATTGCTGAATAAGAAAACTAAACGTGGTGTGTTATTATTTAAAAACAAATACAAGGTGGCGCAAAAATAACCTTCCGATGTATAATCCGAATAACCTTTCTGATAGGAGGATTACTTTTGCGCCACCCTGTAGAACTCGGAAACCTATTTATTAAACAGCAGGATATGCCCCGAAACATTTGGCTACGTTCCAGAAACTACTTATATAACATTATACAAAAAACTTTAAAACATTGTTTAATGTTATCAAAATTTGTAATGATACTATGAACAAAGTAATTATCATGTTATTTACCTTTATTTATGAGTAACTGATTCTTCAACCATTATAGAGAAAAAAATGTATTTGACATGTTTATGAATATAACCATAAATAAAAGCCCGCATTTATTTTATATTACCCTGCGTACAAATTAGTAAATCAATTGAAATTACGTGGACAGTAAAAAGCTTACTTATTGTGCTTAGTCGCTCGGCAACACCTCAAATATAAATTAATTGTTCACATTTTTAGATTCCAAAACTTTTTCGTTTTGTTATTTCTATCATGAAAGAATATCCGTCTTGTGTTATTTACAATCACGAAATATTCGATGCAACTTCATTAAAACACAAACCATCCACTGAACAGTTCAACACAGACTGGGAGAACCGAGAAAATAAAGCATTACCTGGTGATGTTTAGTACCGAAAATAATGAAAATGGTATCGACATTACAGAGTTAAATACTTAATATTTTTCAAAACACGGATTTGTTAAATTTTGTTTCTAATAGAATAAAAACATTTCAATTTCTTAATTTAAAATGAGACTAACATAATTTAAAAATAATAGAGGACTCTTCAATACACAGTGAACCCTTTCTGCTTAAAAAGGAATGTATGGAGTGGTTAAAAAACAGTGATAAATATGACTGACATCCACTTACCATAGACGCTGTAAATCAAAAACTAAAAGTAAAAAGCAATGAAAGTTTAAATAAATGCTATAATATTCGTAAATTTTAGTTTTATTCAATACAGATTAAAGATGCTTTACGAGAATACGACATATGATACCTGATTTAAACTACTATTAATTATTCACAAAAATGTTTAACTATATAAACCTGAAATATAATTAACGGAAATTTATTTAACTTAAAAATTACAAATCCGACATCTTGCTATATATAAATAATATCGATAACATAAACTTTATAAGGAACATCACTAAAAAAATATTGGGCGAGCAATCGCTATCGCTGGAGCAGGGGAAAAGTCGATACGTAATATCGCGTGTTAATATACGATGCAAGCTGCATTGTTAACTTATTTGCCTAATTAATTTCAAACATTCAAATATTCTTTATAAACTTAGATAAATTAAAAATAAAAATCTTATTATTATATTTTTAAATTCTTTACACCTTGTAATAAAATTTGATTCAACTCAGTAAGTATTAAACATGACTTTTCCCAGAGTTTCTAATTTGTTCAGTTATTCCATTATTATATAATTTTAAAAGATTAGCCGAATATCTATACTAAAAAGGATGGACGAAATGAGGTTATGATATATGTCCAATATAGTAGTCGAGACAAAGCTGCCAGCCAATAAGATTAATAATTTGGTGAGAGCCATAGGAAATCGCAGGATAAAAATAACAGCAGGCTAGTCAAGAGAGGCATTTGTATATAAGAAGGAAAATAGCTAACACTATAAGTTTATACCTTATTAAGTATTTGAAATAAAAATTATTAAATTTTAACGTCGATCACTTCTTTATAGGTGGGATAAACAACCAACAATTAACTAAACATTTTAGAAAGGTTATATTTGTTTTATCTAATTTAAAATTATTTTGGACAGATAAAGGGGTTCTTACCGAATTAATAATTTCGAAATGACAATCGGACTTGGTATACACTTTAAAAGAATTATAATATATGTGATTAACTTAAATAGAAGCAACACTCAACAAGAAGTAGAAATTTTAACGTTTGGTAATAGTTAAAGTCGAAAGAAAACAACCCTTAATTTTTTGTAAAGAATTCTATAGAATTTGTTCTTTCTATACGCATTTTTTCAACCTCTAACACCTACTTAAATCTATAGATATACACTTGTTACCGTGTAGTTGAAATTATAGTGCATATAAAAGATAAGTCCGGTTACTTGTAATGTTACTTTCTACAAGTGAACCTGGGGTCTCTCATAACGCACAGAGAATATTAATATCCCTCCTAACCAAGACAAGGACAAAAAAATCAATCCCTTCAGAAGGTATAGGACCAATTGAAGTTAATTTAGCCGTGAAGAGTAAAAAAGAATTTATAACTTGAACTACAATCGATGCAAGGCGATTGTTCAACGCAGGTCTGGAAAAATATTACTTTGGCGTAAATAAAGATTACTATATTTGAACCTTTTTGCGCTATTTATAGAATTTAACTCAAGTTTTCCAAGAGTAACACCGAATTAGTCTTTCGACGGACAAATAAAATTTCTGTTATTATTTACTTTGATATAAATAGTACGTGGTTGTTTAAAATGAAAAGTTTCAAAAGTAATAAGAGGTTTTATAGTACAAAGACTTGTAACACAATTTGAGTTACAGTATAATCCTATCTGGTGGAAATAATGAAAGCTGTGCCAAATTATGCTGGTAAAGCATTTTTTCGCCTATGGCATACATTAGTAGTCTACTGAAAAAAAGGCACAATTTTAGTAATTTAAATAAAATAATCCAAATAATGGTTACAAAAAAGTAGAATTGTTTTAAGTTTTAATTATTATAAATTCTCTGTTGATTCTTTGTTGATAATTCACATATACAAAACTTATAAGTATAATGTGTATATAAAATTTCATTACTTTAATTAATACTATAAGTTACACAAATATTTTTTTTAGTTAAGGAGAAATCGTTTCCGTTTCGCATTACAAGTAATTATTTTTAATTATTAGAGCAAAATTTAGGTTATCTGAGTTGCCTCATTGAAAAAAATCTTGGGGAATTCTTAACAAAATTTATTTCAGGAAAATGCAATTATAATATAGAAACACCATATGACAATTAGGAGTTGTGAAAGCACCGCATTTTGTAACAAAAAAATCGTGGTAATCTAAGTTAAAGTATTATTTTTTGATACAAGATTTGCCTACGGCCGATTAGTTTTGTTCTAAGTTCGTTTTGTATGAATTAATAAACGTAAGTAATAATTACACTATCCTTAAAAGTTGTACGCTTGTTTGGCGGTAACAGTTAAGAGATTTTGTATTTGCTAAAAAGTTGGATTATCTTATAATACAGTGTTTAGGAATATTAACTATATACTATTCAGTAAGTTCTATGCCATTGAAAGTTCATTTCGCGATCCACGTGGCCTTTTCGTTTGGCTACTGTTTTCTTTCTCATGTTGTCACGTTGACCGTTAGGCCTTTGCGCGGCAGGTAGCTTTATTTTAAAATTTCATTTCTTTAATTTTGACAATATTTATTAAAACGTTTTATATTTTACGTTTACACAAAATTTGCATTACATTTACAAGGTTTGACCATTATTAAAAGTTGTACAGTTATTAGACGTAAATATTTTGTGTACCCTATTTGTACCATACTTAAGAACTTTTAAAAGCACATAATATTATTTTTATACTTGAATTTTAGGATGGCTGAAGTACCAGAAGTGAGCACCTCATCTCCAACTGAATTGCTTGGATCAGGTCGAAGGCATCTAGCAGTGAGGGACTACCATGCAGCTGCGGAAGCTTTGGCAAAGGCCTGTGAACTTCTTGCTGTAGAACATGGTGACACTGCTGATGAATGTGCAGAGGCATACTTGTGGTGAGAATTTAATATTATGTAGTATTACAGATTTTTTAAATGTTTTGGTAATAATACAACAATTAAAATACTGATTGATTTAGTACAGCTCAAAAATTTGCCATGTATTCAACACTTTTACTGGTGCTAGGTCTTTGTTGCCGGACTGTCTAGATGGGTACCATTACAACATGTATTTTTGCCGCCAAACAGTAATGTGCAAACATTATTGTGTTACGGTTTGTGGGGTGTAGCTGATGTAATTAATTAGGTAGGTAATGAGACTCAACATCTTGTCTCAGGCCACAAGTGCAATTTGATGTCAGTGTATACCATCCTAACTAGTGCCATGTTGTTATGGGTAGGTGTATCACTTACAATCAGGTAAATGTCCCACTGGCCTTGTGGCTTAAATGTGTAAACAAAACTATATTGCCAGATTATTGTATTCGAAGAGCAGAAGAGGAAATGGACTTAATATTTGTAAAACTATGTCGATATAAAATTATTTTTTTTTTCTACACAATTTGAATTATTTCATTTATTGAGATATTCACCAATAAAATAGTACCTGTGAATTTAACTCACACAAGCAATCAAGCATATGATTCATTTCACATGATGGATGATGATGAATATTTTACTTGTGATATTAAGTGGCTATTGGTATTTTTCTTATAAATATTGTGATCATTATTTTTTCAAATTAAAGGTATGGCAAAGCTCTTCTTGGATTATCAAGAGAAGAAAGTGGACTCCTTGGTGAAGGCATGCCTGGAACTGGCAATGCTGATGATGAAGAAGATGATAATGAAGGTATTATTTCTTTTTGGGACAAGTTTGATATATTAATTAAAATATTCATAGGCATTTTATTCTAAACAATAATGAACAAGAAAATTTTTTTCCTTTATTATCTTATTAGTCTAATTGAAAATCCTTGATTATTAACAGGGTATTTAATATATAATTTTAAATGTTAATATAATGTTAACAGATCAAGAAGAAAATGGAGATGATGAACAAAATGGAGAAATGGATACAGAAGCAGAAGCTAAATCAGGAAATAATGAAGTTAAGAAAATAGAAGCAGAATCAACTACTAAGGAGGATGAACCAGGTCCAAGTGTGTCTACAAGTGGGGAAAATGATGATCAACCAGTTAGTTTTTTCCTTCCGTCCCTGAGACTGTTCTTTATTAATATGTCTTCATTTAGATTACATTTAACTGCCTGCCTTATTTATAGCAATATTTTACAGGGTTTGGATAGTACTAAGTTTTTATGAACCCTTTGGACTATCATCCCCATATATTATATCTGCCAATAAAATAAAGTTTTATATGTATTGACGATTGATTTTCAAAATATGAAAGTCAGAGTATTAAGCACAAGCATGCTTCATTATTTTACAAATGATGGAACTTTTTTGTGTCATTGTTATTTAATACCACACTAAATTGAGATCAAGTGTTAGGTCATTCTCATTAAAAAAAGTGGGTATTGCATTATATTATTTTTTTTACTAATCCTCTTTTCTTTCATTAGTGTAAATGGCGTTAAAATAAAAACTTAATTTCATAGTATCAGTTATAAGTTAATTGGGACCATGTGAACTAAATTTCCTTTTGTAATAACTAGTGTTTAGCGTATGTCACATGACTGAAAAAGTAGCTAAAATGAAATCAAACATATTCTCAATGATTTTAATAAGTTGAGTAAAGAAAACTTCTTATCAGGGTACTTCAAATGGAGAAGCATTGGACGAGTCTATGGCGAATTTGGAAAGTGATGATGATGTCGATAATTTGCAATTAGCTTGGGAAATGCTTGGTTAGTATAATCTAGTTTGTTATTGTAAATAATTTACTTCAATCAATTATAATTAGCATGACTTTTCTGTGCAATAACAATAAGTTATTCAAATACAATATTTATAACAGCATTAACTACATCATAATAATTTAATTGCCTTTATGACGCAGTTGATAAGAACTCCTGACCTCAATGTGTTTTGTTTTTTTTTGGGGCCATGTGTTGTAAAGTTCTGTTAGTGGTAAAGTTTTTCGAATTCTGACTAGCGACTTTCTGCATATTGTGTAATAGTGTTACTGCTTTCTGACTGCCAACATATGAGCACTAGTATTGACTACACTTCATCATCTGCTTCATTGTCACTTATTACTATGTGAAGTTAAGGCCAAGTGTGAGCACATTGTAGATAAATAAAAAGTTAAGCGGGTATCCAATTAGTTAATTTGAATATAATTAATACACAAGATAGTTGTTAAGTTTTAATATTAAATAAATTTTTTGTTGCAATAATTTTAAATTAAAAAGAAACAATAAGAAAATGCATTAGGATTTCATTTTGTAATGACTTTATGTATGTACAATTTTTTTTTTTTTTTAAAAAACTAAATATTCTATTTTGTAGAAAGAAGTATCATCTTACTTACTGTGACGTTGTAGGGTTATTTATGATTTACCAGTGGATGTAAGTCTTGCTTGTTTCTCATCGATGAATGAAAATAAATAGTTATAGTCGCTTAAAATTTTGTTACAATTTGTTGTCATTCGTTGAGAAGTGTTTCTTTTATTTCTATAATTTACAGACCTAGCGCGCAGTATCTTGCACCGTCGCAAGGAGTCAGGTGGTGGTGAAGGTGCACGCGCACTTCTGGCCGATGTGCATCTTGCACTTGGCGAGGTCGCTTTAGAAAGCGAGACGTACGATAAGGCCGTTAGTGATATGAGTAAGTACAAACGTATTTCTTAACACATTTGCTACTCATGCAAGAGTTCAACACTTTAATAGTAGATGACTAGCTAAAGACAATAACTGAGGTATACAAAAGGATAGTCCTAATAATTGATATTTGTACCAAACAAACCTTTTTGTATTCACGTCACATACTACAATTAGATTAATGGTTTTATAATGAGATAATACTACACTACAAAACTTCTTAGCCAGAAAATAAAAAAGTATTTATTTTTTATCTTCATGTATGTACACATCATTTTTAATTTTAAGAGGCACATTTTTTGTAATAAATGTTATCTTAAAATTTTAAAAAATATTTTTACATCAATTCAAATTTAAAATTTCTTCTGTTCACTAGTCAGCTGCTTGGAGATCCAAAAAGAACTATATAATAGCAATGACAGACGCATTGCAGAAACCCATTACCAAATTGGTAAGTTTTAAGCTATAAAAAGCTAGTACATATTTAAAATCATAACAAAAAAATTATTTGTATTTAAAAACAAATAAATTTGTTGTTGTTTTAATCAACTTACTAGGTTATGTTAAGTTTTCTGATTTATTAATATAATTTCTTCTCTGCAGGACTTGCAAACTCCCTTGCATCAAACTTCGAAGATGCCATCACACATTTCAAGAATGCTGCAAACATTGTAGAAACAAGGATTAAAACTTTAGAGAATCCAAGCTCAGCTACAGAAGATGCAACAGTGAAAAAATATTCTTCATCAGATCCATTCTATTCAATTGAAGGAGAGATTAAAGAATTAAAAGAATTACTACCAGAGATACAGGAAAAAATACAGGACATGATGGATTATAAAGCGGAGGTAAGACCATGTGATTGCCTCGAGAAGACTCGTACTATGTTACGAGATTTAATGTTGAAAGAGAAGAACCGTTATGTGGTTGATGTTAAAATGTGAATTGAACATCCATTTTTTATTTTTTTTTTCATTAAGTGCCTTAGTAGTTAGGAGGTATAAACTTAATTCTCACAACTTCTGATAACATAAGTTCCTAATATGGCCTAAAATTAATAATTTTGCGAATTTAAAATCAGTATTATTTAAAATTCTAGTGTTATTGAAAATATTAGTGATAAATACTAAAAGTAAGAGATAACTTTTTAACTATGGTTTAACTAGTTCTCTATATGTATTATATTACTGTTTATAGTGCAGTAGTCAAACAAGTATTTACACCCATTGCCTCTTAACAATATCTGAAATTAAGGTCAAGCTCTAGCCCACTTTTTTTTTAAAATTCTACTAATTGCATGATGATAAACAAGAACTGAACTGATATTATTAAGGTTTTAAGGACATGTTATAATTAATTTCATGGTAAAGATCTTAGCTCTTAAGTGTATTGCTGTTTTTAGGTTTTTTTTAAATAATAAAAAAATTGGATTTGTTAATGTTTAAAAATCTAAAATAATTAAAAGAAAGCTGGAAAAGAAGTTAACATTATGAGATTTGTTTTAGAGTGCATCTTGCATACAAAATTTATAAATTTTCATTGTGTTGGTTTTCTGACAACACCATTAATGATTATTTATGTTAACTATATTAAAAGTATCAGGATTTCTTTTTAATTGAACTTTATGAGCTTCTTGCTGGCACTGCTGCTATTGTTGGTGCAGCTGTTTTTGGTTTAATGTTATTTCACGTTTTGAATATAAGATCCTTTTTTTTTTATTATTTTAATTTTGTACCTAATTTTGAAGCATTGCATTTATTACTGACTGGCTTTTGATTCTCAATTAACAATTTAAAATACTCGTAGTGTATAAGCTGCCTTAGTTTACGACTTAACTTTACCACAAGGCCATTCTTGTATTGAACTGTATGAGTGTATGGAATAAAATTAAACAATAAAAGGTACTTGTCTATTTATTTCGTGTCATACCCAATACAACAATGACCATGTGGTTTTATTTTTTGTATTTTATGCTTTGGTAAATATCCTTCGCTCAGTTTTTGGGGTGCCGTCTGGAGTTGCTTGAGTGGGAAGTTAAGTGGGCTTTTTGTTAATATATTTTTTTTACATTAAAGTCCTGTTACTAATACAAACCTAAACTCGTTAGCCAATGGGAAAAATGGTTCCATTTCTCAATCACCTGGCTTAACAGTCATAATTTTTTTAAAGGTTTTTTTTAATGGGGTAATTATCATTGACCTCAAAACGGTTCATTTAAGTGTTTCGAAATAATTGTTGATTGATGCGAGATAACACTACAATGAAAACGTTAGACATTGTTTTAATTTTTAAGAAAAATAATCAGATATGGGCTATATTTTTAACGTTTTCTTTAGTTTCTGCAAATGTGAAATATTTATTAGTTCAAAAATTTTACACTAGCACCATTTGGTCAGTCGGTAGTGTGCACATATAGCTATGTTATAAAATCATTTAGCTATATAGATAATTCCACCACTCAGAAACATTATTCTCATCATTAATAATCACTCGTGGACTCATCATGTAGCGTACACTCATATTACACCAGTCTCCTGGTGTAGTTCTCTCCTCCCACGGTTATTGAGACAAGGGATGGATGGTGATCAGAGATACAACTGAAAAGTTATTGCTTTCGGTACTGCTTTCAAATTACCTTTCATCGGAATCAAGTAGTTCAAACCAATTTGTTAAGGCTCAAGGCAAGGAGAGCGAAGACACTGCTTCTTTTACTGGTTTTATATTACGATAACATGGTTATACCAAATTGATAGGTTTGATGTATTGACATAACTATTTATCTCAATTTTTATTCCTTTATACTGGTTGATAAGAGACCGCTTCCTAAAACGAAGACAGACGGTAGTACTAATGACACCTTTGATGATGGGACGGAAAAAAAACGATCCTGATTAAATTATTTTTTTTTTAAAACGTTTTATTAGCATTATATACGCCCCATAATGTTAGTACAGCTAAATGAAATGATAGTTCCATAAAAAATATATTACTAAAAAACACCCAGCAATGAAACACAAAATCAAGGACAGCTGATGCTCGGATCATTGCGCAATCTAAATGCTCCGTGGCCCTATGAAATAAGGTTCAAGTTGAAACCAAATACATGTAGAGTTCTCGCCGTGCCCGGGCGTTCGTTGATGCGAGCATCATCTGCTTTTAATTTTGTTTTTGACATTGCTTGGTTTTTTTTAGTAATGTATATTTATGGAACTCGTTACGTAGCGTAAATAATGGTAATAAAACGTTTTAAGAATATGATTTTTTTTATCAGGATCTATCTTTTTTCTGCCCCATCATCAAATGTATCATTAGTACTATCGTCTGTCTTCGTTTTCGGAAGCGGTTTTCTAACATCCGGTGTTATTAATTAGGTTTTTCTCCCGTGCGAATTTGATGATTCCTCTTCAGTTAATAACATTGTTATACTGTGAAGTTGTTACCATGAATATTTCAAAAATAAATTTCACCACGAGAAGGCGGGAAGATTTATTTCTATCTATTTAGGTCTGTTAAAATTTGTGTTTTCTACTGTTTGTTATTTTTCGTTTAGGCAAAATTCCTCCCCTGTAACATTATACAGGAATCTTCATTTTATTAAATGATTTTCTTTTCAGACTATAAAGCGTGTTCGCGAGACTTTAAGCCTGGCGAACGGGGAGGGTTCGGAAGGGAGCGGGGCCAGCTCCAGTACGTCTGAACCGAAACCTGCGGCTTCCGACATCTCTCATCTTATTAAGAGGAAGAGGAAGCCCAGCGACAGCGAAGCGGACCCGGCACCGAAAAGAGTGAATACGTGAAGTGTAAAGTGTTATGTCACTTGAACTTTGTACCCTGATGTGAATTTCAAACAATGTAAGTGATTATGCCAGCTAGGGTCTATATCAATACGCCGAAACATATTCGGTGCGACTTCTGTATTTTGTAATAAAAGATTCTTTTAAGGCGTGTACGTAATCAATATCATCAGACAATAGACTTCCACTGATGGCCATAAACTGCTCCTGAGTAATAATTGAATTAATTTTATTTTAATATATACTTCTTCATACTTCATACATTTCATTTTAAACTTATCAAATAAAAAAAAGTTAATGTTTGAGTATATTACTATTTATAAATTGTTAATACATTGTTAGCATTGCCCATGAATAGTCTTGATGTATAATATTACATGAAGATAATTTGAAAATACTGACCGAGGAAAGTGAATAAGTTTAATTTTAACTGTCCCTGTAGCACAGGATAAATATTTGCGTTGTAAAATGGATGTTCCTGATACGAATCCGAGGCCACAAACTTGTGTTTATTTGATGGCGCCGTTTCATATGAACTTGTCTGGTTTGTGACAATCCTCTTGTAAATCTCGGCCCATAACAGATTTCCCGTGTTTCAGCTATCAATATATTAGAGCCACAATATTCAGAGTGTATGGCTTCAGATCACCATGACCTTCGTGTCATCAATAATGAACACTTTCCATATAATGGATTTTATCAATAATTACAATAATGGTCGAAAAAAGTTATATTGTAGTAACTTTTTAATGTTTCACGATAGACGATAGTTGGATGCAGTTGAATAAGAAAAACAACTTTCTGAACAATGTGATGAAATACTGTATCTGTTATGATCTTCAATGTCAATAAGGTTGTTGGTGCATCAGAGGATTTTTGAAAGTTGATGTTATGGTCATATTAAATTTTTAAACTTTATGTAATATAAATAATTTAAACCATAAAAGTAAGAAGCATATTTTAATATATAATAAAGAACGTCGATTGAATAAAAAATATAAGTAAAAATTAAATTAAAGGACTTGGTTAATGTAATAAGCTTTGGTGTATTAAAGCGAACACAATCGAAAAGTTAGTACTTCAAAAACTTATAATTTAAATATTTTAACTTAATATTCAATATTGGTTCTTATTAGTAACAATTTTTTTTTCATAGTGATAATAATTCTTTTTAGGCATTTAAAAATTTAAACAAAAATTCCTTTGACTGAATTAGATTTAAGCTGGCCTGTTAAACTTAAGGACTTTTCCCTATAATTTTCGAGTCTAAATTTGGTTATTGTATTAGAGAATTCATTTATATTCATTTACGGAAACAAAATAGGCAAGAATAATGTCCTAAAACTGAAGAATAAATCGGTGTTTTAAACTGTAAAATTAAGGTCAAGTGATAGCCACTTGAAGAACAAAAAAAAAATATTTTATCCACTGTTTTGTCGCCAACAAGAGAGGTTTCGTAAAACTAGTCTTAATAAGTAAATTATTGAGATATCTAAATTACAAATAACTTAAGTATGATAAATTTTTCATGTTGATAAAAATGTGAAGCGATTGTGATCTGACTTGGAATTATTTTCTATTGACCCTATGATTGTTTATCTATGTTTAATTTGTTGTAATCATATTGTAGTTTTTATGTGTTTCCTATCAATGTTTAATTTCTCTTTTATGTTTAATATATGGTATACAGACTAGTTGAATTTAATTCGGTTAGAGCAATAATTTCAACGGCAATTACTGCACCTGGAACTTAGCATTGCAGCCTTTTCCCTCCTCAGTCAGAAACCCAGAGAAACACCCAAGACATGGTGGGGAAATATAGTGTCAAGAGACATATGTGAGTGCCAAGGGATTTCGAGGACAGAGCGAAGTGGAAGAGAAAGATAAAGAAAGCTGCTCCACTACCATATGTCATAATGGATTGGAAAAACACATTAATTTCAAATATGAGAGCCAGTGCATTCTGGGTGAGCAAGTTTCATCATTTACGGCCTTATTTTCTCTTAACGTCAAGTGAAATTTTAGTCGAATGTTATTTGATTATAGAGAAAAAAAAATCATATTTTAAGAATTATTCGAATTAATTATTTACTAATCACAATGAAAACTATGTGAATGTCGTTAATATAATTTTAACATATTTTACTTTTAATTTTCACTGATAATACTAATTCTAAACACTCTTTTTATTAATAAAAAAATCGTTTAAACTTAAGGCTTTCAAGTTTTTAGTGGCCGTTAAAAATATGTTACGGTGTTGCTAACATGACGTCTCATGCCATGAATTAAAGTAAAAAAATAAAAGATTTTTGTAAGTTGGAATGCACTAATGCAGTGTTAATTACAATGGGCATAGTATTGTAGTTGTTCAGTAGAGGATTATCGCATACAACCCACTGCTGGGCAAACAGATGCTGATGGTAATAACGGTGATGCTTTTAACAGCCTATAAATGTTTAGATTTCTAGATTTTGTTTTAGAATTTTTTTTTTGGTATGGGTGCAATGAGGACTAGAGATTACTAACAAATTTAGGGACAACCAAGTTTTTGGATTAGCTCATCTTTATATAAATCTTACATTTAAATCAAGTGTTCCTATCGATGGCTAAGCATCAAAAATTGATTTGAGAAATATTTGTTAATCATCATCATTTCAGCTTGTCGTCGTTCATTGCTGAACAAAGACCTCCACAATATTTATTTGTTAATAATGGTAGTATAGGGCTGGTGTAGTTCGCTGGTCTAATGGTTATAGCGTGCGGCCTTTATTCCGAAGGTCGCGGGTTTGAATCTCGGCATGTACGGATGACTTTAATATTTAAGTTATGTACATTTGTGAACTTTAGTAACAAAAGCGAAGGGAAAACATCGTGAGGAAACCTGCACATAAATTAGAATTTCTTCTAAGGAGTATGTGAAGTCACCAATCCGCATTGAGCCCGCGTGGTGTTTATGGCCCATCGCCTTCACATTGAGGGTATGCCTGTGCCCCAATAGTGGGGACGTAAATAGGCTGTTGTTGGTAGGTTCTCTGTTAATAAAATATATGAATGGTATCATTAACAAAGATTTCCGTGCGACAGTAAAGCTTTATTAATTTTTTAAATGATTACAGTTTTACAACCGCTTTTCCTATATTCTCGCCTGCGAGCATTCCAATAAACGCATCAAGGACATTCTCAATGCCATGCATTACATGTTCTCTGGTTTGCAATTGGCCACTCTTAATCCATTCTTTCATTTGATCAAACGCTTCCGGCCATCTATCAATCCATTCAGGAATTAGGAATCCCCGCATTATGAGTTGTTTAAATACGATGGCCGGCTGCAGAATAGTTGCTTTGGGTCGGTCCGTCACATCTGTATTGTACGAGCTTATGCTACCACATACCGAAACTCGACCAAATTTGTTCATTTGATACATAATAGTGCTACTTATTTCACCGCCGACGTTGTCAAAGAAACAATCGATGCCGTTGGGAGCGGCATCATTTAGTGCTTTACTTACATCGGCAGTTTTATAATTGATCGCTTTGTCAAATCCTAGGACTTTCTCCAGCCATTGACATTTATCATCGGAACCGACAAAACCGATAACCTTGCATCCCTTGATCTTGGCGATTTGTCCTACAAGAGATCCCACCGCTCCAGCGGCTCCTGTAACTACAACTGTTTCACCTGGTTTTGGTCGACAAATATCTAAGAATCCAAAATATGCAGTAATTCCGGATATACCCACAGCACCTAGACCTAATGACGGAGAGAGTCCTTCCAAATTTGGTAACTTGTAAATATTTCCTGTAAGTCCACTGTCATCTTTTTCTTTGGCAATGGTGTAATCGCACCATCCTTTATGCGTAACTACTTTTGTTCCAACTGGAAATTTGGGATTTTTAGTCTCCAGTACAGTTCCAATTTGAAAACCAAATTGATCGTAAGGTACTTTGTATGATGAATGGTATGCCCGTTGATAAGGATCCACACTAAGCCACTCGGCTTTGATCAGAATCTCTCCGTCTTGTACTGGCGGTAACTCGTATTCAACCAATTCGTAATCTTCACGTTTCGGGAAGCCATTGAATTTGTTTTTTACAACATATTTTTTTGCTTTCACCATGTTTGTTTATTGATTGATGATTGACCTGTAGAATGAAAACCATTCAAATGAATTAGACCAATATCTGTTAGCTAATCTACCAAAAATTTGTATAATACACAATTCAAAATAAATTATGATGACATTAGTTCCTAAATTATTACAATGTGAAAAAAAGGTAAAAAAATAAATAATTTGAGCTTTTAATATCTGTTATGTTGTAGTGACGATGTATTAACGAACGTAGACGATTTAAAATTGTATAGGTGATCTCTGTACTTTTTGCTGAATGGATATTTACACACATCCAGTTTATTCATATTCCATTTTAAATTGCACCATCAAGGAGGAATTATCAAAAACATAGTAAACTTTTATAGATTAGGTCCTTACATATAAAATTAGCGTTTTGTCGTACTGAAAACTTTGATCTGAAATATCTCTTTGATTAAGAATTCCAAATTCAAATTTATAAATTCATTTAGCTGGTACATTTGAGTTTTGAAAACAGTCATTCATTTGTTTTTTCCTCATTATCTTTTTCTTTGACGTCGCTTATTACCGCACAATGGAAAAAATTAAATATCGGTATATTTACGAGTACGAGTTTTACCGTGGCACCAGTGCTGCAGAAACAGCTCGAAGGATTAATGATGTGTACGGCGCTGCTGTTGCAAAAGAAAGCACGGTACGTTTTTGGTTTCAACGTTTTCGTTCTGGAAATTTCGATCTTTAGAACCAACCCGTGGACGGCCAGAGACCAAAGTGAAAAATGAAGAATTAAAGGCTATTGTGGAAGCGGATCGATCACAAAGCACTTCAGAGATAGCTGCAGGCTTCGGGGTAAGTGACAAAACTGTATTAATCCACTTGAAGCAAATCGGGAAAGTAAAAAAACTTGAACGATGGGTACCTCATGAATTGAGTGAATCGAACTTGCAAACACGCGTCGACTACTGTGTTACTTTGCTCAACCGACACAATAATGAAGGGATTTTAAATCGAATTAAAACTTGTGATGAAAAGTGGATACTGTACGATAATTGGAAGCGCTCGTCGCAATGGCTGAACCCTGGAGACCCAACCAAATCCTATCCTAACCGAAAATTGACTGTAAGTATTTGGTGGACTAGCGCCGGTGTCGTTCACTACAGCTTTCTAAAATATGGCCAAACGATTACGGCAAATATCTATTGTCAGCAACTGCAAATCATCAAGGAAGAACTAGCTGCTAAACAATCGAGATTGGTCAGTCGCTCTAGGCCACTGCTACTTCACGACAACGCAAGACCACACACTGCACAACAAACAACCACTAAGTTAGATGAGCTACAACTGAAATGTCTGCGACATCCACCGTACTCCCTGGACCTTGCCCCAACAAATTACCATTTTTTCTGGAATTTGGACAACTTACAAGGACAAAAGTTTAACTCCGACGCGGCAGTCCAAACCGCCTTTAAAGAGTTTATCGATTCTCGCCCCCATGGTTTTTTTAGTAAAGGGATTAACTATGAGATGGCAAAAGTGCATAGATAATAACGGTGCATACTTTGGTTAATTCAATATATTTTACAAAAAAAAAAAAATGACTATATCCCCCTCGGCGCCGATTTCATTTGTAAGGACCTAATACTTTATACTTGGTATATTTATATATATAAACCCCAACGGGCTCCTGCCTTGTCGTGGCGAAGGGCCTTAGTAACCGTGGCACAGACATAGTGACGCGAAAAGGAAATCACCCGGCCGGCTCGCGGTCGCTCCAGGTTAGAGCACCGGTTGGATAACTGGAGCACACTGGAGCGGCCAGAGGCTGCAGGGCGGCTTTATGCTGCCCTTTGCGGCCAGGCTGCAGGGGCGGTTTTATACTGCCCTCTGCAGCCGAGGTGGAGTCGCGAAGGGAGTACCCTCTACGACTAACAACGGGTAGCGACGGGCCTAACATCGGATACGCCGCAGGGAGCCGGGAGAGTTTTCTCCCTCTGCTTCTCTTCAGATTCAGGGTATGTTTTAATATGTCCTCTCCAAGTAAAAGTTGTGCTCGACAAAGAACTTTTTCACTATACAGAAGTCATTAGTAATAATTTAATTGCATCAAACCAATGCAAACGAGTATTGCAATTTTAATTTTGACAACATTAGCAAAGAAGAAAATTAAAAAATTTAAAAATATTTAGGTACAGGATATAAGGCAAATAATGCACTAAAAGTTTATAGATATCCACCATTCATGTAAATGTTAATTATATATGCGTATAACTGTGTGATTATTTGGTGTAATAATATTTTCTTTTATTTTTGTAACGCAATTAATTAGACCAAGATTAATATCATTATTATCAATTTTATTTATAGCACTCAAGAACACGACTTCATTACATTAATTTTTATATTATTCTTAATATTCATTAATAGAGAAACGAATTACATGAGACAATAATATAAAATATTATTAAGTTATTCAATGATTACACTTTTACAACAGCTTTTCCTGTATTCTCGCCCGCAAGCATTCCAACAAACGCATCAAACACATTTTCGAAGCCGTACGTTATATGTTCTTTAGCTTGCAATTGGCCACTCTTGATCCATTTCGTCAGCTGAACAAACGCTTCTTGCCATCTATCAATCCATTCAAAAATTAGGAATCCCTGTATTTTAAGTTGGTTAAACACGGTCGCGGGCTGCAGAATTGTTGCTTTTGGTCGTTTTGTCACATCATCATTGTATGCGCAAATGCTTCCACATACTGAAACTCGGCCAAACTTGTTCATTTGATACATAATAGTGCTACTTATTTCACCACCGACGTTGTCAAAGTAACAATCAACGCCATTAGGAGCAGCTTCCTTTAGCGCTTTACTTATTTCTGCAGTTTTATAATTGATAGCTTTATCAAATCCTAGTTCTTTCTCCAACCACAGGCATTTTTCATCGGAGCCCGCAAAACCGATAACCTTACATCCTTTGATCTTGGCGATTTGTCCGACGAGAGATCCTACCGCTCCAGCGGCTCCTGTAACTACAACTGTTTCACCTGGTTTTGGTTGACAAATATCTAAGAATCCGAAATAGGCAGTGACACCGGGCATACCCACAGCACCCACACCTAACGACGGCGATAGTCCTTCCAAATTTGGAAGTTTGTAAATATGTCCTGTAGGTCCACTGTTATCTCCATCTTTAGCAATAGTATAATCGCACCAACCTTTATGAGTAACTACCTTGGTTCCAACTGGAAACGTAGGATTTTTAGACTCCATTACAGATCCAACTTGAAATCCGAATTGATCGTAAGGTACTTTGTATGAGGAATGGTATGCCCGTTGATACGGATCCACACTGAGCCATTCTGTTTTTATCAAAATCTCTCCATTTTGTACTGGGGGTAAATCGTATTCAACTACTTCGTAATCTTCTCGTTTCGGGACACCATTAAAATAGTTTTTTACAACATATTTCCTTGCTTTCATCATGTTTATTTACTTGTTGATTTCAACTGTAGAAAGAATCATTCAGATTTATTATTTGTTCGTTACCTGCTGGCTTATCTGAATGTCACTTAGATAATGACAAAACATTTCATAACGTGTATCATGATAATAAATAAGTTGAGATGACATTTGCTTTTGCATGATTTATGTTTCACAACAACATTTCAAAAGATAATTATGTGAAATGTTAAACAATAACAACATTAAAACTTGTTAATGTTTTTTTTTATAATTAAGTAATTGCTAAAAACTCGGAAATACTAAATACAATTTATTCGTTAACTTCGTCGTTACTTATAAGAATAGCCATTATTCAAAATTATACATTTTACAGGGTTTTGTCTGCACTTTTAATTCAAAACGGATAAAAAAAAATCGGGTTTATTTCTCTTCCATTTTAAATTGCACAATGAAGGACTATTTAACGAAAAGATCGTACAGTTTTAGATGTACATTTCCAAAATATTGGTAAATGATAATGATATAGCGCAATGAATAAAAAAAACTACAAACCTTATTATTTTTTCTTCAATTAAAGTATTACAATACTTGTAACAAATTGACGCCAACACAAGTACTGCCCGTGTCTTATAGATAAATCTAATTGACAATATAAAGTTTATTACGTCATCTTTTTATAAGGCGAAAACACACAGCAGTTTTGTATTGTCAAAAATAAAAAACTTCGTAAAAATTATTTAATTATATACAGTTGTAGCTTGCGCTAATATAACTAACTGACCTTACCACCTCGATGTCCTTTACTGCTGGCTGTTGTGTGAGTATATCCAAGTGGTATAAATTTGACATGTTACTTAGATAACTGTCAGTGTTATAGGCGTTTTCTTGCGCAACCGTTAGCGGTGTACGTAACGGCTGTACGTAGTTTGTATGCACCCTAATATGAATATGACCTTGATGATTACATAACACAGCGAGCAAACAATCTAGGTATATTTTCGTTATGAAAGTAATGTATAAATTATGTGCATAAATTTGTGTTTTGAGAGATGCATGTGTCTGACTATATACATAGAAGTTGATGTATGGTTATACATATTTATTTCTGTATCTTTTTGTGTTTGTATTTTTTAATTTAGACTCAGTTAAGTTCCTTTCAATTATCTTCATTTATTTGTTATCTGTTAAAAATCGTTTTTAGCGATAAAACTGCTATCTTCATTATATTTGTTTTTCTTATATATTTTGTAATGAAAAAGGATTAAATAAATTAATGTGTATGATTCGTTGTTATTAGATTTAGGAATTAAACAAATGTCTGATTTATTCTATTTTTGTACTAAAAAATTGTGAAAGGGACGGTAGTCACAGTCAATAAACGGTTTAAATTCTGATAGCTAGTGATGTTAATTTGAATAATTTGAATTTGCTTTCATTTATTTATATTATCCTAGGAATGAAAATTCGAAATAATAATCAGAATTTTTGATATTTTTTATCTTTTTGTGGTGCTAAAGCTACAAACTTGATTGTCAATGAATAAAAAAATGTATTTTGGCTTATACGTAATTTTCACTTGTAGATCGTTATTAACGTTCCATTTAGAAAGATATAATGATGATGAATTTATTAGAATTACTTATATTGTATAACAATCTGCCTTTAAGAATCGAACCAAAGGCTCGACTCACTTGGACTATATGAACTATTTGTGTTTGGTAGTATGAATGACTTATTTTGAAAGTAGTCTCGTTAAAATTACATAATTCAGGGTATTAAATAAACATGTCATGGTGACAGGTCTCTGTTGCTGGAGACCGTCTAGATACGTACTACTGCAGTTCTTATTTTTGTCACCAGACAGAAGTACGCATTCATTACTATGCTCCGGTTTGAATGGCGCTGCAGCTATTGAAATTACTTCTATACTGTAGCTAGTAAAAAGATAGATCATAGGTTTCAGGAATGAACGAAATTACAATGAAGATAAATATGTCCATACCATTATCTCGATATACCTGTCTAGATAAGATTGTTATGTTAGTTTATAATTTTAGTGTGTTTGTTAATATACGAACTGGTATAAGCTATATTTATTGTAATCAATAAAAGAAACGAGCGACATCATGGCATTAGGGATGAAGCCCTGTATAATAAAGAGAAAAAAAAACAATGTCTCTAAAAATGACACTCGTTTTCCGAGAGAAAACAAATTCTTTTTTCTTTTACTTTTGTAAAGTAATCAATAAGAATTAAATAATTATGATTAAAATTTTTATTATGATTCATTACTTATTAGAACATTATAACTTTTAATTCTATTGTTAATAATCGTAGATTTAATTTTGTTATAGAGTTAAATTTGATTATAAGAAAACTGAATTCCATGTCATAATAATATAATTTATTAAACTTTTTAATGGTTACACTTTTACAACTGCTTTTCCCATATTCTCGCCCGCGAGCATTCCAACAAACGCATCAAAAACATTTTCAAAGCCGTGCGTGACATGTTCTCTAGCTTGCAATTGGCCACTCTTGATCCAACTAGTTAGTTGATCAAATGCTTCCTGCCATCTATCAATCCATTGAAAAACTATGAATCCTTGCATTTTGAGTTGCTGAAACACGAGCGTCGGTTGCAGAATCGTTGCTTTCGGTCGTTTCGTCACATCATCGTTGTATGCGCAAATGCTTCCACATACTGAAACTCGGCCAAACTTGTTCATTTGATACATAATAGTGCTACTTATTTCACCACCAACGTTGTCAAAGTAACAATCAACGCCATTAGGAGCAGCTTCCTTGAGCGCTTTACTTATATCGGCCGTTTTATAATTGATCGCTTTATCAAATCCTAGGTCTTTCTCCAGCCACTGACATTTATCATCGGAACCGACAAAACCGATAACTTTACATCCCTTGATCTTGGCAATTTGTCCGACAAGAGATCCCACCGCTCCAGCGGCTCCTGTAACTACAACTGTTTCACCTGGTTTTGGTTGACAAATATCTAAGAATCCGAAATAGGCAGTGACTCCGGGCATACCCACAGCACCTACACCTAAGGATGTAGATAGTCCTTCCAAATTTGGTAACTTGTAAATCTGTCCTGCAATTCCAATTTTATCTATTTCTTTGGCAACGGTGTAATTGCACCAACCTTCATGAGTAACTACCTTAGTTCCAACTGGAAACTTAGGATTTTTAGTCTCCTGCACAGTTCCAACTTGATACCCGAATTGATCATAAGGTATTTTGTTGTATGAATTGTATGCTCGTTGATACGGATCCACACTAATCCACTCGGTTTTGATCAGAAGCTCTCCATCTTGTAATGGCGGTAACTCGTATTCAACCAATTCGTAATCTTCACGTTTCGGGACACCATTAAAATAGTTTTTTGCAACATATTTCCTTGCTTTAACCATGTTTACTGGTTTATCTTCAACTGTAGAATAGTAATAATTTTGGGGATTTATATATTTATTTCTTATCCTCTAGCTAACCTGAAAGTCATTCTGATAATGGCACAATCTTTTTATATATATTATCATATAATGACAATCATTGTTGAACAATTTACGTAGGATGATTACACCGTTTTGTTAATATAAGAAGAAATATGAAACAGACACGTTAAAATTTGTTAATCATTATAATTATACAACAATTCGTTGAATATCTTTAATACTGTGTACAAATTAGTCAATAAATTGCTTCTATTTTTAAAGAGGGTGGTACTCGAAGTTTTATTTTTTGTTCGTGGTATATCTATGAAATGTTGTATAGAATATTCTAGGCAATTTAATGTTATACTGGAAAATCTAGAATTAATGGGGTCCCCGATTACAGATCAAAGTAATTTTTTTTCCTTATTGTATATATCAGAGAAACTATTCTAGAAATATTTTCAAAAACGTTAGTGGTGCTAGGTCACTTAAATATAAATGTAACCTAAAAATTATGATTAGTGGATTTTATCAAACAGATGATTTTTAAAACTTCACTGTGCTGATTTATATATTGTTTATCACAATTTATAAACCTAAGGAGCACTGTATGTAAACATCGAGCATTTTGTCTGATTTTCTTGACAAATTTAATTTTCTTACAAATAAATATTTTCTGTTTATTTTCCGCAAACTTTGAATGTTATTTTTTCGTCTCCAATATCGTTTAATATTTTTTTTTATTAACGAGCAAAGCAGATTGTTGTAATAATATTATTAGAGTAAAAGGTAAACTTATGATGGACTTGTTTAATTGAGGGGTTCACCATTAAGAAAGACAAGAGTGAGGCGTATTTATCATAACATATATAAATCACAAGTATTCGAAGATAACATATAATAGTTGTTTTTGCGCTGTCATTATATCTGTTAAAAAATATCATTTATAATTCACAATACTCAAGTTATTCAACCACTATCAACATTATCAGTATTCGATAACAGCCGGTCACTAACACAGCTTGAAATAACAGAACGACCAATAAAAATTAAACAACTGTTCTTGTCTCTGTCTTTTGTATAATATTGACATAAGCTAAAGCGATACATCTAGTATTTATTTGAAATAAACTCAAATTTATAGTAAGAAGAAATCCTTTTTGAAAAGGGAATTCTTAATTAGATCGTGTTATCTGTTATTTGGTTAAGTAACGTATCTCGCTCACACCCATTTGATAGACTCTTGTTAAAACGAGAAACATCTAGTATTATAACCCGGAAAATAGAAATTGTTATCTTACAAGAAGATAATTATTCTCGAAACGTCACTCCTTAATTAGTTCGTATTAACTGTTCTTTTATTGATTAATTTATCTCGCTCACACCCTTGCACCTAGTATTATAACTCGAAAAATACAGATTGCAAAAAAATAACACTTGTTATTTAATAATAGAGATTGGTACCTGTTATATTGCGTAACAGATATTATATTTGTCCTGTAACCATAACCATATAACCCACGTCTAGAAAAGTCGAATAGCAAACGGAGCAGTGCTGTGCTACAAAAATAGTGTTGTGCTAACCGATAAAGTGTAAAATTTTGTGATCATTCACTGACTGCTACCACTATGCTGCATTCACATTATATATAGACATTGCTTCACCTTCTGAGTGTCTTCCTACTGAACTATGTTATCTGTACATATATATGTATTACCTTCTTTATACATTTTACTTTTTATCTTGTGGTAACACTAGTATGAATTTCTTTTAAGTCTATTGATTCGTCTGGCTCATACAGAGATTCCTTGCTATAATCAAAGAACTCTTTACTTACATTTTGTTTATATGATTCCAATGTTGATTCACTGCTCATCGATTTATTTTAGTCTATAAAAAATTCTGATCTAGTTATGATAGTCTATGTTAGATAGATCTATGTTCTGATAGTGGTAATTTAGTATAATTTCTCATAATTTTATTTTCGAAGTATATCACATCCCTGCTGATAAACACCTTTTTTGTTTTAGGATCAAAAAGTCTTTACTTGTTGATACAGAAAATACAGCCACATAGCCAGAGTTCTCAGTTGACTTATATTCGTTCTTGTTTCTACAGTTCTTACTTACATGTCCATATTTGTTACATTTAAGGCGCCTCGGGCCTTTGTTAGGTTTGTTCATTCTGTCTAAAAGTTGTTTGACATACTGCGAGTTAAATTTAATTTTATTAACGTACAGCGTAGCAGTATCCGATTTTGTTATGTATTGAAGAAGCTTTGTTTTAACGGAATTAGCTGTAATTCCTAAAGCGGAGCTTGCTAATGCCAAAATTATTGGTTGGTAACGATCTGAAAGCCCGGCCAAAAGCAAAGTTCTCAACCATTCATCATTGACTATAAAACCAATGTTTCTTACTTTATGAGCAGTTGTCGTTATCTTATTTTTATAGTTCTCGATGTCTTGGCATCATTCCAAGGTTGATGGTGATCAGATCTCTCAGCAATCCAACTCGACGAGTTAGCCCGTTGTCGTCGAAAGCTGTAGCTAAATTATCCCATACCTCTTTTGCGGTTGTGGCTTCTTGAATGTGAATATAGTTAAAACTTCCACCTGTCATCGTATAAGTATAAAACTCTACAAACGACGGCCTCTGGAGCCCGGTAGTACCGGAGGCCATGCTGCCTGTGACTGACGATCTAGTAAAGGTCGCGGGAAGCCGCTAGAAGGAAGCAGCCTAGGACCTATCGATGTGGAGATCTTTGGGACAGGCCTATGTCCGGTAGTGGATATCTATCGGCTGATGATAATGACGCGGATTTGATGACTAACGATTTTATGACACGAAAAAGTGTAACGGAAAAGAGACAAAAACAAATGAATTGATATGGTTTAAGCTGAGGGAGCATGAGATAAAAGACCTTTCTGTACAATTTGCTATTCTTTTTCGTTCTTAATGTCCCCACTATTCTACAGTCGTATATGGACCGTACTCGAACAGATGAATCTAGATATTGTAAAAATATATAATAAAAAACTATTTTTGTAAAGAAACGAAATATTTTTACCTTCTTAAAATTGTTATTTTAATTCTTCGTGTTTTCGTAAACAGCCACAAAGTTAAATTTCTATCGCCCAATTGTTTTCTCTACTTAACTATTAAAATCTGGATTGGAAGTTCTGGAAGCCATATTTTTCGTAAATGATTTTGATGACAAAGGATTTTTTCAAAAAGTTGAATTTTGCCCAGAGTTAAGTTAGAAATTAATTATTATTGTAACTAATTGTAGTAAACATTAAAACATTGAGTGTCCTAGTAGTACTGATGTCATCGTAGCCCACAGCTTTGGATTTAATAATCAGCATAGGCTTTTTAACATTTTTGGTCACAGGAGAGAACTGTAAATCTGAAATGTGTGCAGAACGCATATAAGCTAAGTAGTTAATGCTATTCAGCCCGTGTGGTAGAGTCAATTACGTTAGATGAGCCAAATTAAAGGTTAACGTCATCCGGGGTGACAGCTCGCAATCAGAGATAGGTGATTGACCCACACTAATCGTTTTAAGAAATGTCTACACATTCGCAGAAGTATTACATAATGTTTTTTTACAGAAGTGCAAAAACACAGGACGGCTGTAGTCCTCACTCATCAGGGAAAAAAACATTCTACCTTCTACCTTTTTTCCTAATAATCTCTAAATCAGTTCGTTGCGCCCCATATACGAAGCAGGCAGCGATTAGGTAGTGCATGGTTTGGTCCGTGCTCGGATCACAGGTACACGAAAGACTCTCCTCGAGTTGAAACCCAGGTGTCCCGTGAGCATTTGGGCCAGATATGGCTCTAGCTGGGTCTTCCGGAGTGAGACGTGGGTTGATCTGACGTCCGGGAAAAACAATCGCGTGGTGGACGTCGCGCTACCTTCCACATAACGCCTGTTTTTTTTTTTTTTTGTTTTACGTGGGGGAAATGCCTACGCATACTCGTCCTCGCGGGGGCAAGGACGAGTTATGTCGGACTTGCACCGACTAAAACCCCCACGATGTTCCGCCTCATCGCCATGATGGCAGGGTCACGGGAACGCTCGCACTCAACCGCGACCCTGCCGGCGCTGGCCGCTTGCGCAGCCCCACCTCTGGAGGGAGGGATGAACCCTCCCTTCCCAGGGCGCGCCGGAACAGGCAGCGCGCCCCCTCCTCGACCTCATGCGCGCCACGACAAGGCGAGAACCCGTTGGAGGGGCTGCTCGTCTCTTATTCTTAAGGGCCGCAACCTTGGCCAGCCGATTCGCCCTCTTGTTGCCCTCCGTCTCCGCATGCACTTTTATCCAGTATAATCTTACTTCCTTCTGTTCCGCTCTAGCTTTCATTATCATATATCATATCATCTTACACTCTTAACACAAATGATGGAGGGATTCCGATCTTTTATGATTATGTTTGAATTTAGCCGTGCATACCATCTCCTTACTATGTATGACTTATTATAAGTTTTTTTTTTTAATAATTGCCAGTTTCAACTCTGCGATGATTCCTAAATTAGAAAAAATCCCGTTTACGTTTATTTATTACCATTCTTATTTTCTCTATTCACCAAGAGCTGGAACACGTTTAACTTTAACTCTATGAATGGATGCATGCTTACCCCAAAGGTTCATTAATTGAAATATTCGGTAGTTAAATCTTTTCTTCAACCACGTACATGATAGCTTCTTACCGTTAGAATCTGTACTATTAAAGCGAAGTTACGTAGTATAAGTATAAAATTTTATTAAAAGTATATATCGGGAAGACTACATTAAAAAGTTTTAATAAAAATAGTTTTATTATACATTACTTTAAATTAAAATATTATAATATTATCGATGTACATGTTTTTTTTTATTAAATATTTTTGTTTACATTAAGTTATTAAATTAAACTCCTGATAGAATGAAATGAATTTATTAAACTTGAAATACAAAACTACAGACAAGTCCTATCTTAATTTACCTTTACTAGGGCTTTTCCTATATTTTCACCTTGCAGCATACCAATAAACGCATCAAAAACATTTTCAAATCCCTCTGTTACATGTTCTCTAACTATAATTTTCCCGTCCTTTATCCACTCCATTATCTGAAGAAGCGGTTTATACCGATTTTCCAAGTAATCTGGAATCATAAATCCTTCCACCTTTAGCTGACGAAATAAAATCGATGGCTGCACCAACGTTACTTTAGGTAGTGGTAATTGCGTGGCACCTTCATTATATACGCTTATGCTGCCACATACCGTAACTCGACCAAACTTGTTCATATGGTTCATAATAATGCTACTTATTTCACCACCGACATTGTCAAAATAACAGTCAACGCCATTAGGAGCTGCTTCCTTAAGGGCTTTAACTATGTCAACTGTTTTGTAATTAAAAGCTCTATCAAATCCAAGTTCTTTTTCTAGACATTGCACTTTTTCATCGGATCCCGTAAAGCCAATGACCTTGCAGCCTTTGATTTTGGCTATTTGTCCTACAATAGACCCCACGGACCCGGCGCCAGTAGTAACTACTACCGTTTCCCCGGGGTTTGGTTTACTTATTTTTAATAATCCAATATATGCAGAAATTCCGGACATACCCATTGCTCCTAATGCTAATGATGGTGATAAACCTTCTAAATTTGGCAACTCGTAAACAAGGCCTATAGGTCCACATAGTTGGCCTTCTTTAGCAATGGTGTAGTCACACCAACCATTGTGAGTGACGACTTTTATTCCCACTGGAAACTTAGGATTTTTAGATTCCAACACAGTTCCTACTTGAAATCCAAACTGGTCGTAAGGTACCTCGTAATAGGCATTATATACTCGGTGATATGGGTCTACACTTATCCACTCTGTTTTAACAAGTATCTCTCCGTGTTGTAGAGGCGGTAGTTCATATTCTACCAATTCGAAATCTTCTGGTTTCGGAAGTCCTTTGAAGTGGTTTTTTACAATATACTTTTTCGCTCGCACCATGTTTATTATGTTCGATTGAAGCCAAACTGTAAAGAAAATATGCAAAGACTTTAAGTTTTCACTCCAATGTACATACTAATAAGATACAACAGCATGATAATAATATCTATCTTTATTCCATTTTTCTACTCTCACGGAGTAGACTGTTCATCTAGAAGACAATCCAGCGTATATCAAATTTTTTCAATAATGTAACCATTAACATTATCCTATTACTTTACGTTCATATTACAGTAACCATTTAGGGAAGGTAATATCTATATACCACATTTTTGATATATAAGACAAATATTTGAGAGACATCCTGCCTTCTGCGTATAAGTCAGGATTACACGGTAACGAGAGGGCGGATCAACAGGCCAAGGATGTGCCCCTGAAGAGTAATAGGGGCCAACATAAGAGAATAGCGCCATTTCATTCGTCAAGCGATTGTTTAGGCTGGGAAACCTTAAGGAATGAAATGGGGTCGTCCAAAGCATAGATCACGTCATCATTTCTGGCCCTTTGTACGGTAATGTGCGCTATTACTGCCACCTAGAGTTGGGGCCGAACATAAGCGCGTGTATAGTTGTCTCTCTAATGAATGAATACAGATGTCATGAAATTTTTCTTAAATTTTAAACCAAATTATATCGGACACAGTAAATCATAAATAAGAAAAGTTAAAATAAATAAAGAAAAATAATGCGAGATTATTTAGTAAGTAAATGGGAGAAATTGTGTTGGAGGATATCGCATATAGAAACGGGAAAAGTGAAAAAGTGGATTTTTATTTTCAGAAAAACTTCATGTATTTCCCGTCCATTTTTGGTGATGGATAAGAAAAATGTTCTTCACTCAGGCGAGAGATATAAAAGATAAGATTGGAGATTAGAGCCATAAATGTTAATAGAACGTTATGAGAAAGAGAAATAGAATAAAAGTAGAAGGCCCAACCAACCTATTCTGGGGACACTAAACAATAAGTCAGAGTTATGCAGGATTTTTAACTAAAACTTCCTCGGTTGCTCTCTCTATCAATATCCACTACGAAACACAAATTAGAACAGTGATATAGTTCATCAGTTTGTTTTTAAGAAATTTTGAGATATCTTCCTTATCCCGCACTTTTAAAAATAAATTGATTTGATGATATACCTTTAGCTATTGACATTTGTGCATCTTATGAACTTAACCACTCTAGTATATATTTATCGAGTGTTTTTTGATTGTATCCATAGACTACCGTAAGTTTATAACTTTTATATCAAAATTAATATTTCATAATCCTTTCTCATAAAAAATGTTATGAAAATTTCAATAACAATATTAAAAACAGTAACTAGAAATGAGCTGAAGAAAACACTACACATATATTCTTGAAATATCAAACAAATGAAGTATCTTTTTAAAATTGCTGCTACGAACACTTTAAATCTAGTCATTATTTGAACAAGAATAACTTAATCAAATCAGTTTTTCATTAATTGGGGGAATTGCATAAAATCACATTCACCGAAATACGAATCAAACCTATAAGATCTATTTTCACAATGTAACTTTATTTCATATCGCTAGGTGATTATTGTTATAGAAAGGGATTATTTCTCTTCTTTTTATATCCTTTGTTAAACAGTATAACTAAAAAAGGTATTTATTAATAACTACCTTCAGCCTCTTAATTAATATATTTACAAGAAAGATAAACACAATACGTCGTTGCACAAAACTTGCACACGCTATACTACAGGTTTCATATAACGGACACAAACAATTTTTTTTTTTATATTATACCAAGTAAATTAATTCGATTTATTATATATGGTTAATGTGTGTGTAACTGCGAGACCTTCACTTATCTGACAGGCGATTTATATATTTAGAACTATTTATATTCTAGTTAGTGATGGTAAAATTAGCTCCAGTCTTGCGTTCTTGGTCAAAACCAATTTTACACGAGCAAGACCGAATGAAACGAATCGATGTGGAGATCTTTTAAGGAAACCTATGTCCAAGACCAAGACCAAAACCAAGACAGACCTATTATGCAAGATCAAAAACAAATGTGTAAGACTAAACGAAAAAATTTTAATTCCATTGAAATAATCAGTTAAAATATTTATCTCACCTTGAATATATGCTTTTCTTCTGGAAACAAAATATTTAATATATTATAAGATAAGACCAAGACTAGAAGTTCTTAAGCTCTACCGAGACCAATACTGACAAAGACTGTCCAAGTCTTGATCTTGTTTATGGTTTGCTCATCACTAATTCTACTTGCTTTAACTTTTTGTATTTTGTAACGTTCACGGTTATTGCGACAGGACTTTATATGTTAAAAACTTCGAAGACTGAGTTCTTATTGTCCCCGTGGGTAATGGGTTATAACTGAGTAGTATTTTATGTAAATTTTAATCTCTCGTATTTAATATTCATATTGTAACAAAATACAGCAATTTTTTTTTAAAAATTTGTTTTTACAAATTAATGATTTTATAAAAAATATTAAATAATAAGAGCGTTTAAATAGCGTAATAGCGTGTCTCTAAAATGTTATAAACTATATAAAATGTTTAAAAAGATACATTATAATGATATGTGAAAAGGTTAAAGCCCACTAGTTGAGTGTTCGCGGAGTGCCTTATTTTCGTTCTACATAGGGGAAATGCTTCCGCATATCTGCCTTTGCAGGGTTAGACAGGTTATGTCACACTTGCACCGGCTAAAACCCCCACCATGTTCCACCGTCATCGCTTTGCGGTGCGCATTGCAAGAAGCCTATTTACATTATTTTGCATTTTTGGTGTCAAATCAAGATAAAAATTGGGTACCACATGTGATTTGCACTAACTGCAGATTTGTTCTCAGCTTCTGGTATTCAGGTAAAAGTAGATCGTTGGAATTTGGTAAACCAATGATATAAAGATTGCCAATTAATCACGTAACCGATTGTTTCTTTAGTTTTAACTCCAAAAATATAAATACTATAAAATATGCAAACGTTCCATTAGTGAATAAGCCGGTCCTTCATTTTGAGGATTCCCACACCACCTGGCAGAAGTGACCAAACTCACATAGATACAACAAGAAGTATTACAATGAACGAGCATAATGACAGCGAACAATTAAGCTCATATAATTTTTCGGGGATGAGAACAGTCTACATTTCATAACCCAATTTGAACTCAACTATCTTATAAGAGACTTGCAGTTGTCTAAATCAAAAGTGAAATTATTTGGCTCCAGGCTGCACAGTGGAAATTGCTTGATCCTAGTACAAAAGTTAGTATTTATGCTCTAGAAGTAAGGCTTATACTGTTTTTTTTTTAGAAAAGAAAATGAGTTTTGTTATTGTAATGACATCAAGGGACTTTTTGAAGAAATGAAACAACCAAATGACCAAAAAGAATGGCGCATTTTTATAGAGTTTAGCGAAGGAAAGTCTTAAAGCTGTTCTTCTGCATATTGGGAATGCAAAGCTATCCAAATTGATAAAATATAAATGTCACAAAAGGTACATTTGTAGTAATCTAAAAGTTATCTGTATGCTTTGGGGCAACACTAAGTACTGTTGTCACATTTTTGACTGTGTATTGTTTATTTAGATGTAATTTTTTGAAAAAATCTTAACAAATATATCAAAAAAACTGATGTGCAGGATTTTGCTAAAGATTATTTCCGAGACGTAGATATCCAAAGTAACGTAACCATATATCCCCTCAACAGTTTCCCGCCTTGTCGTGGCGGAGGGTTTTGGTAGCAGTGACTGGGTTACCCACGGTGAAGCGAAGAGGAACCTACCCAGCCGACCCGAGGTGTAGAGCCAACCCGTGGCGGCCGCTCCAGGTTAGAGTTCCAGTACTCCACCGTGAATTCACCTCAGCTGCAGAGGCGGATTTATGAAATGTGGAGATGTGCCGAAGAACTAAGGTCGCCGACATAGCTCAAAGGATTGCTAGACTTAAGTGACAGTGGGCATGGCAAGGCACATTGCTCGAAGGATCGACGGTCGATGGGGCAGTAAAGTCCTCGAGTGGCGCCTGCGTACTGGTAGACGTAGTGTTGGGAGGCCGCCCACAAGGTGGACCGATGTTCTTTTGAGAATCGCGGGAATCCACTGTATGCGAGCAACGCGGCACTGATCGACGTTGAAATCTTTGGGGGAGGCTTATGTTCAGCAGCGGACGTCTATCGGCTGATGATGATGATTTTTTCTATTAATCAAAGAGTTGAGAGCTCTAACTCTGTGAATAAATGCATGTTTATAGTATAGGTTAGCAATTGAAATATTCAGTAGTAGTGAAATATTGTTATCAACCGTATTAGCTATTATGTAATATAAAAGTTACAGAGCAAAAACATAAAATTTTATTAATATTACAATATGGGGGACTTTATTTGAAATTTTTTATATTAAATTGTTTCATTTTATATTATTTTAAATTAAAATATGTAATAATATCGATGTACGTGTTTTTTTCTTAATTAAATATTTTTGGTTTTCTTAACTTATTAAACTCCTGGTAGAAAATAAAATAAAATTTATAAAACTTGAATAAGATTTTATATAACTAAATCATCCATCCATATTAAGACAAATGCTGTGTAAATTTACTTTAACTAGGGCCTTTCCTATATTTTCACCTTGCAGCATACCAATAAACGCATCAAAAACATTTTCGAATCCCTCTGTTACATGTTCTTTAACTATAATTTTCCCATCTTTTATCCACTCCATTATCTGAAGAAGCGGGTCATGCCAAATATCCAACCAATCTGTAATTAAAAATCCTTCCACCTTTAGCTGACGAAATAAAATCGATGGCTGCACCAACGTTACTTTAGGTAGTGGTAATTGCGTGGCACCTTCATTATATACGCTTATGCTGCCACATACCGTAACTCGACCAAACTTGTTCATATGGTTCATAATAATGCTACTTATTTCACCACCGACATTGTCAAAATAACAGTCAACGCCATTAGGAGCTGCTTCCTTAAGGGCTTTAACTATGTCAACTGTTTTATAATTAAAAGCTCTATCAAATCCGAGTTCTTTTTCTAGACATTGCACTTTTTCATCGGATCCCGTAAAGCCAATGACCTTGCAGCCTTTGATTTTGGCTATTGGTCCTACAATAGACCCCACGGACCCGGCGCCAGTAGTAACTACTACCGTTTCCCCGGGGTTTGGTTTACTTATTTTTAATAATCCAATATATGCAGAAATTCCGGACATACCCATTGCTCCCAATGCTAATGATGGTGATAAACCTTCTAAATTTGGCAACTCGTAAACAAGGCCTGTAGGTCCACATAGTTGGCCTTCTTTAGCAATGGTGTAGTCACACCAACCATTGTGAGTGACGACTTTTATTCCCACTGGAAACTGAGGATTTTTAGATTCCAACACAGTTCCTACTTGAAATCCAAACTGGTCGTAAGGTACCTCGTAATAGGCATTATATACTCGGTGATATGGGTCTACACTTATCCACTCTGTTTTAACAAGTATCTCTCCGTATTGTAGAGGCGGTAGTTCATATTCTACCAATTCGAAATCTTCTGGTTTCGGAAGTCCTTTGAAGTGGTTTTTTACAATATACTTTCTCGCTCGCACCATGTTTATTACGTTCGATTGAAGCCAAACTGTAAAGAAAATATGCAATGACTTAGTTTTAACGTTTATTTAATTATTTCGATGGCAAAATATCTAATATATCTGTACAGACTAATAAGATACAATAACATAATAATAATATCTATCTCTATTCCATTTTTCTACTCTCACGGAGTAGACTGTTCATCCAGAACACGTTATATCTCGAGCGCCCGAGCGTATATGACATTTCTTCACTAATGTAACATTTTACATTATCTTATTACTTTACGTTCATATTACAGTAACCATTTAGGGAAAGTAATATGTATATATCACATTTTTTACTCCTACGAGAAATATTTGAGAGATATCCTGCCTTTTGAGTATAAGTCAGGGTTACGCGTAAACGAGAGAGCGGACCAAGTGGCCAAGTATGCGGCCCTGACGTATACTAGTCTTAGTGTATGAAGATAGCTCCCATTTCATTAGTTATGATACATCTTAAGCTGAGAACGGCTTGAAGAATAAAATGGGGTCCACCAAACGTTGGAGCATGTCATCGCTTCTTTTCCTTTATACGGTAGAGAGTGCTATGTCTAACGGATGGAGATGAGACAGGATGTAAGTGCGGGTAACATTGACTCTCTAATGAGTGAAGACACAATTCGGAAAATTTTTCTTAAAATTTCAAACAAATTAATTCGGACACAATAAATCGTTAAATTAATTAGTAAGTAAATGGGAGAAATTGTGATATAGGATAAGAAAAACTAGAAAATTGTAAAAATAGTTTTTTGTTTTCACAAAAACTTCATGTATTTCCGGTCTATTTTAGGCTACGGATAAGAAAAATTGTTTTTATTCAGGCGAGAATTATTAAAGATAGGATTGGATATTAGAGGTATGAATTTTAGTAGAATAGTATGGGAGCGAGAAATGGAATAAATGTTGTAGGCCCTCACCACCCCTGGGGGGACGATTTAAATAATAAAGGTTAAGGTTATTTATAATTAAATCTTCATCTGTTGCCCCAATAATCTACTACAGAACATAAATTAGAATAGTGGTACAATTTTTAAGTTAGTTCTTAAGAAATTTCGAGATTTTTTACCTTATCTCTCAATTTCAAAATGAAACAATAAATTGATTTGGGGATATACCTTCAGCAATTAGCTTTTGCGCATCTTATTAATTTACCCACTCTAGTATCGATTTTAGAGTGTTTTTTGGTTGTATCCATAGACTGCCGCAAGTATTTAACTTTTATGTCTAAATTAGTATTTCATAATTATTTTTAATAAAAATTGTTATGAAGATTTAGATAAAAATCAAAAAAGTAACTAAAAATGGGTATAAGAAGATAGTACTTCTGATATTACTGCTACGAATACTATGAACCTAGTCACTATTTGAACAAGAAAAAACTTAATCAAATTAGTTTTTCATTAGTTGGGGGAAAGACATAAACCACAGAGACAGGTTCACAGACATACGAATCAAACCTATGAGATCTCTTCTTACAATATAAATTTTTCACATCGCTAGGTGAATATTATTATAGGAAGGGACTATTTCCCTTCTGTTTTTATCCTTTGTTAAACATTTTCGTAATAAAAGTTATTTATTACTCATTAACTTTCAATTCTTCTGCCTCTTTATATGAATAGATTTAAGACAAAATCAAACATGACACGTCGTTGCACAAAACTTGCGCATGCTGTACAACAGGTTTCACATAACGGATTAAATTTTTAAATAAATTGATTTTTTTTATGTTATGCCCATCGATCGATTTATTATATATGATTAATGTGCGCGTAACTGCGAGACCGGCGCTTATCTGGCAGGCAATTCCTATATCACGAACTTCTTAAATTCTAGTTAGTGATGAGTAAAATTGGTCTTGCTCTTGTGAAAAAGCAAGACCACGACTAAGACCAAGACATATTCATATTATGAACAATACCAAAACCAAAACAGACCTATTATGCAAGACCCACACCAAATGTGCAAGACTAAATGAAAAAATAAAAATTCCGTTGAAATGATGACTTAAAATATTTATCATAACCTGAACATGTGCTTTTCCTCTGGAAACAAAATCTTTAATATATTATAAGACTGAATATGCAAAACCAAAACCAAGACCAGTACCAAGATTCAAATCTTGATCTTGGCTTTGCTTATCACTACTTCTAGTTGCTTTAACATTTTTTATTTCGTAACGTTCACGTGTATTGTGATAGGATTTTAGAACTTTTTGTAAATTTTAATCCTCAGTATTTAATATTCATATCTACATTTTTATAAACAATCAGTGTCTGATTCGCTTTACGTATATTTTGACAGATGACATAGTTTATTATTGTCAAAAAATAAATTATTTGTAATATTAAACTACTGTAATGTAAATATTATTTCGATACAAAACGACGCTCATATTTAATATTAAAATGGCAAGTGGTGATTATCCTTCCCCGCAATGCATGACGTTTTCAAAATCTAGAGTTCCTTTAATCGGAGCTCTCATTGATTACATTGACACCAGCGTTGAGTATTTTTGGACTAAATCTTTCGCCGGTGCTGAAAATATGCTTTTACAGACTTCCAAAGATACATTATCAACTCGTTTTACTGTGATCGTATGCCTGCTCCTGGGTTTGGTTAGCAACGTCAAGTTAGAAGTGGTGACCATAGACGATAAGCCACTACCAAACGATTTGCATGTCGTGTTGTTAAGCAATAAATATAAACTTTATGTGGATGATATTGATGTATCAAGTATGTTATTTTATTTTTTTATTTAACCATAAGGAGAAACAATTAAGAGACAAATTCTAACAAAAAAATTTTTGTAGTAGACAAGATTAAATTACAACTAAACTATGCTGAGTGGTAAAAGGTTTTCTTCCAACACGCCGCTACCGCTCTTATATCTAAATAAGTAAAACTGCCATCATGACAGTGGTACTGGGGCCTAACTGTTAACAAATAAGAGTCCAGAGTATTGCAGGCGAGTCAAATGTTAAATTTAGAAAAAAAAAGTGGCAATTTTCTAGAAGAAAATACAAAGACTCAGCTTTATTTTCAACTAGCATACGACATAGAGAACTAATACACTAGCATTTACTTTTATAACAGCATAATTTATAAGTAAACACGTTTATATTTAAAACCTGATGTGATCTCTTCTAAAAAGTGTCGTTTTCTACAGAAATACTGTGCTGCATTGAAGCATCAGATGCTTTATTGATAATTATATGTTGCCTTCTTATAACGAATTCAGCATTCATGGTAAGTAATAAATAGAAGATAAACTAATTTCGGTTATAATTTATCCTTAACATTTTATATTTAATAATATGTATTTATTTTAGAAAAGCTTGATAATCTAAAATAAATTGGAGGCAGTATTAAGTTATAAAAAGTTACAAATGATTAAGAAAATAAAACTTTTACTATTGCTTTTCCAAAAATTTCACCTAATAACATTTCTAGGAACATATCAAATATCGAATCCAATAGTTACATGTTCTCTCACTAAAACTTGTTCTGTTTTTATTCCATTTTTGAGTTCAAAAAATGCTTTGTACCATTTGATTGCCCACCTTGAAACGTTAATACCCTCTAGTGTAATTTGCTTACTTACTAGGGTAAAGACGGGTTATGTCGGACTTGCACCGCCTATAATCCCCGCTATGTTCCTCCTCATCGCCTGATGGCAGGGTCACGGGAACGTTCTCGCTCGCAACCGCGACCGTGCCGACGCTGGCCGCTTTCGCAGCTTCATCTCGGGAGGGAGGGGTAAATCCTCCCTTTCCAGAGCGCGTCGGAACATGCAGCGTGCCCCCTCTTCGGCCTCCTGCAGTCGCCCAGAGTCCATGGGAGCCACGGAAGAAAACCGGTCCCGTCTCCCCGCGGCGGAGAGATGTTGGGCCCGCCGCTACCCGTTAACGGCCGCGGAGGATAGAGAGAAAGGCGCATCGCAATACCGACACTGCTCTTCTTCCGCGGCCTCGCCGCCGCCGCATCTACGGTGCGACACTGTTTGGTCGCAGAGGATACTCCCTCCGCGACCCCACGTCTGTTGCAGAAAGCAGTATGAAACCGCCACCGCGGCTCCCGGCCGCTCCGAAGAGCTTCAGTTATCCAACCAGTGCTCGAACCTGGAGTGGCCGCTTCAGCCGGCTCTTCGCCGCGGGCCGGCCGAGTGGGTTCCACTTCGCTTCATTGTGTGTCGGTCCACGGCTACTAAGCCCCTTCGCCACGACAAAGCGACGACCACGACCACGACCCGTTGGGGTTACTCGTTCATAGGTGTTCATTTGTTTTATGACTATACTGCCCATCTCACCGCCTACATTATCGAAAGAAAAGTCTATACCCTCGGGAGCTGCCTCTCGTAGTCCTTTTGTAATGTCTACAGTTTTATAACTGAATGGTTTGTAAAAACCGAGTTTAACAAAATTTTTAGTGTGCGGTAAAGTCACCTTTGTTGTACCAATAAACTTGTCATAGAATGTGAATGTTTAAATTTTAGTAGTCCCTGAATTATTAATAACAGGTGAATACCTCTTTTTATCATTCACCTGGATCAAAGGCCTTTATTTGAATGATGCAAATATTAGGCAATGAACTGTTTAATATTCTGGTAATGCTCTTCAGCGTCTTATCCTTGCTCGACTAACGAATTCTGCCAAATCCGTTGTGTAGAAACCATAGAGCTGAGAAAGGAAGCTGTCACAACATTCTGCGGCAAATCTTGGGCTCGGCTGCTAAGTATTATTCGGTCGCATAGAAAAGGTACAGCGGTCAAATTTAATATCTTCCACCTTTTCCCACAACCCTTATGCTTATGCTTATTTCTAGAGGGTAGAAAAGACTGAAAATTATTATAACCACACTTCTATCCCCTCACAATTCTGCCTTGCATTGGGTTTCGTGTTCGCCATAACAAAATTGGAGGTTGGTAGGGTTATGTACTATACACGATATCATGCCGTGCTCGTCGTCATAAGGCATAAGATGTTAAATCCCGTTACTTTAGTAATTTTATTGCCTGTAGTGGTCTGCCGGAGCACAGCAATATTTATATATTAGCTTAGTAGTAGGAAATTCTGACCCATCACTTACACGAGTAATTATTATTAAAACCGTAAAGTTTTTGCATCTTGGTTTTGTTTTTCCTTGAAACTAGGTGTGTTATAAAATTACTAACATTAATTACATATAAAATAATATTTCGCATCTTTCAATGCTACAAAAAGTACTTACAAAATATTATTAAAGTAATATTTAAATATATTCTTTCAATAAGTCTGCAGTTAATACAATTTATGAGTTTTACTGTATATTGTTTTTATTTTCATTACTAACATAGTCTCTAAAGTAAGTGTAGTTCTGTTATTACAAATCCATCAAAGGCTACCTTTAACCTACCTAGGTTCAGAATACCTTGTAATATTGTCTTCGTCTAATAATGGGTTCCACCTTTGCAGTTATCACCGATGAGCGAATACATGTACTTGCCGTGGCTAGGCGCATCTCTCCGTGGTATGATCTGTCGTCAAGTTCCTACATTTGGTGGAGTACTGTATACAATGTATGTAATAAACAAAGAAATCAACACATGGTTCTTTACTTCATTCGCGTTTTTATTCTGTAAGTGGAATTTTGTTTATTATAAAGATTTATTATTCAATCAATCATCAATTTACTCGTAGTAGATTTATTTTAGATGTTCTTAATTAGTATTAGAGAAAATAATATTAATAGATGTACTATCGTTTATATTGCTATAATATTTTTAATGTGTTTTAATAGTTGTAGAACTTCGTTTATGGCTGCAGATTGCCAAGTTCATAAGCATGCGGTGGGACGCCAGTGACGAAGTGAAACAAACTGGGATCGATTTCGAGGTGAACACCCTATGGAGTAATGAGGAAGTGCCCAGCATTGAAGTCAGGAATTACGTTTATTAGTAAACGACTATTTACGTCGGCCATTTTAATTTGTGTAAAAATCGGAACTTAGAATATTGTTTGATACTCAACTATAATTATTTTGTTTGTTTGGGTTTCAGACGTTGTCTTTGAACCTATCTTGAATGTTTTAAATTAAATAATTATGAAGCGACATAATGATTTTTTTGTTCTACCCAGTCTAATTTCTGTAACAAAAAGAGACTTAGATCTTCGTCAAATAAATAAAAGTGGAGTGCTTGTTGAGAATATCATCGTCATACTGATGGTAGATTTATGTTTTTGGAGATCGTCTGTATAAGTCCTGTCAAAATGTATGTAAAAATTATTATGTTATGATTTGAAGAACTTTGCTGTTTAAGTGTAAGTTTCCTTCAATCTGGAACAAAGTATTTTTGGACATAATGTTCGGTGGTAGTTATGGGTTCTGTGTTAATATTCTCTTTTCATATCATAGTATATTAGCTATTCCCCGCCCAGTTTACTGGCTGTAATACGCTCCTAATTCCCTTCGAGAAAAGAATTTTGTAAACTCTATTCCTAACTGACATCTAAATTATAGAAGCAATATTTCAACAAAATTTTGAGTCTTTACGTCCTAAAAGTTTTGGAGATTTCGTGATGAATCAATAAATCTTCTCATATCTCCTGTATAAATTGTTTACATTAGCTGTTCCCTGCATGCTTTGCTGGTCGTAATATAGAAAAAGATTAAAAATTTAGACTTGAAATTTGTCAGAAATATAAGTTGCACCTCAGGCACATTCTCGTTATTGACGCCCCCACAACTCTTTTTAGGTTTACTATTTTATAAAATCCGTTCTTAGCTACCCTATATTCGGCAAAAGGAATATTCCTACCAAATGTCAAGTATCTAAGCTTTATGTTTCCAGAGATATCGTGATCAGTCTCTACATAGGTGAAAATTTCTTATACGCGTCGCAATAATACTAGTACAATATAATGGAACTTCGATGAAAGTAAATTTATCTGCTTTTAATTAATACGACCGTATAAATGTTACAGAGAAATAGAAATGATAATTTTTCATGCAGTGTTTATGCATTTATAATTACAACTATTGTGTGATAATTTCATTAGCAGCCATTGAAGTTACGCAAGTGTATAATGACCTTCATCAAGCATTTGACAAATTTTCTGTCTTAGAACAAAATTTTCCATAAGCCACTTTTGTTACTTAGTTTTAGAAAACTGGATGACGTGGATAAAAACCGTTAAATGGATAAAAAAGAGTCTTTCATTTTAAACACATAAAAGTGGAGGGTTTGAAATAATTAAAAAGTACATATGTATATATGTATGTATATTAACAAAAAAAATTAGGAACATACAAACTTAAAACATACCTATTAATAGTGTTACGTAAAATACGTGAATAAGGAAATATACTTACTCTAAACGAATAAAATTTATATAAATATTTGAATAAAATTAATGTTTTTAATATAGATTCATAGAATATATTGATATTACAATTCAGGGACGTCATTGATAACTATTATATAGCGGCAATGGAGTTGTTTATATGAAATAGTGAACTAATATATTACTTATATAAATTTATCCAGTTTTAACAGATTTGATAACATTGTATAAATTATCTAAAAACATCGGTTTAAATTTCTTTAATATGTATAGAAAAATAGATGTAAACGAATTATTACAGGAGGTAATATGTAAATTATACCTGAGAGTTTGTTTGTTATAAATTATTATATAAATAAATTTTTTGTTAAACATCCTTCAACATCTTCTCTTTAGTATTAATTACTAAAGAAACCTACGACAATTTGCTAGTTATTTCTATATTTAAATCTAATAAGAGTTGCACCTAGACTGTTATGGTTTTAATAAATCTATAAAACGATTTTTGATTTTCTTAGCCTGTTACCACACGGAACATTTCTGCGTTGGGTTCATCGGGGAGTCCGGAGGGCAATTGAATTCTTTCGCGAAGTCTTCAGAGTTCGATAAAGTGCCTATAACGCGGAAACGCCCCGGCGAATGTACAGCTGTCTTTAGTTTATTTCGCATTGCTTCCGGACGCATTGCTCCGCACCAAACCTGTTTAGTTTTAACTGTTATTGTAAAGATATCTCTGAACTAAAATAATTAATGTTTAGTCATAGTGATTAAATTTATAATTAATAATAATTACAGTAACTAATTGATTTCAAAAACGCAATTCCAAGGTTATGATTTATGGTCTGTGACTCTCTATTAGATTTAATATATGTATTTAATTATACGAGTAGATTTATACTCTTAAGTGTATTTTATACTATTATATTTTCGTAATATTTCTCTTTCGGCGCATAAACATATATTTTAATCTTTCCATGATCGTTCTTCTGTTAATAAAATGTACTCGTATATATATATATATATATAGTTATCATCATTATTATCAGCTGATAGGCATTTGCTGGACTAACATTTAACAGAAAGGAATGACAATATGTATTTTATAGATCAATAACAATATTATAAACAATCATTTAGTTTAAAAATCAAAATGCAAAAATACTGTTTTTTTTTCTATAACCCAGCGTTATACTAACAGGTTAGTTACATATATCTTTTTGGTATGTTATATGTAAAATGCCGCTATAGATTCTACATCGTCATTGTGCTAATCACCATCAAGAAACTTATTACCATGGAGCTCCATGTGGATCAGTTCTACTCTGTCTGCATCCAAAGGTTAGTTTTATAATTGTTTGGTATAAAGTGTAGAAAATACTTCTTACCTGTGCGAAATTTAGAAAAAATAGTTGAGTATGAGTATGATTTAAGCCAGGAAGGGTTTCGTCCTGTGCGCCATGTGTTTTCAGCCATTTAAGGTAAGCGTGAAACGCTTGTTTCACTCCGCCATTATCCGCAATGTTTTCACCCTGAAATCGTTTCAGTTTCTACGTGTAATATCTCAAAAAATCTCCATTTTTTCTTCAATAATTTTACGGTGTCTTTTATCTATTATTACATGTTTTTGCCACTGGAGTATCAAACTGGTATACGGGTCGTCTGATTGTAACTTGTTACCTTAGCTGTGGTCGCTTCCAACATCAGACGTATCGTAAACGCGTTGCTGATGCCAGAGATACCTTATCATGCCTTTATTTTTGTCTTACGTGGGGGAAATGCCTTTGCATTCCTGCCCTCGTGTGGGCAAAGACAGGTTGTTTACGATGATGACACGATGTTCCACCATCGTCGCTTTACGACGGGGCCAAGAGAACGCTTTCGCACACCTCTGCGACTCGGCCAGTGCCGGTTGCAAAGTGCAGTCCTATCTCTGGGGTAGGAACTTTCTCCTTCTACCACTTCTACAAGGGCGCGCCAGAACATATTGCGCGCCCTTCTGACGTCTTCTTACCGTTACCTAGGCAACGGTGTTCTAAAGGGCACCATGAATCCATCACCCAGAGGCCATGGGAGCTAAGAGTGTTTTCTCTCGGCTTTCTGCGACAAATCTGCTCTTGTCTTTCATCGCCAACCGTTATCTGGTCGCAGAGTACAGGGAGAGCGGCGAAAGGCAATACTGATACTCCTTTCCCTCCGCAGATTCATCACGGCTGCGAAAGGCAGAACAAGCCTGCCTGCACAACCTATCGGCACACATCTGAAGTGAGCTGGTAGAGCCCATCTGGGCGGCCACCTCGGGCCGCCCGTAGCCTCGGGTCAGCTAGGTACATTGTTCTTAGCGGCGGGAACCTGTTTGGGGGAGATATTACCATGCCTCTTGCGATGAACCCGCATACTCAGTATTTATGAACTATACTGGAAGCTCATATCTACGGTACAAAACTAAAATTATTCCTAGTAGGAAAAGTGTAACCACCTGAGTGTTAACACCGTCGAGTTTCATGTTGACTTCAGGCACAGTGTAATGTCCGTACTGATCGATGAGACACTGTGCGCGATGGTGAAACGCCTCGATTGCGGGATCGGACCACCATCGGTGTAGGTTACCCTCACAATCGAACAGACGGCCCTTATCATCGAAACCGTGAGTAATTTCGTGTCCTGGAATATTAACTTTCAATGCTTCAAAATGTTTCTTCTCTCAAGAAGAAAACCAACGCAAGTATCGGAAATGTTATTACAAAGTCATGACCGGATGGTGAATTTTGGTACGTACTTTTATTGGAAATCTTTAAATAATGAATTATCAGCATGAATTTTGTCTTCTAAAGCAATAATGATTTAGGTTTCTGACCATGATTACTATGTTATCTGTGCTTCATGTCTTACAAGATTTGATATTGTTATTTAAATAATACGATAATGATTTTATTTTCCCGTGAATATGAACGTTTAATTAATCATTGTTTTTACCTATTACCACTCCTATTCCGCCATAGTTGAGCGATCGAGGAAAATGTCGGTGGTAAAATGGAGGCTGTAATATTCCAGCAGGAAACATTATTTGATTCTTATTCCTGCTATAATACGCGTTAACAACAGCTGGAGCTGTGTTCCATAATGATTTGTTGACTGGCTGCCCTATTCTGAAATTTTACATATTTTTGTACATATGGACACAGGATAAGATATTTTGAAACTATATCGACCGTGTATGCCTCAAGGCAGATAGAAGTAGAAAACTTATGATTTCGAGAGTGTATTGAAGGAACGTTCTTGTATTCCTAATTTTGTAAGCACATTAATAAAAATTATTTTATGAAATTTGATTTTTAAGGTTTTCTCTTTTCTCCATTCTCTTTTTTAAGTTCAATGTACCTATTTATTTCCTTTGGGTTTATAGTCCTTCATTACTGACTTACCGTGATTGCTCCATTTTTGTCAAATGTTGTAATATATTTAAAATATTTTCAAAATATTTATCAGGGTGAATCTTGACTTCTTTATATCTATCGTCCAATTCTTTTCTATTTAAAATAAAATCAGGATATCCGATTCTAAGCATCATAGAATTTACTTTATGACCTGCTAGTTTTTTTGTTGCGTCATCTATCCAATCAGTCATATGTAAAATTTCTCTGAAAGACTGCTGGATCTCTCTGGTCATAGTAAGAGTATCGTTTTTACTCATCTCATCGAAATATTTACGAACAAACATAGAACCTAACGCCATTCCCATATTTGAATTGACCTGTGATATGCAATTTTTCCATCTCGGTGGCGCTTCTTCCCGACCAAAAAGAATATAATAAAATCTAAAAATGACAATAACTTTTCTGTTAATAATATAATTAAAATACCATGAACGGATTAATATTACATAATTTTTTTCTTTTATTTTCTTGGGGTAATTCTATATTGCATACCCTTCCACTGCGAAGAAAAATTTATTTTTTTGGCGGAGCATAAGTTCGGTTCCTAACATTGTTAAAATAACTCATAAAATTTTAAGTTTTTTATAATGCACACAATTCTGGAGACTAAAGAAAAGAACATGCATATGCTAGGAAATGGATGAATCGAATTATCATCGGAATACCGAATATGATTTGAATGTGCAATAATAAGTGGACATAAACTTAGATAATTTTATGTAAACTAAAACAGGGACATGAGTTTGCTAGTACATAAAAAATATATAAATTCATGATTTGTTAAAATAAAAAAAATGAATTTGAAAAATTATCAAAGTTTTATTGCCGAATATTATTACTTACTGCTGTTTTGCTGTTTGAAAACGATCATCTAGATTATTAACCCTATGTCTCACGAATCGCCACAAAAGATAATTTGCTAAAGTATCAACCTCTGTTTTCTCTATTAATTTTACGAGAAGCTACAAAATATTTCGTGTTTTTAAACATTATATTTTCACACACACCACTTCATTCAAAGCTTGTGTTATATACGAACCAAGACGTAATTGTGTGCAAACAGTACAACAGTCTCATTTTCATTAATTGTCTTATTCATTACAATGGACAAATATTTAATCCAATCTATATCAGGTATGAGCTGTATCAATTTCCGAATTGGCATTCGTTTGTATATTTCAGATACATTTCGTCTGTCCTCTGGAGCCGATGTAATTCTGGCAAGACTTTAAAGAAAATAAAATATATGTTATAAAACTATATATATATATATATATATACTATACTATATACTATATATATAGTATATATATATATATATATATTGATTAATTTCTGGAAAATATGAGTTTCCGATTTACATTTGATTAGCTTTTATAACTTACTTGATTTCAAAGTCAATAAGTTTATCGACGCTTTTTTCAACATGATAATTTTCGCCTCCCAAAAGATTGGCAATTGTTGTTAAATAAGTTTTATAGGCATTTAAATATATTTTATTTGATTCTTGTAGAAAGTAGTCTCTTGTTGGTAAACCTAAATTAATCAAGAATATAATATTTTTTTTATATCGTATACTACTACTAAAAATGTAATCAAAAATAATGTCATTACCTAAACTTGTTTGATCAAACTGAATGACAAATTCATCTGAGTTTTTGATGTCTGGGCCCACCCATTCTGATATTAATATGTCATTGTTATATACTCGCAATTTTGCCATAAGTTCTAACCAATCAAATTTACTGTAATCCCAATTTTTGTTTAGAATTGGCCAACCCCCCAATAAGTCAATGAGATCTAACAATGGTTGATGTCCTCGCTTTTCTAAAATTTCATAATTCATACAAGATTTAAATAAAAATCGAGACTTCAAAGCAGCATCGCCAAAGGCTGGATCATTTGTATTCTCTATTTGATTTATTGGATTTTTCTTGGTAAATTTTTCATGACCATGTTTCTTTTTTACACGTGTATAAAACATTTGTAATTTTCTTCCTGTATTAGTGTTTTTAAGATATTGAGCGTTAGATTGTTGTCGTTCTTCTACATTACGCTTTCTATATTTGGAGAAATGATTATCGGTTTGTATTCCTTTTTTGATTTTTTTGTTTTTCTTGTGATTACTTTGAACTTCGTATTTTATTTTTCTAAGTGGATTTAATACGTGTATTGATTTTTTATCTAAATATCGACGAATACGACTTATTATATCTGCAGTGTTATTTTGAATGAAACCACCGAGATTTTCTGTGGTATTAGAAATTATATTCTCATTGTGTTGAAGAATGGTCTTTGTTATATCAAAACCCTTATTAAGATGCACATGAACACTGTTGAGTGACATATTTTGAGTTAAAAAATTATCAGTAAGATCTAAATGGTGTCCTGGGTATACACTTTCGATGTTATCAAAAGTCTTAAATTCTAATAATTCTTTTAGGACTGTATCTAAATTTTCTCTCAACATTTCAAATGTGTCATACCTAAGATAAGGAAAAAGATTAGTATTGGTTTTATTTACTTGTATTTTTATTTACTTGTACTATACAACCACATTACTGTAATTACCCTGCTTTATCCGCCGGTATGGGATTAAGCGAAGCCCAATTGCCGCAGGCATACTGATAAAAATCATGACAAGGATCAGCTCCGGCGTCCATATATTGTTTCATAATAGAAGCTTGTGTTTCTCTTATGGTTGCTCTATCTCCTTCGCCTTTCCAAAATGCATGTATACCTGTTTTGCCCATACCGCAAGTTTGCATACTTTAGTATTAAAAACAATGTCATATAATAATCATGCATAAAATTCAACCTCATAAGAACGATGAATATTTTAAAATATAGCAATTAAATTTAGATACCCGAATGGGATTTAGAAGGCTTGTACAAATGCGCTGAAGAACCCATTTCACCTTCTTCTAGTTCAGGTTGTCTTCGAACTTGTTCCACTACATCATCCAGTGGTCCTCTGTCAACGTATATTTCTTGAAATATTGCACTGAATAAAACGTAACATTTTTTAATATAAAATTAAGCTTATTAAAAAGAATAATTATGAAAATATTTTTTATTTACTTTTTCTCACGATGATTATTGTTTTCAGTTGTTTCATGTCCGGTATCAGTATTATAATTTTCATTATATAAATCATAATATTCTTCGTCGTCAATCCCAGTTGTTGTATGTTCTTGTCTGAAAGAAAATTGATTGTATTTTGATTACTTACCTTATTACAAATAACTAACATATTGAGCAATACGTTACTTATCATGCCCATAGTCCTTAGAATTAATTGGGAAACGAGTTTTACGTTTAATACGTGTTGATATTTCATAATTTTTATCCGTATTCCCCCAAATAAAACTGTCGCTAGAGAAGTTTTCGTCATTCACGTCCCGTTTAGATAATCTTTGGGCCAGCCTGATTTCATCAGTTGGCAGGAAAGATGTTCTAAAACCTTCAAATACATCTCTCTCTTCAGGATCGATTCCTTCCAGTTTTGTGTAAGTTGCTGGTATGTTTTTAACTAAAAATTGGTCAGACGGATCGTCTAACGAGTCTAGAGGATTCTTTATAATAAGATATGCTATAGCTAAAAAAGCAAAAAATATTAGTACACAAATGAAACGACATAGTTCCGCACTGCTTGGTCTTACGGAAACCTGGAAATGGTTTCGCGTGTCAACTCGCGTCATGGCAGTAGCCAACTGACAGTATCACGTCATCGTCAGATGTTCAAAAGTAGATCGTCAGCCAGTGTGTACTGACTGTATACGCTAAATACGTAATTGCCTTTGTACATTTGACCCTGGAGTTAGATTGGAAAGAGGACCACGTACTGAAAGTAAAAAAAAATTAGTACCGTCTGAATTGGTACTCTTTAAGTTCTTGGGAACATACACTAGTACGAATGTGTTTTTTGTTTATTTTGTTTTTTTCATTACATGTTTATGAACTTTAAAACCCTAACCAGAAAAACCACAGATAAAACTAGTGTGATTTTTATTTTATATTTTAAATTTTAATTCAATTCCTAAAAAATCGGAACTTGTCAGCATGGTTAAGATGTAACAGCACCACACCTCATGTTCATTGCTTTAAGACACAAGGTGTTAAATACCATTACCTCCACTATTTACTTAACTATAATGTGTGCTTGCTTGGTTTTCGACTACATTTTCCAAGAGTAATACTTATTAAATAAGTGTGTTATTATTAAATTTATTCGACAAAATAGGAAATAAAATTTGAAGCATTAAATAAAAATACTAAAGGCTAGGCCATTATAGTACTAAAGATATTTTAATGAATAGTTTTATATCATTCTCTTTGAATAGGACAAAGGTAAAAAAAATTAAATAAATACTATTTACTCATTTAAAAATGTTTTTGACACCGGCCGGTTTAGGAATTGTTAACGATTGTAATATAATTGTGAGAAAATATTTTTGACAACATAAAGTAAAAACATTGAATAAGTTCTATTTACTCTTTATTTGGAAAAAAAAATATTACAATGGCTTTTACAGATATAATAGCTATGATTAATGCGATTAATGAATCGATTTTAGAGGACATGACATGTGGTTGGTTTTATGGTTAAGTTGCTGAAGCCCCCTTTCTTTGTAGTGCCCGTGTATTCATCTCTATACAAGCTGTTCCCCGCCCGCTTGGCTAGCCATAATATAAAATTAAACTTGAAATTTATTTCAAATATTCTTTAAGAGCATCCGCAACCGCAAATGAGTTTCTATAGCAAGCGCGTAAATAACACGAAATGAAAATGTTTATAAAATATGATTAGAAATAAAATGATGAAGGATCTATAAAATTCAATAAAGAAATGGCCTATAACCATTTACAAATTACTCTGCGTCGAATGGTCATGTTCCTATGTCGATTGACCTTCACTAGCTTTCACGTGATGGGCGAACAAAGAATTCCCATTTTCTTTGTATATATATATAGATCTACAAATGGGTAGTTAGCGTATATGTAGAAAGTTTGTCGCCCCTCTAATCTTCTAATCTTATGAGTTCTAAGAATATATTTTGAACTGTAGATTACGATACATGTTTTTAAATTGCAGCACGTATGTTCTACCGGAAGTAAACGTTTTGTTGAATAATAACGTGGAAACGATGACCAGTCGTAAAGTTGATATAGTGTAATAACACAAGATCTTTTTGTTAGGAGTTAAATCTATTATCATAATGAAAACTTGTCTTACAGAATGTACTACATGTTATCTAATTTCAGAGAATATCTTTGAAAATAACGATGAGTTCAATAATCATCTACAAGTAACTAAAAGTTGGTTTAAAAAAATTTCTTATGTAAACAAAAAGTTATATTTGTTGGCCCTATTGGAAGACGTACGCAGCGCGTGGACGTTATCTTTATTATTAAAATCCATTTGGAACTGCCGTCCTAAAGATGCTGTCCTTTCTGTAAGCGGGTAAGCATTATTTTAAATAGGTTTGTGTACTTATACTTTATTTTTAAAAATTCAAGATATGTTATACTTAGATTACACTGAAATCACTTTCGATAGAACCAATCTTCAGACAAAAAAGAATATTGGTTAAGAGGTTAGTGAGCTATCATGTACCAGGTAGACACTTGTATGTATACCTGTTTTCTTTTCGTCATAGTTAAAATAAAATTAATTATTGTTTTATAAAATTATTTACCACTTTAAAAGCCACTATTGGAAACTATTCCGAATTTTAGATGGAAAATTCTAATTGCTATAGATTGACAATAAAGGTAAACTGTTTACTTTTGTAAAACGGGTTAATTGCTTGATGTAATTTTAACACGATTTTAAGTAGAAATGTGCCGAAGTTGGTAAAGTGGAATACTCTGATTATTATATGTTGATAATCGGAGTTCACATTAGTTTATAATTTCAGGGTACTATCGATCCAGGCGAATCTGAAAATACCTTGTACTATGGACATTCGTGTTACGAGGCAAACGAAGTTGTCATTATGTACTACTAGATATTTACGTTGTACTTCAAAACGCTTTATTTCAGACCTAAACTTTTAAGCACCTACGATCAGGCTCCATTTGATCATAACAGGACCGCTATCCCGGTGTCAATACTTACGCAAGTTATGACGGACGATAGAAAGTGGTTCATTTCTTTAGAGCCAGTGAGTTTTATTATATATTTATCAAGTGTTGATGACTTGACCTGGCACGAAGGTAAATAATTTGACCTACTCATTAATAGGGTGATAACATTTTAAATCGGTGTTATAATTGATTTTTACTACCTTTAATAACCTCGCTCTCATATCAGAATAAAATGTTTGGATCTTCAATGGCATTAGTACTAGGTAAATTAATATATTGTAAGTCTACTACATAAATACTTTTTGACCAGCTTTATCAGTTCGCAGATACAATCTGAACCAAGCAAGCAAAGATTTTTTCAATTCGTATTTTGGTACATGTATAGTGCAGAAGGTCACATAAATTTCGTAAAAACAGTTGTTTTGCATATATATTTAATCAGTCTTGAGTGACGTTAGTTAACAAAAAATATGTCTTCTCGAATACGATGGTGGAATTGAAATGTTAGATATTTTAATAATTTTATTTATAATAATTGCACTTTTGAGGGAAAAGAAAAATATTTATTATCATAAAATGGTAATGGGTTTTTTATTCTATCTGTAAAATTAATCATAGGCAAATTAAAAAAATTGTTTTCGACGTTGATTTGAAGTCGCAAATTTTGAATATCTCAATATGGTATGACTTTCCATTATGACTATGTTGTTTGACTATGCACTTATTTCTGCCGCCAAACAGTAGTGCCTAAACATCACTGTGTTCCGGTTTGAAGGCCGCTGGCTAGTGTAATTACCGGTGTAACGAGACCACACATCTTATGTCTCAAGGCGGCGAGTACAATGTAATTCAGCATATAACGTTCTAAGTAGCTCCACGTTGTTATGGGCAGGCGTATTTTTCATCATCAGGTGAACGTCCCGCTTGTATCGTCGCTTCATTAAAAAAATGTGCCGCTATAATTCGGTTAGCTTTTTCCATTTATTGATATTAAGTTATCTCTATCTCGCTATCGTAGTACTAATTTCTGCCACTTAGCTGTAGTGTGCACATATTGTTAGTTTCAGGCATTGGGGCTATAATAGGCTATGTTAACTATATTTAACATTCTTTAGATGATTGCGTAAAGTAGTAATGTATAAAAATCCTAACTAGTTTTTTATTGTCAAAGGCAGTCGTATCATAACCAACATCTGTACGTCCTCATACCGTTGCTTTGCCCCCATAAAAAAAAACCATCTTTATACCGCGGGACTGTCATTTTTTCAGGCAATACTTTTAACGAGATCTATTGTAAAAAATTTTATCAAAAATTTATTAATTTTGTAATAATTTGTTTTTTAGGAAAACCAAGCCCTAGTCTTACTGGAATTAGTTAGCGTTGCCGGTGGGCCGGTTCTCTGGCAGGTTTTTCACCGAGCTCAAAAGATCTACGACCGTTATCGTGAATATGAGTTAGAGAATTTGAAAGAATCTGTGGTTGTCGTAGAGACTGTCGCAGAACCTACCAAGCCACTTGCAGTGGTCGAACAACTCCATAATCCGGTGCAGTTTATATACTTTTTATTGTATTTAAAACTTCTTGTGATTTTTATTTTCTCTTTTATCTTTTTACATATAATTTAATGAAACACCTCACGCAACCTAGATAATATCGGTTTATCTAGCATGGCAATTATGAGCACGCTTTTACGATTATAAATTTTATTTAATTTTTAATTATTTTTATTATTGTAAAAAGAGTGAAAAGTCCAAGTTGATACCGAGACGTTATTTATTTTATTCTGTAATTATGAATTCATGTAATTATATTTATTAATATAAAGCATTGTTTCTTTTAGTTATATTTATGGAACTCGTCTTCCATATCTATGTTAAGATCTACTCATGATAACTATTAACATAAAAAATTTATTTTACCTTTAACAGTTGCTAATTATATACTATGTAACGATTTACTGCGATTAAAATTGTTTGAAAAGTAAAGATGTTGAAATTTTGTAAGATTATTTACTAAGTGTAAAAGCCATCACAAAGTGTAAAATTTACTGCACCTATACTTTTACTCTATGTTCAATCCTAGGGTAGACTGAGAGAGAATATCATTAGACATAAAGTACGCCTTTGTACAGTTTTTTGGTGTGTGCAGATAAAGTTTTTAAATAAATCAAAAAAATAATTAAAATCATGTCTAAGGAAAACAATAAATTTTGTAATTTTTGTTTTTCATAAATGTTAATAATTTTCGTTACAGAGGAAAGAGACCATGCGGCGTAAAGCAACTGGCTCAACGACTACAATTAAGGAAACAACACATGACATGGAGGTTTCATATTCTCAAGCGCAGAAACAGGTATAGTGATTAAATCAGTATATTAGTAACTCTACATAATTTGTGACTTGGCGAATTCTCAAGAAAGTGTTATATATATTCTTTTCTTATTTTAAAATCGATCTTAATCTTATTTAGTACCAGTCAGTAAATAAGAAAAAGTTTCTTTTAAAGGTTCATGTAATGGATGCTTTATAGTTTTTATAGAATCTAAAACTATGTTAGCATTATTTCTGACTAACACATACCTCCCTTTTATAAAAATCAAAAGATTTTATAAAATAAATTTTTGATTTTTTATAAAATCTAATTTATCAAGAAATTAATCAGGACCGATTTTTTTTCCGCCCCACCATCAAAGGTGTCATTAGTACTATCGTCTGTCTTCGTTTTCGGAAACGGTCTCCTAATACACAATATATAAAATGAGTGTAATAATATTTATTTATACTGCTTCACAACAAATCCTTTTAGTATATGTATCGTCAGCGAAAATACGCACGCAAAGTCTCATGTCGATGTATTATATGTATGAAGCAAAACCTGTAGAGGTATATTAAATTCGCTGATTCTGTATAGATTTGGTTATTTTAGAATATAAGCGTCAGTATATATGACGGCAATAATTTATAAAGCCATGGTAAAAAGCAAGTTCACGTGCATGTATCGCAATAAGTTTATTTAATTTAATAGTATGCGAAAGAATTCTGTAAGTCTTACAGTAAATACGTCACAAGTGACGTCACTTGCTATTTAAAGGTACGACAGAAATAACACGTGTCAGTAATTCTAAGGTATAAAAGGTATATTAATAATATAGAAATAGAAGTCATAAGTTATATGAAACAGTTATTAGTTCATTCGAACCATTATGCAGATTGTCCTTAAAATTAGGACGTGTATCTATAATATATAAGAATAAAAACATAATAAATATGATGATAATATATATAACTATATTATGTTCAGCACAGGAAACCAAAATCACTGGTTGTTAGTGCCTGGTGCCGGAAACTCTAAGTAAATACAACCGCAACCAACTTATTTTTACTGTCTGAAAGTCGTATGCAAAAATTACTGTACTTTAGTTTGATGTCGTTGTACCTAGTGAATTAACTGTAATGAGACATAACTTCTTGTCTCAAGGGGACGAGAACAATGTGATGCAGTGTATATCATCATAGCTAACGCCACATTTTTATAAACAAACGTATGACTTACCATTAAGTAAATGTACCGCCCTTTTTTATTATATTTGAATATAATCTATTGATAATTTGTGTTTGAAGTCCGATCTGCCGAAAGAAAGATTGCTATAAAGCAGTTTAATTCATTTGGTGCATTTAACTTTCTCTTAATTCATATGAACTATAATTAAAAAAATAAAGCCTTCTTACTATCAAATCAATTAGCCATTCATAAATAATATCAATAAATAAAATTTTAAGCATAGTTGTATTTGTATTTTACTAACATGTTTTTAACGTCTATTGCTAAAATAAAATTAAAAAATCAAAATACATACATTATAGGAAATGGATATTTTTAGCTCTTTAAAACACGATTCAATACATGACTCATTTGTATCTAATAATTTTTGTTTGCTATCATATTACCAAGTCCGAGCGTACATAAAGTTTGTTAGGCTTTATTTAGAAACTTAACTTTTTTATTTAACATCTCTCGACAGATAAGAAAAAATATTGTATTCATTGTTCTTATTATTTTGATTAACATTCAATTTCTTCTCTTATTTTAATTTTTTAGAGAATTTTGTTAACTACGAGAATATTTGAACGTTATGATATTAATGATTTCCAGTTAGACGAAAGTCTTGCCGTTTGGAACTCCACTATAAAGTCTATTCGTGACAGTTTTAAATTGGAGGAAATAGAGACAACATTTAATGATGGAACAAAGAAGAGAATATGGAAGGTAGACCGACCTATACCTGAAGCAACGGAAACAGTGGACTTTGTACGTTATTTTTAACGAATTAAGTAGTACTGCATAAATCATTATTATGTGTTAGCTTTTGTACAGTAACTGTATGAATAGTCCTATAATAGTCTAGGATTGTTAAATAGTCAAAATGAAACATCGGCTAAAAACAAATTATATGGCACGTCTTACATGGATAAAGATGTAAAAAGCAGTCGTAATACACTTTGTCATTGCATTTACAAAATTAGAGGAAAAATCAGCGAATAAATTATTTGTGTCAATATTAAAATATAATATAGTTTACAATAATGACTTATTTTAGATTTAATTCAAACCCATCAATTTTACTTTTGCATACAATCTAAAGATAGTAAAGATTGGCGCGGAAGTATCGTAGATATGAATTACATATTTTGTGAACGACTAGTGATAGCGAAAATTGCACAACAATTTCTGTTCGTCGACTTAAATAATCGCTATTAATAAAAAAAAGTGTGTAATTGTTAAATACTTGCTTATACAAAAATATATTTCGAATAGCGACTCGAGCAAATAACTTGTCATATTTATTGCTGATATATATTAATAATTAAAAGTTAAATAAAAATTATTGTGCGTTTTTCGTCAACGCTTATCGTTCCAAATGACACATAACAACCTAAATGCGTTATGTTACAAAAGTGCGAATTTTTTTTAAAACATTTATTTTTAGCTGCAATTATTACCATCAGCCATTGGAAAGCGAATCTTAACATTTCTACCTTTTGCTCAGTTAGTTGAGTATTCTCGAGTTAACAAGTATTGGGCGTATCTTATCGACGAGTTGAAAACAGAAATCGCTGCGAGACTGAAAATAAACACAGAATTAGAAAAACTGAGAGTAATACGTTTTATTGTATTTATAGAATTGTTTTCTATCAATGGATTACTATTACTACCTATTGTCGATAACGTACGATTTATTATATAAATATTCGATAAGTCGATACGTAAAATTTTTTTAATGTGCTTTTCGATTAATATTATTTTAGTAGAAAATTAAAGATACCGCGAGATAGAGATAACGATTTTAAAAAATAGTTTTTGCTTTTTATATTTCAATCTTCTTCGAAGATAGTCAGAATTTATTTGTATAAATGTTTTTAGGAAATAATGCTCCGTTATGATACAAGTGATGATACTTTAGATCAATCGGGCTTCCAAATAGATCATTTTAGTTCACAACCGCCGAGTCTAATGCCTTCGGTGAAAACGCGTCACGTTCTGCCTAGCATTCGGGCTAGCCAGAAATCTGGCCACTACTCCTTCCGGCACCTGAGAGAGAAGATAAACAAACCTCATAAGTATTTAGTGAGTTAAATTTACATTTTATGTTCAGAATATAAAATAGTTTAGTTTATATCAACTCGTTTAAAAAAATCAAGTTGGTACGTCGTAAAGATAATATTTTTGAAGCTGCGTATTGTAGTGATATTAAACACTACACGAAATGGTGACCCTTGCATTAGATACAAAATTAAAAATATTTTAAATTTTTATTTAGGCTCCAAAACCAATTCATAACATGATCGATCTCTATGAACGGTTAGAAAGGCGTGGTGCTGCTGACGAGAATATCTGGAAATGGTGCAAAAATGTGTCGAAACAATATGGGAATACTAACTTTCAAGAGGTATTATTATTTCGAATCGAAGATGTATTTTGTTTTTCTAAAATGTTTTATTTTTAGAACTAAAATATATATTTCTTACAATTTTCCAGGAAAACAATGAAAGGGAAAATTATGTATCTAAGGATTTTCAGACGTTTCAAAGTTCTTCGTTGAAGAAAATTGTAACTGTTCCTCTTGCTAAACCTCTTATTAAAGATCCAGCAGCGATCAAATTTACATCTAAGTAAATGCCTAATAATAATGTGGCAATTAAATATTTCGTAAATATTATAGGATAATCCGTTTTTGTTTTGCAGAGCGGATAATATTAATATAAAACTATCCAATGACTTTAATGTGCCACGTGAACAAAACAAACGTTTTAGTTTATGGAGCCGGGATTTTTCGAGTTTATACCCAGCGTCTAAAATAGCATCTTATCAATCACCTGTTTAAAGTTTTTTTTAATCAATTTGTTTTATCTAAAATAATGGTTGATCGTTTTTTTGATATGTAATAATTTTTCTTAAAAATATATCTTTAATTTGATATATACTCTGTGTATTCTTTTAAATAGTTTTACAAATTAACAAAAATGATATGGTTATTGTGCTTTAAAATCCCTGACACCCACCTAAAAACAAAACATTATTAATGTAATATAGGTCTTTGTCTACTTATTGCATAGCTACGTGATTTATCTAGTGAAATCTATAAAATTTATTTTTTATAGACTATTACCTTTTGCTACATCTGTAAAATTTATTTATCCAGTTTATAATTATATATTTAATTCTTTAAATAGTATAAAGAACAATTTAGCCACATACAGTATAAAAACATTAAAATAAGTAAATTTAAAAGTAATTCTAAAACATAAATTATCAGCGTAAAACGTTACGTATTGTCCTTTCCCATGTCAACCTAATATGGTTGTTAACTTGTCAAAAAAGTGACGTTTTCAGCCCGATTATTTTCTAGAAAGAAAATAAGAATCAGACTGCTGGTTTTCTCTGCGAAATATCATTGCGTACAGCCGTATTATTTAAAATATGAATTTTGTTATAATTTCTAATTAGTAGTAATAGAATATCGGTTAAAAATGAGCAAGCATATGTATTCAACCGCTAATCTCACCGATAAAGAATTGAAGGAGCAGGGAAACAGACTATTTAGTTTACGAAAATTTGAAGATGCTATGAACTATTATACGAAAGCGATTGTGAGTGTCTAATTTGTAAAATTATGTAAATTTTGTTTCCCTGAATTGGTTTTTAGAACTCGTAAACTTTCAGATAAAAAATCCATCAGTGGCGACATATTTCACAAATCGTGCACTATGTCACTTGAAGATGAAACGATGGGAAGCCACTTGCAACGATTGTAGGCGAGCTTTGGATATTGATAGTAATCAGGTCAAGGGGCATTTTTTTCTCGGACAGGCACTGGTTGAACTTGAATGCTATGACGAGGCTATAAAACATTTACATCGAGGTAATTGCTTTTTTTTAATCAAAACATTTAAGTGAGATTATCAATTTACAAACATGCTGTAAATTAAAGCTTATATCAATAAAAATATCTTTTCCATAAAAGTAAAACATCTGTGTGGTTTGTTCCTCATGAATTTCCAATGGTTCTTTCATTATAAAAAGTTATAAAAAGATTATTTTTTACATAATTTTTTTTTAATTGTCAGAAGATTCCTGTTAAAAATATTTGTAATGATATATTTATTATAATATTGAATAACTTGTTATTACATGTTGTAAATTACTTAACAAAACACTATCATACTACAATGTCATAAAGTAGTAAATTGTAGCTATTATCACAAGCAAAATTGTAAATGTGATTGTATAAAATTGTTTTTATGTCAATAAGTTATTTTTATGCAATAATATTTTACTAAATATTTAATGTCTAATCAGATTGAAGATTGCAATTTGTAAAATTAATCTTTTTGGGTGTACATCTTATTGTATTACCCACCTAATTGATAGATATCAATAATCTGTCAGTCTTTCACTATAATATTTGTAAAATCGGTTCTTACTATAATGAAACATTCTTTAATAATACTCCTTTAACTATCTTTATAACAACATTTTATCGCAGATGATGTGTGATTTTTTTATTGTAATTATGACTAAATCATTTTACTTATACATTAATATTCCTATTCTAAAAGAAAAATTTAAAATTCATAACCTATTTATAAATTAGTTTTACTTCAACACCTAAATCAATTTGTGAGCTATGGTTAACAGGCTAAATCAGAAAGAGGAAATTATTAACCCTTAAAGGTGAATTATGTTTGCATTGTTAACTACATTAATAAATGACTATAATTAATTATACTTATTGTTTTGTTCAAATCACTTGGAATAAACTATATTGTTACTTCTGTGATATATAACATATATGTTGTTTGAAAACTACAGTACCTACAAAATGAATAGATATTAATATTAAATTATTGAGGCAAGTATAGCTCATGTAGTAACTCTCTTGTATGCATTATACATATTGCATATCTATTGAATAGACATGTTACAAAAACTATTGTTTTCATAGACATGTGCCCTTTACCACCATATACTTTGTCTGCATAGTGTATAAGCTGTCTTCATTCTCTCTTTGTGTGAAAGGCCTCAAGGTCTAGTAGAGGAACATTAAGAAGGTTGTTTATTTTTAATTTTATTTAATTATCTACCTGGTCAAACAGATTATGTAAACAGTTTACATAACTTTTCTAATCTTTCTATTGAACTGTTAAAGATGGTGCAGTGACATCATTAAAAAGTAACAACAGACTTAGATGACATAAGAGTGCATGTCTATTAATAGCTAGTAGTTGTAGAAATTTCTAATAAGAGCAATAACATTAATATGATGTGCAGTATATAAATATATGTTTATGACTTCATTTTAAATATATAATGTTTTATTTTTAATATTTTTAATTTTCATAGCAAATGACTTGGCGAAAGAACAGAAACTGAATTTTGGTGATGACATTGCGGCACAACTGCGCATTTCTAGAAAAAAAAGATGGAATGTGCAAGAAGAGAAGAGGATATCACAGGAGATTGAATTGCAGACTTACTTGAATAGGTATTTTTTTGTTATGAAAGATGTTATGGATGATTAATTGCTATTTGATTTAAACTATGTTTTTTTTATTCTTAAGATACTGTAATGATGATTAGTTTTTTTCAAGTGTTTATAATATACAAGAAGTTCTAATTTTGATATAAAAAACGGAAGTCTACTTAAATAAATAGAATATTTATGTTCAGGGTGGCTTCTTTATATCGTCTATTGGGAAAAACTATCCAGATAGATATCACAGAATCCTATTTCTTTCCTATCTGGAAGTGTGCCGTTTGAGGAGGATGCCGTAGGTATTATAAACTGGGGTGGAAAGGTATGCCATCAGATCTCTTGAGCATCAAACAAGTACTATGTGGTGTTTTTTAAACATATACTAGTGTTAGGTTTTTTAAAGCCAGAGACTAAGTGCCAGCAGTGTTATTACTGTCACCAAATAGTAGTTAGTATACATACTATTTTATGGTTTATAGGTTCTTGTGTCTATTGAAAGTACTATGGTAGTGAGACTAAACATTTTGAAATGAATCAGTGTTTATCTTCCTAACTAGTGTTAGCTGTTAGAGGTGCGTGTATCCCTTACGAAACAAAAATCATGAGTATTTTGGCAGGTGCCTTACTTGTTGCTAAATTTTACACCAGTCTCTTGAGTTGTAGGGTGAATAATATTTAAAGAGAAAGATGTTTAACTTTTTTGGTATTACTTGGATAGAAACACTCACAAATCACTGTAATTACAATTTCTTCAGGTTAATAAATGAAGACATGCAACGAAGAATAGAATCAATGAAAATGGAAAATTCAAATGAAGAAGAAGCAAATTTAAAAATTGCTAAAATCGAAGAAGAATGTGTAAGTTTCATCATCATCATTTCAGCTAACAATTATTTACTGACATTAAAAATTTTTGTAAAATCTTGCTTGTCATACTTATTCAAATTTTAGGTTAATGTTATTATTGGTAAATGGGCACAGGAGTTCACAGATGTTTTTTTTTTAAATAAAATTGCATATGAAATAATGTAGTACTTAACATATGAAAATTATGTATGTAACTATGATTCATATTGTTTTACATCAGTGTCACCACGAAATCTCACCATGTGAGTTTTTAGTGATGTACCAAGGTCCTCTGTGTTACAGTGTAAGCACTAAGTATGCTATGAAAGCAATATATTAGTAAGTGATTAAATAAATAATTTGTCTATTCCATTGCACTAAGCACAAATCTTATAAATATATGTGTTAATAAAAGATGTCGCTTTTGATTTCAGAATAACTACAGTAGTGAGTTAAACAATCTGTTTTCTAAGATGGATGAAAGGCGAAGGGTAAGTAGAATTAAAATTTGGTTCAAAATTAATATTATGATTATAAGTATTAAAGCTTCGATAGCTCTGAGTGTAACACGTTGAATATTTCTAATAGGCACTGGTTTGATCCCCACTAAGCCTGAGCTTCAGATGACGGTGATCATAGTGAGGGCACTAATATGTTCTAAGAGTACTTTGCCAATATGGTTGATAAATGGGCAGCAATCTCTCGTGATTGTCTTTGTGGGAGAAGGGAAGTTTTGCAGTCCTAGCAACATTAAAGACCAATGATTAAATATCGATCTACTTGCTTGCGCTAGTAATAATATGTAGAGCAGTTTGAATAAATGGATATAAATATATGAATAAATAAGGTATAAATATATAAAAGAATATTTGAATAAATAAAGTAAATAGTTGTAAACCTTACCAGAAAAGGGATGTACCGGATTACTTGTGTGGGAAGATTAGCTTCGAAATACTCAATGAGCCTGTAATAACACCAAGTGGGATAACATATGAGAAAAAGGATATAGAGGAACATCTCGAGGTAAGTTAAAAAATATATGCCCTATTACCACCTAATATTATAAACATCCGGATATGAAGCATATTTTATATTATTATTTAACATAGAAAGTATATTGGTGATATTTGTCTGATGTTAAGTGATTCACTTTACTATAATAATATGGCGCTAGTTAGAGTGACATATGTTGTTAGCTCAATAAATTTACTTGCTATAAGGAATTCAAACTTGAACACAGTTATGTTCTCATACTTCTGTTTGACGACAGAAGTAGAAGCTAGGGTGGCATCAACCTAGTTCCGTCTCTGGTAACAGAGATTTTTGATCAATAAAATAATTTTTCATCTCTTTGACTGGTGTAATTAATTGCTAGTATTTGATAATAAGAATTTATAATTTATTTCAGAGAGTCGGTCATTTTGATCCGGTGACAAGAGTAAAGTTAACAGCTGATCAACTTATCCCTAACTTCACTATGAAAGAGGTCGTAGATGCCTTCTTACAGGATAATGAATGGGCTCTCGATTACTAGTCCATCAAATTAATAATATAACAGTTCATTGATACCGTGTATAAATATCTCTGTCGATTCCTGTATAGATATAAAGAATGGAATGTACGGTGTACACTCTTCGCTGACAATACATTAGATTTAATTATCATTTCAGCATAGATAAGTTTTCAACTATCTTCACTATTGACATAAAATTACATATCCAAATTTATACATACAGATATGTATATATGTCTTTAAAATCCTGATTACTAAATAGTTCATACAGATACTTTTAAATTACCTTTTGGACTATACCTTGAAAATGTTTGTTACTTGAAATATATTTTTTAATGACAAACAAAATAATATTGAATGTTTTTAAGTTTATTTTATAAAAGTGAATATCAGTTATTACTAGGTTACTACATTGACTATCATTTTGGTTAAATTAAACAAGTTATTTGAATTCGCAAGTGGAGCATAATTATTGCCTTGTTAAAATAACTGCTATTCATTATTCTATCACCGAGTAATAATGTTATTTGATCTACATTTGCAGACATTTTTAATATTTGTTCCCATTACAGGCATGTACTAAATGTCATTATAATTAATGTGTCAGGGTAATCAAATAACGATTGGTGCCGAATTTGATGAATTTTTCACGATCGTCTCTAAGTACTTAGATATAGAGGCTTTTGCTAAAATTTGTCTAGATTTTTTATAACCCTCGAATGTTTGTCACAATTTTTCTTTAATACAAACCTTCATCGCTGTCAAAGAATTTTAATACTTTCTTGATATAAATATAAAATTAACTAGTGAAGTGGATTAATACCTGGACTCTCTCCTTGTAGAAGGTGGTTCCCATTTCAGGCAAAGGGAACGAGATGTAGGGTGTAAGTATATTACTTAAAATATGGAGTGAATATCCTCTGAAAATAATGTAATACATCTCAATTAACAACTAACAACTAAAAACATTTAAAACGTAATTATTAATTTTAATTATTATGTCTAGGTTAAGATCTAGATTTTAGATGTATTAGTAATATTTTTAGGAAATATCCTGCTTATTGACGTAGTAATAAAATTTGATTCGAGGTACACTATTCTCGTTTCTCACTGGAAAAAAAAATACGTGAAAACCATCCATTCTTTATATCTATGATCGGCATTGATAGCAGTTCATTGCCATTATTTTATATCTCTTCGCCACTTATAAGATTCACATTTTACTAACGGAGATGCTGAGTTAAGTAAGATTGAATAGGAACGGTTGTGATGTTATAATACATTGAAGTAGTTGTATAATTAACTACGCTCCTAATTTTATCTGCCTCTATGGCACAGCGACCAAACGCTTGCCTGACACGGGAAGTTCTTGGTGTGATTTGCGAGGGCATTGTGAATTTTGGAAGGTGTTACATTTTTTTTTACGACTCCTGTTATTACTATCATATTGTAAATTTGTCGCCGTAACATCACTGCTGTGTTCCGGCCGTCAACAATATGAGAGACAGGGTATTCTAGAGCTCTTTTTCAAATCTCATTGTCACTTATGAAATTGAGATCAAATATACTATCCTATCCTCCATAAAAATATCCGTATCCGTATGCAGTATTTCATATTTTTATATCTGTTCTAGGTAGTACACGGGGACACATTTAGTATTGCAATACTAAATCTAATATATTGCCTCGAATGTCATGGTTTTATTTCTTGCCATTACACAATTAGAACCTTTGAATTGGTTTATTCGTGACATCTATACACAAGTGTTTACGGATGTAACGATGTGTTGATAATTAAAATCGAATAAATTGCGGTATTGGAATCGATTACATTATTTTGTCCGGTATTGCTATTTATATTAATTTAGAACTACCTAAAGTTAAGGTATCCGTGAAAATCATAATAAATATCGGTACTAATAGTCAGAATCTGTCCAATTCTACGAAGTTGACCTGATTTTTTTTCTAATCTAAAATTGGCTATAATATAATAAATTTGTAATTTATGTAGTCATATTTCACCCAAATGTGAGATTTCGTAAGAAAAAGAATCATGATTGCCATTATCATTTGTCGGAAGAGGTCTGCTGCTGAGCATAGGTCTCTTTTAAGGAACGCAATCCTGACCGACCGGACGGGAGGAGGTAAAACACCCTTTAATACCTTCATCTAACGGCTTCCCGCGCCATTCACACGATGATCATGTATCATCGTTTTTTGTTGATTAAATCATCATTATCTCAAATCTAAATTGGTGGATGTCCTCTGCAAGACATGGGTCTCGTAAGTTGAGAGATTAATTTTCGTGACATTTTTTCGCGTCTAATGTGAATAGTGTTAAATGCAATATCACTATCCCGACCTATCACTAAACCCTAACGTCCGTAGTTCAGATATAATGAATGTTTACCTCGTAGAATTTAAGGCAATATTGTCTTTAAACAATCGTTTCTTTATACCTTTTTAAGTTTTGTGTTATGGAAAAGTCACGTGGCCCTAATATCAAGACATATGATGAAAAAAAAATTGGTTAATATTTAATAAACAAATAGGAAAGCAATTTTTTATGTTACATGTATGCAGTTAATACTCCTTTTCTTTTTTATTATATATGTATTGCCAGTTGTAAAAAAACTTTGTTCATTCATACTGTATTGCCAGTTTTAAAAAAAGCTGAAGCTGTTTTCTCGTGATCCCTATGTATTTAATGTTTGTTTAAGAATCTAAATGTACCAAAATGGATATAGTCATTGGTATTTTAAGAATAGATCTAATGGATTTGTAATTTTCAATATTGTAATTGAGAAAGGATTTTATTCTAGCCACTAGGATCAGACCAACTGATTTGTATCAGGAAATTATCTTAATTTTTATTTTCCAATATATATCATATGTAAATGAATTGTTTCAAATTATAACTACTCGATAGTGTTTTTTTTTTAGGTCACATCTTTGTTGTATTTGTAGTTAACATTAGTATATGATTGCATCATTTTGATAAATATATTTGGCATGTTGAATGCATATGGCAGGCCAGAAGTTAAATAGGTATTACCACAGTGGCATGGTAAAAATAACATGGATTTTGACCAGTACTAAGGGTTATATTTTATCGGAATGTTTATTGAACATTTGTTTCCGGTTGTAGGCTTAAGCATGCGATGTAGAAGGCATTCGTATGCTTTCAGATTCTTAATCCTGTGTTATTCATTCATTAAATAAAAAAAATAATTAAGGTCACTTCAAATTATGGAGCTATAAATATACTTAAAAGTAATTTTGCAACGCTGAATAGTTTCCCACGTGACTCTTTGTACCCGTATTATCTGTTTATTCACGGGTCTAATTTAAGTGACATTATCTCAATGACCATATTATTATATAAATAAATTATCGCGATGATTAGATTGTTTTATTTTTTACCTTTTATTACATCATTAAGCAAAAAATATCATGTTTTATCCAAATTTTTTGGTAGAAAAGTAGGCAAATAATCAAACAGTTCACGAGATAGAAAGTGATCGCTGACGCCTGTAGATGATCGCAACACCTGAGAAGGTGCATAGATAGAAGCGTCATTCATTATGTCATACTTCAATTGTTTTGCAGTGAAAATATTGTATATGTTACATGAACTGAAAAAATGTTTTATAGCCACAGGTACTTCACGATTATGAAATAAATCTTATGGTATTTCGAGCCGGACCTCATCCGGTACACTTTTCTATTAAAAAATATTCATAACAAATTGATTAACTTTATTCATTATCATCAGCCGATAGACTTCTACTGCTGGACATAGGCCCCCAAAGATCTTCACATACAATCAGCATGGCCTCATGTACCGCTGGACACTACGGCCGATCGCAGGTAGGGGTTTATATGAAGGGATTTATGCCATTTCCCACCACGCTGGCCCGATGATTATTGGCGGGAGCCAGGGCCTCGTTTGTTGATTAGCAGGGTGCACCACGAGCAGGTAAGGTTGGCTTGATTCCCGTGAGTTGTTGTGCGGGACCCCTTACACCCTTTATTGCTTGACTATTATTATATGTTTACTGGTAGTAGGTTTCATATGTTCGAGACCGTCTTAGATAGATACAATCGCAGCACCGATTACTGCCGCCAAACAGTAGTATTCCTGTTTGAAGGGCGTAGTTGTTGATGAAATTACTGGGGTAACGAGAAAACATTTTATGTCTCAAGGCGACGAGCGCAATGTGGTGCAGTGTATATCATTCTCACTAGCACCAGGTTGGTATAGGCAAGCGTATGGATTACCAGTGTTAAAAAAATCTTATATATATAATATATGAGTACTTTGATCTTTCAAATTTAACTAATTATTCGTTTTTTTTTTAAAGTAAATCCAAGTAATATTTTTGAATGTTAATTTTAGTATGCTATAACTGGATTAGGCTTACACCTTATCCCGTCAATGTTAGTTAATAAAGATTTTTTCATTGTCATAGTAAAATGTATGTGCCCGTTGAAGGAAGAAACCAAAGTTAGCGCCCATCAAGTTAAATAATACATATAACTTAATTGTTTATTCACATATATATAATTTCATTAATTTGAACCATAAGTATGAAGTTATAATACGTGAATTTGTTTTTAATGCTAAGTCTTTTACGAAACGAAGAAAGGTATGCGGCTTAATCTGAATTGGAAAAAAGAATTCATAACTTTACTCTTGGAAATAATTTTTTCTCTTTTCACAGTAATTAAGTGCCGGCGCGGTCTCCAACGCAGTGGAGAACCGGAAGTACTTAACGAGGGGCTTTTATTTAAATGTAGTGAAGATTTTTTTTTAATAACTTGCACAGAGGTGACTTCAATTTACAATCGCGTTTGAAGTTTTAATCGGACTTTTTACTTAGCAAGAAATTAGAAACAACAAAAAAAATATATATATTATATGCAACAGTTTCTACATAAATTATTTTCTATATTATTAGTACCTTATATTCACCGACACATGGTTTTTTTTTTATTTTTGAGACTGACAAATCTTAACAGAAAGGGGTTATCTAAATCAGAACAGCATAAGAAAGTTAGATTTTCTTCAAAGAAATTGCATTTGTTTCTTCTTCGGCATACGTCCGTTTTATTACTTCATTCACAGTATAAATGAGTTTATTTTAGTATATTCAAAGTTTTTTTTATTCTACGAATGACGAGACGAGCGGAATGTTCATCTGATAGTAAGTGATATGCCTAAACAGAACAACGTGGCGTTAGTTAGGATGGTATACATATCACCACATTGCCCTCAACGCCTTGAGACATAAGATGTTCAGTCTGTTACCCCAGTAATTACACTAGCAGTTCAAAGCGGAATACAGTAATGTTTGCACACTACTGTTTGGTGGCAGAAATAGGCGCTGTGGTGACGGTCTCCGGCAATAGAGACCTACTATCGGTGAAAAACATATAAGTCATATATATATATATAAAATATTATGTGTATCTCTTTTTTTGTATTTCTACTATTATGATTTTAGCAGTCGCTTATCTGTATTATTTTCTTTTAAAATTACCAAAGGTCGAGAATGTATTGAGGTCTTAATGTTAATTTATTTATCTGTTATCCTATACTATTAAAAGGCCGGCAGTCAACAGAATTGACTGCTGTTCTAGATATTATGAATTGTGATTAAGAATATCTGCGCAAAGGTATCTGCTAATTCAAATTGTAATTTTATTATTTGTTGTGGAAATCTTATAATTATTACTAATTGTTGTGGAAAACAGTGAAAATGTATGAGTGTATACGAACAGCTGTTTTACATTAAAATCTTTTAATTATTATCGATTTTAATTGTTATGGAAATTGAATTTTACAATGATAATTGCATGCATGGTGTCAGTGTATATGGACTCTGAAATCCGCGGCAACTTCACTCCATTAGGTGGCACTGGTACGCAACAAACCAATAACCTATCGGCGACAAACTGACACGCACTTAAGTTGCATATGAATAAGATATAAAATTGTGCTTAGCGAAAAAAAAGGACAAAAAAAAGATACGAGATTAACTGTAAAGTAAAAGTTCTTTCATAGATATTTCAAAGTACTCTACAGTAGTAAGATACCATCGCGCGTGTGGACTCATTAAAGTGAGATTTAGGGACGGAATCCGTATCGCTTGCTGAAATTATTACTGCACGATGTTAATCCTGAAGAAAAAGCGATGTTGCCAGTGCATCGCTCGTAACTAACTGTTGCGCCTGGCATCCGGCCAGTGATACTGGCGAACACATTGAATTTTATGTTATGTATACAAAAACGATATTTGCTGCTTTGTTGGCTCATGTTCTCCGTTCAATTTACACGAGAGCTATGATACCTTATTAATTTAATGACAAATCAAAAGTTATAGTAAAACGTTTTGAAGCTACTTGTTTTGTTATATACACCACTAGGTTTGTTCGTGTATAACAATTTACTGATGGTAGGTTTCTGTTGCCGGAGACCGTCTAGGTATGTACCACCGCAACGCCTATTTCTGCCGCCGAACAGTCGTGTGAAAACATTACTGTGTTCCGGTTTGAACGGGGTTGTAGCTAGAGTCATTAATGGGGTAACGAGACTTAACATCTTATGTCTCAAGGCGACGAGCGCAATGTGGTGCAGTGTATACCATTTTAACTAGCTCGTCTTGTCTCTTAATTGTATAAAAAAAAACAGTCAAATTATAGATTCACAATTGGTATATCTATATATTTTATTCATATATTTGTATTAATTTTCTCATTGTATAAATAAACAATTGTTTTACATTCATAAATTATAACATGTACGGCATAGAACTTGTTGATACTCATCAACTGGTGAGAAAGTTCTATAATATATTGATAATATAACCATACTTTCATTTTGCGTGGTAGATTATTAAATAATACTATAGTTATAGTTTTTTATAAGAATCTCTAGGAGCACCAAGAGTATAATATCACTTTTCGTTTGGCTGATTTTACCATCGCTGCTTTAACTGGGAAGTTGTTAATGATCACCTGTGCACGAAAAATGGGCCTTATAGGTATTAAATATTTTTATGCTATCCGAGAGGATATTATAATAATATAATAACGTTCTTTCGCAAAGAAAAAAAAAACAATAAATAAGAAAAAAAATTAAAGTAAAAAACAAAATATTACAGTTTGATGATGTGGAAAAGGAATTCACTCAGGTAATGTTGTACCGATGAATGTCTCGCTTTTAGGGTAGAATAAAGGGTACTACTAAAACCCTCTCATTAGTAATAAATGTGAAAGTTTTAATCTACGTTGAGATAATAACGAAAATCAATTTAGTTATAGAGAATAGCGGGCATTAGCACATTTTTAAAAAATGCTTTCTTGGTACAAATGACGTATACATATTAATTAGATATACTCCACTCGCTTTGCTGGTCGTAACACCCCCGCAACTCCCTTTGGCGCAAGAATTTTGTAAAATCCGTTCTTTGTTGACCTATACTTGGTAAACAGGATATTCTCACCAAGTTTCAAGTTTAGGCTTTATGATTCCCGAGATAACGTGATGAGTTTACATAGGTGGAAATGTCTTATATATCCTCAAGATCATTTCAGCCGATGGACGAAAAAATGTTTATATTATCGACAGTGAATTATAATAGAAAAATCCACTCGGTCATAATTAATTCAAATATACAAATTCTATTTAATATTCCTTTGTCGTTATTGAGACACTTTTTACATTGGGGCTGAATTAAAAACTCAACTCTGATCCTATTTAGAAAAATTCAGTTACCAGAAATAGAAAACTTTATGACTGACAAAGAATATATGTATCTGTATCCTATAAGAATTTATTTACCAAACGCGTAGATCGATCTCACTCTCATCCCATTATTTAGAAGGTGATTCCTATCAAATTGTCGTAAGAGACTTTTTCTTGTTTTACTTAATTTTTTTCTTTCGTCTACGAAAGTTTTCATTAAGCAAACTAAAGTAACTAAACTACAGTATAAGTATTATTAGTTATTATCTAAAGCGCATTTACTTATATTAAATGTTACACAAGATATTTTGCATCTTGCATCGACTTTCGAGACCTGATCCCGTTGAGTGTGGAATGCAGATATCTCTAAGGAAACTGGGTCAAGGCATTATACTGATTTCACACAACACCAGTTGCGGTCGCGAAAAACAACTTAATTCATTGTACAAGCAGGAATAGTCTATTTTCGTTACGACAAATACGTTAATGAAATTTTATACATCTTTAAAATCTATCACTTGATCTACATTTCACATAATGTTAAACCCTAAGCCCCATAATTCTTTCAAGGCCTGATCCTTAAGTTCAAATTGACTAGGCTTGTGTATCTCTCCCTTGCGAGTAAATTGATTAAGTAAGAAGAAAGGAAACAGTGAAGCAAGTCAAGCATCAAGCAACAATGCTGATAAAGTGGTAGATTTATGACTGCTGCTTGAAACATTTACAGTGTTTCAATGATTTCATTATTATTTATTAATTAAAATTTGTTCAAGTAAAAAACTAAAGTTTTTTAAATCGAAAAATTTTTTGTGCAAAGGTTGATGTTGTTCCTATTAAAGGTACGTTTGTAGAGTTGTTACAATTATAGTTAACTTCTTTTTAGATAGAATGATTTCAAACATTTTTTCGTGGCAACGTCACATACTTTGTTCAAAGAACTCCCTCGTTTACGAGGGAGGTTTTCTTTGATATTTATATCAAAGAAAACCTTTAAAAATTGATAGTCTTTTATTTAACAAGTTGCTTTTTTTTTAAAAGAAAACTAGTAAACGTTAACGTGAAACGTGTTTCAGTCGTGTGAATATTTAACGAGGAATGTTTAACTTAGACGTCGGGTCTGAATTAACGAAGCGAGTTTTGGTTTTCGCTTTACTTAGAACTAACTTGGTAATTACAGGACTTTGATTTGTACGTACGTAGCTGCTTCGGTTTGCTACTATGAACCTATAGCCCCTGTTTCGAATTAACTATCAATGTAATTAAGACGGGACTTAAATAATAAAATGCTGTGACTTTATATACTCGTATTATGATCGATTGGCATATTATAACATACAGTTAATGTTATGGAGTCATGATACGACATTTATATTTAAGCAATTTACTACATTCAAATAACGATGAATGGCGTATCGTTATGTTGAATGTACTTCCTGTTTCGTAATCGTTTGTTATTTTAATATAACAATTTTTTTGTATTAAAATGTTTCACGAAACAATATTGAGAAAAAGCGTTTGATATTGCTTTGTGGTTCAATTTATTTGGATTGCAATATGAAAATATCGCTTTTAATTGCTCGTGGGTTGTTATATTATATTATTAATAGAAAAATACCTTCACCTGAACATTTGCATTCGCTAGGGATTAGTCAACCGCTAGCTTTTTACCAAGGCCGTTGAAAGTAAACTGCGAAACAGGGGCAGTGAGTAATCCGCTTAAAATTAATAGGGAACCCCCGCTGGACAGCCAGCGTCTGCTTTTGTACGTTTAAAGTGCTACAAAGTTTGTCACGATACTGTTTGGTTGTTTGAATTAAAACAGAGCAATTTAAAAAAAGTATATTATGTAGAACACTTCATTAAATTCTCTTTCGACTGATGGTAGGTCTCTGTTAACGGAGACCGTCTAGGTAGTTACCACCGCAGCGCCTTTTTGCGCAGCCAAACAGTAATGTGTTCCGATTTGAAAGGAGCTGCAGCTAATGCAATTACTGCGGTAATGAAATTCAACCTCTTCTGTCTCAGGCGACGAGCGCAACATGGTGCATTATATATCATTCTAATTAGCGCCACATTGTTATGGACGGGCACATAATTTGCCATTAGGCGAACGTCCTGCTCGTCCGGTTGCTTAGTTGAATAAAAAAAAAGAAAAAGTTTGTAGTTATATATTTTCTTCATACATTGAGATACCTATGACATATATGACGTCCAGCAGTGGACGTCTATCGGCTGATAACGATGATAATAATTGGGAAACATCAACACTGTGTCTACTGAGAGGTAGCTATTACTCGGAGACCATACTACACTAAAATATGAATATTGTAATATAATTATATATTTGGGTTTCCGAAGTGATTATTTTTATGGATTGTCTAATGTAAGGAACTACAATTTACGCAGAATATGGTGACAGACACTTGTTAAAAAAACGGCTTTGGAAGTTGCACAAGCGTCCATTATTGCAACACGATAATGCAAGATCAAAAACCGCAGGAAAAACGAAGGATGTATTCAACGATTTAGGATAGGAATTGTTTCCGCACCTATTCTTGATCTTGATCTTGCACCCAGTGATTATTATCGGTTTCCAGATTTGAAAAAACCCTTAAGGGGTTTAACCCTTGTTAAGAGGATCTTCGATTAGAATGTTTAACTAAATTAAATCGTGCTATAAATGTGTGGATTGAAGAGACACCGAAAAAGCTCTTTGAGGACGACTTAAAAATTTTTTTTCTCTTGTACGTGTTGAAAATATGAATGTTGACGAAATTTAGTAAAATAAAAAAAAAACGAAAATAGGTACACTGATGTTTTCTGTATAATAGAGAAAATTAAAAATGTGATAGTAATGGCGATCGCGTACTTTAACTGCATGTTTGTGATAAGGTTTGTCAATAAGGAGTTATGTGCCCCGACCTACCTCTGTTGGGTTCGTATACTGTAAGCGCCCTTAGGCCGTAATGTACCGCGCATGCGCAGTGCGACCAACCCGCACGCAGGGACGCCCACTATTCTTCAGATGTACACACCGTTCGGCGTACACTAAAGCGATATTTATATTAAAAAATTTTTTTATGAGTTACCAAGTGTATTATATTGATATGCCGAAATGCATCCTTTTTTACAGCATTAATAATGTTTGCTAACGTATTTTTCATTTGTACGCCGTAATGACAAAAAAAAAATATCGACTATCATGAAAAAATCCAATTGTTTAGATGCGAAACACAGAAATATATTCCATTGCAATTAAATTTAATTTATGTCATGTTAAAGAGTTACGAATGACATGGTCATGCTGCCATCACTCAGAGGTTTCCCACGACCTACCCACGAATAGCATACCTGTCTATAATACCTAACGATGGAGTTTACTGGATCTGATAGGAATTACTGTTATTTTATAATCGGATCATACTTATGTGCAAAACTTCTCAGCGAGTACAAATCTTTATTAACAAGCACGTCACTATCAGCTTCTGGAACAATGCACCGCTTTCCGTGTGATCCCACAAATAAAAAGTACAGTTTTTTTTAAAAAAACTATTTAAATTACACCTTTTATGCGAACAACGGGGACAAATTTAGAATGCATACATAATAAGAGCGAAAATTATATTTTCATTTAATTTCATATTCTTATTTAAATTTTGCAAAACTAACTTATATTAAATGTGTGATTATGAGTTACGTATGTACATTTTTTATCAGGAGTTATATATGTATTTTTATATATCATATTTAAGTTATAATAAACTTTACTGGCCTGACATCAGCGTACACTCCTATAAACAAACGGTGGTTACTTAAATACAGAGTTGCGGCGGTAGGCCCGGCGCCTGGTGCAACTGGTGCAACACCAAGATGGGTGATCTTTGTGTTGACACGATCTGCGATGCATTATACAAATTTCAATAGTTTTTGCTGATTGTTTATTACGAACATAGTAAGTGTTCATGTGTTATTTATTTTCACTGTAAAAAAAATATTCTTTTCCTGGTTAATAAGAAAATGAATATGGTATGAAAAAGGTACGCACAGTTATTGGTCGAACGTGCAACACGGATTGGTTTCATCGGCGGCCTGCGCAGACTGAGTGAGGGCGCGCGAGGGCGGCGCAGGGGTGGGCGGCGGCCGATTCATGTTTACGGGGTCCCGACCGTCAGCTGTTCAGCACATGAATGTGCCGCGCCCGCGCCGCATCGATTGATTGATACCACGTGCGGCAGTCGCGCCGCGGACGCCGGCCAGCCCGCGCGTCTCCACGCCGCACTGACATGTGACGCTCGCCGCCCATCAATGGATCACCCGAGGTGACCTGTCCCACGGTATACATTCGCACTTCACGTAAGTATCCAACCTCTCTGCCCCGTTACAGCAATTAGTGCGGCTGCGCTGTGAGATGTTTACGGCCGCCGGAGATTCGCCGCCTAATTCTTCCGGAGACAATTTTTTTTTTTGCTATCGATCGTCCCGACGGGTACATTTCGACTGAATATTTATTAAATCCTAGGTGTGTTTACGTAACCGAAGGACGTTCCGCCGAACTTGGGTGTGCGTAATTTGTAAGAAACGTTCGCCGAGATAACATGAATTATTGTTCTCGTTTTTATTTTACTGGAAATATTTCTCATACTTATTATTGACTGTCCAGTCGATGTGGGCTATAAAACTTTTTTTTATACTTATTATGGGCTAACACTTGGCCTCCATTTTACATGGTATAAAGAGAAAACTAGGGTGTGGAAGGTGAAAGAATCGAGTTCGTCAGGAATAATCCAGCTCTCATGTGTTGATTAAAGCAATGCTGTTATGGCGGCAGATTTACAATATGGGGGGTGATAACTAACCAGAAGGGTAAAATTTATATCGAATATGAATTACCCATCCGATATCAAGTGCTCACTTAATCAAGAAAGGAATGTTTGAGCGAGAGAATGTTTCTACGTCGTTTTCATCCTTTTAAATACCCGGCTTGAAATCGTAATTAAAACTTGAATGAAAACTTTAAAATTACAGTTTTCTCTTTATTTATTATTAAAGATTACTTACCTAGTGAATAGATAATTAATAAATTTTCACAATAAACCTAGAAATATTGAAGGTAATAATGGGTAACGACGCGTGTAATATTTGTTCGTGGGCTTTAGTCCTTAATAGTCTTTGGATATGTTCTCCGTATATGAACATCTTTGTGGTAAACCATTATACATATATTTAATTTCATCATATTAACACGGAATACGTAATATGTTTTCCTTCTCGCGTTATTAGCAAATTGGTTTCCGGGGAAGCTGGCAAACAACAATATCTCACATATCTTTAATTAACTTGTATAACATAAATACACAATTTTGTTTTTCTTATTTGTTATTATTGTTCTTTTCATTAACAATATTTTCAATCAAATAAGTTATACGTCTGCTCATAACGTGGTGCTACTTAGGACGATATATACAACACCACATTACGCTCGTCGCCTGAGTCATAAGATATTGAGTCTCGTTGTCCCAGTAATTACACTAGCTACAGCGCACTTCAAACCGGAACACAGTATTGTTACAAATAGGCGAAATGGGTCTTAGGCAACCGAGACTTACCACCAGTTTTTTTTTAAGTGATCGGGGAGATCTATCTTCAGCAATGAAGAGCTGAAATGATTATAATATTTCAGATTTTCAAAACAAGTGAGATAAAATAAAAACATCCAACTGCCTATTAACTAGATAAACCTAAAAATAATAGTTATTACATTTTGAAGTAGGGGTGTAAGGAGTCCCGAACAACAGCTCACGGAACCCAAACTAACTTTACCTGTTCGTAGTGCACCCTGCTAATGAACAAACGAAGTTCTGGCTCCCACTAACCCGCATTGCCAGCGTGGTGGAAAATCGCCCAAATCCCTCTTTAAGAACCCCCACAAACATGGAGATCTTTGAGGGAGGCCTATGTCCAACAGTGGATGTCTATCGGCTGACGATGACGATGATGATGGTTATAAAAGATTAGTAAGATGCAGTTTTCATTAAATCCTTGTAATTTAAAAGTATGAAGTTATGAGATTTTTTAAAAGATTGATAGACATTATTGATGTAAAACCCTAACCTTAGTAAAGTGTATGGTTGGATATGCTAGGGTCTTGCGCCGTAGTCTCTTTTTGTGAAACTGTTATGGTACAAAAGGTGGCTGATGAGGACGATCGAAAGAGGACAAATCCTACCGGAAGACGAAGCCCTCGTGGCGCTAACGCGCGTCATCACGTTAGACCGGTGAACGGTGTTCCCCTACCTTACTGAGGCTTTTGGGGTAGTTGGCGATCAAGATGGGGGTTCTCATCGTCTTCTAAACGACCCCGAGGAGGACAATGGCTGGACTTGGTCTTTGGTCATTTGAATAGTACTCACGAGGGTGGTAGGATATGCATATAACAGACCTCCGGATGGGCTATGCCAGCATAGCGTTTGTGAAGCCGCGGTTGTGTTCCGAACGGAGATCTAGTGACCACCCCAAACGCCGAAGGTCACCATCGACGGGGTTTTAGTGTATAAAAATCTCCACATAACTATGACTTCTCCCCAGAAGACAGAAAATCTTTTCAAAGATTTTCCCGAAACCAAAAAAAAGGCTTGGGTCCCATGAGTCTTTGTGCGGGATCCCTTACACCCCTTAAAATTTTTTTTGCACACATCTTTTATACTGTATTTATTACATTTTTTTTCAAAAATCTTGGAAACTTTGCGCTTATAAGAAATTTTTTTTAACAAGGAATACTTTGAATTACGGCCCCTTTTCTTTCTTTCTAAGCTCCTTTTCAACGTAATGTATTCCAATGACTACTCTCACTTATTCTCTTTCTTAGTTTCTTTGCGTAGAATTTTCATACCGGGCTTTCAATGAAATAAGTCACCTCGTTGCCAAAAAATTATGAAACATGAATAAATTTACGCAAATCGCCGCGGACACAATAATGCCGTCTATTAACGAACCGCCATTTTTAATTTTTTTTTTCCCGCTTGTAAATAAACAATTTTCCATGTCAAAAGTTAACAGTCGTTACATTTACATTTAAAAGTTAAATTACGTTAAAAGCTGTATGAAACATAAATTATAATAATATGGTTATATCTTTCAACTAGAAATTCTAGTAACTACATAGGATTTCTAAGTTTGATGAGTACAGAAATTGTCTAGGTAGGTACCAGGGCAGTGCCTATTTCTTCCACCAAACAGTAGTTTGCAAATATTACTGTGTTCCGGTTTCAAAGGCGCTGTAGCTATTGAAATTACTGGGGGTAATGACAGTTAACATCTTATGTCTCGATTCGATGAGCGCAATGTGATGCCATCCCGTCGCTTCGTTGAATAAAAAAAATATTTAAAACAAAATTTTGTAAAACAAGAACCTCACTAAAAAGCTCTTTTAAAAGAAGATAGGGGATTTAAAGAGTTTGCATAATTAGAACCTTTCTTTTCATTAAAGAATCTGGGACCAAACAGAAGAGAGTGGATTGCAAAATTTTTTAGTTTTTACTTATTTTTTTATCAACTCTAAATAATTTTGAGAATCTTCAATAACGAATGAGAGCAGTGTATAAGAAATAACAATTTGAAATATAATCCGGAAAGAAATATCTCACTTAACTTAGTAGTAGTTAGTACATTTTTTAATTTTTTTCAGGGGTTAATAAAAATACTTTGATTAGTTTTAGAATTATCCGTTAAAGGCGTATTGTTCGTACAAGTAAAGGTTTAAAGTAAACAGTTTTTCCAAAGGTTTTTAATTTATTTCATCTTATTATATATAAATTGTATTATTTTATTAATGTTGTACAAATGTGAGTAAAATGTTAAACATTTATAATTTCATAATACAAAAACGTTTGTAGATAAAGTTGTTAAGTGAGAGACAACAAGTTTAAGACGTGTGTTTGTTAACTTTTTATTTATGTTTGAGTAATAATAAACTATTAAAAAAATGCATCATTTAACTACTTGTTCACCATAGATCGGCTACATACATATTTCTCTCCCCGTAACCAACTTAAGCATAAGACATGCATGCTGAAGTTTATGCATACAATTTACACTAATAGTTAAATTATTTGTTAAATCGATTGAGATTTGCTGACCTCGTCATGGCATACAAGCCTCAAATTTCTTATTGATGTTCGTTGCCAATCCAAACACATGGCGTGCCAGCCAGCAAAGGTAATGCGATTCAAAGCGGAGCTTACTTCGGATACCTGTCGTTGCTGCGTCCAATTACAAAGGTGCCTTTGAAAAGATTCCTTGGCGTAGATTCCTAGTTGCTGACGCAACTTTACATCGCATACTTTGACTTAATTTAAAATTCCTGAACTTTAAAAGCCTGCTCTAAAACAACGGTGGAAATTAATAGAACATTTTATGAATAATTTTTCATGATGCAGAAAAGAGAAAGAGAAAGGTTATATATAGACTTTTTGTAGAAACCATTCATCATTTTCGTTAGATAATAACGAGAATTTGTTTTTATAAAAGTGAAACTTCTTTTTGTACTTTGTAAATTGGACTTTATGAAACGAAAAAGTGTAACGAAAAAGAGGCAACTATAAATGTGCTTATAGAGGTTGGGCTGTGAGAAAGTCGGATAAAACGTATTTCTATGTAGTTTCCATGTACCTTGTCATATCTTTGTTTATCTCCTTCATTTTATTCTCTTATAAATTAACTAGAATATAGAGTTTCACTTATGCATGTGAACTTAAGTTTGTTTTTTTAAAGGTTGAAATTACTAAATTCAATACGAAAACAGACAGGACATAATCTGATATTCCTTGTAAATGTTATTTCTGTTAACAATAAACAAAATACATCATTTATTTAGCTGTGGGCGCTGATTGACCTTTGAACCTCATTTATTATTAATATATCTATTAGTGGTAGGTCTCTGTTGCCGGAGACCGTCTAGATAGGTACCACCAGCGTTTATTGAAGCCGACAAACAGTAGTGTACAAGCATTATTGTGTTCCGGTTTGAAAGGCTCTGTGGCTAGTGTAATTACTGGGATAACGAGACTCAACATCTTATGTCTATCGCGACAAGTGCAATGTGATGCAGTATGTACCATCTTAACTAGCGTCACGTTGCTATGGGCAAGCATATCACTTACCAACAGGTGAACGTCCTGCTCGTTTCGTAGCCTAATTTAATAAAATAAACAATAATAAGCTATTTGTAATATTTATAAAAACTACTAATAAATACTATTTTCTGTTTTTATTGAAGTTAGCTACATCGATATCGCAAAATACTAGCTGTTATTTATTACGTACGGAAGTATCAATAGAATTTAAATAAAAAAATAGCAAATAGACCTTTATCTCCGCTTCCAACGAGTACTGTTTAAATTACATAGTGGTACTGAACTTTTAGTTTACCGAAATTCACTGACTGAATCTGAAAGTGTGCCAATTCGGAAGTTTTAAAACATTTATTTGCGCTGCGGCTTTTCTATATGTATTACGCCCGTCCGTGCAACCGGAGCTGCGGGCGACGTTCGTTTTCAATAAAACCGTAGGCAAAGCGGAATGGGATGTTCTGCTTGCAATATATTGCGCATCTGGTATTAAAAAAACGTGGACTGTGGTTTCCAAAAAAAAAAAAATTGCAATTTCTTTTCCGTTCACGTACAGGAGCTACGTTATAAAAAGAACGAAGAGCCCTCAATGGAGCTAGATTGAACCTTTATTAAAGAGTGTGAAATGTTGCATCCGTTTTGCGGCTTCCACCACCGGTGATAGTTCTCTACTGCTAGACTGCGGAGGCAGGTATTACTGCAGCACCCATTTCTGCCGCGAAACAGTAGTGTGCAAACCTTACTGTGTTCCCGATTGAAGTGTGTTGTAGCTGAGGAAATTACTGGCGTAACGACATTTAACGTGTTACGTTTCAAGACGAGCGCAATGGGGTGCTATGTTTATTAATCTACCTATCAAACATTGTTATCAACAGGCGTATCACTTACCATCAGGTGAACGTGTTGCTTGTCTCGTCGCTTCATCGTGTGTTTCTTTTTAATTCAATTCTCCCTTTCTCCCTAACCGATCTCTTTTAATTAGTATCTTCATTAAATAAAAATTTCTAGGGCTTAGATTAATTATTGCTGCATTCATACTCGTTTCCATAGAAGGCGATGAGATATTACTACGATGTTTTTATGGGTTTTTATTTACTCGTTATGTTCTGATTAAAGAGTTGACTTACCCCTTTAAGGGAATGATTGTGAAGCTGTATAAAACTCCGTAAGTATCGTCTCGTAACTATGAACAGGCATAATGCTGGGGGTGAAAGTACGGATTGTCTTGTAGATTCATTATTTAAAAAAAAATCCAGTTAACAGAATGTCGGTACTAAATCGAGAAAAGTGACTGAAAAAAAAATGATTACAACAAAAGTATAGTGCTTTTAATTTTTTTCCAAGGGTAGGAAATAAAAAACAGCGGTTTTATTTTCCATTTGTAAAGAGCTGAACTCTTAATGAAAGAACGACGGAGGTGCAAAAGTTCCGGTTGGAGGTAATTATGCACTGTAGTACTAGTTGAGAGCTTTTTTTATGTTTTTTTTTTTATTAAACACACAACAAACAATGTCGGTTACATATTATTTTTATGTAATTAAAGTGGTAATAATATAGTTAAAGTTATTGTGTTAAAATTTCTATGCCAGGGTAAGAGATGTATAAATGTTTATTAAATTAAATTCAGCAACAAGGTAATATATTTCACAATAACATTTTTGTAGTTATCTAAAAACTTTATTGAGAATCTAAAATTAGGTTAAGACTTAATGCCTATCGGCATTCTCCATCAGTCAACCTAGGAAGTGGACAGACACTGTGGTAGTTGAGAAGGAACATTTATTCTTCTAATAGATATTAACAGTATACTGTACATTTACATACAGTATATATATAAATGAATACATACATATATAAAATAACAAGGAACTAGTCGTTTCGTCCAGATAATATTATTTCACCATTATCTTAAAAACTTCTTTATTTAGATCTCTCGTTATATGTTATGTTGTATAAATATCTTAGCAAATCATTGCTATGAGAAGTCGCATTGGATACCGTCAGGTACATTTGCTACTCGTGTCATCATATAAGAAATTATTGATTAAATAAGGCAGAATGAAGAAAAATAAAAAGACATTCTTGCCATTGATAACAGTAGGTAACCAGCGCCACCTGTTGAATAACGTTTCAGTTTCATAGAAGTAGAAATATCTGATTTAGTATTCTTCAGTTGTATAGTCTAACACAAAGGTTTAAACTGAATCAGACAAGATTATTTCTGTTACCAAATTTCGATCGTTTGGTAAATAAACATACGTGAAACAGTAAATGTGATAAGTATGCCCCAAAATATTACCACAAATATAAAGGGTGAAATTTTTGGAATATTTAATAGTAATATAATAAATATAAAAGATGTTATTGATAAAAAATAGGAACACTAGGTACATGTGACGGTCTGTCCTGTAGTCTCGGGCTATTGAGAACACGACTAAAATAAGCCATGTCTGTATGTTAATCGTAAACCTATTTTGTTGTACTTTTGTTTATTAAACGTGTTATACATTATATCATTTTTAAAAAAGTAGTTTATTTGGTTTATCTGGTATGATGACAAACAAATTTATGAACGATTGAACTCTACTTGAACTTTTAATACAAAGGATTTAAAAATAAAACTTCTACGAGAAGCTCTATATGGATGTTGTCAGTGCAAGCAAACGGGTCGTCCATGAATAGAAGCTCAGCTCTACAAGAAATATATATTACAGGCACATGAATATGTTTCATATATATATACTAGGAATATACGTATATATACGAGTTCTCTTATTGCATACAATGCGGAACAAGGACGCTGCATTAGTGTGACCAACGTTTTGGAATTTATTTATTATTGCATCAATTAGAAACGCTATTTTATTGAATTTAGTTATTAACAAATACGCGCTTAATATATTATTATTACAATACATTATTAAGATTGACATTAATTTTATTATTATGAATACTGTTTCAATTATTTATGATTAATAATCTAATTTACGATTTACAATAAATATACATATGTTCGGCTGTTTTTTCCGTACTTGTTCCATATAAAACATTTATTAACGTTCGTTATAACATTTAATATTAAATGCAAAAAGATTTTTAGGATACAATCAATATCCCCATAGATAGATCCCAAATTATTGCCCACAAATAAAAAAAAGTAAATCTTTCTACATTATTATACATTTTTTTCTCTGTTTCTCCCTAATACTACTGTGATGGCTTTTCTTATCACATTATTTATACTATTTATATATTCATCACCCAATTTACACTATTTACGTTTGTTCTTACATTATTTCTATTTGTTATAACTTACATTTATGCTTGTACAAAAACTAACATAATACCTACTATTCTTCAAAATATTATTGTATTTATGTGTATATATATATAGTAATAGTAATATGTACTTGTCCTAATTTCTATTGATTACTATTTTTAATATTTTTAAGAAAATTAAAAAAAAAATTCATTACATTTTAGTATACCACGAAATATATAATTTTATTAAATAACTTTAAATTGGTATTTTCCTGTCCTGTTTTTAAGAAATCAACTTTGAGTATTCGTAACAATGACCTACATTCAGTACGGATCTACAGAGCTCGCCTTGACGCTTATCCCTTCATGAACTGATTTTTAGTGGACACTAATTTGACAAAGTCCATTCAAGTAATACTATAAAACAAAACTAAAAACAGCGAAGAATAGAATCTACTAATAACAATAACTTGAACTTTATTTATTTTGCTAAAATTACAGATAAAGTTTTCACAGTCTGTAACTAGGAAAAACTGGAGTTTGAGAACAGACATTACATATCAAATAAGCAAAAACTTTATACGTCTAATGTTGAAGAGGTAGGAAATAAATATTGTTGTAATTAATTAATTCGAGGGAAAATATTAATTTAGTCAATCGGCAGATATGTTACAATCGCCAATAGAAGCAACAAACTAATAAGCAGAAATAACAATGACAATATGTTTGTGCGAACGTCGTGAAATTAATTCGGCGATTGTTCGTCCGCGAACAATGAATCGTCCTGTTTACCTCTTCCACTGTATATATAGTGACGTTAAGTCAATCCCACTAATGAAACAGGAGGACCCTTTAGTTGAGATTGCTCCAGCTTTGCTGTTCAGGAGATAGCGAGAATTGCGTATCGGAATGATGGATTGCGATGCGAACTGTGTCCGGTTATTGAGCGGCCGATTGGACCTGATCGCTTAGCTGATTTGCGACCAAATCCTCGCGAGCCTTCATAGATAAGTGGTGGGATGAACCAGCGGTTTTACTTTTAGCTAATATTCGCTTATTTTCCTTATTCGTTTCATCGTGTCGATGTTATGTTTGTTAGTAGATTTAGTTCGATCTAAATACTATGTGAAATGGATGAACACATCTTGATGACGAACTTATATTGGTGATGAGATTATTCAGCATACTACGTATGCATACTGCACCTTAATATTATTTTAATTATGATAGTTAATATTTTTATAACATAAAAACTACTTAAATTTATAAATATACCGGTAATATGCATAATAGAAGTTCTAAATGGCATCGTACTCGTATATGTTACTTATCAAATTATAACTTGAAGCTTGTTTGGTAATATCCTTACAACTTTTGTATTGTAAGAGTTATTTTTTATATTTCGATTTTATTGCGTTGGTTTGTCATAAAAGTAGTTAAATAATATATATTTTTAAGTACTAAGTGTTTTTTCGTAACAAAAATAAGATTAAAAGAGCAACGACGACATTATACAGCTGAGTACATCGTTGAACTACATACGAGTAACACTTTGACCTCGTTCGATAGATTTGTACTGAAACTTACGAACACTTGACAAATAGACTACCCTAAGGATACAGGAGGGCATGTAGAATAAAAAATATCTCTTTTTACTTAAGTATTTTAGTGTTTACAACAGAATTATGCAAGATGTAAATGTTATAATAATGTCGAACGATTTGTAAAGGGTCGCTGAATGTATATGAATCATGTGAAACACACCCTCGCTCGTGTTTCCAATTTAATTTCTTCACGTCAGAGACTTTTCCGTGCGATGTTTATCAGGACGTTAGCCGAAACAATAAACTAACTAACGTCTTCCTGGCACTGACAAATTCCCTTTAGTTATAGCAGAGGGTTTGAGGTCAAAACACTTTGTTTCTGAATTTATGGTTTATTATAAGATTTCTTGTTATATCTTTTGTCTTCGATATATTTATTGATAAAAATATTGTCTTTCTCGTTTTTACTTCGGTTTCTAGTGTATGTTGAAGGTGTTTAGAGTTTTGGATGTGTGAAACGTTTCATTATTACTGTCATCATCGGCTCGTGCCAGTCCATTGCTGGACATAACCCTCTCCTAAAGAAAGGTACTTAGTAAAATGTTCGATAATGTGGCCTTTAAATAAAATATAAACACGATTTTTTAAATAAAATAAACTGAGACAAGTGTTTCTGAAACAATACATTAATTACATTCCTTGTCAGAAGCACAAAGTCGGCTTCGTTACAGTAAAGAGTTCAGGATTTGTAACAAAAGTCGGGTAATTAAAGAAATTCTTTTCCTCTTTTAGAACTTTGTTTAATAGAAAACTAAGTTAACTTCTTTAATATGTTAAAGGATAATGTTACGTTAATAATTAAATTGAATACATGTGGTATTTGCAAGGATTCTAAATGAATACATTTCAAAAGAATTCCTAAAGAAAATTTTGGATAGAAATAAGAAAAAATGTTGATTTACAAACGATCAAGAAACATAAATAGGTTCCAAAAAAAAAAATTACTTTATATTCCTCTCGTACAAAACGCTAATTTCATATGTAAGGACCTAATATATTATATATAGAATATTGATAACTTTTCAAGATATGAAAAATTCAATCGCTGATAATACAAAGAAATATTGACCTGGGTTGGACATACCGGTAGTCTCATGATGTTTCATAAGTATCTCTCTACGGCGTTAAGATTTAACAAGTGTAGCAGATAAAATAATGGATACGTAATATTGACACAACTAAACAAAGATGATATTACCTCATTGTTTACAAAGATGAAATATAAACTATGTTTTTCTCACTTTTATGGTGTAGCTGTAAACTGAACATAACTTATATTTTATGGCGCGGAAAATGTGTTAGTTCCTGTGAAGAAATAAAAAACAAACGAGAATTTCCCGTAACGTGTTGTAACAACAAACGACCCTCTACATTCACCCCTTCCTTACAGGTATACGTATATAATCATTTTAAGAAATATTTATTTTTTAAACCGTAATACTTCAAATATACTTACATTATTTAAATATACACTAAAAAAACTATAGAAGACTCTTTTAGTGTTATTCTATTCAATTAATGTTATTATTAAGATAAGGCAATATTTGTAAAGGTTTGTATTTACTAAAACATTTGTTTTTTCAATTATTATATCATTATCAGCCGAAAGACGTCCATAGCCGCTAGACTTCCCCCAAAGATCTCCATATCGATTGATCCTACGCTGCTCGCATCCAGGCTTCCCGCGACCTTCTTCATTATCAAATGACTCAGTTAAAATAGTTTTAAGAGTAAAAGTAATTTAACAAAAACTTTTTTTTATAAGGGCGTTATAAACTACATATATTTTTGAATACTCATACTTATTAAAATTAGTTGTCTTTTACTACTGATTTAATTTCTTATAACCTGAATATCTATTTTAAATTCCTTTATAGATTTTTTTTTACATTAACGTACGATAAGAATGTTTCTGATATAGTAATCTACTAAGTAAAAAAATAGTTCAAGCTCGATTCGGTCATTACTCATTGATGGTAGATCTCCTTTGCTGGAGACTGTCTAAGTAGGTCCACCGCAGCGCCTATTGCAGTCGCCAAATTGTGATGTCCAAAGGTTGCTACTGTGTTCCAGTTTTAAAGGCACACTAGCTAGAGTAATTACTGGTATAACGAGACAACATCTCATGTGTCAGGCGACGAGCGCAATGTCGTTTAGTGTATGTCATCCTAACTAGCATCACGTTGTTATGGGCAGGCGTATCACTTACCAACAGGTGAACGTCCTGCTCGTTTCGTTACTTAATTGTATAAAAAAAATCACTTATGAAAAAACAGTACGCAACCAGGAACACACACGAACTTTACGAGATATGAGGTATTTTTAAGAGTTGTCCGCCAGAAAACTAGTCTTCGTAGATTTGGTGACTAAAGTTGATTTCCAAATGCATATAAAAAAGTATAAGTAAAAGTTTTACTAGCTGTTTTAGTATTATACAATAAACGTTTAAAAGTATTTTAAAATAAATATTATCTTACAGTGTCGATTCACGCTTATCGCTGATGGGGATGTTAAGCGATGTGGATGAGCTTCATTTAGGCTTAATTAAGAGCTGCTGTTAAACTAACAGATGCAAATTGAACGGTTAACGACTAGCTATATAACGATTATACTAATGATAACTGTGTTTGTTTTAATGAAAAACAACGAGTCAAAGGTTACACAACAAGAAAACAACTCACTAACGACTTTACAATGACTGACAATATTATGTTTAACAACGGGGAGAGCAACATATATAAGTTTTAATTAAAAAGTTAGTGCTAGACCTCGATTCCACCTGGCGTCAAGTAGTTAAGTGGACTGTGATAGTAAAGTCTACTAATCTAATAACAGTCATTTTTTTTAAAAAAAACATCCACGTCATAAATGACGAGAACACTGACGCTGGCAAATTGTTTCATTGCTTTGCTGTTCTTACCAAAGCCGAGAAGCTGGACTACTTTGTTAGCAAATTGTGGATGTTTACCACGAAAGAATGGCGATGCATCATGCGCCTTGTCGTTCGGGGGTAAAAAGAAGAAGGGGGAATTGATTCCATCGCACACTCTCCAAATTGTATCTTGAAGTATACTGTAAGGCTGCTCGCTCAGCACCTCTGAAAATAAAATGTTAAGAGTTTCTCTATGTGATAGAATCAGAAAAATATTGTGTATGAATTAATCTTATCGACGTAGTCTTAAAGATTGCTAGACTTTAATGGCACTGGGCAAGGTCGTAGGACATATGGTCGAAGGACCAATATTTATAGTAACAACTGGAAGACGCTCACTGCTGAATGGATCTCATTCATGGATGTCCACATTGATCGTTCCTGAACTGTTTGTATCCAGCGGCTTACTGGGACCTTTAAAAGATCGTCGGTCTGCATCATAGATCTCTTAACATTAAGTTAAGAAGATCTTTGAGATTATATTATTTTGTAATACCAATGTGTGAATGTTTTCTGTTTTGAATTGTTGACTTACTGTAAACGCTATGGATTATAATTCTATTAATGAATAGGTTTCCTAGTTCTAGTTTAATTTGCTAATGTGACGTTGTAGCACAGAGACAGCAAAAAATTTTAACATGTCGCAGAGATTAACAAAATGGATATCACTGTGGCTGTGCCAACATTGTACTATTCATCATATGAATTATACAAACTATTTTTTCCAATATTCAAATTTTTGCGGGAAGATAAACATAAAGTTGTAGTGAACAACTCGACAATCCCTAAAGATCATTTATATGGATAATAGCCGTTTAATGTCTCTATTATATTCGCCAAATTGAATATTCGTATCAGAAGGCTGGATTATGCAAACATGGGCATAAAACATCGAAGTTGCCGATCATCGTGCTCCGACGCGACTCATGAATTGGGGAATTGAATATAAGAAAAGAAAAGACGAGGAAAGTTATGTTTACTATACGGTTAAAATGTTGAGATTTACTTTAACTAAGCTTATTGGTGACAGATTATACATTTAAAAAGGTTTCGTATTTGCATCTCTTGTTTTTAAAAAGCTTATCAAAGGCACGACGAAAGAATACTTTACAGTGCATTTAGTTTTATTTGAATACTTTTTTGGAAACACTAAAATTACTATTAGTTAGTACAATATGTTTACTTGCTTTTGTTATCAGTCAGTCTTGAGTGTGAGGAAATGCAGTGGTAGGTTAGGTTATCCGGAACAAACAAATAGGTAGACAAAAATATTTAAAACTTGTTTTTATAGGTTTTGTATTAAGTCATAAGATTTAAATATACCTAGTCCGGCTATAAGTTCTGTTACAAATGAAAATTCATTTTTTTTAATGAAGTAATGTAATATTATTCAAATTTATATGTACATATTTATTAGTCTCAGCACAAAAGAAAAAGATATTTTATTCGAAATACCCACCTTTGGCTTTTATACAGGCATTTAATCTGTTTGACCACGAATCTATAATTTCACGCACTGTTTCCAAGGGAAATTTTCACCCCCGCCACTGCTTGCTCCAAAGATTTTTTAAGAGACTCGATGTCACCGTATCATTTAGAGCAAGCCATGTCCTCTAAAACTGACCATGATTTGAAGTCTAAAGGGTTGAGGTCCGGGCTAGATGAGGGACAGTTTTCAACTCTTATAAAGTCCGGAACATTGGTTTCAAGCCAGGCTTAGGAAGTTTGTGCCCTGTGACCAGGTGCAGAGTCCTGCTGGAAAGTCCACGGTTTATTTTTAAAAAGCGTATTGCTGAGAGGTTTCACAACATGATCCAAGACTATATCTTGATACACTTTGACTGAAGTTTTCACTTTTTTTCCACGAAAATGTGGTTTTGTGGTTCCTTGATAAAATACGCCCCACCAAACCATCACTGACGCAGGATGATAACCACGTTGTACCTTACTGACCGCTTTGGCAGCTTCTTTAGAACTGTGAGCGAACACTTTATCATTTTGCTTATTGTAGTGTTCTTCAATCGTGAAAATTTTTTCATCTGTAAAAAGGATATTTCCGTGCCTTTCACCTGCATATCGCGACAGAAGGTTTGTTCGTTTTGATCGATCCACTCTCTTTAATTGTAAATTTAGGGCATGTCCTGTATATTGACGCTAAGCACCGAGCACTGAACTTCAGGTTTTGTTTTATAATATGCGACAGAGTCCTAGCGGGAATCTTCATTTCTCGCGATAAGGTTTTTTGCTTTTCAATGGTGTTTGCTCGAATTCTGGTATTAACAGCATTTGTAGTTCTAACAGCGCGCGGTCGCTCCGATCTTTTCTGGTCTTCGACAGAGGAAGTGTTGTTGTATTTGTTGATAGTATAATGAACACAAAATAATATGTGAAATGGCGCAAAATCGAAAGAAGTTTTTAAAATAATATACGTGTTCCAAATTAAAAATAATTAAAAAGTTGAAAATCAGAAAAGTTTTTATATATGAACACAGCAGAATATTTATATTCTTCTGCAAACCCTAGTCAGCTACTGACATCGTTTTAAATATCATTTGTAAATTTGCTGCAATACTCTATTGCTTTGTTCCATCTGTTAACTTATTAGAGTATTATTGACGAGGAAGCTTCAGCATCTTCTGCATCACTGTTACTTAATTTCACGTGAAATAGAAGTCAAATTAACCAGTTGCCGATTCAAAAAAATTACAAATCGTTCGGTTGGCATTGATATGCTTCCCTCCCGAGTGGTGAGAGCTAATGCGTTTTAAATTATAGTTTAAACCATCAATCTTGTTAAAGTTTCCGAACTACTTCCCCTTGAACTTTGCGAGAAGCGAAACACGCTACCTGCAGTTAAACTCTGCAGCGAATTTTCCTTTTTAAATTCTTTTCTATGTCAATAAGACGATGGAAAAGGCGAGCTATAATTAAAACATGTTATAAATTTTGTGTAACATGCCTTATGGTATATAATGATATATCTTGGACATTTGTTGCGCATATAATTTTATAATATTTCTGTAAAGTACTAAAAAAAATCTTTTCATTTGATGTTCTTGTAAAAGCAACTCTTTCACTTGTACTAGCTAGTATAAATATGTACTGCCTAGTATATATTGTACATATATATTATTTGCTTACTTACTCTCCTTGTCAGTGGTATGGTATTATTGTTGGTGTTTAAAAATAATAATTTATGCCGATTTCGTTGTTTAAGTAATTGACATCGCACCATTTTTGTTATCGCACTCAATTAGTATATGGTTTCATCAAACAATGGGACAGTGATTACGTTATTCACTTGGCAATAAAATTGATTGGTTGGCTAATGACACACTTCGGTTGTTTATGCCACTCGTAATATCGGATTGACTTCTGAAATAATGGGTCGAGGAGAAAAAAAAAAAATTGAATCTGTTATATAGTTGTACAAACATTCTTCTTAATATTTTGTTTATTAAAACTCGGGACCTTTTCCCAAGAGGAGAAGTCAAAGCTGTTTATTTACGTCGCTGGTCATGTGTAGGTATCGTTATATCTATCATCTATCATATCTACTACTACCTACTAATCTATCAAGATGTCTCGTGTCCACAGAATTTGTTCTTGAATCGTATCAGTTATTTCACGATGTTTTCTATCACCATAATTTCCCTAGCTAAGATTTACTTCCAAGTGAAACATGGTCATGTTTTCACACAATTATTTGATGCCAAAATTTGGTGTTGTGCTGATATCTATATGCAGGGACGTAACACTAGTCTATATATATATATATATATATATGTATAATGTTGAAATTACAATAACTTCTAATATCTTGTACAGTCTTTAATTAGTGTCCAATATTAGCTTATGTTAGGAGCAGGTCTTTTCTCAAACCTGTCGCCCTTTTTCAGATCTTCAATATAGCAGCACTACACCATATACTTTAAATAGGATCATTTTTGGTGGTAAGTAGATGCTTTATTAATAATAATACATAGCATCACATTACGTTCGTCGCTTTCAAGCATAACACACTATTATATATACTACTCTTTAGTAATATTATTTCTTGTATAGCTAAAGGATTTCCGGAATTTACGAGTAGACCCGTTCGCTGTGTTGGTGCTTTGCAGTTTCGTCTATTCCCTAATGGGAATTTAAAAAAATAAAACTGCTACGGCTACACATTAGTACGTACACAAGTGGTCACACGGGGGTAGTCTTAAAGCGTTTTTAAAAATTAATATGCATTTTTATTTAATCCTTGTTGTGGGTCACCGTCCTTTATGAGTAAGAAGTTGGACATTCGTGGGGGTCGCGTGTCATATTTGTTTAATCCACCTGTTAATTAGCGGCCTTACTTTACAAAGTAAACTTTAATATTTAATGTAACTAATTCACTGTTCCTTCCTTATCAATTCATAACCAATAGGATACATAAAATGATGTAGACTGAACCACATTGCGCTTGTTAACTTCGGACATAAGATTTTATTTCGTTAACCTAGTAATTTCATTACCTAAATCTCTTTTCCAACCGGAACACAGTTACTAAATTATCACATTATTGTTTGGCGGTACTAATAACATCCGCGATGATATCCATCATCACCAATGATTTATATATAGAAAAATGCATGAATAAATAAGAAAATCTTTAAAAGAAAAAAAATAAGAATATATTTATTACTTTTTATCGGTGATACTCCAAGAAGAGAGACAGGCAGATAGATTTGTCTGTCGATTTTAGACAATCTCCGAAACTGCTGGACCAATTGTGATGAAGATTTTCATTGGCATATATTTGACAGTGTAAGGCTAATAGGGTACACTTTTTACAATCAAAATTCTTAATGTTATAAATGTTTCCATAGAAAAAAATTTAAATATAAGCTAATACGAGTTTTACAAAGGCTGCTCAAATTATAACGATTATAACTCAAAATATAACGAGAAAAATTATATATATAGCACAGCTATTATAGCAATAGGGAGACTAGAGTTGTGTTCCGAACGGAGATTTTAAGAAACCGAGAGGGGCTTAGTGGGAAAAAAATTACCACATAAACCGGACGTATTTTAGAAGTAGGTTATCTTTTCAAGATTTCTCCGCGGAAACCGTCAAATAGAGGCCAAAACATAATCCTTAAATATTTGTTAGGTAGTGAACGAGCTGTTCAAAGTAGCAATAATCAATTTTATTGGCACTGGGGAGCGGATTAGGTTTAATCATGTAGTCGACTCTCGATGGGGACGAGATATAGTATGTTTACTGCGCAATAAAACTTGTAATAATTACAAGTGCGAACTTATAAATGGGACCAGTGTTCTGTACTCAATGTAATGGTCGTAAATATAAGTTAGTATTACGCCCATCCCTTCGTTAATAACTCATGTTAGCAGATATTAAGTAGGAATGTAATGTTGTTATGGTTTATTAAGTTTATTTGCTTAAACCCATTTTTTACTTTATGTTTCAAATATTATATGTTACATTACTTATATATAAATTTTTATTAAAAGCGTGATTTTTAGTTTGGTTATTGTACACATTTTTTAAATATAATGAGTGATAATGAGCTGGGACACAGCAATGTTGGTATAAAGACAGATTTACAATATAAAAGTGACAACTAGTCAAGCGGTTTAGAAAAAAACTTACCACCAACAAAACTCCACAAAATCGGCTCCGAATTCGAACCAGCGACCTCTATGTTACCATGGTTAGCTATTTTGTAAAGGATGTAGTAAACCTACTTTATTCTAATACTAAATTATCAATTTTGAACTGAAATGTGATTAAATAGTAATGATGAATTGAACTTTACACATTTTCAATATATATTCTTCTTTTTCAACGAAGCGATGAGACTTTAGAGGCGTTCTGATGGTAAGCGATACGCCTGTCCGTAACAAAGAGGCGCTAGTTAGGACGATATACACTGCATTGTGCGTCAACGCGGTTCAAACCGGAACACAATAATATTTACACCGTTTGACGGCAGGAATAGGAGCTGAAGTGAAGGACCAACATGGTCATTGGCAACAGAGACCTATCACTTTAAATACTAATGTGACGCTAATAAGATTGTTATTTTGATTTTGTTCACAGTTTCACATGGATCCCGCAGGATGACAGTCACAAAAGGAGCATTATGCGATAACAATAAAGTAAATTCGTTAAATACTTCATCTCTATACATTGCACAGTAGTAGAAGCAAAATTTAGAAGACTCGTTAGATATTTTCAATAGTTGTACGCACCTATGCTCCTTCTGTACGGCCGCAGAACTTTTCATACACTGACATCACATATTTATTTTAGATTTTAGGTAAACCTTCGTCATCTACTAAAAGTATAATGCTTTTTGTTTTATACATTTAGATTATTCTCACCGAGTATATTTTATAACAAAGAGAATCTAGTAGTAGCATAAATTATAGAATATTTTATATACTTTATAAAATCATGTATGTTGTCTGAGTTGTTTAAAGTGGGTTGGTTCAGCTAATCAAATTTTAGATGTAATTACTCGTATTTTAAATGAAATAGGTCTAAGTATATCAATCAATATAGTCTATTAAAATATAAGTATATCTGTATTTATCAATAGCGATTCTATTTTGTCTATGTTTGCACATAGGTCATCTTTCAAAAGGGGAACGGATTCAATAATCACAACAAAACCAGCAGTGATCACATTACTAGAATCAGACTAGCCGGATTCCATTGGTTGTTGCATTTAGATCTTCCAGACGAATACGTTTAGAACAAACCAACAAACGAAAACACTATTGTCACAACGTGTGTAAACACTCTGCATAAATAACGTTGTTGTGTTTGCAGCCGTTGTATTCGCGTGACGGACTTTTTCGTTCGATGTATTCTTGTGAAAATTGTGTATTTATAAAGGCACACACACAATAGTGTGAAACGTAATACTTATTTTTATATGTGACGTAAATGAAAAAGGTGTTACAAGTGTTGCGCGCGTTTCTATTCGTACGAGGTGTACTCTCACTTTGAAACGACTAAAAGAGTTTAAATTATTTTTTTTATTAGAAACAATTTCATATACAATATCATTGCATTTCATCACTTTTTAATAAGTGTTGTTTTAATTTTATACAGAATATTAATAACTTAATAAGTATCTATTCTTAAATTATAAGGTTAAAATACTTATACTTAAGATCTGTGCAAAATATTAACGAGGAGTATTTATTAATTTTCATGTTTTACATCAATTAATGTTTATTAAGACAACAATTATTTTAATACAATAACAATTGTAGTGATTTTTTCAGATGAATCTGAATGCATCTTTAACATCTTGCGGTGTTTTGTTATTCGCGATGTAAAGTGTGAATTTATGGATGCTACGAGAAACTTTAATCGCTTCCTGTATACAACGTTTCTTAGATATTTACATAACGAATATAACAGAAACAACCTCAACTTGTGGTATAGGTAAAATCAACGTAAATTATATTTTTATTTGCGCAGTATTATGTGAGCATATATGTAGGATAAAAGTCTAATGCATCGAACGGAAGGCTTATAAAGCATTTCCATCGGAGCGGATATCCTCTACTTGGTCAAAGAGCCTTCGCTTTCAGAGATCTCGTATCTCATAATTTGCTTCTATAGATGTTATTTGCACTTCTTAGTGTGTATTAAGTCAACGTTATGTACAAAACTGAACTTGCTTTTTTGATTAAATGCAATTCTAACTTACCGCAGTGGCTGACCGTTGATTCGAAACCGGAACCACACATTTTGGAATATAGTTGATGATAGTTTTCGCACCCGCATGCTAAGTTACCACCTTCATATTGCAAATCTGCCGCCACTATAGCATTGCCATGTTTCGGTTGTCGACATGTATGAAACAGAGTATTTTATACAAGCATTCCTCACCATATCTGAAGTGTTCCTTAACAATGTCACAACTTCGTCTACTGATTGGTTTTTGGTTATTCCGTACTAAATTCATCGAAGTTATTCATAAGCTGCACTATGCTGTCCCAAATACGGGACCTGCTTGGGCGGACTTAATCTACTGTTACATGACCAAGTTTGCAAATTTCTATCCGTAGAAGCAGACATAGCAAGCTTTGTTTACTGATCATCATAGCAATATTCTTTACATCTATATTGTCTAACCTGTAAAAGGTTTTGTGTTTCATCGTTCTATGAAGCCTTTTCTATGTAATAATACACGTAACAAAAATAAATTAATCAAGAAATTGAAACGAGCTATTCACGGATCCAGCAACCAGCGAGACATTCACAAAGAGACGCTGTGTTGCCTAACGGATGTTGATAAGACTTTGGGTGGACGAAAGGCTCCCACATGCTCTAAGTTTAGGTAGCTTTAAGTAGACTTAAGTTAGATCTGGAACGCTGTCTTAAGCTTCTCTTCAAGTATGTTTATTTTTATACAGTATAACATTTCTAATTTTAAAAGATTCGCTCATCCACTCAATGGTTGACTGTTTTACATTTATTTATATTTTTTTTATTTGTTGAAGTGACAAGAGGAGCGAAACGTTCACCTGGTGATAAGTTATACGACTACCCATAGGAATATGGAGCTAAATATGATGGCGTAAACTGCACTCTCCACGTTGTTTGGTAACATAAGATGTTGTCTCGTTACCCCGTTATAATTTACTAACTGCAACGCCTTTCAAACCGGAATACAGTTATGCTTGTTCAATTCAGTTTGGCGGCAAAAATAAGAGTTGCAGTAGTATCATTCTACATCAGTGGTACGACAGTGGTCAACTTTTTTTAGTCATGGTATCGTGAACTCGATAAAAATTTAGTTAATGATTTCTTAGGTTATTGTAATTGTTTCAGTTTTTTTTTTATTTTAATAATTAAGATAGATTCATCGGGCATATAATATTCTAATATTACTAATGTAAATAATTATAAAATATTGAAACATCTGATGACCAACCACAAAAGCTCGGCGAACTGCAAGTTAAGAAGTAAATCGTCTTAAGATACCCTGCTTCTGGCAGAAAGATGAGGTTATGTGGTATTTGTACCCACTAAAACCTCCCCAGTGATCATTCTCATTGCGTTGCGGCGGGCTTCCGGATCTCCAACGAAACTCGTCGGTGCCTGCCTGCACTACGTCTAAGCACATCCCAAGGACGGCCGTATCCTTCGTCGGAATCCTCGTTTTGCCACAACAAATACGTCACCATCCCTTTGACGTTCACTCAGGGCTCGGTTGTTGGGTCCTATTGGTCGCCTTCCACGACAGGCAGGGTTTATCTTAATCCTATTCGTAATAGCCTTAGACGGCAGGACAGCAATATAAACTGTTTCTGGCAATAGGGACGATTACCAGTAAATTATATTTTGTATGCTCAATTTATTAACGTGAAGACTTAATGAACCCGATCGCTTGCTATTTCATCGTGCAACATTAAACGTTAAATAGTACAGAGTGGAGTAGAGGAGCGCTGGAGGAGCGCCCTCCAGCTGTTGACTCTCAAAGCCGCGCCGCGCTCTGATGCTCTCATTCCTGCTTTGATTTGAAACGCATCTCCAGCTGAGGGCCTTTATCGCGAGAGCATTCATTGAATCGCTTCTATTTGAATAGAAAATTTGTTTAGAGAGATTTAATCAAAGAAAAACATAATTTTCTATACTGTATAGTATTTTTTATTTGTATGTAGTTTTCTCCTATTTAAATCTATAATAATAGGTAACAAATATTTGCTTAAAGATTTATCTTTAATATATTCAAAGTCGGAAATAAACAAAAAAGAATTATTGGTAAACAATGGTAAACCCTTGTGGGATCCAGTTTATGTATCGGTGTCGTTTATCCCACTTGGATTTGCAGTGAATTGTGTCCTGGAATTTATTATTTTGTATTCACATGAACTGCTTTAATACAATATAAGTGGATAAAGGAATAATACAGTTTATTTTAAATTTAAATATTAATACCAGAAAGAAAGATTTTGCCTCATTAATCGCTTGGTGGACGTTGTGATATTTTATACAATTTCTCACTATTTGCTTAGTAGAAGATCATACTTTTTCGGGTGGTAACTAGCTAGGTATATGTTGGCAGTTGGAAAACAATAGTGCTGTTATCGCTGCTGGTTTAAAATATGAAGGTAGCCAGGCGACTTAAAACACTGTACCTTCAACCATACTTCACAATATGTGGCTATTGAATCGAATCAGGGAGTTCTGTTACAAGCCAGCAGTAAGCATACATCAAAGAAAATCACATAAAGAGGAAGTGCAGCAGAATAGACATTTTTGGGTAATATAACTTACAAATACACTAAAGGTTAAAATGATTATAATTTATAAACTTAACCTATTGTTAAGTAATGTCAAAATAAGATTGTAGAAAAAGAGCTTCGAGTTGAACATACACTAAACATGTGGAATATTAGTTTATTGTAATTTTTTTTAAAGTATCTTAAATTTGTTGCAATCAACCGTTTCATCATTAACAGTAAAGGCTTTTGAAATATGATATATCTTTATTAATTGATGATAAGTATGCTATTATAAAAAGTAGCTTTAGCCAAAGGTATTTGTTTTCTAAGAAACTCCAACGTTCGTTTTACATTTAAAGCGACTGCTTCGAAAGAATTTCTTTTTTTTTCAAAGGCTACAGCATCAAGACTGGAGCTCTAGCAACTTTTCAAGGGCTTTAAATAAATGAATAAGCCAATGAGACTCCTACTTAAGATTAAGTTTTAAATGTGATAATTATAAGCGCTTAATGTATAAGTTATAGGAAATTTTGTGCTAGTCGTTAGTAGTGCTAGACTTTGTGTCATATTAAAATAATAATTTACTTTATGCTACGAAAAATTGCAACAGTGACATAAATATTATTTACGTAATTTAATGGTAATGTTTTTATTTCTTATACGACAATTATTAAATATAACAAAGGAAACATTATTACCAAATAATAGAGAGAGTAAAATAGGCTTTAAAAACTGTACTGAGAAATATCTTGATTTTTATAGTAATGATCATCCGGAGACAACACTATATAATATAAACAGATTTTTTTTCGCTGATAAAGTATTATGATTATAAAATAAAATTATATATATAGAGGTGCATATAATTTTGAAGGAATTTGTTTGTAGATTAACATTTTAGAGTATCAGTTATGTATGTAGCAGTTACGTAGTTATGTATGTAGCCCCGTTGCATCTCAGAATTGCTTGCTGTACACCGATTTAATTGAGAAACTTTTGGCAACTTCCCCCGGATATCAGAGAGTAATACGACGTACCCAGATGGCTATGATCCATATAATTATGTCAGAATATACTTTATTATCTTTTAATTAAAATTACTACGTATATGTAATTGTAATTGAGGATCTATAAAGCAATGAAAATATAAAAAAGAGATGTTGATGAGTTTTAGGTAAATATATGTTCTGTATTACTTTTGTTACTCCAAAAAATGCTATTTGTTTTCTCCTATGTCAAGATATATATCCGGTTATAAGGAATACGTTTTATATACGAAGCTATGTATTTATATGTTTTTTTTTTATGTATGGCGACTGCTAATTTTCTTGAAAAATCATGAAAGAATCAACGTGATGTAAGAACGTGATTTCAGAATATTTTTTTACCACTTTCCCATTGTTTTGTTATGATTGTTTCAAGTAATTTTCTTTCCTTATTCCTAATATCTTTATTGCAGAAGTATAATGAAATTAAACCTAAATAGCTGAGAAATACTGATTACATAGGTTCTAAAAACATAACTAATATATTTAACTTATTGTAACTTGAACAAGTTATCTGAAAATATGATCGTAATAAAGCAAAAGTCACGGATGCCGTATTGAACGAAGCGTAGCAATATGATGCGACCTTTTATAATGGACGGTTCGTTTGCGCTGCTTCAGAACTGCTCCGAGGAGAGCAATGAAAATTTGTAACGTCGAACAAATGGGATTTCTGATTGGTGCACCTTACAGTTTGTAAGATTTATTTGGACACATTTATATATTTAAGAAGCATGTCAGATATTTTATAAATAAATTTTGAATTTACACCTCATAACTCTATAAATATGAAACCTTTGATTAGACTCAGAATAAAATTTTTTGATGTAGTTATAGGATTACGAAATAATCTGTTATAAAATCATATTATATATGTAATTATGATATATAATTTATATTATTTATTCATGCTCAGTTCTGCATTTTTGTTCATTGATCACAAGTTATAATATTAACAATGACTCTTAATATTATTATAAGTTTCAGCCCACGCGTTCATGTAACGCATCTTGTTAATCTATAGCATTAACTATAATGCTACATTCTTCGTTTATTAATAAGAAATTGGTATTATATTCGAAATCAAAGTAAAGAGTACATTTTAAAAATATAAGAAATGTTTTAATCTTTGTGCGATTTAACAATAAATAAATATAAGAACAATCAAGCTATTACTAAACGATCACATGCATACTACTTTTGTTTTCTCTCAAATGCCTCGTCGCATCTCATAAGCTCGATAACTGAGCAAATATATTTAATCTTATATGTATTAAAATATTCAATTCGCTGTAGTGACGAGACAAGCAGGACGTTCATTTGATGATAAGTAATACGGCCTTGGGCAATACAGATCGACCACCTAGTAAAAATTCGTAGATTTAATCGTTCTCTTGATGTTAAATGATACGTTTGCTCTTGAACGTGGCGCTAGTTAGGATTATATACAGGACCACATTTTACTCGTGGTCTTCAAGATCTTGAGTCTCGTTTCTCCAGAATTACACTAGCTGCAACGCCCTACAATCCGAAACGCAGTAAATGTTTGCATTACTGTTTGGCGGTAGGAATAGATGTTCCGATGATAAATATCTAGACGGTCTTTGACAACATATACATACCACCAGTAGGTTGTTTGTGTATTAAATTATCATTAAAAATTATACTAACAGATCAAAATCATCCCAAGCATGCGTCATAAGCAGTAAAATGTTCTCGGTGTAAAATTTGATCCGTGGTAGGATCGATATTATTGCACTTAAGAGACGATATGCTCTGTCCCTATCTCTTTCTAACACGGATGTAACATACATCTAAGCAGTTGGTATATATACATTTGTTCCATTTTTAAACTGTCATCGCTGATGCTATTATGTTTCAACGCGTACTAAATCTTACCGCTGTCGGAAGCAGAAGCCCTGATAGTGGGAGCCGGCCACGTACGCTCCCTAATCGTACGGATTTACGACCCCGGATGGCGTTGGTTTACTTTACTGAGCATTAGTACATACACACAGAGAAAGGACGGTGGTGGGTATTAAGTTGTTATTTATTGAAGCCCCGGAACAGCGAACGGACTATCCTTAGAAATGTTAATGTCATTGAAAAGATCTTTACCTCGTGCATTTTTTTGAGGGATTATTTTGTACAAAGAAATAATTATAACTCACTGGCTAGGTCTCTGTTTCCAGAGATTATCAAGGTATATTTTTTACGAAGCAACGAGACATTAATGTTGAGACTTACCACCAATAGGTAGGTACCGCCGCAGCTCCTGTTCCTGCCTCCAAGCAATGTATGCAAACATTACTGTGTCTCGAACTGAAGGATATTTATTGTAGTTGTATTTAATAATTTGAATTAAAAGAAATTGAGTAACTTGTTTATTTATAAACAAGTTACTAAGTTATGGATAACTTTTTTTAACAAATGTTAAATATAATTCTAGATAAATGTTTTAATTTACCCTTTTATGATTGCGGCGCCGTTTGATCCAGTTGCATACTCAGGCCAACGAGTGCCTACGCTGCGAGTGTTCTCATTTGCACTTTGATTACAGAGAATGATTGCTTGTTCAGCATGTAGCTAACTGTGAATCGGCGGTTCTATAATTTCCTTTATCTGCAAAGATGTATTTCTATCATAAATATCATAATTTCTTTATATAATTAAAACAACATTATATAATTATAAGTTGTCAAAAGCTATCTGTCGGTAAACGTTTTATTGGTGTTGTTACTTCGACGTATAAAACATTTTTTTTGTTGTTTTTAAAGCACCTGCTAAATCATAACATTTACTAGCATTTACACCATTTTGTAAATGGAAGTGGAGTCAGTAATTTGCTACTAAAATTTTAGATATGTCGGACTAGAACATCAAAGCAGAATAATTATTTCACTCGAGATATGTATATTTTACTAGAGGCAATGTACGCTGTTACCGTCGTAACAACTACTACTAACGGCTAGTATTTATGGTCCTATGAATTCGTAAATATTATTGTATATAACAAGTACGGCTCATGTACGAAAGTTATGTATTGTATTATTCAATCTAGCTCATGGATTTCCGTCCCTGAAAAGTCGTCAATAAGACTAACAGCACAAACATCGTAAACATCGCTAGAAAAAGTGCTATTATTCAAATTACTTTTGTTATTATCCATTTCCTAGTTATTTCATATTAATTTAGCTAACATACATAAAGTAAATTAATAATGAATCTCTATAATAGGCTACATATATTAGTAGTGAAAAATTGTTGTATCATTGATATATATAATTTATATTCCATTAGATTACATATTTAATTGAAGTAGTAGAATTTAATAGAAGCAAAGAAAGAGGATTGGATGCGGATAGTCTAAGGTCGGGCTAAGTAAAGTTCCTTGAGAAACGCCCATGTCCGTGATGATGATGAAGGAAAGAGAAAAAAAGATGTTGTGTGTATTTATGAAACAACAAGGCACAAAAAATAAGCCTCGCCGTCCTAGGCAATGTTATAAATTTTCTCGGTACTCTGCCGGATGAGGATGACCAGAGGTATTTCTTTTATTTTTAAAAGGTATTTCATTTTTTTTTAATAATTGTTTTTTTTTGACGGAACGACGACATGAAACTTGACGGTATACACTTACCCATAACAAGCAAGTTTAAGTAATCTGCATAATATTGTCAATAGATTTTACAAAATTAATAGAAAAATTGGACACGTAAAAGTATGTGAAGAAGAGAAGAAACGAACCACTAATTTGTTTAACATAATAACAGATATTAGTTAGTTTGTAATTAACAAAGTATTCAGAGATAATTGGATTTATAGATTTATCCGTGAAACATAAATCAATATGGTATATTGATGAAAGCGCGGACTATCCACTTACGTCGATTCGTTGTTGCCGTCACCTCGACCTCGGTCGTAGACCTTTCGTAGCAAGTGCTACGGCGACGAGCGTAGAGTTTAGCGTAGCGATACTGTAGAATTGAACAAATGGAAGTATCGAGAGTCAGTAAGATGGGAATCTTATACTCTCGATACTTTCATATTCATTCACACTCATTAGTCACATGCTGAGAAGAAGAAGTAGAAGAAGATTGTTTGTATAATGAGCAGTACATTTATTTTAATAAATTTCATCTAAATACTTAATTTTTTACTTAACTTTAATATTTATTTTGAGATATCTGTGAATATTTTACAAGGTATTACAATTGTTTAATAATGGATATGCGAACTAACAGCTTTTTTCTATAAATATTACACAGTGTATTTTGAGGAAACAAATTTTTTTTTATTCAACTATTCGACGAGACGAGCTGGACGTTTACTTTATAGTAAGTGACACGTCTTGCTCATAACAATGGGGCGCCAGTTAGGATGTTATACACTGCTGTAAGTCTCGTTACAACAGTTATTATAGTAGCTACAGCGACCTTCGAATCAGAACACAGTAATGTAACACTGCTGTTTGCTGGCAGAAATAGGAGCAGCGGTGGAATCTACCTAGACGGTCTCCGGGAACAGGGACCTACCACCAGTAAAAGTTACTCTATCTTTAATTGTTTTCGCAATACGCAAGATCTGTTAAATCTCTTTGTTAAAAATAATCATAGCTTAGACAAAATTTAATTACGAGACAAATGCACGTTTTAAAATTTTATGAACTTTCGTGTTAATAAATAGTTCAGATTAGATCAAAGGTAATTTATTAGAAATACCGAAAAGATAAGCCTTTTGGTTGTAAGATAACTTTTAAAATAAGTATATTATAGTATAAAATATTTAACGTTATAAAAGTATCTTTATAGCTTCGTCCGTGACATAGAAAATTAAAAAATTATCGTCTTTGATTACTTAGTTGCTCGTCTGCAGTGTAATATAAGAGAAGTTCTTTAATTTTTTTTTAATACAATTATGTTGATTGGGTGCTTAATACTTACAGAGAACCGCTAAACCGCTACGCGCGTTACTAAGTACAACGTGCTTATTATGCAGAGCTGCCAACTGCGGGGACTGTGTAATTGGCGTTAATAGACGGGCTGAGGTGGTCGCTTTTAGGCTGCATACAGACGGAATATGCCGTACAAACAAAATTACTTTTACTAATAACAATATAATAAAAAGTTACTTTTAGTTTATTTCCTTATTTAACATTGAAGCTTTAAACAAAACATTTGTTTACAAGATATTATTTCTAAATAATTGTAATTTGTGGTTAGAAATATATCTAGTATAAAAGTCTCCTTAAAAAAATATAATAATAAATCGGATATATATACACTAATTACTATTTTACTAATTACTAAGTTTTATATATATTAAACCGTAAAGAAATTGTTATCACTTAGCGTGTAGTTGAAGATCAAGCTAAGTGGCGCATCTTAGGATAGGTTTAAACGTACTAAATTGAGCTGATGGTGATGTTGAATTCTAAGATATAGGATAACATACTTAAAATTTTAAAAGGTTTGTGGTTGTATCAAATAAAATTGAGAGAATCGGTAAAAAGGAAGTCTGTGTGTAATTTCTAATATGATGTCTTAAAATAACAAGATTAAAATTATTGCTTTATTATCTTTAGTAGTAAACTGTTGACAGAGATTGGTGAAATAATGAGTACTGATGATATAAAAAATGTCGATATGAAATGATAAATTAGAAAATTTTTATGAAAATAGAACCGCACATTCATTTTTCATTTGGATAGATAAAAGACAAATGTTTTGGAGTACGTCAACGAATTCTCCAAACCACGCGATTTCACCTTGAACCATAATAGTTATTTGTCTTTTTGAAAGGTTCAATAATAAATCAACGTACTCACATATAAAACTATAAGTAAAGTGTACTAGATATTTCATGTTCTAACAAAATATGAACAAAGAGGAATATTATACCTAAATGAGTTACCGAGAAATTACTTAATTATGAGAATCTAATAAATTAACTTAAGAACCAATTGTATTCTAGTTTTATTAAAAGTAAGTTATCAGACTTGATTTTAAATATGTTCATTTTCTTTACTTATCGCCACTAATAACTATTATGTAATTAACAAATTACTAATCAAATGAATCATCGATTAAGTTATAAAATTGCTAAAGACTCTTAATAATTAATTATTACCAATATTTGAAAAAGTAATAAAGTATAATAAGGGTGAGGTGAAATGAAAGGTGTATGACAATTTAAAAAAACTAAATTAGCTTCGATAAACTTTTGAAAAGCTCGCCCATTTTTAAATTAAGGTACTAAGATTAAAAAAGTTTATAATATATAAAAATGCAAGCCAAAAAAAAAATACTGAAAACCTAAAGCGTGAAAGATCTATAAATAATTGTTTTCACGCTTAAGGTAACGTAAAGTTATGATTTCATGACTCACGGCAGATGATTCATGACTGTTTACAAAGCTTCCTTCCCAATTGACGGCAGACATTGTTCATTGAACGGGGGTTGTTAAATTTTAAGGTTCATTTCATTGGAAAATAGGATCATGATTCAAAATTGAACATTCAATTGTTGATTGGAAAGTTTTAAAAATTAAACTTTAGAGCAACAGTTTTGTTTATTTTACGTATTCATCATATAAACATTGCAGACGATTGTATCCAGAAAAGATATAAAAGAAACAAGGATAAGGTTCATTGTATAAATTTTTTTTCCTCTCTTTCATAAATAAATATCAGTCAAGATATGCTTAAATGTAAAGAGAGTTTAAAGCATTACCTTAAGTTATGTATATAGAGATTATTATAATTTTTATATAGATAAATTTCCATAGAACAACATCTGGATGACGTAGTTACGTCGCTGACCTTGGAGTAAAGGTCTAAACTTTTTCCTTGAAGGTCTTCAAGTCGTTTCTGTTCAAATATACCCCTAATAAAACTTCAATATTAGGTCCAAAGCTTTTTCGTACTTTCATCACATCGGTGTATGTATTTAATTTATTTTCTTTAAAAGTAGAAATTGGTAAAGTATTCTATTTCTTACATTCGATAGAAACAATGAAAACAGTTTTCAGAATTTGTTTTGTCATCGTATAGACACACAGCAGGCATTCATCTCTACGTAGGAGATTTTCTGTGAATTAGGACAAAGCGTTTCATTTCGTCCTTTATAATACGAACAGCTAAATTTGGAATGGTTCGAAAGCAATTGTATTTCAAGTCTAGACATGATGATGTAGAAGTCTTTAAGAGAATAGTGAATAGGTGATTAGAAAACTGTATCGTCGCTCATTATCAAGTGGAATAGTATTTAAAGCGTTAGTTTATTTCAATTAAAAAATTAAAACTGTTTATGAGATGTTTACATGATCACTATTAAATCCTGCAGCCGATGTAATGCTGATTTTTAATAGAATTTTCCGAGCGCGCCTGTTCAGCCGCGTTTCAATGGAATCAAATTATACGACTCGGACGGCCGTTGCTATTACATCGCTCTACACATTGTGCTGTTTTTGCGTCAATATTTTGTATTGTTTAAAATCACCAAAATACTACATGTAAAGTGTAGAAACACTTTACATTCATAAGAATATTGGTGATTGGTCAATATTTGACAATATTATATTGTGTTAAGCCTAATGAAGAAGTTTAAAGTCGCACAGAAGCTCGAAGTTTCTCTGATTGATCGAATTACAAATGAGGAGAGAGAGAGAGAGAGAGAGAGAGAGGAGAACTAAGCGGAAATGGCTAAGACACATCGCTCGAAGGACTAACAGCGGATCGGGTAGTAAGATCTTCGAGTGGCGGCTTCGTACTGACAGACGCAGCGCTGTCAGGCCACCTACTAAGTGGTACGACGATTTGATAAAAGTCGCGACAAGCTGCTGAATGCGGGCAGCGTAGGACTGATCAGAGTGGAGAGGGGATCAGACTTGAGGGAGGCCTATGGTTAGCAATGGGCGTTATCCGGCTGATAATGCTATGTAAGTAAGGAACAATGAAGTTGTGGATGTTAAAACGAATTCTTCCAGAATACTCTAACGCTCATATGATGACAGTCGAAACAAAGGACCTTGTTATGGCAGCAGATATACAATATAAATGTGGTGGCTGAACTGGTTCGAATTATCGGCAGTATCGGACTCTAATCAGGGATCTACGTGTAACAACGCAAGTATAATCATGGAGACATTTTAAATTTGGTGGCTTGTGGCCTGTTATATTGTAATTCACCATGATGATATTCTAGTTATAATAACTGCTTTAACTACAATTCATTTGCCTGAATAATACTTGTACTAAAAAACCGTGTCTGTTTGTTTCAAATCAGTAGCTCAAACCAGATAATACGAGTAGTAATCCTTTGGTAGAAGTAGTAATAATTTTTTTATTAATAATTCGAGATCCTTAATACTCGTATTCAAAACTGTTCATATATTTTTTATGTCATTTGATTTTGTTAGTTTATCAACTTAAAACGTTCATATAATATCATCTACCGTCAGAGAAAAGATACAAATAAACTGGCTGTTAGAGGATAATACAAGATAAATCTTTTACAGGATATGAAATTCTTAACGCCGCATCGTTGCGTAGTGACTTTATTAATAAACGATGGACGATATAGATATGTATAAATAACTATTCTGCACCGTTTTGTATTTTATTTTGTATACGCAAATATAAGTTAACAATTATAAATCATAAAGATACGGCCGTTAAGATAATGTCCGACATGAATAGCGATGTCTGGCTCCGAATCGAGTTAGCTGCTGAGCCGCCTGTCGACAAGCGATTGGCCCGTGTACAACGTAGTGATTGATGATGCCCACAGTCACTGGACCTATTCAACTGTTGCTTCACTACACTAAACAAAACAACGAATGTATCATCTTTCGGAAATTTAGATATAATTTACCTAAACCTATAACTTTCTATTCCTAATAATGCTATAAACAGAGAAAACTGAATACTGGTGATAGGTCTCTGTTGCCGGTTCAGCCCTGTAGTTTCGGGCTAGTAATAATAGGACTAAGTTAAGCCCTGCCTGTCGTAGAAGGCGACTAAAAGGGTCTAGGACTTTCGCAGGTTTTAAAGGTGGGCGCCCTTATCGCTCAACAAGCGAACCTGCGTGGGACAGAGTATTGCTCAGCGATGGTGATTACGAGTGTAAGCCCATCACTCAGCGACGTGTTAAGACAAAGTGTAGAGGGGAACTCGTGAATTCTATAAGAGATCCCGCAGCCCCTCTGAATGCACTGATGCAGACCACCGACGGGGTTTTAGTGAGTAAGAATTTCACATAACTCTGATTTCTCCCAGAAGCAGAGTAACTTTTGAAGATTCCCCCCCCCCCCCGGAAACAAAAAAAAAGGTCTCTGTTGCCGAAGATCATCTAGGTAGGAACCACTGCCCTTTTCTACTGCTAAACAGTAGTGTGTAAAACAATACTGTGTGCTGATTAGAACGGTGCTGTAGCTAGTGTAATGACTGGGGTAACGAGATTCAACATCTTATGTGTCATGGCGACGAGAATATATGATGCAGTGTATATCATTCTAACTAGCGCCACATTGTTATAGACAGGCGTATTATTTACCATCAGAGGAACGTCCCGCTCGTCTCGTCGCTTCGTAGAATAAAAAAAATACTTCGTCATATTTTAAGGACAAGCTTTTCATCTATATGCGACATCCACCGACCTGTACTTAGCTTGTGGTGAATAAGTGGTCTTGACTTTCTCCTTGTGAGAGAAGGTCCTAAATCCCAACGGTGGGAACGATAACAGTATTCAATTCCTGTTGAGATTTCATGAGAGAACGACAGTTAATGTTTCGCTGCATACAAAAGCAACGGGAGATATAAGTAGATTAATTGATGATAAATAACATTCCTGTCTATAACAGCAAGTTAGGATGTTTACAAAGCATCACCTAGCAATCATCGATTTCTGAAATAAAATGATAAATTTAGTTACCGCTTAAATTTTCAGCACATAATTAGATAACTCTGTAATTGCTATTACCTTATAGTTTAATTTTCAGCTAAATAACATACATACTATTTCCGCTTTAAACATTAATTTGTCATTACTTTAATAGATTCGGTAGTTTATAAATAATTAATATTAGCAGTGAAAATACTTCGGAATGAACTGTTGACCGGAAACGCTACATTATGTATATCGATTTATTAGACTTAAAAATCATAGCTTGTTATACCAAACAAAGTTATGTATTAAATGATAACTTTGATGTTTCTTGAACAAAGTTTGAAAGAAACTAAAACATCAATAAAAAGTTAAAAAGTTCTTGATTTATGATTTATGACTGTATATATATATATATATATATATATATGCTTGTAGTTCGTAATTACGTTTATCATATTTTATATATAAAAACTTCAATACGCGTAATCCTTCACGTAAATTTAAACATTATTCACTGTATATATCTGAGGACCCCCTACCGTGGACACATTACGAATGCAATCGAATTATGCGGCCCGACATCCATATCCATGAGATCGATGAGGGATGGAATCCAGTTCTCATTCAGGCACCATTAAATCATTTTAATCGGTGCATTTTAATAGCTTTGTAATAAATCAAAAATATAGATTTTAAGCTTTTTTATTGAATATGAAATAATGTAATTGAAATAAAATTTATGAAATTGTATAGATACAAATATATAATATAATAAAATCGTAAGATTGAAATCATTAGAAGAATAAGTACATATTTAACCGACTGCATTATGCTTTAAGAACATTAATTAACATGTTCTTTGAGGGTAAATATTAATGACTTAATGATCTAGCTATAGTATTAGAGCCTATGAGCTATGGGTTTTCAGAAAATACCTGCAACTTCTGAAATAGGTAAGCCAGTGCTAAATGGAGAGCTGGTTAACTTCATATTAACTACATCCTTTATATTTATATTGTGGTTCATTTCTTTTCAGTGAATATTTTGTTTCCTATAAGAGAATTTCCACAATTGGATTTTATTCTTAATTTTATATAGGATTTTAATGATATATTTTAAAGTCTTTGTGATATTAAAGCTCGGCTTATTTCAATGCAAATTGCACCTGTAATACTTGCGCTACAATTAATATGCAAAGTGGGAAGGATATCAAAGAGTTAGGAGATGCAATCAAGAATTTCTGCTGGCTCAAGTCAGCACGTTTTAATTAATGATCTTTCACATCTCGTAAATTTTATATTCAAAGATTTATATGTAATATGAAGAGAATAATATATATTTTAAACGTGATATTTGCGAATTCATCTTCGTATATTTATAAAGCATTTATAATATGATTCTGATAACCTTGATTGTCATGCTGTAAAAATGTGTTAGAGATAGTAGATTCATTGCATTAATATAGATTTTATTATAATAAAAAAACACCGCGGGATTATTATAAATTTGTTTTTGTATCGGAGGCAAATTTCCAAAAGGTTTTTTGCTTTCTAAAGAACGAAACATAGACGTTATATTTTTAGGCAATATTTATATAAACCTCTTTAGCTTACACCTCTTTATTGTGAGCAGGCGTCAGTCAGAACATCCGCCACATTTGCCGAATCTACATCTTAAAAAATACGCAAATAAAAGTTTATTGTTTTTGTAAAATTCTCCTTTTTGTAACGAAAAATAAACTATATCAGGGTGTTGTTGAATGTTTAAACATGTTCAAGCGGAAGCTACGCCTCAGCACAACTAAAGCCTACATAGTGTACGCGAAGCATTGTTAAAGTTGCAAACTAGAACAGTCCTTAATTTTTCAACTTTACCTAGAAGCTTTCATCTACTTCACACATACATAATACAGTTATTGAAAGTGTAAACATTGTGCTTAGATATTTTTAATAATAAATGATCGTTACCACCATTCTATACCTACCCGCACAATAAAGATAGCAAGTAATGCGATTATTCTTTTAGAAAGTGTACTGAAACGATGATGATGATATTATATTATTTATTATCTTCACTTATTTCAAAGTATACTTAATTTCAAACTTATCGGAATATAAAGCCTTCACAATTTATTGAAAGTGAAAGCGCCGTAATGAAGTGGCTGGCTTTCAGCGTGATGAACGATTTAAAATCCGGACTGTTGATAGGCTACTTAATAAAGTAGCCTATTAACAGTCCGGATTTTAGTAACAACTAAACGCACTGATTTAAACCAGTGCTTATATTTTTTTATCATATTTGTATATATATTAACCTTTGTAAAGTTTGTACTGCTTTACACCAAAAGAGGGCGTTTGTCCAATGTTGCCACATAAAAACCATATTCATTGATTTTAAATAATAAGAAAACTATTTTAACTTGAATTATTGACAAAATATGATCTGTTTAGTATTTTATTACTAAATCACTTTCGGGAAAATATAAAGATTAAATTAACAATTTATGAACATTGTAAGTATTAACACTATAAAGTTAAGTAAGGTTTAAATCTGAAAAAGTGATAATATTTAATTTTATCAGTGAAACTTAATATATATACAAATGACCTAGTTCATACAAGTATGTAATGGTTTACTTTAATTTCCTTTGAACGAAGAATTGAAGTGCCAACACAACTTGTGAGTCAAATGTTTATTCAGATCAACAAATCGATTATTATACTTTACAATATAATGAACACTTAATTTTATAAAAAGATAATTCACCGTGTCAAAGTATAATTAAGTTGAAATGGCTGACAATGTTTATTGTTAATATTGGAACTGTTATGGAAGTATTGCCTATAAAAAGTCGAAAGATAAAATTACTAGAAAAAGATAATAAAGATTTTTGAATTGGAGCTATTAGCCCTTGCTTTTTTGTAGATGTTTCAGAAAGTATGTAATTTTATGTGTTATACTGTAATCAGGCAAGCTTGTAAGAAAAGGAAGTGTAGCGCCATCTATTAAAAAGCAAGAGAACTTAAACGTGTGCTTTGCGGTCGTCACTGGGAATATTGGCGCTACTGTAGCGTAATATAATTTCTCGGTGATTATTTCAATTATAATCGTAATAAAATAGTTTGAGTGTAATATTTATTTAATTAATTATCCAAGTACTAACTTACTTCCATATTAATCCATTAAATTGATATATATGATCCAAATTTAATCTCAAATGTATTATTACTAAGAGAGGTTTGAACATTTGCCAACTCACAAATAGCTGTTACAATATTTCGAAGACTTTACGCATTAATGTTTCATATTATGAATATGAATATATGCACCTCGTATATGAATTCATAATACGCGGGTGTAAGGGGTCCCGCACTACAACTCACGGGACCCAAGCCAATCTCACCTGCTTGTGGTGCACCCTGCTAATCAGCAGACGAGGCTCTGGATCCCATCAACACGCATGGGCCATGTTTAGTGGGAAATGACTCAAATCTTCCCATATGAATCCCTACTCGATCGATTTGGGAATCTTTGGGAAAGGCCTATGTCCAGCAGTGGACATCTGGCGGATGATGACGATAATGAATACGAATATAAATTTAATAATATAGGATATATAAGTTACGTTTTCAAATTATGAGGAAATTTTATTCGTTCATTGATAAGAGAATTCAAATCGATATTTGGTGGTCGGTTTTAGAAAAGCATAACAGTTTTCAGTGATTCCTTTTAACTATTATTTAGGTAGTCTATAGTTTTGTTCTAAGAGAAGATATAGTTGCAGTGGTCGGTATTTCATTGACGCTTATTGTCTCTGGATGGCTTCATAGTAAGTCCATCAGAAAGGTTTCCGAATAAAGATAAAAAAGTAAGAAAATCATCTGCTTCCTTATCAGACTACTCTTCTATTTGATGTCAAATTTGATACCTTGCTTACAACTATGAGTTTGGCTTTTTGAGATCGATTTAAGCAAAAAAAAACAACTAGACAACTACCACTAGACTCATAGTCTAGCGTAGTAGACATAGGAAATAGGAAAGACAAACGAGTGTTGTTCAGTTGATCTTTATGCTAAAGAATTCAAAAAGAAAATGGCTTCCTTGCTCCTACTTCCCAAGTAAAGAGATATTAGAAAAGAATGGAATAACAAATGATAAGAAGAAAGTAAAACTTCTTTAAACATGCACCAGCGATTTGAAAACTACACATATGCAGATAAAATGAAAGTTGGATTTGAAAACTTTCAAACAGAATTCTTTAAAGTGAAATTTCTAACATTGCTGCATTTTTTCTTTACTTATTTTTATATCATATTTTGAACATTGTTGAATTATAATACTATTTAATGTATATAAGACATTATTCCGATATCAATAAATAAAATACTTTTCATATTTTTAAGCATATTATTTGTATATACTTATTTTCAAGTTATAGCAATTATTTTGTATTAAAAAAGTATAATGGTTATGACATTAAAAATTTCGATTATTTAATTGCGTAAATGTTATAAGTATTATGTTTGTATATTTATCAACAATGGGCTAACATTTGTCTCTAAAATCACATGATATTAATGGGAAATGTGGTCAAAGATGCTGATGATGATGATGCGAGAACAAACAGCAGCTATACTGTTATGGCGGCAGATTGTGATTATGAGAATGAGAAGTTATTCAGGGTTCTGCAAGACTCTACCACCATTTAAATTCCTTCGTAAGGCAAGTGGTTAGCTACTACCGCTTTTTAAACACACACGAATACTTCCATTTAAGCAAATTTTAAACGATTTAAAATCAATTTACATAGCATTAGGAACATGATACATCTTCATATGTAATTTACTTAAATATTCAAACATTAATTATGCAGTGCCTCGTACGGAACGGAAGTCATTTCTGTTCCGACCGTTTCCGCACGACAACTATTTTGTAATTGGTGGTATATTCTTATAGTGTTTTAATTTTTAAGGAAACAGTGTTGTTAATTTTTATATTTAACATAAAACTGCTAACTTGGCGTATTAACATAATTATAACAATAATTGTAACCGATTCAAAGATATGGATGTGGAAATTTTTTTGATACGTATCCTTATGGGATAGCATAGAGCGGTTTAGGAGTAGAAGATAATCATGAAGAATAGTTAAAAAAATGCTTATCTCTCTGTCAAAGATAATAAGAAAAACATACCAAGAGCTGTTTTTTCTTATCATCTTTCATCTTTCATGATCCTTTTAAGCTATTTTTTTTTATTCAAAACTTTCCACGTCTTTTTCTGCAAAGCCGGACTGAAGATATTGCTGATGTAAACCGATTAATTGAAGTGTATTGCTTCAACTATATTTTTTTTCAGTTCAGGAATTTTAAAGAATATATCGTTCGCAAGTTAAAGTTTTATATATTCGAAGGTATAACGACTATAATAAATCAAAAATGAAACGATAATAAGTTTTATGTATAAATCATATTCGAAGTTTATTACAAATCCATTTCAGGTGATCCATTATGAAATTGCTTTCCATTATTAATGCGGCATTGCTCAGATGGTTACATTATAAAAGTAAAACAATGCATTGATGCTACGACAAAATGGTTCTTTTTTTTATTGTTTACACTGCATTGTCTTTATTCGTTTCACCGAACTTATAGCACGGCTCAACTTAACCACATACACTACAACACAATGGAGAATTAAAAATAAAACCTCATTCAATATGTAAATAAATATTAATCTTTTTATATCATCTATATACATAGATATATATGTGTGTATATATACATAATAAAATTAAATCTATGTAGATATCTCATCACGATATTTGTGGAACCAAAGGGCATTGTGACTTAGAGTTTGGTAGGAATATTCTTATTATCGAGTAAATCAGGGAAGAACGGATTTTACAAAATTCCTACCCCAAAGGAAGTTGCGAGGTTGACACAGCCGGCAAAGGGCTCGCAAAACAGCCTGTTACTATATATTGTTATACTTATTAAAATAATTTTGTTCACTCTAATAAATATTGATTTTTTATCGAAATGTGAATTGTTCTAAGTCTACATACGAGTAATTGGTCTGTTAATGTCACTATATCTTTTAAAACTCCTTTTTAAGTAAATTGGTTTAAGAAAGAACTTTAACTTAATATTTCGTTATCAAAAGATTTGAACAATAACTATTAGTTATATTCTTACTCCAATTTTTATCATCACATTCGCAGTTATATGGAAGTGTTTTATTAATGTACACATTAAAGCCAACCCGCATTGGGCCAGCGTGGTCGGAAATGGCCTAAATCCCTCCCAATTGAACTCCTACATACGATAGCCTCTAGTGCCCTGCGGTGCCAGAGGTCATGCTCACTTTATGAGGAGATCTTTAGAGAAGGACTATATCCAGCAGTGGACATCGATCAGCTGAATGATGTACGTATTAAAAAAAATATATATTAACGTAACTTTCTATAAGTTACTAAAATCGTTTAATAATACTAAATCGTCTGTCATCCGAACAAGATTGGGATACATTGAAAAGTAAAACCTTTTTCCTTCTTTTTCTATTAAATGCTTAAACGAAATTTCCCTAAACAAAGTGTCAAAAGTTTCAGTACTCCAACTCATTGAACAACTCCCGGTTCTCTATCGGAAAATAAGTTTTATTAAACAGTTAAACGCTTTTTTAAGAAGCTATAAAATTTTGAAAAAAAACGATATTCGTTAAAAAAAAATTAAGTAGAGTAGTAAATGTAAAAACTTACTATATTACCACAAATAATATTAGTAATGTCTATACGACTCGGTAGGTGGAAAACTGATAAATAAGTTTTGATAACATTTATTTCTTTATTATTGATCTAGTATTTTCTTATGGTCTTAAATACCTTCAGAAAATCATATTCAGCCATTTAAAGATTGAGAAATTATATAACATAATATTTAAATGTATGCTATATTTTATTTCTTCAACAAACGCTGAAATGATTGGGTATGAAAAATCTTACCACCGTATAACTCCCTGCTGCTGGTGACCAAAGAACTGATATATATATATATATATATATATATCAGTTCTTTGGTTATATATATATATATATATATAGATGTAGGTTCTTCTTTAAACTTGTACATATTTAATGACACAAAATTTCATCAGTCAATGGGGTGGGTAGTAAAGATAATTTCATATAAAAACGTGGAAGTCTTTGTCAGTACACTTTATTTGAGAAAATATTAGGGGTCAGAGACAAGATAATAATTTACAATAAGCACTCGCGAAAAATTGCATTTATGTACGGTATTCTAGATCCGAGGATAAAAAGCGTTGATGCACTGGCGAAAAGCCAGCAAGGCTCGTGTTTTACAAGCCACGAGGATCGTTTGTTACGTTAATAGATTTTTACGTCAACAACCTCCGAGGCAAAAATTACGAGAAAGCTTTGCTAACATATTGTATTAACAATATATATATATATATATATATTAATATGTGACCCCTTTATAACTCATTGATATAGTTTAGATTACAAAAAAAAAATCGTTCTTTACATAAAATAATGTCCTTAATTAGAACCAATTTATCTGTGTATTATCATCTAGAAAGATCTGTAGGAGAAATTATAACCTAGAAGTTGTTCCAATAATAAGTCTTAACTCTTAACTTGGGGCAATTGAAAACATTTAATATGTACCTGTTAATTTATTTTTAAATTATTTTATTTATATTTTTTTACCTTCTGTTTGATTTATTGTTATTTAACGGAGCGACGAGGTCAGCAGGATGTTCACATACCCATGACAATGTGGCTTCAGGACGATATATACCGCACCACATTGCGTTCGCCGCTTGAAACATAAGATGTTGAGTCTCGTTACCCAAGTAGAACTAGCGACAGTGCCCTTCAAACCGGAACCCAGTTATATTTGGACAGTACTGTGTGACGGCAGAAATAGGTACGGTGGTATCTACCTAGACAATCTCCAGTTATGAGTTTATGCGTATAAGCTAGGCAGTATCTAAAAATTTATTTCATGATTTATTTTGGTATATATTTATAACAACAGTTTCTTTATAAATTTATATTGAAAAGTAAATTTTTAGCTTAATTATTGCCTACATTTTTAATCCCGAAAAAGATAATGACTGTATTACGTAAATTCAGTAGGTTTTTAATTAACTGCATTTATGATACAAAGGTTTAAATTGTCAATGATTTATAAGCTCTTCAACCATCATTGGTATTCTGTTAATTAATATTTTAAATCTTTGTATAGAATAAAAACAATTTATTTTGAAGGAAATACTGCTTCGTTTTCAATATGCTATTCTCGGTAGAGTTGTTTACTTTTGAAACAGAAGCTGCTAAATTGACTTTACGCTATAAAATTATATTAGTTATTGCTCTCTGTAAATAAATAAAATAAAAATTACTTTATTGAAAATTTTCTACATTTCACTTTACCAAATAAAATGTTTCTATCATGTTTTCCAATTTGCATACAATGAATCCCTTAATTCTTTTGCTTTTACTCGTGGTAGGTCTTTCTGCTGAAAATCGTCAAGGTAGTTACCACCGCAGCTCATGTTTCAGCTGTTAAACAGTAGTGTGCTAACATTACTGTGTTCCGGTTCGAAGGGTGGCTAGTGAGATTGTTGATGTAACCAGATAACATCATGTCTCATTGCGACGAGCGAAATATGGTTCAGTATATATCATCCTAGCTAGCACTAGGTTGTTATGGGCAGGCGTATCACTTGTTATCAGGTAAACGTCCTACTCGTCCCGACACTTCGTTAAATAAAACAAAATATATTAATTATTTATGTATGCAATAAACATTGTTTTAGTACTAAATGTAGTACGGTTACTTATAAGGACTGTCCATCACAGTAATACTACTCCTCTCCTTATGATTATATTCTATTCTAATTCTAGTGAGTATGTTTCTGATTTCCATCCTGGTTTATCTCTTATTTCTTTTTTATTTACTAGATAAGTTATTGACATTTTCACATATCTTTTAGCCTTGATATTTATAAGAGTAATTTAAAGTAATGAAGTATAAAAGTGTGGTTAGAATTGATTAAGATTAAAATTAAGATGACTAAGAGCATTCAAAATAAAACTACTATAAACTTACTTTATATATAGATAATATTATATTCATAGCGTAATACTACAGAATTAAGAATACTGTTGACTTTTCCATGAAGAATACATCTCGTTAACTTTAATTGCATAAATGCTATCAATTAAAAGAAATGTATCCGTTTCCTTTCACACGGGCGCGTATATGCCAATTGGTATCACGAAGGCCGCGGCTTGTATAACGCAGTCGGTATTGGAGCAGTGCCAGCTCAGCAAAGGCTTAAGTGGTTCTACGACAGCAGTGATAAAGCCTTCATTAATAGCAAGAAAAATATCACTATCGTTCGTACAAGAGATTCTCTCAACAGCATTTTTATGATGAGATTATATTTTTTATGAATAATATTTACATTAAACTTATTTTTACTTTCTGAAAACAGTCCCTACTTGGGGTAACTGTCTTTTTTGCCACAGTCTGTCCAGGAAGGTATCACCGCGGTGCTTATTTCTACTTTCAAACAGTGCGTTAACATTATTGCATCCCGATTTGAAAGCCGCTGGAGCTAGTGTATTTACTTGGCCAACTAGACTGAACATCCTGTGACTAAAAGCCATGAGCAGAACGTGGTCCAGTGTATAATATCCTGAGTAGCGCCACGTTGTTATGCGCAGGGGTATCACTTAACACCAAGTCAGAACGTCCCGGTCATTTCGACCCTTTTTTAAACAACAAAATTAAGACATACATTATACGTACAATATAAAAATCGTCGTCAATCGAATTAAAAATTTATTTGATAAAGCAACGACGCTAGCGATATTTTCACTTGATTTCAAGTGATACGGCTATCCATAACAACGTAGCGCTATTTAGTAAGTTATACACTGCACATTGTGCTCGTCGCCTTGAGACATAAAATGTTGTATTTCATACTACACTTAATAACCCTTTCTACGATACCCTACAAACCGGAACTCAGTAATATTTGATTTCTACTGTTTGACAAGAGAAAAAGGAACAGGATTACAAACAGTCACAGTAATTTTCTTTATTTGTATAGGTAGATAAAGAGATAAAAGCGTTCTGAACATCTACCTGATTATTAATGATACTGCTTAGAATAAAGCGACGCCATTTTGGATATGGTATTTGCACCAAATTTCTGTTGTCACTTTAAGATATGAGGTGTTCTCCTTAATCCAGTATTATGTGGTATTTATGTATTTGCATCCTTCAAGATCTAGCAAGGAAATTTCTGTGTAATCATAAATATGGATTTTATTAAACAATCTATTTCTCTTTGCACTATATACTAATATTAAGAACACTTACTGGCGATAGGTCTCTTGCCGGAGACCGTCTAGTTAGGTTCCATTCTAGCTTTATTTCTACCGCCAAACATTAGTGTGCAAATATTATTGTATTCAGGTTTGAAGGGAGTTGTATCTAGTGAAATTACTGAGGTAATGAGACAACATTAGTATGTGAACGTTTCAAGGCGACAAGCACAATGTGTATACCATCCCAACTAACTTCACATTGTTATGGGCTGGCGTATCACTTACCATCAGGATCGTCTCGCTCGTCTCATCGCTTCGTTGGTTAAAAAACAAAACTAGCGTTCTATATGTTAATAATGCCGGATTTCCTCGTATTTTTATCTTCTCTTTTATATGTTCAAGTTTGAACTTTTTAAGTGAACATTAAAACTGTGTTTTCTATTAACAAGAAATTACACTTAAATATCCTAAAGTTCGATAAATAAGTAATTAGGTTAAAGAGGAGTTCCGTTAATGCGCCGTTGAGCCGGGTACTTAGCTTGATTGCACTGGCCATCCTCTTGTTTTTTTTTTTACATTTTAGAGTGCAAATGTGTCGATAAGAAAATAAATAGAAATTTGTTAATACTTATCATATTGAAGAAATTATCACAAAAGGTGTTCGGTAATAAAGTTTCATATTCCTATGGCCTACAACTACTATTAAGCAGTAATATTCAAAGTTTACTGTAGCGGTAAGTCTCTGTTACCGGAGATCATCTAGCCTCAAAACCGTAGTGTGAAAATATTGTTGTGATCAGGTTTGAAGAACTAGCTGGTGAGCTAGCCCTAGTAACTTCACTAAGTTATTGGGGTAAGGGGATTTATCATATTTATTTTTGTTATTTTTTTGGTACAACAGCGCTATGACAATCATGGTAATCTTAATATATTATACATCTGATATCATCATCATCATACACATCAAAAAATCTTATATCTGAGGTGACGTCGATAATGTAGTGCTGTATCATCATTATCACAAGGTGCCCTTTTAAAACTAGCTTGGCGATCAGATTGAGAAAATCAATTCGATCCTCAGCTATTCTTATTAGTGCTGTATATATTATCCTAACTAGAGCCATGGTGACAAGCGTATCAATTACCATCAGATGAATGCCTCGCTCATCTCGTAACGTCGTTGAATAAAAAAAAGTTCTAGAACTACTAGAGCAACGCAAAATATATTGTAGAACTAGTGTCCTATAGTATATTCCTAGGTATAGATGTACTTACCATAGGGTGAACGCCCTTCTCGTCTCGTTGAAAGTATGAATTATATATTTTTTTTATTAGACGGGCGGGACGTTTACCTCATGCTGACACAGTCCATAAAAATGTGGCGCTAGTTAAGGTGACATACACTGCACCTTATTGTCTTCGTCGCTTTGCGATATTAGATGATGACCTTTCAATCCTGAACAAAATAACAACTACTCACTATGATCTAGCAGCAGAAATAGGATCTGCAGGGGTAATTTCCTAGACCGTCTCCGGCAACAGAACCTTACCACCAGTTGTAGTAGTTTATTGAATTAATTACAATTGAAAATGGTTGTTCTGCACACACCTGGCGTTGTAATTCGACAAAGAACTGACCTGAGCATGTGGAATGCCTAGAGGCAGTTGTGTCTGCAGATAAGGCAATAAGCGGAACTAATGAAATTACACGCCTTTGTGTGAGGTTATCTGCATCACGGCGGCTGTTCTCTGAGATGATAATAATTTAACTTATGCAATATATCATTTACGGAACAATGAATCCGTTTATTAATATTCACGATGGTATCTGCTGAAATAAAGCTATAATAATTTATAATATACTATGTTTTATCTGCGATCAGTCGAAAACTTTAAGCAGATGTGAGGAAGGTTGGTCATTTAAGAAAAATTTCCTCATCAAGTAACGTCTATCTTCATAATTGACCCTTAGTGATGGTTTTGTTTATTTTATTGTACTATAGCATGCCTTTTAAGCTTCTATGATCACATTTGGATGAATTTGGTAGTTATTGGGAGATTGTAACGATTCACAATTCTATTTTTGTAGCGCTGATTAACTTGTTACCCTGTTGAACAGAAGGTTTAGTACATCATGCATCTGTGAGTTTTTTTTTGGAGCCCAAGATTCATTTAAACGTCCTTTAGTTAGACCATTTTGTACGCTCTGTAGAACGTTCAAATTTTGAGGCAGTTGTATCCCGTAGGTCTAAATAGATTTGAATATATATAGCATTATACATAATAAGTTAATAAATGTATCAGCTCAGAACAGATTTTCTTCCAAACAGCCACTGGAAGTATAAAATTTCTTTTTTAAACAGTAATATTAAGGTTTCGTAAATTGGTATGAACGAAATCTAAAAATCGTGTAATCATCCTTGTTGTGGACAAACTCATAACATTGTAACACGATTTCATGTAATCATTTGTATATCAAGCTCTATAACATTTTCATCTCTCTAATGTGAAGTATCAGTCATACTTAACGCTTCTTTAAAAACTCATACTTTTTTAATACATCCGACCGACACCTCTTTGTTATGAAAGGGAAGTGTAGCACTGAATGTTTGAACGAACACTGTATCACTTTTTCATTATTGCAAATAAAATGCGCTCATCTCGTGTATTAAATCGTTTTCATTACTTTTACAAATGAAATAACGATTACAAATATGCGAAAACAATGAAAATTTACAATTATTTTCTTTTATCAGGCCAAAGTATTATTATTATCTCCAATATTAGTTGTTCTCGGTCTGTTTTGCTGGCTGTAAATTCTCTGCGACTCCCTTAGGGAAATTTACCTTAGCTGCCCTATACTCGGCAAGAGGAATATTTCTATCAAATTTCAAGTCTCTAAGTCTTATGGTTGCAGAGATATCATGATGAGTCTTTAAATAGCTGGAAATCTTTTATATATAAAATTTCTTATCGACACTTGTGAGCTGTTATTATAAAGAAGAAAAAAAACAGTTAATATTTACTATTAACAATAAAAGAAAAGCCTCTTGTCAAGTCTTATATAAAGATAGAAAGAATTATATATTTTTGAAAGGACAACTTATTATTCCCTTTTTAAATAGTTAATGTAAACCGAATCAAAATATTTGTTTGAACAATTAAATTACATTCAAGTTGCAATAAAATTGTTTTTGTATTATAGGAGTAGATCTGAAAGTTAATTTCAGTACATTTAAAATTATTTGTGGCAGGATGCTATCGTAATATCGGCAGCATTCGTTTCCGAATAGCTAAAGAGTTTCTGCAACAACTTTAATTAAATGCTATTTTCAGTTCCCACTACAAAAACTCTGCGGTAGCTCCGGCGGCGAGGTATTAAACAATTTGCAGTACATTCATGCCGATCACAATAGTAGCGAATTTAAATTCAATTTAATATAAACTTTAGTTTTATTTTGTTACCAGTTTAAAAATTTATTATTTTTTAAAAATTTCTCTGTTCCAATTTACAAAGCGGGGCAACGAAATTAACGTGACAAACGTGAATGTCATATATTAGGCTTGCTCATAACATGTCCACGTCCTGAGGAGGACAATGGATGGACGTAGTCTCCGGCCATTGAGGTAGTACTCGTGATCTTTCCAGACGTTGGAGGCAAGCACCGAGAGATGGTGTTTTAGTGCGTAAAAATATCCATATAACTCTGACTTCCCCTCGGAAGACAGAATATATTTTTGAAGATTACCGCCCCAAAAAAAAAAACTCTGCTCTTAACAATGCAGCTCCAGTTAAAATTATTACAATATATCATATTATAAAACGAATACAATCTGAAGTCTTGTTACGTCTCCAGATTTTAATAGATACAGCTTTCTTCAAACTGTGACTCATTAATATTTGCACACCACCGTTTAGTGGCAGAAATAGGCGCTGTGAAGGTACCTACCTAACGAAGATCTACTACTTGCAATAATTGTATAAGATTCTGTGGTAATAGGCTGTATGTAGTATCGCTAAATGTTTCAAAAAACTGAGTGTTTTTTTTTACAAACATACGTATCTATAGAAGGTACTGGCAAAGCAACAGTAAGATGTCTTTTAAAGCTTTAAAGGTTGTCGCATGCTGTTGATGATGATGCTGATGAAAGCTTCAAAGACTGTCTGTATCTACTGAATTAACCCATGTAATTATGTCGTGATGATTTGTATGTATGGTTAGCTATCATTGTAGTGTTTAAAGGAGAGTTAGATATATGCTAAACCTTTGAAACATGAAGAGGAACTGGAAAATGTTTTTTAAACTGTAGCCAGGGAGCGGAGTGCGGATTTTCAATTCAATTTGCGAAAAAACAAACACTCGGTGCTGGCTTGTTGACGCAGCCGACCTGGCTTTTGTTGGCGGGGCAGTATTTCGTCGCCATTATTCGTATGCCCACGGCATAGTTTCGGCTATACACTGACGCTGGCCGAGCGTGCCGTTTTCATTTGTGCTCATAAGCTCGACGATTAAAAAAAAAACTATGTTTATATAGATAACAAAATATGCACCCGCTTTGCTGGCTATAACACTCCAGCGATTCCTTTTGTGCAACGAATTTTGTGAAACCTGATCTTAGCTGGCCTGTACTCGGTGAAAGGAATTTTTTTTACCAAATTTAAAGTTTCTAGGCCTTATGGTTCCAATGATTTGAAGAAGAAGAAGAACACTGTTTGTAGATCAGTTGCTAATTAATGAGTTCACTTGTGAAACCTTTTTTTTAAATGATACAGATGAGTCTTTATATCAATCTATAGATCTAGGCAGTTTTATGTTTATAAGTGGATGGTCTTTGTTGCATGGAATTGTCTAGGTAAGTACTACCGTAGCTTCAAAATTTACTGTTTTCTGGTTTGAAAGACGTTGTAGCTATTAAAATACTGGTATCGAGACAATATCTTATGTCTCAAGGCGACGCGTGACAAACTTTTTTTAAACTACTATTTATTCATTCAGCTTTCTTCCACATTTTTATGACATCTAGTGTATGTCTTTTATTCTTGTCATACTGGTCAGCGCAGGACTGAGCAGTGTGGAGGTACATGGTGGAAGCCTACACTTAGTAGCGAGCGTCTTCTGACTGATAATGTAACCATCATAATTATATTTATAATTAAAGGATCCGACAACTGTTTAAGAGCTACTAAGGATGCTAAGTATATTAAAAAAATAATGAATAATTATTATTTACAATCTTTTTATATATTGCTAAGTTATTATTATAGTAGAAAATGCTGCAAAAACATGTTAATAACGTTTGTAGACCAGCGGTTTTAATTCCACTGGCTCACTCCCTCACTGACCCCGTATGTTTTGTCACGGAGGGCGTGCCTTTTCAGACAATGAAAAGGTTAGATGCAAAATCTAGGACGCTACTCGACAGCCTAGTTACACTAAAACTTCATACGAATATCTCCTGCTTTTAGGTTAGTTTATACTTTATTTGATCTTGCCAAAGTTTCACAGTCTTATTTGAATTCGTCTTTAAAATATTTGTAAAGTAAATGAGGGTCTACAGTTTTGTTGAATATATCTAATGAGATATACCTTGTTCATTCAAGGCCCCATGATACAATGTTTCTCTCGTCATGAATCCAGCAAGGATGTCACAAACAGGGCATGATATAACTGTAACAGGTTTTTTGTTTGTATCGTTACATCAATATACTTAAAAACGTTCTGAAGTTAATGTTTTTTGTGAACAACCGCATTCCCAGCATCCATAGAGCGTTGATTATAAATGCTTGATCATTGCCAAATGTCTGCAGCGTCCATACGAGGAGAGCAAAACGTTTGGCAGTTGCTTTAAATGTTTTATCACCTACAAAGGAAATTATTTTCTTTGTTGCCAAACGCAAAATACATAAATTTTTATTCAGCAAACAAAAATATTATTAATCAACAGATATGGAAGTAAGACACATTTTATTAAATGTAAAGTATTAATGAGTATTGCATTCACTTACCTTTTTATTATCTTATCTCTTATCACTACAAGTCCTTTGAGTATCTCCACGTACCCCGCGAAACTCAATGTCGCTCTTATGTCCTTTGCTACTTAAATAACAAACTTCCAAATGTTATAGTGATTCTTTTACAATGAAAGCAGTGAAGCTCTGGAATGCTCTTCCTCATGACGTGTGTCTGTCCCTCCTTAGCTAACCTGAAGAAGAGAGAAAGGAGCTATTACTTTCGTCTGCAGTTGCATATTGTATTATTATGTATGTAAATATAGTTACAAATATTGTATATTTTTATATATATATCTTCTTGTGTTATACAGCTGCACTTTTTATTATAATTGTATACCCTCTGCCAAAGTTTGCTGGAAGATGACTCCTTTTAGGGTAAAGCTCGATTATGTTTATTAATACTATTATATTAGGTGCTTACATATGTAATTCGCGTTTTGTCGTACTGACCACTTTGATCTGAAATATCTCCTCTTTGGTTAAGAATTCCAAATTCAAATTTATAAATTCATTTAGCTGGTACATTTGAGTTTTTAAAAAAGTTGTTCATTTGTTTTTTCCTCATAATTTTTTTCTTTGGCGTCGATTATTATCGCACAATGGAAAACATGAAATATCGGTAAATTTACGAGTACGGGTTCTGCCGTGGTATCAGTACTGCAGAAACAGCTCGAAGGATTATTGATGTGTACGGAGTTGGTGTCGCAAAAGAAAGCACGGTACTTTTTTGGTTTCAACGTTTTCGTTCTGGAAATTTCGACCTTCAGAACCAACCCCGTGGGCGACCGGGGATCAAAGTGGAAAATGAAGAATTATAGCATATTGTGGAAGCGGATCACAAAGCACTTCAGAGATAGCTGCAGGCTTCGAGGTAAGTGACAAAACTGTATTAATACACTTGAAGCAAATCGGAAAAATAAAAAAACTTAAACGATGGGTATCTCATGAATTGAGTGAATCGAACTTGCAACCACGCGTTTTCTGCTGCTGTGTTACTTTGCTCAACCGATACAATAATGAAGGGATTTTAAATCAAATCATTACTTGTGATGAAAAGTGGATACTGTACGATAATCGGAAGCACTCTTCGCAATGGCTGAACCCTAGAGACCCAACCAAATCCTGTACTAAACGAAAATTTACTCAGAAAAAGTTTTTTGCGAGCGTTTGGTGGACTAGCGCCGGTGTCGTTCACTACAGCTTTCTAAAATCTGGCCAAACGATTAGGGCGCATATCTATTGTCAGCCAGAGTAAATCATGAAGGAAGAACTAGCTGCTAAACAACCGAGATTGGTCAATCGCTCTAGGCTACTGCTGCTTCACGACAAAGCAAGACCAGACACTGCACAACAAACAACCACTAAGTTAGATGAGCTACAATTGGAATGTCCGCGACATCTACCGTACTCCCTCGATCTTGCCTCAACAGCTTACCATTTTTTCTGGAATTGGAACAACTTCTTACAAGGAAAAACATTCAACTCCCATGCGGCAGTCCAAACGGCCTTCAAAGAGTTTATTGCTTCTGGCGCCTATGGTTTTTTTATTAAAGGGATCAATGAACTATCTATGAGATGGCAAAAGTGCATAGATGACAACGGTGCATACTTTGATTAATTCAATATATTTTACAAAAAAAAGTACTTTATATTCGTCCCGTACAAAACGCCAATTTTATATGTAAGGATCTAATATCTTAAAAATATTGAAAGTTTCACTCTATGTGTATATAAAGAAATTAAATAAAATTAAAATATATAACGTAAGAGTTCGAGTAGGTGATAAATCAATATACACAAGCACTGTTTTATTTATACATGAATTAGTTTATAAAACAACCTTTTTATTTTATATCATATCGCTATAGTAAATTACAATGCAACTCAGATTTTAATAAAAATAAAACAGTCCTCAACAGTTGTAAAAGATCTCACTTCACTATTTTGTAAAACGTTTCATATTCTATTGTAGAGTACTTTATTGTTTCTGCATTCTCTTTTTCATCTCGCTTTGTACTGTAATATCGGAGTGGTCAGTTGCGAAGTTATCCATGAAATTACTTTTGAAAACGATACAGTTTTTTTTTTAAATGATACAGACATTTCTGAATTTTAACTGATAAACCAGATAAACAGGTATCTCTTATTATATATGTGCAAAGTAGATGGTCTCTATAGGAGAAGACTGCGTAAGTACGTACCACCACAGCTCCTATATATATCTTGTCGCTGTTAAAACTATAGGGAGTAGCAAGATTTGTTATCTTGTGTCAAAGCGAACGCAATATGTTGCAATGTATATCATCCTAACAACTGCCATGTTATCATGGAATAACGTTTACCATCAGGTGAATGTCCTGATCTACTCTTCGCTTCGTCTAAATAAAAAAGCACATTAGAGGTAATCCAAAGAAAGCGGCGTTTGCTTTATGATAAACGATAACTGTGCAAACGACATCTATACGGCAGCGTCAGTATTTATTTTGTATGAGATTAAAAATAATAGTAAAAAAATATAAACATACTCAAAATAAACTTGAAACTTGATTATATATCGTTGTTTTGATCTCCTTCAAATCTATAACAAATTGAAACTAGTGCATGTTACGTACGTACACGAACATTATCTTCCAAAATTTTCCTGAACATCTGCCAAGTAAGCGATTTAGAATAGGCTGGAGCAACACGTGGGACCAAATAATAGTTTACGACTTAGTTACTGGGGAAATATTTTTTATAAACAAAACAGGTACATTAATAGATAAAGTAACATTGAGATATTACAATAGACTAAAATATAACTAAATAAAGTTTTTTTTTAGGTACAATTTATTGTAGTTAGTTTAAACTTATCTCTAACCTTATAGCATAAAAACATATTTACTAGATACTAAATATTATAGTATATTTACTCTCTAGTAAATATACTATAGTATAATACTTGTTATTATTAACGTTGCTATGCAGCTTTCTTATGCCTTAAAGAAATATCTTAGTCCTTAAGGAAAACACAGCATCAACAGGCAATAGTATCTCCGTGGGGTAAATTTATACAATTTTACTTGAAAGTAAATAATTATATATCTATATAGTTGTATTTATGAGTTTACTTTCAAGATAAATGATTATGAAATGTTCTTAATAACAATTTACATTTACCGCTTAAAAAACAATAACTGGATTTATGTATGAACATGTTGGAAAAGGCAAAAGCTGTTTTGCTACACTCATAAATAAACACACGCTAAATGAATTCAACACAGTTTACGCTCATTTATATTTACATAAAGTTTTCCATGTGGACCATTTAGATGAATGTTTTCTGATTTATTTGTCTCTGACGTTCATCTCATCTGCTGACTGAAAACAATCAAAATATCTAGTACGGTTTCGTATTGCGAGTCTAAAGGGTCGCGTGGTTAGATCTCTAACTTGCGCCTGTGGATTTTCGTCAGAAATGCTATGAAGTATATATTTTTTTTATGTTTATTATTGTAAATGGACGGTACAACATCAGTTGCGGGCCGGATCGGTTGGTATGGCGTGCAGTTCGATCGTGGCGAGGCAAGGCGCGGAGGAAACGTCAGAAAAATCGAATTTCCATGCCGTCAGTCGTGGCAGAGGCGGCGCGGCGGCAGCATCGCGCACAAAGCGCCCGCGCGCGCCTCCCCGCCCGTGAGAAGCACGTTACGGATACATTCGAATTTCAAATATCGCGCCGGAATCAGATTTGTTCTCTTTTTAATTGTGATTAAATGGTAAACGTATTGTGTTTATCGGGTTATGCGTTTGGGTAATGGCCGCCGGTCAGTTTGTCTCCTAGCTACCTAAATTCGTACGCTTTCATTCTTTATTAAAAAGGTGACGTCATTTACGCATCTAATTAACCGCGAGTTTTTTTTTTTATGTTAAATGTGTAATGTTTTCATGAAGTTTTTTTTTTACTACAGTTGCATTGTCTCGCGCCAAGTTATATCTGGTAGATATTTTAAGTGATTTTAATATTAACCACTGAAACTAAATGAAGTAACGTATATTATTATTGAATTATATAAAAGTATTCTTTTCTAGAGTGCAAAGTTTCACCGCCATTCGAATCGAACTTAACGATACCGGGTTACCTGAATAGCTATTGTTCACAACTTACCCAGTCATACTTATTGTTGCTAATTTAAGTATCATTTGTGCTTAGAATTTCTCGATTGAACTTACTTCATATATCAAGTGTAATTAATATTCTTCATTTATTAATTATCACTTTTTCTGATTTTTTTGCAGTTAGGTGGAATATCAGACCCATTATACACAAACAATTATTCTTTGTTAAACGAATAACAATGAATGTTAACTTTTTTAAATATATATTCAAAAATGTTTAAATTATTTATAACGTTATAAGAATTTTGTTTATTAAAAAGAATAGTTGTGCATTGTCCATGTATACGTATACCTTTTGTATTGATTTAGATTAAAGCTATAATTACTAACGTGGCCACGGTTGGTTTACAAGGAAACATATTTCTTTCGGCACTAAAGCCTATCGACGCTCCTATTACTAGATATAATAAATCGCTACACCAGTTATAAGAACATATTACTTTTGTATGATTTAAATATTCTTTTCAAAAATATAAATAATTTCAAAAATGAATTCCATTAACAATTGTATATATAATGTCTAAACAATTACGTATTGTTTAAAAATTATAAATATTCAAATTCATAGTAATGTTAAACTATTGAATAGTTATAATTATCAGCATTAAAGTAATCCTAAATGATATATTATTTACATACTATAAATAAACTTTTCTGGACAGGCATAATATTCTCGATATTGTAAAGTTTCTTTTGAATAACTATATCAAGCCTATATAGTATTATCTAATATATTATAGTTATAGTAAAGGTGAATCTTAAATAAGTTTTTTTATCAAATAACTTGTGTCACATAAAACATCTACATAGGCGGATAACAAAGAGAAGTATTTTTCTGTATTCATACATAAAAGTAGATAGCATAAATAATATATATTTAAACACCACCGAGTTAAATGTTAAATATAAATATATATTTAACATTTAACTCGGTTATTATAGTGCTTTCTCTAGTTATTTTGAAATTCCTGTTCACTTGGAAGTGCATGAATTTATGAATAATATTTTAAGGTTTTGTTGACAACAATAGCAATACTGTAAGTAATCTAAATTTATACTGTTGGTGCCACGTCCGTTGGTTTCAGTTTTTACACAGAAATTTTCATCTTCTCTTTCAGCACATATATAAATGAATTAAAAAAATGAAAACTTTATACTAATATGAATGTATGTATACAGACTGAGGCTTTAGCCTACAATAATCTTTCAGTTTTGTACCCTATAGCCTGTGACCCATTACTCAAAGAGTCATGCATACTAGTCCTTATCCACGTCCAAACTATAGACATATTTATACTTACGTATTTCTTGCGTAATACTCATTTTTTGCGTATGAAGTAATAAACATTATTAAACTGCTTACTTTTATCGCAGCCTATAAGCAATCAATAAGTTAAATATAAATGCTACCAACCAATCTTTTAATTTGTACAGTATACAGTTAAATGACGTCAGTGGTAAATAATTTAAAATTATACTTATTTTTTTAAAAAAATTAATACTAATATGAATAACTTGCAGGTTGTTTGCATTTGATATTACTACCCGTAATGAATAATGAGTACAGGAACAGTTCGTCACATGACATATGTTTTTAATTAACGTTTTTCTCATGAATATATGTTATAGTTATTATTAACTGAATCTCAAAAAATAGTTAATTCGTATAACGAAAAATAAGAAGCGTTGTTATATCTGAATATCGTTAAATTTTAATTCCGTTAGACAACTATAATATAAGAAATTGCGACAAGATAGTTATAAAAGGCTATTCTCTAAAAATGCATTTAATACCAACGTTTTATTTATTCAAGAACTGTTGTAGAGTGAGGTAGAAGGGGGAGTAAATAAGGTCTCCCTCTCTGTTTATGCGTGGGTATAAGATTACATTAGAAGGTTAACTGAAAGAAGTTTCTGAAATTTAAAAGTTGCCAACTTTTAAATATTTCGGGTAGCTTCTTTGGAAATGTATAATTTGCCAAAGTTTTCATGTATTATCCATACAAGTGTACCTCAATGATTAAAATATTATGTTAAAGTACTTACGGGCTTACACTCTTAAGTTTTTTCGGTTTATTCGGCCTGCACTTATATGACAATCAAATAAAATATACGTAGTAATAATAAGTATTAAGCAATAGTAATAGTATAATTAGTTACAAGTTTTTCTATTTTTCTTTTAGGATTTATAGGACTTCATAGAATAATATATTAAAATATTGACACGTATATATAAAATCTAATCAATGAAACTACTATATAAATGTATCAAGTTAGGTGGTAGCCCATTGGCACTATTCCTAATATATATTCAGTGAGATTTATGTTAGCTATAAAGTTAAAAAGTAAATGGCGATTCATTGTAGACACATTTATCACTATTGAAGAAAAGTCTATTAATAAAGTAGTCAATATCTTGGAAGATTCATAAAAAAAAAACGTTTCGCCTATTGTGCCTGCTCTATGGGCTTTGTTATTGTTATTTTGTTATTTTATTTTAAAAGAACAACTCTTATTGCTTGAAAAAGCTCTCGAGACCTGGCGAACCGTATCTTTTGTGTAAAACCTGATGACAAAGCTGAGCTTTCTTATAGCAGATACTCTAAGCTTCTTGACGTAGTCTTCGCGACCTACTTCTTAATTTTGATGACGCTTCGGTCGGACAAGGGCTTTAGGTGAAACATGTCAAGTGAAGTGAAAGTGTGAATTTAGACAGAGATAGGATATTAAGTTTGTTTTAAAAATAAAATAACCTTCGTAACGGTACATAAAAATATTTAATTTTTATAATTTATTCGACGAGAACACGATACGTTCTCGTGATGGTAAATAATACGCTTTCTTATAACAACGTTAATTAGGATGATATACACTGCACTACATTGCACTCGTTGATTTGAGACATAAGATATTATGTCTCCTTACCGTAGTAATTTCACTAACTGCAGTACTCTTTTAAACCGGAAAACAGTAATGTTTACAGCACTATTTAAGGGCAGGAATACGAGTATCCATACAGTATCTAAATGGTCTCCTGTAACAGAGATCTATTATATTGCCTTCCTATCGTTCCCTCTGTTTATACATAAGGGTTTTCATTCACAACGGAAGGTCCAAGCATTTTATCCATCACGCTGTTGAAGTGCGAGTGTGTAGAAGTGAAATGTCTCGGAAAACTGTTGCTCTTAGAAAATATGAGTTTCCCTTTACATTATCGATATAAACTGAACACTAACGGAAAACTAGTTACATACAGTCCGCTGTAATAAATCGAGTATCACCAGCTGTTCCAACAGAGCTGTAAAACAAACAGCGAGAGCTATGCAAACAGTGATTAACAACTCTCCATATTAAAATCTGACCCCGTAGTACATGTACGCGTTATTTCCATGTAACTTAGAGTTTGAAAGGTGCTTATTAAATTTACACTAACCACACACTGTGCGACGACATGACATCACTTCTTACAAATTACAACGTTGAAAAAAAAAACCACTAAGCCTTTTTTAACTTTCATATCTCAGTTTTTTTTTATGTTAATGTTATTGCTTTAATTTATATTAAAGTTAACTCGGTTTAAAAAACAATGGCTAAGAAATCAATATATTATTTACAACTTTAAGTTAGCAAAAACTGATTGCATTGTTTTAGTATTTTTTTTTACCGATATTTTAGGCGACAGAATTATGTAAATACAACTACTGTATTTACTTAAACTTCTATAAAAGCTTTTAATGAGTTATATATTCTTTTTTTATTCAGTAGCAATTAAGGTAAAATTATTGTGGTAGCTCTCTCTTGCCGGAAATCATGTAGGTAACTACCACCATTTCTGCCGCCTAACAGTAGTGTGCAAACATTACTATATTCCGGATTGAAACGCTTTGTAGCTAGTGAAATTACTGGAGTAACGAGATTCAACATCTTATGTACCAAGGCGATGAGCACAGTGTGATGATTCTTTGAGTACATAAAAAGATAACAACAATAATTTTAGTTGGTAAATACATAAGACTATATAATTGATGTCTTTATGTTCGTCGGCAAAATAATAAAAAAACCGTTAAGGGTGTGAAGATTAAATTAAATCCAGCAAGTATTTCATAAAAAGAAAATTATGAGAGGTTTAACCAGATTATTCATAACCTTTAAATTGTAGCTTAAGTGAAACCACGCAAACGTTTATTTTGAAATTCAATGAACGAAAGTGTGGGCGGCGCTGAATGGCCTTTGCGGAGGAGGCTGCCAGTCTGATTAATTTTTCTATGTAGCCAGTTAAAAACCATTTAATTTTTTAATGCGTATGAAATACTGCTTGCAAATGGATTTAATTGCGATAATTGACTTTGAAGGTGCATACAAATGGAAATTACGTGGTAGGTCTCTGTTGGCGGAAACCGTCTAGGTAGCTACTGCCACAGCGACCACTTCTGCCGTCAAACAGTACTCTGCAAACATTACTACGAGTATATAATTATTTGAAAGGTGCTGTAGTTAGTGGAATTACTGGGGTAACGAGACTCAATATTTTATGTCAGAATGCGACGAACGCAATGTGGGTGCAATGTCAGTAGCGCCACATTGTTATAGGCAAGCGTATCTTTTACCATCAGTTGAACATCTTGTTGGCATTGTCGCTTTTTTTAATAAAAAAAAAATTATAATTCCGTCGTTAGAGTATCGTATCGTTAGAAGTAACTAACGAAAAATAAAATAACTAACGAAAAATAAATGTGATGTTTAGTTAGAAAACAAAGTAGAATAGTAAAGTTAGGAAAACATATATTTGCATATTAATATATTTTATTTAGGATGTAAGGGGTCCCGCACAACAACTCACGGGTCCCAAGCCAACCTCACCTGCTCGTGGTGCACCCTGCTAATCAACAAACGGGGCTCTTGCTACCACCAACCCGCATTGGATCAGCGTGATGAGAAATGGCCCAAAGTCCTCCATACGAAAGCCGCCATGCTAACTGTATATGGAAATCTTTGGGAGCGGCCTAGGTTCAGCAGTGGACGTCTATCGGCTGATTATGATGATATATGAAATATATCTTTGATTATATGTATTAATAATAATTTTAAAACCTTACTAACTTTGTAAAGAGAACAGCTTTCAGCTAATTCGATGAATATTTTATTATCTATCTTTACCACTTAAAAGTTCTATCGTTGGGATAGTTTCCACGTATTACTAATTATTTTCCTTTCATGAAAATTTTGCTGGATTTGAAAATTTGTTTAAGCAAGTTCCGCTCTACACTTTCATTAATATTCATTATGTTATAGTACATTTGGATAACTATTTGATAAGAAATATACTCTTAAGATTAAATTTGTTGTTATTTTTATCGAAATCTCTGGGCTCGAAAGGCATAAATGTAATAATGGCGAAAATTATTTAATCTCACTTATTTTTTCAGGCTATTTTTAAAGTTCGATTGCTATATTTCAAGTTATTTAATACGCAAAAACAAAATGGGGACGACTACCTGCCTACTTTTACTATATGTCTATTTTTTTGTGTCGCTTAAAATATTTATTTACAGTTTGGATCGAAGTAAATAAAAAAAAGTTTTCAGCTGTTTAGCAAATATGAGTTTTAATAGAATTTTAAGAAATTATATCGTTATTTACACCAAAAAGGATTTAAGTCAGGAAATATTTTTATATATTAATATTTTTGCTGTACAGAAATAACTTATTTTGGTAGTTAAGCCTTTTAAGCACAGAGGTGTATAAAGTCACTAAAACGTCATTTTAACTGTAAAGAAAGTAATGTGCTACTGAAAGTAAACCAACAACCTTCAGTTTTAATTATGAAGTAGACATTCGATGCCTGTATTCTCATGAGGGCAACGTTCCTCAGTAGTGGAACTTGATCATTCGGTTACGTCACTTGACCATTTAACCTATTTCTGCAGCCATGCGGCAGGCGTTCATTGTCCCTTTTGTTAATCGTCACACAATTTGAATGCTCCGTTCTATTGCTTCGTAATATATATACTATAATTTGTTATATATGAAAAAGTGTTATTAAATCTAGGAAATTATATATATTTTAAAATTATTTAATTAATAATATAATGATCGGGGTAATTTGTAAAATGAAACCAAAATTCATCAAGAATGTTTTGAGAAAGCTGATGGTAGGTCTCTGCTGTCGAAGACCGTCTAGAAACTACCGCAGCTTCTTTTTTTGCCGCTAAATAGTAGTGTGCAAACATTACTATGTTCCGGTTTGAGAAGCGGTGTATTTAGTGAAATTTATGGGATAACGATACTTATCATCTTATGTCTTAAGATGTCGAGCACAAGTTGTTGCGTGTATATCATTCGGTCATTCACCTTCGAGGGAGGCCTATGTCTAGGCAGCGGACATCTATCGGCTGATGATGATGACATCATTCCAACTAGCCTTACCTTACCACCAAGTGAACGTTTCATTTGTTTCGTCACTTCGTCAAATAAAAAAAAAAAACAGATTATAAGTAAGACACATAATTCCCCAAGGGTATAAGGTACAAGCGAATAAAAAACTCATGAAATTTTCTTTGACTAATAATAATTAGTTTTTTTAAAACTTGACATTTATACTTAATTCTACTTTGTAAGCCGCCTTATACTTAGTAAAGCTTTAATTACGTTTGCATACACTCAAAGTAAAAGTTAAAATTTAAACAACATTAACTTTATATAAACGTCGTTTGATGTTAAACTTACTGAAACACTACTCAGGCTTGAAACTACTGTGAAAAAATTTCCTACGATCGCTTTTTCGATCACTGAGCTTCACATAGACGGAACGGAATATTTTAGAAGCCTTAAAACGCATAAAAAGCTTTTCATAATTTTGTTTAAATATTTTAGCTTTAATGGTAAACTGCTACGCATTGACGTAGCAGACTTGTAGCTCATTCGTAGGCGGCTACGCGAATTATTCTCTAGCGTTCCTTCAGTACTCGTAAGAGTTAGGAATTTAATAGAATAATTTCCACGTATTTCTAAGCATTTCTATTTATTGGAAAGTTTACTAGATTTGAAAATTTAATTGAATAAGTTACAATTAATTAACAATCAATTAATCATAATCTTAGAAGTGGTAGCTTTTATACGCGAGCGTATCACTTACTCCGGTGAACGTGCTGCTCATCTCAATTTTTTTATAGAGAAATTTAACAAAAATGTTATATTTCTTGATATATATCGATACCTCTATACTCAAGGAGCATAAGAGGCGATAATATGGCGAAAACCAATTTTAAATGCAAATTTACTTATTTTTTCGAACTATATAAATTGTTATATTTAAAGTTGAAAAATTAAAAAAAAAAATTGTGAATAAGCCTACTTTTCTGTGTCACTTAATATAATTTTTTTGCAGTATTTCTTTCGTATAAAAAAACATTTCATTTTATAATATAATAGAATTTTAACAAATTCTACTTAATATTTTTCTTTATGGCGGAAGTTATGCTTAAATGCAGTCTTACTAGTTTTTTCGTATCATGCGAATGATTTCTTTTACACAGTCATGCTTTAGTTTCATGAAGTTGAAAGAACACAATTTAAATATCACAGTTTTATTCTAAAGCGATTAAAATGTTTTTAATAGCCATTTGTAACGTATTTATGACCCTTAACAACACGACATTACTTACTTATCGGTCAATCGAAACGTTCTTTGAACTTTATATAACCCTGAACGTAACCGTTAAATTAATTCGTGAACTAGTTGCATGAAAAACTGTTAAGAGCATGTAGAACTTTTTTAACAGTAAATTTAAAAGAAAAACATTTTGAATATTATAACTGCGAAATCATCGAGTAGTTTTATAATAAATAACTACAAAAAAAATTACTAGTGGTAGGTCTCTATTGCAAGAGACCACATAAGTAGATGGTACAGCAGCGGCTGTTTCTTCCGCAAACAGTAATGTGCTGCTATTCTAACTAGCCCCACATTGTTATGGGCAGGCGTATCACTTACCATCAGGTGAACATCCCGATCGTCCCGTCGCTTAATGAAATAAAAAAAAATTAGTAGCATGTGCGTTTCAAGCGCAACATTTTATCACACGCTACTACTTTGTGGAATGTGGAAAGAGCGTATTACTCCCTTAAAGGTCGGCAACGAAGCTGCGAGTCCTCTGGTATTGCGACCATCCATGAACGTCAGTGATCGCTTTCCACCAGGTGATCTGTTTGCTTGTTTACCCACCCTTCCTACAAAATAAGAAATATGATGAAACATATATAGGGTGGCGCAAAAGTAATCCTCCTATCAGAAAATGCTATAAATTTTGCCTTGATATAAAAAAATTGAAAGACCAAATAAAAATAATCCACAAGAAGAATCAAAGTTTTTCTAATTTTTTTTTAAATTACAGCCAAAAAACATCGGAAGGTTATTTTTGCGCCACCTTGTATACCTTGTTTACATCAAGGCAAAATTTATAGCATTTTCTGATAGGAGGATTACTTTTGCGCCACCCTATATATTACACCTTATAATTGCCGTTTTTACTCATATCTGCGTATTAAAAATTCGAGTGTATCTGAGCATCATTTATCCAAGAACAAGCTAAGAACTCGATACTAGAGTAAACATTTTACATTATGAGGTGGATACGTTTTATAATTCTCGTAGGCATAAGTTGGCAAACACTTTGCAACAGTATGAATTTAGATTGACGGTGGTTGCTTCAGTAAACTCCGTGGAATGGTTTTAATCATTTATTCCATTAAAGTTATAACACTGTTGAGATATCGGGATACGCCGCTTTGATTTAACTAGCGATGGAGCTTTTGATCCTGTTTCGGTCCTGTACTCCTAAGACCGACTCAAAAGCTTTCAACTCAATCGTCCTTGTATATTTTTTTATGATAATTTTTTGGGCGACGGTCTTTTTTTTCTCTTTACTTCCTGTATACAATATTTAAACTTCTACATAAACTCTTTTCACATCGATAAGAGTTCGAGTTCTAGTCTCGGATAATATTTAAGAAGACAAATAACAAATCTCGGTTTAATATATTCATGATTAAGGTAAGTTTATTTTAACAATATTACCTGTAATTTCAGAATGAACAAAGAAATACGAAATTTCAATTAGTTTACAAGAGTTTGCGTAATTTGTTCAATATGCCATTTAAGCAGTAAAGGTTTCATATTGTTAACAAACAAATGTTTTATTGGTTTTTATTGATAGTGATTTCTTTATCAAAGGAATTGTTTCGATACTAAATCAAATATTATTTTAGTATTTCATCATATTTCTGTCTATTATACTGTTACTATTCAGCTAGTATGTAGTTCAGTTTGTTATTATTCAGCCTTTGTTTGTTACGTTAGAGATATTATGTTAACTTAATCCAAGCGACATTAACAAAAAACTACATTATGTTAATTGTGAATTAATTATATAAAACATTTATTGTTATATAGTATGTTTTATATAATCAAATTCAAATTTAAAATCATTTATACAAATAAGTTTATTAATTAACTGGATGAGGTTGTGTTTCGATTTTCATTATGTCATGTACGAATGTTGCCGTCGCATTAGCGGTCGGTGTGACAAATATTGATCTTATAATTATTAATTAACGGTAGTGCAACAGTGAGCTCATGATGAGGGCCGGTCTCGCATGTGATGCTAAAATTAATTACGTATACACACGACCACTGAAGTATAATTAAATAGTTTCTAAATTAAATTATGAAATTTTACAAATGTTTTAAGATTAACATTGACTAGATTAGATTTTCTGTGCTATAAATCTCTCCGGCTTCGGCATTGGATCTGGAGTTTGCCAACACACCTTCGCCGAGCTCGGAATGACCTCTGACTATCCGGATGACCCTTTTGCTTTCATTAAGCTTGCTGTACAGGTTCCGTATACCGCTCACAGCAAAATTCACGACGATATGAGTATGACAATATGCGGTAGCTGGAAGTCAGTACGTTCACTTTGTGAGAATTGACACTGAGCTACTGCCATTTTATTTCTCTACGGTATACACAATAGTATTATACCAGAATATTTAAATTTTGTGTAAATTTATCTTCCGTTGAATTTTCTAGATGAGACATTTGAGTTTTTAAAATTTGATTTCGAAACATATACCATAGATAAGTCGTCAGGATGATTATCAAAGCATTTTTAGTCTGTGATAAGCACAGAGGTGATTGACAGACGTTCATCTTTGTACTCCGCTTAGATAGATATATACGCTTAAACAGGATACACATATATATATCACGCCTCGTTCCCAGTGGGGTAGGCAGAGATCACCTCTCTCCACTTGCTACGATCCTGGCACATCTCTTTCGCTTCCTCCACTTTCATGAGCGTCTTCATGTATGCTCGTCCGTTGCGAGTACTCTTGACTGGCCTTTCTTTAGGACATCTTCGAGTTGATTGAAATATATAGGTCCATTTACACCTATTTATCTAATCATTCTTACCTTGTATATCTCTTTCGTTAATCGTCTTTCATCCATTGTTTCTACATGGCCGAACTATCTAAGCATCCCTTTCTCAATCTTTGTCACTACATCTTCAACTACGCCTAACGAGTACATTAATTTATAAATGTTATTATCATGTTTAAATATACTTTTACCAATCACTATCATGTTGACCTGGTGATATCCTCTGTTGAATTTATGCATTCTTTTATTACTAAAACAGTATTCACCGTACTCGCTTTATATGCATAATTCCAAGTAGTGCATTCAAGTAACGGTAACAGGGAAAGTTACTGCTCTTATCCTGGAGTTAAATTCATTTATTTATAACAGCAAAACGCTTTAGCATATATAATAATATTTCCTCTAGAAAAATACCGTTTAAGATATAGAAATGAATATTTTTATTGTAGCAAAATGAAAGATATTTGAATTCGTGCTGAATTTAATGGTGCATATGCGTTCTCGCTTTCGTGATATTCTGGTATTCCAACTCAACGTAAAGAGCACATACCTGGCTCGGAGAGCAATTAAGTGAAAACCTTTTTAATAGTTATGGCTCTCGGAGCTCTTACATTTTTTTTTTCAATGAATTTAGTATGCACGAAACCGTATCTTTTTGTATAAATATACGTATATTCTAAGTAATTAAATGTTTAAGCAATTTTTATTTTACATATATTTTATGTATAAATATGTCAAGTTAATATAGTAGTTTAATTAATAACTAACATAAACATAAATATGCTGTGTGATTATAACCTATAAATTATAATTGTAACCTTATGGATATATATAATTAAGTGTTAATTTATTTCTAATCATGTATAATATTATAATTAGGTTATGAACGTATATGTAAAGAAAACTGTAAAAAGCGCTGAAATAATACGGTATATATTAAATGTATTAAAATTTTTGTAATTTAAGTTTGCAAATCTAGAAAATTAATCGTTACGAAGTATAAATAATTATATTAGTGTATAATAAATGTATTCATCTAGCAATATATGTACAAAGAAATATATTATAAAGTGTCGTAAGTGTATAAACAATTAGTAAGCAGATTACGGTATGGGACCTTTCTTTGGGGGTAGGTTTCATCCAGAGCTGTAATAGAAAAATCTGACTGATCATGTCGTGATGGTGTTGACAGTGGATGTGTCAGGGTACAATCCAAAAAGCCAGACTTGCCACGCTAAAACAAGTGATGTGTATTAAACCGTAGTGGATGTGTTAAGGCGGTAGTGTACATCAAAAACTCAAATTATTATGTAGATGTGTGTATGGGTTTGGGCGGCGGCCGGTGGTGGTGCGTAAGCGGTGTCGCATGTATAACGGTGCGTGGTGTTGTAGGTGGCACGTGAGTAGGGGCACGGATGCGGCGGGGCGGGCCGGCGCCAGGCTTGCTCCCCGCTAGCGCGCCCTAGGCGATGAGCGCGCGCCGCCGGTGAGCGTGCGCGCCCGCGGTGCATGTACGCGGCGGCGGGCGGCGCGTCGCTCGCGGGCCGTAAGGTGAGATACAACACTTCTAATATACAACACAATACACAAACCTTCACACTAGTATTCATCCCTCATTTGCATTTAACATGGTAGCACCATAGAATATATCTAATTTTCTTTCTCTTTACAACATAAAGTATTTCAGTCGAGCCGTATCATTATGAACGCGCCAAAAACTTTGACGGCGGCGATTTCGAAACGAAACGTGAATTCGAAACTTTGAGATTCGAAATATATAAAATATTGTAAAATTACAACTATACGCTTAATTTAACATATATTAAATTTTTTTATATAAAAACAATGTCTATGAAACATAATACGATAATACTGATGGCAAGTCTCTGTTGCCGGAGACTGTCTAGGTAGGTATTACCGTAACGCCTATTTTTGTCGCTAAATAGTAGTGTGCAAACATTACTGTGTTCCGATTTGAAAGGCGCTGTAGCTAGTGTAATTACCAACGAGACACAATGTCTTATATCTCAGGCGACGAGCGTATTGTGGTGCAATATCCTAATGAATCTTGCATTCTAAGGCCACGTTGTTATGAGCAGGCGCATTACTTATCGTCAAGTGAACGTCCCGCTCTAGTTATTTTAATTAAATAAAAAAATCAAAATTAAAACATTATATTAATGGCTATAATAAGTATTTAGATTTAATACTAAAAAGTATAATAAACCATAGCATTAAATAAAAATAAATCATAACATTTCTGCCCGTTTGTAAAGTTTATACAACAGTCTGTAAATTTAATATCAAGTAATATCTTATTTATTATTGTATTATATTATTTAATATCAAGTATTATCTTTAATATTCCCTCAAAGTTTTATACTTTAATAAAATACTAAAAATAAATAAAAAATTTATTTTAAATACATTTACTTGGTTGTCTTTGGTTACTTGATATTTTTGTTTTGTATGAATATTTCATCATCTAAAAATGCTTAATGAATTATACTTACTAAAGCCATTAGAATTTTTTATATTGTTTTTGCTTTATTTTACCTTTTATGAATGAATCTTAACAATATTGTCATTTTCTTTACTATCTACTTATCTAGTAACGAGATATATTTTTAAGTTCTATATAAATAAAACAAAAAAGTTAACATTTACACTTAATTATGACATTTATTTCTCATGGAAGTTTTTTTTTATATTGAATGAAGTATGATAAATGATTAATTTTACTAAAACATTAGGCACCTATACTTAGGGTTTATTTATTTAGGTACTACTGCAGTATCTATTTCTGCTACGAAACATTGGTACTAGCATTGGAGTAATGAGACGAATCATATTATGTCTTGGCGATAAACAAAATTGGTGCAGTCAAAGTATTTTTTTTTATTATGTATCATCCGCGAACCCTCCTGATGGTTAGTGGAGAAGTAGTTCACGTTTGTTAGACGCATGTCTACTGCATAGTAAAAAATCATTATTGTTATAGATACAATAATTTTAGTATGATCTAGAATCATTATAGAGATTGCTGCTTTTTAGATTATAACTAGTTGATAAGCTCTCACAATTCAGGTAAACGTATCAGTAGTTGTTACTATACCAGTAGATGACCATATTTTTTGCATAAAGTTTATAAACAAGGAAACGACAACTATGAACATTTTAAATGTTATTTGGGTGGATAGCGATGACTTTCCAACTCTCATTCAATTTTTTTTATACTAATAAGGATTTGTACGATTTTAATTATATTTTTTTTAAAGTCGAGAGAAATTCTGAGATCTATTATACACAATTACATATTACAATTAATTTCTCTTTGAAAAGAAAATCCTCTATACACACCGTTTAAAAGCTAAAATTATATTCAAGCAAAAAAAAATTAATTTCAGCACAAATTTTTCAGACTTATAATAACTGATTGATCGAATGGTCATTAAGACAAAATTTATGTTATTAAGTACGAATATGTTAAAATCTATGGTTGGTAATTAGTGTTGTATACTGGTATGTTTACCTTATAATATGTCATGTTTTAAATAGTTCCATGTACTATCATGCCGTAGTGACCGTAGTTAACGATGACGTTTCTAAACGTCAGTCCCGCCGGCAGGCTCGCCAGCACGGCCGCCAGCCAGCGCCGCCGAGCCCGCGCGCGCGCAGCCCTCTGCACCCGGCGCCCACCGGCGTCCGCGCCTACTCCTGCCAGCACTGGGAGTCGCGCCTCCTCGCCCCACCGCCACCGCCACCGCCACCACCGCACTCCGCCCTACACTCCGAGCCACACTCACCATGCGATACCGTCGAGGTACAATGCCTGTGATGTTGTGCCTCAGTGTCTTTATAGTCTAGCATGTAACTAGATGTAAACCTATGTTGTGTGTTTAACTTTAAGTTTTGTAAGTACGAGTGGTAACTGTTAAGTTTTTTTGTAAGCTGCAGCATGAGCGTAAGACAATGCAATGTAAGACGTCACCTTTTAGAAGCGCTGGGTTTGTGCTCGCTGGTAACCTTTCCGTTTCTGTGTTTCGATAGCGTTTACCATTTGAGACGGCGTTAATATGTGTTGCGGTGAAGTGTCGACACGCGAAGTGAGAAAAGTGGGCCGGCCATGAAACAGCGACACCTCGCGGAGAGTAGCGTCCGGTGGCAGGCGTCGAAGTATCAGAGACTGCGTCTTGACGTACGGAACGAAACATGAGTGACAACATTGTCTAAAGTAAAACTTTGAAACGACTTTGTTCAACAACAAACGCCAAATTGCGCTCGCTTCCATGATCGTTTTCTCACTATTAAACATATCTTACTAGGCTATAAAAAAAAGTTAACGAAGTTCAATTAGATATAAATAAAACATTCTTCTCTCGCCTTTCTCGTGCCTATCTTTATCTAAACTAAACTGAGATAGTGAAAATATTTAATCTGTGATTGAACCTAAAAAAAAAGTGAAAGTCGAATCTAATAGCGAAAATCAAATTTTTCTCTACTCTTAACTAATTTAAACTAATATTCGATAAAAAAAAAATTAGTCGAGCTAGTTGTAGTTTTAAGTTTAAAAGGAAACAGTACGCGAGTGCGGTTAACGCGAACTGTGAAAACGTTGTGTTACAAACAAACGTAAGGATCGAGTTGAATTTGTGCGCTGTACATCCGGCGGTGTCTTAGCAACGGGCTAAGCTGTGTTCACCAAGCGCGGTTCCACACGGCTTCGAAACTGGCAAGTATGCAGGCAGCTCTTATGCTAAGAGCAAAATCGAGGGAGAGAAGAAAACAGCGTCTCAAGAGGGGCATTAAGGCCGAACTGCCAAGTAATGTTGCCACGAAGACGATCGCGCCGTTCCCGAGATATCCTCCTGCTTCATGGGTATGTCGTAGTTCTATGTATGTACCAGTAGACTTGTTACGAAGCTGTGGCATTGCATGGTATATTCAATGGGTATTGTTCGATGTGTATGAATGTTCACGGTCGTAATATAGCCAGCAGACGTTGTCCTCTCAGTGTATATGTTTTTAAGACTATATATTTAACAATGGATGCTTAATACTTAACAAATATGAATTTTGTTTACTGCAACTTTAAATAGACATGAGTTATAACTAAGTCTAAAAATCTTCGCCCTAACCATAGTCCACTATTTTTTCAATCCTCAGACTAATATTTTAAGAGATAATAACTTCATCGAACAATTATTATCCATTTTTAAATACATAGATTTACTAAAATGTTTCTTATATATATGCTTATTACATTTGATGAAATATATTAGCGAAGCTGATTGGATCATCATATAAAAAATTGGTAAGTGTCATGATTATATATCGATGAATCTATTTATGTTAACGATATATATAATATTAAAACATCGATGGCGGTAGGTTATGAAAGTATTGAAAATTTATAGTGTCGTGAGTGAAAACATGCTTACTGATAAGGTGTCTACACTTCGAATTGCATATAGCGTGACGTCGATAACAATAACGTTGCAGTAATATAAAGTAAATAGCATATTTATAAAACGTGCATATACCGTTTACATGCATATTACAATTTTCGTTTATTAATCATGGAAAAATTTACATAATCCTTTTCATGTAAAACCTGGCAGGCCTAGAGATTTAACAGTAATATACTTGTTGCATCTTTAACCTTCGTTCGGCTATACTACAATGTATGTATTTGAGTTACTGACTGAAAAAAATTCAACAGTATTTTTCTAAAAATAGGTCTATATACCTTTGAAATAGGTTACAGCGTTTATTCGTACTTTGCAACATTATTCGCTGAAACTCGTTCCCTTAGTAAAAGAGTAATTCATTAGCAGACTCTGTCCGCTGGATCCATCGCTGTCATATACACCATACCAAACGTTCTTTGTTTCAACACTCAGTGTTTGTACGATGTACAATACTTGAACGAAACACATTGTAATGTTAGTATGAAACCAGTGTTTCCAACGGGAGATCACTTTACAGAATTGGAAATATTTTCATGTATACCTTTGTTATATTTACTACGTTTCGTAATGCACGAGGTTTCTGTTCACACGTTGTTATTAAATAAAGTTTATAACATCCTTTATAATATGAATGCCGCAGTGGTCCTACAACACCATATATGCACTGGCCTACCAATAGAGTCAATCCCAAACTCTTAAATACATTTCTAATAAAACATGTAAGATTAAATAACTTTATTTACTCTTTTTATCATCGTCTCCTTCTACACTCATTGTACATCTACTATAGTGACAATGATACAAGACGTTATATGATATAAGTAATCTATGTGCTTTTTAAAACTTTTACTAATAGTAGGTCATTGTTTTCAGACACTGTCTTGATAGTTACTACCGCAGATCTTCTTTCAGGCTTCGACCAAAAATTGCAAAAATGATCCGCATTGACGATCGCTGTACATATTATAATTATTTAGATATAGAGACTACATTTTGTGTCCCAGTGCAGTGTAGTGTTCATCTTTCTAACTAGAATCGAGTTGATATGGACAGGCGTATCATTTTCAATCAGGTGAAAGTTTTGCTAGTGTCATAACTCTAAACTAAATAGGAAGATTTGGGCCTGCCTTTTAGATTCAAATACTGTCAACTACCCGACTGTAGTATATATAGTAGTTCGATGGCCTAATGGTTAGAAGGTGCGGCCTTCATTCCGAAGGTCGCGGGTTTGAATCTCGGCATCTACCAATGACTTTAATATTTAAGTTATGTACATTTGTGAACTTTAATTACAAGGTGAAGGAAAACATCGCGAGGAAACCTGCACATGAATTAGAATTTTTTCTAAGATATCTGTGAAGTTACCAATCCGTATTGGGCCCGCGTGGTGACTATGGTCTATCGCCTTCATATTGAGGGTAAGCTTGTACCCCAGCAGTGGGGACGTAAATTGGCTGTTATGGACCCGACTATAAATATAGAAAAATACTGTTTAATTTATCAACATATTGAAACAGTTTAAAAACCTTCATATATTATATTTTATTTATATTAAAGCACTTGAAGAGTAAACTGGTTACTCAGGAATTGAAATGACAACAAAAGTCCATAGCATTTTGTTTTATCTTATTAAAGGTAACTTTTACTCTTATATAATAATGCTTAATGTAATTTTTTTTTATTTCTAAGTTCTCACTAATATTATAGTGTAACATACTTAACTTGGCTCGAGGGGCAACGATTTGGGGAATACGAAGCCGACATTCAAATTTCTTTGTACACGCAACAAAATAATTTCGAACTTCTTATGAACCGCTACGTAAATTTCATTTCACTGTTTCTCTTTCTTTTATGGCCCAAATAATTTTTTGAATAACATAAATATTGTACTAATTTAATTTATCAAAATTAACGAAAATTATATTTAACATTTTTTTTATTCAATTAAGAGAAGAGACGAGCGGAACATTCACCTGACGGTAAGTGATACGCCTGTCCATAACAACGTGGCACTAGTTAGGATGGTATATATTTCACTACATTGCGTTCGTCGCCTGGTACAAAAGATGTTGAGTCTCGTTACCCCAGTAATTACAATAGCTACAGCGCCCTTCAAACTGGAACTATTTGGCGGCAGAAACAAATGCTGCAGTGGTACCTACGTAGACAGTATCCGACAACAGAGACCTTTTAAAACAAAACCTATGTTTGAAATTTAAATTAATTGAGCCTTACTTTGTATATGTCAGTAGCATATTTTATTACACTATGTAATGAGGTCCTATTTTACAAAAAACCTCTGATGCGAAGTTTTATGCCAAAATGGGTAAAAATATAGATGTTTTCACATTGCCCTTAGTTTGAGTGCAGTACGTTTGATGATTTAGGAAAAAATCTTGCAGTTGTTATGGAAGTAGATTATAAATTCTTTAAATTTTACAATAACTCAACCGTCGACCTGATGATAAGTGTATGTGTAACAAGTTAAACTTATTTAACATAGAGTTCTGCTCCTCTTCTTTAGATACAAATTCTTTATTCTCGTTACTCCGATATTTTTTCTAGTTAGAACGTTATTTAAATTATAATACAGTGATGTATGCACACTATTCGGCGACCTAGGCGATCTACGATAATAAAGACTAGAAATAGATCATAATTTAATAGAAAATAATAAAGTAATATAAAAGAAAAGATAATAGACCAGTAACATACGTTATATTGTACTTTTTTGTTATATTAAATTTGAATTGTTATGAAAAACAATGTGATTGTAAAATAAACGTTTAATATCCGTTTTTAACAGCTAGTTTTTTTGGTAATATTTTACGTATAATTTATAATATTGTCGTATTCTTAAATTAGTACTGATTTGTACATTTATATGGAGAAAAGGAGTAAACTATTTCACAATATGTATAGATAAGTAACATTCGTGTATTCTAATAATACTTACACTGATTCCTGATGAATATTACTCAATGCAGTAAGACAGTATATTAATAATAAAAACGTCATCAAATACGTCATGAGTAATGATATCGATTGTGTAAGTCGATATCTGCATAGCGCAGGACCTTGACACAAAGCTGACACCATACCACTCCACATACAACGACAGGGCTATTCAAAAAATAATAAAAAAAACACCTTCGAATGTACATAATGTGCAACAAATGAAACATACGTTTGTTTAACAACAGTATGTAGTGTATAGCGCTTAAGTCCCTGAATACTTTGTCATAAATAAACATCATCTCAAATACGTTAGCTTTGTGAACATTTTAAGAGCTCAATATCTACAAACAAAGAATTTTCCTTAAAACAGCATTTATAAGTAAACCTAACAATAAGTACTAAAGTTTTAGCACTAATAATGGTCATAAATTTGGTCCTTTTGTAGTCCGTGACGCTTTAATTAAATAATATAATGAGAAGCAAAATATTCATATAATTGTACTTAAGCGTGTCGTTCACAACAATATGGTTTAAAGGATTTATCTTGATCTCTTATTGTCGTTTGACTGACTCTATGGTATATGAATTAAACTTGCTTGTCACACGAAAGTCCTGGTATCGATTCTGAAGTCACAGATCTGTGAATTTTGATGATAAAGTTGTTTCGAACCTGATTGGTTATCCACCACTCTTATACTGTCAATCTCTTACCATAATAACTTGATTGTGTTAGAATATTCCGATTGACGACAACTTACCATCAACGGCCCCTGTCGCTTGCCACAAGGATAAATTGAAATCAATAGTCTGTTATAGATAAAAAAAATATTCATTATCTCTCATGGTTATTTAGAAAAAAAGGATAATTTGTACAGATAAAACTGAAATAACGATAATTTTGTTTATCTATTAATTCTATGTATATCTTAAAAAAAGATGTGATCTTATTTTTAAAATTGACTTCAAATACAGCATTAAATTGAATGAAATAATAGCCAAGTTACTAGTACTAGTTGCTAAGTACAAGTAACAAGGCTATTATTTGCAACTATAATTAGTTAATCCAAATAGTTCTTGGAGTACAAAAGTCGGAAACGAAGAGAATAATTTCCAACTGTACTTCAAAATGTCTCAGTAATTTATTTTCAGCGTTTTGCGAACCGAAATACAGTAACAATCATGATAGTTGTTATACTTGAGAGATTTTAGTGAAGATGATAATTATATAAGAAATTTTTGAAGCTACAAAAACAAATTTAATTCTGGAGGACTCAAATTATTTATTCTCAGTTTCAGTCTTGTGGTATATGACACGTTTCATAATACCTACAGAAAAACAATATTTGTTATTATGAAAGTTTGATACAAAAGAAGTAAAGATTATTCAGTTCATATATAATCTTGATTTACCATTAAGCAGTAATACGGAAAGTATTCGGTGAAATGTTCCGTTGGCACTAATTGGGTATTATTTTATACCCCTTTCATTGACATTGGTAACCCAAATACAACAAGGTGACCTTTTTATTGGTGTAACTATTTAACCCAACAGTATACTGTTGTACGACACTTTCGTACTAATGAATTCTAACGCATTCCGTTTTTAAATTGTACGGATTACTTTCATTAAAGAAGGTTAAGGTTTTATTTATAAGATCTCTAGTTCTTAGTCATTAATTCTTGATACTGCAGTCATGATGGCATATTTGCGATTTTGCACCGATATAGACTTTATTAATAACAGACCTAATGATTCCCTCACTAAATCGTCATCATAATGTCAACAAATAATCATTTTAGATGGAATTGATCAGTTGTTAGTATGAAGATAACGTATCTATAAGGAAGATAGTTTATAATAGATTTCAAAAGACTTTCTATTTTTTTATCTCGTCATTCTACAAATAAGTTAACCCGATAAATATGTTACCCCATTCGTGTATTTTTATAGGCTTTTGAAATACTCGAAGACGTTACACAACTTTATCATGGTTATCAAATATTACGTCTGATACTGTTCAGGATTTTTTTGTTGTCAATAATTCCAGACTTTCACAATTTTATTTTACAACAAAAACATCTCCTTATAAGCTTGATTTCGTCCATTTATCTAGTGTAAGATTTTGTTACGAGATTATTTTAAACGGGTAAGAAACAGTACATATGTTACCAGCTTTTTTCGATGAAAATTCGTGAGGTGACAGATTTACCTTTCTAAAAATAATAAAGATTAGGGACAACCTTATAATTTGTATCCTTTTATTATTTTCAAGGATTTAGGTACAAACGTTTTGAGTACATGTTTAATGTACATTTATCATCCGTTGCATTGTAATAATTAATAACCTCTGTAAAGTATCTATTAATATTAATAGTTTGTATTGTTTCCTTTTTACCTACAATAGGCTAACACTTGACCTCAATTTTACAGGGTGCTATATGACAATGAGGCAGGTGATGGTAAAGCGTGATTGTTCAGAATATTCTTCACTCTCATATATTGACAGTCGGAACACAGCAATGCTTTTGTGGCGACACATTTGGAATATGAAGTGGTACCCTACCCAAATCCAATCACCACAACGTGTGGTGCCGGTGTGGCATTAATTAGTGCTGAACTTTTCATAATGCTGTATATCCATAGTAGTAGATCTCTGTTACGGGAGATCGTCAATGTAGACACTATAGCGGCTTCGACTTCCTAAACAGTAATGTGCAAACATTACTGTGTTACGGTTTGAAAGTAGTTATAGCTATTAAAATTACAGAGGTAACAAGATCTAACATCTTGTCTAATATGATGAGCAGAATGTGATGCAGTATATCATCATAACTAGCGTGATATTGTTATGGGAAGGTATATCAGGAGAACATCTCATTCACCTCGTCGGTTAGTCGAATAAATAAGGATTTTGATAATTTTGTTTTATTGACTTCAATATACCTCAGAACAATCTATGTATTGATAAAAGTTGCAATATAAAAAAAATATCTTTGTACTAACTATATGTAATCATTACTCTCTTCTACCTCAGATTGGTTCCACGTTTTTTCCAATTACTATTCACTTTTGTTTCATAGTCTCTAATTATTGAGATAACTTAAAACAGTAATAATTTATCGTGTTATCGTATTCTTAGTTAATTCCTATAAGATGTGTTTTTGAACTGAAGATTGATAATGATAATTTTAACTTATACTATAAAACAAGCCCACTTCGTAAACTCTTAAAACAAATGGGATTGAGGAACGCGCCTTTTTACGAAAAAGGCTCCGTTTTCTGATGAAAATAACGTATAAAGTTTTTGTTAATAAAAATAAATTTCATACTAAAATATCAACGCTGATTATACAAAACATAAGAATTCTAATATTGGATATATATATTGAGGGGAAATATATTTTTAATGTTCTCAATGCTAATGTTTTACAAATAACTAAAACAGCTTTTATAAATTTAATTTCATAAATAAGACTTGTTTATACATATATATATATATATATATATATAGGCATTATGTATATTAGGGGGTCCCTAATAAAATAACTGTCATGAATATCAGCTTTATAATATTACAAATAGGTCTTATTTCTACGAATGGTGTCTTTCCACGTTCTTCCTTTTATTTCTCTCGACTCTCTTTCTAACAACACTCGTTCGCAAACACTAATTTATCTTATTGTTTTTTATTTATATAATTAAATCCTGCCTATGTACATATAGTTCTATATATTAATTTCTACAAAACGGAAGAGATTTCATATTATTAGGTCCTTACATATGAAATTAGCGTTTTGCCGTACTGACCACTTTGATATGAAATATCGCCTCTTTGGTTTAGAATTCCAAATTCAAATTTATAAATTCATTTAGCTGGTACATTTGAGTTTTGAAAACAGTCACTCATTTGTTTTTTTCCTCATTATTTTTTTCTTTGGCGTCGCTTATTACCGCACAATGGAAAACATGCAATATCGGTAAATTTACGAGTACGAGTTCTACCGTGGTACCAGTGCTGCAGAAACAGCTCGAAGGATTAATGATGTGTACGGCGCTGGTGTCGCAAAAGAAAGTACGGTACGTTTTTGGTTTCAACATTTTCGTTCTGGAAATTTTGACCTTCAGAACCAACCCCGTGGACGGCCGGAGACCAAAGTGGAAAATGCACCTCAGAGATAACTGCAGGCTTCGGGGTAAGTGACAAAACTGTATTAAACCACTTAAAGCAAATCGGGAATGTAATAAAACTTGAACGATGGGTACCTCATGAATTGCGTGAATCAAACTTGCAAACACGCGTCGACTGCTGCTGCTGTGTTACTTTGCTCAACCGGCACAATAATGAAGAGATTTTAAATCGAATCATTACTTGTGATGAAAAGTAGATACTGTACGATAATCGGAAGCGCTCGTCGCAATGGCTGAACCCTGGAGACCCAGCCAAATCTTGCTCTAAACGAAAATTGACGCAGCAAAGGTTACTTGTGAGTGTTTGGTGGACTAGCGCCGGTGTCGTTCACTACAGCTTCGTAAAATCTGGTCAAACGATTACGTTAGTTTTTTTATTAAATAGATCAATGAACTACCTATGAGATGGTAAAAGTGCATAGATAACAACGGTGCATACTTTTTATTAGTTAAATATATTTTACAAAAAAAAAAAATACTTTATATTCCTCTCGTACAAAACGCATATTCATATGTAAGGACCTAATATATTATAATCAAAAACTATTAGTAGATATTTTTCAATAACTTTAATGTTTAATAAAAATAGAATAAAAAATATTACATTTTAATACAATAATACAATTTTTGTGGTTAAATTGTTTGATTAAAGTTTACGTGTACTCCAATTAAGTGGTTCATGTCCGATGACACCCTGGGAATATGTCATGTACCGGTTGTTCACATCCCCTCTGTTCTTTTCATTAAAGGTCATAACTGCCTCATTGGTGCAGTCGCCAACCCTTTACTTTGTAACATAGAGATTACTGATTCGATTCCAGGGTTTTTTTTTTATCCACCTTGCTAGCTATTATCCTCATATACAGCCGCCATAACAATTACTGTGTCCCCATTGTCATGATATGAGGGCTACAATATTCTGGTTGGGTACCTTAATCATCCACGGCCTCGTTATCATAACACCATGTTTTATTTCGCATGTAATATATGACATGATCTTATATTCTGTATTTGATACATTACAAGTATCTATTGGAGGAAACCATCTAGGTAAGTAAAGCCAAAGTGCAGGGTGGCATCGATGCGTTCCGTAGGAGATCTCGGAGCCCCTCCTAATGCACTGAGGGAGACCACCGAGGGGACTTTAGTGGGTAGAAGCCCCACATAATCATGTCGCCCCCCAGAAGCAAGGTATCTTTTAGGAAGATTTTTAGAGGATAAGATATAAGAAAAAAAAGGTACCGCCCAATAGTAATGAGCAAACATTAATGTGTGCGTTGTTGCTAATGAAATTTCTAAGTCTCAAAGCGGCGAGCATAATACGGTGCACAGCATCATCCATCCTAACTAGCGCCACATTATCATGGACAGGCTTATCAGTTAACATCAGATAGAAAGGCGTATACGTGTATTATGGAAGAAAAAAATACTATATATATAGATCATTTATCATGTAGAACAATGATAGGGTAATAATATATTTTTAACAGATATTATTGAAAAACAATAAAAAAAGATATTGTGTAACAGTATCCGCTCTAATTTAGCCCTGTTTTGTCTAAAGTCGGTCAAGGAAGTGCTTGAGTAAAACAAAAGCTGTCACTTAACACAATCTCAGTTTCTTTATAAAGCGCAGATTGCCTACACTCCGGCTGCCGTAAAATAAAAACGGGGTTATATGCAAGTAGTTTTGGCTGAACGATACTAAATCATTTACCTGAACCCTTATGACATTTGCTATTATTTATTTATTTAATTGTTTATTGAAAGACACAAGAATATTTGTTACAACAGGCGGTATTAATGTCCAAACGCATTCTCTGCTGATTAACCAAGAAAACAGGAAGATGCAGTAGTCGAGCAAGGTAGGCAAGGTATTTTTTTATTCTACGAAGCGACAAAACGAACGTGACGAATTAGGATGAAATACCACCACATTGTGCTCGACTGTGAACCATAAGAAATTGTTTCGTTACCTCAGTACTCAGTAACTACAACGCCCTACAAACCAGATCGCAGTAATGTTTGCACATTACTGTTTGGCGGTGAAATAAACGCTGCGGTGGTACTTACTTAGACGGTCTCCGCCAACAGAGACCTACCACCAATTGTTGTTTAACCACCAGGTCGATGTTGAAATACAGAAAAAGAAATTAAAATGACATAAAGTAAATAATGTAATATAATGAAATGTTACTAGGATTCACAGAATATATATAAATATATTCGGTGAACACTGGTAACATTTACTTCCGTAATCTCTTCTAAAGGACTTCATTAAAGATGAACATTTACGTATTCCTTTACTTGACAGACATCAGTATCATTAGAGCATTCTTTTAGCTTTTTTTTTGTAAAACCTGGGTGTGAGTTCCGCATAACAATTCACGGGACCCATGCTAGCCTCACCTGCCCTTGGTGCACCCTATCATTCAACACACCAGGCTCTGGCTCCCATACAGGCATTAGGCCAGCGTGGTAGGAAATGGCCAGAATCATCCATTTTTGAACGACGGTCCCTAGTGCCCGCCGATACCGGAGGCCATGCTGACTGTCTAGAGAAGGTTACGGGAATCCACTAGATACGGGCAACGTGGACCAATTGATGTGGAGGTTTTTGGAAGAGGCTGTCCAGCTGTGAATGTTGTTATCGGCTGGTATAAAGAAAATCTGTATAAACACTGTGCTTAAGGACATAGCCTGAATTTTTTTTTTTAAATATTTCGTGATAGATTTTTGCTAGCAATGAACTGTTATTTATTTGTGTTATAAAACTGTTCTATATAATTTTTTTAAAAGAGTAAACAACGAGATGATCAGTACATAAACGCCTGCCCATTACATGCCTGCATTGGGATAGATAACACTTCACCATATTGTCCCAATTTTTGGTACCTTAGTTTCATTAACAGTGGTGGGAGGTCTTTGTTGTCGTAGACCGTCTGGATTGGTACCATCAAAGACGTGACATGAACGTCTTGCTCATCTCGTCGCTTCGTAAAAGAAAATAAAGAAACAATACTTTGGTTATACTTTTAATAAATATAGATATACGATACTTCAATCATTACATGTTATACGCATTAAATTATTACTTGGAACACTCCCATTGTTGGATCAAGTTCCTCAAGGATCTCGATAGATCGGTCCTGAGCTGCCCGCAACCATGTTATATTATGTCATATGATATGTATGTTGTGACATAACAAAGCGAAGCGAAAACGTCAACATGTATAATAATTAATCATGAGGCAGCGTGGGCTGGCAACCCTAGACGTAACCTGTTGTATGTGAATAATGAAGATACATGGCCGCTGTCGCTTCGGAACATCGGAAGCGCGACTATTGTTTCAACAATGACAAATTATTCACATGATTAAATTGAAATATTCACTTTAAAATAAACTAAGTTTATCGCCAAATACTGAATTACTACGTTGGTGTTAATTAAGTTTAAAATTAATTCATCGTCATCAGCCGATAGACGTTCTCAGCTGGTCATAGGCCTCCCCCAAAGATTCCCACATCGATTAGAATTCATATACGGGGATTTAAGTCATTTCCCACCACGCAGGCTCAATGCGGGTTGGTAGAAGCCAGAGCCTCGTTAGGTGATTAGCAGGGTGCACCACGAATAGTTGAGGTTGGTTTTGATCCCTTGAGCTATTGTGCGGGTACCCTCATATCCCGTAAATTATTATACTTAAATAAATATGTTCTACTGACAAATTCCGTTGATGGTAGGTCTCTGTTGCTAGAGACCGTCTGGGTAGGTACCACCGCAGCGCCTATTTCTACCGCTATACAGTAGTGTTCAAATATTACTATATTCAGGGGTGAAGAGCGTTGTAGCTAGTGTAATTATTGGGATAACGAGACTCTATATCTTGTCTCGGGCGACGAGTGCAATGTCATGCCGTGTATACTATCATAACTAGCACCACGTTGTTATGGGCTGGCGTATCCCTTACCGTTATGCAAAAGTCGTCAATTAATTGTATAAAAAAAAACCAACAAAAAGTTAATTCTGAATATATCAAGATAAATTGAAGTTGTTTTTAAAATACATAAAAATTAAATTTTCGGGTGACCTTTTTAATATATCTTTACTGTGATCTAATTCAATCTTATTATAAGGTTAGCTTTTCCCTGCACGCTTTGCTGACCGTAATTTAAAAAAAAACCCTCACTACCTTGCAACTCTCTTTGAGGAAGAAATTTTGTAAAATCCTTTCTTTCTTGACCTCTAAATAGTAGAAGCAATATCTACTAAGTTTTGAGTGTTTATGTCTAATAGTTTCGAAGAACTCGCGATGAGTCAATTAATGTCTGGATATCTCGTATATGTATATATAACCTTTAAATTTTTTGTTTGAGTATAAAAGTATGTGTATGTATATATATGTGTACAAAAATACCTATCTATATAAATTATTAACAAATATTGGTAAGTGGCAGATACACCAATCATTTATTTAGTCAAATCATTTGAACTATTAAACTATAGTTACTCGCAAAAACATTTTAAATTTATTAAAAAAACATAAGTAGGTTACTAGTAAATTGATCTATATAAACATGCCTAATGATTTATTCTTTAATACTATGAATTTTTTATTCTCATCATACTAAAATTTAACATAAAATTTTGCCGAAGTCGACAAACGACATTAACAAAATGTTTTTGTCGAGGCGGGAGGAGAGGGCTCTAGAAGCAATTCACCACATGAGCCCTCGTGAATGCCTTTTTACGGTTATACAGTCGTGAGCTTTTATCAGTAGCAACATAAGTTTTAAAATACACAAAAAATTATTAATCACGTTGTTCAAGTTTAATTTAAGTATTCATTATTTAGCGAATTTAGTTTTATAATAAAGTTGACAATCACTCCATCAATCGCAATTCGTTTGGGAGAGTTAATAAATATCTTTAAAATTAACAAAGATCTGTATACTTTTCTATTGCTTTAAAACTTATCTATATAGTTTTTAAAATGCTTTAAAGGTATTAAATCCCACTATAATTTTTAACCTTTGTTCCTAACGATAAATTAGACAAAGAAATTGAAAATCCTTAACACCCTTATCAACAAACTTTAATTACCATATTAAAGTCTTCATAATGTTTTAAAAATGGTAAAATAATATATAAAAAATACATCGATTTGGATGGTTTGAAACGGGGCCCAATTTTGTGAGAATTTAAATCTTGTCCAGTCAGGGTCCTCAGGTCAGAGATAATAACCTTCATCCTAATCATCCGTCATTAGAAGAATCTCGCTTATAATAAAAAAAAAAACCTCTTTCATTCGGTCAAGAGTCCGAGCATACTGTTCTTCCTCGGTTACGCTCAGCATGTTTTTAAATTATGATGGTTTCACAAAAGAGCAGTACAGATACCTACATCCTCTGTTTCTTCCACAAAATTGCTGACAAGGACAGGTTTCTATCCGATCGACTTTATGCGAAGACCAATTCTAATCCATCATCATTTCGCTTCCTTTTTACACATAATAACTGATACTCTTGCCGGATAATTATTTTTGTAAGTACTTAGGTGATGCTTCCTTAGTTACATTCATGTTTCGAAGACCGAAATTAAGTTCTTCAAAACGCATTTGTGAACGATAGCGTTTCGATTTTGTAAGGCCGTTTCCATAGTCAATTCGCGGCAGCATTATCTATGGAAAGCTCGGCAAACTCCTTGGACTCAATTGTTAGGAATTGCTTTAAATTATACTTTATTTAATGAATCATGGTAAATTACTACGGTGACGACTAGTACTATTAATTTTCTAGTAATTTTGTAAATTACTAGTATTCGTTTCGTAAGAATCTTTATATGAGTTGAGTTGTTAAATGATATATAGTGGCTACATTGACATACAAGGGAGAATAGTGTGGTAGACATTAAAGCCTAAATTTGGTCTGTGATTATATCAATTATATAAGTTAAAATTATTAAACAAGTAAGTATTCATTTAACTGAATTAAGGTAAATTATCATTTTGATAATTTACCTTAATTTCGGGGTGTAAGGGACAGAGGAGTAAGGGGTCCCGCGCAACAACTCACGGGACCCAAGCCAACCTCATCTGCTCGTGGTGCACCCTGCTAATTAACAAACGAGGCTCTGGCTCCCACCAACCCGCATTGTGCCAGCACGGTGGAAAATGGCCCAAAGCCCATCATATGAACCCCTATATACGACAGTCTTTAATGCCCAGCGATACTAGAGGCCATGCTAAGTGTATGTGGAGATCTTTGGGGGAAGCCTATGTCCAGCTGTGGACGTCTATCGGCTGATGGTAATGATCAAAACGATAATGTCTCGTTTAGTGACCATTACTACTCACTACTTTATTGTACAGATGTTAGGGAAATACTAAAAAAACAGGCAACGTACGCGGGTTACTATGCACAATATATCTTTGAACTTCGATTACAAAGGTGTGCACAATGCGAAACTAGAAACTACGATTTCAATTCCCTTCATAAATCTAGTAATTTAAATAAGAATTAAAACACTAACCGGTACAGAGGGACCGGTTTAATTAATCCAATTTCTATGCAAATTCTGTGAATTGTGTTTAAAACGGAACGTCACTGCGAACGCTGATTAAAGGCTGTCGCGCCTTTCGTTTGATTTAAAAATAAGTAAGACCGGAAGTGCTCTCTTCTGTTTGTTAAAGAATTTGACTTGCACAAATCTTTCCCAGAAAGATTCAACAGTTTGTTCACCTTTAATTAACATTAATCATTGTTAAGCAGCTATAGAAATGTCACAACGAAATCACACAAAATATATATCTTACCTAAGTATCATATAATTCATATATTCTAAAAGAAATATATACTTTTTCTCACAAAATATGGGAAGTGTTTGAAGTTAATTTGTTTTTTGAATTAAAAACAATGTAAATATGATTATTACATGCACAGATATTATTTTTAGAAGAAAAATATTTTGTACCGACAATGAGCTAACAATTTAACTAAATTTCATATAGTTATAAATGACATTGAAACTATGGATGATGAAAAAGTGGTGTATGGTCTAGAATACTCTGTTTCACATACGTTGACAGCCAGAACACAGCAAAGCTGTTAAAGCGGCAGATTTATGATATAACGATGGAAGCTAATCATTCAGAGTCAAGGAGACGGTAGTTATTGGTTATAAATTTCTATTTCCAGAAACCGTCTTGGTAGATACTACCGAAGCTCCTATTTCTACGATCAAACATTATTCCGGTTATTATATGTTCCGGTTTAAAAAACACTGTAGTTAGTAAAATTATTGGGATAACGATACTTAGCATCTTGTCTCTTATCTTGATACGACAAGCACAATGTGGTGCTATGTGTATCATCCTAACTAGCATCAGATTATTATAGGTGGGCGTATCACTTAATACCACGTAAACGTCTCGCTTCATCTTGTCGTTTTATTGAATATAAAAAAAACCAACCACTTGTCACAATCCTATTATAAATTAAAATAATCTTACCTTAATAATAGTTTGTTTATATTTATCATCATTATTTCAACCGATGGACGGGGTGCAGGTCCGGGACCGATCAGGTACGTCTTGTTCGTCTTGTCGCTACGTAGAATAAAAAAAAAAAGAAAAGCCCTATAAACTATTAAACTCCACTAATACATGGGTCTAGAATCTAGTTTGTGTTGTTAAGCAAGCGACTAACCACTACGCCGCAGAGATCACAGATTCCTGCAATTTTAAATCTCAGTGCGTAATGTTCTGTATTTCACAAAGCATTCATAATGTTGAAGAATCATTATCCAATTTATAATTAGAGTGATTAACTTGAATATTCCTAAAATTACTCATAGGTATTCTCAAAGTTATAGAGTGTATTACTTCAAACTACGTAGGTTCCATCTTATTCCATCCATCCATTCCATCCTTAGTTCCATCTGAAGTGTTATCTCATACGCTTTGGGTACTTCAAATAAGCGTTCCACTTCCCTCCCTCTTCACCCCCGCCTCTCTACAGTCTAATCTACATCCTCTTCGATAAGGTACTTAAGTGTGACTTATTATATAGTTAGTCAAATTTAACTAATATACACGTTTCGGTATATTTCATATAAGATATTGATTTATTTTATTAATTTCATTAGTAACGGAGACGTCAATACACCTGGAAAGGTTACGAAACTACTTATATATGTATAACTTTTTTAGGTTTTTCTATAAAAGTAAATGCTTAAGGTACTTATCAAATAAAAAAAATAACTGCTATCAAATCATTGTTATAATCTACAGCACAGACAGCAGATTAAAACCTAAAACTATTGATCGTTCATACATTTGTATATAGCGTTATATATAAAAAGAAAACCATGTCTTAATCGTTTTTTAATTAACTTATTTAAACCTTATTCTTCTAATTCCTAAATGAATAGCGATAAAATACAATTAACTTAATCAATAACATTGGTTTCAATTGTATATATATATTTATATCTTTATAAGTATTGAAACAGTCACATCCACAATCCTGCCCTGTTTCTAAATATTTAAGTGTTACAAGCTTATAACCTAAGTAATAATTTTTATAACCGACATTTCATTTACGTAAAAAAAAAATATGTTATCATATATAAATAATATTCTATATACTTCTCCGTTATATATAATGTATTTAACTGTTTTAATCCGTTTTTGCTGCTGCAGTGTAAGAGTCAAGTTCCGGAAATTCAATAGGTCAAGGAGCGGAACCTTGTATGCAGGACATTATATCTGACCGTTTGTTGCACATTTTTGTAACATAATATATATAAATGGATATTTAAATCTTTTACTAGTATATTCAATTTTCAAAATAAGTACAAAAGTTCACATGAACAAAATTCAATAAACCAATATCAGGATTCGATTTTTATTATTTATTAGGTTCTATTATCTAGCAATAGTTATTTTCAATAAAATATATATATATATATTTGAGTAATGAAATACGTACACAATTATAGATAATATTTTTTTTTTAATTTGTTAGTACGAATGATATACAGACTCTTTGTGCTCATTGACTTGCGACAGAAGATTTTAATGTAGTAATGTTTGCGCAGTATTATTTGTAGGCAGAAATATGAGCTGTAGTCATATCTATATGGTCTCCGGAAACAGAGGTCTAACACCAGTAAACACAATATATTTTTTAAAAGAAAATGAGCAAACAAGCGAACAGTTCACGTGAGAAGTGATCATTACCGCTAATAGGCAATAACATCTAAGAGAGCTTGGCTACGTTGGGGACCTTAAAAGAAGTGATAGGCTCTTTTCTTAAAAATCCCTCTATCGCATTGGTTCATAAATACCAAAAAGGAGTAATAAGTGGTAAAAAGTTGCCTTTAACACGAACAATGGAAGATCGCCAATCACCTAAATGGTGGGGATGGAATCTGTAGTTGTTTTGTGTACTGCGATGGTGGAAAGCACCAGCAGGGATAATTCCTAACAACTACCTCTCTAGTACATTTATATCATATATATATATACCACACCAGAAGTGGGTCAAGAGTAGATAACGTTTACGATAAATTTCAATAACTTCCTGTTAACATTGAGCACTTAATTATTACAGGAGAATATTAATTACGGCGTATCAAAGCGGATCCTCTCGGTGTACACAATGAATTGCGGTGACCTGAAGCGTCGACCCTTACGTGGTGCGACCTGCTCGCCTATTCAGTGTCGTTACAAAATAACCTTGTGCAGCATCAATGAATAACCTTTATGCACTCCATTTAATTGAGATGAGAGCGGGCAGCATGAATGGGTCATTTATGTGCAATCCCATGATATGTATCAATTGGTGAATACACAAAATTAATGTCGTAACAAATGTTTTTTTTTTTGTATCACAAAAGAGGCAAACAAATCTACACCATACCTGATGATAAGCAGTTACCGCAATTTATGGGTTCTTATACTCGTAGTATTAAAGCTATCAAAGGGACGTGGGGAGCCTCGGAGAAACCTTATCCCCTATTTGAAGGAATCGATTCTGTCGCTCTTTGGGAAATCATAGTGAGGAAGTTCATTATTTAAATTAGTAGTTCTTATAGAAAATTAGTTAAGTCAGATCTAATTATTATCCTCTTACTTTGAAAATTGTGGTAATGCTACATTCCTGTTCTTTCCGGTTTTACTTCAATAAAAGATTTCGCATGCTGTATACTAAAATTCAATGTTATACTGCTGGACTTAATCTGTTAAGTATTAATTATTAGGCCGTGGACCCTGGGTTCGTCAGCCCAATAACATATGAGCTATGTCAAATGTGACCTGTATACACCATCAGAGAATAAATATAATTAAGTTATATTAAGTTCAAACTCATTGAGGTAATGTTTTAGAAAGTTTATCAATGTTACCAAATGAAAATATACATGGAAAAGGTCCTTTGTCACCAATAAAATATTCCTTAAGTAACACACTTGAGTTTTTAAGTATGTCGTTAAAGTTTATTTTTGCCTTCGTAAGTTAATTTAGAAGAGATGAACAACTCAAAGGTTAGAAATTCTTTTGAACTGACGAAGTGCAGCCTTTTGTCATCAACGTTCAAAGCTTTGCTATCCGCCAAAAGGTTGGGGATAACCTTGCTGACATAAATACAGAACTCAATGGGTTCTTCGTGAGCAGCTAGAGGCAGCTGGAGTGTGCTGTGTCAACGGAAATCAAGAAGCTTCATTTGACAAAAGCATCCTTAATCTGAAGATGTATGTTTTCTTTGCATACTTTATGCTTGAATTAAATTTTAGATGTTGCTTTCTTTATAAAATTATATAGGATTTTGTTTTATATTGTGAAATGTGAAGTAACGATGAAGGAAGTATTTGACATTTTTAATAAATAATATTTGTTACTTTAATAATAACAAAGCTTTTATTATTTAAAATTAATCGCGATAAACATTAAGTGCTTTACGATTCCCTCCTAAGACTACAATATAAATAGTAGATATTAGCTTTTCAGTACCTGACATGGTAATAATAATCTAATAAAGTTATTATTAAGTTTCTAGTACTATGTAATTATGTACAGTGGAAATTAAATTCAGTTAACCAAAAAAAATAATAATAAGAAACTCGACAAAAATTATTGTAATATGTATTTAATTATAATTAGTGTTAAAAATTTATGCAAAAAAAAATTTATAATAGTATTAGAACATTCTAGAGCGATGTGTTATGAGCTAGGTATCAGGCGACGAGTATAGAATAAATAATGAGTCACGTTAATAATAATTCCTATTGCACCAGAAAAACGAGTTCTCCAGAAGATTTTAAAGTGGTGATGTCTAGAAATTTCTAGAATGATAGACGTACTATATATTACATAAAAGCATTCGGTGTGCTAATGTTTCATAATATCGACATCACGCCGCCCTCGATTTAGAACGCGGCGCTATAGCAACACACACATCGAGGTACCCCCGCGATTAGGGGCGGTCCTCACCGTCCAGAGCTTCCGCTACAGGCTAAGGTGGTGAAAGAACGGACCCGAACCCGTCTTTGACAACCGAGTAAATTCGCTAGAAATCTAGACACACAAAGTGAAATCCGCCGTCGGATAACTAGACCAGTACCGATACAGTAATCCACGAGCTGTAGGAGACAAAATGACAACCAAGCGCTACACTTCATCAGAGAATAGAATATTTCATTCTCGTTTTGAACTTGGACGCGATACTGGGATTAATCTAAACAGGTTAAACGAGCGATTCACAATTAGACAAGTGATTTTGGATTTGTGAAGAACTTACTTATTAGGACTTTCGTTGTGCAGAAATATACAACGTTTTCATCTCAGTAGATCGATTTGTTCGACCAAATCTAAACCGGCGCTTAACAATACTTTTAATACTCGTATTAAATATAAAATGGGGCAATTTAATTATCTGAACAATGTATTATGCTCCACATTGCGGGTTCTGCATCGTTGACTTTAATTTGTACAGAAAGGAACCGGAATAAGTCGCTCGCTTCGGTGTTTCCGTTCATTTGTGGTTGAATTTTCAATACAAATGTCCCACATTTACTAGAGTAGAGCTCTACACCAAATTATGTGCGGTTTCTTTGTTAGTCCATTGCTACATGTTGAGGCATGGGTTTGACTTCATTTGAGCTTGTGCTTCCGGTAAACGAAAACTATCATATCTACAAAACTATAGCTTTAATAGACATGTCATAGGAGTAGGTCTTTTGCCGGAGACCATCTACTTAGGTACCACCATAGTTCATATTTTTGCTGCCTAACAGTAGTGTGCAAGCATTACTGTGTTCTGTTTGAAGGGCGTTATAGCTAGTGAAATTACTATGGTAATGAGACAACATATTATGTCTTAAGGCATCAAGCGAAATATGGTACAGATAAAATCCATGACATATATTCAAATCTGACCAGTTGGCATCATTACTAAAACAGCGTAAGAATAAGGACGATAAAATTTTTTAAACATAAATAATTTTTCTGATACTTTATTCCTCAAGGATATGTATGTCATCGCTTTAGTTTCCTTTAAAATTTTCATTATTTAGGTCCTACTAATTCGAAAGTACTAATTTATATACAAATTGTCTCTGTTTGCTGAAAGCTGTATTCATTACTGAAACTTGCTGAACCAAAGAATGCAGAGGGTTTTTTATAACTGACCGATGACAACTATCACTGCAAAATTTTTTCTAAAAATAATTCCTAACCCTGACTTCCTCTCAGAAGGCAGTAAATCTTTCGAATATACCTCGATGTCACTAGCAATGTATAAAATTTATATACTCGTACTATGAAATAGAGTAATTATGTATTTTTAAGTACTCTCGTTTATGTTTGAACTGTAGTAGCTTTGAATGTAACTCTGAATGATACACAATTCCTACTTTAAATGTACATGCAATAAACAAAAAAGTTCGTTAAGCTATAAACTTTACCCCAGTAGTTTAGGAAGCCCATTTTATAGAGAATAAGTCGACCCAATTCTCTTTAGCCGCTCTTTGTTCCGGTGACTTCATTGTCGACATGAAGATCAAAGTATATTAAACGCAGAGTTCAATATCAAATATTCAATTCAATATAATACACCTTTAGATACAATAGTTTAATTTTTTTAATAGTTTAATCTATTCTTATCTCTTCTTATTTAAAATAGTTTAATCTTATCTTCGGGTTTAAATTTATTGTTAAAAAATCAGTTTCCTTTTTTTATGATTTTCGTAAAATGGTATAAAAAACATTAGTACTTTTAACAACACATGCAATATATTCTTAGATGAAGATGTTTAGATAAAAAAGGTAATGATTGATTTCACAAACGTTTTTTATTTATTTATTTATTTACGCACACAGAAATTACAATGAAAATATAACATACATAGAAATAAGTGCAAAGGCACTACTTATTCCGATATGGAATTTGTTCCAGTAGGCTTGTGGTTGGGAGATTTGTTAAGTGACAGTGAACCTGATGCACTCTGATAATATTATAGAACAAAGCTTATAAAGTAAATATGGACTGGCGAAAGAATTGGTAAAATCAACTTTATCATTTTAGAACAAATTTTATCGTTTTCAATTGCACAAGAAGTAATTGAGAGAATTGATCTTTTGACATCAGCTTGTATCAAAATGATAAAATAAATTTTTTTGTATTGCGACGTTGGACAAAGTGATAGTTCTAAGAGATTCCTATTTTTTAGAAAAGAAGATAGCGATATTGGAGGACAGGAAAAATGTTGATTGAGAGTATTTAAATCCATTGTATCATTTGTCACCTTAGAAATTTGTCTATACCAACACTTTTAAGGAAACTGCAGCCCTTTGTAGAGTCACTACTACGAAGAGATTCAAAGAAATAACATCTTTTTGCATTTCTACATAGTCGTTGCAGTAATTCTGCAGAACTTTAAAGCACGACGAGTTTTGGTCCGACGGATATCGCTTTAATCTTCTTTTTGCTTTATCCCTGCGTGCCATTGATTCCTGTCGGCAGTAATACATAGTACTGGACTATGCCTAATTTTTATGCGTGAGGCATAACGATTATGTAGATTTAAAGGTGTTGAGTTGAAGTTAATCACCATATCATCCACGTTCGTGTAGCTGCTCTGTCTCTATTGTTTTTCTTATTTTTGCGTTATTAAAACAACAAATATATTTAATACATATATAGTTCTCTTAAAACTATAAGAAACTCCAAAATGGAAAACCTTACCGAGGGTACAGAGAATTGTAAATGACCTTTTAACAAAAGGCCCCGAGTATTGATAAAGTTGCCTGTAATGGGCGTTAAGTAGGCTGTTCATTAACACCGAAAACTGGAAAGATGCTTTTTTTATTTATTACTCAATTTACACATAGGAAATATATAAACAATTAGTTTTTAACAATAACGAGCTTAATCATAAAAAGAGTTTTCTGATACCAAATCCTGCGAAGGAAAAACAATTATATTAAATGTGTAGGTGTATAATGCAATAACAATATAAAAAATGCAATGTTATATGTTTTTTTTTTCACTTCTTGTTACTAGTATATGATAGATCTACACATTGTATTAAATTTAGGGGAGAGAGACGAGCGAGACGTTTACTTTATGGTAAGTGATATACCCGCCCATAACAACGTGGTGCTAGTTGGGATGGTACACCCCACACTGTACTCGTCGCCATGAGACATAAGATGCTAAGTCTCGTTACTTCAGTAATTACTCTACTGTTTGTCGGCAGAAGTAAGAGCTGCGGTGAGACCTAAACGGTCTCCGAAAACAGACCAACCAACATTGTGTCTGCTTAAGAGCAAATTATATTTATATACATAATAATATTTACAATAAAAAATATGCAACTAGAGGCGATTCTACTCTCTTACAGAGAAGTAACTCTTCTTCCTCCTGCCTTTTGGCCAGCTATGTGGGGGCAGCACAGTATGTACTTCTCTTCTACATTCCTCTATCAGCCGCCATATCTGAATCCACATTCTTCTTACACATGTCATCTTTTAAACAATCAATCCACACTTTCTTCGGACTATTAGTTACAGATAAGAACCTAACAGTTTATATTTTACTAAAATTAATATTTTAACGTTAATTTGTATTAAACTTTATTTAATTACTCATCTAGCGCAGCTTCTCAAAGTAAGTCCTCTTGGTTGTGTTGTATTATTACGAAATTATAAATTTATACGTTCAAACTATCATAGTTTTTACAGCGCTTGGTATTAGGGAAGCCATTTAAATTAACTTTGACTACATTCGATTTTTCTTTAACCCGAACACTACATCAATAGATTCTCAAACTTATATAACTATACATACGAGTATGTTAAATGTGTAGGTAAACGCTACGGGAGTTGCCTTCGCCCGCTAACTTCCTTCCTTTGACCCGCCTTGCAATGAATGCGGGAAATTGTGAACGCGGGAAACTAAGCGAAACGGAGCAAACATTTTTGTAAAAGAACGTACGTTTCCTGCAATTATTTTCAAGGTTGTTTCATTGTAGAAATAAATGTTATGTTCAACAGTAGACAAGTTATAAAGAAGCCTTGATTGTTAAAGCTACGAAAGTGGAATTAAATTGGTACCCCCGACTGTAATCTCCAATCGTTCATGGAAGCGATTGATACGTTGGAAAATTTTTTTTATTTACTAAATAAAAGTCTAGGAGCAGCCGAAATAATTTAGATGTTTGATATTTATGAGCAGGTGGGGACTAATTCCTGACATGTATGTACATGTGATGTGACATTGTCCATATTATTATAAATAAATTGATTTTTTTTCTTATAATAAATTGTTCTTCTTCTTCCTCTTAAAGTGCCTCTACAACTAGTGAAGGTTGGCCATCAGCGAAGTACAGTCCTTTCTGTCTCTGGTTCGGCGGAACAGTTCAGACGCCCTAGATATGCCAGTCCATTCTCTGATATTCCTTAACAATGAATTGTTACTCAATAATATCGGATATGGCCTTTTCATCTACAGCAAGATAACATATGGCACATGATCATATCGCATATGATATTCAGTGACAGTGAGACTAAAGATCATCTATGTTTATAACCGTAAAAAGTTATTCTAAATCTCGGTAAGTTTATATATGGGCAAGTGCGATAAAATCCTTCTTCAATCCAGACTCTAGTACTAAACTCAGGAATCGAACTAAGGACTTCCGTGATACAAAGCGGTTAGACGGTATGCAACAGAAGAACTTGGAGAGGCTATGATGTATTAAAAATGACAGGAATTTAGATCAGTTTCATCGTAGCAAGCTTGATGTGCAGATTGGTGAGCTTGGTTAGTTGGTAACGATTTCAGGGAAAGCTACCGCTCTTTACATGAAACTATTTCTGTTCATTAATACCGTAATTTTATTTTTAAAGGTTTATTATATGATAAAGGTTAATCATTTATTATAAAATATATATTGGAACAGGTATTAAAGAAAACACCCTGATGTAGTTTTATAAATATACCTGAACTACCAAAAGCATCGTTCACCCTTCCCGTATGACGTCATAAAGACATCTATAAGGGTAAAGAGTCCGAAATAACTAGGCATTTGTCCGTCCGTAACAACAAGAATAATACAAAACAACAAAAAGATTTATTTGCTACTTTGTTATTTAATAGGCTGTGTGAGCTATTTCTCTTCTAAGTTTACCTTTTTAGACTAAAAATGGCCTTTTTTTTAAGCAATCTAACTTTCATTTTGATGTAACATTCTTTACTCTAATTTTTTCCACTTGTATAATTTTAAATGTCCAATCCCAATAAATCAGTTCACAATAAGGTCTTAAGTGTTTAGAAAGTATATATCTTAACTGAAAATCACATTAAAAACAAATCAAGTACAATAAAAAAAGTAAGTTAATGGCACTTAGTCCACTGCCAAGTAACACGAGGGGTTTGTCTGTTCCTGCGAAAATAATTTGTACTTAATGTAAGATTGGAAAAGGTTGTACTGTTGGAAATAAATGTTTTAGTACTTATACGTAAAAATGTTTATGTGCATAAGAAATTCTGAGTTTTTAATGTATTTAAACGGTGAGTGCTCAGATTTATTCGATACCAAGATCGCATGCCGACGGAAACACTGGTTTACTCATTGTATTTGTCAGAAACTCGTGGAACGTTCATTTAACATGCCAACTTAACTATAACACTAAAACTATTGTAGTAAACTTAGCAATGTATTACAATTTGCATTTATAAATTATAAACAGAAACTGTACATTGGATTTCATCATCATCAGCTGATAGACGTCCACTGCTAGACATAGCAACCACCACTCCAAATATTCCCACAACGGGTAGGGATTCATATAAGGGCAACTGAGTCACTTCTCGCCACTCTGACCCAATGCAGGTTGGTGGGAACCAGAGACTTGTTTGTTCGTTAGCAGGATGCAGGAGGCTGTTGTTGGCTTGGATCCTGTGAGTTGTTGTGTGGGAATCCTTACGCTCTTACAACATTGGGTTTGCGAGCCTTATTCCACTCCTCATAAATTGTCTTATTTTGAATAATATGTTATCATATTAAATAATTTCAATATATTATACGATACAAACGGTGAAGGAAAACATGGTGAGGAAACCTGCACATGAATTAGAATTTATTCTAAGGTGTATGTGAAGTCACCAATCCGCATTAGGTCCGCGTGGTGACTATGGCCCATCGCCCACATATTGAGGGTAGTCCTGTGCCCCAACAGTGGGGACGTAAATTGGCTATTAAAAAAAATACGATTAATGTTTTTTACCACTCATGGTAGCCGACAGTTAGAAGAATAGTCTATCAGAGTCAGTATTCTCATCCAGATATCACGAGACAGTCTTTAAAGTAGAATGAATAGGCTACTGGACTAATGCGCTTTACCATCTGGACTAGATATCCGTTTCCCATCATCTAAGGTTGTAAACAAGCCTTAATCTATGTAAAAAAAAAGAAGATATAAATATTCATCGTGTGAGCGGTAGTAGCGGATTGTCTGATGATAATTCAATTACATCACTACAAGATTCTTTTTATATGTGGAAACTGTAACGGTAATAACTACGACTGGTCCATATAATGTTAAGGTTTTTTTTTATTTAATGAAGCGACGAGACGAGTAGAACGTTAACCTGATGATGTGATACGCCTTCCCATAACAACTTGGCGCTAGATAAGATTGTATACACTGCGCCGTATTGCGCTAGTCTCGTGTCGTTACCCCAGTAATTTTACTAGCTACAGCGCCGTTCAAACCGAAACAGAGCAATGTTTGGCGGCAGGAATAGAAGCTGAGTTGGTTCCTATCTAGACTTGTTCTGGCAACAGAAAGCTGCCACCAGTAAAAGGGTGGAAAGTCTCTAAAACAAAATTTCTTTATATTCTGTCTGTTATTAATAAAATATTTTTATTTTGATAATTTAGATTGTAATATAAATAAATTTGACTACCATGTAGATCGATAATCTGGTGAAGATAACAGGAAATTAGATGAACGTGGCATCAGATCAACGGAGCTGGAAACCGATTGAAAATACTTATATTAAGCAATAAAGGAATTGACTAAAATTTATAATATAGAAAAGGAGGTAGGTAGAAAGATGCATTGAGGCTGGAATTTAAAGATTTCAGTATATTCTAAAGTTTAACTCGTTTCACTTAATATCGACGGAAGTTCTTTTAAATGAAATAAACACAATTACGTAAACGTCTTTCTACAACCAACCACTTTTCGTTCCCACGCATCCCTTTTGCTGGTATCTTTAATCAGTAACCTCAGCGAACTGGTACCGGTTAGATTGTGTGCAACCTAAAGGCTCTGCTATAGCTTATTAATAGTTTAAGTATAAAAATAATAATTATTTAAAAAAATATTTAACAAACTAGCAAGATTTTCTTCTGATACCCATAACAACGTGGCGTTAGTTAGGATCGTTACACTGTGTCCTATAATCGTCGTCTACTTAATACCTCAGATGTTAAGACTCGTTACCTCAGTAATTTCACTAGCTACAGCGCTATTCAAACCGGAACAGTAACATTTGTGCGCTTTAGTTTGACCACAGAAATACAGCAGTGGTACTGGCGATGATGTCCGGTAACAGAGACTTTTAGAGAGAAATAGGAACTATATTTTACACTCTGCACTAACGAATAAATTAAGGGAGGACTACTTACATATATTACTTTATTTTTTATAATCTACCATATCAAAAATATCCTTTCTTCATACCTATTGGTAAAAATATATGAAATTATATAACAAACCAAATACTCCGAAAATATTAAACAGCAGTCGACAGACGTACATGACATTAGTACCTTAAAAATACATAGATATATTATAATTTTTTTAATTTAATTACTTTGTGTATTATTCAATTTCTATATAATTTAAATTGTAGTAATTTATTTAATAATTATCATCATCGTCAGTCTTTAGACGCCTACTGAGCATAGATCTAGGTTCAAGCATCTACACTACAGACATACAATGGTATAGGTTTCTTTACATGCCTAATTACTACCGATGCATTTATTTATTTACTTATTTACTACTTAAGCTACTGACCTTGATATCTTCATAATTGCTATCACAACTCAGTATTGTTACATTTGAGATGTTCAAGGCTTTACATCGAGGTCGGAATACATTAATGAACTTTCAGCACGCATTTGTATTACGCAAGTCCAAAAGAACAAGGGTCATTCAAACCATTCGGTTAAGCCGGATTGAAGCCGGCATTACACGAATTTATTAGTTTCCCATGTAATGGGGACCTTATAAATATATTTATAATGTTGAAAATATATATAAATAACTCCAAGTTTAGTTTAGGGTTGTTACATATATACTAAACCTAGAAGTCTCTTAAGATGTATGAAACAGATATTAGTTACAACATTAGATCTAAGAAAATACATGATCTGTTTAATCAGTTAGCCAATATTTCCACTCCTCAATTCGACTTCGTCGGACCTTTCGTATCATACCCCTTTACTGCTTCAAACGTTAAGACTAGTCTTGCTGCACTAATTAAAGTTAGGCTCTAATAATCTGGTTCCGGATAACCTAGTCCAACAAGTTTATGTCTCACGCACAAGCTTTGATTTTCATAATTATTTCTTTACTATATACTGTTTACTGTAGTCCGGAATAAAGAGTACTAGTCTAGATGAAGCCTATTTACTCTGTTTATCAAGATTCTCAACATATGAGTTAACATATACCCACCGGCAGACTTTTCCAATGTTTCCCTGTTAGTATATCAAGGAAAAAATCGATTCACTTCTTATGTTAGTTACGCACGGAATCGATAACGAAAGGATTAATGGCTGCCGTATACGTCTGATTGTGAAGATATCAAAAGAGAAAGCATTTTTTTTTGTGTAAGATTTAGTATTCATATTTAAAAGAAAACTTCCTCTTCATTACCGAATTTCATTTAGCTCGTAGGATGTCTTTAGGTTTAAAAAGCGCAGGACCTATTGGTGTTCGCCCTGTAGTCTCGGGCTATTGATAATAGTACCAAGGTAAGCCCTGGCTGTCGTAAAATGCGACTAAAAGTGTTTTCGAGTTCGTGGGCTTTGAAGGTGGGGCTCATCATTGTTCACTAAGCGTGCCCGGGATGAACGACAAGTACGAGGTGGTCTAGTGTTTATCATACCAAAGCGAGGGTATCGAGGAAGACTACAGCCCTCCCTGGGACGTACTTCAGGCGTATAATCGGGACGCATCGATGCGATTCGTAAGAGATTCTGAGGCCTACCGCAACGCACTAAGGATGACCACCGAGAGGATTTTATTGGGTAAAGATCGCACATAACCTTGTCTACCATCCAGAAGCAGGATAACTTTGTAGAAGATTCCCCCTCCCCCCATTACATAAAAAAGAAACGATCGATGTGGAGAGTTTTGGAGAAGCCAATGTCCATCTGTGGCGGCTGATAATAATGATGAGTTTATAATGACTATATTGCTTAAACTTAGTGTAAGTCATACACGACATATTACTTTGGGAATTTTGATGACATTTATCAATGAAAAAATATTCTTGAGTATAGCTTTTTATCGGATTTGTGTACATTAAAAAAAGTGTACTAATATTATCCTTAAAGAAGTAATTTGTTCGGGTTTCGCATGTTGCGATGGCGTGCGCCGCGCCCACCGTATAATGTTAATGGTTTTTTAGTCGCATAAATCAAGCCGTAATAATTGCGAAGGAGTTCAAATTATCATAATACGTGGAAATGTCGCCCACCATACATGGCTATGTAGGCAAGCTTTTTTAAGTAAAAGCATAAGCTTTTAAATCATTAAATTAATCCGCATTAATGGAAGTGTAAAAAAATTTTGAAAGTTAAACCATCATACTATTTCCAAAGCTAAAGTTTACTTAAATACAAAGAGTGCCTTTGCTTTTATATATACTTTTACATGGATACCACATTAAGAACACTAAGCAGAGCGGCTTAAGTTCCGAAGTGATATTATTGGGTTTGAGATAGTGCTTTTCTAACCACCCTGGTTCGCTATCACCCCAATATTCGTATAGAATTAGAATTAAATTAGCACTATCAATCTACCCTTAGTGTCATAAAAGGAATATTTGTAGGAAAAGATGAAAATTTTTTCAGTGATATTTACCAACATTCAACGCTCCCCATATTGAATGCCATGGATGGCAATCAAGAAAATTACTCATTATTGTGAAGACCTTTAAATGTGAACATTTATGTTTTCACGATTTAAAAGTAGGCGAAAAAGCTACCTCGGAAAAGGTATAAATTATCTGAAACAGTAATAACAGAGATTGTTTAATTAATACGCAATTTTAACATATTATTTTCAATGTTATATCTCCTTCCTTTATTGACATATTCACAAGTCATACGTTAGAGAATATCTCGTGACAAGGAACTCTTAAAGGCGGGTTTAAACAAATGGCGTCGTTTGCATAATATATGTGCGAAGGTTTGAATTTGTCTTTTAGCTGCTAGGAAAAATTTTACGTAAGCCGCTAGTACTCGAGTATGATAAATCAATTTATTATTTGTAAACGTAAAATCTATCACATCTTGACAAATAAATAAAATAAAGAGTCTGATTTATAGTATGAAACAAAAATATTATATAGTTTTTGTGTTTATACCGAAAAATCTGGGAATTTTCATTCATAACTGCAAATATTAATAATAACAAAGTATTTTATTTCTCTAGAGGCGTAAGGGGTTCCGCCCAACATCTTACGGAGCTCAAGTCAACCTCACCTGCACGCGGTGCACCCTGCTGAATAACAGACTATGCTCTGACCACCCACTAACCTGCACTGGGTCAGCGTAATAGGCTAAAGCCTCCCCTCAATGACCTCTAACAAGGAGATCTTTGGGGGGAGTCCTTTGTCCAACAGTGGACGTCTACTGGCTTATAATGATGATTTTATTTCGTTTTTTTAATAAAAGAGATTCAATTTAAAAATTAAACCTAAAAAATCATTAATATTATGTGTTTATATTATCTTACATATCTTTTTTATAAAATTCGATATCAACCCTATCACTGCCACACTCAATATTAGTTGTGCCCTCAGCGCCAGGCAAAGTATAACAAACATTTATACTTACAACAAATAGGGATGTTCAATAGTATATCGATATTATCCGTGCACTTTGACACGCTTACAATTTCATCTAAATTTCAGACAGATAAAAAGTTTTGCTTTGTAATTTGGTAACACAATGAAACAAAAGGCATTTAAAAATAAAAAATATAGTGACAATAGAATGACATATTTATATGTTACCATACCAACTAAAGAAAAGATATGAAAACGTCCTTTGTGTTCGCCGGGACCGCTAGTTTATTATAAATTAAATAAAATAAACACATATATTTCGATAGTAATAACTCCTTTTTTTGGGTTTTAAATTAGTCAGTATAAATAGAAATATTTTAATTTATATAGATTTTTGTACCAGTAAATCATTGCTTATGTTACATCCTTACTGTCTCATTTTTCCGAGACCGGTGTTGGATATCTATATACTTTTACAAAAATATTCATTAGTAATTTACCTAACTTTAGACATTATTTATAGATCTTCTGATTAAGAGATTAAATTTTAATCAATTGTAAATGATTACTTCATTAACTGTTTACCAAGTATAAACATTATTTTAATGGCATATATCTACTGGTGATAGATCTCTTTTTTTTATAGTTCAACCCGTATATAATGGGTCAGGGCCTTTATTTGCCAAAAATTAACCATCTTATTAAATTTAATTACATTGTACAACTCATTCTCATCTTTTATCCTCTCTTCTCTATCATACTCTGTTCATCTACCCCACTTCATGTCTTCTGTCATAGTAAATCCCGTTTCTTCCCCTTCATCCCATCCCATCCCCTTCTTTCATACCTCTCGCAAGTGAAGACAGTCGCCTTTTCCTAAAAAGGAACCTGAAAATCATTAATAAGGCATCCTTTTTTTGTCTGTTCTTCATTTTCTTCTTCTTCGTGTTTCATTTTATACTGTAACTTTTTATTTACAATTTATTTCTTATTTCGAATTATTACTACCTTACAATTTCGTTTATTCTTTCTACTTTATTTCCTGTTCTATAGCCTATTTTAATACTAATGTTTTACTATCACAGTTTATTTACCTGCTATTTATTTTTTTTAATAACATCGGCTATAGCTGCTTTGCAGAACTTTAAAATGTTTGGCGACTTTCGTCTCCACTCACCAGAGAGGCAAGAGATCAATGCGATTAAAAAATTCTACCTTTTCAAATTCGAATCAGGGATGAAGATAGGATGACTTACATGCTGATAACTGCTTCACAATGGATCCTGTTAATATGCTTACGGTCGAGAGGCAATGAAGTTCAGCAGCGTTCACATATGACAGATACAAACGTAAATTTTTTATTTCATATCTACTCTTTGATAAATTCAATACATAATATTAATAAAACACAATTAATATTAATACTTCACATAAAAGAATCCTAGTTAGCTTACTTTGTAAAGTCTGTTAAAGTTAGCTTCCGGTGAAGAAAAACATGATATGGAAATCGACATGCTCCAAAAATAATTTCGTGGACATTTAAAATCCACACACGCACACAGCGTGGATAAATGGCCTCTATCTCCTTGTGAGAGTAGACCTCGAGTCCCAGCTGTGGGAATATTGGAAGAGTTGTTTATTGTAAAGGAAATATTGTAGCACAGTTTCCACACGTAATAATATTGATGGGCTTGTTTACAGGCATTCCGCGAGGGTTTTATTGCACCTCCTCCCTGTAACGCGTTATGTACGACATGAAATATCGCCAACGGGCCAATATTGAACATAATGTCCCTTACTACCAACACGATCGGCTATTGTTCTCTACGTCCCATTCTCTGTTTATCGAAATCGTGACCGGTGTGCACAAAGTTACATAAAGACCGCCCAATTACTTGCTTTTTACCTTTGAAAATGGTAACGTCAGCTCTATGCGTCCGACGTATCGACTATATGATTCTGTACTCAAATTTTTTTTTCAACAAGTACTACGTTTTCTTTTTAGATCATGAGAAAAAACCAAAAAAGAAAACAATGGTAGACTAGTAATTATATTTTTTAACTTATTTACTAAGCGAATTTAAGTTCATTCAGAGATTAAAATTATACATTAAGTATACATCTGATCCACTAGTCAATATATATTTTTCTTTTTATCCGAAGAGGCGCTCACGATGAACGGGACGTTAGTTAAGACGGTATATGCACCGCAGGATGTTTATCGTTACATACCTACAGCGCCGATTAAACCGGAACACAGTAATGTTGACACATTATCCGGCAACAGAAACCTATCCCACCAGTATCACGGCAATAACTTCTGTGTCATCTCATTTGCTTTGAATTTAAATATCATAACTATATCAAATATTAATGTATACTATAATGACCGTTCATGGTTTGTATCTTCATCAAAAATGTGTATCTTTACATACCCGAAATTTGTAAAACATATTATCCACGCTCTTGTTATAAAATTACATCGAACGAACTTTGTGTTGTTAGCATTGTATAGAGACATTTAAAATTAATCAGAACTGTCACAAACTTACCCCCGTGCAGCTAACTCAATCTTATATTCATCTTATACTCGGATAAGGTTCATTAAAGTGGCAAATATAGTCGCAAGGCTGCAGCTTAATAGGTCTTCCGTTTACGCTGTAGCTCCAGCGGGAATTACTCATGACCTGGAGCGAATTTAGCAAAACGATAACTCAATTTCTATTCGAAAGCCTTGTGGAAATCTTAAGTAGGTTTTGCTCTTAAGACCACCATTGTTAAGATTTTGAATGAAAATATTAGGTAAATAAATTTTTTGCTGTATTTAAAAAAAAATAAAAACAAATAGTAGCAACAGATTTACAGTTTTTATAATTTTCTTTGTTATACAGTGCATAAAAGTGATTAATTTGGAATCGGATGAAGCATGAGAGGCAATCCACGATCATGTTGCGATAGTATAGTATAAAGATTTGAAGAAAAAGAAACATCAACGAAATTGCCAAACTTGGCCCGCAAAGCCATTTCTAATATTTTTACAACCTAAAGGGGGCAGACCTTGGAGGTTATAAATCTTATAACACACTTTGCAACATTAATAGTAAATTTTTATTCGATTATGGGCTACCACTACAATTTCCTTATTATTTAGAGTCCTTCGGATTCCGAATATAGCGAAGAGTTATCGCCCAGAATTCTCTGACTCTCTTGTATTGACAACTGGATCAAACAATATTGTGACGACAGTAGATTTACAATGGGAAGAATAAAACGTAGGAGGATAAAAAACCTTACTATCATTCAAACATCACTGTATTCGATGCTTTAAATACAACCAGTGACAACAACTAAGAATACAATCATTCAATTGATCATCAAAATGAATTGATCATAAAAACCTCCACTCCAATACAGTTCTCTTCCAGCAAACTTTACTATGGAGAGGAATTTGAATGTTTACATATCGATAAATAATCTCGTAGTTAACATAATGTCACATGAATATTTTCATGTTTTTAATAAATCTTCATCAGACGTGGACTCGCTTAAAGTTTGTAACTGAAGTGATAATTAGATGCACGGGTAGGAGCTGTATGATGCTGAAACTTTGTTAGCCTGTGCTATTATTACTTCAATTATTAATTCATGGAGAGAGAGAGCGAGTGTAGCGCGCGCTACATGCAAACTTTTAATTTACTCCAAACACTTCGTTTCTGATAAACTGATCTTTGAACTATATTATTATACACAAATGTATTAATGTTACCACAGTTTTATTCTACAAATCATTTTACCATTGTTGTTAATATTTACAAGTATGCGTACACGTATAATACTTGTACCTTCATTAAATATTGTTATATATTTTCAGGGTGTTATTGAAATACTAATTCTTTGATTTATATTATTTAACACTTTAACATTACACATTATCTTATGTGTCTAATATGAATGCTGCACTCCCCTATACAAATGGAACCCCTTGAATATTCAATATATTTTTAAATGAATATGAAGTAATGATTTATTAAAACCAAATATTTTATTTGTGTTTATATAAGCAGTTTTAGAAAGCTCACACCACCAACATATGGGATAATGGCTATAGAGGGAGAGAAAGAAGCAGGCAACGTTTCTGTTAGGCTCTAGATAGACACCAATTCCTAAATCTAACGGCCGACTTCCTTACTGGGAGTCCCCCGTTAGACAGAAAGGAGGTAGATAGGCCGGGGAAGCACTTTAAGAAAATGCAGAAGGCAATCTCTTTTCTTTAAATAAACATTACTTACTCAGTCCTCAGTGTGCACCCTAAAGCGAGTCTTGGCCTCTGACATAAGAGAACGCTAGCATTGTCTGTCTCGCACTGCCTCTTTTCTCTTTGCATAAATAAATATTGTATAAGAAATATATTAAAATTTTATCCAAAAACTACTTTACGTTACGTTAGTGATTGATCGACCAGAAAATACTGGATTGTTTTTAATACTGATCTTCGAAACTGTATAAATTGTGATAGTCCATTTTGAGACCTGCATGAGGCAGTCTCTAAATAGTTCTGTCTTAATTTCTTACAATCCCGAGGGTATAACAGAAAATCGATCATCAGTTTTGAATTCCCATCATAATAGTTTCATATGCATAAAAAACTTAACATATATTAATTCCCAATTTATCTTCCTCTGATTTGACTTTATTCTTTTTTTCTAATTTAAAATTTCAACACAAAAAAGTTTACTGTGTAATTGGACGTTTTATGATTTATTTATTTTTAACAAGCACAGTACTTAGGAAGCAAACGTCTTTATTCTAACGAGTCCTTTTTGTAACTGTTCCATTTATGCAGAGGACTTCTTGAGCTGTGGACGGATGATTTTAACGGATCCAGTTCCAAAACGATTCCGGTAAATCATTTGCCTATGTAATGCATAATGGCATATTTGCTGTAGAAACTGTGCCTGTAACTCTACTGTCAGGTTATTAAAACACTTGACAGAAAAAATTTAGAGTGAAAATAAATCATCTATTATACCTTACCATCAGCGGATAAATGTCCATTGCTTCCTTCAACGACTAATCGAGTAGTGATCATATGAGAGGATTTAAGTCATTTTTCCACCACACTGGCTCTATATGGGTTGGTGGGATCCAGAGCCTCGTTTATTGATTAGCAGGGTGCACCAAGGGCAGGTGAAGTTGACTTGGATCCCGTGAGTTGTTGTGCGGGACCCTTTACTCCCCTATTATACCTATTTCATTATTACTTTTTTTTTCATGTCTTTCTTATTTTGTGCTGTAGACATTCGTTATGCACCAATCTTGTTATTTTTTTCCCTATCTCTGTTAGTACCAAAATGGTTCCAATGACAATAATCGTTCGAATAAATAAAAAACAATAATAAAACTATGTTAAGCTAAGATAAACATGATGTTAAAATAACTAAGCAAAGGTTTTATTAAATTAACACGAACTCTGACTCTAAAAATGCTAATCTGAAATAAAATGTAAAATTCTATAAAAAATATGGGCACGCTGATAGATCATCAATATCCAGAAGATTAGAGATGGCACAGATTTCTGACTACAGTGTTCCTGTCTTATTACACCGAGGCTATCTTCAAGAATAGAGTAAACTATTTCTAGGTTTGCCTGTGTTCTTCCATTTTCCGCCTTTCAGATAAAAACAAAGGAGCAGAACAACTGGTCAGCGTCAGTGTTCCCGCGCAAGCATCTCATGTGTGTCTCTTTATGAAAATTGTAAATTGGTTGTACTCATACCACGTAATCCCAGGTGGGATCGTGATCAAGCATTAAATGTATAAAAAAAAGGAAATGAAATCGTTCTTGTTATCAGAAGAGATTTTAGTGGTTCGGTGAATGATCCTGTGATCGATAAGAGTATCAGCTCCGACGTACATGAAATTAAAAATAGCTCAACAGACGTGTAGGTTCTACGGTTTTGTTGGTAGCATTGTAATTTGTGTACAGTTGGGTTGGTAACTTTGTAATTTGTGTACGGTAGTGTTGGTAACATTGTGGTTTGCGATTCAGTGCGCAGCTGGGCGCGCCGCGTGGCAGGAAGCGGCGGCTGTCTCCGTGGGCGGCGGAGCGGGCGGCGCTGGTGGTGCGGCCCGCCGCTGCTCGGTCCTCGGCGACCACCCCGGCGCCCGCCGCGACCCGCGCTCCAAGTGGCACCGCAACAACCGGGTAATCATCAAGAGAAACAAACGCGTCCCACTGCATGGCACAGCTCACCGCGTCAAAAAAGTACGAATCTTCTATACCGAAACCAGGGAACATCCTGACGTAGACCCCTATATCGTAGTGGAACGATATTTAGCTGTCCGACTTTCTTCCATAGTGAAACCCGTTGAATGGGACACGGATATCCATAGTGTTTCTGTCTTTTCCGTTTTATGTTTACCCTTGTGTCCTCTATCGTACATTCTTCTTAGTGTTTGAAACCTGTGTAGATCTTTTTTAGTATTTCATACTAAATTTATTGTATATTTTCGTATATAGATATTTCCTTAGATTTATAACAAAGTTACTTCTTAACCAGTAATTTTCGATAGATTAAAACCGAGAATTTATTGATGATATTGTTAAAAAAAAATGCTGGAAATTATTACTTAAAGTTTAGTTTTTCATCGTAAAGCCGTATAATGTGGCTATTTTATAAGCATTTTACTTATAATGAGTTTACAGTTTTGTAAGTTAATCATCTGTTATATTAAACTTGAAACAAAAAAGGAAACGATGTCGGAAACATTAAATGAATAATTTACTGCAGGAAGTGAAACTCATATTTTTAAGAACGGTATCAGTTTTTTTTTACTAATTTAATTTGCTTAGTAATTAGTGCACGAATAGAAAGCTTATTTTAATTTTTTAATGCATTTTACCTACTTACTGGATCATTTTTTTGCAATGCCGTTTATTCCTTATGTAATTTTCGATATAAATAGAATTTCGTACAAATTTCCTTTTCTTGATTTCAGTCTAATTTCAAGTTTATTAAAATTTATAGCTGTGCCTGAAGCGAAAATAATTTTTACGATTATTATATTGAATATATAACAAGATTCTTCTTTGCTGTGGATTTGGTATATTTTATTTTTGGTAGTGATGTGATTGTTACGTTCTGTTTTCAATGGGCCTTCAGGTTCGGGACGCCTCGTACGGGTCCTCTTCGGAGTCCGACGGGGAGGCGGAAGGCGCGAGCGGGGAGCCCTGGGGGGTTGCGAGGCTGCTGTACGCCGGCCTCGCTACGCTTGCTGTCGGTCTCGTTGTCTACTTTGTCGGCACCGGCGACAAGGTAAGACTATTTTTCTATTTTTAATATTGTTTATATATATCTTTTGTGGCTACTGTTGCTGATAGTAATTCCAATTCCACTCTTAAATATAGTGAATTTTTCACAATTACTGGTTCTTGACCACAATTCCAAGGTAGAAGGTATGCGGCGATGTCTTAGGTAGTAAAACTCTATTCTAGAAGCCTATTCACTCTTCTCTCATAAGTTTTCAATTAATCCCATCTAGTATAACTTTTGAGGACAATAAAATTCCGAAGAAAAACTAGCAGCTTTCCATGTGATCTATACCAGCATACTGCACTCACATTGGTGAATTGTCACATAATTACCGTTGCAAATATGACAATTTGGTGACACTTATATTCAGCAAAGGATATCTAAGGCCTGCGTTAATATTCAATGATTACAACTCTCCTCAGTACCTATTGTAATAAGTAATCATTATCACATGTTAACGACGCGGAAAGTTTTCATCACGCAATGAAATGATTTGCAGATTTACGTATGACCTTCGTAAATTCTATCGGAACTTTAACAAGGGTTGAAACATATTAAATTTTATTATTTGTTTTATAAGCGTAACAGTGTGAACATAAGTTAATGAACTTTTATCTTCATTAATTAATAAGTAAATGTTAACGTAAATCTCCGACAGAAACGTTTATAACGTTATAGAATTAGATGTTATAAGTTATACCTATAATAGAACAAATGTTATAAAAAACAAATAATTTTACAAATAATTAAATATTTTTTAATGCCAATAGATTTAGGTTAGATATAAATTATAATGATAGTTCTTCCGTACAAAGTAATCATCATCATTAGGTGCCCTCTTCAAACAGAAGTTTGGCGATTAGATTGAGAAAACCAAGTCTATCCCCAGCAATTTTTTTAACTGATGGTATTTAAGCCCGGTCCATAAAATACTATCTGTTCCCTACCTGTTTTGTTAGCCGTACACTCGCAACTACCCTTGGAGAAGGAATTTTATAAAATCCGTTCCTAACTGACCTATACTCAGTCCTACAACTTTCAAGTCTCCAGGCCTTCTGGTTCAAGAGATATCGTGATGCGTCTCAGAATAATCGAGAATATGTCCGATTCTGAATGATTTTTAGTCTAGTGTTCGTTATATTTATCTAGATTTTATTATGATTAAAAAAATATTGTTAAGCTATTTTAAATTTAACTACTTTTTTATATCTTTTAGGTATTATAAAAATTTTATAGATATCATATATCTTAAAGAAATATTTGTTTATGTTAAAGATGTTTTAGTATTTTTTACTTATGTACACCCCTGCATGGCCATGATCATGATTATAAATGGACATATAATCAATGGTTGTAAAACGATAACTTAATATATACTTAATAAACTTTAAATGATATTTTTTTTTGTAATTAAGCGACGAGACCTGATAATAAGTTTCCATATGCCGGCCCATAACACCGCGGCGCTAATTAAGATGGTATGAGACATAAGTCGAGTCTCGTTACCTCAGTAATTACACTAGCTACAGCGCCCTTCAAACCGGAACACTGTAATGTTTGCACACTATTATTGGCGGTAGAAATAGACGTTGCGGTGGTCAACGGTGGATGCAACCCAGCTAGACCAGTGGTCAGCAAATTTATTAGCCAAAGAGCCAAATATGCAAATTAATACGATAAAAAAATTGAGAGCCAAATCTGTTTGTAAATGTAGTAAACATTCATTATAATTTTAGAGATTTATTAAATGGCCCATGGCAAGCCCGTAGGAATCTTGTGCCAGAGCCACACTCAAGAGTTCAAAGAGACGCACGCGGTTCCGGAGCCGCACTTTGCCGACCTATGACCTAAACGATATCCGGCAAGTAAGACCTACCGTAAATTTACCGGGTATTATATATACTTTCATTAAATTTACAGGGTTTCAAAACCCCGGCCTTGCGGCTGGTGGGCCCGTCACTCATAGTGGCGGGGCTCGCGTGCTGTCTGCTGCGTATTGCGTTTTGCATATTTGCGAAACCATGTTGTCGAAGACGAGCAAACTACAAGGAGAACAGAAGGTAATATTCATTTCAAACCAACAAACAAACAATACTTCATTAATAATTATATTTGTGTATAGTGAAACATGACTAATACAATAATGTATATAAATATATAGAAGTTCAAAATATAACTGAGTTAAACTAGAATACGTCATCATCATCATCATCAGTGGATAGACGTCCAGTACTAGACATAAGCCTTCCCAACTCCCGGAACAGGTTCCCGCCTTGTCGTGGCGGTGAGGCTCAGTAGCCATGCCTTGGTCTTCCACGGTGAAGCTAAGAGGAACCTACCCAGCCGGCTGGAGGTGGCGGCACCAGGTGAGCTCCGTGAGCTTATCTCGGATGTGAGCTGGTGGGCTGCAGGGGCTGGTTTACATTGCCTTTTGCAGCCAGGGTGGAGTGGTTGAGGGAGAGGAGTGCCGGTATTGCGTTCCGCCGTCCTATCTATCCTCCGCAGTCGTGTAACGTTGGCGGAGGAACCCAAAACTAGATCCGCCGCAAGAAGTCGAGAGAGTTTTCTTTCATGGCTCTCACGACCTCTGGGTGACGGATTCGGTGAGATCCGTTGGCCAGGTGACTATAAGAGACCGAGAGGAGGGCGCGCTGTATGTTCGGGCGTGCCCTTACAGAAGTGGAAAAGAGGGTTCTTCCCTCTCGAGGTGGGGGTCGCGGAGGTGTGCGAAAGCGTTCCCGTGACCCTGCCATAAAGCGACGAGGTGGAACATCGTTGGGGTTTTAGTCGGTGCAAGTCGGACATAACCCGTCTTTGCCTCCGCGAGAGTAGGTAAGCGAAGGCATTTCCCCCACGTAAAACAAAAAAAAAGGCCTTCCCCAAAGATCTCCACATCGATCGAACTAGATTACACATGAACCAAAATAGTATGTCAACTACTCTAATTTATTAATTAATTACTGTTTTATAAAAGCATATTATTTTTCAATGATTTTTTGCACGTCCACAGCTGGGCAACAAGGCATACTAATTTGAAAATGTGTCAGTATCAGTTACTAATTTCACACCTTTCAATTTCAATAATGTTCCGGAGGATAGAATTCGAAGCTTAACTGAAAAATTTTCCTGTTAACAAAACTTATAATCGATTTAACAGATGATGAAATTTTAAGGGAGAAGCTATATGTGCTCGTAAGAATAGTTACAGTACAGAATCCTTTTTAGACTGTCGGGAGGCGGGGAAGGCGAGGAGATGCCGCTGGCGGGCGGATGTCCAAGCGGTCCGCGCGCCGGTCCCGCCCAGTGTTCGCCAGCAAGGCGACTGGATGCCTCCTCGTGCGACGTGTCCAGTCTGTCGAGCGGGGAGGAGGACGAGCGGCTGCGGAGGTACCGCACCGCCACCGCACAGCCGCACGCTGTCGTCGTACAGCAGGTGGAGATCCTTTTGTAATAACGTCATCTTCCTTATACGTCTGCTATTATAAATATTTTCAAATCCGATTCAGTTAACTTCACCCTGACTTTCTGCTAACTGTTCCGTCAAGCGCTAGTTTGATCATCTACAGTTATCACAATAAAGACTGTTTTGTATACATCGTTACAAGGATACCTCGTTAGCTTAGGTACGATGGTATTGCTGTAATTAAGCATTTAACAGTGTCTAATTAAAATTTACTGACATTAACATCAGTCATAACAGTTTCGTTTAAGATTTCATGATAATTATTAGGATATGGCATTTCACAGACCAGAGATTCGTGAACTATTTTCAGCATGAGATTCATTTTAGACAAAAAATTAGAAAGTTTTTAAAGTTTCAAATAAGAATTAGTGTTAATTACTTGGGGTTATGAACTTCTTTTATGTCGAGTCCTGAAAAACTTTGTGACATAAATTAAGTACCTTTGATTTACTTAGTTGTATAGTTAAATGTTCAACAACGGATTTAATAACTATAACAATGCCAGGCGCCTACGCACTCCCGGACGCTGAAGCCGCCGGCCGCCAGCTCGGGCGCGGTCTCCCCGGCGGCAGGTCCGAGCACGTCTAACCTCGGAGCCCGGCGACCACCGCCAAGGAACGTCTCTTTCGCCGGCGGACCCGACGGTGAACTGGTCCTCAGCCCCGCCCAATTGCGCTCCTAACCCACAAGCAATAAAGGTTGTCGCAAACTCAATTTTATACCCACTTCTACTCGAACGACTTGACCCTCCACGACCGTCTCGCTGAAACGGTCGCGTGATTGCAGAAGACTCTAACCACTCTAAATTTTAAGTGATACCTCCAATAATAAATGAGTACGTCGATTTTCGCACGTTTGATTAATAAATTGCAAGCTCCTATCGGCATGACATTCGTAGAAACGAGAAAAGTTAGATAACTTTAAGTGTACTTTCGCTAGATTTAACCCGATAACAGGGCGCCTACCTACGCGAACACTATATGCCTTTGTGACCAGAACGCTTTTGATTGTGTGTATTTTTTATAAAGAGATCTAAAAATAGATAATGTCACACTATACGCATGCTGGAATTTGATTAATTTAAGCTTTCGGTTCTTTTGATATACGTAACCACTTGGACAACACTTTAACTGTTACTATGTAAGCCTGAACATTGATAATCTAACACTAAACTTTCGTGTTATATCCGTCTCGACTTCACGGTGTAGATACATTTAAAAAGAGGTGTGGTATTAAATAATCGAATATTGTGAATGCGTTTCTGTTATTAATTACGATGTGCTTATATTAATAATAGTATTCTAGTAAATAAATGTGTTATCGCGTCAAATATAACAGATTATCTTATTCGTGTTGTAAAGAGTGTGAAATTAACATTTATTAGCACCACACTTCGATGTATTTATGATAATAAAATGTGAATATAATTGTAAACAAATTATTTTAAAACTGCCTATGACTAGTTGCGAATTTATATTTAAATAAATATAAAATTCATTAAAAATAGTTATATAACTGACAATAATGATTGTTAACTGATGTATGAAGTGTTATATGGCGTATGTGCGTTCAATTTATTTATATCCATATATGTGAGTAGTCAGTCCTCGAGTTTGTTGTTCAAATATTTATATGTATCAAAAAAATAAAAAACATAAAATAACGGTACTGGAGAAACTACATTATACATTGTTATTTTTTATAATAACAATTTAATATTCAAATATTGTTTAGCGATTTCTCTCGTGTTATTGAACGGGGCGATTTGTAATGCGGCGTCTGAACTATGAAAATACACCATTATTATATTATATTATATTAGCTATATATTGTTAGCTCATAAAATTTAAATCGATGTATAGAGAAATGATGCTGTGTAACAGTAATGTTTTTATGTGTAAGAAACTATGGTAAATATAACATTAAATTATATATGTGTGTTATGCGTGCATTGTATATGGCACAACATAGAATACTGTTTATAAATATATAATATATATATATATATATACATTTTAGAAATATTTGCACCTTTCGTAGTGAAAATATTCAATTGTATATTCGCAGAGTTTAGCTACGGTATATTTATGAAGTAACTCACTTTTGAACACGAAGTGAATTGAATCGAAGCATGTTTAATATTAAATTTCTACGAGACGAGAACCGAGAAAAACGTATATATGTGGTTAAAAAATTTTTGATTAGTTTTTGTCAATTATATCTCTATCTTTGTAATCAGATTATAAAAGAGTAGTTGTTTTGGATTATTTAAATCTAAGAATTGTCAATTACTTAATGTTTATTTTTATTATAAGATTTGTCCTTCCGCTTTGTTTGAACGATATAATTGAGGTGTTGCCAACTGTCTAAATTACAAAATACCAAATTTATTATTACGTTGACAAAATTATTTTAAGAGAATCTAATTAGCATAATGATAAAGTATTTTTTTGTCATTGTATTTGTTTAATACTAATCGCCGTGTCACTAAAAAGTATATATAATACTAAAAGTGCATCGTAAAAATTATTGAATGATTTATTTGAATTAATAATTAAATTTTCCGTAATTAATTTTATTCTAACGGCCCAGTTGTAATGGTCGTTTCATTATTAGCCGTAACTATTAAAACATTAATCTAAATTAACAAAATATTTAAATTGGAATACTGCACTTACAAAATACACCTAAATATATGTATTAAATATGTGTTTTAAAGAGATACTCTGAAACAGAAAACGTTTTAAACAAAAAATCTCCCAACATAACATGCTTTGTACAATCATCTTCTACTTTATAATTAAACATTAAAATGTTTAGGAAAAGACTACACTCGCTTTTTCTGCTTTAAATGTGGTTATTATACAGCATAGTTTGAATAAATAAAATATCAATGAAACTATTTCAAGAAATTCATAATGAGAATATTAAAAAAATACAGATAAATATAGATAATAAAAAATACAGATAATAGATACCATAAACTTTTCCCTTAAAATTTAATTCCATAATAGTATTGATCGATGTATAGTTTTGATTTAAAAGAAAATTATTGCAACTGCGCAAATAATTACTCCGCATGTTTAGGCACTGAATACAATAAAGAAAAACCAATGTTACTGACTGATTGCGACAAAAAGTTATACAACTACTAAAATAACGTTTTTTTTCGCATTAAAATATATCCATATGAATAGATGTTAAGGAAAATATGAGCTTTATTTAGAGTAACTGGAAGCTTATGTATCAGAGCGTTGTGTATGTTAACGAAGTAGTATTCTATTATCAACTTTCTCCACTTAACCGACTTCTCCATGCACTCTTATCCGAGCTTTATTCCCGTTTAATATTGTTTTTATTTACATTTACATTATAAGCTTAACAAGATGTAATTTTTATATGAAATGTTAAATAGAAATCTTCCATTTACCATCGGTACCCATTATCAAACGCACATAACTGGTAACAGGGTTCATATTTTATATTTAACTTAAAAGCAGATGTTATTCATTTACCTACCGTTTTACTACTTTTAAAACAAAAAGTACATTTTCACCAAAAAAATATTTTTACAACGGATAATCTATTCTTGCTTTCTAAATAAAAATTAAAAAATGATTTGTACAAGAAAAAATATATTTAAACTATATCTAAAATTTTAACATCGTTAATATTAGTTTTTAACAATATTTACAACGCATATAATAATTGTCACCATAGATTATATATTATCTCCCTTTCTCTCTATTTCCCGACGCTTGCTCTTGTGTCCTGTTCTCATGCTGGTCCCTTTGTTTTAATTTATCATGATCCATTAAAACCATAATTAAAACATAATGCAGATTTATTGCGATTTGTAATATTTTTACAAATTATCAAGTTTACTAATAAAAAAATAAGTATATTTAAATGGCATCTGTATTTACATTATTTTAACTTTTAAATTTTTTATTGTTTAACTTATATTTTGTTTACAGACAAATTTGAAAGGTATATATAGGTATATAGCTTAGGAAGTACGTAGAAAGACTTTTATTCATTGTGTGAGCTTTGCATTGTATTATATATTTTAATATTGAAAAATTCAGTCAATCTTTACGTAAATGTCTTGCATAAAGTATGTGTGCTTCCAAATTTGCTTACTAGGCAACGGATGATAAACACTTCTATGAATCATAGGAATTGTCGCTGATAACCATAGCGATAATTTGTAAGCTATTTTACGGCCTAATTTATAGCTACGTTTTGATTCCTCTGGTTGTACGATACACTATAACGAGGACTCTATGGAGCTATCTTTAAGTTGACGCTTAAGTGAATTAAGGATTACGTGAAGCAATATGTTAAGGTAAAGATTAATAACTAATGATAATTTTTGTAATAGTAATAGTTTGTTTTTAATGTGCGTATGGCTATTCAAAATACACGACTACAGAGCACCTATTATTAAAAACGGTTTAAATAAATATTTTTTAATAAGCTCTGGATAGATACATACACCGTATGTATTCAAGTAATCTAACCTTGCTACCCGACTGAAGACATTGCAATATTTGTAAATACTTTAAAAAAAGTGTTTTCATTTTAAATAATATCTAATAAATGTGTACTGTAAATCGTGACTGAGGTGGTCACGTCGTAGCTATTTCTAATTCATAAAGATATCTGAACGCATACGTTTGTATGCCTTTGTATATAACATAAATATATGTGTAACTGCAATAGAAATAGGATTTTAAAAGCATAAATGTTAAATTAACCGACAGTTTTCAATTTTTTATACGAATATGTTGTTAATGGCTTTCTACGAACTGTCTCTTATTATAAGTTGCGCCGACCAATATTAAATCTTTCAAATATTTAAGAATAAGTTACATCTAAGATATAGTTTGATCTGTAAAAATTGTTCCTTTAGGTGTTTAAATATCGCTAATTGTTTATAGTTCAAGATGACTAAGGAAAAGAAATGAAAAAAAAATATTTACACATTTATGTGCAACTTTCCGTTTGCTGTTGCATTTCTAACAAAGAATTGAAAGACTGTGTTTGCAAGAGTAATCTCTGAAATTACCTGAAAACCTTTTTTTACATTGATATCCTTATTACTTGCATTGGAAAGTAAGTCTGCATAGAATTGTGTGGGAGAAAAGATTTGTCTTGAAAACGTAATTATGAGACGTTCGATCCAAAAGCAAATGAATCTTGATAGTCATCATTATAATTTAAGTGTTGATTACGTCAAGTTTACGTATCGTGACATGTTGATAAGGAATAATTCGTTTTACCTTGCAATATTTAAACATTTTAAGCGTTAATTTCAATCCAAGAGCTCAAAATTGACAGCAATGTTTTTGTTGAAAGTGGATGTTACGTGTTATGTAAATAGTTGTTCCTTTCATTGTATTTGATCATTAAATCGTTTGTATTTATTTATAAACATTGGTGCATATCATGTGTATAGAACAGATGATTAATCAAATAAATTAGAACAAAATATAGTTCATGACAGTGTTTCATTTTCAGTTTATTCTCGTCGCGGACCGTTCCTATAAGATCCATTCATCTATGTACTTGATAGTAGAAATAAAGAAGCATGCCATTCCTTTATTGAATAATACAACCTCGTAGCAATTACTCCATCGCTACTTTTATGGTAATACTATGTTTTCATCTTCTTCATAAGTATCTTTAGATCAACACGAATTCCTATCAAAGGTTTAAATAAAATTTTTCATTAATCCACTTTAAATAACTATACATAAGTTTCCTTATATTAATCATTCTTGTTTGTAATAAAAAGTTATCAAATGTCTCAACAGATGTCGCCATCATAAACAATAGATCGTGCTATCGCTTTTTAAAATGTGAATGCCCTTAGGGCTTATATTCATTAAATGCATCTTTTACATCTCCGTAATGGCACGACGGACTTATTACTTTCGTTCTTAGTAACGTATTGCCTTGCTCTGTACTTATTATAGTATTAGCTCATTGGAAACAGTTGTCTATTGCTTCGAAGACCCCTCGCACCTCACCTGGCGAAGACAAATTTCTTTATTCATATTGTTTTGACTTTTGATTCTATCTATAACACACATATGATATTATTTTTTAACAAAACTGGCACGAAGTTAATATGGCGCTAGTTAAGATAATTTACACTGTAACCATAGATTTAAACGATTTAATTTCGTGATAATTATTTTCGTTTTTTGTAAAATAAAACAACAATTTAATATAACATGTGATATATTTATATTTCAACGCTACAATATTTTATTTGTAAACATAAAATTGACTATTTACATAAATTATTGCGGTACATTAAAAACAAATCACAACATAAAACCGCTGTTATTCAGAAACCGTTTTATATATAAGTAAATATGTATTGCATGTATTTTAAATAAATAATAATTTCTAAATCAATGTAACTCTAATACTACGTATTGGATGCTATAGCGCCAACAGTCAATCTATGGTCTTGCATTTAAGATGAGTTTTTTAATGCCATAAGGTGGCAAATATGGTGTTAGAATTTTATATTTACAGAATTGAAGGGAATACACGAGTAACCGCGGGATGGAGCAGCGCAGGAGCGATAGAAAATCTTCGGAGGAGAATCCGTCTATCGCTTGATGATGCCTCATAGTTATGAATAATAAACCACACCCTAAATATACCCATCAACATGATGTCGCTTTATTTAAAAAAAAAAAACACTCATCACGATATTTATAATAAAAACTGAATATAAAATTAAAATTATGTTTTACAATATAAACGTCAAAAAAGAAAAAAATAATAAAACAAAAAACCGCCAAAACTTTTTTTATCGAAGACTTGTCAAAAAATAGTTAATGAATCTTTGATAATGAACTGCCTAAAAAATTAAGGACGGTGTTATGAAAACATGGACAAATCCGTAATATAAATAGAAAATGTATTTTTTTTCTAATGTACAATATCCTACCACTTGACCTCAATTACACACTGCCGAGACAATGAGGACGTGTATGAGAAGCGTGCTAGCCCTTAATACGTTAACAGATGGAAAAAAGAAATACTGTTATGGCGGTAGATTTACTATATAAGGATGACAGCTAAGCGCGCATTCAAAAAAATCCAACCACCAAACCAAACTCCGCACGTGGCTCCGGAATCGAACCAAGGACCTCCGTATTATTCATATCCGGAGACAGAAGAACTAAACAATTTCATTTAGGAATGTACAATATCCTTATGTAATCTAGTGGTACCACACTACCAACTACCACCCGCACCAACATTTTCTCTATACAATAGTCTATATATATATATATATATTGAAATAAAAAGATAACTTTAGAAAATGATGATATCACTGAATTTGAAACTTGAACATTTAAACTAGAATATCTACAGTTTTTTTTATTAATTAATAATAGATAATTATCTAATAATAAATACACATTTTATAGTTTTGGCGTCTGTTATTTTTGCCTTTATGGATTTTAAGACATCACAAATTGTTTATATTTTTCATGTTCATGAAAAAACGTATATCGTTCACATGTCATTTATTTATACTTGATCAGTACCTGTTTATTTTGTATTCATTATTTCAATACATAATTTTTTTTTATATATATATATATTTATACGTATAAATGGAAGCCACAAATATTCTGTGAACGATAATGTCAACCATAGACTATATAACTAAAAAATATGTAAGTATATGTATGGTTCTGTGAACGGTTCAAACAATTTTAATATCACTATTTAAGATATAAAATAGATATATTATCAAGATAACGTTTGCTGGATTCTTAGCTAGTTTAACTGTAGATATAGTTAATATATACCGTATTTAGATGAACATTAATTCAAAATTATATATCCGTCAATATTTTTTATTATATTTATATTTAGACAGTTTAGTTAAAAAAAAAGATAATTTCAAAATCACAACTTCACTGGTGACTAGGCGGTTGTCGGAGACTGTCTAGGTGGTACTCATTCTTTTTATCATAGGGTATCAGTACAGTACAGGTAATCAGTAATAAGTATTACTGATGGTATCGCGACCGTAAAAGGAATGGTAATGATTTCTTACGTTTTCGAGATTGTTTAAAATTGTATTAAACAACTATGAACGGATTCATTGCACACAAATAATTTATGTCTATATAATACATTAACATTCTTATAGGCGGAAAATAAATAAAGATCATTAGATGGGCCAACCACATGAGCCTGGTGAGTCGTATGCGTTAAGTATAGGTCTGGTCTAGGTAGACATTACGGCAGGGACTATTTCTGCTGCTGAACAATAGTGTGTGAAAATTACTGCATTCTTTAAACCATCAGATGGCGTTGTAACTAGTAACATTACTAGGATTACGACACCCAACATTTTGTGTCCCAAAACGATGATGACAATGCGGGTAGTGTTTGTCACCTTAAGTAGCGCCACATTGTTATAGTCGGAGGTGACTCACCATCAGGAGAATGTCCTGCTCATCACGTCGGATCATATAATAAAAATGGTAATAAAAAAAAAACAAATACCAATGCACAAGATATTGTGAATAACCTGAGGAATGTGGCTTTGACGCCTCACGTCTATATGATATCGAATTGGCGCCCCAAAATAACTAGAATTTATTTATACTACAGATATATGTATTTGTTTAAGGAAGTTATTTTTTATATGGTGAAATAAACCTAATATTTCATACATTTCCCGTGTTGAATGCTTAAATAAATCAATCCATTTTTTTTATATTAAATCCGATGTTTTGTATTAAATTTTTGTGACTGCGATGAAAACGATATGTTTCGTCAAGTGGACCGAAATATTTGAACTTTAAATTTACTTATTTTGTTTTTCGATATAAGTGAATATTTATTGAAATATATAGCCAAACTGAATGACTCTTCCATGTTGAAAATAATAAATTCTGACCGCCAAGCTTCAGTTTGAAGTAGTAAATTAACGATGACTATTATGATAATGAAAACAATAAGCTTCCTATTAGTGACGTAATGTGTATAACAATTAGTTTTGTATGAAAAAAGTTTACCGAATTCATTCACGTTGTCAATGTAAAACATTTCCGTTATCAAGATCCAAAGCTCATACGGAAAGAATTTGTACACTATATATTAACAATACATTATATATTAACAGTAATATTTCTAGATACTTTCAACTATTTTCCTACCTTAAATCCACTGTAGCGGATATGAAATCAAAACACAGACAAATAACAATAATCTAAAGTAAATAAGAATTAAAAATTCGTCAGTAAATTTTGTCAGTAATATAAATAAATAGCCCATCTAATTCTCCCACTGTTGGGACTCGGGGTCTTATACAAGGCGCGTCTTTAAAACGTACAGCGCGTATGACAACCTTAAAAGGAATAGTCATGTCATGTCATAGGAAATACTTTACTAATTTTGTTTTTGTTTTAAAGGCTTTCTATAGGGTGGCGCAAAAGTAATCCTTCTATCAGAAAATGCTATAAATTTTGCCTTGGTGTAAAAAAATTAAAAGACCAACTAAAAATAATCCACAAGAAGAATCAAAGTTTTTCATATTTTTTTAAGTTACAGCCAAAAAACATCGGAAGGTTATTTTTGCGCAACCTTGTATACAAGGTATATGCAAGGTATACAAGGTGACGCAAAAATAACCTTCCGATGTTTTTTGGCTGTAATTTAAAAAAAAAATATGAAAAACTTTGATTCTTCTTGTAGATTATTTTTATTTGGTTTTTTAATTTTTTACATCAAGGCAAAATTTATAGCATTTTCTGATAGGAGGATTACTTTTGCGCCATCCTATATAATAAAGAGATGGAAGATTAGTAATATATATATATATACACGAAAAAACTTAAAGTCCTATATGAATAAAACCAATACCAATAGGTAAATAAAAAGGAATAACCTAGAATTATACAAGAATCAGAAACATTCCCTCCGATACTAACCTCTCCTACATACAGGTATGACAGCTTTGCTATTATCACACGCCTTATACGCATTTTGGGGTAGACAGATGCTGTCCAAATTAATTCATAGACCCCAATACTCATTAGACATTAACGTATTTTTAAAATTAAAGATAAGGTTGCATTTCATATTGTTTCGATTCTCCCTTTAAATCTATCCATCCAATGTACAATAAATCTTAAACTCCAAACGATAAGGGTTAATATCATATAGTTTCGACTATTCCTTTCCTTTTGTACCTCGGCACCTCGCCGGAAATGAAGGAAGTCTCCTCTGACGATGTAGTTAACACCTTTTGAACTTGGGTTGATGTGCTGGGTTGACACTAAAATTACAAAATAAAAACGGTATACTAGTATATACATATTGCTACAACTAATATATTCAAATACTTAAGCGTATCAAAAAGTACTTTGATAAAAAATTATTTGCCTCCGTGGTTTTGCTAACCGCCATGTAATATTGAGATCCCTGGGCCCATTCCGAGGCCACATGTGAAGTTTCATTTATGGTAAGATTTTTTTAAACCCATATCTTACTACCACTCCTGTAGAGTAACATCTTTAGGAGAGGCAATGAACGTTGATCGACTTATGGATAATAACGATGAAAGATACAACCACCAAAAAGGTAGAGTTTTCAATTTTTTTTTTAAATAATTTTACTGTAATACAATAAATGTAAAAATTCTGGTCTGTGCAAACAGGTGAATTTTTCATGACAAGAAATAAATAGAGAAAAAGCAACTGTGATTTATATATATGATATGATGATAACTGTATGTTATCAATACGTCTCTTCGGAATCCGTCTAAGTACTGCAATAATGCCAACAGCTGTTGCGGGTTGAAGGCCGTTATAGTTAATCGAATTACTGGTTAACGAGACTTAACATTTTGTGTCTTAAAGCAAAAAGCACAATGCGGTGTATAAATACTAACTAGCGCCACATTATTATAGGCGAACACATCGCTTATCCTCTGTTGGACCGCCCGGCTCGTCTAGATGTTATGGGCTTTTTTGAGGCTGAAGTCGGGTTCACCGATATGGGATTTTCTGTGTAGTTTAGTTCTAGTAAATAAATCGGGTGGTTCAAACCGTACCCAAGTATTTCATGTAAAAGAAAATTAATATTAGCAGTTACAGTTAACTCCGCTGTCATAGGAATCTAAGTGATTTCTACCTAGGCCTAGATTCCTGATGATGTTAGCGCTGCAAGCCATGCGACTTTTACAGCTTATCTGACACTGGACCCGTGGACCCGGATCCACGGCCTGTTTACAAAAAATATTTACTACTTGGAGTGTAGTTATCCGACGGCAGAATTTTACAATGTGTGCCTGGTTGTTGGTTTCTCTGGCGAATCTACTCGGTCGTCGAGGGCGGGCCCGGACCCGTTCCCGGACTACCTTCGCCTGTATCGGAATCTCTGGGCGGTGAGAACCGCCCCTGATCGCGGGTGTACTTAGTGTACGCGGTGTGTGAGTACCTGTGGCGCCGCGTTCTGAAGCGAGAGCGGCGTGATGTCGAAATTCGGAGCGTGTGGGTAGTGTCCGAAGTGTGTGTGGTGACGTGGGTGTCGTCGGTGACGTGGGTGTTGTCGGTGACGTGGGTGTTGTCGGTGACTGTGGGTTCGTGTATGGTGTGTGGGACCCTTGGGGATGACGGAATTAGCGCACGCCGTGGTCTGCGCTTTTTGGTCGCAAGCCGCCCAGTCTTTTATACTTAATTGATTATTTGAAGGCGCGACTCGAAACCGCGCTCTTGTTTCCTTCAAAGTATTGTAGAAATAAACAAATTAATAACTCGACATTTGTTTATAAATATAGAGTGGCGCAAAAATTACCTTATAAAAAGTACCTTATAACACAGGTAATAAGGTACTTTTTATAAGGTTATTTTTGCGCCACCCTATATAAGCAACAGACTCGGTTATTTAGTCTTCGAGTGTCAAGTGAGAGGAGGATGACGGAATAACAAAAAACGTCTGTCCACAGCGGCGTCGCGACGGTACTCTTGTGGTGCTGGATTCATGCCACAATGTTTTGTGGAATTAACAAAAAAAAAACTAACCTGTGGCGCAACAACAGGTGTGGCGGCTATCATCATATTCCTCCTGATGTCTTCTAAGGGTATCTCCTCGGAGCGCGCCCTAGGGGATCCCTCGCGGGAACCGTGCGCACTGCTACTTCGCGACACACTGCTGAAAATTAGAAAGCTAACAGTGATATCAGTACTGCACTACAACAAGTAAAAAAAAATCGGCTAAACCAGTTAAAAGCTAACAGCCACTGTGGCGCATCGACAGCCTTTTTAATAACACGTACGTCCCTAGTTCTATTCCAGGGACAAATGTTGTGGAGTTTGATCGGGAAATAGAATATTTATGAACCTGTCTGACAACGGTGTTAGTACTGATAGTAGTTCGAAGGTATCTGTAGTCAGAGACCATTTAGGTTACAGAAGTGGTTAGTTAATTGTAAACATAGAGTGGGTAACCCATCAATATAACATACCTTTCCCTACTGGTGCGCTCGCGGTACACAACGATGCCGTCTTTAAGCACATGGCCACTTGGTCTCCGCAAACGCCGCTCCGTGTCTTCGCCATCAGTACCTAATCAACCACTAATCAATCAACTCGGTTCATCACTATAATATTGAGAGAATTATTTTTTGAAAAACTGAAGAGAAAGGAACTGAAGAATATTTGTAAAACGTCAGACTTAAGGTCTCCACAAATTTTGTATTAATTAAAGTGAGAGAAAAATACAATTAGATTTTAGATATAATTACCCGAAGATCTTCGTACTGCAGATAGACCGGGTCGTGTGAACAGTGGCCTATGCCTGGGCGCCATTGACGGCGCTGAAATACCCGATACCTCCAGCAGTCTACCGATCTGTTGCATCTTCTTTTGACGAGCTTTCGTTCTACCCTGGAGAAATAAATGAAGACCGTTATTTTAATCGGTGCAAGTTTGTCATACCTCGTCCTTGGCCCCGCGAGAACAGGTATGAAAAAGCATTTACTTCAAGTAAAACAAAAAAAATTAAGAATATAAACCCAACAGCCATTTTACATGAAACCAATCCACGTCGGCGTTGGTTCCTTAGTGTGCGAAATTATCCCATCCTTAACGCTGGCGAATCCAAAGCTCTTCATAGTCCATTCAAAGGTACTTCAGCATTATACCCAATACAAAATATGAAATGGGACTAAGGAGCAAACGCCTCATACCTTAGTTAACCGCTGCTTCGCCGCCATGCTGCGTATATGGTCATCGAACTTAAACTTGGCCCTCAAGAGCACCGTACGTGGCAGCGCACCGCTGGCGCCTACTCGGGGCTTGTGAATCGTCAGTTGTAAGCATCGGGGGTCCTCCTTGTCACCTTGTATCTACATAGGCGATATTTTCTTTTACTATTGTACAGATAGTTTTTAAAATATGTGATATGTTTGGAATAATAGAACAGATGTTTTTTTTTTTATTAAAATTTTTAACAATTGGGCAACTCCATTTTGGTAATTCTTAATAAGGATTTAGATTTATTTTTTGCTATACGACTCTGAACTTAAAGTGTTTATACAGCGGGTATTGAAATTCGCTGATTATCTTTAGTAAGGGAAACTCAGAACCGCCACCTGTATCAATCACATGTTCATACCCATCCCACTAACGATTCAAATGGAAGTAGTTTCATTATAATACCAATAAGATCACTTCAGCATGAAGCATACCATATTAACCAGCACTGATAAGCGGAAATGACTAGTAATAGATGTAAAATCTTTCCCGATGATTATATAATTTCTTCACGGCGATATTCCTCACGGCCTATAAATTCACTTACTTCCAGATCTTGCAAACTGCCGACCAATTTCGCGACGCCCCATCCCATTTTCTGTTTGTCCGGTTCGACGAGAATTATCTGTATGTGGTCTACTGCCAGGAACCTATGATGCCATGTACCATCCTTTTGTATGATATCGCACGATATGAGATCTGAGTCATCTGGGAATGACGAAATCTATTATTTGTTGTCATGCTCACACTACTAAAGCTATAATAACCCAGTTTGTAAGTCGCGTTATATATCGAAGACGTCATTGTTTGATCCTCACCGAATTGCGTTTCCGGCAAGGAAAAACCTCGTTAAGAAAACCACAAATTTATACTTGGCCAGCGTGATGGATAAAAAATGATCTTGACTTTTTCTTTATAAGAGAACTCCACGAGTCCCCGTATGGGGAACATTAAGACGGATGTTAATTTATTCATACAAGTATTACGGGCAAACACTTAACCACAATTTCAAATGATACTAAATCACAATGAACGTGAAAACGGTGAATAAAGCTAATTCAGAATGAAACTTACTAAGGTCCAAAACGTCTCCAACTTGCACGAAAGGGCCCGGGTTGGCTAACGGCAACTGTGTCTCCGGTTTGCCGGTGAGTTTGAGGTACAAATCTCGTATGAGAAAGAATGTCCTGATTGCTCGTCGAGCTCTTTCCATCTTCAAAATAAGAGATATATTTTTTTTCTATGATTTATTAAGCCATTTGCTTCTTTTGATATGGGAAGATAAAGTTTCAATATTAACAACTTGCGTAGTCAAATGACAAGATCATTACTTGTTAATGAAAAGTATAACATTTGAAAAAAAAAATTGTTCAATATTTAACTGTATACCACATCAAAAAGGAAAAAATTTACATTTTTGAATTCTCTTAAAGAAATAAAGATATTCAGCACAAGAAAAAAAATATTTTTGGAAATAGAATAGTTATTCCTCAGTGTGTGTGTTTTATCACGCCGCATGTACAGGGTGGCGCAAAAGCAATCCTCCTATCAGAAAATGCTATAAATTTTGCCTTGATGTAAAAAATTAAAAGACCAAATAAAAATAATCCACAAGAAGAACCAGTTTTTAATTTTTTTTTTAAATTACAGCCAAAAAACATCGGAAGATTATTTTTGCGCCACCTTGTATACAAGGTATATTTTTGCGCCACCTTAGGCAAAATTTATAGCATTTTCTGATAGGAGGATTACTTTTGCGCCGCCCTGTATATAAACGCCACATCGATAATGAAGATCAGGTAGAATAATACTCAACCGCCAAACAATTCATTTCTTCTTCCAAAAATTGCACTGACGATTATAATAAATTTAGCGTGTCTTTAGTGCTTAACGTACTTAAGAAATAAGTATCCGAGTACTTACCTCACCGCTGGGCAACCGTTTCGCGAACGCGATACCCGACATTGGTGTGCGCGTAGGCGGTAACAATATCGCGGCATCCATACATAACCACTCCACATTCAAGGGACGTTTGCTCATTTCACAATACCTGCGTTTAATTTTTTTTTTATTTAACAAAGCAACGAAACAAGGTAGATCATAAGGTAGAATACTATAATATACACTGCACGTTGTGCCTTGGTACATAAAAGGCTTCAATAATAGTAAGTTCACCACCTACAGCGCCCTTCAGATTGGAACATAGCAATGTTTACTTAGTATTGTTTAGTTGCAAAATTAGGAGCTACGATGGAGTCTTTTAAGAGACCTACAAATAATAAAAACTAATACCTTTGATCATTTAAAATGAGTGATTAAAGTCCACAGTATAAGTAGAAGATATATCGATGTACTAACTCGTCCTCGAACATATCTAGGAAGATGTCGTCGCACTTGTAGAAATTCCTCGCGAGTGCAGCGGCGCGCGTGCGCAGCGCGTCGGTGGCGGCCGCGTGTCTCGCGCTCGGCACGCCGGTCGCGCCCTGCATCGCGACGCGAACCAGCCGCACGCTCAGCTCGCAAGTCACCAGGCGCACTTTCGAAGCTGACAAAATCAAATAAAAAAAAAAAAATGAAACGAAACAAGAATAATGTAGCTGCTATAGTGTTTTTTTTATTTACTCTCATTTCATTTGGTATGATAGACCTATAGCCTATGGATGTTGAAGCGTCCTCGAATGGAATGGTCAGTCTGTAATGTCATTTATATGATATATGAGATAGATAAAGATAATTTTAATTTTTTAACAAAATTGACAATTTCTACGTATATTGGAATGTTACCCATTTTTACTAATTTGGCTTCTTATATTATTTCAGAATGAATGAACTTAATCGACACATTTTTCAGTTCAGCATATCTCACCTGGTTTACAGCTAAGATTGGCAATGGCCATTAACTTGTTTATAAGCAACGCATTAAAACTTTGCATTAGTCGTTTCGTGCGAACGGGGGTTCCTTCTTGCTGCTCACCATCATTTGATGATACCTCTTGATTGCTTGTGTTTGAATTTCTTGAAGTTGTTTGTGTGCTCCTCGAATCTTCTGTTTCGGGGCACAATAACGTATCTAAAAGCTCCGTATTCACTCCTGCAATTATATCAAGAAGGTTTAAGTTTATTTATTTATAATTTCATTAATTATAATATTACAACTAATGTTAAAACTCTTACCCACTAATACCAAAGGTAAGCAAAGAAAAACAAACAATCTATTAGTAAAAGTTTTCCTAAAATACTAAAATAACAAAATTTTATTAAATAAATACATGCTCAAAAACGCATCACTCTTACATACAAAAAAAATGGGTGGCGACAACTTCGGGTCTAATTCCCTGAAACTATCAAAAACCGCGTAGTGGTAGACGTAGTGTTGGGAGACGACCATTGGCTGATGATGATACGCGTGCAAATATCAATGTGGCGCAAATAAGTCTCCTTGAGGGCATTAAATGGTTATATCTATAAATGTCCATTTATTTAGTTGAACCAAATCGAATGGTATTTGACTCGTACAGTAATTCATCAATTTTCAGACACACGGAGACAAAACAAATATACACTAGCTGGACAACATCTGCAGGCATTTAGCTAGTCTAAAACGAAAAATTCTCACCTTTATTATTTATCAGAGCAAATAACAAGCATAACGCAAACAGAGCTTTGTAGTCATTTTCGCTGCAGTCTAAAGAATCTAAAATAGTTTTCAAGAACGGTCTCTTGTCAATCTCTTTCATCTCCTTCTCTAAAATATTTTCTATACTTATTGTTTTGTCAACTAAAATACTTGATGTTACACCTAAAAGCTTTTGTTTCTCTTCATCTGTAATATTATTAAGCTCTGAAAGAGTTTTTGATGAGCTTGAATCAATTCCAGAATCCGGTAATGGCGAGTCGGGCATATTCTGTACTTTATATGCGACTACAGTTGATTTAAGTGATTGGATTTGGGTCACTAGGTCCTCAGTTGAATCGTTAGCTATACTCGATGTCTCACTTATATGTGATGTCGATGGTAAGGAAGTGGACACAAGTTCAGGATCTAAGTCGCAGCTAGATTGATCTGTATCTTTATCTAGGTCATAGCCAAATGCTTTAGACCCACTGTACTCAGGTGTTGTGTAGTCTCTTTCTTGACCAGAAGTCTCTAAAGCTTTCTCTAGACTAAGTTGTGGTTTTGAAAACTCTAGTTTTACATTAGTCTTCGCTTTACTCAGATACATTTCTAATATTCTTGTAGCTCCATCTTCAAATACTGTTAAATCCGATTGCAATATTATCCAGGCCAATGCATGGACAATTGGTCCATGTGTTATTATTAGAAACACTTGAGATAACAAAAACAGAGCAACCACACATGACACCGAGGGTTTAGATTCTTCTTCTAACTCCATCCTCTGCATAGGATATGTCATTCTTGATGGAGTATCAGTGCTTTTACCTTTCAAAATGGCTTCTAGATTTCTTGTAATTACTTCGATACTTTGAATAGGGTCTCTGTTATATGGCGAAGATGTCACTGGTCTTCTCACAGATTCAGAAGTAAGAGAGTAGATGTACAAAGGAATAAGTAGTTTATGCAATAGATGTTCAGTTAAAACATCATTGAGATCAGGAATGTTCAAACATAAAATATCATTGATATAATGCAAGTGATCCAAATGCTCAGCAACTAAGTCGTCCAATTTTTGTTGAGACTGATGGCTGTTAAAAACAATGAACTATTAATATGACATCTCATTATTCATTATACATAATTTCTATTTTAATTTGTACATACTCAGCGTCGTTTCTGACACACGCGTCTAGCTCTAATATATGTTTTCCAATAAACCAGACTAGATTACTAAAGTATGGGGCTGCAGTTCTAGAAATGAAAAATAAAATTATTTAATCTTATTTAAACTGTACACTATTAACATAATTTAATAATCATTAATATGTACTTTAAACTACAAATCATAATTAAATATATAGGTATATATAGAAAATGATCAATGTATACATTATTTATGGTATGGTACTGAATACATTAGTACAAATTACTACTATTAACATTTCTTCATCTTGTAAATGTAGTATAGTAGCAGTTTAATATAGTTTATACATAAAATACAATATTTTTCACTAAGTTAATGCCTAACTTCATCATTCAGGAGATGATACTCAATGATAATCAAAACGAATAAAAACTTTCTATATTACAGAAAAAATAATCTGCCATACAAATCTCACCTGTCCCTTATAAATCTGAGCATGCTAGCGTCTTGTACTCTATACACATTAAGTGTCAATGTGCGCACAGCAATTCTAACCATTGATTCAGGATGATTGAAAAACTTAATTGCCTCTGTATACAATGGAAAGTCCTTTGTATGCTAAAAGATAATATAAAAATATTTAAATTATCAAGTACCATAAAACATTAAATGTATATTCATAGTTATTTTCACAACTAAGTCAAACCACTAAGGAAGTAATAAGAATCATAGTTTGGCAGCCCTAACATGATATAAGTTATCAATTTTAAATTGCATGAATAAATTTTAATAAAAAAGGGTATTAAAAGTGACTACAAATGTACAAAATGCTTTTCATTAAATTAGAAAATAACATATATGATTACACTAAGATACATAAGAACTATAAAATTAAAACAAGAATTATAAAAGTAAAATTAATAGCTTAAAATGCAAAGTAATCATTTAAACTTAGACAAATATACATTATATATATCCTGTAGTTTAATGAGAATAAAAAGCAGAATTATGACAGTTTTTAACTCTAACCTCATTATAGAAAAAATGTATAGTGTGATTATTAAGTTTCAAGCTTAAAGTCTTCAAAAATGATATATAATATGCCATAACTTCTTCATCCGATATATCAAACTTGTGAACAATTATTGAGTTTACATGGTTATTGCTTAGTAAATAATCTGAAATAATAGAAAACCCTATAAATTATACATTTAAATGATAATAGAATTTTTACATAAAATGCTTGAAAACATACAAAATGTAAAAAAAATATTTTACCACTGATCATTAAATAAGCACATAAGCCTATTAACATGTCAGTAACATAGATAGTATATAACCCAAAAACTAGTACAAGTGATTTCATAGAAGTAACTGGAGTTCTCATAGGAACTTTTTTTTTACTAAGAGAAGGAATGACATCTTTTAAAAGATATCCTCAAATCAAAAAATTCTTAAAGCCTAATTTTATATCATTCTTGTCTATTGTACTTCAAAGTTTTCAACCTTGAAATATATTAGTATAAATAACTAAATTCCTATGGCTCATCTGTTATTGATTGTCCATATACAAAAGCATATAAGTTTTCTTACATAATAAAAACTTACATAAAGAAGTTTCATTCCTTATATTTTCAAACAAAATGTTTAGCGTCTGTAATAATTGGACACAGACGTAGGATGAGCCACCACATTTCTGTCTCATTATCTTCAAAAAATAGGATAACATATTTTTCTCTAAAAAAAAACTGAAAAGAACCACATTATATTTAACTTTGCTAGGTGTCACCTTAATTTTTATTAATTTTTAATACAAGATATCATCACTAAATTTGTGAATAGAGTAAATGATAATTTTAACAGGAAAAAAACATCATTTAACTATTAGTAAATATAAAAATTACTAATGTGTTAACTATGTAAATTATATATCACAATGAATTACTTGATGTATATTTAAAAATAATGAAATCTTAAACACATTTGTTAAATTTTAAAACACTCAAAAGAAATTTTAACATCAATAACGATAAAATATGGTCATTGTAGTTATTATTACTAAGTTGTAATTGAGTTTTTCATACACTGTATTATTTTTCACTCCCCTAGTACACATTACCATTATAACATTTAGTATAAACACTGAACTTACTCAAACACGGAACTATCATTCTGATCACCCCATATCAAGATTTCTGCTATACACCTTAAAGACTCCACGAGGGTACCACGATTACTTTCTGACACGGTAGTATTTTTAGACAAAATGTTGTGAAGGTATTTTAACCTCTCCAAAGAATGTGGGTTTTTCGGCCTGCCCCAAGAAGCACCGAACCAACTTCGACTTCGAAACATGTTAAATCGCGATTGGGTTGTATAAATAAACTAAAAAACACTGGTCATTTCACTCTTTCTGTTATTTATATTGTATGTCACTTTAACTATTTTTTACGACGACATTTTGCGCACTATAATAATAATTTAATACGAAATAACAGTTATATCTAAATACTTATGTTTTTTGCTATTTTTACAACAAAGTTTTGTTTATTTTTATAAAGTTACATGTTATTTCTGCATTTCCTATTCTTACGTTCTGTAATTTTGACAGTTGAATTTCGTTCATAAATTAGTCATCTAATACTCAACATTAGATCAATTAAAAATTAAATTTTTAGTATTTATTTATTTATATATTAAATACCATTTTTAACAATCAAAAACTACTTAAAACAGTGTAATTTAAGTAATATGATGGCACTATACTATAGTGTAAGACAATAACTTAATGGTACATATTTTCTTATTTAAAATAGCAACACTATTGTATAGCTCTGTATTATATATTATGAGCATTAATATTTTTATCTGACATTTTTGATAGACCTTCAATTAGATGATATTTATAAATAGAACGACAACAGTTACGTTAAAAAAGAAACATGTTTCTTTCTTACCATGCCCCGTAATATTTTTGTCGTATTCCTTTCATTATCATCATCATTTCAACCGATGGATGTTCATTGCTGGACATAGGTAATGCTTTGCTCAAAAGTTACATTTTTGAATATAAAAATGCCATAACAAAGTGGTGGTAGTTAGAAATTTTTAACATTACATTACGCTGAGTACTTAGAGACATAAGATAAATTTAAGACATGTAAGTGTTGCTATTTTAGCTCTTGTCAAATCATTGGATTTGATAAGCTGTTTTCTTTAAGTCGAAACAGTAACAATGACAAACAGATGCTTTGATGGTATTTACCTAAACATTCACCGACCATAGAAATCCGATTATCAGTAAAATTCTATCGATTATTTAAGTTCTTATAATTCTAAAATAATATATACTAGGTCTGATTCAAATTCAGAATGATTGTTTTATAGAGTCTTAGTCTAAGTAGAATGTATAAACTGTTTAATAATATTTGTTTAATTTTTCGCTAAAGTTAAATCTAGACTTTATGTTGAGCATCATAATTATATCGGTAAACGAAAGCAAGTAATAGTTCATTAATAATCACTCAAAATTTAAGGAATAAAATCTTTAAAAACAATAAACATATTATAGGAATTATAACAAGTTATGCTAAAGATTTCACATACAGCGGATGGAATAGAAATATATTATCCCTTCGATTTTTAACCAAATCTGTATAAATAAAGTATGTAGTACAAGTTCATAAATTGATAATCTTTGCTGCCACATTAACTTACAATAAAATCAGGATTTATGTATTGGTAATTTATATATTTTGTATTTACTTATAAGGACAATGAAACAAATAATATTATACATTACATTTAATGTTTTTTTATTACAAATTAGTGATGATATCACATTGTTCATTCGAGCGTACATAGTTAAATAACACTAAAATTTATTATACAAATATTTGAATTGGGTTAGTTGGTAGTTTTATTTAGGACGGAATGTCTCATGTAACATTTTATCTATTTCTATTATAATGTTAAAAATAATTAGACTATCCTATACGAATACATTTTGATAAGCACCATCTTGCTTGACAAGGTCAAAATAGTCAGTGGGTTATCCACGTCGGTACTGCTACAGTAGACAAAGATAAGTACATTAAAAAGATTAATAAAATTTATTTTATTAAAATAAATGATGTGAAAAAAAATCTATTTCCTTTGCGGCGCAGGGTGTACAATATAACTTAAAAAAAGTGACAATATTTATTGTTTGATATACCTGACTTATAATTTGTTAGCAAATTCTAGAAAGACAATGTAATAATATAACGTTTACATTTATGGTTGACTTGGGAATTACATTTTACGTAATGATGATGGTGTGTAATGTAAGCCTTTTATTTAGTTCCGGTACATGTCTTTAATAGAACACTTATATTATTAACATAACATTCATCTTTACATGTTTTGTTTAAACTTGAACATTAAAATCGCAATATCAATTTACGATTATACTATAAAGCAGTTTTGTTTAACGAAACTTCATTTAATCAAATGTATTTATATTTTCGTACTCTCTACGATTCTCGTCTGGTATTTATTATTCACGAAAGACTGGGAGGGAGGTCGCATCGATAATAAATTCTTATTTTACAAGTAATGAAAAAGTCTATCATATTTTGTTAGATAGTGAGAAAATATCTTGATATTTATTTTATTTAAAAACTTTATTTTCACACAAAAGAAATGTACACAAAGGCGGCTTAATCCCTAATGACATTCTCTCCCAGTCTACCCTAGAACTGAGCAGAGAGCAAAAGTATGGGTGCAGTATCGTGCAAGTGTAAAATGCTAGATACATATTATGAATGTGTTATTAAATTATAACAAAATTTTGTAATGACCAAGAAATAAAAACGAAAAGGACGTTTCATAGAGACAGTGTTCCCACAACATTCGCTTAAAGGAAGCTTTACTGCGAGCTGCCCGTATATTAGATGGAAGCTCATTCCAGTCTTACTGATCGAGGAATGAAGGAATTGTAAAGAAACTTAGTTATTGTAACTGCTTATAGATAATGCTGAGTCATTCCAAATTAATTAAGTTAATATTTTGTTATTTTAATAAATAGAGTATTATTCATTTTAAATGAATTGAAACATACAGCAACAACCACTCTCCTCATTTCTCCTATTAAATATACTTATAAGTATACAGTCCATAATTACGAGTATAATAGTATTTCTAATGGACGGTTTATGAAATTGTTTTGTACTTACACAACTAAAATAAATTACATTTTAAATAAGTTTAAATTAAAAAGTAATAATAAGAATAATTTATGATTTATATAAAATTAAGTATAAAATAGACTACAGATATTGATAATATTTTTATAACTGCAAGCAATCGTTTAATGTCTTAAGCTCGAAATAATATACCAACTACATACAAATAAGGTTAATTGTATAATTTATGTTCTATGTTTTGACTGTTTTAAAATAATATCCATGTAATAATTACAATATCTTGTTAGAAGAATATATTTAATATAGTAACATTGAAAAACATACATTTATGACCTAAAGTAAATTTTTTACCGCTGATATTGAATTTAAATAGAAAATTATGGCATATATGTCAGTAGCGAAGCATGATGGTGAGAAGAAGACCATCTTTTTAAATAATTAGTATTATGTTAAAACGTAATTATATGATTTATCATTGTGAAAAATAAGTAAGAATACTTAAAAATCCAATTCTCTAATCACATCAGCTCGATACGAGCTAGTTGCTGATCTCTTATAAGCATAATTTGTGATTTTACGGATAGAAGTTCTGTAGAGCGTCAGAGTATATAGAATTGTATGTGTCTCTCAGTACATAGACGCTATCACCCGGTTTACCATTGAACATGAATGGACCCTTAAGATTGGTGATCTTTGAATTGGTTGGCGCCGGTTTTGGTTTGGAATATGATGGAGGATTGAATGTTGGTCTTGGCGCTGGCATTAACGATTGAGGTGCTCCGTATCCGAATGGATCGACGGATCCCATCTGTGGCATTTGAGGATATCTGGAAGCGCCACTCCATTGGTATACACCAGTGGGTTTGCCGTTCGAAACAAAGTCCAAAGGAAGATTAATGAACGGATCAGCTACTTGTGGCGGTACACCTTGAGGCATGAGAGGTGACATTGGTGGCCCAAGAGTGGGAGGCTGCGACACGTATCCTAATCCAGGAACAAACATGTAAGGCGTGGGCGGCAATCTGATGTAAAATATAGGTGAGTTGTCATATTGCAAAGAGTTTAGATTATCGTTCTGGTAAGCATTTGCATTGCCATTTTTCTTCTTGTTTTGTTGCCTGCGTGTTGATGGAATGGTTCTTGATAAGTCTTCATCGCTAAAGTTATCATCGTTTACAGCGAAAGTGACATCGTCATCATCATCTTCTGCGTAATCGAGACTGGACGACAGGAACGGAGGGAAATAACCGAATAGATTTAAAGCTTTGTTTCGTCTATGAGTTGGTTCTGGAGCGCTGGTAATCACCTCTTCCTTATACTTTTCTTCAAGCTTGCTTTGACGAACGGGCAATTCTTCATCAGGTAAAGAAGCACCACGCGATCTTTTAAATCTTGGAGCGCTATGGCCAGGACATATCAGCACCGTCATGATCAGGCCGAACAAAAAGCTTGACTTCGCCATTACGTTGGATCTGGAATGAATAAAAAAGTACATATTAAAATCATTGTTCTCACACTCACAGTTGCTGGGTCAGCGTCTGCCATTGAGAGAATATAGTATCGGTGGGTACTCTATAAAAACCTGTTGTTGTTGTTATTTTATTATATTTACAATAAAAATTCAATTGTAATACTATTAATTATTATTATTATATCCAGAGATTCATTGACTCATCGTGGGAATTCCGAAACCATTGGAAGCAAAGACTCAATTTAGAGAGAGAGAGTAGAGGATGTTGCTTCTGCCATATAGAGGTTAGCTAAGAATGGATATTGCAAGGTTCCTTCTACGAAGGGAGTTGCAGGGGTGTTAACTAGTCGAGTATATTTAATATAATTACTTTTATCACATTTGCGTGATACTATATTTATATTATATTTACTGCGGTCTCCTCCAGAAGGGTGAAGGCTGAAAATCAGAGTTGTACTTATGGGGGTTTATGTGCCAAGTCTGGAGTCTTTGCAATTGAAATGTTTTGTAATTGTTGTTGATTTTTAATAATTATCACTTAAGTTTCGTTTTCATCAAGCCTTTTGTTTTTTTTATATTTGTGTAAATTTTAGAAATTTATTATAAAGTAATAACAACGGCAATAATGCAGCAGCATAATTTTTTACGAAGTAATTACAAAAAATAAAGAATCGATACTGTAAAAATAACAAATGTAATCAATACAAATTATTAGTAAAATCATTAAACAGACATCCTGAACTTTAGTTCACTACGCATAATCAATACAAGGCATAAAAAAAAGAACTTGTTTATATGAGGATATAAAGCGCTCTTTATCCAAACATTCAATGGTGCTAATTAAAATTACTCAAGTAATTGCTACATTTATAACCATGAAGCGAATGAAATAATTTATTTTTTTTATGTTAATTATGTCGACTAACATATATGTAACATTTTATTACATCTTGTACTGTTGTTATTTTTTTTTATTATCTTATAATTAAAAACACTCGCTTCGATGGAAGCGATATACTTGAAGTGATCGTTTTATTAACTTAAAGCACTCTTTCTAGAATAAAAAAAGATTAATACATCAAGCGAGAAATACATTATGAATGTTACACGTTTTACGAGGGTGTGGGTAATTGTGAGATTTAACATATGAACGTGAAATGAGTGTAACCAAGGAGTGGCGTTCATGCGGTGATTCGTATAGTGAGTCTTAGTGCTTAGAAGCGTTTTGAAATAAGCTCCAAGGTTATTATTTTGAAAGCCTTTCTATTGCCGAATCTTTATTATCATCACTATTTTAAGTTTTACGCCGTAATTCCTGAATTTGTAAAAAAATAATCTACACAGAACAGTCAAGTTGTCTTCCGTATTTTTTAACTATGAGACTACTAATAAAACTTTATAATATAATATTTACAACAAACACTACTGAAAATCTCTGAAAAGTGTGACTACAAGTGAGTTTACAAACTTCCAGTCTATTAAAAGACCTAGTCATCATCATGGCATAATGCTATAGTACGATAGTTAGCTACTTTAATTAAACTCGTAAACTGTTTATACGAGAGGAATTAAAAAACTACAAATACATGGTTTTTAACGCATTTTTCCAGTATGAATAATTAATGATTATTAAAATGGCAATGCGGTTACACCAGCAACATACAAATTGCCAAGTTATTGCTCGAGAATATATGCAATGTTGATTCTTTACTGGATTCTCGTAATTTCGACTCATGATACTAATTACATATTGATCTTTACACGAGATTTCTTAATTAAAATTAATAAGGCAAAGAACTATCAAGAACATACTTTGATGATTTCAAGAATGATATATAAGATTAAAATTATAAAATATTTTAAGCGTAATGTACTTACATATCAAGACAGTTAAGCATATGACAGATTTACTATTAATGTATAATAGTACAATGTCTCACTTTTGGCTGGAAGCTTTGGTATCTAACCCTGCATGTAGAAATGTGAACGATATCTTGATACTTCTATCATATATACGGCTTTCTTGGTGATACTTTCCTCTATTTCTTTCTGTTTTTCCTTCTACGATGTCCTTTATAAAGTTGTTCTTATCTCCAACTTAACAATATTTTATCAACGCGTGAGCGAACTCAAGTAGGAACATTCGATATAGTAATAAAGCAGATGTATTATATCGGAATATTTATAGAATATAATTTTTTTTGTAAAATGCGCCACCAGTTAAAATGAAAGCGGCATGGTGTTATTAACTCGCAATTGAACAGTGTCGATGTATTAGCGCTGTGCCATGATTTCGATCATAAAACATTATGATAATAACGAATTAGAGGTCAAAGCCCGTTGCATAGAGATGATTGTGGGTTTATTAATTATGTTGCGATTTAAAAAGCAATAAAAGCGATGCTCGTTTATTACTATCTGGTTATATTAAGTAACGTTATGCTAGTTACAGAACATAATTATCTTTAGGCTTGCTATACACTCAACTGTTTTATGGCAACATTGAAAAGAGAAGCATTTAAGTTTCAGAAATAATTTTCGTATATTATTGCATATTACAGTTTCTTACGGTAAGATAACTTACTTCACTTTATTTGTTCCTTATAATATTATATACTCTTATTTTATAGATAATAAAACATATTTGATATCACGAAATAACATTATTAGAAGGCCAACAAAATTAAGTGTTGCCTCATTCATAAATTTGATATTGAAAAAGTAAAATGAGGTATTAAATATTATATTGCTGATTTTTTTCGATTATTCTATAATTTTCTTCACAGAAAATATCAGCAATGATTCTCAAGCACAACTATTTTCAGCATATACTTTAGTAAGTTACTTTAAGAATTATTACGTTTAATAACATTCAGTATTCAACTGCTACACGTTTGAGCATTAAATTTAATATCCATTATTACTGTTTCCGCGCTAATCTATTTCAGCCTGAGGACAATGCTAGCAACAATAAGCAAGTCTTTTAAATTCAAAATAGTGTCAAAGAAATGATAGGTAATAATGTAACACACTTTATAATGCCTAATATTATGATAATAGACGTTAAGATGAACGCGTTTGTACATTTCGTACTGTGTTATTTTCTAATTATGTAAATTTGAATCAACCAAAATGGACGGTTACGAAGATTATCGTAATCATGATCGTAAATTAGATCTTTACCGTGATCTACTTAACCATTACTTACTAAACTACTTTAAAAGCGTAATAAACTAAGACGTAATAATTATAACAAATTATACAAAAAACTGCATATTTATGAAAGGTAGTGAAAGATATTTAGAAACTCCACATGATTATATCATTTATTATTATAATATTCCGTTATAAAGTTTTACCTAACAGGAAGTTGTTATTAATATGTAATGGTGTTGAACTGTCCTTTAATAAAAAAAAAGCTCTCAATATACATAGTTTAACTTTGGTTATCATTTATAAATAATTGATTAAGGTGCTACCATCTTTGACAGACAGATTAATATGAACATCTCTCGAAGATGACAAAAAGCTTGCATAAAAAAAAAAGACAAACGAGGAGTTAATGTCCTCGAGAAATATAAAAAGGCCCAGACAAGTGAGCTGTGTTTCCAACCTCGATTATACTATTTTCGGAACCTCTTGCATTGCATTAATGATCGGAAGATTGGATTCATGTGTCATTTTTTGTGGGCAAATCTTTATCGTAGCTTATGTTCGAAAATTGGCCGTGAATGAGGATTCTTGGTCCAGTTCTCCTTATAATTTGTGTGAATTACGGTTTTTAACATATATTTACTCTGTTCATTATTTTGTAAATATTTAGGTTAATGTTATGTTGAACATGATAATGAAGAGAAAATGTCTCGAAGTCAGAAAACGCGTACAGACAGAATCTCCTGGCTATAGCTGTAACACACCATATCTATTACGGTAGTAGTCTAACAATGCAAATGTGGTTGCTTGCTAATCACCATCTTCTCATTATCGAAATTAAAGAAACTCTATCACCATCAAAACTCCCTCATTTATATAATTCCAGGATTTAATCGAGATCCTACAAGTCAATTAGCAAACTGTGAACCGCTGTATCTCGGAAGCAGTTACGGTAATTGAGCATAGTCTAAACTACATATATTTAACTGAATGCTATGAACACTTGGAAGTGATAAACTCATTTTTATGAAGGATATAATTGACGTGTAATTTCCGCCCTGAATAAGGAAGGAATGAACTAAAAACAGATTTGAGCTTGAATCTTTTAGTTTCTTAAATGGCAATACGAATATTTTTAAAGCACAGACAAATAATATTACTTATGTGACGGAAGAGTAATGTCCTGGTAATTACAAATTTAAAATTGACACTTATACAATGTCTTTTTTATATATCTATCAATATAAGTTCTAGTGTGTCTGTTTTTAAATACGGTCCTATATTTCCTTTCTTTGCGCCTATTAATTCCTCGCGGTCTATATTCATCCTCTACCAGCTTTTGGGTGGCCTTTGTTTTGACTTTAAAATGGGTCTCACACAAGGACTGTTGGATTGTGTTGAAAATACGTACTACTATGAATAATATAATCGCGCGAATCAAGTGCAAGTGAAGGCCGTTTGTTATGGAAGGCGACAGGCGCATTACAGCGCATTGGCTGCAATTTGTCCGAACGGAGAAAGTGCACGGCCACACACATCCAGAAAACTATATTACTATATATTTATTACTTGTACTTACTCTTACTTCACGTAATCTGCATGTAAAACTCGGATGTTTCTCTATTTTCTTTTTTATCACTCATAAAAAAGAAAATCATGAATTTGTCAAAGTTTACTACAAGATTATTAATGCTTTAATTTTTTGTACCTGTATTTTGTGTTAACAAATATTTCTTTTTGTTTATTTAAATACCTCCATGGTTCAGTGCCGTGACTTATAATACGGGGGTCCTTAGTTTTACTTAGGAGCCACATAACTTGGAATTTATTTAGCGGTAGGGAACTTTTGAATCCGCGTAGCTACCCTGAAATCAATGTTTCAAATCTCATATAAACTCTGTCTGTTCCGTTTGTCGTTCCTCAATAGAGGTCTATGCTCAGCTAAGACCTGACTGATGATGATGATAATAATAATGTAATCTAATATATACTCATATTTTAAATAGTCGTCATATAAAAATTACTTTCGTGTAAATATTGTTATTTATTCAAACCACATTTCTTTGTAAATAAAATTAATGTTAGTCCTATCAAACTTTTGCATATCTAGAACAGGTTTGATGCTGTGGGCGTAATAATGAACGAACATTAGTAAACAATATAATAGCTCCAGGCAATTAATACAATGAATCCATCATCTAACTGTCAAATAACGAGTGCATTATCTCCGTGCCGAGAAAAAAATATAGATTACCAAGTCAATTGTACTACTGAATTTTAAGTGTTAATGTCATCAACTCCCGTGGAACATTACGGGAGCGACCAGCAAATCGACTTTATGACATGTGAGATACTAATTGAATAATAATCTAGAAGCGAGATCAATGACTGCTTCGACAGGCGCTAGCTGAGCATGGTGGTGATCGTATAATGAACTCGCCGTGTAATCAGATCGGTTTTGCTTTATAAATGCGAACAAAAACATGTTTAACCATATGTAGGTACCGCTTTTGATTCGATATGGTTGTAATACCACTTCAACGCGAGCAAACAATTTAAATAAAAAAAGAGTTTTCAAGGTGTCGAGTCAATTCATGCAATAATCAACAGGTTCTGTGTTGGAAATAAACAAAGCCAATGCTTTCCTGAGATCGCTATATATGTCCCTGATTGACTACTAGATTATAAAGATAAGAAGCAAGTAATTTGTTGTTATTTTTAATTATACTGTAGTATTCAGCGGTCTTACTGTGAAAGCGTAAAAAACTAGCTATTTTTAACATTTATTACCTTAGATACGTTTACAGTTTCAATAGGACAAACTTTAATAGGATTACTATAGATTCAAGTTAGTTTGTCACCTTTTACAAAACAAATTAAATAGGACTTTAGATTTTAAGTATTAAGATTTCGTAAAGATATCATATTATTGATATACGGTAAAAAATTATTATAAAAATGCAGATACCTTTGTATGACCTGAAAATAAAGAATTACAAATGCACTCGTAATGTTTTCATTCATGTTTAAATATAGATATTCCTTATTAATTCTAATAGTATGTTTAATGATAGTAATAAATGCAAAACGTTTATATTCACTAGCATTACAATTTTCATTTGAGTTACCTTGAGGTAACCACTAATTCAGGAAATCACGAATTTGTCGTCCCATAATGGCAGACAAAAAACTAAATTAGCACAAAACTTTTGGCCATTACTTAACTTTAACTTAGATGGTTATTCAAGTTACTATAATAAATGAATTATTAATCGCAGACGTATGAAACAAGCACACCGTCACATATATTAAATTTTTTTAAATAGTTTAAAACGAATTCTATTAAAGATTTTATCAACTACACAGTTTATGTTGACGATTTGTTTGTTAATAATAAATATTATAAAAAATAATAATGTCTACCTGTACCTTTAAAATGTTTAAAATTCGGTGATATTATTTTTCATGATATTGATGCTGATAATAATTGAAGGCTATAGCAAATCTGATAACAGCGTGCAAATAAGGACGAACATTTCTATAGGGAAGGTATTCACACTTACCATTAATTCGCTTGTTTTAATTTCTTTGTTAAAAAAATATTAAAGTATATAAAACCTATTTATGATAATGATTCCAAACCAATTGAACTACAATTATTGCTTATAATAAAAGTTGTGAAACCACCGTAAGATTTCTATTGGCGCTAAATGTTTACAGGTAAACATGTCCAAACCTTAGAATTTAGTAAGCAAACCTTTCGCCCACATTTCTCATGTCATTGACGTCGGTACAGTAAAAGTACATAAAATTTTCACTGCACTGCTAAAAAGGTTGACCGTTTTCTTAAATACACTTGTTGATTTACGTGCGGAAGTCGGCTTGTAGTTATTCACGCGTATACACAAGCTGTTAACCTAACAATGTAATACAGGTTTTGGGATTTTAGTTATATTCAAACTGGATAAAGAAACGATTGAATAAAATTAAATATTAGAATATTCGTGAAAAACTAGTCTTTATAGAAAATTAATATACGGACGTATTTACTCAAAAAATTTTTATTTGTCATAACAAAGGGAAATGACTGTAGAAAATGTCAAGAAAGCATTAAGTCCACCCTTATAGCCTGGTGTTAAGATATATAAACAAATAAATAAATACACATAATTCTATACATAGGAATCTCTAGATATATCTTAAGATATAATCTTCTTTTAACAAATGACTATATAATTAATGTTTTCAATATTTCATGAAGAAATCGTTTTCTAAAACTATCTATTTATTTTACTTCACCAGAAGAACTATATGTGGTATAACTGACAATTGCTATAATGTTAAAGTTACTAACTTAAATAGATATATGGTTTTTTAAACAACAATTCCGAAACACTTGTTTACATGTAAAATCTAATGATTATTTTAGTTTTGTTAACTTAAAAAATTCTTATACATTGTTAAATAAGCAGTTTAAACGTTTAAAAACCTTTTGTGTTATCTACATCCACCGGCTTGAGATTGCAAGTGGATTAGATAAGAAAATTATGTAAGGGAAGTTAAACTATTCATTTTCTTTATTAACACATTAAAAAGTTATCTTTAATCTACAGTCCTGATAGTAGACCTGCGTCTTATAATCTTAGTGTATGAAAAATTTTTATATAGTTAGATATTTTAATGGTGAACCGAGGAAGGAAACCTAGAAGATTATATCTAAAGTATTGATATTTAGTTTTATTTTTACTTATTGAAAATGATGTGTATTTATTAATTATGTTATAAAAACGTTACAATATATTTTGTAAGCTCGTGTATGGGAGAGTAAGAGTATCCTCATCACCGAACTATCATCGTTGTCAGGACAACTATATTCTCTGTGGCTATAATATTTCACTCGCCAAGAAACATACCAAACGTGGTAAGTACCCTCGTTTGGGGCGGCTTATGTTTAGTAATGTACATTAATAAGCTGAAATATTGGTGATAATAAACTCAGTATGGGGAAGACATTTTGTAAAATCCATTTTTACCAGACCTCTAAATGGCAGAAGCAATATCTCTACCAAATTTTGAGACATTACGTCTAATAGTTTCAGATCTCGTGACGAGTCAATGAATCTCTGGATATCTCCTATATAATTTATAGGGTGGCGCAAAAGTAATCCTCCTATCAGAAAATGCTATAAATTTTGCCTTGATATAAAAAAATTAAAAGACCAAATAAAAATAATCCACAAGAAGAATCAAAGTTTTACATATTTTTTTTAAATTACAGGCAAAAAACATCGGAAGGTTATTTTTGCGCCACCTTGTATACCTTATATATATAGCATTTTCTGATAGGACGATTACTTTTGCGCCACTCTATATAAACATATCAAACATAATGTTATATATTTCTTATGATAATGTTACTTCACGATATCATCGTTTATATAAATATATATGAAATGAATAGTTAAATTATAAACAAAACAGATTTGATATCAGCATTTTGTTAAAGGTTGCAAAAAAAAAAAATACATTTATTTTGTGAATACATTAAAGATAAGAAAGTATAAAGTGATCATGCATAATAATCGCCGAGTCCTGTTAAAGTAGACACTGATTAAAATCTAGACACTTGACGTCTTCACTTTATATGTGTTTTTTTTTATTAATGCATCTAGTCTCAGACAGGATGCAACGTTAAGGCTTTTAAAGTATCTAATAATGTTACGAGCTTTAATTTAATATGAATGATGAGATAACGTTTCCTTTTACGGATAACGTAATGGTTGAAAGGTATGTCGACAACGTTTTTTATCACACTTTCTCTTCTTTGAAAGGAGTTAATGTCCTTCTGAAGAAACTTTGTAATCATACCGATCGCTGATTACAACCGCACTTAAGTTAGATCTCCTTATGTTTCTTATACAAATTACTATGGACGCAAACGTATCTTATTTGAATTATAACTAAAGCTTGTCGTCAGCTCTTTATGATCTATAAACCATTATAATACTATGTTAAGGTTTAAGATTATAATTATATGTCTAGTTTTCTTTTCATTTGCGATGTTGGCTTTAAAATATTAAAAGATATATTCAAATAATACACTAGTTATAACGTCTTTAGTTTAATAACGGACACAAGTCCTATAACGGTACCTTCCTAGACTGTATCTGACAACAATAACTTACTATCTCCATCGGAGAATAAGACGAAACGCTGTTCGTGTTATAATTCTTTAGTACAAAATAAAACGATTGTATGATACATTTAACTGTTATTCAACATGGCAATGAGCAATATCATTAAATTTAATGCATCCATGTCTGGTTTGTTTCATTTTATTAGGAAATTAAACGCTGTATAGGTGAACGTCGATGCGTCTACATAAACACTACCATTCACGGAACACGAAGACTCCAGACCAGGTTACAACTTCTCAATTGATCATTATTCAAATGAGGCATTCATTGAGACCGTGTTCATTTAAATATCAATACCTAGATGATATAACATAGTTCCTACTAACACTTAATGATGTGTCTCATTTCTAAATAGTACTACATATTTCAATAGCAATTTTAATAGTAAGTTTCTAGAGGAAAGATCTCTCACAATTGCCTTCTGTTTACTTTATCTCACTATAAGTAATGCTCATCAATAACAATGTGACTCTAGTTTAGATGATATACTCCATATCACTTCGTAGCCTTCGTTTTGATGTATAAAATGTAATGTCCTATTGCTTCGGAAATTTCATTAGCTACAATAGGTTTCCAAAGGAAAATTCACCGCCATGAATTGGTGCTGCGGTGGTATCTACCAAGAGGGTCTTCACAAATTGTCAAATCGTAGTTATAGTTAAATGAGTTTATAAATGAGTTTTTAATTCTATAGTTTTTTCAAGTTCAAAATTAAATGACTGCGAATATTTACCAGTTTTTTTTATAATAATTTCAACATGATCACAGAATATCTTAATTGTAGAATGTTAATTTACAATGGCTTTACTGGAATAGTAGCGCTTGTAAGTGCAACGTTTAATTTAATTCGAAAACTACTTTAATGGTAGGTGCAGGTGGCACTCCACTTGTTTGGTATGCCATAAACAAGCAAGCATTGTGTACCGCGCGACCGCAAACTATCTATGTTATGGTCAAAGGCTTTCCCTCTGAAGTCCACCATTAACCACCAAACCATTAGAGTTGTGCGGTTCATTTAAATTTCGCCAAAGTCGTTAGAGCTCCTACTTTTTAGTAACGTATAAAGGACTATGAATGTTTAACTTAATGGTAAGTTCTTTCCGTTGCTCATTATAATAAATTACACCAGATAGCCTATAGGATACCTTCGGGATGTTCAAGTTAAAATAATCATGGGTTTTAACTAGTTTTTCATTATATGTATATATATCACGCCTCGTTCCCAGTGGGGTAGGCAGAGACCACCTCTCTCCACTTGCTACGATCCGGATACAACTCTCTCGCTTCCTCCACTTTCATGAGCGTCTTCATGTATGATCGTCTGTTGGGAATACTCTTGACCCGGCCTAATTTTTCAATGTTAAATAAGTTTTGTGCTATCGCTGTGCATTTTGTGGATCGTAGTTCGGAGGAAACGTTTCTATACAACTATTTTCTAGCCGGAAGTTACGAGTTTTGAGGATATAGCTTCTGAATCAATGATCGCGATATCTAACACGCCATTTAACCAGGCTTACAATACTGTTTTTATTGTAGCCACGGTTACCAAAATTCGTTGACCTAAGTATTAACTTAGTTCAAAGAATTGATATGATAGTTAATCTCATATTAATGAGACTGACCAGTTTTTTTCCACATAAAAGTCTACTTTGGATAAAATATGAGGCACAATGAAAACCTGAACACCTGATGAGATATAATACAGAATATAAACTTTCAATGTCAACAGATTTCTTTTTAGCAAAAAAAATGATCTTAATCTAAAATACTTTAAACATTTGAGCTCTTTACAAATTCGTGTTTTTTTTTTTGCTTCAAGAATTTCTTAATGCTACTTTTATTAGAGAGATGCTTTAACAATTACTCTCCTAGATTATTTAATATGCAAAAATTTATCAAAAAGATATGCTGATCAAAATATATTAAATTAACCAAGTCATGAGTCGTTAGCTGTTTTTTTTATTTCATGAAGAGGCTGCTGTGGGTAATGAATGATTATTTCCGTGAAACATCGTCTAAGCCATTTGCGTCGTAATTTGGAGCTCTAATCTTAATGACGTGATGCCAGTTAAAATGATGTACACAGCATCACCGCTTGTCGACTTGAGACTTGTATTGTCGTTAGGAAAATCTTCTAAAAATACACAGCTTTTGGGGGAGAAAATATGGTTAGGATTTATATCTACTAAAACTCTCTCACAGGTCATCTTTAGTGCATTGCGAGAAGCCTCGGGATCTCCTACGAAACACGTCCTAATCACGTCCTTTAGAGTGCCGTAACTATCCTCAACACCCTCTCTTTGCTACGACAAACACGAAACTGCCTCGTACATGTCATTCATCTGTTTAGTGGGTAATGAAGGCCCCTTCAAAGCCCACGAACTCAAAACCCTTTTATTCGCCTTCTATTATAGGCAGAGCTTATCTTAGCCCTTTTCTTGATGTTCTGAGATTACTAAACAAGATTTTATGACATCTACGAATTATCATATGTTTATAAGTAAAATCTTAAATAAACGGTTACGTATTTATTTACATTTGTTTCGTAACATGATCGTTTCGGTGTCCATTCGTTTCCTTTTACTTTTTTCGGTTAATCTGATCATTGATAATACTTTCAGACAGTCAATGTGTACGATAGAGCTCAATACGGCATCGATATACCGCACAGCCACTGCAACAAGTGACCATCATTTAATTAGGTGTGGACATATTAAGTTACATCAATTTAGTAATATAAAGAAATCATATTTTTTTTATAATCTGTGATATGTTAAGGTATCAGAAAAAATTTATTTCGTATTACTTTTAACTTACTTTTTCTTACTGAAAAATTTATTTATAATAAGCGAGACTTGGGGAAGAGTCCGATCGGTTACCTCTGAGCTTGAGCTTCCGGTAAAGCAACATATTGTAGGGAAACATATATTCTAAAGTTAACCGGCTTTTTTCACTGTAATAGGTAAAAGCTTTGATTATCCTTGTAAGAGTAGGTCTCGATACTCAGCAGTGGGAATGTTAAATGGACAGATTATTGTTATATTTTATTATAAGCGATATATGTCTATAATATCTTTTATGTAGACTATATCTGTTCTTATATAAACGCAAGAATTTAGATAATGTATAAAACTATCATTGGTTAGTTTATGATCTTAATAAATCATAGTATCTAGATAAATTAATGCGAATATATAATTTTTGTTAAAACGAACTCAAAGGGATGTTTATAAATTACTATACGATACTTACAGCTGAATTCGTTGTTATGATCTATATTAAATGATTATATATGCTCAAATCGTTAACAGCTAATTGTATATAACACAATACTTGGATATGTACTAAGCAATTTTTTGTTGTATTTCACTCGATTTCTATGTGAACAAATTGCTTGCAATCTACATTAATATCATCTGTTAGAGTTGTTTGTGCTCGATACTTTGTGATAAATACGCAGGCGCAAGAGAGATTAACAATGATAAATAACTAGTCAGCTCTAATGAAGTAACCAATATATCATTTGAAACTTAAATTATAACTTGCATCTATTAGTATAATTGAAACTTACTGCACATAAATTAAATTGAGCATGTAAACAAGTCTAAAGAAATTCATAATATATTTAACACGTGTAAACACCTCCTGATGTTATGTAAGTTCAGTAATAACCGATTAATGGTTATGTGGTAATTTTATGATAATATAGTTTAATATGTATTTAGGTGAGTGCTAGTAATCCGTCGTAACGTTTTTTTTATATATTGAATTCATTAACGTTTATTCTGTGGGTCACATGTTACTTAATAATGTAAAAGCAGCACTGTTCGTAGAGCATGTTTACTTTTAACCAATGCTATTGTTCCCAATATTTACCATGTTTTTTTTTTTCAACAAAGCGACGAGACGAGCGGGTCGATCACCTGATGGTGAGTAATACGCTTGCCCATAACAACGTGGCGTTAGTTAGAATGGTATACCCAGCACCACATTGCGCTCGTCGCCTTAGGACAGGATGTTAAGTCTCGTTACCCCAGTATACAGTAATATTTGCAGACTACTGTGTTACGATAGGAATAGGCGCCGCGGTAATACCTACATATACAATCTCTGGCTGCAGAGACATACCACCAGTAAACTTCCACCTTACGTTTCCCTTTACTTTTTTTTGTACACAACAGTGTTCAAAAAAATTTATAAATTTCAATGATTAAGATCCGTGTTTCAAGAGTCAATGTGCAAACATTACTCGGTTTTGTTTAAAGGACTTTAGCTAGTAAAATTATTGGGGTAACGATACTAGACATTTTAAGTAATAAGACGATAAGCACCATGTAATGAAGTTTTAGTATCCTAACATGATAATTATTATGCGCATGCGTATAATTTACTATCAGGTTATCGTAGACATTAGAAATTAGGAATTATTATTAAATTGCTTTAAGAATCAGAAATTAATCAAATTAGAATAATTCAAAGTTATGACACTTGAGAGAAGGTATTTTATTTTATGAATTGTATATGCAATTTAACGTTACTCCTTTCTCCAAGATCCACATACAAACCCAAGACGTGGAAAAATTAAATTGTCTAGACACATGAGACAAAAAACAAAGAAAGGTAACCCAACCTCCATATGGGACAATAGCAAGGAAGAGAGAGAGACTTCAAAGATTCTAATATTTATAGATGGACATTGGTGCGTAGATCAGATTTCATAGAAACCGAATGTTTTTACTCATGAAAATTTCACTGTAGTGAATAGTATTATATATATACTTGATATCAACTCTCTCACCATTTGGTTCGGCTGATGAAGCTGTAAGTAATATAACTAAACAGAATATACAATGGAAAAAAAATGTGCAATATATAACCACACATAAAGGAAACAGTCGTTAAATACCAATTTCGATTTGGAATTTAATGTTATAACATTCATAAAAATATGTTAATAATATTAATAATATACCGTTATACAATAATATAAATATCTCGCAAAATGTCGTGTGGTCAAGTGGAGCTCATAAATTGTGATATTATGCTACATAACGTTATTCATGTATCATAGTTAAGGATTATTTATTTATGCAGTCACTATACACATTAAATATAGAAGATTAGTGGCAAAAATACTATAGCTACTTCCGCCGTGGCTCTTTGCAATTTAATCCACCTGGTTAGCTATCCCAATCATTCGGTATATCAGCCGCCTTAACATCATTGTTGTGTTCCGACCGCCAAGAGATGAGAACTAGAGTATAATTAGCCTAGGACTTCATCATCTAAGTTCTCATAGTTATTTAACACTATTTGAAATTTAGATCAAGCGTTAGCTTATCATAAAAATAAATAAAAACGGGTTATATTGATGTAACAAATTTTAGAGAAGTGCTATTATTACCTTATACATTTAGGGGGAGCATAATTTACTCAGATCCTTTATCAAAACATTTCTTAACAAAAACAATATTTTAATCAATCATCAGCCGATAGATGTCCACTACTGTACATAGGCCTCCTCAAAGACCTCCACATCGATAGACCTAATGCTGGTTGGTGGGAAACAGAGCCTCTGTTGATTACCAGGGTGCACCACGAGCATGTGTGGTTGTCTGAATTCCGTGAGATGTTATGCTGGACAACTTACACCTCCATACATATAATATTTACTTGATAGTAAATAATTCATTAAAAAAATTAAAAAGATTGTATAATATGTATAGTAATAAGAAATTGTACTTACTTTTTTATCTTTGCTCAAATAGTTGTAGTGAGGATCTTCGATATCTAGATTTCGAATGCACCTATAACAAAGAAGTGTTTCGTTAGCGCCATTACACAGGAAATGCCCAAAGCACTGAGTGAAACCATTCTCTTAGGGAAAACCAGTGCTATAAATAAATGAAACGTATATAACATGATAGAAATTATATTATGAAATTAAACTTACACAAGTAAATCTGTAACCATATATATAAATATATATATATATACATGGTTAGTATTATTTATTCAAATTTATATATATATATTCGTATATATATAAGGGATATCTAGAGACTCGTTGACTCATCAGATCTCCAAAACTATTAGGCATAAACACTTAAAATTCTTCATTAAAATCTCATTCTCCCCAAGAAATATTCTTTTTCTTTCTTCCCTCCTACATCAACAAAAATATATTTATTTATATATATTTGAAGAATATTAAGAGATTCATTGACCATCTCTAAAACTATTAGATGTAAAGACTCAAAAATTGATAGAGATATTGCTTCTGCCGTTTAGAGGTAGGAAGAATTTATTTTACAAAATTCCTACCCCAAAGGGAGTTGAGGAGGGATTTTGAGGGTATTACCTGTACACTTTATGTGATATGTTCCTTATGTATTGTTAGTCTACATAATATCTGCTTGTGTGTTTACATTTTTTGTGAATTAAATGCTTTTATATAATATATTCATAGCCTGATTACCATCACAAAACTTCGTAAGTTCTTGCTCTGTTTCTTATGTTGTTAATTATTCATGGCAGATGTTTATCTACTCTTTTTGGTATACCAATTAAAATATTCTTTAAAGAAAAATTATCAAATAAAACTTTACATATCCAGAATACCAAAAAACATAATAGCGTTATATAATAATAAAGTTTATTGAATATGTTTCTATAATCCTGCTGTTAAAAATCACAAACGGATATTATACACACTTTTTACTTTAAAGAGAAAAATATGATCGGATATATTGTTTCGATGAATCTTTATAAGTAAATAAATTACATGTCAACCGTTTCATTGGTTTAAAGTTTAAAAGTGGTTAACCTTGTAACCTTTGTATGACAAAGCTAATTCGATTAAAATAATGGCTAAGAGTCCTGTTAGCCGCAGAGCGTGGACGGCGGGTCACAATTTGCGTGCGTCGCGAACTAGCGCTACTTCACTTTGCTGATTCCTAGACTCGTAAATACCCTCAGGCGGGGTCAACAGACTGATCCGTGAGTCTTTTGCCAAAATAATGACCGAACAGTTATACCGCTGTTTAGCCGCGGATTATTGATTGGTCACATTTATTAAGCAACACAGTGTAAACAGAAGAATAGCCATTCAACTGTCTCATTAATGCCGAAAATATGATGGTGATTTTTGTACCATTACTCAAACTGCGTAATCTGACGCTAATTGATTATGTACATGGAATTTTAACCTTCGTTACCTTGGTGCAGCGACTTCTTTCGAGATTATCAAAGTTATATGGCGGGCAACTTAAACATTCCTGTCGTAAAAGGACTCGAGAATTATTAAAATAATTTGTACGGTACTAATATATTTACGCAACGCAAACTTTAAAACAAATTATCTAACAAAGTAATTTATTTATTTATTTATTTATTCGACGAAGCGAGGAGACGACCAAGACGTCTACCTGATGGTAAATGATACGCTTGCACATATCGTAATTTATAAAGCTAGAGACAGAAAAATAAAAACAAAGCAATATAGTAAAAATGTATAATTTTGGATATAAATAATATTAAATATGGTACTTTTCAAGTTTTTTTTTATTCAATAAATCGACTAGACAAACGGGACGTTCATCTGTTGGTAAGTGATACACTTGCCCATGACAATGTGGCGCTAGTTAAAGTTATATACACTACACCACATTGGTCTCGTTGCCTTGAGACAACATTAGGTCCTTACATATGAAATTAACGTTCTGTCGTACTGACCACTTTGATCTGAAATATCTCCTCTTTGGTTAAGAATTCCAAATTCAAATTTATAAATTCATTTAGCTGGTACATTTGAGTTTTTAAATCAGTTATTCATTTGTTTTTACCTCATTATTATTTTCTTTGGCGTCGCTTATTACCGCACAATGGAAAACATGAAATATCGGTATATTTACGAGTACGAGTTCTACCGTGGTACCAGTGCTGCAGAAACAGCTCGAAGGATTAATGATGTATACGGCGCTGGTGTCGCAAAAGAAAGTACGGTACGTTTTTGGTTTCAACGTTTTCGTTCTCGAAATTTCGATCTTCAGAACCAACCCCGTGGACAGCCGGAGACTAAAGTGGAAAATGAAGAATGAAAGCCTATTGTGGAAGCGGATCCATCACAAAACACTTCAGAGATAGTTGCAGGCTTCAGGGTAAGTGACAAAACTGTATTAATCCACTTGAAGCAAATCGGGAAAGTAAAAAAACTTGAACGATGGGTACCTCATGAATTGAGTGAATCAAACTTGTAAACACGCGTCGACTGCTGCTGCTGTGTTACTTTATTCAACCGATACAATAATGAAAGGATTTTAAATTGGATCATTACTTGTGATGAAAAGTAGGATACTGTACGATAATCGGAAGCGCACGTCGCAATAACAGAACCCTGAAGACCCAGCCAAATCCTGCTCTAAACGAAAATTGACTCAAAAAAAGTTACTTGTGAGTGTTTGGTGGACTAGCGTCGGTGTCCTTCACTACAGCTTTCTAAAATCTGGCCAAACGATTACGGCAGATATCTATTGTCAGCAACTGCAAATCATGAAGGAAGAACTAGCTGCTAAACAACCGAGATCGGTCAATCGTTCTAGGCCATGGTTACTTCACGACAACGCAAGACCACCACCACACACTGCACAACAAACAACCACTAAGTTAGATGAGCTACAATTGGAATGTCTGCGACATCCACCGTAGTCCCCACACCTTGCCCCAACAGATTACCATTTTTTCCGGAATGTGGACAACTTGTTACAAGGAAAAAAATTCAACTTCGATGCGGCAGTACAAACCGCCTTCAAAGAGTTCATTGATTCTCGCCCCCATGATTTTTTTAGTAAAGGGATCAATGAACTACCTATGAGATAGCAAAAGAGCATAGATAAAAAATTACTTTATATTCCTCCCGTACAAAACTCCAATTTCATATGTAAGGACCTAATATATTAAATCTCGTTAGCCTAGTAATTTCAATAGCTAGAGCCCTCTGCTTACCGGATCACAGTAATGTTTGCACAATACTGTTCGGCGGCAGAAATAGGCGCTGTGGTAGTATCTATACGTTCTCCGGTAACAAGGACACATCGCCAGTAATTACTTCTTTAACATATACAAAATTTTATATCAAACTCAATACTATAATTTCTTTATTATACTACCTATGTACAATAATTTTTATACGTTTATTAAGTAAGACATCAGGTTGGAAATTACATTTAATAGTTTAGATTCTTATTATCAATTATAAGTTAAATATTTGCACGCAAAGTTCACTAACATTGACATAAATATTAAGTTAATAACATAAATAATTGTCTTTAGCAACCGCATTCGCCGATCTTTAACATGTGCATGTACATCATAAGAACCTGTATTATTATTTACATTTAATCTTGTTGACCACTTTACTAGTCGACAGTAACTTTGTTGCGCTTTTACTGTTAAAACAAAATCACGTCTAAAGTTGTCCTCCTCATGAAATATTTTTCATCTTTCTCTTCTCCTCCTTCAGCAAAATTATCTCTATATATATAAGAAGAATATCCAGAGATTCATTTACTCATCAGGAGATCTCTGAAACTATTAGATGTAAACATCCAAAAATTGATAAATATTTTGCTTCTGCCATTAAGAGATCTGCTAAGAATGGATTTTACAATATTCTTTCCCCACAGGGAGTTGCAGGAGTGTTACAGCCAGTAAAGCGAGCAGGGCACAACTAGTCTATAAATATTTGTACCTTTTTTATATTTTTTTATCTCGCGGAGTAGTCAAGTCTTCAAAAAGACTGAAAACAAACATCGATCCGAAATAAAAAACATTAATATCAAAAGGATAAAAACTGGGTATCACCTACTATAATTAATAATTATAACAAAAACTACAGCAAGTAAAGCGAACCTAGGTCTAGACATGACAGTAGTAACAATTATTTCGAAGTAAATTAATATTAAAATAACCAGTGAGGAGAGAAACAACAAATTTGTTTAGGGGGATGTTAAATATTTAATTATAGTATAATAAAATGAAATGAAACGAGAAAATCTGATTAAATAAATAAATAGAAAACCATTAAAAAAATGGCAACACTTAAAGCATATACCTAACAAGCGTATTAAAGAAAGAAATTTTAAATCATTCACAGCCTGCTAATTGTAATTATGATAGAGATAGAGATCAATTATAAAACAGTTATCACTTAATTAACCCACCAGTGGTAATTAGAGATCAATGATAATGAATAATTGGCACCACCATGGTGTTAACGACAGTTAATTCCATTGAAAGCTCAGATGCTGTCAGATTGATATCACTTAAAGTCAATCCTTTGTTGCGTTCTCTTAATAGAAATCATTATCACATTTATGTAATAAAACATCATTATTAACAATTTTCATATTTACAACTGCAAACTTTATTTATTAAGGAAAGAGTACATAGGTTTCATCTAGACTAGTTTATTATAGGATACAAATTAAAACAATCTCTTAATTTGTGTTCTCTAATTACAGTGTGTGTATTAACGAAGACTCCCATTTTTGTTTTATTTGACGCAGCAATGTATCGATCAGAAAGTTTACGTGATAGCAAGTGATGATTCTGTATATAGTAATGTGGGGCCAGATAGGTGCTCATCGACTTGAAACCTTTAGAACAAAGTAAAGTTATACCTAGACGGGCCTTAGTAATACAATAGTACCACTAGTTAAACTGAAAGTCCCAATTTCGTTATTCAAGACAAGAACAATCGTTCACTTATTGAAAGTCAAAAAGAAGGAAAGAAGAATACTATATAATATTAATGTATATGTATGTATGTATAGCTTTTTCTATATGTGTTTTTAAATTCCATTCTAAGTAACATTTAATAATAACGCAATTGAATGTAGAGTTTACGATTTAAATTTCTGCATCTTACCTACCATCAAGAGAGAAGAACCACCTAAACAGTAAATCTCTCCCATAAACTATTAAATTATTGCAATACAGGAAACAAACATATAATAAACATAAGCACAATTAACACAAGTTACACAATTTTTTTTTTAATTTTATGAAGCGATGAGACGAGCGGATCGTTCACCTGGTGGTAATTGACACCTGCCCATAATAACGTGGCGCTGGTTATGATGGTATTCACAGCACTACATTGCGCTCGTCGCCTTGATACATAAAATGTTAAGCCTCGTTATCCCAGCAATTATGCTATCACAGCTCCCTTCAAACCGGAACACAGTAATGTTTGCACACTACTGTTTGGCGGCAGAAATAGGCGTTGCGGTGGTACTTACCTAGACGGTTTCCGGAAACGGGGACATATAGAAAATTATCAATAGTTAAACACAATAACAGGTCATATTTATGACGTCCGACCAGTGAGTAGCTCGCTGGCCTATTGGTTAGAGCGTGCGGCCTTCATTCCGAAGGTCGCGGGTTCGAATCTAGGCATGTATCAATGACTTTAATATTTAAGTTATGTACATTTGTGAACTTTAGTTACAACAGCGAAATACAAACGGTGAAGGAAAACATCGCGAAGAAACCTGCACATGAATTAAAATTTATTCTAAGGTGTATGTGAAGTCACCAATCCGCATTGCGCCCGCGTGGTGACAATGGCCCCATCGCCCTCCTATTGAGGGTAGTCCGGTAACCCAATAGTGGGGACGTTAATTGGCTGTTATGAATTTATGACGTCTATGTGTATTCCATTTACGGCCGCGTGTCATCGTATAATTTTAGCGGCTTCCAAGATATTCCATAACCGAAGGCAATCTGAGCGGTTGCAATAGGAATAAATCTCACATAATCGGAAACCAAGCGCCATTAGTGGTTACCAGTACGGGATACAATGGCGGCCGCTAGATTTGTATCGGCGTAACATTAAATTCGAACCGCATAATTTTTAACCGCCCCAATGTTAGTCTTCAAATCAATTGCGAAAATAGACGATTTTCTATATATCGATTTTATGTGTTTTAAATAAATTCAAAAAGCAAATTGCTACCAATCCCAACAGCTTGAGATTATATTTCTTTTTTAACATATCCTTTTATTTCTCCGTGACAATGTACTCCTTAGATTTATATTCTGTACGGTCTATTTGTAAGGATTCCCTCACGACAACTCACGGGAACCAAGCCAACCTCAGCTGCTCGTGGTGCACCCTGCTAATCAACAAACGAGTTTCTGGCTTCCACTAACACGCATTGGGCCAGCGTGTCGGGAAATAGCCCAAATTCTGAATGGCTCATATATGAATCCCTGTCCAATCGATATGGGAGCCTTTAGGGGAGGCCTATGTCCAGCTGTGGACATCTATCTACTGATGATGATATAAGTATCATAGAAAATTATAACAAAGTGTATATTTTCTGCATAGATTTCTGATTATTATCAACTAGCAAATTTATTAGGTAATTTAAAACGAATATAAAGAAATTATGCGCGTAGAATTATCTTATATACTAATACTAAAAGAAAGTCTATAAATAAACAATAAAAAACGAACCCTATCGAAGTTTCTCTGCAGGTCTATATTAATAATATTTAATAAAGGATTTGTTAAAAAATAATTAGTTCTAGCACTGCGATGCGATGCGTAAGTTATAAACAACTGATATAGTTTTAGTTATCGTAGCGATTTAAAAAGTAAGCTAAAAGTGTTTTTGGTTAAGTTTACGTTTAAATGATGTTAACTCCATTGTAAGCTGGACTAAGCCGATGGTAACAGGACTTTGGACACGCGACGAGAGATTCAATGCGATGGCAACAACAAACTGATATCTGACACGACAACTTCCTTAGGCATGCAATGAGATGCAACACCAATCTTAGAGTTAACTACAAGTAAATGCAAATTGTGCGTTTAGTTGTTTAAATTTGCTAACATTATTGATCTCCAGATAGTATCTATACACAAAATAACAAAAAAAATCTGTTTTAATATAAACTGACCCTGATATTATATAACCTTTAAAAAGGTATTACAAAGGTTTGTAATTAAAGTAAGTAATTACACTGTGCTTGAAATGCTACAGTCTTATTAATGAAATTATTGTTTTGACATTTAAATATCACAATAATATTTAAGTAAACAAGTTATGTTTTTATATTGCAAGTTGTGTTTCCTTAGATTTAAGATGCAGAGAATCCTGTAATATATTTTTAATGTTAACAGTTATAAATAAAGAAATATTTGAATAAAATATGCATACACTTTATCATCTCTGTAATACTTCATACTTCTCTGTATGATAAATATTAACAATTACTATAAGCTCCTTTTGGCATATTAAACCATGAGTAAGTTAAGTAGTACATACAAAGTCTAAATATTAAAATGTGATTAAAAAAAAACGAAAATTAAACTTTAATGTTGCAACACCAAACGGGGGTAATCTTTAAGAGAATAGTGAATAAGTTAATTCTAGATTAGTACGTTGTACTATTAAAGACTACATCACTGTTTACCATCAGGTGGGAGAATCGTAGCCAAGACCTAGTCTATTCAATAAAAAGAATATTGACACAAATTATCACCAGAAAAAATCTGTTTTAATATTATATATATATATATATATATATACATATATTCATTAACTGTTTGTGTGTTCACTGCACTGTCAATCAACTTGTTTAAATAAACCGTGAAGCAAGGAATACTCCTGGGGACGTCTCAATTCAACAACGTTCAATACATAAATAATTTATTATTTCTACATAAACAATACGAATGAAATATTAAATATGTAAAGGGCATCCTTCAATACGAAATACCACCCGCAGTGGACAACCCTCGCATATTCTAAACTAGAATTTAAAACCTAGATTAACATCTGTTTCTCTGCTCATAATAATACGTCATTCACTGACTCCTGGCATACTTTGATCGTTAGACGATAGCACCCTTTATTAGACTGGCTATAGTGTCAGTGTCAGCGAGTCATTACCTAGGATCTAGATTCCTGATTTATATATTAGCAGAACTAGTTTTCTCCGGGTAAGTTATTCAATGATATCTTATTGATGTTCCAGATTACATACGTTGTGTTAGTTAACAAATCAAAAGGTATGGTCAAATTTACTTTATGTAACTAGTTAATTTGTATATTTATTAATATTTAACTTTAAGTATAATAGTATTCCTTTATTTCTTCCCTATTTTAATAATAGAAAGTAATTAAAAGTTTGGTCGATGGAGAAGGCGATGCTTGTAGTATCTCTGCGTGAACATAAATGAAGAGATCCGCAGAAGAAACAAGGTCACCGATATAGCCCTACGAGTCGCGAGGCTTAAGTGGCAATGTGCGAGGCACTTAGCTCGTAGAACCGATGGACGTTGGGGACTTAAAGTGCTGGAATGGCGACCCCGCACCGGAAAGCGCAGCGTTGGCATAACCCCCACTAGATAAACAGAGGACGTGAGAAGAATCGCTGCAAGCCACTGTATTCAAACAGCGCAAGACCGTGCTTTGGTCTCTTGGAACACATCACAAGAGACCTACGTCCAGCAGTGGATGTCCATCGGCTAAAATGATGAAGCAAAAATTTCCTGTACGTATAATGCTTTTGTATAATTTTATCGTACCTTTTAAATACTAATAACTAACAAAATTATAAATTATCTAGAACTTGTAGGTCTCTATTACCGGAGACTGTCTAGGCAGGTACCACCGCAGCGCCTATTTCTAGCGCCAAACCGTAGTGTGCAAACGTTACTGTATTCCGGTTTAAACGGCGTTGTAGCTAGTGAAATTACTGAGATAACGAGACCTAAGAAGTTATGTCACAAGGCGACGAGTGCAATGTGGTGCAGTGTATATCGTCCTAACTAACGCCACGTTGTTATGGGCAGGCGTATCACTTACCATAAAGTGAACGACCCGCTCCTCTCATAGCTTCATGGAATATAAGAAAACTTGAAAAGTAACTAACAAGAAAAATATTCAATGTTATTGCCATCCAAAATTACATATTTTATCCTTTTTTATATATTTGTATGTTTTTTTTCTGTTTGTCTAACTTTATAAATTACAATTATGTTGACTAATATTAACAGTTATTAGTAATGAGAAAAAACACTATTTTTGTTAACTTAATATTATTTTCATCATAAACACGCCACTTAATTAAATCAACTTATTTTTAAAAACTATATATTATACTAGCAGTCCTCTGCCCGCTTCGCTGGTCGTAATACTCCCGCAACCCCTTTTGGTGGTAACATTTCGTAAAATTCGTTCTTAGCTGTATCCCTACCCTATACCTATCTTATACTCGGTAAAAGGAATATTATTTCCTACTAAATTTCAAGTAGAGACTTTATGGTTTCAGATACATAGGTGTAAATCTCTCATACATATATGTAGATTTTAAGATAAGCACTAAACAATGGTTTACATATGATGTTTGCACATATCATCATCATCAGCTGATAGACGTCCACTGCTAGACATAAGCCTCCCCCAAACATATAATAATTTATAATTTTTTCTATGTTTTCTGTACTTTGAAGCTCAAACATTACTAAACCAATTTTATGAAGGTATATTTAAATAACACCAAAATTCCTTAATGTTAAGTAAATAAATCTACTATATTATGTAAATAAACGTATTTTTTTTTATAATTTCCACAGATTATGTGTGTGATACAGTGTTTGTGAGATAGCGCATGTAAACATTTACATCCCGGCGGAAGCTGTCCGCGTACTGAATGAGGGCATTAGTATCTCAAACGATACATTCAATAATATCTATATTCAGGTTCAAGGAAGGTTAAGCTGTGTATCTCTTGAATGTCGTTATTCAATATAATTTAATATTACCTTACCGTGGACTTCAGCACAAGAGAAGTATTTTCGTAATATTACAACATAACTTACATTTGCTGTTGATCTCTATTAACGGTCACCGTTTAAGTAAGTACCACCGCAGCGTCTATGTTTATCGTCAAACTGTGCTCCTGTTTGAAGGGTGTTGTAGCTTTTGATATTGCTGTGGCAACGAGACTTAACATCTCATGACTCAAGGAGACCAGTAAAATGTCTTTAATAAAAAAAATAACTGCATGTATGTCAACAAGGACATCCCTAACTCAGTTCCGATGCAACATAATTTAGAGTTTGGTTAGTAGTAGTTTTAGCTAAATCTCCTGACTAGATATTATTAAGATCATTAGTTGAAGTCTTTATGTAGTAAATGATTTCCTTTGTTCTTTCATATATTTTGTATTAATAAAGTATATAATTTTTTAATTTCTTGGGTTTCTCGATCTCTAAATTATATACAGATCGTAATGTCAGCGTGTATATAAAACTATGCGTGATGTACATTATACACTTACAACGGACATTATAGCTGAAGGTAAGGTTGTATAATTTCATAGGCTTCCTCGTAATACAAACGTGACTGAAAGTGATTCGATCTGCTCGGAAATGATGAAAAATTTATGAAACATACTATTTCACTCATAAAATTGTATCAGGTTATTGTTTTACCTTATGGTGCACGATTGAATTTATTATTTATGGGATTATCTCATTCTGTTATCCATTTTAGTGTAATTCACAGGAAAATATTCTTTTCATGTCCTAAAGAGAAATTTTTACGTATATTATGTTATAATATTATTAATGTCAACATTTTATTTATTTGAAGATTTCACTATTACATGATGTCATCTTTTATATCACCAATTGACTATATCATGACCTTAGTAACACATGTTAACATATATGAAATAATATATTTAAGTACAAATTACAAATATCTAAACGATGTTTTTAATAGTCAGGAACGGTATATTGTTATTTTAGTATATAGGCTATTAGTAAACAATACCTAAGACAGAAAGCTAGTTGTACAAACAACACATTCAATTTCAACGATTTAATGTAAGAAAATATTAAGCGTCAAAGCAATAACTTCCACTTCCCGTTGGCTATCGGAGGGTGTATTTCTGCCGACACCAGCCACGATTTACATATGACCACCGCAAAGTTTATAAGATTGTTCGGGTAATACATTTACAAAACAACACACATACCATTTTAAACCTTAAAGCTTATGCGCGTAAAGGGCATTTTCCTTTAAAATCAACACGCATAATGTTCCACATCGTAAACAATTGATGTCGATTGTACTTGCATCACAGTATATTGAATTATTTATCGACGCAGACGTCTGGAGATCCATAACTTCGTTCCTACATCCTCGGAATATTAACCTGTATTATTTTAAATATAAAATTGTTATTATAATAAAAACAGCATAAACAATTTTTAACGCAACTTCACCATCAATCTTTAACAAAAGCTACGTATGATACATATATACATATATAAACGTATGATACATATATGATACATCACGTTTATTTATGCACGTTACTTAACGTGTTAATAAAATAACAACACGTATTATCCTATTACCTGGCATGGTATAGCTGGGGAAATATTTTTAGACAGAAATTTAGGGAGGAATTACATAGGATTTGTTCTAATCATAATAACACATTCTAAAACCGCCATTATAACAGGCTCCAAGATTTACTGCGAAAGCAATAGTGCTTATTTGTTTTAGTGTTTAAAGTTTTCTTCTCCTTCTTCTTCTTCCCCTTCTCCTTCTCGTTCTTCTTCTTTTTCTTCTTCTGTTTATCAATGTTCGAGAATTATAAATTGTCAATTAAAATGACTCCATATTACGTGTTAACGTCTGAACATTTTTCGGAGCACCGGACGTTTCAGCGTCGTAATTGGTGCTGTAATCAACCTCCATTGGCGGCTTTTTATGTTGCACAACGTATAAGTTCCAATAATAACAATCGACGGACACCGTATGCATAAAGCCATCATTCGCTATGTGTGTGTTAATAGCTGCACATAATTTAATTAATTGTTCCGGCCTACCGACCTGCTTCAGGAAGCTCGCGGATAACAGCCTATGTATCTTCTAGGGCTTGTTAATTTAGGCTCGTTTAACTGCTATCATTAAAATTTTAAAAATTAAGGAATAATACTACAATGTTCGAAATATCGTTTTAAGTTACACAAAACTGAAAAGTGATTTTTATTTTATTCAACTTACTCCATGCATTTATTAAAATGTTCAAAAAGACCGTGCAATTAAATATAGTTTATTAAAACACATGCGATGACTAAGTTAGCTGTTCAAACCTGATCATTCTTTAATAGGAGTCATAAATATTCTACAGTCGATGTTCCTCCCTTCATAATTAATTTTCTTGTCAGAGGCAGAGACTTTTTTCCCCTGTTAAAACATCGTTAAAGATTCATAGCCCACAACTAGCATGGAAACCTGCTCCTGCTATTATTATAAAACATATCGTTACGATCTTAACATGAGGGCATTACTTTAAATGTGGCCATCATCAAACAGAATAAAGAGAAGACGAGTTATATTCATTCATAAACCTTAGCATAACAAATAACAATCATTACCATCAGTTAGGATGACACCCTTCTCTAAAACAACTTCTCGTTAGTTTCATCAGATATTCTGTTTAAATTCGCATCACTCGATGACATTGCTACTTCAGCCGCTACCCTTCAAGTTATAAACTTTTCCTTTTACCGTTTGAAGTTAAAAATATTTTATTTAATAAATAATATTTCCCTATGTTACCACAAAAATCAGTAATACATATTGATATTTAAAATGTTCATTAATATATAACCTTTATGTTTATTACAAAGTATAATTTAAACACAAATTTCCATAGATTTAATGACTATTTAAAACAGTCTCCTTTCATGGTATTCAAGACCTTTCCATACCATTATTATTACTCTCAAACATCATCATCATTGCTGGTTATTGACGTCCAGCGCCGAACAATAGCCTCTTCAATCCATTTATAGGATCTTTATCAGGTCGTTGGTAAACCGTCAAGCGTTCGTCCCACGTTGCAGTTGGAAAAATAATAACGTACTCCTTGGTCAGATTATTTAATTATCCTGTTAATCTCTTTCATTTCATTTCCACGAAATCCGTAGAGGTGTTGAAAATATCTCGCTGGTTATAAATAGTGGATTGGAGTTAATTACATGGCTCGGTGCTTTATGTAATTAATATGATGAATTCAACCGCTTATATTATCTATGGAAGCCATTTTTAACGGTCCGATTGAGCCATGTCTGTTTTTTTAACTCTTTCTATCTTGTTTAAAGCATTCAAAAATGAAAAACGATGTATTTTATTAGCAATTTTATGTAAAACGGTTTTGCTTACATTATTATTACTGCTCATTAAATTAAAATTATTAAGATCTGTTTGTTTGTTGTGCCTCTAAAAAAAAAGTATGTCTGTACCTTATTTTTTAGCGTTGGGAAATCCTACATCCGGGGTGGGCGGAAGAAAAAGAGGAAAAGGAAAAACTATACCAGACTCTGGTTAAAACCCCACAGTTTACTTGCTGCGCGTTTGGCCAAAGCTGCAGCACACCGCACCGCAGTTCCGGTAACGTTAGCCCACTAAGAGCTTCAATATAACATGAGGTACCTCATGGTGAAGTATGTCCATACCTATCATAAATAATTTGCATTTTATTTATTAATGTCTACCATGTCGCACTTGGCTAGTGATGAGCAAATGTTCTAGTGTCACTCCTTATGAAAGAAAACCTCGATTCACTATAATGGGAATACATATATTTTGGTTTAATAGATTAAAATAAAAAAGAAAACAAACTGACAGATAATATATGTCTTATATACTCTTCATATTTTAATATTTTTTGTTATGAAATAAATAATAATTGTTTTTAATTTGTTCAATGAAACCGCATTTACCTTGTTATTGAACATTGTCCATAAGCCCTTATTACGCTTTTGTTATGGATATCGAATTGTGTAATGCATTTCAAAGTGCTACGGAGGTGTACAATTGATAATCATTAACTGAAATTATTCCACAATCTATTCTTCACGTTCTCTTCTCTATGCCATTACTGGGTATGGTACTACCATGCGCATTAACTATAGTATCGAGTTAAATAATTTTACGTTTTAGTTTATTGAGAAAATCACTAACCTCGTTAACGGAGCACACGATATGCATAGAAATATATTTAGAATCGTTTCTTTACATTAATAAATTTTCTTTTATCAGAAATTTCCTTCATTATCTACAATTGCATTGCTGTTATAAAATAAAATTGACAATTATCGCTACGGAGACTCCTTCATCGTCATTTCAGCCTATTAGATTACAGCTGAACGTAGACTTCAAACAATTACTAGTAAATTACATATATATATATACATAAACTTAACAAAAATTAGGTTAGTATTGAATATATATGTCTAATATGGGTTGGAGACTAAAAAACATATTAAAGGGACTAATAGATTAATTTATTAAATTATAATGGACGGAATGATTCTGATATAGTATTCCAAAACTATGTAAAAGTCCAGCTAGCGGATGTATCCACTGAGATATAGATGCTTCAGCATTACAGTTAATTTCAACTGAAGAAAATCACGATCGCTCTTCCGTCAGTTCCAATACATATTATTTACAAGGAACACTGCTTACTACGTCTATCATCATCATCAGCCGATGGATGTCCACTGCTGGACTACATTCATTAACGATAATTCAGTTATAACGGCGGTACTATAATTTTACTATGACCTAGAATTCTATACAACCAGTTCCTTTAGAACTTATATGAGCAAAGCACTTTTGTCCAAATTTAAAGATTGTTGATGTTTCATTGCTGACTTTAAAATAGTCCTAGATTATTACTAAAACGTTTTTTATATGTTTTAATTTTATTTAATTGTATATTAGACTGATTTTATTAGATAAATATTCAGTATTGTTATCTTTTCCGATGGTTACAGCTATGTAGAAGGCCTCGAAATTCAGACCACGATGGTTTAGTTAAAGCAGACGTCAAAAAGTCGAAAAGCCCGGTGACATTGAGTGTAGAACTACTTCCAACAATGGGCGCGACTGTTGGGGTTGCCATATTGCACAAATTTTATACTACGATTTCTTAACACAAAATATTCGAAGAACTTGTTAGGAAATAGTTACAGTTTTTTTTTCCTAGTTAATTAAAGAATTAAATAAAAACACCATGCAGTTAGTAAGTGATCGCTTATGATTTGAATTTTTTTTGTTTCAAGATCGAGATATCGGTAATGTTATAGTCGTTCGAGTTAATCGGCAGCATTACATCGATTTCACGGTGACAGCTGCCGGTCATCAGACGAATGCGATGGTTAAGGTGTATCAGAGCGTACGAGTGTTCTACAAGCATCATTCAATCAGTAGCACAGATCAAACTGTTGAAGAGGAGGTAGTATAATCAATTCATTCTATATTCTTTTTTTATTTACATAAAGTGACAATGAACCCGAACAGAGTAAAACGTTAGTTCACAATACTCTATCATATATTGAAAGCCCCAACGCAAATATGCTGATATAGATGCAAATTTACAAGAATGGTAACTAGCTAGACCGGTTCCTAAACCTATAAATTCTGTTTTTCTCCGTTTATAAAATAATCCAAATTCCCCACAATTACACTTAGGATATCTGTATTATACGGCAAACGGTTAGTCCAACAAAATTTTAAATAAATATAGTTCATATAAATGTTCTAATGACAATTATGTCATAAATAAAGTAAATAAAACCATGGCTTCGTTATAATTCTGACTATATGGTTACTGTTTAACTATATTTATAGATATAAAGTATAATATGCGTTTGGATTATTTACTTGGTAGTTGACAATCGTCATAATATAATGTCTTGAAATTAAAGATCGGCGGTCAATAAAAAAGACAGGATAAAGAAAACTTTTTCACTACAATAAATAATTATTAACAATACATTTTCGGTAATAATAAATTGGTTCTTAGGTGTGAATAAAAATTACACTTTAATCATATATGTGAAAGGTCGGCGGAAATCCTAGAAACATTGCTTTTTTTTTACGACCACGCCCACATTGCCTCTGCGTAGCAATGCTCTGTACGCAATCGGACGACCTGCCCGTCAACATAATATAAATAGCGCGGTCAGCGACCGGCCTCCGTACGGCCTTCACTTGCCACCGCTGTCATTGATTAGGGTTGCCCTCCTCGTCTAGATACAGTTATTTAAAAAAAAAATTTACAGTATCACATATTCTGAATAAAGCAACAAAAAAATTTTCATTGATATTTGGATTTGGATTATTTATATCACTAACAGAAACATATTGTTTTACGACGTGTGTTATTCTTAAAGGTTTCTTTGCTTTTGAGGGTGGTCAGAATATGGACTTTTTTACCCATCAAATACCTTTCTGGTCTTTTTCAGTGTATTGAGAGAACTGCAGGATATTCTATAGAACGCACCACTAAGCCCTTACAATATGGCTAAACACTTCCCAAAAACAAGGCAAACTCTTCCGTATGTATGGAAAAGAATCTAATAGGAATATCGCATGGTTAAAATAAACATATTGCCTCATACTGTTTTAATATAAATTTAAAGCGATAAACTTCCGGTTATAAAGATGCACCTTAAGCGAAAATTGCATTATGATGATTTGTTTATCATTTTCTAAAGCATAAGTTTTACATATATGCTCACTTTAAGAAAAAAAAAATATTGAAAACGCAAATAATATTAAAGCACCCATAAACAGTCATAATTAATAGTTGTCGTACAAAGAAGAATATGAGCGAACATTACGACCGTTTATCACTCGGCGCACAGAAAAACTAGTTCAAACAACTGCCCGAACGCCGTTGCAACTTGCTCCTTCACAACACGATCCACAAATATAACACAGGTTCAGATAATATGGGAACAGCTCCGTTCTTAGCAGACACTGTCGGTTAATCAGCGAAGGCATCATTTTCTAAACCCGCTCCCGATGGACCAACCTACCATTAGATGTGCGGTGCCCGAAGCTAAGCCTCCCGACGTAACATGGTAACCCTGTACGTAGAACTATTACCGAAGTCCTCAGGCGCTTCGGTGTTATTTTTCACTCCTCCAACGATATTTATTTAAGTCTGATGCAGTAAGAGGTCTTTTAACGGCCAGTGAAAGTTGTTCGATGCTGATGTTAAAATAATATTTTTAATATCCAATTTTGAAACTCTTATGTTCGATACAATAGACGCTCAACGATTGAAATGATGATGAATATATATTTTATCTATTAAGAAAATGCCTGTGAAAACAAATATAATACTTACCACAATTTTCACTGTACTAAACTAATTAGTTCCGTATATTACATGTATTATATAATAAACTGATGATTCGCAAGAAATACTAATGATTTTTTTGCTAAAGTATTTTACATTGTGAAGTAAAAAATTATTTCCTTCTCCAATATATTTTATTTACTACTTGTGTAACTCAAAGTCAAAACTATATTAAAATAATATAAACATAGTATTTTATAAAACAATTCTAATATTATGATCAGTTAAAGTTGTATAAAGAAAATACATTATTCATTACCTCACTAGATAAATATAACTACAGCAGCAGACAGTGATGACTGCGTTTCCAATAAACTACGATACTAAAACTTATTATTTTTAAAAAAATTTATATATTTTATAAAGTTCATGCAAAGAGCGTATATAGATACGTACGCGTATACGCGATACGTATATAGATAGAAATGAATACTGCGAGCTGAAGCAATTAATTACATTATAAAATCTAATTAGAATAAAAAATCTATTACCACCAGTTGAAGAATATAGGTATGCTATTGAGGTACAAATTTGCAGTCTTCATTCGCGATCATTTATAATAGACGGATGGTATTTTAATTGAAACTGGATTCCTACAATTGGATACCGCAATCGATTGGAACGCAACTTTGTAGGAAATGCCTTATTACTCTAACAAAGTATCACCATTCGTGACTACATCCTATATTCAAACCGCCCAATTGTCAGCGAATGTTTATTCATTGTATTAAGTATCATTAAGTTGTTAAAAATATTGCTTAATATACATAAACATAACTACATTTATCAAATGTTTAGTGTTAATTTTATCTTTATCAAAATTAAGTTAAGAATTTGACCAAAAACGATGAAGAGTGTATATCAAGAATTATAGTCTCTTTTCATTTTGAAATTCAGAATACGGCAGTTTTGATGGTGGATTCAAAAACCCCAGCGATTTAAACTCCTCAACGTTTAACTGCAGATGGATCAAGGAGCAAGGTAACATCCATATAACCAAACTGGACCCTATGAGAGCCTTTTGCACACAGGGTTACGAAGTTACTGGGGTAACGGAACCTTACATCTTATATCTCAAGGCGACGAGCACAATGTGGAGCTGTATAATTCTAGTTGGAACTACGTTGTTACGAGCTGGCGTATCACTTATCATCAGATAAACGTCTCGCTCGTCGCTTCGTCGAATAAAAAAAAGGTAAATGAACTTACATAAATGGATTCTCGTTAATAAAAGTGGTGACACACTTAAAATGCGCGTACTAACATACAACACAATGTTAGACGATCGTTGATATCTTTTGCAGGATAAAACGATTTTTATATATATCTATGTAGAAAAAAAATCTGTGTTTTACGTAACTTTACAATAAACTGCGTAAAGTCTGAAAACTAAGACTTGTAAGTAACAACTGTACCTAATGTTTATTGTCACACTTACCCATAAGGATTCTTGTAGAGACATATAAAGGTAGACTGATCACCACAGTAATCTTAATAAAGAGAAAGCCGAACATAGCAATGTTTTCACACTACGATCTGCCGACAGAAATAAACTTTATAGTGGTACATACCTTGAGTCATCGACAACAGACCTGATACCAGCAAGACAAGAAACTGGAGAACCATTAAAAGATAAGTAATTATTAACACGTCTTTAATAATCATGTTGAGTATAGTTTAATAATAAGCAATTAACGGCGTCATAGTCATTAATTGCTTCAACTATTAAAGTAGTTGTAAATAGAGAAAATATATTTTACCATTATGTTTAATATATGAAAGACCTGTGTAGATAAACAAAGCTACTCCAGAGCGTATCGGATGCTGTAATAGTTACTTAATACCAACCGTATCACTGACAAACGTCTGAGTAACTAAAATCAAGATGATTCAGCCAATTTGATTATAATGAACCGTGCTAACGCCTGCCAACAAACGGAATACCAATGATGCAACATAATTATAATACCAAGGTATAATTTAATACCGATCACAGTTTCGTAATGATGATAAGGTGATAACAATCACAGCTGTCTATAATTGACGAAACCAAGCGTACACGATAACAAGTTCTTCTAACTTTCATCTAAATTTAACTTAATCGATCTTGACAGCGCTTTCAGCTAAATTAAAATTATTTATTTACACATAGAGAATGCCACTGCATCATACTATAAGATGATAATCATCATCACCATCATCAGCCGATGATAATCCAGACCAAAAATGATTAGTCTTCATTTCAATTCTCGTTAAACAAGCACAGAATGGCGGTGAAGTACAAAACATAAAATTTTCTTACTTTCGTATTTATAAAACACTAGAGGTAGTTCTCTGTAGCCTATGACTGTCTATGTAGGTTTTTTTTTAATTTATATAATTAAGCGACGAGACGACTCGGACATTCACCTAATAAGTAAGTAAGTGATACTATGATGACTATGATATGAAAAAATAAGTAAGTTATACGCCGGCCCATAACAACGTGGCGCTAGTAAGGATGTTATAGACTGCACCTCGTTGCGCTCGTCGCCTGAGACATAGGATATTAAGTCTCGTCATCCCAGTAATTTCATTACCTGCAACGCCTTTCAAACCGGAACACTGGAACACACCGGAACATGTTTGCACACTACTGTTTGGCGGTAGAAATAAGCGCTGCGGTGGGAACTATCTAGACGATCTCCGGCACCAGATTTGTACTTCTGCCGCCAAACACTAGTGTGCAAACGTTGTGTTCCGGTTTTGAAAGGCGTTGTAGTTAGTGAAATTATTGCGATAATGAGAATTTACATCTTATATCTTAAAAGCGTGAGCACAATGTAGGGTAGTGTATGTCATCTTAACTAGCGCCACTGCTATCGGCGAACGTCTCGGCCGTCTTGTCGCAAGTTCGTGGGCATTGAATAACGAAAACCTATAATTTTAATCACTTTCTTATTTGCCGATTACAATAGATATTATTTGTTATATGTTACACATTCTAGTGAAAGAGAAACTAGTAGCCGCTGCGAAACAATAATAAAAAGAGTGCGCACTGATTTAACAAAAACTGACAAAAGCATCGGCAGCGCTGCTGCTGAGCCGTCATCGGCCTTTCGGAGTTCAGGGTTGTCGTTACATTTTATTTAAATTTAAAGAATATCTATTTTTCTTATGTCATAGAAAAATAGGATACGAAAAATAAATCACCTTGCATTTTCATTTTATCCCTATCCCTAACCAACGATAACTGTTGTGAAGTATATTCCAAATCGAACCTATAAAAGGTTATTCATATAAAGAAATAGATTCGATTGATTAAAGGCCTCCAAAAAACGTCTACGTCGTAGTCCCTTCCCTATATATTTTATTACCTATATATTAAACTAAGTTATAGGGTGTAAGGGTTCCCGTACTAACCCCACGGGGACCCAAGCCAACCTCACCTGCTTGTGATGCCTGCTGTAGTGTGCCCGCATTGGGCCATCGCGATGGGTGGCCCAAATCCCGGATATGAATTCTTACGCGGTGTAGGAATCTTTGGAGGAGGCCTATATTCGACCGTGGACGTCTATGGGCTGATGATGATGATGGTAACGTACTTTATATAATCAAAGTCTAAAAAAGTATACGAGCAAAAAAAAAAAATTTAATTATTTCCGTATACAATGCTAGCTGTAACACTTCCGCAACTCTCATTAGAGCAGGAGCTTTTCAATTTCTGTTCTCTACATACGAAGAAATTATTTATATATATATACATATATAAGCATACAGTCATATTTTATGATTTTGTTGCATAGCAAAGGAGGATTAAAATTACAATGCCTGCCGTTGAAATAAGATTTCGTAAAGAAAGTAATATTTATTAAATTCTTCTATATACATATTACACATATATACACTGGTGGTCTCTGTTGCTTGCAGTGCCTATTTCTGCCGCCAAACAGTACTGTGTTTCGGTTTGAAAGGCGTTTTACTTAGAGGAATTAATGGGGTAACGAAACTCATCATCTTATGTCTCAGACAACGAGTGCAATGTGGTGCAGTGTATAACATCCTTACTAATGCCACGTTGTTAGGTACGGACGAACCACTTACCATCAGGCGAACATCCGGTCGTCTCGTCACTTAATTGTAAAGAAAAAAAATTATAGAGGTTTTATTTCAAATGATTATTTGCAAATTTAATGCAAATGAGCTTTTCTGACAAATAAATATGAACAGTCAAAGGATCATATTTATTTACATATTTTCGGCAATTATGTTTCATAATACTGAAACTAATATATTGATCTATAAATAATAATATTGATCTATAAAACATTTTTAATAAAAATTCATTATTAAGGACTGTTTAACCGTTTTCTAAATATTGCCAACCTCATCTCAGAACCAGTAGACGCGACAGCCGTGACAATTAAGTTAGGTTTTTTCAACCACTTTTTACCATCACAACAATATATCGTCCGATTTTTTATAGTGATGAAAGTGATAGAAAAACGTTCATTATGTTAGCGGGCCTTTGTGTCGCGTGTTAACGCCCGTTTCAAGCGGTCCACGGTTCGATTTCGGCGTCGGTTACTGACATTGAATATTTAATAAAGCTCCATGTTGAATGTAATTACGTTTCACAATAACATTACACTGAATATTTCTTAGGCCACTTAACTGCTAAATTAACCATGGGCCAGTTAAAACATCTGCAAGGCTAGTGGAGAAATTAAATATATATATATATTTTTACTTATTGCTCATCCACATTATTGTATAGAAAGTTTGTCCAATATTCTTAATACATTTTGATGAAATCATTGTTTACGCGAAAATATAACTTCTAACTTTTTCCTTTTTTTTTTAATGAATGATACGCAATAATATTTAATAGGTGTAATATTCATGTTTTTTTTTCATACAATCGAAAGTAATTACTGGATTTTTAAAGTCAAATTGCTACCGTGACAGAATACGTAAGTACTTTCACCGTTCTTTTCAATTAAAAGTTCATGTATACAAAAAAACAAATTACATTACAGCGACATTCTTTACTCAGCATCAGGTTATTTGTACTGTTAACAATTTAACCAAAGAGGAAAGTTATTTTTGCAATTTTTGTAAAATTTGTTAACGCCTTTTGCAACTAGTTGAACATTTTACAATTGAAATCAAATTAATATTTCATGATTTACATTATTATATTATTGTGAGAACTTGTAAATTATATAATTCGGGAACCGGAAATTGTCTTTTATATTTTATCATACCTTATAACATTGGAAATATCATTAACTAGGTATAGTACTCCAAAACGGGGAACGGTAAAAATCATGGTGGAGGAATATCAGGGAATGAACTGGCATATCTGAGGCGTCGCAATTGTTCCGCCGAACCAGAAACAGAAAAAACTGTACCACGTTGATCACCAACCTTCACTAGTTGGCGAGGCGCTTTAAGAAGAAGTACTCCAAAACAACTGCAGTATCTTCTAAATGACTAAGTCACAGAGCTCGGAGAAAAATAAATAGTTTTTCTTTATTTATTGAAGCGACGAAACAAGCGAGACGTTCTCCTGATGGTAAATAATACGCCTGCCCATAACACCGTGGTGCTAGATGGGATAATATACACAGCACTACATTGCGCTCGTCCCCTTGAGACATACAATGTTAAGTCTCATTACCCCAGTAATTACATTAATTAAACTCTCTTCAATCCGGAACACAGTAACGTTTGCACACTACTGTTTACCGACAAAGGCGGCGGAAGTTTAGATGAAGATCAAAAGATCGGTTACCTATCCGCTGATGTAACAAAATGCAAGAGCGTACTTAAATGGAATCGGTTTGTAGAAAAGAAAAAAGAGACAATACCACTATAAAATCTGCACTCCAGTGCAGTGTCAGTAGTTTGAAAAAAATTGCTATTCTTTTTCTCATCTTTAGGTTGATTTTAATTTGAGATATACTTCTTTAATCCTCCCAACTTACATACAAAAGACTTTCATGAAAATCCGCCGACCCTGTAGAAGTATATTTAAATTTTATGATTCAATAGACTAAAACTTGACCACAATGCCATCTGTTGATAAAAGGCTATTAAGTCTTTGATAATAAAGCGCACTCGTTCAGAATTCTATTCATTCCTCTACTAATATATATAAACAAAACGAAAGAAACGCCTCGAATAGAGCACCTCCGACTTTTGTCGGTTAAATGTTAAGAGCGTAGGTTCCACCTGCAGGAGTGTTCGCTTCGTGTATTACACCGCCCGAATAATACACGGCATTAGGTCGAACATGCTGAGACATTTTATACCTTCACCATTGTTAAGTCACCACCTGATTTATACTACCAGTAATGCAACCTAGTACATGTATCGGACATCGCTATTCAAAGGGCATACTCGTAAGTATTATCTATGAAAAATATCTAGGCATTATTTCGCTGGAACATTTTATAACATTCCTTGCACCTAATCTTACTTACATAAGAGATAACTTCTTAGAGATTGTGGTAATATTTGTGTAAACACAATTACCTTAAATTCTAAGGTAAATTTATTTATTAATACATATTTATATTTATTATTATATTATACGTTAGTTCCGAAATATTCGTATTATTTTACAAAAGCAATCTGTTAAATTTGACATGTAAACGGTTACTGTCTTATTATGTTTATTTGTAGAAATGTTATGTTAATCAAATATTAACATTACTATGCCTTTATATACAAAAACAAAAAGAAGTATAAGATATTTATTAACTAAAATAAATAAATCGCTTTTTTTCCAATATTTTTTTTTACTGACAAACACGGATCCCACATTGACATAAATAGTCATGACCCTGCCACAAGACTAGATGATTTGCTTAGAATAGATATCACAGTTATACTACTAATACTACAGTAAATAGACCTTTTATTATAATTTTATTCATCTATTATAATACATTATAATTTCCATCATGTTGAGCTCGTCTGCTTAAGTTATTAAATCTTGTTATCCTTATAATAACTCTACGTTGCTTGAGGTACGCACAAAGGGACTGTAATATTAAAAATAAACGTATAAAGGTAAATTTGAGTAAAGCATACAAAAAAAAGATAATACAATAACTAAAAATGCGATAACAATGTTTCATTGCGCCGTAACAAAAGTAAAGTTAATAGAAAGTTAACATTTAAGTTTAATTAAAGCTTTTCCATTAAGGAAATGAATCAAAGCGAGCACTCGTTCATAGGAAGTATTAAACGTGCGATAGTGAGCGATCGTTTATGTGGTATATCGTAAAGTTGTACCATTAATCGAGTTTCCTCTTCCTATAGGCTCAACTTAAACGCATATTGTTTAGATACATTAATTAACTCGTTAACAGCCGATTCAGTTAATTACAAGTTTAACATTTAGAGGTTATTCAACACATCAACTGGTAGATAACAGAACATAAACCTAAGCGAAGTCACATAACGGTATTGGAAAGTGTTTTATAGTCCTAATCGTCTTCTAGAAGTCAGTGAAAGGGTCTTTATAGTGTAAAACCTTTCCCCGTACATATTTTCAAATGGAATATTGAGCGATGAATTGAACATTTCAATTACAGTTTGATATTGGCAATAACAAACATACAGGGACGTGCACCCGATATCTTTGTGCTTAGATAAGCACAAAGATTCCAACAAGACGAAAAGTCTACACTTGAAAGTATATCTATATATACTTAAAAATTATATTACCAATTTAGAACCATTTTAGCAATAGTCGAAACAAAGTTGTGTATCTTTTGAATAACTTGAGAGATTATTATTTAGATAGCTTTGGGGAGCTCCACATAACTCATCATGTTAAATTTTAAGATGAATTGAAACGTCATAGCTTATTTTATTACATTTTATTAATAAACCTTTCATAATCTAGTTACAATGAGGTTTCATTTTATTTTCTAGGTACATTTCATGTTTTTCATATATATATTTTTAGTTAGAAAATCCATAGGCCGCGGAATTAAAATTACGAATTTACTGGCCCATAGGGTCAAAATGTTTCGGGATAGCTGCTTCAAAAGAAATTAACGAATAGAACTGAAGAGCTATTGCAAGGCATAAAACACTAATCACAACATGATTAACATACCATCTTCTTAGTTGGTATCACTATTGACAGAGTTGTCGAGGTCATCACTTATCACTTGACTTATCTCAGATATCAGCAAATTCTTCTAGCTTGGTCTGACTACATAAACAATTCAAAAGTCGGACTAAGACATGAGATGTAAATCATGAGGCAATTCCAGTTTCGTGTCATAATTATAGCATCAGCAATTACAACAGCCAAGCTTTCACCATGACTATAAGAAGACGGCGGAGATCGTAGTTCAAAAACGTAAAGTTTCCCCGTAATGTCGTAAAGTTTAATAATTATTTCATTGCTTCATGATTGAATGTTAAGATAAGATGATGTTATCTGACAGTTAATATGTTACTGTCTGTTATGTTTGAGACTGTCTACGCAAACACTATACTAGCTTTTTACAGAAATCATAATACCTACCGGATATATTAAAAGTAGTTAAAAATATTACAAGGTATATGTACCTTCGGGAGTATTATAAATAAATTGAAAGGAGTTAATATACTTATTGAATTAAGCTGGAGTTGGATGTACAAATAAGCTAAAGTTATCCTAAATAGACATATATTCACAAATGGACGTTCATCGATTAAAATGATGATGATCCTAAACAGAATTTAATCATGGCATATGAAGCTTATCAAAATTGAAGTATAGTCCATTGTCACTAATACTAGATATTAAATGGGTAAGCATTGTAAGTTAAAGCCTAAACTAGGTTTTTATAATCGGCATTTTAATTTTTCCTCTCATAAATTATCAATGACGTCACGTTAAGTTAAAAATTAATTGTACATGGACGCATACTAATTTGCGTTTATAAAACTACATGTTACCCACTTGCTTTGCTGGCTGTACTACACGCGCAACTCCCTTTGGGAAAGGAATTTTGTAAAGTCCATTCTTAGCTGACCTCTATATGACTGAAGCGATGATTCAATTAATATCTAGGTATCTCCTATATATATAGATTACTTTGTATATTTATGTTCTATAGGTTTAAGTAACATACATCAAATAACAAAACGCCCTCTGCCGCCACTGTTACTAAACTACTGTGCAAACGGTAAATACTTTACAACAACCCCATTAACGAAAGCGGAAATGTAATGTAATAATAAAATTAACGACAAGTAATATAATCTAAACAATAATACTCTAAAACTGGTGAAATGTACATACTCATTTATTTTACATCATATGGAGCTCGAATCGATGCTTATATCGAAACACTATCCGTTAGTTACCAGTAACAGTGAATACTATGAACCGGCAGTTTGTTGTGACGTTTGACGTCAGTATAACGGTTAGTGACTCTTCTTCGAAGTTTACAAAGGAACGGTTCCAATGTCGTAGATCTGACTTAGACGTATTCCACATACATGATAATGTCTTCTGGAATGTTTTACGATAATGTATAAATATTTATTTACTGTGTCCGTAATAAAGATCTCTCCGTAAGCGGTAATTTCTGAACACCTTGCGACTTCAAGACGCAAGAGAATCTAAAGTAGTTATAACACAACAGTGTTATACTCTTTTATCAATGTTGGTATATTTAAATTTTTTTATTTATGTAATATTTAAATTAACTTTATTGACATTTACCTTATTATTATTTTGCAATAATGTCTCTATATAATCCACCACAACGCTTATATCTATCGCTAAACAGCAGAGTACAAACGTTACTGTATTCCAATTTGAAGAGCGCTGTAGCTAGTGAAATTACTGGGGTAACGAGATTTCACGTCCTATCACTCAAGGCGATGAGCGCAATGTGGTGCTGTGTGTCATCCTAACTAGGGCCACGTTATTATGGCAGGTGCATCACTTACCGTTAGATGAACGTCCCGCTCGTCTCGTCACTTCATGGTATAAAAAATAATCGTCCAATTTATTATTGGTATAAAATAAATAATACCATATTATTAAACCGAACAATAGTATAACAATAGTTAATAATTGTCGTTACTATAATATTGTTGTAAAGATTATAGACAGATACTTTTAATCTCGTTTCTAAGAAAAGTCTTAAAAGCCGTTATATTTATTACTTTTGTTAGGAACACGACGCACAGGTTCGATTCCATCTGAGCTTCAGCTTCCGGCGAAGGAAACCGACATGCTTCAATATCTACACCTCCGTGGACATGCGACATCCGCTAACCTGCACTTGGCAAACCTGGTGATTAAATAGCCTTCAAGGAGAGGTTCTAGGAAAAAAGCTTATGCCTTTGGAATTAGTTTTCAGTAACGATCATTATGTTTTAGATTATTAAATATAACCAATTCATTTTGTGAATTAGTGTAAAATATTTTTTTTTATTATTATGAAATAAATTTTATTTTAAAACGCATATTATATTAAGTAATAAACTGACTGCACTTTAATATGCTATGAATTTTGAAATCATAAATAAATTCCGCTCAGTAACGTAACACGATTTAAGTAATAACGTACAGCGTGGGTATACATGGACACACTGGATGTGGAATGGGTCATTCGCGGCAGACATAATCCCAGTTTAGTGGTACGTTTGCAAAACAACCTCTATTTTATGCACGTGCATACTATTTGTGAAGGACATATCCGTACCTTTACAAACTAGACACAATACCACAAAACATAAAACCGTGAAGGTTTAATTCAACAGTTAGTTCCTACCAGTCGTGATTGATATTAATTTTTTTTTTAAACATAAATCCTTTATTATACCAATCAGTCAAATGAAATACCACTTAACTATACCATTGCTTAAACCTTTATAATCATATCATAATTCAATGTAGCGCTCCAAGTATGTCTCGATCGTTGTGAGTGCGTTGAGAATATGGTCATTGATTTATTACTTTCCCATTATGGTGGGAATTCGCGTAAATCTAATCAAGTACGATCTGGGCTAGCTGATAATGTCATCCCGAACGATGCTGTATGAGTTCTAACAATGTAAATTGAATCTCCTGTCGCTTACTTCAATGATGTATGGATTTGTTATAAAGGTCTTGATTTGCTATGATACATCATGTCACACTAGTTATAGAATTATAACAAGACTAAGGCAAAAGTAAGCAGTCTATGTATAAGTTATAAGCAGCGGTGAACGGCTTGCTATGTAGGTCCCTGGTTCGAGTCCTATGCCACCGCTATGTTTATTAATTCACCTTCTATATTTACTTAATGTTTCTTATAACTAATAGTCAATTAGAAACAAATTAGTGGCAAGTGTCTATTGTCGGCGACTGTCTAAGTAAGTACCAAGGCACCTGTTATTTCTGCCGCCAAGCAGCAGTATGCAAATATTACTGTGCCGGTTTGAAGGATTACGTAGCTAGTGAAGTTACCGGAGTAAGTAGACTTTACATCTTATGTCTTAAGTCGATGAGCACATTGTGGTGCTGTGTATATCATCGTAACATACGCCACGTTATGTCCAGGCGTATCACATACCACCACATGAACATCTCGCTCCTCTCGTCACTTTCTCGAATAAAAAAAAAAATTACATATTACTAGAAACAATACGCTGACTGCTCAAAATCATGAATCGGTTAATATTATAACGGAAACGTCACTATATATACACTATACATACACTATATATCACTTTTTCACAGATAATAAAGAAATATGTTGTTACAACTATTTAGTTTTTCCATATGATGTGGTGGTTTAATCTTGTTTGAAAGGCGCTGCGCTGCTCATATCAATCACAATTAGGTGCAGTGTATATCGTGCTAACTAGCGCTACATTCTCTTGGAAACCTCACCATCAGCAGAACGTACTGTTTTCTCAAGCAATAAAAAGAAAGGAATATAAATGTATTATTCAAAGAACATACCACAGTATTACAACCTGTGAAAATATTACATTTTTTTGAAAATATCTAAAAATGCTTTTTGTTACAAAAAAAAAATCCTAATGATCTAAACCCTGAATATATGGCGGTGCAAACTTCATCAATCATTTTAAAATAATCACAATTATCTTGATATGGTCTGGTTGGTCGTTGGTCGCTATCTAATGCATCGTTTAGACCACTTCCGCCTCAGACAGTGAAATTGAAGCGAAACCTTACCTTCAATGAATTTATGATCTACAATAAAATTTATTCATTCAACATTTATCATTTAACTAAACAAGTAACAATTAATGAATACGTATGTAAATAAATAGTACTAGTTAATTATTTCTTGTAGTAGTCGTTATCTTGATTTAAACTGAACTACTGCATTTCCTTGTTTCCTAAGAGGATGCATATAAATTTATGATGTTTTTATTGTGATTGACATGAAATGTCTGTTCGTATATACCTTTTACAGGATGTATTTAATTTTAAACAAGTTTGAGAGGCCAGTAAGCATTTTAAATGTCAATAATAATTATTTATTAACTATTAATATTATACGGGGATGAACCGGTATCACATCCGCGGAGCAATTTTTCCGCCTTGCACAAGAGACTACTATCTTCGGAGTTAACAGACAACCTTCCGGTAGGATAAATAAGAATATAGAATATAAGAAGTATATCCTAATTCTAAATAAAATTATTATCAACCAACTCACACTGGACGAGGCAGAGGGAGCATTAAGTAGTTTATCTGCATAAAATAATTGTTTTTTTTTTATGTATTCTTGTTCTTCTATTTTATCTTCGGAACACGAATAGTATAGTATAGTATATTATTTTTTTAAAAAAAGTAGCCTTATCCACAGGACGCATTATCTTTTCACATTTAACTAACAGATTGTCTTATTATGATCTGTTTAAATCTTGCTACATATATTGTATAGGGTGGCGCAAAAGTAATCCTCCTATCAGAAAATGCTATAAATTTTGCCTTGATGTAAAAAAATTAAAAGACCAAATAAAAATAATCCACAAGAAGAATAAAAGTTTTTATATTTTTTTTTAAATTACAGCCAAAAAACATCGGAAGGTTATTTTTGCGCCACCTTGTATACCTTGTTTATACTTTGTATACAAGGTGGCGCAAAAATAACCTTCCAATGTTTTTTGGCTGTAATTTAAAAAAAAATATGAAAAACTTTGATTCTTCTTGTGGATTATTTTTATTTGGTCTTTTAATTTTTTTACATCAAGGCAAAATTTATAGCATTTTCTGATAGGAGGATTACTTTTGCGCCACCCTATACAATATAATACATTAATATAAATATAAAACAATACAACTCAATATATTGTTTTCTTAAGATCTGTATACTTGTGATAATCTACGGACACATTTCTAATGTAATATTCAAATTGTTATAACAGTTCGAGTAACGTTTAAAATATAAATACTGCATATTGAACGTCACCGTGGAAGATTTAAATTCTTCGTCAAAAGCGTGGTTCCGTGTTTAAAATGTTAAACAGCTGATTGACTTAACTGGGCCAAGACAGTCCACATCTTATAAATGTAAATTTAGCAAACAACGGTATCGCAATGCTCGTCGGGTTTACAGATTTGATTTAATAGGAACTGTTTAAACGTTGATCGAATCTATCAACTACGTAATTCTAAGAAAGAGTTACGGACAACACAAAAAAATCACGAATGATCTAACATATGTTAAGATAACAGATTTTAATATTTTAAGGTAGATATTATCAATCTTACATCATTGTGAATTATTCATAAAGAGACTGAAAACAGTTTTAATATTTGGCAAAAGCGAATTTCTATGCCTTCATACAAAATAGATCTGCTGTTATAGATCTTACGTTATTAGAAAGATCATAGATACAAATTATAATGTATTATTGTAAATAAAACGGCAATCGGTATATCTTTAGATATGCAAATTTAAATTCCTCGTATGCGCACATTTGTTAGAAACGGAAAGGCTCATCCGGGAAGTCATTACAATTTTCACACAATGGTAGTGAGCCAGCGGAATCTTTAAGGTTTTACCACACTAATGTTAAATCATACCCTAATAAATTTCTTAATATTCATCTGTGATCGTAGTTTGCAACTTGTTTTAATGAATAACTACTCTAGCTAGAATTTATAAATATCTCACAAGTCAACTGTCTTGTCTCCTGTATATTATTATTATTCTTAAACCACAAGGACATTTAAAACCGTCTTTTCTTTTATAACTTCAAAGCTACAAATGTTACTATAACTTCACATTAGGTACTTGCTATTATTAAATATACTTGTGTACTAGTTGCTATTATTAATTTATGAAAATGATGTTAATGACAATGAACTCTAACAAGATCTTTGGAGAGGCTTATGTCCAGCAGCATATATACATAATTTGTATAATTTATATTGTTTCTTTTTTTTTATCTTCTATATTTGGCTAAAATATAAATAAACACTCCTTTATATTACAGTATCTTTTTAATACACTTAACTGATGAGAATTAAACATAAATGCGTTTAGAAGAAATGTTTACAAACTGCATTAAAACCGAATAAATCATAAATTTTTAATGATTACTCACGAAAAATAATACTCACTCCTTTTTAGTATAGTTTAGTTTGATTTCCTTCATAGCACAGTGTCGAAACGGTTGCTCGGTATCACGAAAGTCTTACGTTCGTTTCCGGGGCTACTAGTTATAGAGTTCAAAAGGCGGAAGGATTTTTTCGAACTTACCTAGCTACCACCCCTATATCACAAATCTGCCGTCATGACAACAATGCCTTCCAGCTATCACTGTATTTTGCTTTATTGTCACTTAACACCGCGTTTAATAAAGTATTAGCCAATAGGTAAACAAAAAATTATTTCTATATGAAATATTACGGCGCCGAAACGTTTTCAAACATAATCAATTAACAAGTCAAAAGTTGCACACGCAAACACATTATGAGCCATCGGCGAGCTTTAAAAATAACATTTAAGTGATATTTTAAGCTCATCTATCAAAATTATCAGCGGTTATAACGGATCAGCAGCGCCTTTAGGTTATTTACCGTTACAGTTAAAGCAAGGATGATTAAAAATAACAAGCCATCAGTCCACTTACACTGCAATTTAAACATATTTCATTTAATCATCATTATTCATTCACACTTATTATATGTGCAGGTACATAGAAAAAAATGTATTTTGTTTATCTAAGAGCAAGTACAAAATATATAAGAAACAATTTATTAATAAACAAATAACTTTATTCGATATATCTTCATTACCTTCATTTTCTATTCACCTGATGCAATGTTATATTATACTATATTTTCCAGAATTCTCGTAAAGATTTAGAAACAATACTCTAGAATCTAAGTAAGAGAGTAGGAAAGAGACGTTTTATCTCATTGTAGAGTATTAATTCAAAATTAGTGAAATAAATTAGCAGTAGTAAGCAAGTAGATACATTCGCAACATTTGCTTCTGTCGCCAAAAAGTCGTATTCAAATGATATTATGAAAGGCGCTGTAAATATTATGAACTTTTCTTACCCCATATAATGATGAATTAGTGCGGTGTAAATATCCTAACTAGCGACTTGATACGTGTGTTTAAAAAGCATTATATTTACGTCAGCTTTACTTCTTTCTTTTTAAATATTTTTTTAATGTTGTCATCCAGTTTTAGTAAGTCGAAAAGCTTTTTTTTTCTGTATCACCCGCAATCATTTATTGATTATGTATTTTCCTCCTATCTAATCGCTGTTTTTTTTAAGTTCACTAAGCAAAAAATTAATTTTAGTTAAGCATGAATAAATCCTTGATCCGATTAATTAAGATTACATTCAATGACCGCCGACATGAAGAAATAAATTCTTTAACCCATTGATATTTATGTATTAAACTTGAATGTACTTACTTATAATATAATAGCCATTTTTTTATATATGGTATTAAGAATATATACATTCAAGATTATTATCATAAATTAAAAAAATTTATTAAATGTATTCATACTCTATGTAATTAAGCAGAAATATATGTAAACTAAAAAAAAACTACTTTAATACATACAAAAGTATTTTTTTCTAGCAAACATTCATAACAGTATTCCACTCCCGTATATGAAGTTTTGAGAATGAAGAATTTCTGAAACGTAAAGGTTTCTTTTCCATACTTAAATATATTATAAGAATTTTCTTAAATGGAAAACCGTCGCGTATAAATCGTATATTCTATTACTAGCTGGACCCTCCTGCTTTACTGGTCGTAACACCCCCGCAATTTTTATGGCTCGCCTATACTCGGCAAAAGGAATATTTGTATCAAATTTCAGGTTTGGTAGGTCAGGTACCAGGTTCCAGAGATATCGTGATGGACTACATAGATGGAAATATCTTACACATATATTGAAATATATATTACATAAACTATTTTTAAAATGAATAACGTATATTTAAAATATAAATGTTCAAAGTAAACGAGATGTATGAAATAGAATGAGATGCTTATAACAGCCTCAGTAGCGCAGAGGTTCGAATCAAGAGCAACAAAAATAGATTTTAATATAATATCTATTATAAAATATAGTTTTAATTTGTTATACTATTACAGAAAACAACATAGAGAATTATGATTTTTACCCTGGATAGTGTAAGGGTTTTTTGTGACTATCACCTATCACCCACATTTTGTAAATCTGCTGCCGTGACCATATTTTTGTCATGGTCACTGAAGACTACAGAATTATGATGATTATAGATACTGATTATTGAAGAATCTTATATTCATAACAAACAAACATTACATAATTAATATCATAGTCGTTAAGCAGTTCGACAAACTGACGGGATGATATTGCTCATATGGATATTAATGCCCTCATCATAAAAAGTCATTTCCTCTCCTACCTACGCCCGTCGACGGCATGACGTACTGATTGATGCACTTGTATACCTTTTATGATCAGCAATACGCTGTGTAACAGCATCTAATCACTGAAACTCTATTTCTATGTTTAATATGAAAAGTCTAATTAAAATCCTGCAACATTAACAATAGTTTTTTTTTAATAAACAATTATAAGCGATTGTCAAAATTTATAACCTGAAATGTTTCTCCAAAGTATTTATTACTAGCTGTTCCCTGCCCGGTTCGATGGCTGTAACCTCCATGCAACTCCTTTAGAAAGGAATTTCGTGAAGTCCGTTCTTAGATGACGGCATAAGGAATATTCCTACCAAATTTCAAGTCTCTAAGCCTTATGGTTCCAGAGGTATGGTAACCAGTCTCAGTCCCAGTCCCAGTCTCTACATAGGTAGAAATCTCTTATATATATATATATAGTCGAAACTATGATAGTTTAGTTTGTAAGGCGTCCGTGTTATACGTTGCGAATTCGAGCTGAACATCACGAGGTTCCGGTGAAGGAAAACATAATGAAAGAACAACATATTCCATGATTAGAGCTTTGGCAAATAAGTGATATCCACCAACCCGCACTTAGCTTAGAGGATAAAAGCTTTTCATTCTATCTTTTGGGATAAGACTTCGAATGCAAAAATTAAAGAGGCTTTTTAATTATTACAAAATATGTGATTGGCTAATTATTATTAGAACTACGGTTATTTTTTTTTTGTAAATTTTAAATACATTGAACCTATTCGCATGAAAAACAAAAAATATTTTTAAACTAAAAAAAAGTATAGAAGTAAATTTGATCACGTTTTTGCACCCTATATTGAGAATTGATGTATTCAATTTCTGTTCATCGTAATTAAGTATAGATAAATACAATCTAGTTACTTATTACTATATTTTTTTTTTTTTCAAATAATTCGTTTTTTCCTTTGACATAGATCAGGGTACTATGTACACAATAAATTACCAGATTCATTCACAAATACTTATGCTCATTTAAATATTCAAAATTAATTTAATCACATACGTGAGAAAGCTCAGAGTCACACAGCGGGCGATGGAGAGGGCGATGCTTGGAGTATCTCTGCGTGATAAAATAAAAAATGAGGAGATCCGCAGAAGAACTAGAGTCACCGACATAGCCTTACGAGTCGCGAGGCTAAAATGACAATGGGCGGGGCACATAGCTCGTAGAACCGATGGACGTTGGGGTCTTAAAGTGTAGGAATGACCCAGCGTTGGCAGACCCCTCTCTAGGTGAACAGAGGACAAAAAAAAATCGCTGAGAGCCACTGAATTCAAACAGCGCAAGACTGTGGTTTGTGGAACACATTACAAGAGACCTATGTCCAGCAGTGGACGTCCATCGGTTGAAATGATGATGATGATGACATACATGTTTCAAGATTAAGGAATATAATATGAAGTTACAAAAAAAATTGTGTTTCCTGTTAGTTTTTATTCACAGTTCTAATAATTGTTTGTGTTGGATATCTTACGATCGATGTGCATCCTCATTGGACTTTTGTATAAGGTACTGCAGCCACAGATCTGCGGTTTATGGTTTTATACCACAATTGAGTCTTAGTTAAGTTCAATTAAGCAATTTACCGACCTGATAGAATAGCGCCTCTTACATCTTCATTTCCTATTGGGGAAGTTATAAATGTTCAATCTCATTCAGGAACGTGAATAATCTGCGATTTACTTAACTTATTTGATATTAAATGAAATATATGTAACATCATTTCTGTTTTTTTTTTCATTTGTAATACAATTGTTTAATTTTTTTTTAACCATTTTCTTTTATTTATCCACCGGTCTACTGTACATGTTCTCTACATTTAACATGTTAAGATAAAAAATACTTTGCGTCTAAGATCCTTTACCCTGTCAAACATTATTCTATATTTCCTGTACTGGAATCCATTTCGCCATAAATGGAAGAAGTAGATTATACGATTCTCTCTTAACCCTGAATAAACTTAAAAACCATAAATTTAAGATAATAGAAAATTTTACATGACTTTAGACTTTATCATGTTACATTGCCATAAATAGTTAATAAAATTGTTCATTACCTTCTAGGTAATATTTTTTCATTGAAAATTTTTTTAATCATTTAAAGTCTCAGCACTTGAGATAAACTATTGAATGTGCTTGTACATTGTGATGCGTCTCGTTTAATTTACTACATTTCCGGTAAACTATTAAGTGGTTGACATTTTAGTAAGAACTTCATTAAAATTCACTCAACACCCGCGGATAAAATCGCATATGGTAATTCCGTATAAACATGCTGGACAAATCCTAATACAAATCTTTGAAGCTCAGACTGGACGGTTCACACAAGCGACGTTTATCTGAATTAAATTCATCCTGATAATATATTTAAAATGCAAATTTTTCCGCTTATGCATATGTAAATTCTTAGATTAAATATAAACAGACGTGTACTTCCTAGTAATGGCGTTATGAAAGAAAATTTAACTTTTAATTAATAGAAAAACTTTAAATACTCTTCTACGCTTTGTGCTAAAGTTATACAACAATAACACATCTTTAATATAATTTGTACAAGTATTCTGTTGTAATACAAATAAGAAAAATTAATAGTAATAACAAAAACGCTTTTAAAACAAAGCAAAATTGTTGATTTATCAGTTTTCAAGATTACTAGAATATTAAACAAAAACCAGGAGTTTATAGTAATATAAACTAAATCACTAATACTACATCGCTTGATCATTCGATGGACTTTCACTGCTGGTTCATTATAATATATGGCTTAATATTTTTTTTTTATTAAGACACAAGCGAGACGTTAAGACACAGCAACTCATTATGTTGAGTCGTGTTACCCCTGTAATTTCGTTACTAGAACGCCCTTCAAATCAGAACACAATAATATTTATATACTACTATTTGGCAGCAAAAATAAGAGCTGCGAATGGACTTACCTAGATGGGCTCCGGGAATAGACTTGCGACTAGTAAACTAAAGTATTAAGGTAGTAATAATGTAATTAAAAATTACTAATGTCACGAGGAAGGAAGGTATGTTAATGGAGTTTAAACTACTATATTATGTTTTTTTAAATATATTTACACTGCATTAAATTAACTAACGCTCGTGTGAACATCAGTGGAGGCGTTGCAGTAATTAAACGAATTTGATATACTCACGCGTTACAGCTCGCCTCGGCTCACACTTATCTCCCGATCTGTAAAAGATAACAACGGCTTTAACAATGGCCTATTAGACACGAACCGAATAATTCGGTGTGAGAGGCGGTCCAAACGAGAGGTTTCCGCCGTATCAGTCGAAACACACGTTGGTGGTTTAGATAGGAGAGCGGAGCCACGTTTAGTAGATTATTTGGTGCGCGTAATTCATGTAATGCATCGCCCTGCCCACACTAACGAGCCAGTGAAATAAACTATCCGTTAATTACATTTCCAACTTACAAATTGTTAATAACTGTAAGCAAGATAAAATTTAAAAGAAAACTCATCACAGATTTGATGCGCTTCAAAATGATGTTAAACATTTATTACGAGACGTAGTTTCATTATCTTGTTTTACGACAAATTGCTTAGTATCTAAACATTGCAATAGTTTTCTCATTTTAACCGTCAAACTTCAGTTATAAGAAAGCATCTCATGATGATCATAACGAATGATTTTTTTACGATATGGATTCAACTTTCAATCGCGATAAATAATGGTTTAAATATTATTAGCTATATTTTAAGAGATAGGTATTGTACTTAAAGTTACCGGCGTCTGTGTCATTTATCATCAAATAATACATTACATTATCAGTACAGAGCCAGTTGGTATCTGCACAATATAATTAAACATAATTAAAACTAATTAATTAACTTTTTCTTTACATCCCTCTGAAAGATGCAAATAGATCTATTTTTCAGAAACTTATTTCTTTTAAAGTTAAATATAAACCTCGGCGGCTCTTAGACTTCTACTACATTCTCTATAATGTATTATATTTTTGATGTTACTTTATAAAATTAGATAATAACGTATCCTAAAACTGCACATAATATGTGCAATCAATGCTTCCAATATATATTAAATTCATGTATGTATTTATTATACATTGAAACAAATTCATCTTTCTCTTCTTCCCCCTGCTCTTTTCTCAGCTATGTGAGGTCGGCAAAGCATGTGCTACTCTCCCACATTCCTCTATCGGCCATTTATCTGAATTCACACCATTCTTACACATATCAGCTTTTACACAATCCATCCACACTTTCTTCGGTCTTCCTCTACCCTTATAACCATCCATGTTTATTCTCAAACTTTCTTTGTTATATGTCCTTCAGATTGTCTTTGTTAATTTAATTATTATCGATAAATAAACTAATTGCGTTACATGAATAGTTTAAGTACAGCTTAGTTACAAAATAATAGAAGTTAACGTTTGAATAAAAAGGTTAAAGCAACTATTGTATTATTTGTAATATAATAGTTGTCGGTATAACGCGTTACTGCGGTTTGTATTTACACAACAATTATTCATAGTAAGGCGACACAGTAATTGGCCCCGTCACTTTACTGGACATTCAGTCAAGCGGAGCATCTATAAATAAGGACCACTCGTTAGGCCGTCAGTACAGGTCCTTCTGCTTATATAATTACGAAAATAAATATTCAAAATAATTTACCATAATCATTGGGGTGAAAATTCCTTTTCATACTAGCACGACCGTGCTAGAATTCATGTATGTATGAAAAGTAATTTTTACCTGTACTTTCATGTGCACTATTCTTTTGTTACACTTAACTATAAGATAGTGATAAATCATTCATTCTAATAGCATTGCAATAAAATATTATGACGTTTATGAACTTGAATGAACTGTATCTACATTTATGACATTCATTGGTCTAGCTATTTGTATAAGGCATAATAAATTTTATTAAATAGAATTTCTCAGTATAATAATACTACCAAACTATAATTTGGATGAATGTCACCTTTAAATGGAATTTTAATCCAATATTTACAAGCAACAGTTGCTTAGAAGAACAAGATGAGATATAACAGCATGATGATGAACAAATCTCGACTCTTATCAGTTTTGATGCTACGGCGTTGATATGTGAAGTTTTTGCAAATAATTAGAATAAAATATATTAATTAATGTATAGATAATCTATAAACAGAGAACTTGATAATAGATGTATAAAGCAACTGCTTAAAATATATATAAGCAATAAATAAGACTAGTTTAAATTTGTATATAACGCTTTTTTTAATACCCACGTAAATAAAATAAATAAACACTGCCGTTAATATAATTTCATATAAAATAAAGTAACAATTTTACACCAATGTTATACTTGTAATATTAATAAATTTACCTTAGTTAAGTTTAAGTGTAGTATGTAGCAGTAAGTAGTTACGACGTTCATCTTATATTTTAATAAGAGATTATACACAGCCACGTCTGGTAAAAGGTAAAAGCGACAATTGATTGAGACAACCGAATACATAAAAACATCTTAATATTTTAAATATAGGGTGGCGCAAAAGTAATCCTCCTATCAGAAAATGCTATAAATTTTGCCTTGATGTAAAAAAATTAAAAGACCAAATAAAAAAAACCTTGTATACCTTGTATACAAGGTGGCGCAAAAATAACCTTCCGATGTTTTTTGGTTGTAATTTAAAAAAAAATATGAAAACTTTGATTCTTCTTGTGGATTATTTTTATTTGGTCTTTTAATTTTTTTACATCAAGGCAAAATTTATAGCATTTTCTGATAGGAGGATTACTTTTGCGCCACCCTATATATATATATTAACTATATGATAAATTTAAACCTTGGAACAGTTGCGATAAGTTATTAAATCGAACAGAGGTAAAAATATTCAATGATATGTACAAGGCTCTATAATTTCACAGCAGCAGTCGTTCGATGTATTTAAAGCACTTTGCACGATGTGAACGATGTTTCCGGACTTTTTTTTTAATTTAATTTCGTTACCAAGTGAAAGTTACTCTCGTGGTAATGCACAATTTATAGTAAACCATTACGTTAAGATTCATATTATGAACACCGCAAATCGTCTGACAAGTTATTAGTTAAATAACAGTCAAAGTTTAATAGACTTTGTATAAAAAGAAGTTAAACCTTCAGGTCTAGTCTTATCAGATATAATTTAGATAAGTACTATTGCAACGATTATGTTTTAATAGCGTCGTATTTCAAAACCATATCGCCTATTGTAATTTAGTGCCTAAAGTCCCAAAGTTATAAATGTGGTTTTGTGTAGACATCCTAAGATTCACGTTATTGTCATGGATATGCTTCCACCTATCAGATGAAGCATATCCATCGTGTTATCGTTTCCCATGCGTGTTGTAGGCTTATTTTTTTCAGTCTTAGCATCCATGAATAAAGTTTACGAATGGTTACAGCATAAGGTATCGTCTAGCCATAAAGCAGTTTAACCGCAATGCAAAATAACCGATGTCCCTGGTATTAAGTGTTCATAAGATGCGTTGCTCAATATCTGGCGAGTTGAATTTTTTTTAATAGTATAAAATAATACAAATACTCCGGAATATATGAACATAGTACATTATATAGAACTATCTGTTCCGCGCGCGCTTTACTGGCTGTAAGAATCCCGCAACCCCTTTTGGGGGTAACATTTCGTAGAATCCGTTCTTAGCTGACCTATGTTCAGTTAAAGGAATATTTCTACCAAATTTCAAGTCTCTAAGGTCTTATGGTTCCAGAGATATCGTGATGAGTGTGTACATAAGTGGAAATCTTTATGTGAAGTATGGTTTTAAACAGTTAAGACCTCTTATTTTATTATACACTGTAACAGGGTAAAATGTTTAATGCTTGTATGCTGTTATAAATCAAAGTAAACGTACACAGTATTCTGTACAACATGCTGTTCAAAGTAAAGAAAATTGTATATTCTCATTACAAGCCCAATAAATAATCACTCCTCATCTTCCGTAACCTCATTCCTCATCTTTATAATATAGCATGTAAATAAATTGCATCATTATGCATTAATGTTAGCCGGAACAAAAACTCGTAGCGGATTATACGGAGACGTTGAAAATTATAACATTAGTCAAAAGTACAGACCCGTTGTGATTCATATTAGATTGCCTAAATCTAGATCAAAGGTAATGGCCAACCGCAGACGGCTTTAATGCGTATTTTTCGAAAAAAAAAAAGATACACTTCGAAAGTGAATGCCTTACTGCTGCTGGCATTGAAGAAAGTCAGTAATTCTGTACTATATTAGATGAGGCACGGACCGAAACATGATTAGTGTAATGTTACAGAATCGTAAAGAAATAACAGGATTTTCGAAACCGCGTCGTAATTTTCAGTTTACTATTTTTTTTTTTATTTTTCTCTTCAGCAAAGTACTGTTACTATTTAGACCTGTCACCGCGGTTTAATGAAGAATCTAGGTCTTCAGTCTCCCAGTTTATCAAAACAAAACTATCGTATAGTAATCAATGTAATAAATATATCAATAAACCCTCTTTGCTATTCTCATAGTTTGTGTAGTTAAAGTATCAATTTTTTTTTAGTTTCGACTCTTAATAAATATTTGTGTCCATATCATAATACAATATAAATTAAACGATTTATAACCTGGAGAAGTAATATATTTAACTTTAATATAAGCCAAATATTTATAATAATGAATCGTTTATAATATTAATGATATTATTTTATACACATTATTAAAAAAAATCTACTCTCCTATACCATATTGATCTCAATAAATTCTAAGAGAATATTTTATATGTAAGTTTCGAGTATTTATGAGGTATAACAAATTAATAAGTGTAACCTTTTTTTAGGCTATTTTTCTAGCAAACGTTAACAATATAAACAACAGTTAAACTTAACAAAAGCTACAGAACATTTGAGTGTACATTAACTTTAGATTAATAAGTTTAATCGCTTTCGAAATATCTAAGCAGATAATTGAAAACGATATAAATCACTCGTATAAAAAATACTAAATGAAGTAATTTGTAGCTGTAGTTTAGCTTTACTAATTCCTGTATACGGTTAAATCGGCATCGTAAAATCCGTCGATACAAACCGCTTAATGTTCGCAATAGATCATTTCGTATTTTAGTGC